>CAWUFW010005765.1:0-1274367 GCA_963921515.1 Calotriton arnoldi
CAGTGTGCATGTCCCGGTCATATCCGATGTCATGGCGATGTCGTTGATGGTGTGGTTACAGTTGCCGGTCGTTTGGTATGGCTGTTGTGGTGGTGACTGGCCAGTCCGTGCGGAAGCTGAGCATGGGTGCGGGGTTGGACTTCATAGGTCACTCGGGGAACCTGCGTTGTGGTCCGACGTATTTACAGGTTGACAGGTATGCGATGCCGTCCAGCAGGGCTTCCATGTCATTGGTGGTGTACATGTTTGCCAGCCAATGAAGCGGATGGTGGCTGTCAAGGTGTTGTTCGTAGGTTGTCCCTTGGAGGACCATGATGGGGCATGCTGGGTGACATTCGATGTAGCTGTTCTCGATGATCCGTCGTGTGGAGGCACAGTGGTTCCATTTCAGTGCGCGTGCGATGTTGGCCACATACGCCATGCCCCCATAGGCAGAGCAGGCCCTGTCGTGTGCGTCCAGAGGGAGGAGTAGTGGTAGCAGGTCCGCCTTCAGACATGCCGGGTTGGAGAGGCATATCTCGACGGGATGCTGGTAGGGACACCTCCGACAGTAGAAGACGGGCATGACGCAGCTGAACAATGTGATGCGGTAAGTCAGTCGGTAACTTACGTTCAGCAGGGACAGGAGATCGCATCCCAATGTATGTATCGTGTTGGTTTGGTACAGCTTGAGCTGTTCGGCGTAGTTGGGTAGGTGTGTTGCGGTTGCCATTTCGCAGCGGTTCGTAGAGGTGGCGTGCTCCGGCTGTGTGTGCAGTCTGCAATGTGCACGCTCCGGGGTTGCTGTGAGCTCTGTGTAGTCGTGGGGAGACAGGACTTGTGTTCTGTTGGCTTGTTTGGAGGACACGGGCCCTCTTCCCACATGCTTCTCAGACAGTTCAAGGTCAGTGCTGTGTGATTCCTTCCAATTAACTTGCATGTGGCCGACATGGGGAGTGTTTTCTTCTTTCTTCCCCGTCCGTTGTGTGCTTCTGTGATATGCGCTATCTGCCGTGTGGTCGGTCTCCTCGGCATGCCTGTGTTGGTCTATTCTTGGACAATGGCTGTATTCACCGGCTTCTGTCGTAGGGCTGTGGTTTCGGAGTTGGAATGGAAGGTCATTCAGTGCTGTCTGCTCTCCCTTGTGTGGGCGGCAGGCTGCCTTTCCGCTCTGCGTTGGGCCTTGTGTGTGGATGTAATTCTTGGGCCACCTGTTGTCGGTCCCCGGGCTCTTTGGTGTTCCGTTTCATGTGTCTTGTTCATATGTGCAGGGTGGTATGGGTTTTTCAGTGTGGTACTGGCGTTCCTCTTCCCGAAGGAGCCCTGCTTCTCCTAGTTGGTGTTGCCGCCGCTGTGTGCTACGCCATGTTTGTTACACTGGGGTGTGTCCTGCTGTTGCGTGTCTTCACTGACATGTGTGCGTCGGTTGTGTGGCGTTGGGTGTTGTCCGTGAATTGGGCGTTGGGGACATGTCTGTGGCCGGCCTGTCACGTGTCATGTGCGTTCGGGGTGGGGCTGATGTGTGTGCTGCTTGGTTGTGTCCCTGTGTCTGTGTGCGACGCATGCATGGCGCTGCGGTTGGCCTCTGCGTTGTGCGCATGTGTGGCGGCGTCATCGGCGCTTTGGGGCCGTGACGGGGTGGTTGGTTCCTAGTCCCAGGTGGTGTGTACACATGTGTTCCGCGATGTTAGGATTTGGCCTGTGTGTCATATGTGGATGCAATGGTGGATGTGTAGTGTGCACGCGCTGGTGGGGGTTGTCCGCTTTATCCGCCCTTGCACTGTGTGCGCTGTTTGCGTGCACTTGTTGTGTGTGTGCCTACCTGCGTCTCCGCGGTACGTTGCGTCCTTGGTGGTGCATCAGCAGAAGCATGGGAAGGGCCTGCAGTGCTGGATTCATGCCCGGGGTGCCGCTTCTTCGTTGTCCGTGCTCTGCGTCCGTGTTTCCGCCTCTCTTTCACGTGCGGTGTCTCTTTGCCGTGGGAGCCGTTTGTTTGCGGCATCGTAATTTATGCGCCGGGCGGGACGTGTTTGGTCGGACGGTGTGTGTCAGTTGTGCTGCGCCGCTACGTGTGCGGGCGCACTTTGATGGCGGACGGTGTTGCTGGCTTGCCGGCGGTGTTTGGCCTGCTTTTCGCATCGTAATTGGGCGGGCGTGTGGACTGCTGCGTGCCGGCGGTAACTGGTGGTTTTTGCATCCGCCAGCACGGCGGTTGTGCTTCCGCCCGCCATCGTAATGGGCCCCTAAGATATTTGGCAGACTGGTAAATGTTGGGAAAATTCGGTGTCCGAAGTGCAGGGAAGTCAATGCGTATCTGATACATGTGCTGGCAACTTGCCCTGCATCATGTCATTTTTTGGAAGGGTTTTTTAGTAAAACTAGTGATTTATGTAATATTTCTACATAACAACCCATTAGACACTCCTGCCTGCCATTGAAGTTCTTCAATCCTATACTTGTCATAGATTTATTATTTTGGATCTAGTGATACTTGGGTTACCGTGTCCAGAAAACAACCTGAAAATAAGTTTCTTCCCTCTGCAGGTTGTTATCAATACCACATAAAAAGCTATTGGTATGAACATAACCTAAGTGTGTTGAGCAGCAACAAACAGAAATTCTATTTTAAACTGGTGTGTCTGAGAGAATTTAAGAGGTAAACGGATTAACATGGATTACCTTTCATTTGGAATCTATAATTTATCAGATCCTTAGACAAAGGTTCAATCTGAATAGGATAAGCAAGAGTCAGAAAACCTGCCTTGCTTTGTTATACTGTACTGATGTTTGACATTATAGTCCATGTACCCACTTTGCAGCCTAACTTCAAAAAATCAATAAAATATATTAAGGGCATGCGCATGGAAATTATTAAAAACTATGGAAAAAACAACAAAAAACAAACTGGACCAATAGAACTGGCACTGTTTGCAGAATACAAAATATAGTGTGTAAATAAATAAGGACCAGGAAGTAACCTCCCAAGGGAGAAGTGAAAACGGTTTGATTGACAGAAGTCAATTTAAAGCTATGCGGATTGGAGGAGAGGCAAAGCAAAGGGCAGATATCTAGTGACTCATGGTATGTGTTAAATGCATTTAATGTGCATGTGATCGCCATAATTCCTTTGAAGAAAGGCAGATTCTGCTTGATAGAGCTAGGGTTCACATTCCATGAGACACCAACAGAGCCCTCATGGAGTAAATGGCTGTGTCCAGCACACAATGTCTTGTGGTGGAACCAAAATAACATGTCCCATATGAGGCTTCCTGTGGAGAAAATTGGATGGCATGAATGTCTATAACACACGTTTTAATTTGTGCAATGAAAAGAACAGACAACACAACCATTGACAGTCTCTTAACTGTACCATATTATAGCCTTATAGCCCGCCGTAGCGGGCTATACCGGCTATTAAAGGCCCGCTCCAGCGTTAACAAGGGAGCGGGACTTTAATAGCCGGTATAGCCCAGCTACGAAGGGCTGTAAGGCTATTAGAACATTCTGCCACTAGAGGGCAGAATGTTCTAACAAATAAAACAACGTTTTCAGGGAGCGCAAGGGGATTGAAATCCCCTCAGGCTCCCTGAAGCCTTTGTTCACAGCCACAGCTGTGAACAAAGAAACATTGCAATGTTGGAGCTCCGGGCTTATACCAGCCATTATAAGCCCGGAGCTACTCCATTGTTTTCAACGGAGCTCCCAACATTCCAATGTTCTAATATGTTTTCCACCCTTTGTAGGTATACTATTTGCATAAATCGCTTGTGTAACCAGTTCCATGCTTTATCACCAAAAAGGTTTGGTGCACTCTATATAAAAGGGCAAGTACGTAAATTAAAATATAACTGCCTTTAATCATTTGAGGTAGTACCTTAGCAAGTAAGAGTCTATAACACAAGTTTATAGGCAGACATTCAAAGTGTCCTTTTGTGGTGAAACTAAATTACCTCTTCATCTCCTTCCTCTCCCCATTTCTTACTCCTAGATAAACCACCTGAGTCACCACTTCCCCAAGGTGTTTCCTGTCTCTATTGGAAAAAGACAACCCCTTCCTATAAACTGTAAATTCCCACTTTGCACTTTGTATTTTTCGCTTTGTTCCATCCATGGGTTAACTGTTTTATCAAGCAAGGAGGCTGCTATGGCACTTTCTTTTTACAGGATGTACTTGGGACCCCCTATCTTAGGAATGTTGTGCCTGTTGTAAATATCGACCGTACTCTGTCCTGTGGTTTTTTTCAGCAAGAACACACTGTTTGTAGCTTGTTACACAGGCTGTGTTGCTTGGGTTGTGTTGTTCAGCAGTCATATCTTCTAGTTATAGGTAAGCGCATATGCAAGTGCTGGGGCCTGCAATGTACTCTTTTTTCAGTATGCGCTATGTTTAATGACGTTGATGGGGTGGGCAGTGCTGGGGCTTATGGCACCCCGTATGTGGAGAAGTGCTACGTTTTAGTGGTGTGTGCAGGGGCGTCTCAATACATTTTTCGTAGTCAGAGGGGCGATTTTAAGTGCACTTTTCTAGCTATGAGATGAGCTATCAGAGGTCAAAAATGTCTGATCCTGTAATTGTTGCTAATTTTGGATCACGCATTTTGTTTACTTCTGACCATAAGAATAGAGAGGTACAGGGGGCCTGCTCTTCTCATTTTCTCGCTCAAAAGTTGAAATTATTTATGTGGAGCATGCACGTTTGGTTAAGGAAAGAGCTGCAGTAGAGGAGCAGCACTTACCAATCAGTTCTTCAGTTGAGACTTAAGACTGGTGAGTAATCAAGCTCCTTTTTAAAAAAAAAAGAGGAGCTTTCTATGCCTGTTTTTCTGCTTAATTCTATTTTACTGACCTGGATTAAATGGACCAGAATATTCAATAGTTTAAAATATGGGATAAGTCAATTGTTTTTCTCATAACATGTCTTTACAACAGTTATGCTTTTAGGAGATTTTGTTTAAGTGGGTAAGGTTTATTAAGGTCCTCAATTTCTCAGCAACCCATTCTTCTATTTAACAGGAAATTTTCTTTCATTGGGCTGATATCAGTGGTGTGCCTTCATGCACAAGGATGGGTAAACACTTGCAGAAGAAGATCCCACTACCTCTTCCCTTCTCAAGCGAGGACTACCTGAATAGCGTGAAGATTGGGGGGTGGGAGGAATTTCACCAGCCCCCTCAGACTGATAAATATTGGAAATAGATGTCGAAAGGACAAAGGCTTATATGGAACACAGGGAAAGGTACTCTTCTCCCCGCAGTCTCCTGATTATTTAGAGCCAGCTCTCAGGTTTTGGTATCTTCTCCTTTTTACTGCTCCTCTTGGGCATCTCCATATTAGGACGAGCAGCAGGGAGGTTTTCCTGGTGATTCTACTCCAGAAGGAAGTATGCACAGAAAAAAAGATATGAAGCCATCATCATTTCGTGCTTTTCTTCTAATCTACTATTGCCAGCTGATGAGGAGCAGCCTTCCATAAGTGGGTATTGGATTTGGCAGTTTCAAAAACCTTCTTTTACTAAACTTCCAGTGATCCCAGCTGTCGGCAACCTTTTGAAAAGGGAATGAAAAAGTCCTAATAGGATACCAGACTGAGATTTATGGATAGAATATATCCTTTGGCCAAGTGAGATTTCAAACATCCTCAATCAATGGCCACTGATCCTCTTCTGGCTAATTTGGTTGGGTAGCCTTCTTTTCTCACAAAGGACATTATGATTTCTGACCCCATTGACAAGAAAGCTGAGAGGGCTGTGAGGTGAGCATATGCTGGGTTGAATTTGTCAATGAGAGAAGAGATATATGCAGTATATGCTTCTCAGTCCCTGGTTAATGATTTTCAGACCCAGTCTTCAGATATTCAGTAGGGTAAAAGACTGCACTCAGTTTGGGTCGCCTGGAAATCCAAGCAAAATTTCTATCATACATTGTTTATAATAATCTCGAACATCAGCTATGGCTTCTGGTCAGATAGTGGCAGCTAGAAGCCACTTACATTTGAGAGGATGGAAGGCAAATGCAAAACAAAAGAACTATTTCTAAAGAATGCCATTTGGTGGGTGTATACTGTGGAGAAGAGCTAGAAGAGGTCTTACATAAGTTGTTTAAGAATCAGAAAGAAGTTTTCTGTAAACAATAAGATGTTCTTTGCAAAGAATAAGAAGGGTAAGCATGAATTATTTTTAGAATAGATATTGGTTTCAGCCTAAGGGTGACCACAGCAATGACTCCTGTTGGAAGTCACCTGAGGGAAATTAAATCAAAATCAGTGCCCCTGACAGCACCGAGGTAGAAGGGCACATGATTCCAGTGGCCGGGAGGGACAGGTCATCTACCTCCGTTTCTAGACCTATGGAAACAATCAGTAACTGACAGATAAACATTGAACAATCTTTCTCATGGATATACAACTGATTTTCTTCTGCCCTCTCCAAGGTCCCACTTCGTCCAGACTTTTTGGCTTTACTTTTTTAGCACCATTAACTGAACAATTTTGAAGACAATGTTACCCTGACTTTGGACCATATTTTCTTACTTTACATCAATTCTGCTTTTCACAGGGATCAGGAGATTATTCAACATGCTCTGTTTGCCTCTTCAGACTCTCATCTTATGAATGTTATAAGAGGTTTGAAAATCTATCTGCAAAATACACCGCTTTTAGACAGTGTGACAGATTGTTTGTTAACTCTGGTCCAGCAATCAGAGGTTATGCCTTCCTAATCTATTCCTAGTCGATGGATCAAATTATTTACCTTGTATACTTGGACTCTGGGACGGATTCTCCAGGGACAGTGCTTGCCCTTTCTACCAGAGGTAGAGCTGATTTATGGGCAGAATGGGCAATTGTTCCAATAAAGATATTTGCAAGGCTGCTACTTGGGATACTCCCTACACTTGTGTGCTGCAATATAGACTAAATATAGCTCATTGATCTAAATTGTGTTTTGTTAATGAAATTCATTCCACGGCAGCCACCATCTGATAGGCCTTCTGTGTGAGTAGCAGTATGTTTTTGGAAGTGTTCAGCTTGGTGTGGTAATATACAGTTATAGATTTTGCCTCACTCATGGCTGTCTTTGTTTTTGGAGAATGTCTTAAGAGATCCTTGTTAGACTGTGGTATAGGCATATAACTTGTGTATATCCTCAAAGAGTAAAGAATTGGATGAGGAAGGCAATAAGCAGGTAATGCCTGGATTATTTACGGATAATCTTCATTACTCTGATTCTTCTTCCTTGCCCCAGTACTTCTGACCCCACAACCATTCCTACCTCACTGCTTTCATCAGTGTTTCTAATAAAGAGCTTGTTATTACAAGAAATACAAAAAGATGAGTTTAGGATTTATAGGAAGGGATTGTCTATTTCCAAAGGGCAAACAAAACAGCTTGGGGAGTGGGGACTCGTGTGGTTTATACAAGATATGCATCATGGAGTAATTACTGGGAAGAAAAAGAAGAATCGATTAATGAAGATTACTACTAAGTAATTAACCAGTAATCAATTAAGTAGTACAGGCATTATTTGTGAAGAACAATAACGAACACTAACAAAAAAGATGGACTGTCAAGTTGCACCATGAGACTAGTGGATAGACATTAAAATTGGTATTTCTAGGAAGAAACAAAAAACTGGAAAAGAGACAGAGTCTTCTAGATGTTTAAGCCTCTGTCATCTGGCTCCTCTCGTTTCAGGGTCCCCAAACTTTCGATCATAAATGTTTCCCTCTTTAGAGACGCCTGTCATTACCTCAACCAAATTTATTTGGACTAATGTGTTGAAGTAAATGGCACTTGATTGTGCCAACCTGTTATTTTTGGGACATAAAATGTGAATTATGACTGTCTGTTCTTTTGTTAGCTTTACTCAGAAATGTGTGTTTGAATAATAAAATGAACGTTAACAAATTAAGGTAAACATGCATGAACAGCAGCACAATGTTAATTTCCTAATTGGCTAGACGTTCACCTTCCAAAAATGCCTTTTGCGTGTTGATAGTTTTGATTTTTGTAACTTTTATATACCATGTTACCTTTAAAAATATACATGTCAGTAGACAGGACTGATTGCTTCGAAAAAGGGCGAAATTGCAGCCAAGTTCCACATCTACCTGACATCACCCAGTAATTTCTAACATATGTAGCAACTCCTCGCTTTTTAGCCAGTACCATTTTGCATGCCATTTTAAGCTACACTTCTAATTGTAATATCAAAATGAAAACCCTAGAATGCAAATCGACTGGTCGACTAGGTCAAACATAACCCTGGGCTACTTGGACGTTATGGTGTTTAGAAAATGGGCTGCACCTACATTTTGCTCAAGTGATTACTCTATAGTTCTGCACTACTAAAAGAGAAACATAGTAACGCAACATATGTTTGAGAGGTATCATGGCGGGGAATGAGTACGGATGCGTCCTTCATTGTTCAAGCAGGTTTGACACACCCACAATAGCCTGAGAACTCCTCTATATTGCACAGAACAAACAATTAGCACATAATCACATTTGAAAAGTAAAACTGGACTCACAGACCCACTAGATGCCAAAATCAAGTTGTTTTATCAGAAGGGTCAACAACTGAGAGCATAAATAGCAGGGAAAGGCATTGTGCGGAACTTTCTCTCATACATAATTATTGTGGAAATTTAAAAAAACTGATAACTGTATTTATTAGTGGGATGACAAGCCCAGCACTAATGAAAACTACTGGTAATAGTAAATGTCATAGCATCCTACACTTCTACTGATAAAAACGGTGACGTGTGGGTTGACATAGCTCACAAGAAAGCTATAAATATGTTTGGTGCCTTGTCACACATTTTATACTCAAACTTTATAATAAATTTGCCTGAACTTCTTGGCTCAGACAAGCCAAGCAGGAAGGGAAAAGGGGAAAACTAGAAACACAATGGATTTCGTAAAAAACACATTGTGTGGGAAACCTAGTAAGCTGTGATTTGTCTTAATTTCATACCACTTATACTGTAAAAACAATATAATGCAGCAACATTAAGTGCAGTTATCGCCAAACAATATTTGCCCCAAGTTTGCAATTAACATCATCATGGCTTTTAAGGATACATCAGCATTTAAAAAAATAGGCACTGGATGAGCGGTCACTTGCGCCAATTGCAACAGTTAGTAATGCATGCAATCCAAACAGTAAAGCAGTTAATACAGGCATATTTCTCCATGCCTGGTCCTAAAACACAGAGAAAATTAACAGAATTCCAAATCCAAACGAAACTATTGGTCACCCTGGATTTAAACACTTCATCCATTCAAAACTCACCTCTACCTGAATGGCTATTTATTTCTGAAATGTGAAAGACCTACGGAATTCTGGAATGCCCTGTACCATTAAATGTATGCTTTTAAACCCTATAATGCTAATCACAGCAAATTAACTGATAGGTTCCTGCGTGCGAGAGGAAAAAGAAAAATGTCATTATAGTTAGATGGGAAATGTCAAAAAGGCGTGTCAGGTCTCCTAGACCTCCAATCAGTAGGAGTAATGAGCATCACTCACTGACAGATTCCTTGCGACATGCAGAATAAGAAAGTATAACTTTTTGCAATGCTTCCCTGTGATTTTAGGATCAGTACTAAATTTGAGCTGCTGGTTGCAGGTGGGGTCCAGGACTTACTTTTCACCATGAAAAAGAAAAAAAAGGAGAAAGGCAGGATGGAAGAAAGAACTGAACAGTTTCCTTATAAGTATTGAAAAATAACCTGTTAAATGTTCTTGATTCCTTAAACAGGAACTTGGAATCAGCACTTGGGTTACACCAAAAAAGATCCTGGATACAGTGATGAAGAGATTAACTATTTTGTCTTGGTACAATAAAAGGCAAAGAAGGTAAATGTGAAGATATCAATTGACAGAGTCTACAATAACCTTAACATTAAAATAATTAAACAATCAGTAAATCTAATGTCAAAACAGTTCATGTTGATACAAAAATGTTTATATTCAGAGTCGTTTTACCTATTCTGATTCCATCAGAGTATCTATTACTCAAGTTGCGCAACCTAAGACTCACCTTGCTGCTGAAGTTTGTAGTCCGTCGAGTATGCTTTCCCTATAATATTCCACACAGGCCTAAGGCATCCAAAAAGGCCTTCCAGGAATCCACTGCTTCCACTCCCACTTCGGGTGAAATGTATCTTAATGTCTTCTGTTGCAATATTGTTCCGTCCATCCCTTGTGGTATTGTTCCCCTGTGGTCCAGGTGTTTCAGCCTCTTCATGCTCCCTCAGTTGTAGCACAGTGTTCTCAAACTGGTCCCTTGAGTCTTCACTAATACTGGTCAACCCTCCAGCTATTATTGGACCATTTGTGCTCTCAACATAGTCTCCCTGAAATAAAGTGTTCTCCCGCATGTCTTCAAGAATCTCAAGTGAAGCATGATTACCAGTGTGTGCGTGCTCCACGCAGGACTCAATAAAGTGCTTGTCTTCATTCACAATTTCACTGATTAAGTTTGGAGACGAAGACCAGCCTAGGGGCTCATGAGGAGCAGCCATAGTACCATGAGTGTGCATGAGGTGGTCAAAGTGAGGCAGGTCTCAATTATATCTCCTTGCAAAATTTCCTTGTGGGAAAATCCACCAACATCTGGAACAAAAAGAAAACCAATATCATAAATCATAATGTGTGAGGCATAACACATTCATCAGCAAATTATATTTAATAACAAATAATATTCATCTGTAGTTTATTAATTAAACAATTGTAATGCAATTTAAATATTTGATACTGATTTCTTAGACACCAAAATCTTCCAGTCATATTTTCATGGACACCAATTCATACAAATGACTGTGGTAGTGGATGGGAGACCACACACCTTTTGACCTCTTTTGACACCAGAAAGCTGACCTTTTACTATGCCCTTATCCATCCAAACAGCCTCCTATTTGCTGCTGACCAGCTGGAGAAAGACAAATAATTGGATTATACATAAAATAAACAGTAGTCCTCGAGCTCCGTTTACTTTCTGTTCCTGCAACAGGCTTCACGACCCCCTGAGGGTTGGCAATGGCAGTGGTAGTGGTAGGGAACTAAAAAGCCCATAGCAGATGTCATCTATGGAAAAATCCATTTTAAGATCTAAACTGATGAGTAACGAAGTGCAATAAAATACTAAGAGCAATACCTGCCCCTCAGGATAATAGAAACTATAAATAACATAACATGACATGACGTGTATTTGTAAAGCACACGTTCACCACTACGGGTATCTTGGCGCTGAAAAACAGATGTTTACTGTTACCCAACTCAATGGTATCTAAATTATAATTAATCCCAGTTCTTCCTATCTCACGCTTCAAAATATGTCACTACACCTCAGTAGCGGCTGCTGTGCAGGCGTAGTGGCGGAGCGGGGGCTGGGGACGACTATGGGGAGGTGGGGGGTAAAACAGAGAACAAATATTTAAAAAGAAAAAGAACTTACCTCCCACCTGCAGTCCGACGCTCTAATCTGTTTCCTCTCCTCGCTGCAACTGAGGCTCCCAACCTCCCCTGCGGCCAATCCTGACGCTGCTTTCAAGTTAGAAAGCAGTGTCAGGATTGGCCTGCGTGCTGGGAATTTGCGCTCCAAGGGAGACTGGGAGCCTGTGCTTTGCTGTCTCAAACCCAGCAACGCAGCTGGGTTGAAGACAGCTCAGTGCTCATGTGCACACATGCGCACTGATAGCAGTGCTGCGCACCACTCCCTCTCCCGACTGCCCTGAAAAGGCCCCGCCCCCAGGATGCAGCACATAGAAGTTGAAAAATAAAACGATAATATGCTTGTTTTGTTATCGTTTTATTTTTCCACTTTTGAGGGTGGCGGGGGTGGGGGGGCGCTCTTCCACCATAGCAGAGGAGCCGCTACTGCTACACCTATACAGTGGTCAATAAAATTTCCTCGTAATAAACACCACAGTACCACAGTGCTTTTTCTCTTTGCAAAATTCCATATTTATAAAGAAATCAAACGTATTTGTTTACAACACATCTGAATAGACACTGGGCGCTCTGATTAAACATGAATCAAGGCTGAAAGTCCTTCCCACAACCAATCACAGGAGGCGACATTGGATATAAAAAAGTTATTTGTCGCTAACTTTTTCCTTATAGATATTTTGGGACAATTTAAAAGTTAGAGAATTCTTCATTTCGGAAAAGTTTCAATCTACATTAAAGTATATTTCTGTGTTAACCGAGGTGTTAACCGAATTGTAAAAATACACAAACACGGTTTTCTAATACTAATCAAGGACTCCTTGTCTTCTTCTGTTCTGAATGTGCTCTTAAATTCTCCTGGGAAAATACAGTGGTGGAATCTGCTAACAGTAAGCTAAATAAAGCACCAGCATAATTGCCTGAGTAAATCGTTCTCGGTGGTCTATTTCATACTGTGCATTAATAATTCATCATTAATTTTCTCCTACCCTGAAAGTAAGCTAAGTGTCGATGTTTGCTTCATAAGTAACATAGATGTAGATCAGCTCACATTTTAGTGTGACCACTGGGTCCAAAACTCAATGACACCCACCACTTTTACCCTCTACTTTTTTTTTAACAAAATAGTAGAGCCATTTGTGATGACCACACTTCTTCTCCCAGGAGAAATTGGGTTTTAACCTTTACTCCATGTGTCTTTAACTGAGAAATAATCTAGTTTTAATCATACATAATGTAAAAATTCTTAATATCCCTTGTTCATAAATGTTCTCTATTAGATTGGGTCAAATGCTCCTTCCAACAAGCACTTAACATTCCCAAAATATATATTCCTATAATTATTTAATCATACTTGTTAAATAGATGGGCTTTCGTCAGTATTATTCCTAATTCCAGTTAGTTAATTAAATGAGTGCATAGCTGGCTTTCTCTGTTTACAGGTAGAGTCAAACCTGCAAGCACTAGATGCCAGAAGTAGTTTAATAAAACTTAACATGTGGTAAGCCTGCATCCATTTTGGCTTTTAAGTGCAACTATTATGTAATTATGCTTCTTACAAAAACAATATTTCAGTCATGAAAGTATATGCAGGTGTAGGGATTAAAGTCAATACATTGTGAAGGCAGTTTTGCAATTCATGACCTTCCGTCAACTTCTGGACGACAGGTGTCATTTCCGTAGAGGCCCTGACAACTGTGTGTCCACTGGAGGTAGCCCATGTGTTTTGTGGTGCTCATCAGTGGAGCATAAAGCTGTTATAGGGTGAAGTGCACCCAAAGGGCACCACCACCTTAAGTAAAGGGTAGGTACTACTCCTTCACAGGCAATATGAAGACTGACAGTTGGTGGATGGAATTCTAGCGATGGGCAAGGGCCTTCACTCGCCCACTGAGTAGGTCTTATCTCTTACGCCTCGCATGTGGCGTGCATGGAGACCTAGTGAGAAATAAATGGTGCCCTCTGTGAGGCAATGTTACATGTCGCATAAGATAGTGGCTACCTGCATATAAGACCGCCCAGACTTCCCTGCCCTTGGAGACCATCATGGGCTGTAATTCAGAGACCCTCATTGTAGTTGTTAAACACAAGTGAAGCTGCTCCTAAAAACCAGTGACCAAAGGTGCTCTAGACCTAAGCTGTGAGTGTTGGCATCTCATAAAAAGTGAAGGACTGTCCTCACACACCACCTGGTGTCATGCTTCATCATCTACAGTCCTCGCCCTCTAGAAACTTGGTTTGGTAGAGGGCGGGCCTTCACCTGAAGACAGGGAGGCACTTCTAAAACTAAGTGGGGGCCCGTGATAAGTGAGTGAAGTTTAAAAACCATTACAGTTACCAATTACATTTTTAATAGGGGAGGTAGCTATATGGTATTAAAAAATGTGAACGGTGTACTTGGGGAAATTATTATCCCCTCACTGTAGTAAAGATGGTCAACATGTTTCTGCCATATGGCCCAGGAGGGTCCGTGGCATTCATCAGGACCTAATTTGAGGGCTCCGTTCTTACCAACTCTATTAGTTAGAAGGTACCACTTGGTGGGATGACCTTTGTCACACTCCACCGGAGGACAGGACTCTCATCAAGCCCTTTGTAAAAACCCTATGTGCCTCATGGGAGGCGTATGGAGGAGAGACCCCTGTTGTCAGACTTGCCTCAAGGTGCGTCTCTCTCTGGTGCACCTAGTGGTGTCCGTCTTTCCTCCCCGATGAAAGGGCTTGATGAGAGTCCTGTCCTCCGGTGGAGTGTGACAAAGGTCATCCCACCAAGTGGTACCTTCTAACTAATAGAGTTGGTAAGAACGGAGCCCTCAAATTAGGTCCTGATGAATGCCACGGACCCTCCTGGGCCATATGGCAGAAACATGTTGACCATCTTTACTAAGGTGAGGGGATAATAATTTCCCCAAGTACACCGTTCACATTTTTTAATACCATATAGCTACCTCCCCTATTAAAAATTTAATTGGTAACTGTAATGGTTTTTAAACTTCACTCACTTATCACGGGCCCCCACTTAGTTTGTTTTAGAAGTGCCTCCCTGTCTTCAGGTGAAGGCCCGCCCTCTACCAAACCAAGTTTCTAGAGGGCGAGGACTGCCAATGATGAAGAATGACACCAGGTGGTGTGTGAGGACAGTCCTTCACTTTTTGTGAGATGCCAACACTCACAGCTTAGGTCTAGAGCACCTTTGGTCACTGGTTTTTAGGAGCAGCTTCACTTGTGTTTAACATTTTGTGTTGGAGGCTAGCTCGCTCCTAGTGCCCCGCGCCTCTGGTTCCCTCCCCCTGGATTCTCCTGGGGTAATTGTGGTTACACCCTCATTGTAGTGTCACCCCTGACTAATTTCCGAAAGTAACATAATTCAGGATAAAGCCCTGCCTGAAGACAAAACACATACCACAAGCAGCTCATCTCTGTTGCTTGTCATCTATGCTTACAGATCTGTCTGGATGTAGCTAACCCCTATTGATGGTGCCTGTTTTGTTTGAGGCAAAATCCACATATTGCAGCTTCTGGGACTTCTCTCCATGTTCTGTACCTAGGTTCATCGGCAAGCCATATGCACCCCACTTTGGGATTCAGTCTGCCCTGCCTCCTGGGGGACATGCAACTTGTTGACCGGAATGTACCTGCCTTTCTCCTCTTTTGTGAAACCCAAGAAGCAAGCCTTTGGAAGATATTCTCCACTTTGTTTTGATAGAGTTATGATTTCTCACCGTGGCCTTCCAAAGTGATTCGTCTTGGCTCATGTCACTAGATTGTATACATTGGACTTCTGGAGAAGCCCTGCTGCAATAGCACAGTGAGTATTCTGATCAGAAGCACAGCTCTTGAAGCACCTGTACCACCAACCCCTTGGATAGAACATGACCAGATGAATAAGGCAGAAAGACCAACTGGCTGACGCCTGTGGAGGGCTTCATGAAAAGTGCTCAGTTGGCTAGGACCAAACAGATGGCATCTGCTTTACAAGACATTTCTGAGGGTGGTGAACCTGCATTACTCTGACCTTCTCATTACTATTCCCTCACTTTGTGGGAATATTTATCACCTCTTTTCCGGGACATGAGAGATTATCCCATTTAGCACAAGTTCACTGGCCACGTTCAGTTATCTGAGGGCAATTCTGGAATGGTTTTGATCTTTCTAGGCCATACAGTTCTTTAGCTATTGTGACTTAAAAATACAACTGACCCCAACGATAAACTCCAGTTCCCCAGTTGCTACTTGAACCACAGTGTCCAGTGAATGCCCCACATCTGTGGGTTCCTCTGCCACCTGGGTGTTTTGATCAGCATTCACAAGATACAGGCTTGTACAGTATGTGCTGGAAATTACCCAGCACTAGGCCCTGTATGTGACCTTGACTTGGCAGATGAGCAAGTGCATTAACAGGATTTTTATCTAACCCCTTTGTCAGTGACCACCAGTGTATGGTTGCCTCATTTACTGGGAACTAATATGAGCTAGGAACAGTTCTTTGCAACCCTAAAGCCATAATTTTCAGTGGATGGGAATCCCAGTTCATATTGGTGTTGTGGGGTTTAGTTTTTCAAACATTTTGCGCTTTGTGGAATTTCTAGTTTTTTTTTAGCTGAATGGGCTCAAACGCACTTCGGGTCCTTGCGGAACTAAAACAAGGCAGACGTATCACAGCATATTATACCACAGCATTATTTGATACACTGTAACATTCGGTTTGACACTTGTAGGTCTATTAAATGGAAGCCACCCAGAGGCTTTTAAGGAAAGCCTAGAACTAAATATCCTGCACATATCTCTATCCATAGATGATGATGGTGTTTTAAGTATCGAACCATTGCTGCACAGGCCCACTAAATGACACAAGGTAGTATCTGAACCTCCAAAGGTTCTAGAATCTTTTGGTTTGCGGATCAGCTTTTTAACTGCATTATAGTTCTTATATGTGAATAAAAAGCTAGCACTTTTTAAAAGATACAGTGCTGACTTGACACTGATGGCCTGATTTACAAAGCCATTAACAGCAGTGAACCTATGTTATGGCTAAATATGGTTCCACTGCTGATTGATAGGAAACCACAAAAGAATACCTGGCAGGCGTAAATGGTTTTGCCCCTGTATCATTGTATGTCGCAACTACATAAAATAACGAGGTAGTAAATGGGAAGTAGGGGGTGGGGAGTGGGAGGAAAGAGGTGTGGCTTGCCTTGTGATTTTGTGAGCATTCACACACTGTTCAAAACACTAGGGATTCATTCCAGCAAAGGACTAGATCACTCTTCTTATACAGTGGGAAGGGGAAATGAACACCCCAAACTTTGTAGGCGGGAAGGGTTTTCCACTAGTTAAAATGTTTTCCCATGGAGAAAAAAATGTGCATTTGCACAGTAGGCTGCCTTTCCCCACTGCAGTGTCCTACAATAGGCACAACTCTACACTGTGCAGATTACAGATGTCACATCCAGTTCCCAGGAGTACATGCGAAAAGCTGCGACAGGCACACCTTTCAAGACATAGTACTGGGAATGTGTGTGAAATCCCCAAAATGGACCATCTACACTCATTCACCTGAGTCTTTCTAGGGGTGTGAATGCACAATGTTTCTTTGTGAATTAGGCCGCAAGCGTACTGTGTGAAAACCACATCCTACCATACATCCTAGAAATACACTTCAATGCTCGACCACGCTAGCCATGGAGACTCTACTGTAAAAAGAGGAAGTAACTCAGTTATCCACTTGGAGGCACTGGGACACCGGTGTCTTATGGCGGTAACAGCCATTGATGCTGCTTAGTAACCACTGACTCAGTGGCGGCCGCTCCATTAGGGCATGGGAGCGCTGCCCCACTGCTTTCTCGCAGTGCGAGAAGCAGAAAATAAAATGGTATTTTAAATACCATTTTATTTTCTGCTTCTCGCGCTGCGAGAAAGCAGAAGGCAGGGGTATGCCTGGCTGGGGGCGGGCGGGAGGTTAATGCCTGGTTGAGGGCGGGCGGGTGGGCGGGTCGGGAGGAGTGGCTTGCACCACTCTGAGTGCCCTGACTGTTTGGTCGGCCCTGGGGCCGACCAAAGCAGTCATGCGCACTCTACATTTTCTCTATGTAGGCTGCATGCAGCCTACATAGAGAAAATGGCCTCCCTACAGGTGCCCGGCTGGGCGCTGCCCGCGACTCCGCACCAATCACAACGCTGCCATTTCAGCGTTGTGATTGGCTATTGGCTCACAGGAGGGGAGGGAGCATGCCTGTACCTGTTCAGGAGCAGCAGAGGAGGCGCGGGACGCGGGACCCGGGACCCGGTCAGGTAAGTTTTCACCATTTTATTTTTATTTTAACGTCCGCCCCCACACGAAACCCTGCGCGACCCCCCCCTCCCTTCCGCGAGTATTGCGAGCCGCGACTGCAATTTAGTAGGAACCCTCTATGTCTAGAAAATCATGCTGCAGCTCACGAATTACACCGATAAGGATCATATTTTATGGAAACCTGCTATCCCGTGCAACAGTCAGGCCAAACTGCGCTTTGTCTGCGAAGCTGGGTTAAGTTGCAAGTGTGATTTCGCGACGTGAAGAAGACACTCCAAGCACACAATTTGAAATATGCCATGCTGTATCTAGCACGCCTGAAGATCATGTACCAACAAAAGTCACTGTTCTTCGAAAATCCGGAGGAAGCAATGGAATGGGCCGAAATAACATTAACCCCACACTCGACGCAAACTCTGTCGCAAGACAGCCAACGTCAGCACTCCCAACTGCATAAACTAAGCAATTCTAAGGCGGACAGACACCAAAGGGTTGGAATTGGACAGGAGAAAAGTCCGACCAGGGAACAAATTTTGGAAAGTCAGAATGACGCATTGCTGGCGGCTGCGGCATTGAAGGAACAAGACACGACGTCCATTGCTGAAACGGTGGAATCCTCTGAAGATCCTGAGGCCCACTCGGACTCAGAGGGCAGCTTGGCGCGGTTTCCAGTGGTGACCCCACAGACTGTGAACTATTTCTGAGGCCACGAGATGTGCTACTCTCAGGGAGGACATTTGGTGGGACGGATGAGTATATAGGCTGTGTATGGGCGATGGGATGTCTCACATGTTCCCCTATAAATGTTTAATAATGGGGTTTAAGCCAGAGCTTTCTGAATGAAACTGTTGTGCGTCCATAGATGTGCGGCAGGAGCAAGGCGGTTACCACCCCCCCAGGGGCGACTGCACTGTGTTTTAGCTTGTTTAGCCTTGTTGTTGCATATTTGTTCATTGTTTGGTCCTCTAAGGTTGGATGGGGGAACCTAGTGTTGGGAGTTTTATTGGGGTATTTTGACACGTACTCAGATGCAGATTTGTGTTTATCTCTACAGCAGGGCAGGGCACTGACAGGCAAAATGTTGCGCTACTTTGGGCAGTATGACACAACCTAGTAAATATGTATACACGTCCTGGAATGTGAGGGGATTAGGTAACATACATAAGAGGCACAGAATACTTGCACAACTAAACCGTAGGAGAGTGAATATTGCCTTATTGCAGGAAACTCACCTCACGCACGAAGAAGCCGGTAAGTTGCAAAAGAAATGGAGGGGTCAGTTGTTCCATACATCTTACTCGCCATTTGCTAGAGGGGCAGCGATATGGATTCGCAGTGGTACCCCATTCGCCCTCCTGGATCAAAGAGTGGATACCTATGGCAGATATGTGTTTTTACTGGGCATGTGGGATGGGAAACATATAGTGATAGGAAGTGTGTATGCCCCAAACTCGGAGCAAGACAAATTCTTAGATGTACTTTCCACGGTACTGACGGGTTGGGAGGATTACCCTTGGGTCATAGGGGGAGATTTTAACACAGTAATGGACGTGGAACTGGACAGGTCGCACCCGCCCCTACAAGGCACGAGTTGCAAAAAACAGGCGGAGGCGCTGACGGGGTGGGCAGCGGGCTGGAATATAATAGATGTGTGGCGTATAAAACATCCTGATAGCAGGGAATACTCTTTCTTTTCCTCACCACACGGTTTACACACACGCATAGATAGGATCTTCTGCTCACTTATGTTACAGGCCAGTGTAATAGATACTACCTACCTGGGGAAAACCCTATCGGATCATAATCCCCTGGAAGTTACCATAACATGGGGAAAGACGCCATTGTCTGTTCCGACATGGAAACTGCAGCCCGTACTGTTGGAAGATGCAGTATTTCACAGCACCCTATCCACAGCAATAACCAATTATTTTTCTGATAATGCGAATACAGCTAGCTCACGACAAGTGGAGTGGGATGCTTTCAAGACTGTAAGACGTGGGGTAGCTATTAGTACGCGAGTGGGGGCACGTGCAGTGCTAATCGGAAAACTCACAGAAGTGGAGAATCAACTGGGCAGGTTGGAGCGGGAGGCGGGATCGGGCGACACAAAGGAAGAGGACCTACAAGAAGCACATGTAACACATGCAGAACTTTTGGAAGAGCTAAGGGTGCTGGATTATCGTCTGTACACGCAGAAGCAGCATGCAGAGGCAGAAAGAGCAGGCCCACTCCTGGCTAGGATTATAAGAAACGCACCTGTGTTGCCCCCGACTGTAGAAATTACTACTCCAGAGGGTACTATAGTACATACCCAACAAGAAATAAATGAGGCCTTTAGGATATATTACGAGACACTGTATGCTGCGCCACCAGAACTAAATGAGGATGATTATGACGCTTTTTTTGAGGGATTGCAGCTCCCGAAATTACTGGAGGCACATCAAAAAGAGTTAGAAAAACCAATAACGGAAGCAGAGATCAGAGCAGCAATTAAGGCACTGCCTAGAAACAAAACCCCGGGGTTGGACGGGCTGCCAGTAGAGTTTTATGCCACATATTCGTCAATACTGGCGCCCCAATTAGCACAGATGTACCAGGCGTCAATGGAATCCGGCATGCTGCCCCACACTACACTTCAGGCGCTAGTGGTTTCATTGCCCAAACCGGGTAGAGATAGTAAGGATTTGTCGGGATATCGGCCTTTATCACTATTAAATATGGATTATAAGATCCTAAGCAAATTGCTAGCGAATAGAATCCAACAACTCATACCACAATTAATACACACGGATCAATGCGGGTTTGTGCCAGGAAGGAGCACGGCTCTGAACATTCGCAGGCTTCACCAATTAATGACACAACCACATCCTAATAAGAACACACAGGGTTGTATATCCCTGGACCTGCGCCAGGCTTTTGACTCCTTACACTGGAGCTATATGCTTCGCACTCTCCCGAGATTTGGAGTCCCTGAT
The DNA here is from genome assembly GCA_963921515.1 of Calotriton arnoldi. NCBI lineage: Eukaryota > Metazoa > Chordata > Amphibia > Caudata > Salamandridae > Calotriton > Calotriton arnoldi. The sequence goes on from CAWUFW010005765.1 coordinate 20,695, forward strand.
AAATTCACGAAGTGGATTGCCCTCCTATATACTAACCCCACAGCACGTGCTCGGACAGGCATTTACATTTCTAAACAGTATGAGGTGGCAAGAGGGACAAGGCAGGGATGCCTGCTCTCAACTTTAATATTTATACTAGCTCTTGAGCCACTCCTTGCTAAAATCCGTGCACTGGCGGGACAGCAGGGAATAACAATGGGGGATGAGGCGCATATTGTCTCGGCTTACGCGGATGACATTATACTCTACTTCGGAAATTTAAGAGGGGAGAATGCGCCAATCACTGATATATTTAGTATGTTTCAATCTCTGTCAGGGCTTTCGATAAATGCCGCCAAGTCCTATGCATACTCATTTACAGACCAGGCACAGCTGGACCCACTACTCTTTGGGCAGTGGACGTTTCCAACGGCACCAGTCACATTCAAATACCTTGGCGTCCAGATATACAGGGACACTGAAGACGTGTTGGATGGTAATTTAACACGTGTGCTGAACACGCTCAAGGCACAGATAAAATTCTGGATCTCACTACCGCTCTCAGTGGCAGGCAGGATAGCTATTGCCAAGATGGTTATGCTCCCCAGATTACTTTATTATTTTACGAATTTACCACTCATAATGCTAATGCAGGTGTTTAAAACATTGGATACTCTACTGGTAGAGTTGATTGGGGGGAAAGGACAACGCAGAATAGGGTTGGCAAAATTACAGCTAGATACGAGACAGGGGGGGATGGGAGCTCCCGATTTCAGGGCGTATTGCTATGCAGGAAAGCTACAATGGCTGGCAGACTGGTTGGCAGGGCGAAACCTACAGGAAATAGGCATGTCCCGGCGCGATTGGGAACGGGGTAAGCTGCACACGCTACTGTTGCCAAACAGCAGGATGCCACCGAACGTGTCACCACTGCTAAAGGTGGCATTACTGTACTGGAGGCGGGCGCTGCGTTACACGAAGGAACAGACTCCATATGCCCCCAATATACCGCTCGTGGGTATTCCCCTACCATTAGAAACAGTAACTCGAAGGCACATAGAAGCATGGACGGAGGTGGGAGTGGACACGGTGGGAATGCTGTTTGCAGATGGTTCCCTGATGAATCACGCCACCTTTGTGAGGGAGCAGGGAGTACCGAATACATTATTCCTTTTACATGCGAATATAGCGAGATACGTACGCAATACATGGGCATTCGAGGGAGTTGAACCCCCCCCCATACACGAATTGATACACATGCAGTACTTAATGGGGAACGGCAGTCATCTAACTAAATGGATCTCGCATGGGATCCGGAAACAGGTGGGGATGTCGTTGCAGGCTCTCCGGGAGAAGTGGAGTACTGATATAGGGAGAGGGCTTACAGATAAGGAATGGGGCACTATCCTCGAATACCCCAGGAGAGTGTCCCGTAACCCCAAGTTTAAATGTATTCAACTTATGATTGTACATCGAGCGTATCTATCCCCCCACAGACTCAGTGTCATGTTTCCTGACATGGCGGATGTATGCCCACGGTGCCAAGGCGCTGACGCTAATCTACTACATATGCTGTGGACCTGCCCAAGACTGGTGCAGTACTGGGCTAAAGTACATACAGTACTAAATGCAGTAGCCCCGGGGCGTGGAGGAGTTTCCCTGGAACATTACATACTGGGACTCGGTCCTAAAGCCAAAAGTGGTGATCCCGCATACAGATTTGTTAACTTGGCGCTGATATTGGCTAAACGGACAATAACCATGCGCTGGAAAACAAAAAAGGCACCAGCGGTGCTGGATTGGTACAACGAGATGGTCAGATGGGGCAGAGCTGAAAGTACAGAGTTACAGAGGGAGGAGCGTAGGGGGTTACGGAAAAAACCCATATCGTTAGAATGGAATACACTGTTAGAGGAGCTTATAGCAATGGAGGTGCATACAATGTAGTGAGGATGCCAATATTCTACTAGAGTAAATATTAATGCCTGACAAACTGTTAGGACTGTCTAGGATGTGGTAATGTTATGTGTTGCATTAGCTAATATATACGGTTACTGCCCTTTAATATCAAGGTAAATTTAAGAAGGTGCTAATTGCCCCCAATCCATGGTAATAAGCAGTCTCGAGTACGGTGGGAGGGGGGAAGGGGGAGTTATGTACAAAGTAGAATTAGAAGTAAGTATGACACAGTGATGGATACTGCAGTAAAATGTTTATTAAGTTATGGATCCGAATGTAGATACTCCGGTAGATACTGCGATAAGTTGGACAGGATAAGCTAACGTTGGCGCATTTGTAACTGTTGTTTGTGAGCATTGTAATTTCCATACATTGATAAATGTGCCGCGCTGAGAACATAATGTATGAGGTGTATACAGGTATGGACATGTCCATCACAGATGTAATGTGTAAAAACTTAATAAAATATGTTGGTTTTTTTTAAGTTGCAAGTGTGATTTAACCATTCAGTAATGGCACGTGAAAAAATGCAAAATTAAAGGAATGCTGGTCTGAGGGTTTACATCGAAGAAGTTCGCGAGATAAGAACACTTAAAGCAAACATTTCATGAAATAAATTGCTTGCGGTGTGACAGGAGATCCAAGAAATACTACAGCAACAAGACATATCCCCCAGAAGTAATATTTATCGAGCAGCATGCGAGCCGCCGCGGAGACCAGTTAGTTATCTGTAGGCTTGGCTCGGAGGCGCCGGGCTTGGCTCGTCCCCATAACACTTGCTGAGATTTTGAGTGTGTCGAGTATCTCCCACCAAGCGCAGGTGTCTGCAGTTTACTTGGCCTTGGTTTCTGGGGGAAGGGCAGCACTTGTGAGCGAATTTACTTTCAAACGTGTCAACTTAATTCACACGGCACAATAAAATGTCTGTCAGTTCTGGCATCAGAAAGTTAAAGTTTTGCCACACTTGGCGGGAGACCCAGGGTGCCTTCTGTGCAGAACACGTGCGGGTTCAGATGGTAGGGTTTGTTAAAAAATATATTACATCTGTTGACACTTTAACTCTAGCCATGTACGTTATAAATCATTATTTTATTCTCCGACCTTCCTCGGCTATGCAATAAACCATCGACGGATAGACCTGAAAAAGTGGGCTTCCAAAATATGTAGTTAATATCCAGTGCAAATTATGCAACCATTCTTAGTTGAATTCAGGCATTAGGCAGAAACGGCATATTATCCAGCCACACATGTAAGTCGTATACAGGGGGGAAATGAGTCCTCCCTGGAGTGGCCGTTCCTCAAGCTTCCAATTATCAATCCAGGGCACGAAGATATACCCACGCTGAAGGAGAGGCGGGGTAGAGTGATCCATGTGCAGGCCCGACACTCAATGAATGCCCCTGCCCATTCTCCACAGCACATGTGCATTACTGGGAATCACCCCCTCACCTTAATGTAGAGTTCATCGTCCTGGGTTTGCACTTTATACAACCTATTCATTGCTACATAAAAGAGATGTACAGTGCGTTCTTCACGTCGGCACAATGTACTAGTAACATAAACACTGCTCTGCGCCCATACACATCTGCGCCGCACTCTATTGTGGTGTAAACTTTGGGAAAGGAAATCTCAGTCTTGCCTTTAATGTTGTGACCAGGACGGTAATTAGCAGATCTATGTTGCGCAGTGTGTCTACTGATAAAATGATAAAGCTTACAATGTGTGGAATTTTTTTTTTCCTAACTGTTGATATATTTTGAAACACATGTACAGTTTATTTGAAGGCATTTATTACATTTTACTGTGCTACAAATGTGTTTTGATAATACAGCCTTTTCCTCAGTTTCACACCTCCTTTAGCACACGCAGCAAGATTGTCAGGCATCTGTTTACCATTACAAAACCCTCTCACTTTGCAGTCAGAGCAAACATCAATGTCAATCAGAAGAGAAAAGCAGCAATTTGTCCGAAGACACTGCCTGACATTTCACCTCTGTCTTTGAACCTCCAGCAAATCATGTGCATGTGACAAGATAAAGACAAATTTTAAAGGCCTCCTTACTGCATATTCACCTGATCTCCAGCATGGTTATTTTTGCCTAACATGTATTTGCCAACATTCAAATACCAAGGAGCCTCTTCAATCATTTTTAGGTCGAGCATTCGAGACCGCTTGTATATACTTTAGTATATACTTATTATTATATAGTTATATGTGTATGTACTTAGTGGGCTCTGGAGATCAGCCCTAGGACTTGTCTGCTTCCACTTAGGGACTTTTTTTCTGTTCAACTGCCTCTATTTAACTGTCTTGATAGAAAACAACCAGCAGAGGTCAGTAAAATACCAGAATTGCTTTCTGCTGAGGGACTTTCTTTTTAAAAAAAAATTCTGGCAACTGCCTCTATTTAGGTCAGTAGAATACCAGAATCACTTTAGCATTCTCTAGATTCCTGTCCATAGAAATTGTCTTCCACGAGCACCCGTAGACAATAATATTTTTTTCAAATCTTGTATTTTCAGTGATATGACCACCGAAGGCCCTGATTTTATATTAAAAACAGAGCTTTGTACTATACCATTTCCCGCTGAAAGGCAATATTTCTCTCCATGTGTTCCCATACCTTGCGTGTCACGCAGTTTGGTGCTTACTTTCCCTCCATGTTAAAGAACAGTAGATGTTTCAGCACCCAGGCTAATGTGCTGCATAGCTAAATGCATATAAGGTCCCAAAGGCGAGACCAATTGCATTGCAAATGCTTGTTCTCGTATGTGATTTTCCCAGCATACTATGAATTAACTTATGTGATGTACTCAGCATTGTTCTCATTATGAAGTTCTGTGGTTATACTGAATAAGCACCTACCTATGTCATTATCATATGAAGTCTCTTTATTTATTAACCCTCTTGCTTTCTCAAATATGCTTGAAAATGCACCAATTGGCCACTCTTTTTTCAAAATTTTCTCAGGGGGAGAATCCCCCCGAACCCCCCTTATGACAGTATGGCTCACACGCTGCGCACGCTCGCCCGCACTCATTACAAACTTTACGCCTCACCACTTTCAAATGTCACCAGCCGCCACTGCACTGACTGCCCCAAGACCAGAGAGAAGCGAAACTATTTTGTTACATGTAAACAGAGGTCTTTTCATGCCAATTATTCACTATCCAGCTTTGCGACTCTGAATTAAAATATATAAACAGAAAAAATCAGGTGTAAATGACAAGGACAAGTATGTTTCATGTTATAGATCCTGGATGCCAGGTGCAGATCCTGTCACCATTACACATGGTGTCACGCTCTATCACATAGCAGTTATATGAAGAACAAGACAAGTTGCTTTTGCAAACACAGGTATCAACGCACTGTCTATTGATATCTACTGATATCCCATGCTGCAAGATTTGAGTAGCTGCCACTGGCCTGTATTGAAGTACCACCATTTTAGCCACATATTACCTTACTAACCATTACTCTAGGCAGACCTAATAACTATCAAAACAAGATCCAAGTATTAAAATCAATGATTAAAAATTACCGCAATATTTAAAAACTGACAAGTGCATCTGAATAGCACTCTTGCGCAAGCATATTTTTTTCTGAAATGCAAAGGGCAAAAATAAAATGGTGTAACAGAAAAAGGATGAAAATGCAAGCTTTAACAACTGACAGATATCAGTGGAACTCCCTTCGGGTCTCATTCTGAATTGCCCGGAATAGTCACCACTATTTTGAGCCCCCTGAAACGCCGTTGCACCTCAGAATTACTGTTACCCTAGTAATCTGCAGGGAGCAGAGAAATGACAGGGATTACACATTTTTGGGGAATAACATGCAGGAATGCGTGTTTCTGTGATGATCCCGCATATTTCTTCCCAGTCTTTCATATGGAGATTTCAGTCCTCTCTGGAATACCATGGACACTATTAATAAGGCCCATAATAGTGAGTGCTTAAACCGGAGAGCAGCTAAAGAATTGTTGGCCATCGGCTAATCATTTCGAAAACTTAATTCGAAATGGGAATAGCAATCCTGTAGGATTTAAATCCTAGTTTCAGCAAAAAAGTGAGGTGTCTAAAACCTTGAGGACCCAAGCCACAAAGAGCTTAAAAATCCAAAGCATCATTCTCAAAATAAATCATACATTAATTTGAACAGCATCAGAGACTAGGGGCCTCATTACGATGGCGGATGGACTTTAGTCCGTCCGCCATCGATACGGATTTGGGAACTCTAGGTGGCCTCCCCACAATCCTAATCATGATGCGACCGCCACCACGGCGGTCGCATCACCTACATTTTGCATTGTGGCGAGGATGCGGTCAGCAGCCCCCCCCACAATGCAAAATAGTGGGTGCAGACACATCCCTGCACTACGTGGCAGGCACCCTGCGGTGCCTGCCACATGGGGCAGGGATATGTAGGGGGGGCACCATAGGTGCCCCCCAGGGTACATGTCCCTTCACCTGGGATTGAGGGGGCCCGCTACGGGCCCCCAAATCCGTTTCCGCCATTCGTTTTGCGGCGGGTTGTTCGCCGCAAAACGAACAGAGGAAAGGGATATCATAATCCCTACGGCGGTGCCTGCAAGGCACCGCCGCAATGTTAGCCAATGTTTTTGTTCCGACAGGCAGTCGGAAAAGGACTGCCTCTCGGAACTGTGCGGGTGGTCTTTACGACCACCACGTTTAACCAACGATTCCCCCCGGGGGAAAACAGCAGTACGATGGCAGAGGGCCCGCCACCGACCGGCTGGCGGTGGCGGGCCCTCCACCATCGTAATGAGCCTCATAGGTGTTCAATGCTCACATGTTCCCTGGCGCCAGTCTGTACATTGAAAACAGGTAAATAATGACTTTGTAGCTTAAATGATGGAACATATCTATGGGATTAGCGATACGTTGATAATTATCACTCATTTCCTTCCTTAGTTGACTAATAGGAACAAATCATCTGAGAAAGGGAAAGTTACTTTAAAAAAAATGTTATATCTGTATAAAAAAACTGTTTCATAAAACAAATCTGGAAGCTTTGTGAGTAACTATTAATGAGCATACAAGAGTAGTCCGCCAATCAGGAGGGCCCATGGGGTCAATTTACTAAGTGAACATTTATTTAATTTATAAACTGTGCGAGGACAGTTGGGCATGTGTCCAAACGCATAAATGTCAACAAATTAACAAAGCCATTTTCAGAACCACATCATGGGATGCTCATTAGCATATCCTCAAAAAATGACATATCCACAAACAGTGGTTAACTTTTCAGGATTATCTGCCCAATTGGGTTGTGCCGCTGTTGTGCCAGCATGTTTTCGGCAGGACTACCTTGGGGGAACTTTCATAGAAGACAAGTTATACTCGGCACAAGAGAAAACGCACATTAGACAGTAGTCAATTTGACCCCAGTGTGGCATGGTCCACTACTGTCAAGCAGTACTGATGCGCAGCACAAGGGTTATTGCGCAATGAGTATGAACTGCACAGCCTTCCTTTTTCAACGGCCAGGAAGCATTCAAGGACATGGAGCTGGCAATAATATACACACTACATGCCACACTGCTATTTTTAAGGAATCCTTGTAAGACAGAATGCCTCTATAAAATGTTCAGTCACTTGATTTTTTTCGATTTCTCATGGAGCTGGCATCAAACTGTGGCAGGTAAAATGAGGTGAAACATGCCATTAAATTCAGGAAACAGCTATATGTATTTGTACTTTCAGACATCTATGCCACAAAGGTTAGTGTAGATGGAGAATACAGCAAAGGTCTTATATTTACAAACAGAATCGTGTTGGTTCTAGGACCAGCTAATCCATGGGCAGTCCTCAAACTGTATCTAATGTGCCTCCTGGTCAATCTTTAGGTGAGCTCCCAAAGAGGAGATCCCATTGCCCGTAGTGTAACAGAGAAGATACCCCATAATCCCCCACTTAGCCTTATCGACTAAGCCTCTGACTGGTGGAAGATGATGCAAGTGAACAACTGTGTCTCAGCCACCAGCCTTCCAGAGGTTCATGGTATGCTGAACCATGCTGGTGTCTCTGGAAGGCTGGGGGTCTGAGACACGATTGTTCTCTTTTCTACTTTTCTCAAGAGGTTAATCTACCTTTACCTACTGCAGAGATCTTTGTGTAACCTGCAGGTCAGAGTTTGGGACTTGGACATGGATGTTTCAGTCTTTCATTGTTCTAAAGTCAATCATAAAGAGTTCCTTTAAGTTGAGCATTATTAGCACCAAATATTAAAAGTGTCAAAGGCTGGAACCTGTGATCTGCAGGCTACTAACTCATCTCTGCCACGGATGCTCAAGTCACAGAGCTATTCTGAAGGGATGTGCTGTATTTTCTCAGCTAAAAGTACGGAGTTAATTTCTAGGTATTCTCTCCAATTATCTTGTGATATTAGGTACATGTAATTAAAGAGTTTTCTTCCTGCAAGTATCTGCAAGCAAGAAGTGCTGTGACAATGCAAACCAATGTTTAATAAATCTTTCACTGATCCTCTAATACTTTGTAAATTTCAGAAAACTACGAATCAGCCCAAAATTCGCACAGTTTGGGAAGTGTCTGGAGATTGCCCAACTCACTTCATCCAGGCCTGGTTCTCCTACACTTGCTCTTCTATATTCCTGAACTCGCAGGGCACTCTCACGATTGTCTCCAGGGTTGGATATAGTGTTTTGTGGGATCCTACACATTCAAACATGTGTGACTGTTTGCACCATTTTAGAAACGCATTTAAAGCAAAACTTATTTTGGTATTTATTAGTTTTTTGTTACTAATTGTTATTTAATCGTGATTAGCGGTGTATGTTTCTGTTGCCCAAAAGCTGACATTTGTGTTTGTTGAACAGACCACTGTTCAAACGAATATTTTGTGTTATTTCACTGCATTGCTCTTTGGCACTTTTTCTTCTTTTGTACTGTGAGACAGCTGACACCTCCGTGCTAATTCTCTACTACCTACAACCACCGCAAAACTCCTTTTGCTGGTTATAAAGGATCGTAAAGAGTCACTGCACACAATCGACATTTATGATCTGGCCCTCTGCACTGGAGTGAGGTTTTTGGAAGAGCTCGAGGATTAATAATGTTTCGAGAAGAAGGGAGATGTCGCGTGACTTCAGGTGCTTAGTAGTGAGAAGCAGAATTGTTATCCTTATTGATCGCCCCGGACGGCATCACTCGGTGGTTGAATATACTGAAGCACTTACATGCTGTCTGCCCAACAACAGAGTCCTTGTTTGGCAGTGAAACCAGAAACACTAACCTGAATTCTGCAAAGTACAGAAAAGGCTAAGTAAAGCAATTCGATTAAAACAACTGCGTGTGCACCCTTACCGTTGAAATGCATTTCAGGTGACTTCCAGAACTCCGCGAGCCATTCAATACATTTGCCAACAAATGACCTGCTTACTTTCTCAGGGTCGCATGCAGTACTTTGCGAGCAATGAAATGACACCTTTAATTGTTCAAAAGCTCGTAGGCGCAAAATCTACTAAAAATGTTTGCATCGTCCAGATGCTTGCCTTGCAAAGTAATCAATGAATGACAACAGACGCACGCTTAAACATTACAGAAAAACATGGAATAAACGTTTTAAGGCATGGGCAAAGTGGGCTCTGGCCCAGGGCCCCAATCTTTCAAAGGGCCCCCTGATACAGCTAGCTCTGTTCTGCAGATAATCTTTCCCTGATGACCTAAAATAATTCTTAGATTGTTTTGAATACTGTTTTCCTTTAATTTATTGTTAATGTGGGTGTCTATTACAGACGTTTTGCAGAGAAATGTTGTGTTTATGTTTTATGCAGCATTCATAAAAAAAAATTCTTCTAGATCAAAACGGGACCTCGCATATGAGAAATGGGAGGGGGTCACAGCGGTTATTTGTAGTAATGCTACTGCTGTGTTATATTATTGAAAACACACTTCCCTATCCCCGAATACTAGATGTAAACACATTTTGAATTTGGAGGAGTGCCTGTGCATTCTTATTGACCTGGCCAGAGAGAGCTTGAAAGGGCTGAAATTGGATCATAAATTTAAAGCTTTTGCGAAAGGGGCTCCAAAAGACATTTGACCCAGGGCCCCCAAAATCCTTAAGATGTCCCTGGAATAACTCATTTGTACTCGTACATTAAAAAAAAGTGATATTCAAAGGGCGTGGCTATGACGAGGACCCATTTAGACGTTTCCTCGCCGAGTTCCTGTCAGGAGGCGGTCTTCCCTGTGTATAATTATGTTCAAGTAAGTTGCAGCTTCTAATAAGTCGAGTACAACTGAGGTGAAACAATGTAGAACCCTGAAATGAGATTTTGCGATGGGTGAGCAGCAGAAAATGCCTTAAACTTCTTTGAACACCGGTGATCTATACCCTGCCTAAGGTTCACAAAAATGCAAAGACCCCACCGGGTCGCCCGATTGTATCTGGTTGCGGCTCGATTCGGGAGCCTGTGGGTAGATATGTTGACCACTTTATCAAAGATTTTGTCCCCAATACATTATGTTATATAAAGGATACCATGGCCATGGTAAATTTGGTTGAGGAACTCTCTTTTGACCCCGAGCAATGTATACTCTGCACTCTGGACGTCGAGTCGTTATATACCAACATCCCGCAGGAGGAGGGTATTGATGTCATTGGTATTATTCTCACCTCGAGACCCCGCCTTCATCCTGTACCGACTTCATTCATTCTCCACCTACTCAAAATCTGTCTGTCACGCAATTTCTTCCTGTTCGATGGCACTTTTTACCAACAAGTCAAAGGTACATCCATGGGCGCAGTTTTTGCGCCCAACTTTGCCATCCTATACATGAACTGGCTTGACACCCAAAAAATACTGTCCACCTTTAATCCATTTGTCACAAACGTCTTAGTGTAGATAAGGTACATAGACGATATCTTCTTAATTTGGAAAGGGACTGTAGAAGTCCTTCTTCAGTTCCAGGAATGGCTGAATGCCTACTGCAATGGTCTCAAATTCACCCTGACACACAGCAGAAAAGAGGTGGCCTTCCTTGACTTAACAATCATAGCGCACAACGACAGGCTGTACACAACCCTCTACCGAAAACCTACTAAGAAAAACACTTACTAGCTTATAATAGCCATCACCCACGAGCATTGCGAGATTCCCTTCCCTACTCGCAATTCCTGCGCATTAGACATAATTGCGATCTCAAAGAGGATTACTTCAGTGAAGCAAAAAATCTGTCTAAAAAGTTGATTAATAGAGGCTATCCCCGTAAACTCGTCAAGAACTCATTGAAACGTGCATGGTACTGCCCTCGCAAAACACTCCTGAGCCCCAAAACTAGAAACAGTGATGACAAGACTGACGGTGTCACTACATTTTCGCCAATTTCTAATTCAGTGAAAAAATGTATTTTAAAACATTGGCCGATACTGAATGCAGGCGAATTGAAATTAGAGCGTCCACTGTTTGCCTTTAAAAAGAGTAAGAGCATAAAAGATCACCTAGTCAGGGCAGCTCTGACCACCAAGAAAACTACGCAAACACTTACTGAGATGTGGGGCCTCCCTCCTACACGGGGCCACTACAAATGTGGTGGTTGCAGCGTTTGTCATTTAACAGCCGACACTAAGAAATTTGTGCATGCCAACCTTGATGTAACCTTAACCAATTTTTCCAACTGTAACACTCAAAATGTAATATATGCAATTACATGCCCTTGTAACCTAATCTATATTGGGCAAACCACGCAAAAAAATCAGAATCAGAATTTGTCAACACCGAAGCAGCGTGAGATGCCAAACGCCTAATGCACCACTTGTTGAACATTTCACCATTCAAGGCCACACTGAGGACGACCTACGGTGGCAAGTAATCAATGTGATCCAACAGCCCCCTTTGAACGCCAACATCAGTGGTATCCTCAATAAGGAGGAACTGAAATGGATCCTGCGCACGGATAGCCTCCATACTGGACTAAATTGCATGGAAGACTGGACTAATCTGCTATAACAAGGACAATTGTCACTCTGATCCAAGCTTACTACTTCCCTCTCTACTACCATGCCGCGTGCTGCATGTGCTTAATACTAATTGTGCCCAATGTAACTGTAATCACCTACATGTGTCCCGACTTGTATCGACCCTTTTTTAATGGTCTTTTACCACACTGCTACGCCAACTGTTGTCCTATACTGTTCTTATATCATACTGTGACGCAGATTTTTATCTTATCTACATATGTTGTGCCATAATCCTTGTGCTTATTGTAACTGTTAGTACTTGCCCCCGGTATATTTTATCACTTGGAAACACTATTGCAATGACCAATTGCTGCCAGCTACCCTTCAGACACACTATTGGTGAGCCAGCAGGCTATATAGTGTTTTAAACCTTAACTATGTCCATCAATGGTACCATATGTATATTTTGCCACTACCCTTGCATATGAACAGGGTTAGAATGGTTCGTCCATTCATTCATGTTTTCCCCCCCTTACCCTGCATAGTCTCGGTCCTTTTTACCCCCTTCTATTCTCTCACTCAACAAGGAACCTCTTCCATCATGGCGCCCACCCCGGGCCGCTCTCCCTTGGGTTAATGCTCTAGTCTCCTAGCCATCGCGCATGCGCACTCTCACGCCTCGCTACATTAGCGAGCGACCGTCACACACATTTGGTTTTCCAGCATAGCCGGGCCTCGGTTTACTACCCCCGCTGCTCAGCGATCGCAGCTCCCTATGGCGCAGGCACTCTGCACCCTTATCTCCGTCGTACAACGCAGCCCGACTCTAGGTAAGCGCCTCCGCCACCTGCTATAGGTATACCCACATGATTGAGGTCCTCACGTCTGCTTACCTCACTCCCACGCCCCCCCTCCCTCTTATCACCCTCCAGGCTCCGCAGTGCTTCGGCCCCTCATTCTGACATCGCCTCTCCCGATCGCCAACTTGGTGAGTACAACTCCGGCACTGCCCCTTGCTCTCACTTTACCTCGGACCCGAGGCAATACTTAGCCTTGGTTTTCTATCTTGCAGCTATCCCGCAGACCTAACAATTATCCAGATTCACGGATCCCGTGGGGACCAAGACCTCGTTCTCCCCCACCCCCTCCCGGTAAGTGCCTTCCCATACTCCTGACTATACTTTTCTCCCATTCTCCGACCCTTGCATTACTCACTCCAGTTAACACCCCTCTCTACCAGGCCAACTGGACCCTTAACATGCTCGTGCTGGCAGCCCTATTCCTCCTCGTGGCAGTTCATCAGATAACCTTCAGAGTGCGGTTCACCACCAGCCTTGGTTGGGACACCGTTCCCTCCCATGAACCCACAGCTTCACCACTTGCCTCATCAGTAAGCGTCTGCTTCCCTATTCTCAATTAAGCGCGACCATCGGACCCTGCCTTCTTAACTGCAGTGAATTCAAGCGTCACTACTGAGCAACATAGACACCCTTTTTTCCTCGCAGAGACCACCACTTAACCCTAGAGTTGACCCTTACCTGAGCAGCAACCAAGCGTCCTTATTAATTAAGCGTCACCACCGGTTTACATAGGCACCGCTTTTTCCCTCTCGCCGAGATCCTTCTTTATCATTCTAATGAGGTGCATCTGTATAGTATACAGCCAACCACACTGGGGCGTCAGCATGTGGTTTGTCACCCATATGTATATTACTCACACGGAGTTAAGCGCGTAAATGCAAACGAATGGCCCTACCTCCTTATTAACTAACTCTTCCCTTCTGTCAACCCCCCCCTTTTTCCCTCCCTTATCCGCTTACCCCTTAAACCTCTCCCCCACCTTATCCAGGCAACTTCCCTGGCATTTTTTGATTATCTAGTCCTGATGATGATCCCATAACCGTTGTTGGGGATCGAAACGCTGTCGACAACCACATCTTAAACTCTAACCGTCATTTGAGATTTATGCGGAGTATAAGATGCTCTTGTTATTGTGACTATTGTTATTTTGTATTCTCACCAAAAGTCACTTTTAACCCCTTCGATGCTCATGACGGAATGGTTCCGTCATGAGCATCGGTGCTCCTGTGCTCATGACGGAACCATTCCGTCATGAGGACAGGGGCAGGAAATCTTCCATTTTTTTTTTTGTGCCTCGGGAGGTGGGGAAGAGCTTCCCCAACCTCCCGAGGCCCATCAGCTGTTTTCAGTCTAATGACGATCGCGCGCATGGCGCGCTGTCGTCATTAGACTGAAAACGAAACTGAAACTTAGTTTCAGTGTTTCAGTGCTCTTGGGGCTATCTCAGCCCCCCGAGCACTGAAACACTTGGGAGCGGTATCGTTGGAAAGGGGAGGATCTCCCCTTTCCAATGGTACCCTTCCCTAGTGGATCCCTGCTTGGGGATCGCCCCAGAAGGGCGATCCCCAAGCAGGGATCCACCCACTAGCCACCAGGGAGGGCGGAGCAGCCCCTTGGGCAAGGGCCTTTGCTCCCCCCATTTTTTGGGGCATAATTTCAGTCTTTCTGCCCCCGATCTGCCCACTAGAACCAGAGAATTTTTTTATTAGGTAAATTAGGGGTGGGGGCTGCCCAATATGGGCACGCCAATGCCCCCACCTCCCCCTGCACAATTAGAGTCTTTCTGCCCCTCCGGAGGGGCAAAAAGCCCACTAGACACCAGGTTTTTAAAAAAAAGATTTAATTTAGGGGTGGGGCTGCCCAAGATGGGCATGCCAATGCCCCCACCCCTCCCCCCACACAATTCCAGTCTTTCTGCCCCCCTGGGGGGCAGATGGGGCAGAAAGCCCACTAGACAGCAGGGTTTTTTTTTTTTTACATTTAATTTAGGGGTGGGGGCTGCCCAAGATGGGCATGCCAATGCCCCTACCCCGCCCGCCACAAAATTCCAGGCTTTCTGCCCCCTGGGGGGGCAGAAAGCGAGCTAGAACCCAGGGATTAATTTTTTTATGTAACATAGGGGTGGGGGCTGTCCAATATGGGCACGCCAAAGCCCCCAACCCCCCCTGCACAATAACAGTCTTTCTGCCCCCCCCCTGGGTGCAGATGAGGGCGGTAGCCCCCAATCTGCCCCCCCGGGGGGGCAGAAAGCCCACAAAATGCCAGGGTTTTTTTTACGATTAATTTAGGGGTGGGGGCTGCCAAAGATGGGCATGCCAATGCCCCCACCCCTCCCCCCCCACAAAATTCCAGTCTTTCTGCCCCCCTGGGGGGCAGAAAGCCCACTAGAAACCAGGGATTAATTTTATGTAAATTAGGGGTGGGGGCTGCCCAATATGGGCACGCCAAAGCCCCCCAACCCCCCCTGCACAATAACAGTCTTTCTGCCTCCCCTGGGTGCAGATGGGGAAAGCCCACTAGATGCCAGGGTTTTTTTTTTACTATTAATTTAGGGGTGGGGGCTGCCAAAGATGGGCATGCCAATGCCCCCACCCCTCCCCCCCCACAAAATTCCAGTCTTTCTGCCCCCCCAAGGGGGGCAGAAAGCACCCAAGACGCCAGGAATTTTTTTTATGCGCCAGGGGTGGGGGCTGCCCAGAATGGGCATGGCAAAGCCCCCGCCCTACCCCCCAAAGTAAGAATAAGACTTTCTGCCCCCCCAGGAGGCAGATGGGGGCAATAGCCCCTGATCTGCCCCCCGCGGTGGGGGCAGAAAGCCCACTAGGCCCCAGGGATTTTTTTTTATATATATACGTAGGGGTGGGGGCTGCCAAGAATGGGCATGCAAATACCCCCACCCAAAATAAAAAAAACTACAGCCTTTCTGCCCCCCTGGGGGGCAGATGAGGGCAGTAGCCTCCAATCTGCCCCCCCAAGGAAGCAGAAAGCACCCTAGACGACAGGGATTTTTTTTATGCACCAGGGGTGGGGGCTGTCCAGAATGGGCATGCCAAAGCCCCCACCCTACCCCCCCAAAGTAAGAATAGGACTTTCTGCCCTCCCCAGGAGGCAGATTGGGGCAATAGCCCCTGATCTGCCCCCCCCCCCCCCGGGGGAGGGCAAAAATCCCACTAGGCCCCAGGGATTTTTTTTTTATATATACGTAGGGGTGGGGGTTGCCCAGAATGGGCATTCAAATACCCCCACCCAAAAGAAAAAATGCTACAGTCTTTCTGCCCCTCCTGGAAGGCAGATGGGGCAATAGCCCCATATCTGCCCCCCCCAGGGGGGGGGGGCTGAAAGCCCACTAGGCACCAGGGATTTTTATTTTTCCAAAGTTTGGGGCGGGGGTTGCCCAGAATGGGCATGCCAATGCCCTGACCCCCACAAAAAATGCCACAGTCTTTCTGCCACCCCCTCAGGAGGCAGATAGGGGCAGTAGCCTCTGATCTGCCACCCCGGGGGGGCAGAGAGCCCACGAGGCGGCAGCGATTATGCTGGCTTTTTTTATATGTAGGGGTGGGGGCTGCCCAGAATGGGCATCCCAATGTCCCCACCCACCCAAACAAAATAGCCAGTCTTTCTGCCCCTCTTGGGGGCATATCGGGGCAATAGCCCCCGGTTTCCCCCCTCCCCAGGGCGGCAGAAAGCCCACTAGGCACAGACCTTTTAGCGGAATGTGCCTACTTCTGGATTTTGGGTCCTAGCGCAGCTAGCACCCAAGGAAACCTACCAAACCCACACATTTCTGAAAACTAGACACCCGTGGGATTCCAGGGAGGTATGGCTTGCGTGGATCCCCCAACGTTTTCTTACCCAGAATCCCCTGCAAACCTCAAATTTAGCTGGAAAACAAATCACTTTTTCCACACATTTTTGTGTGGGAAAGTTGTGGCATCACCGGGCTGACACAAATTTCCTACCACCCAGCGTTCCCCCAGGTCTCCCGATAAAAATGGTGCCTCACTCTTGTGGGAGGCCCAAGTACCCGAGACAGGCAAGGGCCCAAAACGTATTGAGGCAACATCAAAATTGCCTATCACAAAACGACCTGGTTTTGCAAGGGGGGTCACCTGGGTTTTTGGCCCTGTGCTCGGCGGCCAGCTAGGGAAACCTACCAAACCCACACATTTCGGAAAACTAGACACCCGGGGGATTCCAGGGAGGGATGGCTTGCGTGGATCCCTCAACGTTTTCTTACCCAGAATCCCCTGCAAACCTGAAATGTAGCTGAAAAAAAATCACTTTTTCCACACATTTTTGTGTGGGAAAGTTGTGGCATCACGGGGCTGACACAAATTTCCAACCACCCAGCATTCCCCCAGGATTCCCTACCACCCAGCATTCCCCCAGGTCTCCCGATAAAAATGGTGCCTCACTCGTGTGGGAGGCCCAAGTACCCACGACAGGCAAGGGCCCAAACCATTTTGTGATAGGCAATTTTGATGTCGCCTCAATACGTTTTGGGCCCTTGCCTGTCGCGGGTACTTGGGCCTCCCGCACGAGTGAGGCACCATTTTTATCGGGAGACCTGGGGGAACGCTGGGTGGTAGGAAATGTGTGTCAGCCCGGACATTGCCACAACTTTCCCACACATAAATGTGTGAAAAAAGTGATTTTTTTCAGCTAAATTTCAGGTTTGCAGGGGATTCTGGGTAAGAAAACGTTGGGGGATCCACGCAAGCCATACCTCCCTGGAATCCCCGGGTGTCTAGTTTTCAGAAATGTATGGGTTTGGTAGGTTTCCCTAGGTGGCTGCCGAGCACGGGGCCAAAAACCCAGGTGACCCCCCCCTTGCAAAACCAGGTCGTTTTGTGATAGGCAATTTTGATGTCGCCTCAATCCGTTTTGGGCCCTTGCCTGTCGCGGGTACTTGGGCCTCCCCACACGAGTGAGGCACCATTTTTATCGGGAGACCTGGGGGAACGCTGGGTGGTAGGAAATTTGTGTCAGCCCCGTGATGCCACAACTTTCCCACACAAAAATGTGTAAATAAAGTGATTTTTTTCAGCAAAATTTCAGGTTTGCAGGGGATTCTGGGTAAGAAAACGTTGGGGGATCCACACAAGCCATACCTCCCTGGAATCCCCGGGTGTCTAGTTTTCAGAAATGTGTGGGTTTGGTAGGTTTCCCTAGGTGGCCGCCGAGCACTGGGCCAAAAACCCAGGTGACCCCCCTCCCCCCTTGCAAAACCAGGTCGTTTTGTGATAGGCAATTTTGATGTCGCCTCAATCCGTTTTGGGCCATTGCCTGTCGCGGGTACTTGGGCCTCCCACACGAGTGAGGCACCATTTTTATCGGGACACCTGGGGGAACGCTGGGTGGTAGGAAATTTGTGTCAGCCCGTGATACCACAGCTTTCCCACACAAAAATGTGTAAAAAAAGTGATGTTTTCAGCTAAATTCCATGTTTGCAGGGGATTCTGGTTAAGAAAAAATTGGGGGATCCACGCAAGCTATACCTCCCTGGAATCCCCCGGGTGTCTAGTTTTCAGAAATGTGTGGGTTTGGTAGGTTTCCCTAGGTGACCGCCGAGCCCCGGGCCAAAAAGTCTTGGGACCCCCTTTGCAAAACCAGGTTGGTTTGTGATAGGTGATTTTGATGTCGCCTCGATAGGTTTTGGGCCCTTGCCTGTCGCGGGTACTTAACCCACCCACGCAAGTAAGGTACCATTTTTCTCGAAAGACTTTGGGGAACGCGGGGTGGGTGGAATTTTGTGAATCCACGCAGATTCCAGAACTTGCCACCACAGAAATGTGAGGAAAATGTGGGTTTTTTGACAATTCTTTAGGTTTGCAAGGGATTCTGGGTAACAGAACCTGGTGAGAGCCAGTCAAGTCACCCCATCCTGGATTCCCCTGGGTGTCTAGGTTTGCTAGGTTTCCCTAGGTGCCGGCAGAGCTAGGGTTCAAAAACTACAGCTAGGCACTTTGCAAAAAAAGGGTCATTTTTCACTATGAAAATGTGGTGTGTCCACGTTGCGTTTTGGGCCGTTTCCTGTCGGGGGCACTAGGCCTACCCACACAAGTGAGGTACCATTTTTATCGGGAGACTTAGGGTAATACAGAATTGTAGAGCAACTGTTGTTACCTATTGAGTTTCGATGCATTTCTGCCTTCCAAATGAAAGACAATGTGTAAAAAGAAGTCATTTTGAATAATGACCTATAATTCTCATGCTAGTATGGGTACTCCCAATTTCGGAAATGTGCACACATCTACTGTTTCTAAACTCTATATTTTGTTCCCATTTCAGAAATACATAGGTGTCTTTCATACCGATTTTTCCATGTATACATTTTCCCAGAATAATTGCTATATACCTGGTACATAATAAAAAACCATTGCAAGACGCTGCTCAGTTAATGGCTCAGGGTTCGTCGGGTTCTTAGTGAACCAACAAGTCCTATATATCGCCACAACCAGAAAGGTCCAGCGGATGTAATGGTATATTGCTTTCAAATAGCTGTCATAATTAGAAGAAGTTACAGGTGAAAACGTTGACACAAATGCCTGTTTTTGTCAACTAATTTTCAATTTTTCCTATATTTAACTGCTAGTTTCTATAAAGAAAACTTTTAGGATCTACACAAATGACCCCTTGCTGAATTCATAATTTTGTCTACTTTTCAGAAATGTATAGCTTTCCAGGATCCATTATTGCTTTCATACCCATTTCTACCATTAACTGGAAGGAGGTTGAAAGCACAAAAAATAGCAAAAATAGGCTAAGTCCCAGAAAAATGCCAAAACTGTGTAAAAATGTTGATTTTCTGACAAAAGTCTGCTCGCCCCTGAAAGCTGGGAAGATGGTGATTTCAGCACCACAATCCCTTTTTGATACCATTTGGAGGGAAAAACCAGACGCTTTCATCTGGAGCCCTTTTTTCGCATTTTTCCCCAAAAACCCAACATTTAGCTGTATTTTGGCTAATTTCTGGGACCCGTCTAGGGGAATCCACAAACCCTGGGTACCTGTAGAATCCCCATGATGTTGGAAAAAAAGGACGCAAATTTGGCGTGGATACCTTATGTGGTCAAAATGTTACACGGGCCTAAGTGCGAACTACCCCAAATAGCCAAAAAAAGGCTTAGCACAGGTGGGGAAAAGGCCTAGCAGCGAAGGGGTTAAGTCATATGCCTGTGGTAAGGAAATCTGCTGATTGCCTAAAACCCCATCACGTCCTGCTAACTCAATGTTTATGTATTGTTTAGCTTTAATTTTTGTAAATAAATTCTAAATATCATCCATTTGGACACGAGTAGACCCGATCCTGATTGTAGTATTGTGGCTATATGTATGTATTTTTCTTGAAAGGGACCGCTGTCTCTAATAACTTAAACTTCTTTGGTGCAGAATGCCCCCACGCCCTGCCAGATGACTTTTAAGATGGTTGCCACCGCAAGCTGATAAGAAGGTGGTTGGTCTGCTGAGCCGCTCTAGGAGAGAAGTCAGTGGGGTTGGGACCAAAGTCAAGTTGAAGGAGACTGTGAAACCCTGGCACTGTAGTGGAGGCGGTTTGTGCCTTGCAGAAAGAGATGAAGCGGCCATCGTGCTGATGAGGAAAAAGAGGTCCACTGTCAAACCGGTGGGAGGCGGTTGTGAACACTCCCCTCAGCACCTATTTCAAGCATTGGAGGCAGGGTGGGTGAGCCTTGAGATCAGCGTCTGGCCTGAAGCAGACGAGATGGGGAAAATCTGACCTGCATCCTCTACAAGCACACAGAGCGACTGCAGTGAACTGCGAGCCAGACTCAAATGAGATGCAAAAAGAATAATTGATGGACAATGTTGAACAATGTCAAACATTCACCCAAGTACAGAGATCTGGGCCTAAATCCATCTGATTTGCATATGGCTGGGTCTAAACTAGGGTGGCATTGTGAGCAAAAGAACTATGGATTTAACCCAGATCTCTTGACTGTGGGTGAATGTTTGATTTGCTCTGCATTCAGTCCATCATCTGTGTGTCTTTTGCAGACTCAAATGAGATGGCGGGATCCCACGAGAGATTAGGATGTCATCTCCCATAGCACTTGACCGTAAAGTGGAGGCAAACTGGCCTGAAGAAATAAAAACACATGTGGAAATCTCACATTTAAGTGAAGGCAGAACTGATTACCCAATGCATTTCCAATGTGGCGACTCACCTGCCTGTGCCCTGATCTCACAAATGTGGAAGAAAGAGGGACCAGAGTAGCTCTGAATGCACCACTAGAGAAGTATTTATTGTACTGAAAATATAGATAACAGGTCGTTGGCTGTTCCTGGTATTGATCCAACAGAGTAAACATTTTTTAATATTTCTTTGACGCAAGCCACCAACTCTCCAGTCTCAGATACGCCGCATCTACAGTCAAGACACCGAAAGTGCCTAATATCAAAACCTCTTGTGTTCCCAATAAACACAATCTAAGCAATCCAGTCTGAGTGACCATGCAGGATAACCGGACTGAACTAAATCTAAACCCAATTTTGAAGGTGACTTTGGAACACCCGCTACAAATGAAGACATTTGTTACTTGATTGAGGAGTTTAAGGCCTCTCTCAGTCAAGGTTTTGCCAAATCTATCTAGGGCCACAAGCATAAGCTACAAATAGTTGAAAATAGAGTGGAGGTACTGGAAGTGGCCATAGTTCAGAAACCAGAAAAGAGAAACGAGCTACACATTATGGTGGAAAAACTGGAAAATAGATACCAATCCCAGGGGCGGCTGGTGTTAATGAGCGTGAGGGAGGAGCAATATGAGCAAAAATGCCCAGCAGCTGAAAACAAATGACGACTTGCTGATCGGCAATAAACACGTTGAATTGTGGATATGTCCTGCTGCGCATGTGCCAGACAGAAGGGCAAGATATTGCTCGACCTGCAGGCACCAGCTGCAGCAGTGACATCATTTTAGAGGGAGTGGTGAATTACAATGCCATCTACAAGGATGCCTTTGGGGCGCACAATACAGTGGCCCGGGTAGGAGTTAACAAAACTGTATTCATTTCAATGGGAGGGGGTGGGCCAGGCTGCAGCCGAAGGAGACAAAGAGGTAGTGGATTGGTCATCCCGAGAGGGGGCAGGGTGTAGGAGGGGTGCCTCTCCTGAATAATTTGCTGTATCACGTGTTTAAAACTGCGTGGTTTCGCTTTTGAAAACGTTAAGAAAGCTGCCTGAGCCCGAGCCTGTCGCTTCAGAGGGGGCCTCATCTCAATTCTTACAACAGAGGCCCGAAAGAAGGAACGGACTGTGAACAGTATAACAAATGTTGGCACACATTGATCGCCGGGAGGCCCATTGATCGGTTTAATCTGCCTGCGACAGATACCAGCCTTCCAGCCCGTAGCACGCATCAGGTCAGAAACATCATCATATGCTTTCTAACTGTTGTTTTATAGAGGGGGGAAAGAAAATCATGTAACAAATATCAGGTTCGAATATGAAAAGTCTCTTCAGAATTCAAAACTCCGTATTTCTTTAAGACACTGAAGTGCCTCAGCTTAATACATCAGATGTTGTGAATTTTATTTTTTTAAAGTGTACGTTTTAAAACTTTTTCTGAGTAACATTCCTGCGCTCAACCTCTGCCCGGATGACAATAGCACCAGTGCTTAATTTATGCTTTTATTTGCCAGCAAAGGCTCTTCTTTTTTGCGACCGGTGCTCATTTAACTAGTGCCACGGTGGCCGTCCTGATCCAGTCCTTCATGGAAATGTCACGTGGATGCATTTCCTTTTGCCAAGGCACTATGTTGAATACTACGCGCCAATTGGACTTGGCTAGGTGAACGGCAAATAGCTGAAAGACCGGTGGCTCCAGGATCCAGGCAGCTCGCAGGGTTTGAATATTTCGGTGACGTGGCCAGAAGGCTGCCATGCAGCACCATGTAGATAATGTGGCTCACAGCGCTCACACGTTTTCATCAGGCCTACAGTTTCCGCCTCACCATATTTAAAATCCACCAGCCGCCACTGACCAACCCTACTGGACGGGGTGGATGAAAACAGATCTGGTCATGACAGTGTGAGACTGTTGCCATGTGAAGGAGTACCCTGCCCACTAAACTGTAAATCGGACTCTTAGAGCCCTGGATACAACAGACGTTCACTGGGTTAGTATCATGGAATGGTGTAAATAATGTGCACATGTGCAAGCGAATGGAGGTTTGTCTTAGCTGCACTTTCAGCACAGTAAATAAATGCTTAAAAGCCTTTTTAGGTTTCGCCTGCACAGCACTTGCGCTGTGCTTGTGAAATCTATTGTATTTAATATACATCTTAAAAGAGCCTTACATCCCGACCTTACTTTTCATTTGTTCGTGTGTTTGCTACTTACTTTTCCTCTGTTTCTATTGGTTGTAGGATACTATTTCCTGTTATTCTTCATGAGTTTTTCTTATCAGTGGTGCAAGACCTATGTACTCCTTTTCAGCCACTTTTGTCTAACTTTTTTTAGGTTTCGCCTGCACAGCGCTTGCATTGCTGTGCGCGGTCTGTCAACATTGCGGCCCAATCATTACATAGCGTTATCTCGACCCGAAGGTATTCAGGAGCTTTACAACAGTGCACAGGGAGATTACATAATTTGTCCAGAATGTTGAGCTGATGCCGAAACTCGAACCCACATCATTAAATAGCGCGATCCCGACCCGAAGGTATTTAAGAGCTTTACTTGAGCGCCTGGGGAGATTACATGATTTGCCCAGAATGTTGAACCGACGCCAAGACTCGTTTTTTATTTTGCATCGTTTTGTAGGCTCTCAATCAACTCTCTCAACCCATCTGTATTTGTTGCTGTTTGCCCTGCCCTCCCTTCAACCTCCCTCCTGTTGCTGCTTGCCGTAGCTACAGCTCCCACCTCCCCGACCCCCATCACTGCTTTTCCCTTAGTTTCTTGCTCCTCCGTAGTTGACTCTAGTGGCTTTTATTCCTTGGTTTTCTCCCAATAGTCCGTTTTATTTTCGGCATAACCCACCCGCCTCCAAGTTTGTTTCTTCTCCCTTTTTGGCGTAATGTATTTCTTCATTCACAAGGACTATGCATGTGAGCAAAAAATCTTAGCATAAACACATAAAATGCATTAGTGTTGGTGGAAAAATGAGATACTACAATCCTTGTACAAGTGCAATTCCATGTTGGCGCATTTGCTTATTATGCAGCACACGACAGCCTACCAGACTTCGAATCGTGCTAAAGGTCCTGAAAACGTAACAGCAACAAGGGGTTTGGCCCTAGGCGGCTAAACGGGGCCGTAGTGAACTAAGAAATCGGGGGGGGGCCCCGAGCCGTCACATGCAAATGCTGCTAAACCAATTTAACAGACTAAAGGCCATCAATTCAATTGATATGGGCTTGAAGCATTTATTTGTTACTTCGTTCTGTACACTTTACTCCACATTTAATCATGGGTCAGGTAAGTGCAAATTATACAACCAATTTGGCATTACACAACGCAGGGACTTTCGCTTTTAATTAGGTTCCCCCAGTAGAAATGTTATTTGAATTGTCTCACTACTGGGCCTAATGTCTCTTTCCCCCGTGGGTAGCAGCTTCTTCAATTTGTTACACAATGTGGATGCTAAAGGTTGTCCTAGTAGCTGCTCCGTTTGTGAACTAAGACTGGTGATATAATGTTTAGATAATTATTGTTATATATCACGCTTCATGTATTGTTTGTTACATCACATTACTTCATCACAAAGTCTGTATGTCTTTGTTTTATTTGTTGCCTTAATATGTATAATTTGCTCTAGTTTGCTCTTGACTGAAACGTATCCGCACTTACCTGACCCATGATTAAATGTGAAGTAAAGTATACAGAGCAAAGTAACAAATAAATGCTTCATGCCCATATCAATTGAATTGATGGTCTTTAGTCTGTTAAATTGGTTTAGCAGCATTTGAATGTGACGGCTAGGACACCCCTCCCCCCTTTTTTCAAAGGTCCTGAAAAGACATGAGCACCTTAGGCTCACCTTTCCATGATACGTTCCTAGTTGTTTTCTTTGAAAACATTTATTGGCATCAGTCAGAAAGTCCAAAATATAAACAATATGAGATTGACATTTACATGTTTTAAATATGATGCCATGGCTATTTACATAGCAAAATGTGCACTTTTTCCTAAAAAGAAATCTAGTATGAAATAATGTGTAAGGTGAAAAAAGACGAGTAACAGGTGCTTCGATTCTGCTCAAAAGTGAGTCATAGCACCACTTTAAGCCTCATCTTTTTTACCAAATACGTGAAAGCAAAGGTCGACAGAAGATCTGGAGACTCTAGGCCACTGTCCTGTCTTATACGTGTATCTGGCTAACAAGCTGGTGAAGATGGAGCACATTTGTCGTAGAAGTCTAATGTTATTAATGGAACTCAGATCACTTTCATTCCCTCAAATTCCATATAACGAGACCAATGTTTTCATTTTTTATAAAGCATGTTGGAATCACTAAATGCCTATTTGGCATTGTATATTAATGTATCATATTGTATTTGGATTTAAATGGAGTGGACTACCCTCAAAAGCGCCAAAGCAATTTTGTTCGTGAGGGAGAAAGCTGGTCTCTGGGATGCATTGAGGCAGGTGTAACTATTCTGTCACTCAGGAATTTTCCCAGTGAGCTGCATGTTAGGGGGCTGTTTTCAGAGCAGGAAGGGCTGCCATGACCCAACTGTGCTCCCAGGGCCCCATTCTTGTTGCAGCCTACTGCAGTGTCAGGGCGCTCTGCACATTTTTGCCGAGGCTGATGTTGGTTTCTGCTCCGGCCCTGGTTGCATTCCTCTTGAAGGTTGTGTTTGTAGCATGGCCTATGTGGGAAGTGTTTTGGTGTTGAGCATGAAGACCACAGAAGTAATCTTTCCACAGTAGTGCTCTTACAATGTCATTTGTAGCTGCGCTTGAGCCCGCATAGCAGCAAAGAGGAGTGAGCGGTAGAATGCCTAAGCTTACATATCACTTGGCATGTTTGGAAGGGTATGGGTTCCTTGAATGGCATGGGTGGAAAGTGTTTTTGTTCTCGGTCCCATCTACACACTGCCCACCTTAGTCTCTACCATGCAGAAACTGGACGACACCTATTGTTATTACTACATAAAAACCAAAAACATAAATACATTCACTCTTGTAATAAGAAGTGATGGGCTAAAATTGGACTAATACTACTATATTACTTAAGAGTAAATAATTTATTGCTGTGTGCCAATACCCTATTTAGCTGGCAGGCATTTTGACCACTTTTTGAGCACTCAATACTGGGTGGTTCAGAGGTTTTGTTTGACTTACATGAACTTGTTGTCTGTCGTCTGGGCAGCAAGTAAACAGCCAACCAACATTGTCCAAGGAAGGAAGAATGTTTTTGCAGCAACCACATATACAAAGCATTTCAAAATGTACTTCTCGTTTATTTGTATTCTTATAAAGCAGCATGAACTACAGTTGCTAGTACATAACTTCTTGTGTCAAAGTAGAGCGGTAACCACTGAAATAACATGCTGTTACAAATCCTGAACTATGCAACGATACTATCAAGTACTGTAGAAAAATGAGTTGAAGTCATTTACATTCTTTTTTTTTTTTTTTTAATTAGATGCTGCAAGGATCTACTTGAATAAAACACTCAATTTATTTTTGTATGTGCGGAGTAGGCATTTAAAGTGCACACTGACTTCTCTTTTTCACCAGTCCCATTCTATTCTAGTCAAATAATTTCTGGTGCGATCTTCTATCCAAAGTCAGTTGAATGTTTAACCAGATCTCCCAACTATTCGCTGACTTAATGGGAATATTTTATAGAGCTAGTGCTAGTAATTAGTGAAAAAGATCAAAAGTCATTCATAAAAATTAAAAAGACTCAGGGGCCTACACACATGGATAAATTTACGAGTGAGAAAATCAATGTGTAAATTTTCTCTTATACTTTGCAGTAAATTTACTAATTTTGGCTATTTACTAATTTTGGCATGTCACAATTTCAGAGTGTAAATTTACCTTAAAGTGCAGACTTGTATATCTCCATGTCTTGGAACCAGGGTGCGGAAACAAATTTACAAGTGTAAAGTCACTGCTTGTAACTTTTCACATGTAGACAGAGCCACTGTGGTGGACATCTCTGCAATCAGGGTGCAGATCTCTGTATAGGAAAGAATAGGGAAATAATTAAAGTTTATTTAAAAATATATATTTAATTATAAAATATAAAAGTAAAATACATTAAAAATAATTATTTTTACCCTAGAACTGAAAAATTATTTTAGAGCACATTACCTCTTCAAGATAAATTCTTACCAAATAAATAAATAAATAATTGAAATATATCAATTTGTATTATAAATATTTATTGTTAAACAAAAAAAAACAATCTAACTAGCAACTTTTATTTTAATTTATATTTATTAAATATAATTAATTCATGTAAATTACATTCTAATTGTTAATAAAAGTTTTAAAATGTAATTTATTTTTTTATATACGTTAACTGTTCGTTTTTTAACTAATAAAATATTTAATTATTACTTTTGCATAATTTTTACGACCAACAGCTCCCATAATGAGTCCTTTAAATAACAAATGGGACACCGATTGGTAAACTTGGGGGAGGTCAGCTGATACAGATGGTGACGAGGTTTATATAAGAATCTGAAGATAAACTCCCTGGACCTCGGGTTTGTCACGTTGTAGTTGTAAGTGACAGACAGTTTCATTGCCTAATTCGCCTTTGTTTACTGATTAAAAGTTATTTTGGTAGAGACTGGAGAATTAATCCGAGATAAAACGAGGGCAGAGACATTTACTCTTTGTTTACTGGTTTAACAGGGTTCTAAAGTCTTTCCCCGGCTATATTACAGACCTGGCTGACATTTTGCTCTCGAATGAGTGCATGTACCATCTGCTAGATAGAAGTGAATTATATTAAAATGCCATCGTTTGGGTGCATTCAGATGCCACTGTTCACTAGATTTAAGGCACACATATTTTAAAGTGCTTTACTTTGGACTAGCGACCATTAATATCTACACTTGTTTTCCGCTGCCTTTTTGCTACGACCCAACTCTTCAAAATATCCTCAAAAGCAAGCCAAATGATCTGAAGAGAGATTGCAATACTTTTTAGTGAGTCATTAATCTATTTTACACACATTGAGCTTACAAAAGAGCCCTTTATGGAATCTTCATGAATAGCTTTTAGTGCCTAAAATCCCAGGGTGTGCTAGATAACACATTCATGCATCATCTGATAGGCTGGTTGAATTCATGCACTATACGATAGGATGATTGAAGGACTGTCGCACAAAAGCCCTGCATACTAACAGATGTTGAATACTGGAATGAGTAGTACAATTCTCAGTCCTTAAGACCTCCAACCACACGGCACGGCTGGTAAACTCATGTGAGGGAAGCATGCTGTGCTGTCACGCTGTATAAGTGGGAACTCCGTTTTAGAAGATGGATGCAGGCAGTAGAAGCTCTAAGCTCCTACTCTTCCATTCTTTGGTCCCAGTAGTCACACAAAAAGCAGGTGAAAGCTGGACTTTGGTGTGGGGGGGATGGGGAGTCCCCTGGGGATGAACAGGAAAAAGGACGGCTGGCTTCATGGATTACCTATGAGGAGATACAGCTGTAGGTAGCTGTAGTTTCTCAGGTAAAGTGAAAGTAACAGGTTCGTTGTACACGGCCTCTACATTTTGGCCTTCCAATAATATCAAATGTCCTATCTGTAAGTGGTCCAATGTTCCACGGTTGTAGCAGGCAGGATTAAAAATGTATGGGGCACCATATCTCTAATTGTGAGGACATGCATATATTGTGTGTATGCTTTTGTAAAGCACACTTTTTGGGCTGTTTCAATGTGCTTCAGATGGTAAGACAATGATGCCCTAGAGGCCAGAAAGATCTGAAGGGAAGCCAGGGGTCTACTAACATGGCCAGTAATCCTGTTTATTTAGAGTTTGTCTGGCCTTGATGCGTACTTTATGACTGCATTTGTTAAGCCTTCTTCCAGGGGGTTGGGAGACAGAGAAATATTTTGCACTTGTGTACAAGTAGCAAGACTGGATTCAGGCATCCAACTCATTGTACAGGGTTGGACAGGAAAATGGGGTGAGAAGGACGAATTAATGTTAAAGGAAAAATAACTCCTCAATGGTCCAATGGTGGTGTGGGCAAGGGGAGTATTTAGTTTCCGATAGGATTTCAAGTTATCTTCATTGAGTCTCAGGTGCAGTGAGACGGAGTTCCAGAGGGTATACAGCAGGCCAGCAGAATACTCTGGATGAAAGCATCTAAAGCAGCCATTCTGTTATTTTTATTATCACTGTTAGTTCGTTCTCTGTTACCTGATGACACATACAACACAGTGTTCTCATCTTACACTAGCTGCAGGTCTTATGCAAATCGGTCCAGAACAAAGGTACATTATGGATTCTTCACCTGTGCTCGCAAATATCACCACAGGGTCAGCGGTATGATCTCTACTGCCTATGAATTTCACTTCTCGGCTGTCAATTAACATGATTTCATCACAAGGGCAATACATACATTAGAAGAGAAGTGCTTGTTTCTTTATGCTAAACAACTCCTCTGGGAGATTATGTTGCCTGTTCCTCCTCTGTCCTATTAGATTCCTGAACCTCTGCCCAGAACTCTTTATTATATGCTTCTATTTGGGATTCTGGACTTTGTTTCTGTTCCTGGCTATTTCGTTCCTGTTTCTCTTTCCTGACTTGCTATTCTGATTCTAAATTGCAGTACTTCCTCTGGGCCTGAACTAGAATGGTTGTTCTTCCCAGTTATTAATCTGCCATAATTCCTTCCCCTTCCTATTGGACCACAGTGCTGTCTGCTGAAGATTTCCTCTTTTGGATTACAAATTTGTATGCTGGAGGATTCCGCCTCATCACAACCCAACCTCTTTGTTCCTTGCGGGATCACTCATTGTCACCACTGAAGACGTACTACACTCTAGACTACTTGTTGGAATCTTGCTCTGACTGGTGAACTTTACTGCTTGCCTTGAACCTTTCTGGGGTCTGTGTTCGTTCGACAGGAATACCACAGGACCCAGTCGCTGTACATATTTCACCAGAGAGGGGCCGGCTGGGTTTGGATTTCCTCCTCTTTTTTGACTGAAGGTTCAGCTGTCTTTGTGTGTTGCTGTGTAGCGATATCTTTGGTCGTACAGTGGGTGTAGTTTGTCGCATTCAAGCTATGCAACTAGCAAGTGCACGCTTCGATCGAAAACATTTCTGGAGAGTCTTCAGTGATTGTGTAAGTGGTCAAAGAAACAAAGGTAAAACATTAACAGGGCTGCCTGACATTGGGCTCACAGACGTTTAACTGAAGTTTCAGTGATGGCTCACCAACAATGCCTTATTGAAGATTAAAACATGATTCAGAAATGCACTAAAAAAACAAGTCGGCACCAAAATGCAAGGCTACGCTTTGGGATACAAGATCAACCAACCAAAACATACGCTGCCTAGAATCTAGTACCTAGAACAAGAGGCATCTGCAGAGGCGGTCATGGCTGCACATGTCAGTGATGCTGGGCATAGACGCCCTCCTTATGTGCATCAATCGGCCTAACACAAATCACTTCCAGTTCAGAAAGTACTCTAAAACCTGACCAATGGCAAATCAGTCTGCAAAACTGCACTAATCAAGTAATGTCATTGGTTCATTTTTATGCTAATTACCATTTATATGGCATACATCAAATAATTGTCTAGTTTGGCAATATAAATATATATATATATTACCCAACAATGTTAATTTTAAGACCTTACGCACGATACTACCAGTGATCTTATTTGTCACCTATACTTGTCTGATTTTTCATTAAAGTCATCTTTTCTATGGAAACTTGTTTTTTCTTAACATTTTACAAACTTTACTGGTGGACTCAAAGATAAGGCACCGACGCCTGATGTACTGTCCAGTAGAAAGTTAGTATGCATTTTAATGGGGATCTGCTGACTTTATATCCGTGGTGGCATTTTGAGAGATCCCCCTCAGAATCAGTTTACAAGCACAAGCTGTAGGGTGAGCAAATTCGGATTCAAAATGTGAGAGCAAAGCCAAATCTAAAGTGGTACTGACATCGTACTTTAAGCATCACCCCTTTCAAGGTGCAGAACTCATATGGATGCGATAACACCACAGCAGGTATATTCAGCCTGCCCCGCCCCCACAGTATTGGTATTTGCCACATTACTGCACCGTAAGATGGGCACTGCGAACGAGCACTCTGGCGGGCTTCCAGCACGCACGTGCATTCTCACGGCTTCTATTCAGGATTTTAGGCGTCATAGCAAAGTTCTGCAGCAGGGCTTTCCGACGTTAGGGTTTACTTGGGAAATGTAACTGGTCTGCCTGCGTTTTAACATCATGAAAAACTATGCAGTTGGCCAGCTAAGCCTTTGTTGCGCTTGGTGATTCAAATCCATTTTTGGGGATTTCAAATCAATTCAAACACGGGTTTTATGCTGTCAAATATTGTTCCATGCTGTGCAAAATAGGAGCAAAACAAATCGCTGTCATAATCAAGAAAATATCATTGTATCTAGGGAACAAAAGATAAAAAGACGGTCTGTGAAGGGCATTCTTAAGGCAATTTTGTTCGACGCCTCGTCATGGGTAGTAAGCGCTACATACATTACAATTACAAAATGCATCCAAGCAACAAAACAGAAAACGAGAATGTGTGTAAAGTGTCATTGAACGTACCCGAGCCATTGGGGTAGATCCCGTCTGGGCCCGTGCAAACACAATGACTGGTGCTGCTCGGAAGCTGCCACCCCCGGGCCTTGCACTGCCCGCAGGCTGACCAGCACGGAGATGCATCACGCGGGTCTCCGCCAAGTGCTTCCAGCTGCTACAGCCTCGCGCCTCCGCTAACTGCGGAGCAGCAAGGCACACTCTGCATTTCCTCGTTTGCCGGCTTTAACAAAAGTGTGCAGGTTGACACTGCACAAACCCAGAAGCTGAAGTGCACCACCTCACCTTCACATTTTAGTGTAAAGTCCAGAGTTTGTGTTTGCATTTCTCCGGTGAGCAGTTTGTGTTTACACAAATCTCCCATCATTCCTTGAGGTCGCACTGTAAAATTCCCCTTTTCAGCCGTGCGCGTGGCGGCTGTGTGAACCTTGCTATTTGAAAACATACTTTTAGTCGTGCCTTGTGGCAAGGAAGCCAGGTATGCTATTTGTTTTGTTGACGTGGATCCTTCCCAACCCGTGCTGGCAGGCAGTAGCTCACAAACTACCGCCTTGTGTAACAACAGTGCTGCCCGAGTAGCCAGCCTTGAAAGTAAAATCCTCGAATAACACTTTTGAAACTAAACGTCGGCACGTCCATAACTGCTGCACGCAATACTGCGCTCACAACGTGCAAGTCGTGGCCCCCCACTCCAATGAGAGACCACTTCGATTATGGAGGTTTGACCAAGACGTAGCCTTTTATTCACACAGCATTAGCGAGAAATGGAACGCATAGTTAAGCAGACATTTGTTAAGTGAATACAGGACGCAAGATCAGCAAACAGAATGAACAAGCAAACACAACAATTGTCTCCACTTTTACATTACAGCCAGTGCTTGAAATGGAAAAATAGAAGTGCAGGTACTCTGTATCAGAGTACCTGCTTGTTTCTGAGAAGTGCCAGTACTCTCCCTCTCAAAATAAACAAGCATTGGCATAGCCAATAGGTCTCGCCTTTGGGACCTTATAAGTGTTTAGCCATGCAACAGTTGATGTTGGTGCACCAAGGATATTGTGCTGGATAACCAAACACTTATAAGGTCCCAAAGGCGAGACCTATTGGCTATGCCAATGCTTGTTGTTGTTGCTTGAAGGAAGTGTCACTCTCATTTGTTCCCATTTTGGATCAGGTCAAAGCGGCATTTTAGTTTCACCATTAGCTACTGACTATTAGATGTGTTAGTTACCTGCTCAAAGAGTGCTACCCATAGCCGTGCAGGGCCGGTGTCACGTTTTTCCTCCTGATATCTCTGCACACTCTTTTTAATGTTGCACACCAATGACAATTTTGCACCTAAATGTGAATTTGCACTAAAATGTGCTTGTTCTCCTGAATATGATCTGTGCTCCTTAACAGTGTTTCCAAGTTCCTGCTGATGTTTTACCAAAAGTGATTTGGCGCATTACTGTGATTTAACACGTGGGTCTGATTTTGCTTCTAAATGTGATACCATAATGCTGCTTGCAATATTACTGATTTTACATCCAAAAGTGAATTTGCAGCTAAACGCTATCCTGCACATTGATGTGATTTGTGCTTGCACAGCCAACGCTCCTAGATGCCATTAAATCACCAGGTGCCTTGTGTTAGATCTGAGAGCCTTTGGGTGGTCTTCCCCCCAAATTTTCGCCTTCCTCCTCCACTTTTCTGACCTCATTTTTGCTGGTACTAGGACTCTGTGCACTTTATCACTGCCTAGCAGTGCTAAAGTGCTCGTGTTCTCTCCTCTAAACATGGTAATATTGGCTCATACCCAACTGGCATATTTAATTTACTTATAAATCCCAAGTAAAGTGCACTACATGGCCCAGGGCCTGTAAATTAAATGCTACTAATGTGCCTGCTGCAAAAGGAACACTTGATGGACAGAATGCAGAACAATGTCATACATTCACCCCAGTACAGAGATCTGGGCCTAAATCCATCGTTTTTTTGCTCACCATGCCATTCCAGTTTGGACCCAGCCATATGCAAATCAGTCTTGACCCTGCGCCCAATGGGAACAGTCCAGCCCAAACTGCCAGGCCAGGTCCTCCCTGGATTGGAAACAAGCATCCTAGGACCGGTTTCGGGGTTTCACCCTCTTCAGCCAGGATAGCTTGATTCCAGTGGCATGGAGAACACGGGACCCACGTCTGGGCATACCCGTCCCACTTGGGGTGACAAATGCAAAAAGAACAATTGATGGACAGAATGCAGAACAATGTCATACATTCACCCCAGTACAGAGATATGGGCCTAAATCCATTGTTTTTTTGCTCACCATGCCATTCCAGTTTGGACCCAGCCTTTTTTACTCAAGGACATACCTTCCTGGAAGGGTACACTATTTTGTTCCTTATTGGCCTCAAAAACACAAAACTCCCTTACAGAAAAAACATATTATCTCAGGTTACCATAACTAGAAATGTAACTTTTACATCACCCCGAATGAAAATGGGGCAGCGGTTATCCAATCTTTAGTCTTGCATCTCCATATCTCCACCCTATTGATACCCTGAAGGCCCTAAAAACTTATACAATTGCTAGAAAAATTGACATTGATACCACATCTACCATCTTGATTGCTCACTGTGCCACAAGCTCTTTCCTCCACAACCCCATTCCCATGTTTCAGCCACACTCATGGAGTGAGACCAGAGACAATAATGGTAGCCTCAAGGGCCAAACCCACAGTCCTCCTAGAACCTACAACTACCTCTCGATGCAGCTTGTGTCAACAAAACTCCAGGTCCAATTGCAGTGCACCAAACAATGCATCACACAAACTTAATCTACGCAGAGGACGCAACTCTCATAGGAATGATTCACATCAGAGGGGTTTAAGTATACATCTCAGATGTAATTACATTCCCTTACAACTGACCAGACAGCAAATCCCTTATCCACTCCCAAAAAGAAACTCCATGGCATCAAAAGCAGTTTGGATCACCTGCATTTGATGATGCAAGTCTGCAAACCACACTCTCCATCTCTCTTCTGCAAGCACGCTCCTCCCATGGACGGCTCGCTTAAAGCTCTCGATCACAGCTCACAAAACAGACCTACCCCCGAAGAGCCCAGCATGCACCCCACACCTGATGGGTCAGAGCAGGCTTCTGCTCACCCTATCTCCAACACACACTGCATACCTGGATACTATGTGATTATAGATCCCACAACACATTGTGTTCCTATCACTGCAATCTCCTCAGCTAGTCATCTTAACACACAAAGGAAAATGTGCACAAGAAATCTCCGGTGAATCACCGGCTCTCAAACCAGAGACCCATGTCCTACACATCAACTTAGAGGTGCCCTCCTGAATTGACACCTGGGGTCTCTAATGCAACTTTCATAGCTCCCCTCATTCATATTGTGGCCATGATGCTTCTGCACTTACAGGAAACGGGATCTGCTCATCCTTCATAACCCTATCGTACACTAGGATACAACATTGTCGACCCTGATAGTACAGAAAAGAAATGTGAGGTATTGCCTTTGTACACAAAGAGTATCTTAAATGCAAACAGATTCGTGAAATAAATGCCTTCTCATTTCGGTATGGATATTACAAAGACAACTCCTAGAACACCGATTCTGAACATTTTAAGCTGCCATCGGGCAGCAAAATGAGTTTTCTAGATAGTTTGCATCATAACAGCACTGATCAACTCACATCCTCCTGTAATTAGATTGTCCTTGGAGAATTGAGTTTCCAAAATACAGATGCTCACAATCCTCTTCAAACACATCCTAATGGACAACCTACTACAACACTGTGTCCTTCTTACCCGTAATAAGGGTTCTATCCTAGCCCTGGTGTTCATACAGAAATACCACAAGCAAATCAATAGCCCTCTCAAATTGGATAAGTTATACCTCGTTTTCATTCCTTTGAAAACAGG
This sequence comes from Calotriton arnoldi, assembly GCA_963921515.1. NCBI lineage: Eukaryota > Metazoa > Chordata > Amphibia > Caudata > Salamandridae > Calotriton > Calotriton arnoldi. The sequence goes on from CAWUFW010005765.1 coordinate 56,108, forward strand.
GACCTTAACAGAACTTCTTGACGCTAAACCAGAGAAAGAAATGTTATTTCACACATTGACAACAAGCATTGGCAAAGACACAGATAAATAACCTGTGGGCACTTGTGCATTCCCTTTTTGCATGTATTACCACATTACAGCAATATCTTTCGGCTTCGCCAATGCTTGTTCAGATTATAGCATATAAAACGGGCCTGCGCTAAACCTGTCGGAGGGGGTTAGTCTCAAATGATTCTAAGCCTCCCTCACCCTACACCAATACATGGCACTTGATCATCTGGTATCATTTTGCATCTTTAAGTCAAACATTCAAATATTTTCGTTTGGTAGACAGCTGTCACCTGGCTCCAATGTCACAAGAGTAATTTTCTGCCAGTCATGCTTTTTATCCACCATGCATGCCGGGGTCTTTTAACAGGAAGGATAAATCTATTAATTTACAGCGCGCCTGGTGCTGTCGTCTGAAAATCCAGGGCGAGCTCCTCATAACATGGCTCCAGATGGCATCCATGCTGATGACAACGTCCCAGCAGGGTGTCATGAAGTGCACAGGGAAGAGCAGATATGTCACTGTGCCCCTGAACAATCAGTGCAGGCTCACCTCCACTGATAACACTCAATAATCCTACTTTGTCTGCTACAGTACTGACATCAGAACCGTGGCATTGGGTAATAGTTACTTGTGCAACTCCTGAGGCCAAGAATCCACCCACACCAGCTAAACTGTTTCTTGGTGGCATCTGTTAGACTGTGAAAGTGAATGAGATGCGGGAAGGCTGCTTAAGAGCGCAGGATCTGTGTGTAAAGGGAAGGCTGACAAAATCTGATCTGAGGCTTGCAGGAGGGTTACAATATTAGAACATGATTTGATAGAAACTTGGAGGCCTCAATCTATATACTATTTATTATGTTACAGATTTCGGCTTTTGACCTGTTTCCACATTTTGAACCAGCAACAGATCAGCAGAAGGAATCCATGCTTTAAATGTGTCCAATGCAGGAATAGTTGATTCCGTGTTTAGTATCTTTGGAAACACTTGACAGCTCCTGGGAAACTGGACTTATTTGCTCTGCTCTTCACTGCAGCTGCTCTTACTACTTCAAATAACCACATTCCAAAGCAATCTTGTTTATTGTTTTATTGTACACGCGTTATTTGATGAGTCATGGGCTATAGTTAGTGTCATTCAGGAACAGTCTGTTCAACCTTATGAATCAGTGTACATTATTCTTAAATCGGTATTAAGGGTCGCGATTCTCGCAGTTGTCTTTTATATTCTCTCATTCTCAACTCCCTCTCCTCTCATTCTCTAACTCTTGTTTTTTGTCTGCCATATTTTTTCTATCCCTCAACTAACCACTTGCCTGCCCATCTGGCACACTCGCTCCTTTTTTGTTCTATCTCTTTCTTCCTTTTTACCCATCTATCCTTGACTTTCACAAGTTATTTTCTCTCTCTCTCCTACCAGTCACTCCCCTCCCTTTCTGTTTCCCCCTTTCCCCACCCCCTTGTTCTCTTTCCTTCTTGGTAGGTATTTGTTATGCACATCATAATCTACAGCGCCATCTCCTGGTAAACAAGTGGAACTTGTTATTCTTGGAAACTTTCCAATAATTCTCGCTAGGCAAGCGTTCAGAATGAATATTGATTATCTTTTATTGGCGTGGGGTCTTCAGCAAATGCAGTTCCCTGCCACAAGAAGACAATCCTCCACCCATGTTAACAGCGACCTTTTGGCTAGAGTTAATGCATATTTTTGGAAAGGCGAGATGTAACTCAAAAAAGCAACTCGTGCATAGTAACTAAAAACAGAGTAGTACCACTAAAATAATATGTTACAATCAGTGCTGCGTTAGTATCAAAGTACATTCAACGGGTAAACAAACATAATGGTAGGTACAAAATAAACACTAATGCTAACTATCTGAGGCAATTAAAGGGCCTCTCTCTCCAGTTGTCCATCACTAACAATCACCAACAAAAGTCACTCTGGAAGGTTCTTTTGTAAGACGACGTCTGCTCGGGAGTTGAGACATATTGTAGCATCATTCACCTGATGGAGACTTTAACCTTAAGGTCACATTTTCGGCGAGGCTGTAAATTTAGAATAGCACTCGGGAAAGTGGGGGGCACTTACCCAGCTGAAGTGCAGGCTGCTGCAAGCACAGGAAGAGCGCCAACAGGAAGGCCTTCATGATAACTATTTCATAAATTAGTTCCCATAAATACAGAAGTGTTTGTTCACCAGTCCGGCTTCAAGAGTCCCAGCTAAACCACCTCTGCAGCCATCCCCCTTGCCTCGCTTTTGAAGGTTTATGGGAATCTTTGGAAAGATGTGGCCTCTTGGTGATATGAAAATATCCTGTCCCATGGGGTGTTGCCAAACAACAGGAATTCGCGAGTCAAGCGGTGTTTACGGCGCCGATTTTACGGACGAGGAAACGCTGTCCTCTGAAGTCAGGGACAATCGGGCACGGCGACAGATAGCTTAAACAAGCAGCCTTTGTACACGCAGCACAGCGTGGCACTGACCCTGCCGGATCAGAGAGGAGCAGGGGCGAGCGAGCGCGGCAGCGTGCTGAGCTGACCACACGCTCGTGCATCGTGCCTGAAACGTGCGGGTAACCGCACGGAAAAGGCCATTGTGCACGAGCGTGTGGTCAGCTATTTCATGCCCCTTACTTAAAGTCTCGCAGAGCAGCGCTTGCGCGCTACTCGAGGCTCGACCTAAAAAGTGCTGGTACTCAGTACCGGGCAGTAAAGGCCCATTTAAAGCACTGATTACAGCGCAACTCTACAGAATACATTGTTTTCCTTATACATCACCCATGCCCTTCACCAAGGGCATCAGCGAGATTAGTGACAAGCATACCTTAGTAACAGTTTCTCCTCCATCTCACAGAGGGACGGGCAATCAATACCCTTCGTTCCAGACCAACAGAGAAACAGCTACACCAGGGCACTGCATAGCACTCCGTCCCTGCCGGGGCATCTGTCACCAGGCAAAGCCCCCCCTAGAAAGTTCAACTCCAGGCATCACCGGGTAGGGCAGAAAGATCCAGGACCACCAGCAGGTCAGTCTCCCCTCCTGCCAGCCCTGTGCTCACAGCAATCAACACCCCACCCAGGTGTGAGTCCAGTAAACGAGTCCACATTTTGTGTAGCCCCCCCCCCCTTTTCTGGTACTAGAAATTCTGCCAGGAGTGGGTGGGTGGGTGTTTTTTAATCTGGTATGCTGGTGTGATGGAGAGAAAAGAGGCTGCTCCCTGCCTCATTGTGCTTTGAATACCCCCATCACGGGGGGCGCGGCCAAGATGACGGCGGAGCAGCAGTGAATTCCAGGAGCTCCGCTCGCCACTGCCGAATAAAGCTACACTAAAGGCACCCCGGGACCCCCAAACAGCTCCACTGGGCACAGGTACCTTGTCTGGCGCACAGTGGAGGCAAATGGCACCCCGGTGACCCTGGACCCAGCCTCGCAAAGGAGCGGCGAGACGGGCACCGGCCTGCAGTAGCTCCAGACCCTCGCCGAGCGACTTGCGGGGGAAGAAGCGCTGGTGGTACGGGCTGGTGTCCGTAGCGCCATTGGCGAGACTGCCGCTACAGAGGCGGCGTGGGGCAAGACGAGACCCCTGCGGTGCTCTGACGGTGACAGGAGAGGCTGAAGTTTCGGCACAGGGAGGCTGCGCCCAATCTAGCGGAGCACGTCGCTTGTAGCCGCGAGTGGTGGGCCCGGACCGGAGGCGGCATTCAGAGAAGTGTGGCGGTGTTGGCGATCCGTATCCCGGGCTGAGGCGCAAGGAATAGCCCGGTTTGCCCCGTGACGACCGAGCGCCGTGAGTGCGGAGCCAGAGACTCCGCGGCCCGGGCCGGCATAGAGGTGAGAGCGGGAGGCCGGGCTGGGAGTAGTGAGTGGTGCCCCTCCGTATAGCCCACGTGGGGCCTCCTTAAGACTAGGAGCGGTTCTGACGCCTGAGTGCCCCATCTGCCAGAAAGGAGGCGTGAGAAGTTGCCTTTGGAGTCAGGGAGAGCCTAACTCGGCAGCGGCCAGAGGCGGGCAGAGAGGAGAACGGACCGCGGCCATTTTGTCTGCTAAGGGGCTGGACTGAGTTCACTGGACCTGAAGCTGGGGGTTAGGCCATAAGTGAGGACTGCCTCCACACAAAGATCTAAGAGGAGCCGGGCCGTGTTTAAGGACCCCCGGTGGCCCAGCACAGAGCCACAGGGAAGGACCTGAGCAGGACTTGGCCGGGGTGGTCCCCTGAGGTAGAGAGGCCTGTATGGGAGCATTAGGTCAGAGGCTGGAGGTCAGGTGCGCAGATTGGTTTGCTTGACCCTGACAGCGATTCCCCCACTCCCCCCCGGTGTAGGTAGACGGACTGGAGGCCACAAGGGTGCAACTGACATAGAGTGGTGAAGCCTCGGCGGGCGAAGGCCTGACAAGGGTCTGAAGCACTCACGCAGTCTACATCGCTAAAGGGAACCCGGAGTCAGGTTCACCGCCGCGCCCGCCCCCCTGGACCTCAAGGCAGGGGACCATCAAGATGTCCACTCACAGGATGAAAAAGGATGCCACGGTTAAGGACCTCCTACAGAAGCCGACCTCTAAAAAAGCGGAAGCTCCGGTGCCCGAGTACCCAATGACTCAGCTCCCAGAGAACGACAAGGAGGCAGAAGGTGGTCCGTCGGCAGAGCCGATCACTCGAGGCTTCCTTGAACAGCTTTTTGGCACACTAAGAGATGACTTTGCGGCCCTCAGACAGGATGTCGCGTCGGACATTAAGCAACTCAAGAACGACGTCCAGGAAATTGGCGACCGTGTGGACTCTCTGGACCAAGCGGGGGACCGTAGAGACGAAGAATTCACGGAGCAAGTCCGAGAGTTACTAGATCTCAGGGACCATAATGAAGAACTGCACCTTCGCTTGGAGGACCTGGAAAACTGCTCAAGGAGGTCCAATATCCGTCTCAAAGGTGTGCCACTACACGCAGATGGTGGGAACTTGGAGGACTGGGTGATGAGATTCTTCAGGCATGCAGCCCCGGAGCTGGGGGGCAGTGAGATCGTGTTGGATCGTACGCACTGAGCCAGGAAGCCGGCGTCTGGCCCGAGTCAACAGCAAGATATTCTCATCTGCCTCCATTCGTTCAGACTGAAAGAAGTCATAATGAAAGCAACCAGCGACAAGGCCACCATCGAGTTCGAGGGCCTCCAGGTCGGACTTTACCAGGACCTTTCGCCCCTTACCCTTCAGCGTCGCAGAGCCCTGAAGCCAGTCACAAGCTTTCTTAGCGAGAAAGGAATACGTACAAGTGAGGACACCCCTTCAGACTATCTTTCGTCTGGAATAAAGAGCTGCGGACGGTGCGCTCCCTAAAAGAGGCCCGGAGGCCCTTGGTGTGGCTCTGGATGAGGTTGAGCCCGGGAGCGGTCACCTGGAGGATAGGTCATCCCAGAGATCAACAAATCCGAGGCGGCGTCGGAGGACTGGCAGGGGGAAACATGTAAAACCCACGGAACAAGAACGACAGAAGGAGAGAGAAGCCCTGCTCCGACAGCTACAGAACAGTGCTGAACAGGAGGATCCTAACCGAGACTGGCGCGTGCCAACCTGTAGGCAAACTTGACTTGGCAATTTGACGATGGGGTCCAGATGACAACCGATATAGGCCGGAGGCTAGACGCTCACCTTTTCCGGAGATGTTAACCTACCGGAGGCCACATGGACCCAAACACGATGTTATGTGTAATTTTGGAGGACACCCTCCTAGTTTGCTCAATTTGTCAGTTTTGCATTTCTCTCTATCTATTTCCTTTTCTATTCTACTCTAGGGGTTGTGCGATTACCCCCCCTTATTATTAGAGGCTGGCCTCCATTTAGGTGCAGCGAAGCGATGGATGGGGAGCTGCAAGCCAGGGGTAAATGTTGACGGGAGGGGGAACCAGATGGAGGCCGGGTTGGGGAGAGTCACTTGAAACACCCATATCAGGGCTTTGAACAGATCCTCCAGACAGACCATATGACAGCTAATAGGGTGCGGATACGGAGCCTTAATGTGAGGGGCTTAACTCACCAGTTAAGCGATGCGCGCTTCTTGCCTTGTTGAAAGAGTCAAACTGCGATATCTGCCTCTTGCAAGAGACCAATTTACTAAAAGCTGACTGGAAGCACCTACGCTCCAGATGGTTTGACAGGCAGGTTTTCTCTTCTACAGAGGGGAAAAAAGCAGGGGTGGCAATTCTACTCGCAACGCACTTCGTGGGCTCAGTCCTGGGATTGCACGCGGAGGTACTGGGCAGAGTGCTAGCGTTGAGGATAGCCGTAGGGTTTCACACATACACAATTGCATCTATATACGGCCCAAATGACCACCAAGAAACCTTCCTTAGAGACACACTGAACTCAATCTTAGAATCACCAGATGAGGATTTATCCTGGGGGGAGACTTTAACATAGTCCCAGACGCACAACTAGATCGGTCCGTACAGTGGGTCACTCTGGGACTCTCTCGTACTCCATGCTCCAAAAATTGAGGGATCTGGGGCTGACGGATGCCTGGCGACACCAGTATCCCAACGATAGGGAATATAAGTATTTTTCGGCAGCCCATCAAACCTATGCGCGTATAGATTTATTTTTAACTTCCCACGGATTACGAGGGACACCTGTGAAGTGGTGATAGGGACAGCTGGGTTTTCGGATCACTCACCAATCTCGCTGGTGGTGCAATTGTAAGGGGGCCCCCCCGGGACAGAGAAAGTGGAGGCTAAACCATAAACTGCTCACATATGAGGCCAATATCAGGGAGATACAGGCTACATTGCAGGCATTTTTGGAGATCAATGACAATGGCTCGACCTCAGTCTCCCTGCTATGGGATACTCTGAAAGCCATCTCAATTTGGAGCAAAGGAACACTCCTATACCGGACGCACATCGAATAAATGTCTCATGACAGAAGATTCCACAAATTTATCCATGTTCAATAAAGTTTTATTCCGTGTATTCCAACTGTTGGGAATAACATGTACTACAAAGGATGATTTACGTATGAATTCTTGCTTCGGAAAAAGGCCCGGAGTGGCATATCTGCTGCATTAGATGTAAAAAATATGTTGTGTCTCTCATGTGACATGATTAACTGATATGAGCAAAGAGACAAAACAGTTGGAATACACGGAATAAAACTTTATTGAACATGGATACATTTGTGGAATCTTCTGTCATGAGACATTTATTCGCTGTGCGTCCGGTATAGGAGTGTTCCTTCGCTCCAGATTGAGATGAATTTCGACACGTGGTCATAGGGCGGACCACGATCCGGGCTGCACGCTTACAAGATTAAACTGAGTAACTTGAGTGAAATTTAAATAAGAATGGTGTGCACTTGGACACCCCCCTGTCTTGGAATACTCTGAAAGACGTCATCAGAGGGTGCTTCCTAGCAATCGCCACAGGCCTGAATAGGTATAGGAGAGAAAAGCGGGAACAATTGGAATCGCAGATTAGGGAGTTGGAAGGGGTGCACCGCCGCACAGGTGCCGTCCAAATTAGGCGACAGCTCAATGCGGCCAGGCAGCTGCTAAAAGCACTGGACTATGATCGAGCAGAGTATTCTATCTTGCGCGCTAACCAGTGCTACTACAAAGGGGGAAACAAGGCCGGGAAGCTCCTCGCTAACCTGCTACGCGCCCAAACAAATGCGCGCTGTATTGCAGAGATCAGAAGTCTGCTGGGGGAGACCCTTCGGGTAGACTCTGACATAGCGGCGACGTTCGAGTCCTTCTACACAGACCTCTATTCGGCGGACTGTTTGGACCCGGAGGCGGCGGTGGCCTATGTGCGGGATGCACCGGTATCCCTCTCCCCCCAATGATGCAGCATCATTGGACACTGACATCCATTTAGATGAGGTTCTACGAGCGATCAGAGGACTCACCTCTGGGAAGGCTCCTGGGGAAGACGGATTTCCGGCTGACTTCTATAAGACTTTTGCCCATGACCTAGCCCCGCTCTTGGTCCGCCTTTTTAACTCTTTTAGCGATACCGGAACCCTGACTCCTACCATGACCATGGCAGAGGTGGTCGTAATACCGAAGCCAGGCAAAGATCCACTGGATTGTGCATCCTACCGCCCCATATCTTTACTTAACGTCGATTTGAAAATATTTACTATCATATTAGCGGCTAGACCAGAAGCCCCATATGCAAGGGTTGGTGGATCCGGATCAATCCGGTTTTATTCCAGAGCGCAGCTGCTGCGATGGGACGCGGAGGATGGGTCATCTCATAGACAAAACCTAGCACACTCAACTGCTACTTTCGGTGGAAGCCGAGAAGGCATTCGACCGGGTCCATTGGCCAGATCTGAAACAGGCGTTACGCAGTTTCGGAGTCAGGGACCGTTTTATGGGATGGGTGGACTGCATCTATGATAACCCACAGGTGCGGATTAGGGTGAACGGGGTTGCCTCAAGACCCTTTAAGATAGGGAGAGGGTCACGGCAAGGGTGCCCTTTATCACCTCTGCTCTTTGCGCTCTATATGGAGCTATTCGCAGAGAGAATCTGTCAAAACCCAGACATAACAGTGATTAGAATGGGGGATAGGGAACATAAAATATCGCTTTACACGGACGACGTAGTACTCTTCCTTAGGAATTCAATGACTTCGGTACCCCCCTTGCTGAGCGAGATTCAAACTTTTAGTCGAACCTCGGGCTTTAAGGTCAACATCCACAAAGCTCAGGCCCTTAGCTTGACGCTCCCTAAGAATATGCAAGAGCAGCTGGCGAGACAGTTCTCATTTAAGTGGGCTTCCAATGGCATCCCTTACTTAGTGCTACAGATATTCCCCACGCTCGACAAAATAGCACAGGCAAAGTACACCACACTCTTAGCTGAGATCAGGGGGGAACTTTTAAACTGGAAGCGGCACACTTTATCATGGCTGGGCAGGTTGGCAGCCATTAAAATGACCATCTTGCCGCGTATCCTGTTCATTATGCAGAGTCTCCCACTTCGGCCCCCACCTAGGCTGGTGGCACAACTGCAACAGCTCATTGGGAGCTATATATGGGGGGGGAAGCACGGATGGGAGCTATATATGGGGGGGCAGAGGGGAGAAGCACGGATGGCTTGACATCTGACATATTTGCGACAGGAGGAGGTTAGGTTTGGTGTCCCACACCTGGAGCGCTACTGAGATACATGATCGAGTGGTACAAGCTGGAGTCGGAGAAACATTGGTGCTTTATCGACCGCTGGATAGCGGGTATGCATATTTGGAAGGTACCTTGGCTTCCGAAGCGACACCGTCGACTCGGGGTATATGTCTCCCCGTCCTGCGAACCACCTTTGGAGTGTGGGATAGAGTGCAGGAACCGTGTGGCCTCTCGACCTCTATGTCACCGCTGACCCACTTTATTGGGAATCTGGATTTCCCTCCGGCACGGACGGGAAATGGATACTTACGCTGGCAAGAAGCTAATTGCAAAAGAATTGGGGATCTGTTTGACAAAAGAGGGGTGATGGAGTTCACAAGCTTGGTCTCCGACTTCGGAGTTCCTGGGAACGCTTACTGGCAATACCTCGCCGTTCGCTACTGGGTGACCCAGCCACAGGTGCTCCCCCATGCTAGCCACCCACTCACCAAGTTTGAGCAATGGTTCATTACCCAGACCTCAGACAAGCGCCTGCTGTCGGATATATATGCATTCCTGAACACTCCCAGACAGAGCAATAAGTCTCCCTCACAGCGCCGGTGGGAATCAGAGCTTGAGCGCGAATTCTCCCCCAAGGAGTGGCGGGACATTATACACATAGCCAGAGCATCCTCATGCAGCACAACGGGTAAGGAAATGTTTTTAAAAATAGCGCACTACTGGTACTATACCCCGCTAGGGTTGGCCGATGGAGGCCAGGAGGGGACGACCAGTGTTGGCGTAGATACGGGTTGTGGGGCACCCTCTCACACATCCTGTGGCACTGCCCGAAGATACAAACATTTTGGAACTCGATTTTAAACGATGTAGACAACATACATCAAACCGAAATTCCCAGATTCCCCAGCTATGTATTGTTAGGGCTCCCCAATGCTATTACTTATCCTCTTAAATTATGCCGAGGGAAAGCGATCACCCTAGCGCTAGGCGCGGCTGAACAGGTGCTGCGATCCCGATGGGGTACAGAAGAGGTGCTGACCCTGCTGGATTGGTTATATAGGTTGTGGGAGTTATTGGGTATGGAAAAGATTACAGCAGGCATTACACACTCTCTTCCCAAATTTGACAAAACCTGGGGAACTACTCTATCATTCTTATCCACAGAGTTTATGGAGCTTACTTGCCCGAGATACCTTCGGGTACTAAGACTCACCAAAGAACCTCCTCCCGCAGACAACTAAGTGAGTAGGCGCCGGGACCCCCCCAGGATGGCGACAGCAGACTATAATTTTGCACTGCCCCTTCTTCCTAGACGACTTAGGCCCATCTTTCTTTTCTTCTTTATCTTTCTTTTTCGTTTGTGTTGAACATTGTTTCTTTCCCCACCAGCCAGTGGATGTAGGTGGCGGCTATTGTACTCTTTTAAATCAATAAAAAGATTTAAACCATAAATACCCCCCATCACCTGACAGCGCCTCTTGATGACGTCACTGCGGTCTTCGTAGCGAGATACCAATGTCGGATTGATGCTCCCCTCCTCGGCTCCTGCCCGTGGCGTGATTAATGGCGTCCCTTCCACTATTTGCGGGTGTACCAGGTCAAGAAATATGCAGAACTCTCGCAAACACCCAAACTACCACATGCAGAGGGATTTAAAGTTCCATCGTTACTATTTCTTTTAAATGCTTCTTCATGAGGACAGAGGAAAAGCTGTGCCTAAAATATCGTAGGTGTACCCTCAAACATTACATCACGGTCACAGTAACTCATCGCTCCACCAAGGGAGGTTTCTGCTTCCTATCTAGAAGGCCATTGTCAAGGAGACAAAAGATCACTTTCTTGAATAATGCCTCATGTCATTACGTTTTCTACTCCCTTACTTCCTTCAGAGTACAGCTGCCAAAACTTTTTCCCACACATCCTCTGGTAGTAGTTAACCTTGGCATAGGTGACCAGATTTTCAAAGACAAAAAACAGGGACGTTCCCCAAACATAGGAGGACTACAGTTTTGTATCAACTGAGGTGTACAGAATGACTTAATTGATGATGAGGCCCTAGGAGCAATTGTATGCACAAAATGATGTGTGTTCATTAAATTGCTTTCTGATAAGGGTTGCTAATGAATCCTGCACTCTAGCACAAAAAGCTTGACACCCCCATCTGCCCTCTAAAAACCGGGGTGTGCTAAATGCACTGAACTTTGCCAGGATACAAGATAAAAAAACATGACTGTTCTGATAAATCTGCAATGCCTTGTCGCCCTACCCATGCACCACTTTGGATTTCCCCACCAATCTCAGTGAGAAAGGCACTCTTCCTTCCCTTCTTGATCTCTCTCTCTACCCCAGAGCTCTCTAGCTGTTCCATGACAGAAATACCTGTGCCAGCCCAGAGCTACAAACTGTTTTATGTTGAGTAGGTAGGAGAAGGTATGTCAGCCCCAGGCGCCCAAACTCTTCCATAACAAGGAATGAAGTTCTCAAGCTGGTCCAAGCCAGGTAAGTAGGCAAACCTATGCCAGCCAAGAGATCTGAAGCTGACTGTGTCAGCTAAACCAACCCAGCGCTCCCAAACTGTTCCATGTCAGAGAGTTATGATTACTTAAGCTATTGCGGAGTCCAGTGACGAGGAGGAGGGTGGTGTTGATCAGGGGTGTAGGTAGAGGTGTTTAATGCATATTCTTAGGTGATGCACACTATCTGGAAAATCCCCACCACAGCACTTATCGGACTTTCACAGAGCTGTCAGTTGCCAGGGAATCAACTGGTGGCAGTCCTTCCGAATCAAAGATGCGCTCTTTGCACCTCCTCGAGAGGGCCTAAATCATAGTTTCATCAGAAAGTATATGTAGTTCATGCTAACTTGACATAAAGGTACAAGTTCCATCTTGATTAAGGTCAAGGTGAAAGTCTGCAAAGAACCAACAATAAACCTTCATTCAAACTAGACAGAGATTGTGGCTTTGTGCTCCAAGAACAGCACAGGGTGGGAGGAACCTACATGTGATGCATATCAACGAGATCTTAGTTTAAAACCACTCCACCTGTGAGGGACTGCAATCACCAGCTCCTACTGGCAAAGAACAGCAGCTTGTTATTGACCAGCTAAAGAGCCACATTAGCCAGGTCTTTGATGATTTGTAAGCTAGAATTTGGAAATGATTGGCACATAGGATTTCTAGTCATGACACGGAAGTGCATCCAGTAGTTTCAGAACAAAAGCATCTGTGTATAAGATGCAGTGTGCCATAAAAACTTTATAGCAGCCACCGCAAAGAAAGGCAGGTCCACTTAATGACTATGACTTGCAGAGCAGCCTACAAACAACGCATGATCCAACTTCACGATCAGCTTGATAGATGTATTTCTGTGCGTTTCCCAATAAACAGTGCTGGTGATCTAGGCAATTTCCTAAGCCATCTTCCTAGGAAGTGCCACCAAACCAGGATGCCTTTCTTTTGACAAGACTGTTTTTTATCTCGGTTAAAGGAAAATATTGCACAAGAAGTTCCTTCTGAATGCACTGATTGCACTTTTAGTTGGACAACTGGTGTAATAATCCAAAGCCCTCAAAGCATGGTTCCCCTACGCTTCTCCTGCTAGCAAGAGATCAAAAGCTAACCTAAGAGGGAGGGCCAGAGGTACTCCACATACGGAACCAAAAATAGTGCAACTGCCCTGCAAGAGATCGGTGACAATAAATTTACTTAATGCATTTAATTCAATGATACTCGGAATGGGCTTAGGGGGGCTGTAGAATTAGAACTGGTGGACAAGGGTTCGCTTTTATAGAATGTCCACTTAAGAGCAAGGAAGAAGCAAGGAAGGGGGGGATCATCCCATGGCTGCTTGGAAACATCAAACCTTTTTTAAGGTTTCTTATTGTACATTTTATGATGTGGTGATAGGAGTTTAAAGATCCTTCTCACTAACTTAGAACACCCTTTGAAGCAGCTTTAACAGCATGTACAAACATGGGTTGCAACTGAAGGCCACAACACCAAATCTATAATCCCTGTAGCAACACACTCCCTTTGGAGCCACCCTTCACCATGCTTTTAAACTTCAAAGAGTACCAAAGGGCATTTTAAAACAGTGGACGATGTGCTACATAAAACGCTGTAACACAACCTAGTATGTAACAAGAAACTGACAAACATATCTAAAAACAGGACACACATTCACTTCATCCTTACTATTCTGGTGTGAACCATCCTTAAGTATTAATTTATTTTGTTTATTTAGAAAGGTATTTATGTACAGCAGATTTAGCTACGTTGGAAATGGAGCACTTCAGAAACGCGGGAGCAGGTGCAATCCAAGATGGCAGACACGCTGTAAGCTCCATTTTTACCTGCAAACACTGACTATTTTTCTCAACAAATTGTGGCTATATTTACCTTTTAAGCCTGGCATTCATGAGGTGAAGTTCTTTGCATTGAAAGTCTGCCATTTTCTCCTTGCAGCATTGTCCCTAGGAGCTGTTTCTGGTCGTGCTCATTTCTGTTGCAAAGACAACACAAGTCAAGCCTGAAGGCGACTGTGTTGAGGCCCGCACGCGCGCAGATATGGCTGGAGCGTACTCGTGCCAGGTTGGTCCGCTCATGTTGGTTCCCGCGGCCACTTTTGGACTCACCACACGTATATTAACAGTTCTGAAAATCATCTTCCATCGACCAGTCGAATCAGCTTCTGTTTTCAAAACTTGATGTATCAGCCGCGCCTGGGGGCTTTCTTGTGGACGTATTATTACTGCTGCAAAAAGCTCCACATGGGACCTTGGAGGCAACGGTTGCAAATAATGATGAATTGAAAAAACAAACTGGTCTTTTGAACTGCATTTCAGTGAAACTGAAAGCTATTAATGAGTGTATGCCCTCCTTAGTGCGACCTCAAGTGAGAACAAATGATTCTAATATACCGATTTGTCATTCGGGAAATGGATCTGGAGCGATTTGTGACCCACAAATTTTTCTCTCAAAAATCCCTATACATGTGAAAAAATAGGGGGATTATGTATTCCATAGAAGAAAGGCCTTGAGGCGAAGAGGGAAGGAAAAGAATAGCAAAAGGGTAACACAACCCAGAGTTAGCAGCTTGCATATAAGAGGAAAAGTTACAGCTCTTAGTCAAAAGAAGATATCTCTGAAAAACACCCAAGTAGTAAACTTACCCATAAGAAAGTAGATTTAGAAAAGCCGCCTCTAGTGGGGAAGACTTTCGGAAATGGCAAAAAGAAGCCAGCGGTATCTTAAATGCTTCCAATAAATCCCCAGCGTTCACCTCTTCTTCAGAATTCCCTGTGTTAGGGGCCATTGGGCAATGGCGATTTCACTTATAAATGCACTTCCAGTCAAAACGTAATTGCATCTATCCAAACTCATGGGACTAGGCATCAATATCAGAAAGGTAGATCATATTATTAATCCCAAAATTTCCATAGTAAAGAACCTATTCAATATGTGGGTTTGCAAACACATGAGGAGACGTTCGTAATTTACCTTGATGTTATCAAGCTGGGAAGAGAGCCAGTAAGATGAGATTGTTAAATTTGGACAAAGTTACTTGAGGTTTTTCACTCTTGTTCAGCTCTCAAAGAAGTACCCGCAAGTGACCGTAAACAAGTGGGATGTCTTTCTGGCACACCCTCAAAGAGAATAACAGTGGTCACATTATTTTCCAGGCTAATAAAGAAAGCCATAGAGACTACTAGGGAAGAACTAGTCTCAAAAGGGATAACATTCGTACCTCCTCAAGAAAATATTTCCCTCATAAAGGGCCATTTCTAAATTGTCATGGAGTCCTTGACATTAGACAAGTACATCTGGTTTTATAAGAATGTAATATCATTGAATGAAATAGAATATCTGGGTACAATGGTGATAATTTCCTCATGACTTTGGCAGTGAATAGGTATAATAGATTTTACCTGATCAACCCAGATGAGTCATCTTGGCAGGAATTCTCCATGCTAAGCGACATTGATTAGCATAAAACCTCCCATGACAGCCTCCCCTTACTGGTGTGGAATGTACATGGGCTAAGACACATTTTGGAATTTGACCTAATGAAAACAATCTTGGAAAAACATAAAATCTTATGCTTCCAAAAGACTTGGCTGTCAAGGGATAAATTGACCTTCTGGGTTTCACTCAGATCTATTCTGAAGCTATGCCAAATAGCTCTGGATGCAACTCTGGTGGATTAATTACATTGATTTCTATGCAAATTTCTAACGCAGTAATATAGGTGATTATGAAAAGTGAGTCACTGCATGCTGCCAAGATAGATCTGTATAATCATGGTGAAACAGTAGGGAGCATGATTATGGTACAGGTGTACATAAACCTGAGGTAAAATAAGTATAATTCAGGTCAATATGTATTAATGGAAAAAGATTCAGGACATATCTTAGCATTATTCCTAACCAGTGTGATATTAATTCTGGGAGATTTTAATATGCAATGACAACCACATCAAGCAGAGGCGAATGCTGGGGATTTATTGGAAGCATTTAAAATATCTCAGGCTTAATTTCCCTGGTGCCAAAAGTCCAAGCTATCTGTCAAATTACAGAGTTTCGTACAGAGCCGGAGTTTTGTCTGTCTCAATGCCCACTTCGCTTCTGATATACAGGCTCTCCGGACATATAGCCAGGGCAACATGGTAGGACCATAGACTATATCTTTACCCAAGATCTCTCCGTGGCTCAGATGCATCGGAGCCACAGAGAGGTAATGTCCAGAGCGAGCGAGCAGCTTTTACGTATGTGTGACTACAAGCGCTCCTCCCCTCCCGTGATAATAGCTCATGGGGCTATAGTGTGGTAATAATAGTATTAATTCAATCAACAATACCTATCAGGGTACAGTATTGAATGCATTTTATTTGTGTGCATTATTCCTGCTTGATTGATATAGCAGTACACATTATTGTTTTATTTTAAGAGTGGTGTAGGGATCATTCCTTTGGTCCTGATGAGAAGCCAAGGGGATGGCTTCAAAACATGTAGACTAGAGAGGTGGTAGCCCATCACAGCATACAACCTCCACTCCCCTTTTTTAACAATACCAGCTAGAAGGAGTATTAAATATTAGTTTTCCACATAGCCAGGTATTTTTTAACTTCACTATTCTCACTCTGACCCTTCCACTCTCACATTACACATAGTATATTCACTCCTAAGTGCTCCCGCGTCTTCGTTGGTCGTAGCACGCCCCGTCCCGCAGCGGGGCGGGAAGAACCCAATGATGAAGCATGCCACCCAGGGACCTTTTGGTGGGTGAGGGTTATTTTAACAACACATTGTGTTTCCCTATACATTGGTAGGGAACACACATTTCATGATCAGTGGTAAATATACTTTGGAAGGAGATTATCATTTGCTGTGTTCAGGGTGGATTCTTTTTGATTTTTCATGACGTTTAGAGGAGGACGAGTCCACCTTCTGTTTTCACCTCTTCACTCCCTCTTTTGTTTATTAGTACTATATCTTTACCCAAGCCTGGCATTGTTCCACGTTTGAGGATTTTAAGTCCGTGTGTATCAAATAAGTGGCCATTTTCCCAAAACAGTGAAACTTTCATTAGAAATGTCAAGAAGAGATGTAGTTGCGTTACTAGACAATGATTTTCAAAGTGCCTTATTATGCCGATAATTGCGCAACATATCCAGGTGTTTATGGACCTACAAAGCAACACTGATCCATATTCCTTCAATCACGACGGGGACCCGGTAAATAAGTATGTGGATACTATAAAATCTTTGGTTGTGTGTTTGGTCAATGACTGGTGGAAGAAACCTATGAAAGTAATGCCACTTAGTTCAAAAGGGAGGAAAAGGAATAGATGTTTTGACACAAATGGCCTGATTATGATGTCGGTCGGAAAGCATTCCGACCGACTCGGTGTCGGAGTGGTTTGTGAACGACTCCGGTTCGGTGAGTCCGACCGACCGATTACAATGGTTCCAAACACAGTTCGGTCAGACTCCCATTGACTTCAATGGGAGCCTGTGTTCCGACCAACAAACAGGCTCCCATTGAAGAAAGGGGTGGTTGCGGAAAACCGTGCACTCTGTGGCGGGCACCCCATGGTGCCTGCGACACTGTGCATGGTTGCAAAGATGGGTCCCATGGGTAGCCCCACGGGCCCCAACTGGAGGCCTCTGGGTGAAGTGGGGCTTGGTACGGGCCCCAAAGTAGGATTCCGACAGCCGATCCGTGTCAGACAACCGGAGTCGGAAAGGCTGTCCAAATCCGACATCGTAATCTGTCGGTCCAATACGCGGTCCATAGAACCGGACGAGTCAGCTCTGACCGACTCGGTTACTCCGAATTCCGGCTGGAACCGAGTCGGAAGGACGAAACGGTTGCCTATCATAGTAATCGGTCAGTCGGGAATGTTTCCGAGTCGGTCGGAAACACGGGTTCCGAAACGGATTCGGACAAACTGAATGCAGTTCGGAGGCTTTCTGACCGACATCGCAATCAGGCCCTAAATGTCAATTGTTGAAACAAAGCATAAGGAAGTTACGGTGTTCCAGGAAGCCTATGAAAGACACCTCAGTTGACTGAGAACTGCTAAAACAGTGTAAAAATTGAATAAGACATAATAAGGCAATATTCTATATGGAGAACTGGGAGGAAATGATGTCTGCAATTCTAGGTAAAGATGTGCAAACATTTTGGAGGCTGGTAAGATTTGACACTCAGGAGAATAATAACAGTGAAGATCAAAAGGTGCCCGAGAAATCATTGGTAGGGTTTATAACTACTCTTTATAAGGGAAAGGGTGACATTGTCCCCAGGTTATTAGCCCGATAGCAAATGAGGCCTTAGCACTCTTTCGGTTTCTTCAGTGAAAAAGATACATTAACTAAAATCAGGCTTACTCGAGCTGCATGGCCGGGCAATTGTAACAAAATCAAGCTTGGATTGGTGGGTTAAATTATTTTCTGAGGCATGTAAAGCTTTTAAGGTTATAGATGTTTACCCCTCAAATTGGAAAGGGCTATTATCAAGTCCTTACATAACAAGGGTGACCCTATGGCTCCCATAAACTATATGCTGATCAGCCTTATAGATGTGGGGCTAACATATATGTGAAAATACTACTGCATAGCTTTAGAATAAGGATTGAAGAGGGGAATTTGATTCCAATAAGGCAGGGCTGCTTCAATGAAGTTCATTCTACCATTGATAATTGTTTTAGCCTGTGGGCAATTGTTCATAAATCAATTGAAGTGGGGGTGGGGGGAGTGATTTACACCTGTTTTGTTGATTTCCGCTCAGCATTCCACCGTGTAAACCGTGAAACGTTGTGGTGAAATTTAAAAATGATAGAAATCCCCGGAGATATTTTATGGATTTTGAGAGAACCCCACATAAATAACTGTGCCAGAGTAATAGTGGACCAAGGGTGGAGTCTCTCAAGGAAAATAAATATGGAGAATGGTTTGCACCAGGGCTAAGTGTTGGCCCTAGCACTTTCCACATTATATTTAGTGGATCTGCCTAAAACCTTACAGGCCACACATTCTTTTTAACCAAAATAGGGGCCGTCACATCCGTGCCTTCTTTATGCGGATGACTTAATAATCTTAGACAGAACTCCCATTGGCCTTAAAAGGAAATTCGCGGAATTCAAGAGGTACTGTGGAAGTAATGACTAAGTAATACATTTTGATAAGATGATAAGACTAAAATTATGACATTTTGCAAAAAGAAAGTGGGATGCGGATGGATCATTGGTAATACTCCAGTTGAGTAAGTATCAGAATATAAGTACCTGGGGATACCTTTTATTAAATCTCTCTCTTGGAGTTTGCACGTTGATATGCTTTAATCTAAAGCACTCTCAACCATTGGAGGTTTGAAAACATTTAAAAGTGATTATGGTGGCCCCTCGCTTCAGCCAGTCCATTCCATACAGTGCAATGGTTACCCGACAATTACTATATGGGATGGAGGATCTGTGTTTGAGTGGGTACCGAGATTGGGCAAAAATGGAAGGTCTGTGCTTAAAGAATCAGCTTTCCCTTCCAAAATGTGCAATGGCCCAAGCACTTAGGATGGAACCTGGGTTGAAGCCATCGTCAGTGATACTCTTGTTCGCTCCATGAGATTTTGGGATACATTAATACAGTTCAAGCAAACAAAAGTAGTAACCTAGTGTAGAGATGAAATAATAAAAGTGATCTTAGATGGGCCAAAGAGGTTAAAACGGTGTTGCAGGACATGGCAACATTTTTACAAATAAACAACTATAGTGTTGCACTCCCCACGACCCTTTCAAAGAAGGAATTAATGAAGCAAGGGTGTTGGTTAGGAGTGAACAAAATCTAGTGTACATAAGACAAAAGCCCTTTGCAATTGAAAGATGCTTGTGCTTTTGCAAGATTTTTAATGGTTTTAAAAGATTTGGGCCAGTGTCATAATTATTTTTACATTTTATATTTCGTAGATTGTTATAATATTGTGTTTTAATGTTTTGTTATTATCTGGTTAAGGGACATTGTCCCAAATGAGCTTACATTTATGACTGACTGACTTTTCTGCCTGGTGACTGTCTGGGTGGAAGGCTGGTTTAAGGAGTGGAGGCGGACCCTGGTAACTTCCTTATTTTTCTTAAATATGATTAATTTAAAGTACACTGCTCCTTTCTTTAAAGGTGCATCACATTTTTTTCTTCTCTGACAAACTTTTAGAGAGACCATTTTTAAAATCTTTCTACAAGGTCTACAGCCTTTTACGTCCTTCATTATAAGTCTTCCTATTGTACAGCTTGAGAGTTTGCAAATGCTTGATGGGAATGAGTATTGTATACGAGAAACGGTTTTGAAGTTTCTTTCAATAAGAACAATAATCCACTTTCAATCAAAACCTTAATTTGAAAAACTCTCGACGAATTTATCACTAATTGTTGAACTATGCTATAAAATATAATTTTGTTAATTGTTATTACTTAGGTAGTCCCATATATATTTCCTAATTTATTATTCAATTTAGGTTTTTTTAAATTATAAATTTGCATTTTTGCTCTCTACTATTTATCATTTGAAGTGTAACGCTTTCTGGATGGATAAAATATCGTTCTGTTATTTTTTTGTCTGTCTCTCTGTTACTGTATTAAGTAAAATTCAATAAAATATCTTTGAACAGCAAATGGAGCACTTCACACGGAACAAGAAGTACAATAATATTTTTTTCCTGCAATGAGAGCAGGTTAGGGCTAAGTGGGAGATACTCAGGTAGACTCTATCATAGTGTTGGTGCTTGACAGGAGATCCTTCAACCGTGCCTTCTCCATCCATCTATGCAGTTTCCATCTCTCTTCCCGCATACTCTGCCTGTCCACCTCTCCCCCACACATTTTTCTAGCCTCTTTAGTAAGTAACCTGTCCACTCTTTGACCTCATTCTGTGCTTCTACCTTCTGTATCTAGTGACTCACTCCTGCAACAAGTGATTGTTTACCTCTTACTCTCTGCCTTTTAACCTCTGTGCCCACTCTCTTCATTCATTGTTTTTTCTTGTAAAGCAAATGGACACCTGTCTTTGGATGAGTTGTTCTATATAAAATGTGAAATAAAAAACCTGGTTCAGCGTTTAAGATTTTTTAATTTTCAGTATTTCTAGTAGCAGTGTGCTTTACTTCAGGTGCTTCCGTTTCCTCCTGTGAAGATTTTTTAGTAAGGTGACTGAAATGAAGGCTTTGGGAGTAATAAAGCCATTGTAAAGTGTACTCAGGCTTTAAGGGGGTGCCAAAAGAGGTCTTTCCACTTTGCACTGATGTGTTGGATTTCTTTCTTGGTAAATTTTACAAGTTGTGCTGCAGTACAGAGAAGGGCTTTGCGAGAGGCTATAGTTAGTTTTGGGGCTCTGCCTAAAAGGGAGCCGCCACCATCCAGGTGTGATACAACGAATGCTTGCACCATTGTTCAGAAGTTGGAACGAGGTGGGTGCAGTCATTATCACCTGTAGGTCAGTGATGACATCAAGTGACTTGGCAAATGAGCCAAAGGGGAGAAATGGCAAGATGGGAGAATTTTCCAAGCCATATTAGGACTAGCGATGGGAAGTCCTTGGCGGATGGAATGATGGATTCGGTTTTTCTCGAGCTCGGTTTGAGACGGATTGAAGCTATGCAAATAATTGGCATATTTTGGAACATTTCCTGATTTGTAATATCAGCAGCTGCATTGTTATTGTTCTTATATACGAATAGCAAAGGTACTTTGCATTGTAACACATGATATGGTTGACAAATGCATTGCTAGAATTGTTAAATATAGACTTTGTAAACAAAAACTGCCTTAGTGCTTGTTGCAAAATCGCTAGGGTTGTTGTAATGACAAATCATGTTCTAAGTTTAGCAGTATTTAAGTGCTAATGAAAAGAACGACGAGGTCAAGAGTCCATAACTACATTATCAATTTTATGATATTTACTTTGCGTGAGTGAAACTTGCTTTATTTACTTTTTCAACAGAATCATTTAGGATGCTAGTTGAAGGGTGGCAAGTTGTGTAGTCATGTACTATTCAGAATTTTGCAGAATGTCTCTGTTATATTTACTGCAGAAAGGAATCGTTCAAACATTCACACTTTGGGCCCTCTCTGTTACACTTTTTGGTCAGGTCCTAATGCAGTTATTCGTATGTATTTATTTTAATTTTCCAAACGTGCCACCCTACATCGAGGCACAGTGGATAGTTTTCCCATAGAAAAATTCAATAACAAGATAGGCAAGCATTTAACCTCAGGCATCCCCATAACCATCATGAATAGTAGGGATCCCGCACCTACCATTCTGACCACTGTCAGCAGTGGCTCTTACAGAAGTAGAAGCCGTCCAATATTATACCAATAATGCCCATACAGGATTTCAGGGTGTCAAGGGAAAAACTAATCAAGGGATATCTGCATATTGTACTGCCTCCTCACATTCTGTTAAAACTGAAGCCCCTCGATCTATCAATATTTTGCTAAGAGTGTAACTCTAATTTGTGTGGGGCATTGGTCTCTTGCTCTTACAGATGTTATAACATAAGTGCTTATTTGCTTTTACACTCTACATCAAGTGATTTTCTTCGGTAATGTGGTAACAAAGTCATTGTTAGCACACCATGGGAAACTCCTGAAATCATAGAGGCATTAATCACTCCTAGCTAGGAAGTAGAGACTAGATGGACAAGGGACTACATTATACCAGTTGGTAGGACATCAGAGCAAATGATGGTAACCTAATTCATTTCACAGTTCTTGGTGGATCACGAGAAGAAACCATAGCAAACTGAGTTCAAACTGTGTGAAATCTAGAAGAGGATAGGAGAACTAGTGACCTGAACATTGCCCATGATCCCCCAATGAGTTTAATTTACTGTGAGAAATAAGATGGCAAATTCTAAGCAGCGTTGAAATAAATTCTACCCTGGAAGCTTAAAAATGATACAACACAGACAATAAGTTGGAAAGAGAAAGGGATCTATGGTCAGAGCTTTGGTTAAAAATGTTAACGTCTATATCTCACAAGCCCAGCTAAGGATTCCAGTTGCTTCTCAAGCCTAAAGCAAGGAAATTTCCTCAATCACGAAAATTTTTATTTATTTTTATCTTTTAGGGTTAATACAGTGTTATTGAAGCAGTAGCCTATTAAACAATAAAATAAATTAGATTATCATAAATCTAGAAATATACAAATAAAATCAAGTTAACATACATTGTTCCATTACAGAGATTAGAAAATGATCCAAACAAATGGCTATATCCAGATTTCATAGATCCACTAAAAGACTTCTTGCTAAGTGCAAGTAACACTGCACCACATTTTACAATAACCGTTTTAAAAATTGACGGCAAGAGCTTTAAGCAAACAGTCCAGCAGGATATGAGAACATGTACATTCAACATTTAAAACACACCAGCATTTCTTATTGTTTGAAATAATTGGGATGTTATACCTGGAAAAGAGAGCAGGGGATTCAATCCTAGTCTACATTTTAATACCTCTACTCTCATTCTTTGATCTGTTAGTTAGGAGATGTATGGGCATATATCCTACACATACAACAAATTTAAATTGAAGGAAATGAACACCTTCTTTTCCATACAGTCCTAATGGCTCCTATTGAAGATTTGTGTTGCTTAAATTTTTCATCTCTCATTTGGAGGGAAATAAGTCCAACCGTGGAGTCTCTAGTAACTAAACGTAAAGGACTTTTAATGCTTTAATTTGCTTTACTACTGAAGTTGCCCATTTACGTTCAATATTTTGAAGGTCGTTCCAGCACAATTTCAAAATTTTATAGTACATCTTAGATGATAGTACATGCCAAATTTGAGTTGAGACTTATGAGATTACAGGTTCACAACTCACTGGGGTTAGTTTTGTTTAATTAAATGATGATTAGATGTAATATTAGAAACTTTGTTAGAGCAGGAGAGACTTGAAACCATAGTGACTGGGATAACATTAAAGGTTTCTTGTTTCCCATCATTAATCTGATGGCCTCCACATATGGTGGAAGAAGGGCATGGGAATGAAATCTGAGCTACTGCCTCTGAGGCAAACCCAAGAGGGCTGTTCAGAGGAGCCCTGGGGAGTGAATCAACTGTCTTTGAGGGACTTGACCTATTTCCTAAGGATGGATTTAAATTGCAGTGTGACGTACGAGTATCAGCTGACAACAGTAGTGTGTTCTCTGCACTTTGGGGAGGTCTCATCTTAAACTTAATTTCAGAGGTTCTTAACAGAGGAGGCCTACGTTCAAGTGAAATAAGACCCTGAACAAGATTTGTGTCTGCTAGTATTACTTCTATATAGTCCTGTTGGTTTATACTGAAGCTCAACATACATAAGATCTGAATGGGTAATAGAACAACGTGCACATTCCTAATCCAATAGACAACCTTGTTTGATAGTGAGCTTCAGTCTTCGTTGGCCTTGTCTTAGATAAGAGACATTAATCATAAATAGGGTGTTTGGGCGAGTCGATCTTTTCTTGCTCCCAGTTTGTGAATTAGATGGTATGCATTCCTTGGTAGGAACAAAAATCTAACACCAAGGGCAAGTCACTCTCAGGTTCAACACCATATCGAAACCCATTATTTATTACACAAGTGCAACTACACTATGTCAGTTTTTCTCCATTCCCAAACCAGTGGTTCTCACTGAGTAAGGGGGCTCAGTGAGAACCATGATACAAATGAGAGCCATAGCCTGAATCATGTTAGGAAAATATAAACAAGTTTTTATATTACGCTGCAGTGCACAAACAAACACAGGAAGAGGGATTTTCATCTTTCATTTCTTAAAATGGACAGAGCTTTGAACCACCCCAACTGCAAGGCTCATGTGACATAGAATAACCCAGCAAGTACTTAGAGGTCCCCAGAAGGGAAGAAATAACAGGAGTTCAACAACTTTTATCAATACTTCTTTAATGGAAGGAATGTCTAACCAAACCCAAGGAGGGCTTTGTTCAGAAATTGTCTTTCCTCACAATAGCTGGACATCGTTGTCGGGCATAACCACATTTCCAACCCAGAAAATGGTGATCAACATGCGCAAGCCATGAAGTCATAGCAATGGCGACCTCAGTTCCACAACGGTAGATCAGTGGCGGCTCATCCGCTAAGGCAGAGGAGTGTCACCCCACTGCTTTTCAGCAGTGTGAATAAAGGAAAAATAAAATGATAACCAGTTATTTCATTTTTTTCCTACTGCGGCAGCTTTATGGGGCGGGGCTGCTCTGCTCTCATAGCAGGGGAAGAGTGGTGGGCACTCTGTAAGTGCGCATGAATGTTTGGCCAGCCGTCTCGGACTGGCCAAGCAGTCATGCGCACTTTGCACGTTCTCCACCCAGGCCGCATTACAGCCTCGGTGGAGAACATGCCCTGGCTCCCAGTCCCTGGCTGAGTGCATTGCACCGTTGTGATTGGCTTAGGGGAGCCTTGGTGCTTCTTGGGTGCTCTGTTCCTGTGCCGGGAGAGACGTGGAGAGAAGGTAAGTTTTTTTTTCCTTTACCCCCACCCCCTTGCCCTCTGCCCTGCCACCCCAATCTGTGACAGCCGCCACTGCAGTAGATCCATCTACTAAGACATGCTTGATTGCCATAATTTTGCACTGTTGTGCAACAGGAAACTTGCTCGATGTTTTCTATGACAAAAAGATGAGTGTCCCTGTTCACCTGAAGATGTGAGATGAAAACGTCCAAGGAGTTGAGGGGATGGACCTTATATCTGAACCAATCCCTACCCTGTCAGTATTATCATGCATTGTGGTAAGTGTGTTCCAAGCAATGGATGTGCATTGAGAGGGCCAGGCTTAAACTGTATTACCAATAAATAACTAAGCATGGCCGAGGGTGTGAGTATGTTGTTGACTGTAGACAGTTCTTCTGTATGGCTGAAGGTATTTACAGTGTAAGCGATGGAGTACTTGTTGACCTTTGCTCAGAGTGTACAAGGCACATTCAAAACTCAGTAGCAAAATCAGCACAGGTTTTCAGTACCCTTTTATTGCAAGGTCTTTATCGTGATAGCTACTAAAATGCAGATTCAAAAAAACAATGGTTCACCAGCCCCAAAAATATTTCCAATACTGTATTGAATTTTTAACCTCTTGAGAATTATGTCCCTGAAAACTGCATCCATGATCATGGGCTCTATGCCCTTGTACACTGCACTGTTGGCTCAACTGAGAAGAATCTTTTGAAAGTAACCTAAAAACAAACAAACAGTGGTAAAGCCAAAAGGTCCGACTTTAACAGTATCTATTCTATGGTGTTAATTATCGAAGAAGCATCAGACTAAAAATTAATGAAATTGTGGTGCACAATGTCATGTGCAATTAACTAAGGCATGGAGTGAAATGTAATATCACAACATTGTATATTAATGTCACTTTTGAGAGTTGTACATTTCAGCTTCAACTTAAAAAAAAACAATAAGTAAAAAATAAGTTGTTTGGTAGATAAAAGTCATCCTGTAAAAAGTAAATAGCTACTGGTGACTTTCTGCTCTTGTCTATGCCAAGCAGTGTCATAAAATGTATTTACAGACACAAAAGTAATCAAGAAAGAATATTTTCAACAATCTAGCTGTAGGCATTTGGCACTGCACTTGTTCAATTAGTGGGATATACCTGTGGTTGTTAAGAGGCTGTGCCACGTCCTGCTCATGTCAAAGGGACTACTTGCATATTGCTGCTGTTAGGCCTTTCTCTGTCTTTATTGTTTAGCTGCTATATTGATAGGGCTTTCGGCCTTGGTATCTTCGCATTTCATATGTTTAATACTTATGTGTGAGGTGGCTCAAAAGTTAGTATTGCGCGTCCGCGCAGACTGCCTATGAGAGTTTGCTGTCCTACACTCAGACTTTTTAGGTCGAGCCTAGGCAGCGCATGCGCGGTCTCTCCGAGACCTGTAGTAATTAGTGTGTGGGTTGACAATCCGCCTATTTGCTTTTCATTGGTTTCTTCGATTGTCTTGTAAAAACTCTTCATTTGTAGTGGTTAATCTGTGTTTCAGTCCCTCCTTTTAGTTGTTTGGTAACGCCTACACAGCACCACCTAACTACGGTAAACTTTTGACTGGTGGGTTGAAGTATTTGGTTTTGAACTATTTTCTTTTTGTTTGCTTATGTCGAACTTGCTTACAGCTTATTTTTGCTTGGGTCTGTCATTTAATTGAACATTTGTGCATTGGCGATATTTTTTCGGTGGAAGCAATGAACGCGTTTGTATTTTGATTAAATGGTGCGCTGCACGTATTGAAACTGTGCTTTTAAAGATGTGTTGGAAGGATTGTTTAAGCGCGACTTTTTCCATTTTGAATATTTACACGCGCATTTTTTAACATTTCCCTGCCTGCATTAGCGCATGCTGAATTGTTCTTGTGGCAGCACACACAGCAAAATTGTTGTATTTATCGCACATTTTTGGACATTTTCCCGGGCTGCACGCATTGAAACTGTGCTTTTAAAGATGTGTTGGAAGGATTGTTTAAACGCGCCTTTAAATACATTTTTACAGTTTGGAGATTTACACGCTTATTTTCTAGCATTTCCCTGCCTGCACATATTTAACCAGTGATAAATTGTTCTTGTTGCAGTACGCACGGAAAAATTGTTAGTATTTCATTGCGCATTTCTTTGCGCTTTCCCTGACTGCACGCATTAAAACTGTGCATTTAAAGATGTGTTGGAAGGATTGTGAAAGCGTGCCTTTAGCTAACTTTTTACAATTTCTATGTTTACACACACATTTGCAAACATTTCCATGCCTGCACAAATTTAAAGCTTGCACATTTTTTCAACATGCACGGACTTTTATTATTTGCATGCTCATTTTCTAAGATTAGCCTACCTGCACATATTTAATACACGCTGTATGGTTCTCTTGGCGGCACTCACGGCAAAACTGGGATTATTTGATCTTGCATTTTGCTTCATTTCTAGCCCTACACGCTTTGAAAACGTGCTTTTCCTGATGCAGTACAGGATTGTTTGATTGTGTCTTTACCTAACCTCTTACACTTTCATTATTTACATGCGTATATTTTCAGACATTTCCCTGTCTGCACATATTTAACGTGAGCGTAATTCTTCTCGAGGTACCAACGGTTACATCATTATTTTATTGTGTACTTTTTTTTGCCAAATTTTCAGGCTTAACCTAACATATGTTGCTTTTGCCCAATTAGCTCAGTTGAAACACAAACGCCAGTCTAGTCTTTGAGCACTGATAAACTATATGATAAGATCTGTTTCCACAGAAAAGCCTTCCAGCTTTTTTTTTTTTTTTTTTTTAAATGTTTAAAAGCTTTATTTGAATAAGAACAAGAGATACAGAAGACCAGCAATACAGAGTAAGGCATATTAAAATAGAAACATAACGAAAAAATGGCTAGTACAGGAACAAGAGAGAAAGCTGTTTAAATTTTATAAGGAATAAGGGGAGGAAGGGGGGAAGGGAGGAGAGAGAAAGGGGGAGGGAAGGGAAGGGAAACTCTTACAAATTGATAGAATACGATAATGCATATTTACAAAGGAATGTGAATATAATCCTAAAATATTTAATAAATACAATATGCCAACAAAGGTAAAAAGCAAGGAACAGAGAAGATAAACACTCAAGGAGGTTTAAAATTTTCTGAATTTAAACGAGAGTTATCTGATAACGCTAGTTTGTCTAAATAAGTAGTAAGAGGCAACCAAAAGAGATCTCTATTAACCATTGGCCTGCAGGAGGAGGCAAAAGCAATATCAAGTCGATGAAAATGGCAAAGACTATTCCAACACTGTTGGATAGAAAGTTTTGTAAGCGTTTTCCAGTTGAGAGTGATGTGTTGAAAAGCTAAGGCAAGCATAAGGTCAAAGAGGCCATGGTTGTGGGAGGAAAGATCTAAGGAATCGGACAGACTCCCAGAGAAAAGAAGAGGAATGGAATAGGGAATGGAAATATTAAACAGGCGAGAAATATAGGACCAGATTTTCCCCCAAAAGTTAGAACCCGAAGGGCAAAGGAAGAGAAGGTGTAGAAGATCAGCATTAGAAGAGCCACAGGTCCAACAGTTGGTATCAGTAGAACTGGAAAATCTAGCTATAGAGTTAGGGGTAAGATAAAGTCTATGGTAGAGGAAAAACATAGATTGGGTGAGAGAAGCAGAACAAGAGATTTTGAGAGAACGGGACCAAAGTTTGTCCCAGAAGATGATGGTCCATTCACATCCCAGGTCAGATTCCCATGAAAGTTCCAATTTAGTTTTAGTGCGCTCTGGATTAGGAGCTGAGAATTATTTATAGATGAGAGAAGCTTTGGGTAGAGAGAGAAGAATCTTGAGAAGGGAATTCTGAACAGAGGGAAGAGAGTAGTAAGTATCAAGAATGACCGCCATTAGAATAGTGAATTTCTGTAGGAAGGATCGGGGACAATGAAATGAGGTTTGAAATTGGGGAAAGGAACAAGGAGACAAGCCATCAAAAAGATTTTTAACCCAAACTACATCCCTTAATCTCCAAGATTTCCAAAAGATTGTTCTATTATTGATAGTAATAAGGGAATTATGCCAAATTGGAGAATCTAAAAAGGATTCTCTAGAAATAGATTTTGGTTGCGTCAAAGGTTTCAATAAGGAACACGTGTCTAAACAAGGGAAGAGAGGAATGAGGGGTTTTGGCAGAAAAGGCTAGAACTTCCTTTAAAGAGAAGGGTAATAATAAGGCTCGTTCAATGGAAAGCCAAAGGGGAGTGAGAGGGGAAGGCTCAAAAAGAAGCCATTTCGAGGCCTGACGAAGGCAGAATGATTTATGATATAGGCGAAAATCAGGAAAGTTCACACCCCCGTTAGATTTTGTCTTACGAAGAAAAGATAAAGAAATCCTAGCTTCTTTGTTCTTCCAAAGAAATTTAGAGAGGCAAGAATCAATTCGTTTAAAATAACAAGCAGGAATATGGACGGGAAGCATGGAAAGAGCATAAATCAAAATAGGGGTAATCATCATCTTAATTGAGTCTAACCGACCCCACCACGAAAGAGAGGATTCCAAAAGGAAAATAGTTTGTCAATCCGAGATAGAACCGCCATCATATTTAATTTAACAGAAGAGGCGATGGAGTTGGAGAACCACATACCTAAATATTTGATTTTAGAACCATTCCATGCAAAACCAGTGGAAGAAAAGGAATGGGGAAGACAAAATTTAGTGAGAGGGAGAATTTCTGTTTTATCTGAATTGATTTTATAACCAGATACAAGGGAGAAGGAAGTGAATTCATGTATTAAAGGGGGAATAGAGATTTCGGGAGCAGAAATAAAAAGTAGGATGTCATCCGTATAAGCGGAGAGTTTTAAGTGTTGGTCACCATAAGAAAAACCAGATATAGAATCATTATTGCGGATTGAGGATAAGAAGGGTTCAAGGGCTAAGATAAAAAGGAGAGGAGAAAGAGGGCAGCCTTGATGGACTCCGCGCTGAAGAGGAAAGTAGGATCAGACACAGCCATTGACTAGAACCGAGGCTCTGGGGGCAGAGTATAATAAAGAAATAAGTGAAATCAATTTGGGACCAAAACCATGCCACTTCAAAGATGCGAATAAAAAGGACCAATCAACTCTATCAAATGCTTTTTCAGCATCGACAGAGATGGCCGCCAAGGATGTGGAAAGGGAAGGGATTTTGTTTAAAACGTTAAGAAAGAGACGAGAATTATCTGAAGTCAATCTACCCTTGACAAAGCAACACTGCTCCCTACCAACCAAATGAGGCATAAGGGGGTCTAAACGTAAAGCAAGCGTTTTGGCAAACAGCTTGTAGTCGACATTGACCAGGGAAATCGGGCGGTAGTTTTTACAAAACATAGGATCTCGGCCTTCTTTATGTATGAGGCAAATTGTGGCTTCCTGAAAAGTACCCTCTGTTTTACCGGAGAGAAAAAATGAATGGAAAAGATTTAAGAGTTTAGGGAGTAATAAGTTAGAAAAATGCAAATAAAATTCAACTGAAAAACCATCCGGGCCGGGAGTTTTCCCTTTCTTTAAAGCGTTTAAAGCAGTGGATAATTCATTAAGGGATAGGTCTGTTTCGAGATCAGAAAGATTAAGGTGAGAATTAGAAGGGGTTGGGTGTTTATTAAGATAAGATTGGATAAGGGAGCTGGAAGGAGGAGATTCTGGGCTGTAAAGGTCTTTGTAAAAAAGTTTAAATTCATTGAGAATGTCCTGATCTTTGTGAATGAGAGAGCCATCTGAAGAGTAAATAGAATCAATCAAAGTACGGTCTTTACGGGTTTTGAGGTAGTTCGCTAAGAGTTTACCTACTTTATTTCGACCTCCGTAGTAGCGAGCACTACTCCGGAGAAGTATGGAAGACGCATTGTCCGTCGTAGTTTTATTAAATGCTAATTTGGCACGTAACAGAGCTGGTAAGACCGAGTCCGCCGACGAAGTATAGAACTTGTGTTCTAAGGCCTTAATATGTGCCAGGGTAGCTTTATGTTGTTGAAGGAAGCATTTCTTCTTTTTTGAGACAAAATCAATAATGAAACCTCTTGCGGTAGCTTTAAAGGAGTCCCATAATATATGGGGTAGGAAGTAGGATCGCTGTTTAGGTCAAAATATTCATTAGCAAAAGTGCTGAAAGAGGAAGAGAAAAAAGGGTCAAGAAGAAGAGAATTATTAAAACGCCAACGGGAGGACCTGGGATGTGGAGGGAGCAAGTCAAGGTCAGTTACAATTGGGGCATGGTCAGAGATGACGATAGGTTCAATAGAAGAGGATAACAAATTTTGAGATAAAGATTGAGAGAGAAAAATATAATCTAAACGGGAGAGGGAGTTGTGAGGAGGAGAGAAAAAAGAAAAGTCAAGAGTATCGGGGTGGGAAAGTCTCCAAGAATCAACGAGGTGTGTTTGGGAGATAGTGTCAAGGAAATGTTTATGAGATTTGTGAGGAGTGAAGCGTACCTGAGATTGGCGGTCAAGAAAGGGGTCAACAACTTGATTGCAATCACCTCCTAATATAAAGAGATCATCCCTAAACTGAACACATTTCTGTGTAATCAGAGGCCAAAAGGAACAATCAGGATTAGTAGGGCCATAAACATTGAAAACAGTCAAAGAAATGTTATTAATTAACAATTTAGCTAGCAACCATCTTCCTTCTGTATCAATTTCTTGTGATATAACTTTACAATTCAACTTTTTGTGACATAAAATTATAACACCATTTTTTTTATTGGAAGTAGGCGAGAATAAAACTGAACCCACCCAGCCTTTTTTCAATTTTAACGCCTCAGCCTCTGTGAGATGGGTTTCTTGTAAAATAACCAAATCAGGGTTATAAGAGGCAAGATGGGATAATATTCTCTGTCTTTTAATTGGATTAATAAAACCTTTCACATTCCAGGAAATAACTCTGAATGTAAAACCATCAAAAATATATAAAGAACAAAATATGCAGTAGTAAAAAAATGAAGTAAGAGATAAAGTAAAGGGAAAGATAATAAAGAGTTGCATGAGAAAGAAAACATATAAGAAGAATGCAAAACAATCAAGAAAAGAGAGGGGAGAGATACAGAGAAGAGGAAAGAGAGGAAAGGGAGAAAGAGTAAGAATAAGAGGAGACAGTACATGTCAAAGGACAATTGTAATACGTACCTTACGAAGAACAAAGGGAAGGATGAGAGGCGGCAACGGACAACGGAAACAGCACACCCAACAAAGGGCAACACACCACACCAGGACATCAATTAAACATGAACAGGAGCGGGAGCATGGAGAGGAACACAATAAAATTTTCAATGAACCTGTAAAGGGAAACAAAGAGTTATGTATATAAAAAACAAAAAGAATAATAGAGTCAAAATAGCATAAGCTGTAACAACAAAATTCAATGCAGATCCAACGGAGTAGCATAACAAAAGGAGCACTACAGTCAAGATCCAGAAGGAGGAGGAGCCGTTTCCATTGAGGCAGTAGAGTGAGAATGAATAAATCTTCTGAGGTCAGCCGGATCCGCAAAGGTGGAAGTCTTGTTTAAGAAGGTAACCTTAAACAGGCATGGATGGAACAGACCATATCTTGCACCCAAGGAGCGAAGA
Source organism: Calotriton arnoldi (assembly GCA_963921515.1). Classification (NCBI taxonomy): domain Eukaryota; kingdom Metazoa; phylum Chordata; class Amphibia; order Caudata; family Salamandridae; genus Calotriton; species Calotriton arnoldi. The sequence goes on from CAWUFW010005765.1 coordinate 88,873, forward strand.
GCCGGGCGAAGATCTAGGAATTCTTTTCATCGTTTGGCAGTTGTCGAAGAAACATCCTGAGAAATAAAAACTTTTGTACCATGCCAAGTTAGTTGCTTTTTGGATTTAGCGGCGTTCAACACCTGCAGAAGGTCAGTGAATTGTAGAAATAAAAGAATGATTCCACGAGGCTTAGATGGAGCAGCGGAGGAAGATAGACGTGGACCGAGTCTATGTGCTCTTTATATATTCAGTTTGGTTGCAGGAGCAAGACCCAAAAACTGAGGCCGGAAGGAAGTAAAGTACGCAACAGGCTCATCCCCTTCAAGGCCTTCAGGAAGACCGTAAATGCATAAATTGTTACGGCGATTTCTATTTTCCAAGTCTTCAGCCGATCTTCTCAATTGTGAGACTTCCTTCTCCAAAGAGGAAATTCTAGAAGATGAATCCTGTACCTCATTTAGCTGTTGTTCCACCACAGTGAAACGGGACTCCATAGATGACCATTTATTGTCCAAGGTTTGAAGACGGGAGTTAGTTTCCTCAATGAAGGGTCGGAGAGCACGGATTTCTTCCAGAACAATGTCCAAAGAAACCGGTGAGACAGACTTAGGAGGAGAGGGAGGATCTTGTTTAAGTCTCTTGCCTGTAGTTGAAGGTAATTGAGATTTAGATGCCATGACCATAAGATTCATTGTGCTAGTAGGACAAGCCCCGTGCGACGATACCTCAAGTAAGTATGAGGAATTGTTAGGGGTATTATCGTTGGTGCCACAAGTAGCAGGAGCGTTTGACTTTAGTCTCTTGGTATGATGAAGTAAGGTTTTGCTCCTACCAATGAAATGTGGTATGAGAAGCTCAAGAAGGGGGCTATGAAGGCAGGCAACAAATATGAAGACAGGCAAAATTACCTCACAAAAAACAGCAAATTCGACAGATAATAGGGTCCTCCATTATTGTAAAAATGTTCATTCAAAGAAAGTACATAGGAGAAGCAGGAAACGTCGAAAAAATTGACTTCCAGGGCGACATGTGAGAAGATGTGAAGAAAAACGCAGCAGATAGAGAAACAAAATGGCGGCCGCTAGGGAGCTAAAGAGAGTCACCTGTAGAATCTGCCATTTCTCCATGCGTATGAGGGATGAAAAGAATATCTTCCTGAAGAGAACACATTCCGATTCAAGAATATGTCAGCATGCTGAGAGGGAAGACGCTGGAACCACTTGAAAAGGAACCGCGATGTCCGGCGCGATGCGGAGCTCCGTCATCAGGCGGCCATCTTGGGTCGCGGTGCGCGCGACTCCCCAAGCCTTCCAGCTTTTAACACGGTTCCTTTAATGATTGTTTACGACTTTGTTCTGCTCCACAAATGCTTAGGACTTCAAACATCTGTGCCAAGTACTCTCCATGCTTCAGTGAATCTAGAGAACACTTTATAGCCAACATTTGTTAACATCTACTAAATTCCTTTATTCCCCATTTGTAAAATTATAACAAAAATACACAAACAATAAGGAATGATATGCTATTTTATAATACATCAACAACACTATACAATATCTCCCCCTCAGAACTATTTTTTTTTTACAGCATGATTTTCTAAAAAGTCAAACTTCCACTGATATTTGAATTCCTGACATATACAACAGTGCATTTTTTAATTGGCAAACATTCAGCTCGCTACACTACCTTTCTTTCTTTTGCTACATGGATGGCGCTGCCCTTCCAGACCTACAAAGCAGTGTATAAAAAGATAGCAAAAAATTAAATATATAAAAAATGTAAACACTTGCAGAGGTGCGCAAGCGTGGATGAATGGACACTGGGGTCCCCTCTACATGCTACTTTTGTGGGGGAAGCAGCTCTCTTTTGTGAAGTGCAAGAGACATTTATGCCTTATTTCATCTATAACAACTCTTCCATCCTTCCACACTGGTATAAAGCTGGAAATCTGCTTCACAAATTCTGCTATTGTTCAGCCAGTTCCAGGGATACCTTATTTCTATAGCGCTAAATAATAATTTGTGAGTCCCAATTTTAAAAAAGGATGGAGAATACACCGCACAAACTACCCCGAAGCATTATGGCCACTAGCTGCTTTAATTCCCTTTGTTAATTATCTTATTCACACACTCATCCGTGCACCTACCTATTCACCTCACATTTACTTAAACATTCACTAAAACACATTTATTCGCACAATCACTCTTCAAATAAACATCAATAACACCATACAATATTTGCCCTACTCATGTTGCATATACTGAAGGCACCATGCATTTACTTTGTCACGCTAAGAAACTCACAAATGAAGCACATTTTTATTTATAAACAGACAAAAACAGTAACAGGAAGTTTACACACAATATTTATGATTTATTTTGACATGTTACCTTACAATATTATAATTTACAACAACTGGCACATTTTAACCAACAGTGCATTTTCTAAGTGCCAAACATTCAGCTCACTGAGCCACCTTTCTTTCTTGCAAATAGGTGGATGGAAAAGTCTCTTCCCTGTTCATCCATTTAGGGTGCATTGCCCTAGGCTCTACAACAGTCATTTGTTACATATGATTATATACAACTTTTGTCAAGGCGCTGCCCTTCCAAGCGTCCAACACAGCGTATAAAGAATAATAAGAAAAATATATATAATAAATGTAAACCCTTGCAGGGGTGCGCAGGCATGGACAGATGGACACTGGGGTCTCCTCTACACTCTACTTTGGCAGGGGAAGCAGATGTATTGTGATGAGCATAACACTGAGGGTGTGAGCACGTTGTTTACAGAGGACTCGCTTTCTCGGGGTAACCTTGGAAAAGCGCATCTACATACACTTTTGCTCATTCACAGCTTATATGTGAAGACCTAATATAAATTACTCCGTGTGGTACTCCACCCTGCCCGTAACTGCTTCCCACTTCATGTTTAAAACAGTAAAATAGCTGCACGTTTTAGCAGGTCATTTGTCCTTCACATCATGCAGAATACTGCTTCCCCCACCACATTTACATCACTAACAAGCACATCTGGTATTAGGATGTAACACAACTACTGTTTTAAGCACATAGCTGCTTCTTCTGAAAGTCTCCGACACTAATTTACAGTTGGCGTCACTTTAACATATGTTAATTCACAGAACTTCACACTGTTTACAAGCTATTCATTGTCAAGCCCTCAGTCACTTTTAGGAAACCTGATAACATCCCTTCACAGGAAAGAACTGGTGACATTGTAACACATGTAACAAATGCTTCAGTTTCTGTTTTGAGGGGGGGAGGAAACACTAGTGATAGCTTTGTTTTACAGTGTTAAGAATGTGCCAAAGTTTTACCATCCTAAAATGTAAACAAACAGTAACATATATGCGCATAAACACAAAAAAGTTCAGAATTCATATCTGCCTCAGATTGTTTCAGATCAACAATCCGCCATTTGGAATATATTGACGTTTTAGCCAACATTTACTCTGTTTGCAGGCCAACTATCATATGTCGCTAATTTTAAAAATTGAACTATCATTTTAAAAATAAATTTTAAAAAACAATTACAAAAACAAACACCTAAAACTACTTTCAACAAAAAAATTGCAAACTGCTTTTACATTTACGTCAATAGCTCCAACCTACACAAATGCGAGACCTATTGCATTGCAAATGCTTGTTTACTTAGTGGATAAGGGCTTCTTTTATTGTGGGCATGTACGTGCTAACTACCTAGAATTGCTACTTTTTATCTGGGTCACCAGTTTATCTCGAGTTTTAATTTTTGAATATCTTAATCTAGTTTTAAAAAAGTGGCCCTGCCCGTTTGCATTTAGAGTTACATTATTAACCTTCGAAGAGTGAGAGAGTGATAAGTTTGAAATGGATTTAACCCTCTACCTGTAAATTACACACAGATTGCAACAGTGGGTGATTTAGTCTACTGCGTAACCATGCCAGATTACTCACTCTTAACGCTCCCACTTTACAGGAATGTTAATGCCGCATCAGCGTGGTATGTACTGTATGACATCTTATCTTGGCACGCGTATCCGCAGGACCATCCTGCATGTTTAAATTACAGTAATGATAAAAGAAGTAAGCTGGCAAATGGATGGTAGAGGCAATGTTATATTTAGCATGGATCTCGCCCACCAGTTGCGCAGGAAGAGAAGAGTAGGATGAAAGCCCAGAGCTACAGAGACATTGCTCAGAGGAATGATTGCTTGAGGGCAGGCGTCAGTGGGCGTAGTTGACAAGTGAGATTGCTAAAAAGTATTGCAGCCCAGAAGAATGCAAGAGAACGAAGAGAAAAACAACTTTCTCAGTTTAGCTCTAGAGAGAAGAGCTCTCCAGAGGGATTGAATCATACGGAGTTGAAGGGAGTCAGTCCGGTACCTCAAAATGCCACGGCTTCAGATGCTAGAAAAGAGGAATGCTCTAAGAGCCAGACTCAGCACAGATATCCTCCTGAGAGCAGTGGTTAATTTGTAAAAAAAAAATAAGTGCTGGGGCTCTCATCAGGAGGCAGCTTGCACCAGCCCATTTCTCCTGTAACGCTGCCTAAAACAGAGCCAACTACTAACCATGAAGTGGGGAGAGGATGTGGCGTAATGGCCTGAGCTGCCAACTTGAGAGGTAGTGAACCAGGTTCGAGTCTCTGCATCAGCTCAACATCCTGTGTGATTCAGGGCAAATCAATGTGCCTACCAAAAATGAGTGTGTCCTTAACTGGTGCTCATGAAACTAGCGCCGGTGTTGATGATTAAGTGCCAGTGCTGAGCACCGGAAACCACTGGCTCAAATGAAGCACTGCCTGAGAGATCTGAGGAAATCTGGGGCACCCTACTTAGCCTAAGCCATTGGGAAAGCTTGACTTCAGAGCACTTCTAGCAGAGTGCACACGGCATCGGAGGAATGATAGGTAGAGCTACAAGCGGTGTCCCTTATGTTGGTAATATTGAGGGCTCACCCCTTAGAAACAAGTGAGACAGAAATGTTAGCCTCAGCCCTGGTCAAGAAACATGGATTACCACAAAATGCAGTGCTGGTGCCACTAAGAGTTCAACAAATAGCACTTTCCATTAGCACACACAATACCAGTTGACCTGCATACATAATTCATCCCAAATTGAGACTCGTTATCTCCCAGAGTTGCAGGAGATTCAGATGCATGTTTCGCTCTCTGACCGTTCTGTAATAGCACAAATCCAGCTATTGGTCTCCATTGTCATCTGTGTTGTTCACAGGAATCCAGGCTTTTGCCTATTACCTTTAACCTACTTGTGGGACCTAATCATGGGACGCGACTAAAACCCAAATCAGAGTAATATGTCAGCAACACTCAGCTCTACCTTTCTGTCGTGAGTCAGCGAAATCCAGCAAATGAGAAGCTACCAGGCTTTTAGTGAATACTGGATTTCAGCTGTGTACCAAAAACTTGGAGGCCTCTCCCTCTTACTCATCAAATAAACTTAATCTTTTTAGTGGAAACTGATGCCAAAACATGCCAATAAAAATAATACAAACTTCCTGATATCTAATCTCATCTCTCTATTAGGCCAGACCCTAATTATGCTCTTTTAACGTTGAATTCTTTGTACAGGCCTCTCCCTTCCTCACACTACTAGAAACAAATTGCCCAATCCGTCTCCTGCTTCAAACCACTCTATCTCTTTTAAAACAGTCCTCCATGCAACAGCACATCTGAAAACTGATCAGAAGAAATGTGACGAAATCAACACTCACAGTTATCTCTTTCGAACCTATTGCAAGGTAGAATGACGGACCAACTACCTGTCCGTACTAGAAATAAATAAATATCACCAAGGAAATGGCACAGCAGCCTTGAAACTGTGCACCTCGAGGTACTGGAATGAACTGTTCTGGGTTCTCAGACTTGCTTCTCCCATCTGTAAATTAGGGAGGGGTTTGCTAATCTACCCCTTGAGACAATTTCACCCTGAGCCCATCTGAATCCGATTAGTGAACAAGAACGATATGTCTCACCACCACCCTGAGCTGTCCCCGAGGCAGTGGAAATACATATGTGTATCTATTCCATGCTTATAGTTTTAGTGTGCACCTACTCGTACAATGCATTCAATCCCAGGTGGCGCCCAGGATTGATAAATCTGTGCCAGGTCTCTAAATGTAGGCTGAAACCCAAGTACATTGGAAATGTTATTTATCAATAAAGGTATATTCGAGCAATGAATCTCATATACTTGTCGACTATTTACATTTATTTATGTAACCCCTGGCGTTAGAGCTGGTGTGTTAGTAGAGCTTCATACTTTAGCCTCACATTCTCTGGATAAACCTAGCTTCCAAGCAGATTAAAAAGTGGTTAACTAAAAGAAACAGCCAAATGAGGAATACAATCAGGAGGTTAGAGCCGCATTGGAAATAGTGCTTTAGATGGCGACTTCATAGTCTTCAAAGGAGTTGGAAAATACTTTTTCAGAGCAAAAATTACTATTTCACCCTACAATACAAAATGCCTATATTGGTGCTGCAGAACCTTTCACAAGGATAAGAAAACTTAAACGTTTCTATATATGGGCACAGAAAAAGACATAAATGGCTGACTTAAAGAGTTACGCCTTTGAATTGTATTTACATATTTTTCCCTAATTCACTGACATTCCAAAATACACCAATGAAATCTACAATTGCATTAAAATCACATGCACATATTAATTTCTCATAATTATGCCCCTGCCCATTTTCTACAAAATGTATAATCCATAGAAGTAGGAATATTTTCCTTATTTAACAAAAAAAGTCTTTACTGGCATTTAGTTGTAACTCAAAAGTAGATCACAATCGTGTCAGCAAGTATATCAGCACTCAAGGTAACAGTGTACATAGCATTACGATAGGATACCAGTAAACGGGGCAGAGAGCCCATACGAGCACAGTCAATCTTCTCATGCCCATGGCAACGCAAATAGAGTACATAATGCCATGACAATCCCGAGGGTGATGCCAAGTATAAAGAAAAGAAAAATATAACAGTATACAATTGTAACAAGAAAAACAACCAGAAGCAGCGAACCAGGACTGCAATGGTAATGGAAGAGGCACAATAATACATATAGGAATATAAGCGTACGAAAATAAGCGAGGAGTATGACAGGGGCATCTGTGTGGGAAGGGGTCTGGGAACAAGGCACATCTTCTGGTCATCCTCACAGTGCCCACCATGTGGGCAACTAATGCTTGATGACTCTCTTAGGACTGCCCATTGGATATGCATTCATGGCCGGTCTCAATCACCATACTTCACACATACTTAAGAATTATGGAGGGGCATTTAATTGATCCAGGAGTTTAAGTACATACGTGTCCAGAGCGTGGCAGCTCTCCCTCCCACCCTGAGCTGTAGGTATCTGGAAATGGCGTCTGCCTCAGCCGCTGCCCATTTATGTACTATCAGTAGCGATCATTTGCTCTGGGGCAGCTGGGAGCCGAGTAGAGCAATATGACCCATCCTAGAAACACTGGTCCCATCCCCTGGGCCTCCAACACTAATAGCAAATACAACCACCCTAGGGTGTCGAAAGGTTTTTCAAAGTCTAGGGAGACCGCCACTGAGAGGTCCTCTGCCTCGACAGTACCCATAATGTGACACAGACGACGTGCAATATAGTAAATTGCCCTATGGGAAATTAATCCACACAGGTCAGGGTGGATCCGTGTCCGAAGCAATGGAAGCAGTAGAATAAGGAGCACCTTGCTTAAGATCCTATAATCAATTTTGAGCACCTCCAAAGGATCCCTGCCTGGTTTGGGCGGCACCACTATGAGGGCCTCACTGAGGGAATCAGGTACGATGGCCTATTGGCCTAGACCACCAGTTGTTTGGGGGGCAAGAGTGGCCCTGAACATCGCATAATATTCTGCATGAAATTTTACAGGGAACCTGTCAGATCCCAGGACTTTGTTTCGGGCCATCTGACGCATCACCGCCTGTATCTATAGGAGTTTCCAGTTCCTGGAATGGGGGGGAGGGGGACGGGGATTATGTGGGAAACGGTGGCCTCCTGAATATAGTTACAGACCTGGTCCGATGGAGGGTCTTGAGGAGGGGAGTACAGTACCTTATAGTATTGGACGAAGAACTCATTTATGTCCGCCTGAGTGTTTACGATGTCTCCAGCGGAATTATGAATTGCTCATATAAGGGTCCGGGGTACCGCCGAACGCAGTAGCCATGCCAAGGGTGACTTATAATCTATGTTGCTCAGGCAGCGCGTCGCTTCCCTAAATTGTTTCTGACGCTCTGTCAGCTGTGCACGAGCCTCGACCACCATCACCACTTCTATGCACGCCTCCAATTCCAGGACACTGCGGAGTAGGGAGGACCACTCCCTCCAAGTGGTCTTAATTCAGGGACCTTGCATGACAACTTTCATTGCCTCCCATTCTACTCCTTTGGAATCCACAGAGCCCTCGTTCTCCTCACAATAATGAAGCAGGTGTGTCCTAATGGTGTCCCTATAAGTCATGTCGAGAAGGGCCGCTGTACGCAGTCGCCAAGATGGCATCGGTGCCCTGACTTCTCCCCAGCAAAATGCAACCTTGAGGGGGCTATAGACTGACAACGTCCACCCCAGGTATTCAAAGCCGAGTATCTGATGTCAGAACTTTGCATTACAGAGGATACAGTTCAACCTAGTGTGTACCTGATGGCCTGGAGCGTAGTATGAGTATTCCTCTTTCCCCGGGTGACCCATCCGCCATATAGCGTGTAGCTGTGGTGCAGTCGTCCACTGTCTAAAATCCCTGGTCGTTTGGAGGTCAATGCCAGTGTTGTGCACACAGTTGAAATCCCCACCCCATAGGTTTGGTGCCAGGTGGTCCAAGAGCAGGGCTGATGATAGTGTGTGAAGGAAGTCTCCTTGTAGCGTGTTTGGGGCATACACTGGGATCACTGATAGGGGTCGACCATCTAGTGCCCCCTCTAATAACACATAGCGGCCATCAGGATCTACCATACTCCTACTCTCCATGTAGGGCACCCCTGGAGCAATCCAAATCAGGGCACCACGAGCGTAGGCGGAATATCCAGTGCCGAATATTTGTCCACTCTAGTGCCTGGAGACCTTGTCCAGCTCTGTGGCAGTTAGGTGCGTCTCTTGGAGGCAAGCAATATGAATGTGCCTACGTCTAAGGTATGCATATATCCTGTGTCACTGTATTAGTTTTGCCATGCCTCTGATATTCCAGGTCAGTACATTGTATGTGGTAGTCATGAATACTGCGTAACAGGCTCTGGCTGTTCATTGCTCCCCTTCCCCACGTCGACTACCACCACAAGCAGTCCCTGTTGCTGCTCTGCCCAAATCTAACAGGAAACAAAAACAGTAACATAACAATAACTCCATCACCCTTGGCTTGGATGCTAACAGGTATGGTGTCACAGAATCCCCAACAGTGCAATAAGTAACCAACACGTCCTTAGTGCGAAACTGTCCTTGCGGAAGTCTCTGGAGGGTTGGGCCAAGAGCTTTATGTCGAAAGAACCTGTGGCAAGCTGGTCCTTCTGGCCCCTACTACGGAGTTCGTGTAGTACGAAATTCCCAGCACAATCAACATATGTGTTAAGGGATATCCACACCCCACCCCTCTCCTTCCAACCAACCCCATCGTATAGGAACTCAGTTTATTGTACTCGCCATCAATGGAAAGTTATGGAATTGGGGTCCCTCTTCGGGGCGAGCTACCGGTCCGAGTGTGGACTCCGCATCAGAGATCACATAACTGGGGGCTCCCAGCACCAACTCCTTGTCCGTGCCAGGACCTGGAATCTGTTGGCATCGTGTAGGGAAACCTTCGACACCACTTGAGCCCGCTCCTCAGCAGCCTGTTCCTCAGAGGGGCGAGTTTGTGGTCGGCGCGAGCAGCAGCGTCGTCGGGCCCTCCATCGGACCAGCCCAGCGAGTGGGCTCCAGTCGATCCCGGCTGGTCCTGCACCTCCTTGGAATGCAAACATGCCTAGGCCTCCTATAGGTAGGGGAAGAATGGCATTGTGTCAGCATCCACAACCCTAAGCTTGGCAGAAAAAATAAGCATACGTCATTCCTAACGTGTGCAGCTGCGCCTTGACTGCTACAAATGTGCTGTAACATCGCTAGACCTCTGCTGTGTAGGCTGGATATGCTGCGATGTTGTTTCTATTATAGGTCCAGAGGCCTTTTGCATGGAACAGTTGCAATAGGAGATCCCTGTCCCTGTAGTTGAGCAGGTGTGCTATCATGGGATGCGGAGGCACCCCAGTGGAGGGGGCAGCCAATAATCCTATGTGCCCTCTCGATGGAAAATAACTTTGGGATCCGATTGGCTAAGACCGTAGTGGTCAAACAGTCTTCCAGGAAAAGCTCTACGTTGGGGCCTTCTGACCCCTCAGGGAAGCCCAGGAGACCGATATTATTGCACCAAGAGCGTCCCTCAGCATCGACCTTGAGGTCGTGCACCTCGGTCTGTAGGGTTTACAGCTGGATCGCCCCCAGTTTGGCCTTCATGGCGGGCTTAAGAGTCTTGGATACTTTATAGCACCTTTCCAAACATCCCCGTATATTTTTAAAGTGTACATTCCAGCTGGCGGATCAGTTCCACTGGAGTGGGGGAGGCTGCCAGCATAGCCATGATAGAGTTCTGGGGCAGAGGCTTGGATGTTTTCGGCCAGACCATGCCCCGGCTGCCGCCGTTCACGATGTCTAAATACCTGCGACAAAGTGTAAGTACTTCCTGACCAGCGATAGCGCCCAGGGGTGGTCAGGAGGTATCCAGAGAGACAGTGGGGAGGGGGAGGGGGGGTGACACGGCATGTGAATTGTGAGCAAAGAGCAATAATATCATGCCTAATGCTCGCACCCCCGATAACACTGAGTATGACTCCTGATGCAGCAAGAGAGGTATCCTGTGTGTAGGGGAGCCCCGCTCAAGGCGGGCCCAGGAATCACCTGCTGCAGTGAATGGGGGAGGGGGACATACCCAGCAAAGATTGTCTGGCGCACCACTCGGTAGGATCACCTGTTGTGCACACGCTGGTGTCCACAAGGGCTGCAGTTCAGAGGAGGCTCCCCGGTGCCCTGCCTGGTGGGGCAGTCAGCAAACTGAAGTGTGGCCCGTTCACCAGTGTGGTCGCACAGCTCCTTCTTCATCGGCCACACGGGCCCATTTTCTGCAAGTCTTGCCCAGCGGTGCAGGTGGTTAGGGAAGGCGCGGCTGCCTCCACTACCTGGGCAGATGCACAAATACCTCTGGTGAGGCTGCTTAGGGATTGTCACAGGCAGCCAGGTAGCGCCACCATCTCCCGCCTCTCTCCGGCTTCACCTAGCTGTAAAGGGGTCCGCACTATGAGGCCCTAGTCAGCCCTTGTTTCAATGCCCAGTGATGCAGCTGTTACTCTTCGGGGTACGAGGGCTCGCCTCACCAGTCCCTGTGTCTAATCACGTCCCGGGCCTCAGTCGATCCACTAGACCAGAACTGCCAGGCACCTGCTTCTGTTACCTCGCCAGCTCCGCCAGGAGTCAGCTGTAGCCCAGCCCCCCTGTCTGTCTGAGGCAGCCATATTTTCCTTATTTCCGTTTTTTTCTACAGAGGCACATATTTTTCAAGCAAAGAGATTCCTGATCCTACAGTCCCTTAAACATAAGGGCGATTGGGGGCTTCCTCACTTACTCACACTTACACCTCCTTTATTCAGTTACATTTAAAAGTGCAATAAAAGCAATAAGGAAACTGCAAATATTTTCAATACTGAAAATAGAAAAACATTGTGGGTATTCAGGACATTGGAATGAAATACCCCTACGAAAATCATTTCTACCTTCTTAGATCACAATACAAATATGGCAAAGCCACACATCCTGGAGATCTTCCATAGTTGAAAGTCCAATTTCTGTACAGAAATATCTGCTGATCTTGGTTTTATGATTGAGGCTCTGGGACTTTCAAAAGCGGGCTCAACTTTTTGCTAGCAAAGATTCCATTGATGTGCAAAGGATTAGTATACTTGGCCAACAGCCATTAGACTGAGAATAAAAGAATCATACCAAGATGTGACCTTCCAGTAGAGCTCAAATGTACCACTTTTCATTGGATTTAAACCAGTCTCTGTGGTAAATACGGAGGAGAAGATGGCAAACGGGGTAAGCACATCACTCTTGACCTATATCCAGCTGATATATTTGATGGAATTGCAAATGTTTGCACCCTGGTCCTTACTATGAATGCACTCAAAGCAAATCTCTCTTCTCTCAACTTATGCTCGATCTATAAACCCCCTTTCAGACGGATTGTTGAAGGTGCAATGACAAAGAAAATATAGGCTCAAAAAGAGGAGCACTATTTTTTCAATCAATTGGTTAGGCTTCCTTCCATACCATCGAGCCCCCTGCACACCTTTTGTCATCTTTGCATTATTGCTGTTACTGGAGCCTTTGACACGGTGCCCCATGAGTGTCCCCATTCAGTTTTCCGGGAATCACCATGTGTGTCTGTAAGTGCTATTGCCTGAGAGGAAGAACACAACAGGTCACATTTCAATACAGCAGGTTTAGCAGTTGCCAGTACTTCAGTAGAGCTACGTTCTGTTGGCTCTCATCCAGTGATACTGATATCATGGGCTCAAGGAAGATTTTGTGAGCAAAGGAGTATTTTGGTCCATTCAAGGCTGCAAAGAAACTCTATTTGTTGGCAGCTCATAAATGATTGCTACATCAGATTATAAACAAGCGTTTTTGACCAGGGCTGCAGCAAATGGTCTGGAAATAAGAATTCAGTAAAACCAGTTGTTTAGAGATAGGTGAACTCTGCTTAATAATTAAGTGACTTTGACTGCCACACCTTGAAATACCTAAAAAGCATCAGTGCATCAGTTATGGCACTTCTGTAGCAGGGAGAAGACAAACATGCTCTATAGAAACAAGTTATAGAAACAAATACATCTCTAAGAAAATAAATCAGTACATATAATCATTGTGTATGTCAAGAGATAAGGTGAACAAGGTATATGTTCATAGAAACACAAGACAAACACTACCAAGGTCTTTATGTATATCTGTGACGTTTTAAATGCCCCAACTTCCCACAACTTATTTCAGACGGAAAGGGCAAAGCAGATGACGCATCCTCTGCTGCCTTAAGGAAATCTTCTTGCAAGTATGTTCTGCAGCACTTAAGCACTTGTAATCCCCATAGCAACTCCAGTAAGAGGATTTGATTTTGCTACAGCCATGAATGTTAAATGGGATTTGTATTTTGAGCTCCGTGCTAGACTATTCAGATCTGTATTTTTCTGCTAATTCCACTGTGGCTTAATTGAGACTTCCATTAAAAAAACTCCATTATACAAATGACATATGGTACATTCTAGTGCGCACATCTCCTGTTGATGCTGCTATCCGATTAGGAAATACTGTCATTACCACCCTTTAATATTTTTTTTATATAAAATAACAAACACGTCGCTTAAGGAATGTCTGAATTTAATAACAAAAATGCTTAATTCACGAACCCCTGCCACACAGTTAAAACATACATGGTTGGTTCATACAAGTGAGTTTAATCAGTAACACATAAGCATTCAGCTTTAAGTAGTAGAGAAATGATTCAGTAAGTTTTACTGTCAATGCAACACAAATGTGTACATATAAAAGTGATAGCAATGCAATTAAGACTATGAGTGGGAATTCAGAATAGGATATGGTCTCACTGTGGTGAAATACTAGTTAGAAAATGGGATGCCTTAGCACTAGCCGTCTAAGTGGGGCAAAGGATGCTCTAACCTCTCAGTAATTATGAAATGTTCAGAAAGGGGATACGAGGAAGCAACAAAGCTCAAATAGGAACAAGCATCCAAAAAAGGAGACAATATGTCAGGCCACTCCAAACCAGCAAGTCCTTCCTGACCACAGAAAACTGCAAATTCCTTGGAAGGACTTCAATGATGGCTAACACATCAACCACAATTTTCTAGTGAATAAACTATGGAAGCAGGAGACCCAAGAATAATGGAAACCTACGCCGGAAACACTGTTCATTTAAAAGTAAGATTAAGTATTGGTTTCTTCACCTTAGTTGGGATACGCTACAGAAGCTAGAATGTGTAGATTGAGTCACAGACAGACATGTTATATTTTACAACTTTAGTTCATGTGTTGTGGTTGTATTCTGCCAATTACAGATCACCATTTATAAGGCAAAGGTGAAAGCACTGATGATGAATTTTCATAACCAATGTATTGATTAATTTAGTTTCGCTATGCAGAGGGTTGTAGTTTATTGACATTAAGATTTGGTGATATTCCAACTTTAGACTTTCTCCCAAAGTGGAAAGAAAACGGCCAAAGAGGAGACCAGAAATACTGCCTATGTCATCAGGCAGACGAACTTTTGCAGCATGTCATCTGTATCTGCCCGCTCTGGCCCCACAAGGAAGAGGCTTGTTGAAAAAATTATTTCATGCCCTTAGGATCAGGTCCTGTAGATCAGCACTAATCGAGTCATTAGATCCAAGGAACACAATGCTGAACATTAGATTGGTGCAGTTCCTGGACATTTTTAAATCACATGCCAAGGGAGACCCACAGACTTAGGTGGGGTCAAGATGAATGGTGAAGAAGGCCACTGATAAGAATTTTTTTAATGTATTTATGCAGTAGCGGGCTGGTAGACTCTATGCATCCTTGGTGTTCCCTATCCCGCCACGGGGATATCAGCTCGATACACCCCTAAACAATCTTTTTTTTTTAAAACAAACTTTATTGATAACCACACGGTAAAGGCAATATGTGTTGACAGATACATACAGTTGTTTTTGTTTTTTAACGTCCGACTCAATATATGCACATTATTCGCCTGTTATACTGTCCAATTGACACTATGCACGTGGCAATGTAACTGAATACAGGCCATGCCATTATGAGACAGTTGAGAGAAACATACACAATATAACAATGTCTCTGAAGGCAATTACATTCTATTCTCTAGCCTATTACGGTACCCAAAACTCCCTCCCCCACCCCCCACCCACCTTCCTGGTCTGCCTTTCTAATTGTGCGTGCATGCCTAGTACACCTGGAGATATGTCATTTCCTTATTGCTGCTGCTGGAGTACATTTGGACAACCGATACCGTCCGTTCGGGATCATTAGTACTTCAATATCCAGTAATCATTGTGCAAATTACGGAGTAGGGTTGACGTGTGAGGGCAGGAGGTCTATCTGTTTAAATTCTTCTAGCATTAGGTCCCAAGTCATGGAAATGGGGTGCTTTCGCAACCCCGTGCTTCTTCTCGCCTTATCGCCGCGCTTTCGGCACTACCCCATTGAATCACGTCTTCTTGCCACGTGTGCAGTGGGGGACATCTAGGGGATTTCCACCTTATGGTAACCGCTCTGATGGCCAGTACAAGGGCCAGATCTAAAAAGCGCAATTGAGTCTTCATTGCACTGGAACGCCTACGGAGGCCCAACAGACATTCCACCATGTTGTCTTGTATTGTGAGGTGTGTGACCTCCCCCAGCACCCTCCGGATCTTGCCCCAGTAATCACGGAGGTGAGGGCAGGCCCACAACATATGGACAAAGCCCGCCTCCTCCATCCTACAGCGTGGGCAGCAGTGTTGTGCGTCTGGGAACATGCGATGTATTCTCTTTGGGGTTAAATATGACCTATGTAGGACCCTCGTTTGTATGAATTTGAGTTTAGCGTTACGGGACACCCGTTTGGGATGCTCCAGGATGCGCCCCCAGGCTTTATCAGTTATTTCCGTGTCGCTAGCCCCTGCCCATTTCGCGCGGAGATCTGTGAGTGCAATGGAGGCGTGTGTTCGAATGCCTGTGTATAGCCATTTTACTAGGTGGCCGCCCCATGTAATAGAGTAAGTGGACTAGCTCATGTTGCGGGGGTTCGCTGCGCTGGGGCGCCCAAGTAGTTCTAATATAGTGAACTATTGCAGAGTGTAACAAATATTGGCGATTCGGTGCACCAGTAACCTGTACAAAGGTATCGTGGTCCAGTAGGGCACCATCGCCAAAGAAGGACACAACCTCCTCCACGCCAGCCTCCTCCCAATCCTGTATTTTAGTCTTCGTGAGTTTGCCCCCCGGGCTCGGTATACCTAATAGTGGGATGTTCCTAGTATATGGGGTTGCGCCTGAGGTGTAGAATAGGGCCCTCTTCCAGCAGGGAAGCGCAGTTTTTAATAATGGAGGTCCATCCAGGGGAATCTTAGTTTTCGGGAGCAGTAAGTTATGTAAGGTTCCACGTTCCAAGTCTCGGGTTTGGTAGCCTATTTCTTGCAGGTTCCTGCCCGCTACCCAGTATGACAGCCACTGGACCTGACACGCATAATAATATGCCCTAAAGTCAGGAACCCCAACCCACCCTTGCGGGGCTCTAGTTGTAACTTCTTAAGACTAACCCTATGTCAGCCTTTCCCCCAGAGAAGCTCCAGTAGGAGTGTGTCCAGTACACGAAAAGTGGATTGTGGAACTATCAGGGGTAGATTTACAAAGAAATACAGTAAACGGGGTAGCATCACCATCTTAGAGATGGCGACTCGTCCCATCACTGATAGTGGTAGGGCCGCCCAGAAAGCCACGTTCGAGCGGAGGGCAGTGATGGCTTTCATAAGGTTGCCATCCAGTTGGTCCGCCTGTGTTCTATATACGTGGATCCCTAGGTACTTGAATGTAGTGTGCGCTACTGGCAGAGCATAGTCACCAAAACTAAGCTCGTTTGGGCGGGCCCCATCATGAAAGTAGAAGGCATTAGATTTCCCTGCGTTGATGGCCAACCCAGATATGCGTTCAAAGGTAGAGAAAATGTGAGGGAGGGGATCCGCCCTAGCTGTCAGGTCACGTAAGTAAATGAGAATGTCATCCGCATATATTGAGATTAAGTGTGCAACACCATTTATAGGTATCCCCAGCTGGTCCGCCGACCGTCTCAGGGATATCGCCAGTGGTTCCAGTGCCAGGACGAACAGTAAGGGGGAGAGTGGGCACCCCTGTCTCATACCCCTGTGAATAGTGTATTCCTGTGAGATATGGCCCCTGTGCGAGCCGTGGGGTTAATGTATAGTAGGCGTACCCATTTGAGGTAGTCTGGGGGAAGACCAAATCGCTGCAAAGCCGCAAACATGTATCCCCAAGTTATGGAATCAAACGCTTGGCGCAAATCCAACGCCAAACAGCCCGCATTGGTGTATTCCTCGGGGGTGGACACCATAATATGATGCAGTCATCTCGTGTTTAGGGAGGAGCTGCGTGCAGGAAGAAACCCACATTGGTCTCTATGTATAAGAGAATTTAGGACAGGCAGGAGCCGATTAGCTAGAGCCTTACTTAGAATTTTGTACTCAGTCGCTAATAAGGACAAGGGCCGATAGCTAGATAAATCAGTGCTGTCCCGCCCCGGTTTAGGGAGCGATACAACTAACGCTTGCATAGTGGAGCTCGGTAAGTGTCCTGTGTCAAGGGCCGACTTATATAGTTCCTCCAACTTGGGGACAAGGATGTCCGAGTAAGTGTCGTAAAATTCAATGGGCAGGCCATCTAGGCCCAGGGCCTTGTTGCGGTTTAGCCCTTTGATTGCTGCCCGGATTTCGTGTCGGGTAATGGGTCCTGAGAGATCCGTCCGTTCGTCTGCTGTTATACAGGGGAATGTCAGTCCATTGAAGAATTTGTCTACTAGGGTGTCGTCAGCGTACGCTGGTGCGGCACATAACGTGCTAAGGTAAGTACAGAAGGCCTCATTTATCTCTAGTTGTGAACATACCAACCCCTGACTAGCTGTTTGTATGCTGGTGATGATGGGCGGTTCCGGGCTATCCGGCAATATCCAGGCCAACAAAGTGCCTGACTTATCGGCCTCCGTATGCTTACGCTGCGTGAATGCACGATAGTCAATAACACGGAGCGTTTCTAAAGTCTCTGCATGCCGTATACGGGCGTCGCGCAGGGATTCCCTTTTGTCTGGATCGGTCACTGCTGCATGCTCCAATTCAGTCATTAGGGCTTCTATGCTAATAAGGCTGTTATTCGTCTCCTGTCTAGCTCCCACTACCGACCCGATTGCCGAGCCCCGTACCACCACCTTGAACGCGTCCCATTCTATAAGGTTGGAGGAGGCTGTATTCCGGTTCTCAGTGAAATAATTAGTAATGACCGTGGAGATAGCTGTACGGAACGGGGCGTCTTCCAGGAGCTGGGGCCACAGCTTCCAAGTGGGAACTGGGGTGGGGACCCTCCTCCATGTGAGTGTAAGTTCTAAGGGATTGTGGTCCGAGAAGGTTTTGGCTAGATAAGTGGACTGGTGTATTTGTGTGACAATGGTGGAAGAGCATAGGAACCTATCGATTCTGGTGTGGAGCTGGTGGACTGGTGAGTAAAAGGAGTATTCCTTGTGGGTAGGGTGCAAGTGCCGCCAGACATCATTCAATCTCCAGCCCCTCAGCCATGCGTTCAGGAGGTCAGCTTGCTTGCAGGCGCCAGCACTATGTAATGGAGGATGTGATCTGTCCAAGTCCACATCGAGGACCGTGTTGCAATCCCCCCCCAGGATCCAGGGAATAGTGTCCCAGCCAGTCATGGTCCTACCCAGGTTTTGAAAACATTTGTCCTGATCAAAGTTTGGGGCGTAAATACTGCCTAAAACCACCGGCAATCCATCCAGGATACCCTTCAGTAATATGTATCGACCCTGGTCGTCGGTGCGGCGCTCTAGCTCAATAAAGGGAACCCCATGCTGGACCCATATGGTCGCCCCTCGTGCAAAGGCCGAGTAGTTAGTAGTGAATATGCGACCCCTCCATTTTATGCGGGTCTTCAGGGCCTCTGATTCCATAAGGTGCAACTCTTGAATGAAGACAATGTGTGCCCTTCGCCTAAGGAGGTATGCATGAATGCGGTGCCGTTTATGAACCGCCCCAAGCCCTCTCACATTCCAGGTCAGCAGGTTGTATGAACCTAAGGTTGTGTTAGTGTTAGGCATAGGTAGATGTCATGTGTGGTGCTCCCCTGAGCTTGGAGCCAATTATCCGGTGCAGACCAGGAATATCCCTTCCCCGTAAACCTAAACTTAAACTTACTCGGCGCAGCCATTAAACCGGGCTGGGCCCAACGAAGAACCATAACAATCATGTACCAAATAACAGTGCATTCGCTTTGTGGGGGGGTCAGTGCTGTCGACCATAGTATAGTCTGCTTGGCTGCAGAGCTCCAGTGGCTCTAAAGATCCCGGGGGGGAGAAATTGTACATATAATCGTTTATGATTAGATGGAGAATCGCCTATAACCTAGCCTCTGAGGCTTGACAGGGGAGCATGTATCACACCTGGCCACACCAGAGGTCAGTATCGGGTTACATGAGTTGTAAACATACATGCGTAGGCAGGGGGGAGCATCAGCCCCTCCACAGGTCGCCCCGCTGCAATTACAGATACTACATCACATATACCATGGCAAATCTAAAAAGGATACCGGTGTGCCTGATAGGCTGAACTTGAATCCCAAACATTCCTGATGATAGACTTGGACATAATGTTAATGCATAGTCTCTCAGTTGTCCACTAAATCATCCACTGTTTGGGGTGTCACAGAAGGAAACAGGGTGATACTGTGATCAGAGTCAAACTGGATGGTGTTGTCCTCTGAGTCTGTAGTGATCTGAGTGTTATCCACTCGGAAGGAGCTATCCACCGCCAGCGCCTCCGCTCTGCCGGTCAACTTCTGGGCTTGCGTCGGACCAGCGTTCACCGTGCCCTGCGTACTCCGGCCGGCACTGCGGGTATGTGGTTTCTTTGTTTTCAGTGAATCATGGCGTGTCGAGTCCGACGCCTTGTCCTGACTCAGTTCCAGGTCCATCACTTCTAGCCACTCTTCCACATCGTTTGGGCTGTCGAAGAAGTAGGACTTCCGGTCATGGATAATTTTTAACTGGGCCGGGAACAGTAGCGCATATTTGAGCTGGGCCGCTCGTAGCTTTTTCTTGACACCCTGGAAGGAGGACCGTTGTCGTTGAACCCTTATGGTGTAGTCGGGATAGAGGGAAATCCGCCGGTTTTCGAACTGGATCTGCGTGTTTTCCCTCGCTTTCTGCAATAGAACGTCCCGGTCTCGGTAATTCAGTATTCGCACAATAAACGGTCGGGGGTCGCACCAGCCTTCGGCGCTCCAGTTGGAATCCGGTGCGCCCGTTCCACACAGAAGTATGGCGATAATCCTTCTTGAGCTACGTATTCCCGGAACCAAGCTTCCATGAACTCTGCAGGTTTGGTGCCTTCGCTCCGCTCCGGAAGACCAATGACCCGTATGTTGTTCCGGCGATTCCTGCCTTCCGCATTGTCGATGCGGTCCTGCAGACCATTAACTTGGTGTTGCAGTTGTTTTATTTGCGTAGTGTGCTCAGTGAGCTGAGGGGCCATGCTGGTTAGGGCTGACTCATGTTATCGTACTGTGTCCGCAATTTTCCGGTGATCCGCCCTAAGGAGGGTGAGGCCACTTGTGAGGGCACCAATTTGTTGTTCCAGCACTTTTCTAGAGTCTCTAACTTCCTTCAATATCAGATCCAGTTTGTCTGAGGGAGTCTCGACAGACTCAGAGGACGCGGCATCTGGGGACGGAGCTCTAGTGGTGGTGGCGGGCTCTCCGGTAGGGCCCCCCGCAGCAAGTGTATAGTCCGGGACCCTCCCTTTGGGTCTCCCCATTGTCCTCAGCGGTGACGAGCCCGCACCGCCCGGGCGTGCAGAATGGCAGCAGGGTCGGACCTCACAGCATAAAGGACGTCGCGGGGCTGCCGCCTCTCCAGAGTCGATGCCAAAGAACCCCTGGCCCTGTCCCGGTCGACCTCAAAAATCCAGGCTCTGGTACCCCTCACCTGCCGGCTAGGGCAGGTCGAGGTGCAGCGCGTCAGAGCAATGGCATGCCTCATACAAGCCACAAGGATGAAGGAGAGAAGAACACAGGGCCACCATGTGTACCTCAACGCTCAGCTCGGCCGCCCCCCGGCCACCCGCAGCGAGTCTCGCCTGACTGCCTTTTGGATGGCAGAAGGTATGCTCCAGCTCCGCAGCGGGCAGTACCGGCCAGCGCCCGCCACGGCACACTGTCCTCGTTGTCCTCCACCTCCACGACCCCCCAGCATGAACCGCACTCAGTTGGGCCAGCCGCAGCAACTCACCGCCTCCAGTGCAGGGGTTCGCGTTTGTTCAGGACCGCCAGCCGTAGTATGCCTCGCTCCCAAGCGGTCCAGAGGCCCGGTCAGTCACAGCCGCCTATTTCCTATTATCTTCACAGCTCAGCGGTGTCAGATCGAGTCACAGGACTCCATGCAGGCGGGGTGAGGGGGCACCGCATCCCGGCCCCGTCGGGCAGCTCACACGGCACTCCAGTGCCCTCTCAAGGCCCGGCCGGCCCTACCCGTGCCACAGCAGGACTCCTTGCCCCTTGTCGGTCCGGAGGCCCGGTTGGCCGCAGCCGCCCCACTCAGTGTCCTCGGGGCTCAGCGGCGGCAAGTCGGGTCACAGGCCGCCACCCAGGCGGGGGCGCCGTGTCCCAGCCCCGGCGGGCGTCCCTCACGACTCTTCAGCGCCCTCCCAAGGCCAGGCCGGCCCCACCCGTATCGTACAGCGCCGTCCCGCGTCTTCACCGCCGCTATCTACGGTCCGGCATGAGCTGGAGGCAGAGGCAGCAGCGCAGCTCAGTACCGGGGCAAGACACCCGCTCTCACCGTCCTCCTCCCGGAGCGCCACTGGCCGATCAGCTTCTTCGCTGGGGCTCCGTCGCGGTGATTCACGGCATAGCCGGGTGATCTCTCCCAGTGTGATCCTTCTGTTGCGGGACCAGATCAGTCACCCATGTCCTCATGGGCCCCCGGGGAGCCCCAGCCGCAGCACGTAAGCTGGAAGCGCGCACTCTGACTCCAGCGGAGCGCCGCGGGTAGGCCTCAAGCTGCGCGGCCCCGATGGAAGGCCGAGCCCAGCCGTACCGCCGCAACCTCAACGGGTCTGATCCGCAAGATCACTCCTCCAGTCCACCACAGCAGCGCCCGGGGCCTTTTGGCGGTGCAAAGGCGTTTCAGTCCGGCGATTCTCCCGGTTAATTCCCCCCCAGGGACCGGAGCTTCACCAGAACGCGTCCGCCATCTTAGGCGGCTAACCACGCCCCCCATTCCCCCTAAACAATCTTATGGTTAAATATTATCATTTTTGCACATTTTGCGTAAATTTTTACAGCTTATCTGAAAATAACGATCAAAAGGGCTAACACACAATCACTGTACAGCCCCAGAAAAACATATTAGGAGAAAACTCATTGTAATAACAGTGATCAGATGAGAGCTTAAAGATCATACACAGAAATTGAAAGACCTTAAACACATGGGCCAATGAAGTGCGGTAGTGCAACTGGATTGTACAAGGCTCCTCTCTTTCCCCGCATCTTTTTAACGTTTACATTCGTCTCCCATCCCAGCATTAAGCAATGCGAACTGCACAATGAACAACTATGCAGATAATTAGCTGCTTTTCAGGCTGGATGACTCTTTGGCCTCCCAAGAAAATGTACGAAATACGATGTATTTCATTGGCGGCTGAATGAGTAGAAATTATCTCAAACTTAATGCGGATAAAGCAGAGACTGTCATCCTGAGAAGTAAAAGAACTATCCTTAAGACCACAGCAAGGATCAGGAATAGCATTATGTTTTATCATTAATAATGAGCATCCTTGATAATGAGCTAATCTACCCGAAAATTCACATTCAAGCAAACTCAGAATCTCAAAGATACAGTAGTCCACATGACAAACTTGGGCCAAAGCCAACACTCATGCTATGAAATCTGCCACAGTTCAACATGCCTGTGGCACATGCAAAGTGTGTAGACAAACTATAACCAGCAGTGCAGCACGATGATAAATAGAGACAAAATAATATTGTATAAAATAGGTACACATGCTCTAAACCAAGAAATATCAGATAACTTATCATAGGCCATTGATTCCTCACATGTTATGGAAGACCCCTTGCATGGCAAAAGTGAGAATGGAGAAGCCAAGACAATCATTATTATACCAGGTAAAGTGACTAGTGAGGCTTTTCATTTCAACAACATGAATCAACATGCTGCCAATTTAAATAGATGATCTTGGAGAGAACATTTGCTTAGAATTCTAGCAGTGATGATTCTATTGTGAAAAATATTACAAAGATTAAAGATTTCTGAATGAACAAATAGCCTAGGGCACAATGACAACATCTCAAGAAATATGCTGACTCATTAATTATGGATCATATCAGCTACCAATTTAGACTACTGGAGATTTGATAGAATGAGGAGTAAGATTAACAGGCGATGATGAGACGCACTTAGGGGATTCATGCCACAGCTCTGGTGTAAGTGAACCTAGATCCATTGAGCACAGGCTTTCTAAACGAATAGGCTTTAAGAAAACATGCACATTAGAAGTATACATACAGGGCACCAGGGGCCAGATGTGCTAAATACTGGTCACAAAAAATAAGTGGTAATTTGCTGGTTCAAAGCATACCTGTCTAAAAGAACACGATGTGTTAAAATATGGGATTCTCTGTCCAATCCCACAGCTGTTCAATTCAAAGTAGCACAAGGTTTTATCCCAGCTCATCTATTACTCCATTTTAATGCTGAACCACTGAGTGAGATACTCTCCAAAGCAGCCACTGACTTCCATCAGTACGCGGAACATATACAGTTGTACCTCAAAACTGATGGCACAGATGATATTGACATTCTAGCCTAATGCCCACATGACATAAGCTCATGGATGTTCCAGATGGAATTCAAACGTATTCTTCAAAGGACTGAATTCCTGCTATGATCATCTAAAAGACCCGAGGCCCTCCCTCCTGACTGGATAGCAAAGCTACAGGCCCTACACATACTGCCCTAGACTGTGTAATTAGCCAAATACTCGGGAATCACCATGGACAGCTCCCTCAATCTTAGCCTCCATGTGAAAGAAATCAGGAAGTGCAATAGATTTCAACTGAAGCTGCTCAATCACATCAGACCATTCACCCCCCAACAAGACTTCAAAACCGCCATACAGACACTAGTGACATATCCCACGAAATATGGTAATTCTCTAATAACCGGACTTCACAATTCCCACCTAAACTCTCTGAAATCCATTCTCCACTGTGCAGCAAGACTTGATTGGGAAAATTCAAGAGGATTACTCCCTGTAACGAGTAACAGCTGAATCTTGCTTCATTTCTACAACAGTTTGTAGCACACACAGAGTAATACACCTTAATTCACCACCCTGCACAGCAACTGAAACTGTCTAGTAAAAAGTGCAACCTAAAAAGCAAATCCAAACTACTACTCAAAACACCTTGTTTCAAAAATATGTCTCAATCAAGTGGACGTACTCCAGAATGCAGCTCGAATATAGACTGCCTTTCCACCCATGTACGATTAGAAATCTTTAAAGCCAAACGAAACATCACCGATTAAAACTACCCTAACATCACTCACTTTGTTCATGTCTGCTGATGATACACACTTCCCACTGCTGCACTACCGTTGTACTGTCGCTGGCCTCAGCTGGATAAAAGCAGTGTGTTGCACCCAGTACTAGGCACATCATATCAAATCCTCATCGCCATGTAGAGTTTTAATGAGCTCTTATGTCTCCTCCATGACTAACCAAACTCTCAGCACATCCTCTTTCCCAAAACTGATATGTATTGCAGATATATATATATATAATATGTACCTTACTACTGTACTGCTATGTTTGATCACTACTGACTAAAATATCTATATCTTTTAAATTCTATATGGTTATACCGATGCCAGCCACAGCTCTCCCATGCCTCAGTAACATTTTTTATATAATTTCCCTTCCACTTTCAGATTTTGTGCAAGTCCTTTTTCTATCAACAAAAGGCATGCCAGCTAATGAACTGTGCCACAAGCTGACTCCTGGCTACCAGATCCAAATTACACATTCGTCCCGTGTTCAAGTAGCGGAAGTTATTCGACCAGGGACTGGAACACTGCAGTAAAGTTTAACTGTAGAGCATGCGTGTGGCGAAACACAACTTATTGAGCATCTTTGAAGTACAGCACAAATGGAAATGTATGTGATGAATGTCCAGGACTCTGGAGCATACTTTTTAGACTTTATGTGACACGAAGACAATAAATAGTACTTTAACATTCTTGTAGTCTATTTCCAGGGAGTCACGTGATTTATAAATGGTTCCTGAATTAATAAGCATACCAAAAACAGAACTTCACGACAAAATATGCCCCCTCCCCCCGCACAATGAGCCTGTAATTAACAACTCGCTGACGAGGTATAGGACTAAGCAGGTCGGACGTTCTTATTCTGACAGGGACAATGAGCGGTTTTTACCTCTAAAGTCAATAAAATGAGTACCACTGAATTTGGTAATAGCAGTAGTAGAAGCTCCTGTACAATAAAAAGGCAAGTCAGTGGCACTGGACGGTAAAGAAAAAATAACTGTTATTCTTAAGTAATATCAACAATTTTAACCTCTGATAAGCCACTAATAAACATCAAAGACAAATTGGGCAAAGAAAATGTGCCGAATGGCAGCTCTTCGTAGAAAGATGTGAAAACCAGACATCTGTTTGCAGAAATGAACCACTAGGACCACCCAGCTGGCCCGCGCCAACAACATCTGTACCGCCCCAAGCCTAGCTGATGTCAAGCGTTAAACGTGTTGTGTTCTGTTCAATTTTCCATGTGATACCTCTCAAGAAGATTAGTTTGTGCATTCACGGTTCTTTCTTTCCCCAGATCCTCTCTCCCCCATCTTCATTTTGGAACCCCACGGTCAAGGCATCATTCTTCTGAAGGATGCTAACCTCGTACAATATACCTGGTCCTCCGATGTCTCACTAGCCCTCCGTCGCTGCAGGCCTTACAGACCTCCGCTTCTCCACTTGCCCCATTCATTCTGCCTCCCTTCTGGGCATCTCTCATCCTTTCCTTTTGAGGATGAGGTCACAGTACCCCGTCAGAATTATGCCCTGTGAGTTATTACATTACGTTTTCTTTTGCTGCTACTGTGTAGTCGAGGTGCCCCCACACTCCTCATCGGATAACTCCACTGTCATTCCACAGCACATTACCACTTTCAGATTACCATCGACAGAATGTACAGTTGTTTGTAATCACTTGAAAAATAACAGGTCTGATGAACCAATTCAAAATTACGTCATTTTTTTTACTCGATGCTAACCACCATAATATATTGTGCGTGTAAGCATGCAGTCTTTATGTGGTGCCAACATCTCCCCTCACCACAGGGCCTGTCATGGTCCCTTGTAAAGCCCAACAATACACTGACTTGCCTGCACGGTTTGCGCTCACCAACACGATTCCACCTTTTAAGTTGCACTTTCTTACCTAGAACATTATGCAATACTAAAATAGACTGAAGGCCGCATAATAACCCAGCACATGTGAAGGGAACACAAGTATACTGGTAAGAGAAGATCAAAACATCAAGGTGGGGAGGGGGGCATACTGCAGCAAGTCAAAGCAGCTCTCCCACTGCATCATGGTATACACAGTCCATAGCGTTTCTGAACTACTCACACATAGAAAAGTGTTTGCTGCAAGCGTGGCACAGCCAGTTCTTCCATTTCTGGGCAGGTGTTTCCTGGTTCTCGCCCATCGTCAGTAAAAACTAGCACGGGGGCCTGGGGTGCTTAAAATGCCACTTTTGGTATATCATGTAACTGTCACTCTAAAGCGAGCAGGTACATCCCTGTCATGTCAATCAAATGATTCCTGGAGGAGTATAATAATCAAGGGGGGCAGCTGGAGTTCTCCCAGTGCACTCTGGTACATGCAGTCCATAGTGTTTTTGAATTCCAATTAGAAAGTGTTTGCCGACAGCGTGGCACCGTTCAAGAGATGATTACAGCATATTCCTTTTCGGAGTGTTTTTTTACACCAGGAGCAACTTCCTCGAAATCAGAAGCAACGAAAATATTGTTTCAACTCAGTTCTTTTAATGTGTTTAATCTTGTTGAAAGTTATATAAAGGCGCGCTAAAGTGTTAGAGAATTCTGCTGACAAAGCATATGCGTTATGTAAAATTAAAGCACGCGAGCGTGTCCACCCCCGCCACGCATCCTGTACAAAAATCATTTTATTGTACTATACGCAAAAAACTGATGAAACCTCAATATATTCTTTGACTTATTTTCAACCTCTGACATGAAGATGAGAATCCGACGATCGGGTCAATAAATAGACTTGCTGCAGAATGAGTGCAGGGTACAGTATACCTACCTCTCCTACCCCAGGGTGCGACTGCCTGCCAGAAGCTTGCCATCACACCGTGCCCAGGCAAGAAGTACCCCCCCCCCCCCCAATCTGTACTGTGTACTCGCTAACCCACACCTCATCTGTTATTTATTTACTGTGTATCCGAAACAATCGGAGATATCGAAGAAGTAGGTCTTCCTTCTTTCTCGCATAACGTGACCCATTGTTTTATAACGGGACGCGGGTTTACGTAACACGTAGGCATTAAATTGAAAAGCATATAAATGTATTCTGCAATGCCCACAAGCAAAATAAGGGTGAAAAGCTACCATGCCAGCTGCACATGTGCTGCGTCTATTCTTCCTAAACACAAAGGGTGCCTTTTCCTCTCCTCTGCATCAGTTTCTGGTCCAGTAATCCCTCCCGCACAGATGCACGCGCCATCCGTCCTTCAACGCTCAGCACGAACACTACACACCTCCCGCCCCTCCCCCCGCACATCTTCCGAATAAAACAAAGAGATGGGAATATGCGAACTCACCAGGCTGAGGAATTCCTGCACATGCTCCTCTGTTTTCCAACCACAAGGCAAGACTGCAAAACGAAGGGTGCAAAGGAGACAACAATTGAGGGTTCCGGGAATGAACAAGGAAATTCCACCCCCACGATCCTGCAGCCCACTGAGCCCAGGGACTCTGCTGACGTCACAACGGTTTCTTGAATGGATGGAAATGGGGCTGCTTCAGAATTCAGCACAGGCCACGCTCTGACGTCTGGAGTGTGCTGAGCAGAGAGGGGGAGGAGTGTCAGCCAATCGCCGCCCAGCAGCCCGTGCACTGCCTCTCGCCTACAATGGATCAGTACGGATAATAAACACAGCCCACCAATCCGGTGCGAGCCCCGCGCTCTTTAGTGTTAAAGTGCCACCGATCATACTAGCTGGGAAGGGAAAAAGACATCCGTGTAATTACCGCTGAGACGCCGGGTTACTATCTACAGCACTTGAGGGGCGATTTTTGTGGAGAACAATATAACCAGGCGCCCCTCTCCCGGCCCCATTAAGGCATCCTCAATAT
The DNA here is from genome assembly GCA_963921515.1 of Calotriton arnoldi. Taxonomy (NCBI): domain Eukaryota; kingdom Metazoa; phylum Chordata; class Amphibia; order Caudata; family Salamandridae; genus Calotriton; species Calotriton arnoldi. The sequence goes on from CAWUFW010005765.1 coordinate 117,231, forward strand.
TGAATTTTCAAGAAAGATTTTGATTTCCTTTGTTTCCTCTCTTTTGAGCACTCAGCTGTTCGGTATTCCAATATCTATACCATCTGTCAGATAGACGGGAACTGGGGCTTTTTGGCGCACTACAAACTGCATTCATTCTTGTTACAGAACATGGAAGCAATGACACAGTGCAGGCGGGACACAGTAGATATGTTTACTCATGTACGAGGTTCAGTGTATGGTAGCCGGCAAGATATGCAACTTTAAAAAGCTTAAGGGCGGCTGAACTACCCTCGGGTGCAAAACAATAGACTGTGCTTAATATCGGCACTTGTACACGGTGCTGCCTGACGCTTGCTTGCCTCATTAAAAGGGAAAAAGCAGATGGACAAAATCAGCTGCAGAATCAGATGAAAACTAAGGTGGAGAAGGAAACAAAACAAATGCATCGATATGTTAAAATTGTATTTTAATGCTCATGAGGTAATTCGTGTTAAATACAAATTAAACAACAACGTTTGCTAGTCCTCCGTGATGACAGCTATTGTGGAAACTAACAGCAAACCGACACTGGGTTTGCTGATAGGTCGAATAATGCTGATAGGGTTGCTGCATAGGTTTTTTATTGTCTCTACCCGTATTGCAGAGTATTATGATAAGTAACCAATTGCATATCTGATATTTTCTATGGTGTGGTACCATACCAGCATCCATTGCATATGCACCACGATTGCCAAGCTCAAGAAGGCAGCTGTCCAACATTTAGCTGTGTGGATGCAAGTCTTGGTCAACCCAGAAGGCTGGATTGTACAATAGAAATTCGCAGTCTAGCCTTGCAAAATAGAGGCAAAATATTCCACCCCCCAAATAATGGAAATTAGCACCACCAATTGTAGCGTATTACTACACGCATGACATATTCATATATCCAACTACTGTGAAGCACCAGCTGTACATTGGTGAATGTCGGGACCTTCACAGGAGTCCAAGGGCAATCAAGGATTACTGGGCTCAGTTTGTGTCAATCAGAGCAATTTACCAATTGTGTCCTTGGGCATCACCCTACTGTTGGACCCAAAACTGATCACCAAGTACACCCATTTAGCACTTGACTCTCAGGGAGGTGATGCAGTGTTAGAAACTCAGCACCTAACAACCATCAACAGCAGTCAATAAACCACTGTCTAGCCAGTACTTTGGTTTGTAAAAATGAAAATGACTTTATTACTATTCAGACAGCTAGAAATGCTGAGGATTTTCAACAGAGGGTATCGTCTTATGGGTACTAATAGGAGAAGTTACCACTCTATCCTCAGGGACAGTAACCTGCATTTGCCCATGTCCTGCGAAGGGGAGTCTCTGTGGCCACAGGGGAAGCTCTTGTAGCCCCAGTAGATCATCTTTTACTCCCTCGTCTGGGTTCAGTGTCACAGTCCCTTCTGTCTGGCAAGTTCATTGTGAGCAAAAGATGCCTGCTGATATCGCTGTCAGCGGTGACATGTTGCTCTGGTGGTGTTTATGTAGCAGGTCCCAATAAGCGCTGGTGATGTTCTCTTTCGTTGAGTGCTGGCATCCATCAATCCGTTCAGTAGCAGCAGTACCAGTGAAGAGGGGGCTGCATCCGAGACACAGTGCATGCGTTCCTGGTGGTCTTGCGGCTTGGGTTATTCTATGGGACCAGTGACAAGCCACAACACAGACAAGTTAAGTGCTCACAGTGAGTAGCAGCAGTGATGTTCTCGTGTCGGTGCAGTCTCCTCACGGCACATGTAATATTCCTCTTCTACTTCAACCACAATGGCAGTCAGCTTCCTGCAGCACCTGTATGTTTATTGGTGTTACACAGTTGCCTTCAGAATTTGATCTGTTTAGAACCACTGGCACCCTCTGGTTCAGGTGACAGTGCATATGCCAGGACCTCGCGCCTCAACCATTGCTACGTGGTGCAGGTCTCTTTACCATGCCACAGTGATGCTGTTGAGTCATCTCGCCTGGGCTCCTTCACAACCCCTCGCCTTCACAGTAATTTATTCCTCGTGTAAAAGCACCCCTAGTGCCCCACCTAAACAGCTCTGTGCTTGAAGTAGAGTCCTGGCGGCCACTTAAGGTGGATTCAACCAAATTTCGCTAGGTTACTGGTCCCAAAACAGAAAAAGAAGAATGGGAGGTCGCTGCTCCAACCCCGTCACTCTAAGCATTCTCCAGATCTTTATTGATATGAACCCCTCTTTCGCCTGACCTCACCTTCAGGTACTGTGCCTGTCTCCTCTCCCTTCCACATCGATGATGCCAACTCCATCGCCCTCCTGGAGAACCTGAACATCGGCCTCACCCAACTGGTCTCCGAACCCACGTACAAAGCCGGACACACATTCAATCCCATTTTCACTTCCAGCGACAGAATCAAATTCAGCCACACCACAGAACTCACCTGGACTGACCACACTATCATACACCTCACCATCACCGATGCCCAGCACACCATCACCAGGCATCAGATCTCCTCCCACTGCAGCTGGAGCAAGGTCACCAAAACTCAATAGTCTCAGGCCCTCACCACCTCACAACCCGAGGTCCCAACAGATACTCGACCAGGCCGTCCTGAACTTTGTCGCTTGGATCACCGACAGCTCTGACAGAATTGCCCCACTGTAACCTAAAAAATCCAATAACACCTCCAAGCATGCCAGCTGGTACACCCCAGAACTCAGGATCACCAAGCACAACTGCCACCAACTGTTTATGTAATTTATAAAGCGCGTGACTACCCGAAGGTTTCCCACCGCTGCCGAGAGGAGCAGACATAATGTGAGGTCTCATGGAAACAGCAAGGGTTTGAGTTTTTTTCTGCAACACTGTTCGTTTTTGATCAGTCTTAGTTCTGGGTCCATTGCATTCCAAAGTTTTGGGACCAGGTGTGAAAAGGCTCTTCTACCCCATCTCGCTTTCCTTATTTTTGGAGAGTTCATCAGGAAGCTGGCTCCTTACCTAAGGTGCCTGCTGGGAACATATGGGGTGACCAAGGATTTTAACATGGTCCGATCTCTCCCTTGCATGGCTTTGTGGGCCATGCAGAGGGCCTTGAATTTAACCCTGGATTGGTAGCCAAGCAGCTTCTTCAGAGATGATCTCGCTGATTCGTGTCTGGGAATCTTGAGAAGCATTCTGGCTGCCGCGTTCTGGACCACCTGCAGCCTGTGTGTAACATATTTATCAGAGCCAAGGTACAAAGAGTTGCCGTAGTCCAGTCGCGAGACCACAAGGGCCTGTACCACCGTCTTTCTAGATTTTTCTGGGATTAGGTTCATGATTTTACGGATCATTTGTAGGATGCCGAAGCATATAGCTGAAAGTTTTTTGGCCTGTGTTTCCATGGATAGGTTTTGGTCTAACCACATCCCCAGGTTTTTTATGGAGGTTTGAGGAGTGGGGGGAGGGCCCCAATTCCCCGGCCAGCTGATCCCAGCCCGTGGCCCCGGGCCATTGCCTAGGAACATAAGCTTCGTTTTGTCCCCGTTCAGTTTTAGGCTACAGTTGGCCATCCATGCTCCTATTTTTTCCAAGCATGGAACTAGTTGCAGATGGTTTGAGTTGGGTGCTTCTGACACCGAGACCACTAGCTGAGTGTCATCAGCATAAGATACAACAGATAAGCCGAATTCCTGTACCATGTGTGCTAGAGGGCTCAGGTAAATGTTGAAAAGGTCGGGCTCAATGACGAGCCCTGAGGTACTCCGCATGGGGCTGTGAAAATATCAGAGAGGATACCTGCCTCCATACACTGGAAGGATCTATCACTCAGGAACGAGGCCACCTCATTGATTGTGTTTGTCTCTAATCCCTATCTCTTTGAGCCTGTGGATTAGGATCTTGTGGTCTACGGTGTCGAAGGCCGCGCTTAGATCTAAGAGAAAAATTGCGGCAACTCTGCCTTGATAGAGTATAGATTTTAGTTTCTCTGTGATCACAAGCAGGGCTGACTCAGTGCTGTGTTCCGGGCGAAACCCCATCTGAGACTGGTGCATGATGTCATTGTCCTCCAGGAATTGCGAGATGGAGCTATTAACGTGTTTCTCCGCAATGTTTCCCAGAATGGGTAGGAGTGAGATGGGCCAGTAGTTTCCCATGGTTGTAGGGTCCAATTGGGTTTTTTTGAGCAGGGGCTTCACTATGGCATGCTTCCATTCTTTGGGCACTAGGCCTTTTCCAAGAGATAGAGAGATAAGGTCGGCCACGTTGTCCAGTATGGGATCGCCCCCCTGGGATAGGATGTGAGGGGGGGCAGGATCTATTGGAGACCCCAATTTGGTGTTACTCAGGAGGAGGCCTGCCCGCTCTTTGCTTAGCTTAGGGAAGGTGAACAATGATTGGGGTGGAGTGGGCTTGGGCAGTTCTGGGCAGGGGTGAGAGTCTGGCTTGTCTGCTGTGTCCTTCGTCCCTTCGGGGATGTCCCCGGAGAGTGTGTGTAGTGAGTTGTAGATGTTTTCGACTTTGTTCTTAACGAATGCGGCTAATTCATTACATCTCTCCTTTGATGGTTGGGGTATGTGTGCGCCTCGTTCAATTGTGGTAAGAGATTTCACTATTTTGAACAATTCTTTGGGAGAATTAGAGGACCTCTCAATCCTCTCCTAAAAGAAAACTGCCTGCGCTCTCCTGATGTCATCATTATATTGATGGATGGCAGGGCGTGGCTTAGCCGGCAATGGAGTCAGACGTGCTCGCAGAGAGCTCCGTCGTAGGCTCCCCTTTTCTGGCAGCATGGATCGCCTCCGACACGTTTGGGAGGACTACTGCCCACTACGAGTGTCCCAGGACTGATCCCGATGTCCCGGTAGGGGGACGGGCGGCAGAGACAGTAGGGGTCCGGAGCAAGCCTCTCTGCATGTGAAGCTGCCGAGCGGAGAACCATAGCTCCGGACGCCACAATTACGCGACGCCGGGGATCGACTCCGCCCCCTAGGCCCAGACTTGCGGTGCGGCTCCATTTTGAGCGCCTGAGCCGACCCTGCAGCGGCCGTCGGGGAGCGCAGCTGTGACCCGGGGGAGCTGGTGATTGGGTGAGTGGAGGCCCTACCCAAGGAAACACCTGTCCAATTGACACCCGGGCCTGACACCGAGACCAGCGGCATCGAGCACCCAGCGGCTCCCCCCGCTACTGATGCGACACGCTTGCTGGGCCTTTGGGGGTTGGTGAATGGACATGATTCACCGGACAGTAGCACTGATGGAATACTATGTGTGACGGGTTGATGTGGGGACTACTGGAAAAAAGGCATTGCTGCATATCCTGGTCTAGCGGTGTCTGTTTCGTCGACACCCCCCCTTTCCCTGAGAGTGAGTTTGCCCAACCAGGTAGCTGCGGTTCCCCGACTTGCCGCGCCTCGGCGTCGGCCGAGTCCTGCATTCTGAAATAGTGGAGCTGGAGTGAAAGGCGGCGGAGCCCATCTGCGGCACTACTCTGTGGAGGTAACGCAGCGGAGGTGCGGGGTGCGCTCGTGAGCCATAACAACGTGACTTTGTTCTTTTTGGGCCTTGGCTGGTGCAGACTGTGACTACGCATTTCAGAACCTACCTGAACGGCATCGCGGAGGTGGCACATCTGGCCCAGTGAACATTCCCTGGTACCCCATGACACGGGGAGGCCGAACGAAGGTTGGCACCGGGGGTGCGGCGGCCCCCCACCCGCAAACCCGAGCGCAAGCAGATAAAATGGCGGGTGCGGAGACAGCCGACCCAATGGCGCACAAACTCGACGCGGTGCTGGCGGCAGTTGAGAAGCTTGGGGAAACAATGAACCAGGTTCGCACCTCCCTGGAAGGTAAAATTGACAAAGTGGCAATTGACCTCACCCTGCTCCATACAGACCACCGGAAGCTTGCGGACCGCACAACCACTACCGAAGGGATAATTGCAGATGTCTCTCCGCGAGTGACCACGGCCGAGAAGCAAATACAGGACCTTTTGAATCGAGTGGAGTTTTTAGAGGACAGGGCCGAGGATGCTGAAGGCAGGGCCCGGCGCAATAATGTGCGTGTGGTGGGCCTGCCGGAGGGAGTGGAAGGAAGAGACGCAGTAGCCTACGTTGAAGATTGGCTTCGCACGCTGTTGCCTGGAGGAGCCCTCTCTGCACACTTCATAGTTGAGCGGGCGCACAGGGTTCCTGCCAAGCCCCCTCCGACGGGCTCTAACCCGAGACCGCTTTTAATCCGTCTACTGAATTATAGGGACAGGGACGCCGTACTTCAAGGAACCAGGAAGCTACAAGAGGTGCAAGTTGACAATCACAAAGTTATGTTCTTCCCGGACTATACGTTTCAGGTCCAGAAACAACGACACTCCTACCTGGCAGTGAAGAGACGCCTGCGACAACATGATCTTAAGTACTCTCTGCTGTTCCCAGCGCAGCTGAGGGTCATCGCCAATGGTAAGCCCCACTTTTTCACTACTCCGGAGGGGGCGGAGGAATGGCTCGACACCTATGATTCAGTGGGGGGTGCAACCCACACTGCCGGACGAAGGGAATTGGTCCCAGCGGCCTCCCTCCGTCGCCGCCGAAGAGGACGGAAGAAGTCACAATCCCTAGCCTCTCAGACTCTTGGCCCAGCGCCGGAATTGATCTTAAGTGGCCAGCTCGAAGCTCTACAGGCAGTGGTGGACATTAGTGGGGCACAAGATGAAGATTCCAATTCAGGTTCTGATCGACAGGGGCCGCCCAGTGAAGATGAACTTTCAGACAGTTTTCCTGCTTCCCAAGGCTCCTGTGACCTACCCCATGTTAGTCCGCAGACTTCAAATGACATTGCCTGAGATCCAGACTTTCACCTGCCTTCCTCCTATATTCTCTGTCAGCCAGGCGGTTGACAGTTTCACCGGCCACGCAAGTATAATGGACTCTGTATCATGCTTGTAAGCTGTGATCCCCGGCCCTGATAGATGGGATAATATAGTGGGACCCGAGGTTTCATGGTATATTGAGGATTGGGACGCCATTGTAGGGCAGACCCCGATATAATGGTACAAGCTGCTCTTCTGTTCCCCCCCCTACATGGGAACATCATATATAACAATTAGGCAGCGGCCCTGATCCACCCGCGACTAGCCAGGAACAGGGGTAGCCACTAGGGATGACCCCCATTTGTAGACGATTCGTACGTTGCAATCATGATAGTCTCCCCCAGACGTTAGTTGTGTGCTACTGTTCTTACACGTTTGGGCAATTGCCTGTTGCATATTTGCTCTCATGGAACTTTTTATTGTAAATTGTTTTATTGTTTATTATGCCATCGTTTCTGTACTGAGGTATGACTGTCGTGATATTGGCCCGCACAGGGAGGCATACTCCAGAATGGCCCTTACATGCTTCATGCTGGCTCCCCACACCCCTGGGTCTGGCAGGACCGCGCGCACCCCTAGTATTCAAAAGACATGGCGTCTATCAGGATAGGGACCTGGAATGTGAGAGGCATACATAGTCACGCCATTATCTAATTTACTCATATTTAAAATGCCACCACATACAAATAGCACTCCTCCAAGAGACACATCTACCTGGGACGGAAGTCACACGCCTACACAGACGCTGGAGGGGTCAATTGCACGCAACAGGTTATTTGGCGTATGCACGCGGGGTTCTGGTGTGGGTAAGGCCAGGGACTCCCTTCCGGGTGGTGGACACTATCATACACACAGAGGGTAGGTATGTTATAGTCAAGGGCGTCTTGGACGGTAAGCCAATTATGTTTGCATCGCTGTATGCGCCGAACACTGAACAAGCAGCCTTTTTGGAACTGATATCCCACAAGCTAGCCGAGTGGCATGATGCACCAATGGTGTTAGGGGGCGACTATAATAGTGTACTGGACATTTCGCTAGACCGCTCCTTTCCTCCCTTGCCCGGTGCAGCCACGCACACTGCCGCAAAAGCGTTAACACATTGGGCCACGCAATGGCATCTATCTGACGTCTGACGCCACAGAAACCTGCAGGATAGAGTGTATTCCTATTATTCGGGGGCGCACGAACTTCATGTACGCCTAGACCGTTTCATGGTGTCAAATGATCTCCTACCTTGTATCCCCGAGTCGTGTTATATGGGGCGGACGCATTCTGATCATAATCCGCACGTGATGGCGTTGCAGTGGGAGGTCGAGGTACCGCCGATTCCAGTGTGGCGCCTCCAGCCAGATGTCCTCCTTGATGCGCCCTTTCGGGACTTGTTAGCAACTACCGTAGCTCAATACTTTGAGGAGAATGCAGGCACAGCCTCGTCGCCACTGTTGGAATGGGACGCTCTCAAAGTGGTTGTTAGGGGGCACTGTTTAAGCGCACAGGCGGGTATGAGGGTACAACTGGAGAAGGAACTCACCGCTTTAGAAAGGAGGCTGGCGTCTAGCGAACAGGCAGCAACTGAAGGGTCCCAAAGACAACTTGATTGCCATAGGGAGGAGCATGCACAGCTGCTGGAGTGGTTGCGGTGTCTAAATTATGCCGCGCACTCGGCGCGGACGCACCACATGGGGGACAAAGCGGGCAAATTGCTCACATGGCTCATACGCCAGGATGAGTCATCGACTCCTGTCGCATCTGTGCGCATGGCAAATGGTGGCAAAGCATACACACAGCGGGACATACACGGTGAGTTTGTAACACAATATCGGGACTTGTACAAATCTCGTGCACAGTCTACACCCCTAGAGCTACAGCTTTACCTTGAGGGTTTGAACCTGCCACAGCCTACGCGCACCCAAAGGGAGGAGCTGAATGCCCCTCTTCTTTCGGAGGAAGTCGGGACTGCATATTCGCGTTGTCCAACGGGAAGTCGCCAGGACCGGATGGACTGCCGACTGAATTTTACAAGGCTTATGCGCATATATTGGTGCCGCAGCTGTTGAAAGTGTATGAGACCGCGGTCGCTGACTCCACACTTACCGGCACACAAAACGAAGCCTTGCTGGTCTCCCTCCTTAAGCCTGACAAAAACCCTGAATCTCTGGGTTCCTATCGCCCACTGGCACTTCTTAACACTGATTACAAGATCTTTGCATCCCTGCTTGCTAGACGTCTTTCACCCTTAGTGAAAACGTTGTTACACCCTGATCAGAACGGTTTTGTTCCCGCCCGGAGCACTTCCCTCAACATACGTAGGTTCTTCCGGGTGCAGCAGTATGCGTTACATAGTTGGCCCCGCTCTGGCTGTTTGGTATTGGACCTGGAGAAGGCCTTTGATTCTCTGGAATGGTCCTATCTGGCAGCGGTTTTAAACAAATACGAACTGGGCGATCACTACTTGAGTATGGTTAGACTACTATACCAGCAACCCATTGTTCGGGTTCGAACCGGTAGACTAATCTCGGATCCCATTAGAGTGCGACGAGGGACGCGCCAGGGATGCCCTTTGTCCCCGCTGCTATTTTCTCTAGCCATGGAGCCATTAGCGATGTTGCTCCGAGGTGGCAGTGAAACGTGGGGTATCCAGTTGGGGGGATGGGATGCACGCCGTTTCCCTATACGCAGACGATTTGCTATTGTATGTACGCGACATCACTGCCATTCCGACGTCCATAGCAGACACGCTCAGAACCTTTGAAGAGATGTCGGGCCTCCGGGTTAACTGGGCCAAATCAGGGGTTTATCCCTTTAGTGAGGATACCGTTGAAACAAATGTGTTCCTTAACGGCTCGCTTCTTCCATGGTACCCTACTACCTTCCGCTATCTTGGTGTCTTCATATATCGGACGCCTGATGATCTGCTGGAGGGTAATTTGATAAGAGCGATCTCGGCTGTTAGGGCCCAAATGCAATTTTGGAAGTCACTCCCGCTGAACGTTATGAGCCGCATTACCCTGCTGAAGATGATCGTCCTTCCCAAGTTATTGTACTACTTCTCGAATCTCCCGGTCTATGTCCCGACTAAGGTCTTTCGAGAACTGGAACGCCTGTCCCGAGACTTAATATGGAACAAAGGTAGGCCCGAGTTGCCCTGTGGAAATTATATGCTCCTACTAGTCAGGGAGGGTTGGCTGTTCCTAACATGGAGCTATACTACATAGCTGCCCAGCTACAATGGGTGACGAGATGGCTTGATGGCAGGTGTTCGGAAGACACAGCGACCTCGCAACAGCCATGGTCCCAATCCCAAATCTATCACTTATTCCATCCTGCTGCCAGACTCCCACGGCCACCCCAATTACACCTGGGGCTGGCGCATAAGTGCTACAGGAGGAGTCTACATCTTACTCGCACGACAGTCCCATATGCTCCGATACTACCATTACTGGGGACGCCTAGGGGGAGGATGGGCACTACCGAAGCAGCTCTCACAATCTGGCATGTTGCGGGAATTGACACCCTAGGCGACTTACACAGGGATGGTACACTATTGACATTTGAGGCATTGGCGGAGGATACTGAATTGCCGGCAGGACAATTCCTATTACACACTTCCCTTATGAGGACCCTATCGGCCTCTTGGGGAGACCTGACAACTGAACCACCGATGCATCTGCTATTACAATATTTACACGTAATGGGGGCAGGGTCACATATCGTACATTGGTTGGTGGCAGCTCTACTCACGCATACACTGAAACCGATGCAGAATCTCCGCACCCGTTGGGAAGCAGACAGAGGCCAGCCTTGGACTGATAAGGAATGGAACGCCGTCCTAGCTAGCTCTAAGTATATACCGAGAAGCTCTAGATTTAAACTCATACAAACGTACATCATACAGAGAGCGTACCTTTCACCTGACAAGATAAACAGATATTTTAACATCGCCACTTCTGCATGCCCACGCTGCCGACAGCTTAACGCGGATCTGCTCCAAATGCTGTGGTCCTGCACTTCCCTCCACCTTTACTGGCAAGAAGTAGCTACAGCCCTTGCATTATGTACAGACTCATCCCTGCCGCTCACATGGGAAATTTGCATTTTAGGGCTTTATGACAGATCCAAAAAGAACAGAGTCACGTCTCGATTTCGGGACCTGGGGTTGATAGCTGCAAAGCATTTAATTACTAAGAGATGGCAGCACACAGACCCCTCAAAGGTAATTAGCTGGAAAAGATCACTCACGATCTGGGCACAGGCGGAAAGCACAACACTCCACAGAGAGGAAACAGCGGGGCTCCGCAAATATCCCATAGCGCAATATTGGGACACACTACTCACTGCCTTCAAACACGGCGGTATAGGAGGGAGTGATGGTGCTCAGTCTGTTGATTCGCAGCATACGCACTAGGGATCCTGAGCTAGGATGGATGTGGTAGCTGAAATTAGAAGCACGAAGCATTGTGCACCCACATACAGCCCCAGTCTACTATAGGAGATTCCCCTGACCCTGACTAGGTACTGACGCGGCAGCGACCTCTACCATACATACCGATCTACGCCCTACCCTGGTGAGCCACCATGTTGTAAGATACCAAATGTGCATTTCATGCCCAGTCATGCTATGTTTAATATATCTGTACCTCTTTGATGGCAGTTCTTTATTATGTTGTTAGATTTTTTTTGTAGATTAGGAAAAATATGTCTTATTGGCACTTCTCATTGTTCTCTTCTCTTCTCGTCACACAATTCCCCTACTGCAGTGTTGCAATGACTATGCCCTAAAACTATTTCTATACGCTAATACCATGGGTGCCAGGCACCGACAGGATGGTCTTAACTTGATGTGTTAGAATAGGGCGGAGGCGACCTTGAATAGAGATTAGGAATTGTAATGCAGCAGTGAGCGCAAGAAGTAGCACACAGTGATCCACGAGCCAGTACCTTCTGGAGCGACATGTATATGTCACTATGGTTTGTATCCCTACTATTGTACCACATTGTTGCTATACATAATGTTTCCATTGATATGTACCATATATGTCGGGATACTGTTTCAAATTCTTCTGTAATGTAATGTGATATCAGAAACGATAAAATCAGAAAAGACCAATAAAGATATTTAAACAAAAAAAAAAAATGATATTGATGGATGGCAGCTTTGTATGTTGATTTGAGGTCTGGGGCATAAGTTTTCCTCCAGCTCCTCTCAAGTTTTTGCAGTATTTCTTTTGGGCCGCTAGCTGGGGGCTGAACCAAGCTGCACGATTGTGGTTCCGCTGCGCTGTCGGTCTAGGTTTCCGAAAGCTTTTATCAACGGAGTTGGTGATCCAGTCTGACCATAACTTGTGTGCCTCGTAGAGGTCTTCTGAGTTTGGAGGGGTAGTTACCTCCAGATGACTGGTCCAGGTTTCTGGTGCAAGCCTAGGCCATTTGCATCCCAGGACTGTGCTTCCCCCTGTAGGCTTATGTGTGGAAGCCTTCTCATACGGGATAGGAATGTAGAAGTGGTCCGAACAGGGGATCTGGATAGGAGTAAGGGCCTTTAGTCTAGGGTCATTAGAAAAGATGGGGTCCAGAATGTGCCCTTTTTCATGCGTAGCAGAACCCACACGCTGCGTAAGTTGCACAGCCTCTAGGTCGGACAAAAGCAGCTTGGAGGATGGGTTATTTGTATCGTCCAAGTGAATGTTTAAATCGCCTACTGTGGTGAATGCGCTTTTTCCTACAATTAGGTTGGCTAGAAGATCGGGTATGGACTCTATAAAAGATGTACATGACCCTGGAAGCTGCCAGAGAAGGAGGATGTGGGGGAGAGAGTCAATCTGAATTGGATGGCCTCGCAATTGGTTATTTTGAGGGAGCTGATGGAGCAGCTCAATAGTAGCTTATAAATAATGGCCACACCGCCTCCTGCTTTTCCCACCCTGTCAAGCCTATGTATCCCATAGCCTGTGGGGAGGGTCACTATGATGTCTGGCGTAGAGCTATCTTTGAGCCACGTTTCTGTAAGAAACAACACATCAAGCTCTTCCTCCTCTATAAGCATCTAGATATCAATTTTGCGACCTGAGAGGGATCTGCAGTTAATGAGGCCCATCTTCCAGTGCTTGTGATTATGGCTCCCAACCTCTTTGTGGCTGATGTTAGGCAGGGTTATGTTTAGTGAGAAGTCACAGTTTTGGCAGTGGGATGTGACACCCGAAGGGTTGTCAGCATTGAGTGAATGTAAGCAGCGTAGAGACATGGCTGGCATAAGTAGTTCTAGTTCTTTTTTTGTGAACCTTGCTATTCCTGCAGGGTCTGGGTGAGATCGGGCAGGGTTCCTGGCCTCTGGTCCCGGACGGGCGCACAGATGGACTTGCCATTGGCACGCCCGCTGCGCGCGTCCGCGCAGCTGCCGCCATAAGTAGGTGAGCCATATGAGTCTGGAGCGCTAACCCACCCATTCCGAGGGGAGGAGCAATCCTCTCTATGGTCAGAGGGGGTGGAGCGCCTTCACTTTGTGGTGGTCCGTTAAGCGGCCCTTCAAGGGGAATGGGAAACAAGCTTGGGGTGATTCCTAAAAGATGCTGCTCACACGCGCCAGCGGTCGCGGTAAGCCTTTATGAGCTTGTGCCTACATGCGTGAGTACACATTCAATGCGGTACACATTCAAATTCAAGTCAACAAATTCAATTAGTGACACAATACAATTAAAATTATTACGAGCTTTAAAACAGAATAATCACTCGATATTGGCTGAACAGTGCAGCACATTGAGGCCACGCTGCGTTACCTCGCCAGAGAGTCAGGCAACAGAGTGCTCCTCTCTGGAGAAACGATGGCGCGCCACCAAGAACCCCGCTGACAGAGCAGTTCACAAAACAGCCTTCAGCAACTATCACCAGCAAATCTACCAAAGAAGCCAAGAAAGCAGCCATCACCACTCGCATCGACTCCACTGCCAAGCACACAAAAGGAACTCTTCAAAATAGTCAAAGAATTCTCCAGCCCAACAGCCATAGAGAACACCATCCAACCCTTCCAAGAACTCTACTACACCCTCTCAGAGTACTTCCACAGCAATATCATCAACATCTACAACAATTTCAACCTCCAACCTGCCACCCTCAACCCCCACGACCTCAATCACCCATCAGCCAAACCCTTACCACATGGTCTCCGCTCACAGCCATGACCACCTCAGCCTTCATGTCTTCCACCCACTCCCGGGTGCCCAGCGCCCCCTGCTCCCACCTCCTCTACAACCTCGCAACAAACCCAATCAGCACGCAACTTACCAGCATCCTCAACACCTCCATCTCCACAGTAACCTTCCCAGACAGATGAAAACACGCAGACGTCAGACCACTCCTAAAGAAAGCCTCTGCTGACCCCAGCGTTCTCAAAAACTATCATCCTCTCTCCCTGCTCCCCTACTTGGTTCAAGTACTCAAGAAAGCCATCAACCAGCAGATCACCGAATTCCTGGAACAAAACCACCTACTGAACGCCTCACAATCAGGATTCCGTGCCAACTACAGCACTGCGACTGCGCTGATTGCCGCCACAGGTGACATCAGAACACTCCTCGACTGTGGAGAAACAGCGGCCTTGATCCTCCTCAACCTATCCATGGCGTTCGACACTGCCTCCAACAACACCCTCATCAACAGACTCTACAACATAGGACTACAGCAAGACGCCCTCAAGTGGATCGCCTTCTACCTTACAGGACGCACACAGAGCATCTGACTGCCTCCCTTCACCTCCGCACCCAAAGACATCATATGCGACGTTCCACAAGGATCATCCCTCAGCCCCACCATGTTCAACTTCTACATGACCCCCCCTTGCAGACATTGTCAGATCCCACGGTCTCAACATAATCTCCTAAGCAGATAATACTCAACTGATCCTCTCGCTCACGGAGTACCCCTCCAATGCCAAATCCAATTTCCACGACTCCATGACCAACGTAGCCAAATGGATGATAGACAATTGCCTCCAACTCAACTTCGACAAAACTGAAGTACTGATCTTCTGGAAGAACACTTCCGCAGGGGACCACAGCTGTTGGCCTGCAGAACTCAGAACTACACCCACACTGACCGACCATGCACGTACCTCGGCATCATCCTCGACAGCCAACTGACCATGAAATGACAAGTCAGTGCAGTCGGCTCCTCCTGCTTTCACAGTTTTCAAGATGCTCGGCGTATCATGATGGGAAGTGCCTTTGTCCGTGTCACTTCCAGCATGTGAGTTTCCGCCCAAGGCTCTGCTATTTTTTTGGCAAGCCCACAGCCCCATCCACCCACTTCGTCATAAACCGGAGCCGTCCATGTACGCGACATGTGTTTGACCTCCTGTTCTGCCATCTCATTATATTCAGTGATCCCATCGCGTATCAACGCTAGTGTGCCAGGGTTGGGGGCCTGCTCGTATGATCGTTCCGTATCTGAGAGTGTAGATTCAATTGTTCTCAGACGATTGCGTATAGACTTCAGAACCCCAGCCTGGAGCCCCATACATGCCCCCTGGATTGTTACTTTAAATTCCTCCCATAGAGTGGCCATACTGCGTATCGAGCCCACGTCAGTGTGAAAGTAGTTAACGATTGCTTCCCGAACTCCCTCCTGGAAGACCTGGTCCAATAAGGCTGATGCTTGCAGTCTCCATTGGAATTGTGGTACGGCCTGCCCAGGGATGACCATCGTAAGCTGGACCATTCATGGTCTGGTAGCAATTTAGGAAGGTGTTTGAAGCTGTGTACCCTTTTATTTATGTTTTTAGTTACCAGCCAATAGTCCAGTCTGGACCAGGAGTTATGTGCATATGAGTGATATGTCCCCTCGCTGCCGTCGGGGTTCCTCACCCTTCAAATATTTAGAAGGCCATATTCACACATTCCTTCTCGAAGCACAGCCGCAGCATGTCCACCAGACCCACCCGGCCTCATCGAGCGATCTTCCTGCGCAAGTAGAGGAGTATTGAAGTCTCCCCCCCAGATGACAGCGGATGTCTGCAGTGTATGTAAGTGATTCCATTTAGTCGTGAAGAACTCTGGGTCGTCTATGTTAGGCCCGTACACATTGACTATAGTTAGTAATTTACAGTGGAATTTCCCTTGCAGTATAACATACCGTCGCTGATCATCCGCAATCACATGGGCGACTGTGAACGGCACATGTCGCATATGAGGAGTAAGAGGAGGTAACTTTGACCCCACCCCAGCACGCCGCCATATTTTTTTCGGAGCGCCATGTAAGATGTGTTCCCTGAAGTAGTGCAATCTGGATGTCATCACGGTCTAAATAAGCTAGCACTTGCCTAATCTTTTTCGGGTTGTTTAGGCCTCTGACATTCCATGTGATCCATGATATGTTCCCTACCGGTGTCTTTGATGTGTTGCCTGCCCTATGCGTTGCTGACATGTGATAGCGAGTCATGTATACATAAATCCATGATCAAATAGCAGTTGCAATCATTGGCATCGTTCATGGCAAAACAAATACATACCCCAACCAACTGACCCACCCGCCTCGGCAACCCAAATTTGTCAAAGGTTTTCCCATGAACTTGTAACTGCAGAAAAGGAACAAAATCATCAGAACATTTGGCCCAAGACCAGGCCCAATTTAAAGATTTTGCTAACATATGGGGCATACCCTCTAGGGGGCTGCCAGTGGCCTGTATTACCCCAAAGAACAGGGGTGGCCGAGGGAAATAACATTTGGACTATTGTCCCTTTCTAAGAGTTTACGGTGCTTAAGGTGGCCAGCTACAATTACCTTTCTGCCTCCTAGTGTGCATGTGGACACTAAAAAGTGGACTGAGTCGAGTCAAAATCAGACCTCCTGGGTCGCAGCAAGCCAGAGTATAGTGTCTGTATTTCTTGTGTGCTACACCAATTTAGACTGTGGGTGCAGTCGCGAACCTTAACATAGTCTAATGTGTCCTCACCGCACTGTTTGCTGCGCCTCCCAGTCTCTTCGCCAGTCGCTGACCCCGACTTAGTATGAGTCATGTTCGTCTTCTATGCCCTTATGGGCCCGTCGTGAACGTTCCAGCATTTCTATGTAGACCATCGCCTTTTTGGGGGTTGTGAAGATTTTCGCTTTGCCATCATGTTGGATCCTCAGCCTGGCGGGGTATAGCATGGCATATTGCAATTCCATAGCTTGCAGGTTACGTTTTACTTGCTGAAACTCACGCCGCGCCGACTGGACCGCTGCGGTGAAATCAGAGTACAGTGCCACCTCGTTCCCTTGAGGGGTTGTTTTTCCCAGTCCACGCGCCAGGCGCAGTGCCGTGTCCCGGTCTCGGTGATTCAACAGTTTGGTGATAATGGGGCATGGCGGTGCACCATTGCAGGTCTGGGAGCCAGAGATCTGTGTGCATGCTCCACTATCAGCACAGAGGAGAAGTGTTCAGCTCCCAGCATTTCTTTAAGCATAGATTCTACATAGTGTTCTAGCTTGCCTGTGTTTGTGGACTCTGGAACGCCCGTGATGCATAGATTATTTCTCCTTGACCAAACCTCCAGGTCCTCATTTTTTGCTTGGATAATCGACAGGATTTTCTCCATACTCGAACATTTGTCAGCCACAGAGGTCAGCCCATACTCGGCCGTGGAAATGCGCTGTGCGGGCGCCGTGTTTGTCCAATTCAGCAGCCATGTGATCCATCCTCAGGTTTAGTGCATCTATTTTTTCGTCTATGGACTGGAGGCTCTGCTGCATTGCCTGCAGTGTTTTTTCCAGGGTGGCACCACTGCTCTCTGCCATGTCCTGCGCAGGGTCCAACTGCATGTGTGGCTGTGTTTTTGTGGAACGTCTAGTTTCAAATGACAGAGTCGATTGCTGCTTATCAGCTTTCCCCATTTTGGCGGCGTCCAAGCGGGCTCTGCTTATACTTAGTTTGTAGGCAGGCACTTCGCAGTGGGGCGTGTGCTGTCAATCCGTCTCTCCACGTTATCTCAGACTCACAAGTGTTCTGCGCCAGTTCCAACCCAGAAGCTGCTGGAGAGGCAGTGTCCATGACACTGCCTCTGTGCCTCCTTGCAGCCAACTACAATCTGCCTGGCTGCCACGTACACTTCCCACCTCCACTGTAGGACCGTACTCCGCACCCCGCTGGGCAGTCTCTCAGGCCCGCACAGGGCAGCTATTTAGAGTCGGTGTACTAGGCCTCACACTGTGGTCCAGGCCTCGCGCTCAATGCTGTTTCCCCCCCGACATGAACAGCTTTCGGCTTGTCTCCAGCAGCGTGGCCTGACCCTGGATCAACCGTGGCCGCCGGGACTGCCCGACTTACCCCTCACCTGCAGTCTGGCGTCCCCAGGCTGCAGCCGTTCTGCTATGGTCAGGATCCTCCTCCACAGGCCGCGATCTAGGTCCCACGGTTCACGCCGCCTTCAGCGTCCTCTGCCCAGCGTGGCCTCTTCTCGTTCACTGCCTGCTGCCGAGCCCCATCTCAGAGCCTCAGCAAGCGGTCAAGGGCTTAGACGATGAAGTGCAAGCCGTCTTTGTATTCAGTCTGCTCTCTTTACCACCTGCGTGGTCCAATCACAGGGCACCATTTTCCAGGCAGTAAGCGGCGGCCGCCATGTTTCTCCATCGCGGGCCGTGCCTCGGCGGGGACTCCGTTTTCAGTAGACCGAATCCGCTGCGATTTATTGCAATAGCATTCTCGGGTGTCTGTGCGATATAGTCAGCGGTTTTTCCGCGATCGATTGTCATCCTAATTCAGGATTCTTGACGGATGAGTGGCCCGGCTAGCGGAGCTGCACTAGTGTGCGGCCATCTTGCTGCGGGCTCACTAGCACCCCTGGCCGCTGGAAAGGTTGTTGGTATTTACAGCGTCAGTCAACAGCCTGCTACATTCGGAGATAGGTAAAATGGATTGAAAACGCTGGATTAACATGCCATCTAAAATGCTGGTATTTTAGTAATCTATTGTACCTCATTTAGTGTGTACACCTACATCCCACTGATCTGATCTACACTGTGCGAAAGAGATGGCGCAACTGCATTAGTACCTGAATTTATTTTTTCTCTCTATCCTCCATAAGCCCATTTCCAGAGGGTTGCTTTTTCCGGTAGCAGTTCAGTCTCCTGTCAGCTTAGAGACTCGAGCGGGTGAGGATACTCATTTGGTTCACTGCTTGGCATCTCAAAACCTGACACCGCTCTCCCTAGCAGTTGATAGCTAAGAAGAAATGTCTTGAAACTATCATCACTTATTGCCACTTGCAGATCTCTATATTTTACTGAGAGGACAGCAGTCAACCTTTACAAGAAGGGTGCACATGGTGTGCCCCTCTAACTACAGAACCCCACTCTGGATTACACTTGACTTTTCCCATCATCACTACGCTATGTCAAGGACTGGACAGTGAGAAGGTCTGTTCAGGGCCCTCCTTAACTGCCCCATGAAAGGGTGACTCCTTCCAGTAGCCATGGTGCCACCTTGCAAAGAGTAAGCCACCTTGCAAAGAGTAATGTATGTGAGAGGTGACTAGGGTCTCCGCTAGAGGTCACAGCATGGAAGAAAAATCCACAAAATGGAGAAAAAAAATACCCTTGCAAATCATAGTAAATCTTGATTAAAGACAGAATTGGTGACAACATCGAGGCGCCGAACTCCTCCAAGCATCAGGAAGGAGAAAATAGTCAAGCAGAGCACGAAGGGCCAATGATTAATACACAAAGAGAATGATCCAACCTGCTAGAGGAAAAATCTGCCCAAAAATGAAATGCAAATGGGTACTGACCATGACAAAAAAAAAGGAAAAAGCAGGGACAGCAATACTTTGTGACATATCATGCCCTTCTAAGAGCTGTATTATATATGCTTGAAACAGGAACTGACATCAGAGGAAGAATACTCTGCAACGTCTTGGACTGGGATTCTCCAGTGACATCTAATGGACTGATCATCATCTTGGGAAGGGCATTTTATAAGGCTTAGCTCTGTCCCTCTTTGAGAAATGATGGCATTCATTCCACATCGAAGAAGCAGCAAATTTTTTTTTTTAACAGATCTTTTCATTGATTTTCAATTTAAAACAGTACAGGTCATAGTAATATTTCGTTATGGAAAGAACATTCAGTACACATTTTATCAAAGACACCTTATCAACTGTATTCTTGGGGTGCAGATTCTCAGGCCTATCAGCACCTATCCCTGTCCCCCTCCCAGTTCGATTAATGGGAAGATACAGATCTCTCCTCTATATGAATTCCATTTACCCCACTTTTTATCCCATTTTTTGGGACAGCCTCTGCTTTTAAAAACCTCCTTTTCAGCAATCATGCATTTGTCCATATTGTTCGCCCACTCCTTCGATGATCGGTGTGTCACCGGCTTCCCATCGCAGAGCAATATTGTGTTTGACCAGTGTGAAACCCAGTGTGACCCATTGTTGTTCCATTGTGGAGAGATCTGTGGCGTCCCATATATTGAGGAGTCCCAATTTAGGTGTTAATTGGATGTCTTTCCCATTTGCGTTTCGCAATGTCCTGTGGCTTTTTCCCAGAATAGTGTTATGGTGGGGCAACTTCATAGCATGTGATAAAATGTTGCCTCTTCCATGCAGTGTCTGAGACAACATGGGTCTTCCCTACGCCCTATTTTAGTAAGAGTGACCCTGGTTAAGTATGTTCTGTGCAGAATTTTGAGCTGGATGAAATGAAATGTGAGTGGAATAGCTGCCTCACGGGGGGACATTAACGCAGTTTGCCACTCGTCATCCTCAAGTGGCCCTAACTTTACTTGCCATTTTTCACGTAGTCGTTGAAGTGGGTCAGGTAGGTTATTACAAAGTTTTTGGTAAGTCATTGAGATGGCTTTTTTACTCATGGGTTTGGACAGTAGCCTGTTTTCTAGTGGGGATGCTTTCGATAGCTCACTCTGTGTAGGGATGGTTGTAATAAGAGCATGGTGGATTTGCCTGTAACGAAACACTTCCCGCGGGTCTAGGTCGTATTCTTGTTGTAACTCTGAGAAACAGAGAATTTTCCCTTTTTCCATAGGTCAACAATGGTGGAGATGCGGATATTGTCCCATTTGTCAAATCCCAGCTGTGTACCCAGTGCGCCCAAACGTTGGGCTGACCACAGTGGCGTGACTTGGGTTATTGTTCCTTGCCAACCAAGTGCTTTGTTTGCCTGGTGCCAGACGTCAATGGTTAGGGCAGTGGTGTAAGAAAGTGCCATCTTTTTGCATGGTTGCCCCCACTTTTTGCTAAACTGCTAATGTACTTTGACTGAGTGTGCCCTAGGTTCCTGCAAAACCGGTACCCAGGGCCTATGTTCGTTCCCTAAACTGCATTAAGACAAAGCCCAATTGGCACTCTTTGGCTACAGGTCAGTCCCTTGTAAATGGTACCCGAGGTTCCAAGGGCACTGTGGCCAGGGAAGGCCTCTAAGGGCTGCAGCACTTATTGTGCCACCCATAGAGGCCCTGTACCTTTACACACACACACACTGCCATTGCAGGCTGCGTGTTTTGGTGCAGAACAAAGTGAAGAGTCGACATGGCACACCTGTGTGCCATGCCTACAACCCACTGCCCTGGCATAGCTCAGCCACCCCTCTAGCTTGGTGCACTATACCAGTGATGAGGGTACAGGTGCATGAGCCCTGTACCCCTACAGTGTCTAAGCCAATTCTTAAACATTGTAAGTGCAGTAATGCCAATAAGAGTATATGGTGCTGGGAGTTTGTCATTACGAACTCCACAGCATCATAATGGCTTTACTGAAAACTGGGAAATTTGGTATCAAACTTCTCAGCACGTTAAACCCACACTGATGCCAGTGTGGGATTTAATGAAAAATGCACTCAGAGGGCATCTTAGAGATGTTCCCTGAAAAACAACCTAACACTAGTGTCCAGGCTGTGGGGCTGCTCACCAGCTGCCACCACCAGACATGTTTCTGGATCCCTGGGTCGAAAGCCTTCTGCTCTCGGAGGTCTGAAACAATGCACATCCTGGGACGAGGTGCCAAGCCTCCTCCCCCAGGATAGGCAGGGTCCACGAAGGAGAAGCTTCAAAGGCTTGCCGCCTTTGTGAGCTACCCCAGCCCTTTGCTGCTTCCAGCAACTGGCTCCCACCGGTTCTGACCCCCACTTTGGGCGGGAGAATCGGCGGGAAAACCAAGTGAGGAAGGGAGGTGTGCCCACCTTTGCCAACCCCACCCCTCCGGTGGGGGAGGCCAGGTGAAGCACAACTCTCAGTCCCCGCCATCTTGTAGATGGGGGACCCAGCCAACTAGAGTGAGGCATACGCCCCCTTCCCACTGGAGGGTGGCATAATAGGGGGTGTACCCACCCCAAGGGAGGGACCCATTGGTCCCAACCTTAACCTACCTGTAACGCCCCTAAATCTAGTATTTAAGGGCAACCCTGAACCTTGCCTCCTCAGACAAGAATTGACCAGAAGAAGAGAAGAAGGACCGAAGCAACCGTGCTGAACTAAGAAGAGGAGGACGCGCACTGACTTGGCCCCAGCCCTACCGGCCTGTCCCCACCTCGAACCTGCTCCAGCGAAATCCCAGTGTGTCCTGCAGCCAGCAGCCTCAAGAACCCAAAGGACCTGCCCTGCCTTCCAGACCAAAGACTTTGTCTCCTGTGAGCACCGGATTTGCTCACCCACAGACTCTGGCGCCAGCCAAATCCGCGAGTCTGCACCACTCTGCACCCAACGCCTACGGCCCGAGTTCAAGTGGCCCAACACCACAAGGAGGTCTCCCCGGCGATCCTGACCTGAGATATGGTGATCTCTGACCTGCCTCAAATCTTTCTGGAGGACCCCCCCCGACCACGACCGGAGCTGGTAAGGAAAACCTGACGCCTAAAGACACCCCTGCACCCGAAGTCCCACGGCCTTGGGTGGCTTAACCGACTGTGTCCCAGCATCCCAACTTACCTCTCCAACCAGTGGTCACCTCCAGAAGATCTTCGTCCCCGAGCCTGCAGTCTTTGTTGCAACCGAAGAATCCCCATTGAAATCAACAGGGCACCCAACGCCAAAACAACACCCTGCACCTAGCCGCCCCAGCGCCGCTACGGGTGTACTTTGGGTGCTAACTCAGATCCCCCTTTGCCCTGAGCCTAACACAAGGAGATTTGCTCCCACAACCTCATGGCTTGCTCATGAGCAGCCACCAACCGGAAGCCTCCTATCCCCCATTGGATAACATTGGGCCTCAGCACTCTGCACCCGGCCGCCCAAGTGCCTCTGAGGGTGCTTTGAGAGTGCATCCTTGATCCTGGGGGAACCCTGGTTCTAACCCCAGAATACCAACTCCCACAACCAAGTACTTACCTGTTAACCGATAACCATATTTTCTCCATAGGAATGCATTGACTGTTTTTCCTTGAAAATTGTCTTAAGTGTGGAGTTGGTTTTGTATGAAAAATTGAAAAACTGCAAATAAGTCAAAACTGCTTCACTTACCTTTTCTCTAGGAAATGTCCCAGTGTGATACTTAGGCATAGCACACGGAGTTGAAAAAGTAATCCATAAAGTAATCTGTAAAGTCATCAAGAGTAATCTAACAGTAATTTCCACTGTATTGAAAAGATTTACAAACCTGTAACAAAGACATTTTCATTCAGCTTGCTTGTATTGTTCAACCTGCCTTGAAAAGTACCATTTACACTTACCTGTACTAGGCTTGCTTGGTTCTAGAAAATAAATATAACTAAATAATATTTTTTATACAAACAAATTGGTCTGAGTACAGTCTTTGAGTGTGTGACATAATTTGCTGCCTGAGTGTGTACAAGTGCTTAACACTACCCTCTGATAAAGCCTTACTGCTCGCCCACACTACCACAAATAGAGAGTAAGGTGCTATCTACTTTTGCCTCTGCCTACCTTTGGGGTTCCACTGGACTCTCTGCACACTATACCTCATTTTGGTATAGAATATACAGAGCCAGCTTCCTACAAGTGAGGCCAGTGTATCGGCCTTTTTTGGGTTTTGAGAATAGGGCCCCGTTGTATCCTTCCTTCCCCATTTGGAATCTATCCATCTGATATGCGGGTTCTGTCTGGGAATGGTATACCCAGTGGTTGATAACCACCAGTTGGGACGCCCAGTAGTAGAGTCGTATGTTGGGAAGTGCTATCCCACCATCATACCAACTCTTAATTAATTTATGTGTGGCAATATGTGGCGTTTTGCCGTCCCAAAGCAATGTTCTAATTTCACTGTCTATGCTTTTAAAGTAGGTTTCAGGAACCTTATAAGGGCTGTTCTGTAGGATGTAATGGAACGCAGCAGTGCCAGCATGTTAAACAGCGCTGCGCGTCGAAGTAGTGACAGTGGCACTTCCCTCCAGTGCCTGCACATCGTTCTGCAATCTATTTAGGGGAGTCGCAAGGTTTTTGGAATAGAAGAGATCTGGGTCTAGGGTTATATATATACACAGATATCAGAAACCCTTAACTGCAGTTGTGGCTGCACATTCTGGTGGCAGGTTAGGGTTCAGTCCATGGAATGTGTAGATTACTGACTTGGACCAGTTAATGGTATAACCTGAGTATTTGCCGAAATTTGTGAAGCTGTGAAGAATTCTGTTTATTGATTTTGCTGGTGACGCGAGGTATAGCAGAATTTCATTTCATCAGCATATAGGGATATTCTGTCCTCTTGTCCCTCAGCCCATTTTAGACCTCTTAGTAGTCTGTCAACTCTAACCCAGGTTGCGAGCGGTTCAAGCATCAAGGAAAAGATCAGTGGTGATAGGGGGCATCCCTGTCTCGTACCCCTCTTCAGCGGGAATGTCCACGATGGGCGGTTGTTTACTCTGACTTGGCCTTTAAGGTGTGTATAAAGGAGTTTAACCCACCCGAGGAATTTTGGGCCGAAGCCCATTCGGTGCAGAACCTCAAAGAGGTATGGCCATTCGATTGTGTCGAATGCCATTTTGGCATCTAGTGAGAGTATTACTACGTCTTCTGCTACTGTGTCTTTCCTACCCAGGACATTATGTAGTAGGGGAATATTTAAGGCCGTGTTGAGGCTGGGCATATTGCCCGATTGGTTCGTGTGTACTATTTGGGTAATAATGAGGGTAAGTCGGGAGGCCAATATTTTAGCAAGGATTTTGGTCTCTGCATTTATTAAAGAGATCGGTCGGTAGGAACCACAGTTTCAGCTGGTTTCTCCTTCTTGTGTATAACTACTATAGAGGCCAACCTTGGGTCTCCAGGTAGGGCCCCCTTCTCGTTACTTTCGAGGAACATATCTCTTAAGTATGGTGCGATCTGAGATGCTGTGATTTTTAGGAATTCAATTGGGAGACCGTTGGGCCACATTGCCTTCCCAGATTGTATACTGCTGATTGCTGAGCGGATTTCCTCATCAGTAGGGTATCCCTCGAGCGAGTCTCGATCTTCGGGGGACAGGGTCAGTAAGGGAATGTCAGTGAGTAGCTGCTATGAGTCTTCTGATGTGGTGTCGATGGCTGGAGTGTATAGCCTTTTGAAGTGATCGGCAAATGCCTCTGCAATCTCTTGTGGGTCTCTAATAATGTCAGTGCCGTTTATTTGTAGCAGAGGAACCCAGCGACCCCTTGTTCCCATTTTTCAAGCCAAGCTAGAAGTTTGCCCACCCTGTCCCCTAGTTCGTATAATTTATGTTGAACTGCCGTGTATTTAGCTTTGGCTATCTCTGTCACGAAGGCTTTGTACTCAAGTTTTTTGATATTTAGCTTGTGTTTATTGGCCTCGTTGGGTGTCTGCGTATACTCCTCTTCACTTTTTTGGAGCTCATGCTCAAGCTGTTCTAACTTTCCCTTATGTTCTCTATCGTGTCCCACCTTGAGTGAGTGCTTGGCCTTATAGCACTGTTTTGAAGGCCTCTCATAGTGTTTGTGGTGATTCTACCGAACCCGTGTTTTCTTTGAAATAGAGGTCTGTATGTTGTATCAGGTTTTCCTTTATACTTGGGAATTTGAGGAGCCATGGATTTAGTGTTATAGTAGGTCTATGTTGATATTTGTCGAAGGTGAAAGTGGCCCAGACAGGAGAGTGATCTGACAGGCCATGTGCTAAGCAGCGGGCTTCCCTGTAGTTGCCTATGTCTGCTGTGTGTGTCAGAATATAATCTATACGAGATAGGCTGTTATGTGAGCCTGAGAAGAAAGTGAATTGAGCTGAGTGTGCGTTAAAGTGGCGCCATACGTTCGTCAGGCCCATGGCGCTGAGAAATTCTGAAAGAGGTGTACTTTTTCGGGTTAGAATGCGCGATGGCTGCCGATCAATACAGTAATTTAGGGTCATATTGAGGTCCCAGCCCAGGACTAAGGATCCAAGTGGCAGATCTAGAATGATCTTACCTAGGTCTGGAAGGGCTGATTTATGGAGCGCGGGGGCGTTTGCTGATATGACATTGATTGGCTTCCCTTCCCAGGTTGCTTCTAGGATAGCGAATCTGCCCTGTGGATTGGCCCATACTTGTGGAATTAGTGCAAGAGTCTTGCCGATTAGAATACCAGTTCCTCTGGAGCCAGACGTGAATCCGGCATGTACTGCTAATTTGTACCCCCATCTGTTCAGTGCTTTGCAAATGTTGCCCACGAGGTGGCTTTCCTGCAATAAAACTATATCTGGGGCTTGTCACTTGAGGTATTGAGATACTATCCCCCTCTTTAACTTATCTCCGAGCCCGTTAACGTTCCACGTAAGGATTTTGAGTGAGGTTTCAGTGAGTGTTGTTACCATTGTTCTAGCCGGGGTTTTCGGCAGTAGTCATCTGCCATGACTGGTGTCTTATCGCTTGGATAGGACCCTCAAGATATTCTGTGCGGTATCTGTGGGTGTGTCTTCGATCGAGCCGGCGTATGTGGTGTGAATGTGTGTATTCTGCGATAGTCTGTGTGAGCTTCTTTAGCAGCGCCTGAGATGTGTGTCGTGACCTGTTTAAACTTAGAACTAATCCCCCCCAACTCCCTCCCTGCTGCCCTGCCGACGGACTTTGAACTACTCACCTCCCCAACAAAGCAGAGTGCCTGTTGCCCCCCACACAAAGAAAACAGAGGTCCATGGCCCTGCCGAGCTCTCCCCCATCCCTCGCATACCATGCTCAAAACGATAGTAGCAACATAATCTGGACATCTGCTACAAGGCACAGTTCCCTTTGTTTGGCTAGTGTGTATGTAGTTACCCATCCTGGATCGATGCACAGGAAGAAGTGGTGCCGGAGATTGTCATACCCTCCGCCTAGCAGAATGTGTGTTAGTTCAAGGTGAGCGGGAGTGCCAGATCGGACATGTGTTCACGTGGGTTGTTCAAACGGTCATTTAAGGTGTCATAGTCTCTTTAACTTTTCGCTTCCAGTTCTGCAGTTCCATGATCTGTGTCATTACAAGCATGCTGGGATTGTTTGGTTCGATTCCACTTCTGCCTTGAGCGCCCCTCTTTACTGGAGTTTCTGACTTGCCGCCAACCATCCAGCCAATCCCAAGCTTCTTCCGGTGTGGAGAAAAACCATGATTTGCCATCCGCCTCGATGTGTAGCTTCGCTGGAAATAGTATTGCATATTTTATGCCTTTGTCTCGGAGTGCTTTTTTCACTTCCAGGAAGCTTCATCGTTGTTTTTGTACTCTAATCGTATAGTCCGGGAAGAAGGTGATTGTGCTGTTTTTGAATTTTGTAGGTGGAGCAATACGAGCCATTTGCAGAATGGCATCTCTATCACGGAAATTAAAGACTCTTGCAACTATTGTTCTCGGGGGGGGCCCTGTTCATGGCCTTCCACCTGGGATTCGATGAGCCCGTTTGATTGGGAAATAGTTTGAGAGGCCTGTGGGTTGCAGGGGTTTAGTGACTAACTCTTCGACAAAGAGGTCTGTTGCTGGCCCCTCTGCGCATTCCGGCACTCCAAGAATGCGCACATTGTTCCGGCGTGACCTAACTTCATAGTCATCTAGTTGTGCCTTAATCATATCTTGTTCGGTTAGAAGCTGTTGCACTTGCTGCTTGAGACGGGATGTATCGGTGGATAATGTATTGGTGGGTTCTTCCACTTCCTTGACTCTAGTGTCCATATTTCGGAGGTCTGCTCTGACATGGGAAATTTCAATGTTTACTGTGTCTAGTCTCGACTCGAGAGAGGTACGGACATTGTTGATCGCCGCCATGATGTCTTGGAGAGGAAGTTCGGATTGCCCGGTGGGGGTGTGTGTCTGTTCTTGCGCGCACCCGTTTGCAGTTTCTTGTTCTTCTCCGCCTTTGGTCCAAGCATATTTGTCGAGGTTTGTTTGTAGTGCTGCCTTGCCTCCCTTGCCCCCAGCCATCTTGCTCTGCACAGTTTGTATTCTGTGGTTATATTGGTCGTGGATATTGCGTGGTAGTCCCCACCGCCTACCTTGGGCGATGTGCCCTTCGCGGCCTATCGGGTTTCCCTAGTTTTGATACATGAGTCTTATACCACAGTCTGCTTAGCTGTGCTTCTTTCGAGGTCCTTCCCAAGATGGTGATGCGGCTGGGGGCAGTATTTTCGCCTTCCTAATTGATTTCCCCTTTGATGACTTCAATGTGCGATATCTTGTTGCAGGATTGCTGTGGGGGAAGGGGAGAGGGAGGTTGATCCAAATTGCGGGGGGGGTGGAGTCAAGTGTCTATGCCTGGGTCATTGCTTTACATCACTGCGGCAGAAGGGAGTTGTTGGGCTATGCTTCGCGGGCCAATTGCCCCGCGTTTTGTGATTCTTAGTGTCGTGCACTTACTTTATGTCTGAGCCTCTTTGCTGTTGAGGTTAAGTAGTATGTTCTTATTTCCCTTGAAGTTGCCGCGCTACACTTGCACCGTTTCCCAAGAGATTTATTATCTTGGAAAAGTGTTTGCAGGGTCTAAACTAGTGTAATACTAAGAGGGATTATCCTCTGTGCAGTTCCTCCAAGTACTACTTTGATCGAGGGATATATACCCTCTTCTCTGCCTTACTTCTTTTTTCTAATGGCCGGATCTCAGTCTCTCTCTATTAGACCCAGACTAATCTTTCAGCTGGCTATTCTTCCGCCCCTGTTTTAGTCAAGCTTTAAAGGGCCTCATCGGGGGACCCAGTATGTCTGAATCTTTTTGGAAGATCACTGGGCCTCTAATTTCTCCCCCATGATGGATCTTTTCAATACAAGGTTTCCCTCATGTTGAATTATCGGCTTATTGTATGTTGAGAGAGGTGTCCCCCCTGGTGACAGTCTGCCTCTGACACTTGAATCTCACATCAGAAGCGGTGTCTTACCCTTGGGCTGGCTAGTTGAGTATGCCCTCTTTCCCTGCTGCTCTTCCTGCGTCCAGTCTGTTCTAAGTCTCCACTTCACGGTTCACACCATATATTTCTGCCACGCCAGCAAATCACACATATTCCGCCATTTTGCAGTGGGTCTTCAATGCAGGAGGTAGGTACCCTGTTTTGCCACTTTCTCCATTTCCAAGGGCCCTTCATAGGCCACATCTTATCTCTCTGCTCGGGCACTACTTTAAAGGAGAGGATGCAAGAGAGGAGTGCTGATCTTGCTCTTTGATCACACCCTTTATTCTTTTTTAGAGAGTGCCCTCCATTTGCGTGTCTCTGGTGCAGTTGTTTTAGCACCTTGCAGTAAGGCATAATTTCTTTTGTCTTCGGGCCCTACTGCATGGACTGCAGCTGGGACTCTCTCCTCTTCTATGCCTAGAACCAGCTTCCTATTGCTCTGTCGCCACAATTTCAGGTGGGAATGTGTTTTGACTGAGCCTCTTCACTGAGGGTTGATGCACATCTGGTCTCTTCATTTCAGTTGGGCCAATCAGCATGTTTCTCAGGCTTTCAGCAATACTAGGTGGTGGCCATGCTGGATTTTCTGCGAGGTCTTTCTCCATTTCCAAGGGCCCTTCATAGGCCACATCTTATCTCTCTGCTCGGGCACTACTTTAAAGGAGAGGATGCAAGAGAGGAGTGCTGATCTTGCGCTTTGATCACACCCTTTATTCTTTTTTAGAGAGTGCCCTCCATTTGCGTGTCTCTGGTGCAGTTGTTTTAGCACCTTGCAGTAAGGCATAATTTCTTTTGTCTTCGGGCCCTACTGCATGGACTGCAGCTGGGACTCTCTCCTCTTCTATGCCTAGAACCAGCTTCCTATTGCTCTGTCGCCACAATTTCAGGTGGGAATGTGTTTTGACTGAGCCTCTTCACTGAGGGTTGATGCACATCTGGTCTCTTTATTTCAGTTGGGCCAATCAGCATGTTTCTCAGGTTTTCAGCAATACTAGGTGGTGGCCATGCTGGATTTTCTGCGAGGTCTTCTGGAAATTGTGATGCTGATTTCTTTTTCTCAAGCTGGATCAGGTACTGCTATAAACACTTCACATAAGTGGTGCTGCCCTTTAAGTTCCTGGATGTGCAACAGGGCCATTGATGGAGGCCGGATTCATGGGTGAGAGATGGCAGGCTGGGAGAATGGCACAGAAACAGTCTTACTTCATGTCTGCCCTGGCCTTGTCCCCCCGCCTGACCGTTCTTTATATGGGTTGGGCAAAGCATGTGAGCATGTGTACTTAACAGCAGATCAGCCATAAAGTAGCCCCCTATTTTAAACACTTTTGGGTACAAGATACATAAGTTACAAAGAAATGGATTAGCAGAGAGTTCTAGATCCTGTCAGAATGTACAAGTTAGTCACCCTGCTGAAGGTGCTTATGATTCTTTTTATGGTGCATTGTATGACAACTTGTTACATTTGTGAGGAAAACATTACCAAGAACTCATTTAAGGTTTATAAAAGATAGAAAAGTCTCTAACAAGCTTCTCATCAGAGTGTTACTGAATCCCATGTTCAATCAGGTCTGAATCTCCCGCACTGACGGGGCTGCTCTACTTGTGGTGACCCATGGGTTGCAGGTAGTGTGGGCAGCAGCAGAGTTTCCGAATGCTAAATGGCTGTCAAAAATGTGCTGCTTCGGGGACGTGGCCAACAGCCGAAGGGAATGGCCACACACTAGCGCGGCTCCGGACCCTCACCCGATATCCGGCCAAAATCCGACACAGATCCTGACCTAAAACCCGTGTACTCGACGGACTAAGCCCCTAGGCTCACGAGCTACAAAGTCAGCAACTTAATCCGCCCAAATTGCTGCAGAAAGACATCGAAAAACTACATTCCCGAAGAGAGAGGAACAATCAAAATGGCGGCGCCTGCAGTCTCGCTCGCCCAGTAGCGTAGCGAAACGAAACTACTGCGGCTTAATTAATGCCCAAGATCGGTGGACTGAACAAGAGATACCGGTGAGTGCGGGCCGTCCAGCATCGGGACTCGCAGGGACAGTGATGCGCCGAAGCAATCGTGACGGTGCCTAATCTCCGAATCCAGCCCGAGGCACCGCATCGCAGACACCACGCCACCGGAGACAGCGAGTGTAGACCGGCACTGCATGGAGCAGTGAACGCGCACTGCTCCTCAAGTCAAGACCTGCGAAGGGAGCAGCCACGAGATCCTGCAGCAGCGGAGCGGAGAGTGCAGGCCACCTTGCCCGTTCGTGTCGGAAAGTACATGCAGAAGATCCTCACCCCCAGAGTTGCTCGGAATCTTCGAACTCCAATCCACTAAAGGAGGACCTGTCGACTGTCGCAGAAGATTTCATTGAGATCCCCCAAAGCCTGAAGGATGAACTGTCTTCCCTGAGAACGGAAATTAATGAAGATTTAAAAGAAATGAAGCAAGACATTCACTCTCTTGGAGATAGGGTTGCCCGCCTTGAGGATACTGTTGATGGTAGATCAGAAGAACAAGAATCCTTGAGACAGGAAGTAATGATGGTGTATGATTAGAATATCTCATTGTAGGTAAAACTTGAGGATCTCGGGAACAGTTCTCAATGCAACAATGTGCTTAAAAGATGGGCACCTCGTGGAGCAGAAGGATATGACATCGTGACCCATGTGTAAATCATTTTTAGAGAATTAATCCAGATGAATGGAGGTAGAGCTTGACAAGAATCATGGAACAGAAGGTGGCTAGCCCAGAGGCTGAGCATCCGACATCCTCACTAGCATGCATTTTTTACAGCTGAAAGGGACAGTAACGTCAATTGTCCGAAACTTTAAGAATTGTCAATTTATAGAAACCAAATGCCTCTCATCAGTTACCCTATAGAAGCATACAGTCTTTAAGCCGATCTGCAACTTTGTTGGAGACAACAACACTTTATATCGATGGGGTCATGCTTTTCAAATTTTCTTTGAATGGAATGGAAAGACTCACCATTTGAAACCTCTGGAGGAAGAAGCCCAATTGCTTAACTTCGAACTCAAACCAGATCAGAATCAAGAAACACAATTCAAACAAATACAATGTCCAACGATCCATCAAAAATAATGAGAGCGGACCAAAGTATCCTGACCTTTGAGTTGATTTTCAACTAAAGCAGTAAGAAAGGAACAGGAAGATGATGTCCAGAAGGTGCAGAGACTTAGGTCTGCCAATTTTATAGAGAGATGGAAGTGAGACAGCAAGATGGTTGGATAGCAGGGGATAAAATCCCAGAGGCTCTCACAAGAGGCCCTCATCAAGAACAGCGAGGATAAGAGGTGGGCGGGTCCTGGTGGAGAGTGGGGGTGGTGAGGGTGAAGTTCAAGGGTGCAAGAGATTAACATAGGACCACAAATGTTTTAAAATAGGGTAAGTTCTAGAACACTTTATTCCAAACATTGTCATTACGTACTACGTTTGGTTTAGTTGAGTTAGATTCCCTGGGTTCCACAATACATGGATATTATATTGTAGGACAGAAAACACACACTGAAAGTGCATTAACCCCACTAACTCATTATGGCCAGAGATTTTACATTTATCTCCTTTCATGTTAGGAGTTTAAACGCCCTGGCAAAAAGAGCCAGGACTCTGCATCCACTCAAGATTATCTGTTCTATCCTATTCTCTCTCTTGTAAACTGAAAACAATAAGCAGATTGTCAGAAATTAAAACTCACATGGTGTTCAACAAAAGATACTTTCCTTAATGGAACTTTTCAGCTGAATATTAGGTCTAAAACACCAGTTAAGGAATTGCATTCTGAGAACAAACTCACATCAGAATCAAAGGAGTTGTGGCTCTGAACTAGTGCACATGTACAAACACCGTATTGGAATTGTCTTTCAACTGTGATCCAGTCTTCAGGTGGTGCAGTTAGGTAGATAGATCAACAAGTTTATTTAGACAATTGTCCATAGAACATTCTAAAAACACATAAAATGGATGATTTAACCCCATCTAACCAACCTGATATCCTCCTCCTACTACAGTTCATCATTAAAAACTCTGTTTGACTGACCGTAAAAAATGAGCAATTCCTACTGCCACATCTAAATAACGTATTTCTGATAACAAATCAACAGCTTTCCTCCTTTGGACAGTTTCATATTTAAAAACCAAGTGCCTTAAATATTTAATACGATTTAAGCAATAAAAAATACAGCCCATAAGTATATGCAATAGAGAGCATTTTACATTCAGGGGGCAGGGACAGAGACCGCTGTTATCCTGGCCCAACATGGGCAGGATGAATGGATTGGATTACATCCCACTTTAGCCCTTATGATTTTGTTCCGTAAGCTGGGGGCTGGTAACTGCATCCAATATGGAAAGACAATATCCTGGCCTAGAGTAGAATTTGAGAAGCTGATAGACGGTTTCTTGCTCAAATAGGTCAGGTCATTGGTCTTGGTCACCATTGTTGCAGACTCTTTCAAAACTAGTTTGCCTGGGAAGGGGACCCAGGATGTAATTGTGCCACAGTCAGAATGGAGGTTCTTAATAACAGACAATCTATTCCTTACTTCCTTTGTCCACCTTCTTTCACTACCTTGAATCTCGTCCCAACAGAGTTTGGATACTTTGATCACTTTGTCCTTTGAGAGGCTATTGAAGTATCTTAAGGCCTGAGTAAAGGCCAGCAGACTCCAGGTGACTAGGTTGAACTCTCTCCTTATGCCCTGGAACATAGTACCTGGAGGGAGCGATAGAAGTCTTCTGAGAACTGCCCCTTCTAATCGGTCCCACTCATAGAGGGGATCAAGGGAAAATATCTCTCCTCCATACAGGCCCAGGGGAGGTATCTCCCTTTCATAAGCCCGCAATAGTGGGATATGGTACAACCCTCCAAATTTCCAGTTGAATATAGACAAACAGCTGGCCTGTAATTGTGCCTCCTGCTTAGTAGAGTCCCAATGCGTGTTCCATTTCGGGTTCCACCTAAAAGTCAAACCTAGGAATTTGTATTGGTCGACTAGCTCCACCTCCAGTTTATCTAGGTACCAGATAAACCTTTTTACTCTTTTCCCAAAGACCAGGATCTTGGTCTTCTCCAAATTAATTTGGAGCTGGTTCTGCTTACTATGTATTGCAAGGGCGTTTAATTTCCTCTGCAGACCAACTAGGGTACAGTCCAACAACACCAGATCATCTGCATAAAACAGACAGTCAATGTGCTGTTTTCCACCTTTGGGTGAGAAGGACTTTGTTTGAGATATAAAAGTGGTGCAGTTAAGAATGCGCTTAGGAACTTGAACGCAAAACTTCCCAATATATTCCAGTTACTTTGAACAGAAAAATAACTTTGAATCATTTGTCTGCTTTTCTAACAAAATCATTTGTGCCCTGTAAAATGTATCCTTTGCTTTAAAAACAATTTACACTCTGGCATTTATTTGTTTCAAGTGACTGCAATCTTGAACAGAGTATAATTCCCTCATCTGTGTTTATTTGGTGTGTTTTCTTTTTACTCAAATTCTGTTTATTGTATATCCAATCAACAGTACATACATAGCACAATGCCAAATTTAGTGTAGACAAGCAATGGTCAGTACTGACCGGGTTTCAGGAGTACATAGAAGCAGTGGCGTCACTAGGGGGATGCGGGGGGTGCGGACCGCACCGGGTGACACCATCACATGGGGTGACACCTTTCCCAAATGAGACTATTTACTAAATAGTCTCATTTGGGAAAGGTGTCACCCCATGTGATGGTGTCATGGGGTAAGTCGTGAGGGGGTGACACCATGAGTTACCGAGTTACCGCACTGGGTGACACCAACCCTAGTGACGCCGCTGCATAGAAGTGTCCGCACTAGCATTTGCCATGGTATAATGTTACATCATAAAGCATGAAACATGGCCAGTTACACTGAGATAGCGTCTGCGAGATGTATAATAATTTGTGGGCAGCATCGCATAGGTGTGCAGACAAATAGAAGACAAGAAAGACAAGATTAAGCATTCTCTCGCATCCATGAAAAGAACATAACACCCATTAAAGGAGCAGGTCGAAGTTTGTAGTGGGGAGGGTCAAGGACGGTGTGATGGTGTCACGCGCAAAACATGGAACAGGTCTCCCCCTTCTAACTGATCAAGGCCATTGCAGCTAAGTGGGACAAGAGTGGTAATCCTAGTCAAAAAGCTGAAGCATTCGGAGTTTCACTGGGCTAAAGCAGGTGAACTCTAAGCGCATAAGGTATTAAATTAAGGACCTCCACAGGCATTGAAACTTCTTCTCTGTTTTTGCCAAATTGTGTGATAGCCGTTCCATGGCTAAGATATGCCAAACACGGGCGAACCATTGCGCTAGGGCGGGGGGTGCTGTCCGTTTTCACATAAGTGCGATAAGCTGCTGCGCTGCTAGGAGCAGGTAGCTCATAAGCTTCCAGCCCGCATGAATCATAGCCTGCAGATCTGGGGGTCTAATGCCCAAAATAACCATGGGGTATGAGAACGGGAGCGGGTAGCCTATGACCTCCTTAATGTAGCCCAAGATCTCTTTCCAATACTTCGTTATAACTTTGCATGACCATCAGATATGTTGGAGGTCTCCTTTTCCTTCCCCACAGTGCCAGCACAGAGAGGATATTCCCGGGTAAATTACGGGGAGTCAGGTCGGTGTGTGGTACCATTGGAACATCAATTTATAAGCTGTTTCCCTAAGAGAGAGACTGCAGTAAGTTTTAGGTATATCTCGTCACAGGGTCTCCCATTGCTTGGGTGATATATCTACCTGTACGGTGGCCTGCCACGTTGACTGGTAGATATGGGTGAGTATTGGGGTAGAGTGTTGGAGCACCTGGTAGGTGTTGGATATGAGGCCCTTCAAGCCAGTATAACTGCGGACATGTTTCTCAAAGAGGGTGTAGGCCCGAATGACTGCTGGGTATACCCATGGATGTAAGGCCCAGTGCCGCAGTTGGCAATACTGCAGCCGTGAGACATTCGTGAGCTGATAGTCCACTTTGCACTGATCAAAGGACTTCATGCTGTCCCCCGTAAATAAGTCTCGAAGTGTCCGACATTCCCCATCGCTCCAGTGATGGAACGAAAGAGGCGAAAGCGCTGGGGGGGAAATCAGAATTGCGTGCGATCTGTGTGTTTGGAGAAGGGAAAGCAGTCAGACCCTTTTTAGAGCCACGTTATACCAGATATCGCATACCGTCCGAGTGGCGATATATGCACTTCACAAGGGCGAGCGTGTTTGGGCAGCCATGCCAGGTCCCACAATGGTCGACACGCTACCGCTCGGTCCATGTGGAACCAGTGCTCCTCACTCTCTTGGGACCACCCACTCGGAGATATACCGCAAGTGGGCAGCCCAGTAATGCTCAAGAAGATTGGGGCACGCTAGACCTCCCCTATCCTGTGGTAGCATCAACAGCGTGTTTGCTACTCAGGGGGCACTTGCCATTCCAGACAAAGGTCTGGATGTCACGCTGGAGGCACAGGATGTCATCCTGTGTAATCTGTTTGGGCAGAGTCTGAAAGAGATCGAGGACTTGTGGCAATACATTCATTTTCACTACATTCACGCACCCCAACCAAGAGATGTGTAAGGGTTTCCATCTCTGAAAACTGGCCAAGATGGAGCGGCGTAGTTGGGGCCAGTTGGTTTGAGACCAGGAGGAGAGTGTAGGGGTGATATTGAGACCCAAGTATTTAATGGCTGCCTGGGACCACTGAAAAGGTGCTAGGCGTTGCAGGGCTGGGAGGTCCTGAGCGGGAATGTTCAGGTTGAGCACTGAGGACTTGGTCATATTAATCCGAAAGCCTGATACTATCTCATAGGCCTGGAGGCAATTCACAACACCTGGGAGGGAGATTTCAGGTTGAGAGAGCAAAAGAAGTAGATCGTCCGCAAAGAGGCCAATTTTGTGTGGTTGGTCCCCAAAGGTGATACCCTTCACCGCATCTGTGTTGCGAATCGCGGTAGTGAGAGGTTCTACTGCCAGGGCAAACAACAAGGGTGATAGCGGGCACCCCTGTCGCGTGCCTCGCAGGATAGTTACAGGTTTTGTGAGCTGTCCATCAACCCGCACTTTGACCACCAGTGCCATATACGAGGCCATTATCTTGGAGAGCAAGCCCGGTCCCAGCCCAATCTTTACCAGTATGGCCTGGAGGAAGGACCAGTCGACCCTGTCAAAGGCCTTCTCTGTGTCCAGCAAGAGGAGGCATGAGGCTATGTTGTGGCGGTGCGCCTTCTCCACCAGGTGGGCTAGGCGGCGAACATTGTCTGCACCCTGTCTATGACGGATAAAGCCAACTTGATCCGGGTCGATGAGGCCCGGACGGTAGGGTTCCAGCCTCTGACTTGAGTATTTATCTCAATTCTACCTTCCCCTGCCAGCCCCCTTTAGTCAAGTTTAGTTTGGGCGGAAAGTCTCAGTGGGACGAGGACTGGAATATTCCACAACAGCCCATGATATCGCTGCTGTGGAGCTCAGTTATTTACGTTGAATTTATAATACAGAATTCTATAGTAGAAGAGGATGAACTTTTGAATTACTGATGGAATGGCTGTATCGATGAGTGATTGCTTGTTACCCTTCCCCCTCTTTCTTCTCCTCTAAGTATCATGTTTTTATACTGTCATTCTACAGTATTTAAATCCACCCCAACCTATTACAGTAATCTTTGGTATGACATTTACATCATTTTCTTTACTGAAATCTGATTTACCCCCTTTTTCTTTACTCACCTGGAGATTCTCATCCGTTGTAACTACAACATTAAACCACATGTTTGTGTAAACAAATCCAGCAAGCATCTAGAGGCGATCTACAAAGATCACATATTTTGCTCAATCCCTACGCAGCGGCCTGTTCTCCTCACTGTTCATCTTCAAGGCACCATACAGATCCTTTTATACAGATGTCAGTGATCCTCAGGACAAAAACAAATCAGTACCATTTAATTATATTGGTACTAAATGGGAGCAAACAGCAGATGGAGCACACACTCTCAATAATGTGGCTGATCATACATCTACCTAAACTCTTTAGAAACTCCAGGTAGAATATACCATTCTTATCTAACACAGGATCTCAGGAAACTAAAAAGGGAAACAACTCTGTTATCTAAGTGCTGTTTGAATACTGAAATCCTTGCACTTCTCTTGAAGGGTCCACCTCTAATCAAACACAAATTCTACTGAGGAAAACGGTTGGTTCATAGAAAAACCAAAGGGGATGATGAACGGAGTGTTGAACATTGCAAGCACTCACCCCCAGTCAACTGATCTGGGTTTAATCCATCATCATTCTTTAGCTCACTCCGCCACCCCAGTTCAGACATGGCCATATGCAAATCAGTCTGACCCTGTGCCTCATGGGAACAGTCCAGCCCGAACTGCCAAGCCATGTCTTTCCTGGACCGGAAACAAGCATCCTGGGACTGGTTTCTGGCTTACAGCCGTCATCAGCCAGGCTATCTTGAATCCAGTGGCAAAGTGAGCAAGGGACCCACGTCTGGGCATACCCTGCCAACTTAGGGTGAACATAGCAAAACCAAAGGGGATGATGAACGGAGTGTTGAACATTGCAAGCACTCACCCCCAGTCAACTGATCTGGGTTTAATACATCATCATTCATTAGCTCACTCCGCCACCCCAGTTCAGACATGGCCATATGCAAATCAGTCTGACCCTGTGCCTCATGGAAACAGTCCAGCCCGAACTGCCAAGCCATGTCTTTCCTGGACCGGAAACAAGCATCCTGGGACCGGTTTCTGGCTTACAGCCGTCATCAGCCAGGCTATCTTGAATCCAGTGGCAAAGTGAGCGAGGGACCCACGTCTGGGCATACCCTGCCAACTTAGGGTGAACATAGCAAAACCAAAGGGGATGATGAACGGAGTGTTGAACATTGCAAGCACTCACTTTGCCACTGGATTCAAGATAGCCTGGCTGATGACAACTGTTAGCCAGAAACCGGTCCCAGGATGCTTGTTTCGGGTCCAGGGAAGACATGGCTTGGCAGTTCGGGCTGGACTGTTCCCATGAGGCACAGGGTCAGACTGATTTGCATATGGCCATGTCTGAACTGGGGTGGCGGAGTGAGCTAAAGAATGATGATGGATTAAACCCAGATCAGTTGACTGGGGGTGAGTGCTTGCAATGTTCAACACTCCGTCCATCATCCCCTTTGGTTTTGCTATGTTCGCCCTAAGATGGCAGGGTATGCCCAGACGTGGGTCCCTTGCTCACTTTGCCACTGGATTCAAGATAGCCTGGCTGATGACGGCTGTTAGCCAGAAACCGGTCCCAGGATGCTTGTTTCCGGTCCAGGAAGACATGGCTTGGCAGTTCGGGCTGGACTGTTCCCATGAGGCACAGGGTCAGACTGATTTGCATATGGCCATGTCTGAACTGGGGTGGCGGAGTGAGCTAAAGAATGATGATGGATTAAACCCAGATCAGTTGACTGGGGGTGAGTGCTTGCAATGTTCAACACTCCGTCCATCATCCCCTTTGGTTTTGCTATGTTCGCCCTAAGATGGCAGGGTATGCCCAGACGTGGGTCCCTTGCTCACTTTGCCACTGGATTCAAGATAGCCTGGCTGATGACGGCTGTTAGCCAGAAACCGGTCCCAGGATGCTTGTTTCCGGTCCAGGGAAGACATGGCTTGGCAGTTCGGGCTGGACTGTTCCCATGAGGCACAGGGTCAGACTGATTTGCATATGGCCATGTCTGAACTGGGGTGGCGGAGTGAGCTAAAGAATGATGATGGATTAAACCCAGATCAGTTGACTGGGGGTGAGTGCTTGCAATGTTCAACACTCCGTCCATCATCCCCTTTGGTTTTGCTTGGTTCATAGAAACCCATTTGTGGTCTCAGGAACCTGGGACCTCTCCCAAGATGCACTTAAGAGAGGCCCTGGATAACTTTCAAAACTTGAGCCCCACACAGGGGCTACCTAAAGGAAGGCTTTTATCGGGGTTACCTGCATCAAAACAGCTGCTTCTTACCTTCACTTCTTCTCTCGCACCTCTGGTATTAAACCCAATGGAAACTCTTCAGCTTAGCAAAGCTTCTATAGTCCAAAGATGACACACATGCTTCAGTTCTGTCAGGTACAGAAGCAATCTGCACACCAGCACATATGTACATCTGTCACACAGATACATAAACAAAGAAAAGATCCTGGAGAAATGCAATCCATAATCGATAAACAAACCAAAGTCCTATCCCCATTGAGTACCATCTTCCAGAAGGACTACACAGAACCAAGCAGAAGACAGCATTACTCACTAGAAGCAAGATAGGAGGAAGCAGCATGAAGGTATGCCTATATGAAAGACCACACAATGAAAATCCAAGCCAGCAATACCGACTAAAGCAGCCAAGCATAAAGTAACAGGAAAGGGCTAAACAGCCAAGTAAGGACCACTAACTAGAAGTAACCAAGCAGAAAGCAAAGGGACGCCCAGTCCACTGGAAATCCCACCCCAAGGAAGGACTATGAATAGATCAACTAGTGTAAAAAATCAAGCAGCTAGCAACACTACATCCCACCAATAGGAAATACCACAAAGTGGAAGGACTCCTGAGTGCCATGTCAACGCCATCCACTAATGTGTCAAAGAAACATTCTCTGTTCAAGCAGCAGAGCTTTATAATTACCTCCAAGCAATGACAAGAAACATCCAGACCAGAAATGCAAGGAAGACTTGGTTCTTTCCAAGATAATGCCACAGCAAGTGGCCAGTGGTGCTTAATATTATTAGAAGGTTGAAAGACCCAGAACTCATGATAAAACAAACATCCTGGGCTGGAATTAACCACCCCTACAGATGGAAGGCACAATCGCATGCCTGGCTATCTTTTACTTTCCATTTTTCAACTCTGCATAAGTGCTGTCACATGCTCTCAGCAACACCATGTGAGCATACAGCCCCTGCCTTACACACACAACACCAAAACACTTCCCATAAAGGCATCACGACATTCATGCACTTCCTGACTAGGATGCTGACATAACCCACGACAGGTACACACTCTTCTTTCTGTCAATACACACAGTGTGCTACTCACCTGCACCATGTAAACACAATCACAATGACCATCCACCAGTCCAGCAGACAGCTTCGCTCCATCCCCTTCTCCCTCACCCGCATACCCTGCTTTCAAAAAAGCAGAAGCAGCGGCCCTGCCTTCTACTACCCGGCCGCAAAGACCTGGAACAGTCTCCCTCTTCACCTCCAGACGGCACCCACCCTGCAGAACTACTGAAACGGTCTAGAAACCTGGATGTTTGACTGACAACCCCCAACAGCAGCACCCCCTAGTGCCTGGATACCCTCACAGATCATAAGCAGCGCTATATAAATGCATTGATTGGTTGATTGAAAACACAATGTTTAAAGCAAATACATGGGAAGTAACAGAACATTCTGATCACAGGAAGTCCCACTCATAAGAAGTGCTGTCCACTGGATGAACTACACAGAGCTAAACAGCACCAATTACTAGAAACAGTCAAGCAATAAGCAATATGAAGCCCCCACACACAGGAGGGGTATGATGAAACAGGCCCATGCCAGCACCACTAGATGTTCCGTACACGAAGATCTGCTCACAGGAAACCTGGCCGATAAAATAACTGTACAGAACCAATCAACACTACTCACTAGAAGCAAATAAGCAGAGGGGTAGGAAGCTCCACAATAAGGAAGACCCACCCACAGGATGAACTATAAAGAGCCAAGCAAGCACCACAAACTAGAAACAACCATGCAGGAAGCAACAGAAAGCCCCACCTTCAGCAATCTCCAATCACAAGAAGTCCTGTTCATAAGAAATCCTTCCCACTGAAATTCCCACCCACAGGATGGATAGTAAAGAGAAAAATTCAAGTCAGTACCTTTTGGGGCAGGAATTAACCAGGCAGACTAATTCAGGTTGTGGAAAGAATAAGTCAAAGGAGGCAGAACACACCTGAAACTAGACAAAGAACTGTGTCTGTAAAATCAACAAACTCTGTCTGGAAACATATCATAAAAATGGGTCTGAAAGCCCAAGCCATTGAACCTGGACCTCTCACTGACTGGTGTACAAGCAACAGTGCTGCAGGGTGTTGGAGAAGCTTCTGTGATCCATGGCCACTGTCTCCGACAGACAGATTGCACAAAGGATTCCTGATGGAAGCGCTGTGGTTCTGCCCGGAGCAGAGAATTCTGCCATTGCTGATGAGAGAGAAGAACTGGGGGTGTTACTGCAGAGGGAGACTGCCACATTGAGAGCCTAGCCCAGCTGCCAGGAAGAAGAGGATCTAACCAGAAGAAAGACTGAACAAGTTCAACGAACGACACCTACACTGCAAAGACCTATGGTGAGCCCATGCTTGCTGTGTGTGTGTTCCTGGTTGTCCCCAGCTGGCCTAAAGATTGTTTCTGCCCTCATCCTTGGTCTAGGACAGTTTGGTTGGGATGCTGGTACAGACTGCAGCTTCATGTACCTAGAGCAGGAAGCTGTGCTGCTGTGCCCCCTGCTTGTAACCCTGCAGGTCCCAAATAACTATCTGAAGTGCGACACACTGAAAAGATTGAAACCACAGT
This sequence comes from Calotriton arnoldi, assembly GCA_963921515.1. Taxonomy (NCBI): domain Eukaryota; kingdom Metazoa; phylum Chordata; class Amphibia; order Caudata; family Salamandridae; genus Calotriton; species Calotriton arnoldi. The sequence goes on from CAWUFW010005765.1 coordinate 159,898, forward strand.
CAGTGGTTTACGCTCTATTCCCAAAACTGTGTTCGGTTTAAAAATGCCATGGCCGAGGGAATTCTCAAGCGGGGGGCTCAATGGACAACTTTAGCCCCTGGTCAGGCTCCCACCTAGCCTGACCTGTTTACGGTGGTGCTCCACTTTTCAAATGAAATTTGCTGGCGGGGCCGAAATGGCTGTACCGGGTGTCGGGTGTTAACCCAGGAGGCTGGATCGGTGAGGGCCAGTTTTGTTACTGGGAGCCGGATCTGCAGCAGTGCTGCAATACTGGCCCCCAGTAACAAAAGCAGCAAGCAATCATAATCCACTCACTTTCGTTTCCAGCCTCCCGGAGCCAGCCAGTGCTTGACACTTGCACTCCCCCGCAAACTCTCCTTGAAGTGGTCAGGCTCGCTCACTATGCACTGTGCGGGGCTGGTCTGACAAAATTGCCAGAGCTGCTTTGGGTTCCCAGTCCGGCCCTTTTTGCAGGTAGGCTCTCATCTTGTTTGTGCACCCGGGGGTTGGGAAGTTTGTTTGGGCCTGTGATCACTTCTACAGGGACCGCTCAGACCCTATCGCAACTCGTCCGTGAGACCACAGAGGTGACTAGAAGAAGAAGGTAGAGCTAGGTGGGCAAACAAGCTGCTACCGGACGGGTAGCAGTGACACATCCCCTTTGAAGGGAGGCTTTTTTGTTCTGCTGAGGTCCATGGCTCCTTGAGACTTTCAATTTGCACATACCGATCTGCTGAGTAGCCTCCCTAAAAACAATAATGGCACAGTAGGCATAATGTCGTAGCAGACTTATTTGTGGAGTATCGTGTCGTGAGTAGAATTAAATACTTTTTCTCATTCAAAATAATGCACTGGTTAGACAAACGACACCGCTACGCAACATATCCTCAACACAGGCCCTCGTATCGCACCTTCGCAGCATCCCAGAATCGCCGCTGCAAAACGCATCACGGACACAGGACCTTGCATCGCAACGAACAGCACATCGAACTGCCGCTGAGCAACGCATCTTCAGCGCGGGATCTCGCAATGCTCCGTAACCAGGATTTAAGGTACTTTGTTCAGTGGGCCTAACTTGGTCCCTGTATCCAGCCCACACTCCATCACAGTCAGCCCGAACTTGTGACTTTTTCCCGGTCCCCAACGACCAGATAACCACAGTTGGCGCTTTGTGCTTTTCAGCACTATTTATACTTAAATCTTTAAAATAGTATATATCTAATTCAACTAATTGGATTTTTGGCCTTTTTGGTGTCAAATAATTATTTAAATTTTACTCTATTTTTCAAAATTGGTGTGAGATTTTTCTTGTGTTGTGTTTTTACTTTTATTACTGATTGTGTACTGCATAAATACTTTACACATCACCTCTAAGTTAAGCCTGACTATTTTTGTGGAAAGCTACCAGAAGGTTAAGCACAGGTTAATTTGGAATTTACTGGTGTTTGAGCCGGACAGGTTTCACCCCTCTCAACCAGTAACCCACTGTCCTACACCTTCCCACTGAAATTTCCGTCCAGAGGAAGTATAAAGAGACAAAACCAATCAAGCACCACACACTACAAACAACCATGCAGGAAGCAACAGGAAGCTGCATCCGTAGGGAGACATACTCAAAGAAAGAACTTTAAAATGCCAAGTCTAATTCACCACCATTCACCAAAAGGTACCATCCAGAAAATGACAATAAGTCCCTTAGTCCCCGGGCAATCTCAAACTGCCCTTTCCTCCTTGCAATAACTTTCCATTCCAATGTAACTATTTGTGTTCCAGTATTCTACACAAAGAAACTTAGCAATTGTACTTTGAACAAAGATGGAAGAGCCATGGGAAATCCACCCTGCTATCGGAAGACTATGCAGACATCTTATGTGAGAAAAGTGTAGGGCAAGTAGCATTCATCATGTAAATGATTTATTGACATATTTGTTACTAGTACTGGTTGTTCCTCTCATTTGCTCACATATACATTAGGAAGTCACAAGTTTTAAGAATTATGACGATGCCTAGATGAAAATGATTTTTTCTACCCTACCTGACGTATTTCATAATTACACCCATACATGGACCACTAACAGGCGAACGCTACCGCTGCGAAAAATAGGCATCATCCAATTTGTGCCTGGCGCATAAACTACTCAAACAAAATGTACTTTCTCCTGTTGATCTCAGTGCTTATCGAACAGATGTGAACATTTTTATCCACAAAATTGCATATGAAGGGGCTCACAGCCTTTTGTACATAAAGAAAGGGAGCTAATGGAAAACAAACTTAAATTTTATATCTATTTGGTCACACTCCCAGGGAACTGCAATTTGCCAGCTCCTTTCTAACATTTAGTGATTGATTTGTCAACGATCGTAAGTAGTATTGTATCCAAATAATTACCCTGTGTTTTATTGAACACGTTATTGCTTGTTTTTATCGTGGGGGATGCCTTGTCACATTGGGAGCAGCGTTTATGTGCAGAGTTAGAAAAAGTTGCCTTAAACAAGAAGTGTAGAATACTGTTTATTTAGACTATAAGAGTAGGAGGCCCTAGTACTACTGTGTTAGTTATTACTCTGTCTTCCACTAGACAAGCACTGCACTCAAGAGTTGTCTGCTATACCTCCAGTTGTCAATGACAGCATTAAAAGATTAGATCATAAAATGTTTTTGAACCTATCGAAAAATACAACATACTCCTAAATTAAAATGACAACCCCTGGAAGATCATGCAGCTGCGGTGTTTCCCACGTATATATTGATTTACCACGCTTGCCACAGGGTCCACCTTCTGCTGCATATTTTACAAACTTCAATATAAAAAAACTCTATTTCTAGCTTTCACTGATCAATAGTGACTAAAGAAATGTGCAATGCATGATGTAGTGTGGTGATGGGCACTTTGCTATAGGTTAACTGGCGACCTTTCGGTTGTTGGTTTCTGTATTCACAGCAAACTGCTATTAATTAGGTGATACCAATACCAAACAACATTTATGTCCCAAGTTCATGGACTGGAGGAGGGCCTTTGTCTGCAGCAGCAACAAATCTTGATTTTTAAATATAATTCAAGGCGGGTGGAAATAATTACACCTCCTTTTTGTGAAAATGTACAGATTTTCTGTTTATGCAAATTCATGTTACACCGAAGGCACTGTTCACAGAACAGCAGTCATTTTATGAGGGCGCTCAGAGAGTAGAGACATATCACTCATATTAATTCTCTTTTTGAAGTCTTGTTTGACTTATTACTTAACTTCAGAACGTGTAACAACTTTGAGTCTCACAGTGCCTTCTATGGAGACCCTTAATTTATACGTATGTAATGTCAAATACTGCTCTACTTTGGTGTTTCTTAATGGAAAGATGTGCTCTCAGAGGCCCACAGAGTGAAACCAAAATAGAAGGCCCTTTCTAAAACAAAACTGGGATACACAGTATAAAGTAGCCATATCTTTTATTACATGTAGACGTATCTTCTGCTCAGAGAAGCATTTATGTTTTAAACAAACTATTTTATTCAAGGGACAGTGTTCATAAAATGGTATTGCTATGCTTCCATGTAAAACAAATATCAGTAGTTGTTGGTGAACAACATCTCAGTAGGGTCTGCTGAATGTGTATACTTTTCAATCTTCAGAAAAGTTTTATGTTGCGTAAGATTTGGACCACTTTTGTACAAACGTATTTAAATGAGAAAATAGCAACAAAATGTGCTGTAAAATTTGTCTTTTCCTGCTGCATAATTTGGTCAACCCTGCCTCATACTTTGGTCGTCCAATGCTGCATGACTCAGTGGCTCCGATTTACCAATCTGCCTGCCAAAGAAGCATTTGAGTTTCTCTATCTAATCATATTTCCAAAGGTAGGTGGGAATCTTAAAATACTTCCTGGAAGACAGCTATACTTTGCGTACTGAATGCATATTCAAATGATAACCAAACTAATGTATACAAAACATGGGCACTTTAGTAAAATGAACTCATTGCAAAATTTGTAATGCATTTTGACAAAAATCTATAAAAATGCAAATATGTACAATGGTTACAAATAATAAAAAGAGGACTTCTAAACATGAACAATGTGGTACCGTAAAATATTCAATGTGCATATAAAATAATTAAACTGTTGATATAAATGCACTGTAACTATGTCATGTACAATAGTTTGCTGACCCCAAGAATGTTGGGGGTATTCTAATTTGTGATGCCACATTGCACACATTTGCGTGAGTGTGTCATGAGTTCCAAATTACCCCAGTGGACTTGCAAATGACTACAATTTACCTTTGGGAGTGTTGTGGCATTGCAGTTTCACCAGTGTATCCTGTTGTTCCTGGATCTACATCAAGTGTAATTCAAAGTCCAAGATGACCACTGGGCAAAATGGTACTGTCCTTCTAAACATGTACTGTGCTCCCATGATTTGCTTATAGACATTCATCCGAGTTTCTAGGCTATATGCGTAGAGCAGTGACTGATTACACATTTGACAATAATGAAGGGGATACTTTTATTTTAATTCATTGCATTTTAACAGGGGCATTTATAAACCTTAAACCTAGACTCAGATGGTAACGGAGCACTAGATGCATAGCCAAAGTAAACATGTACAAATATGAAGGCACTTTTTCAATGAAATCTAAAGACAATAAATGCATTCAAATAAAGAAAAACGGTATCACAAACGATGAAGTGGAAGAAGGGAAGCAAAATAATCTATGACAGCGTGAAGATTGTAAAGAGATTGGTTTTGAGACCTTTCTTAAGTTGCAACAATGAAGGAACAAATCAGAGGTGCAAATGGCGATTGTTCGAGAGTCTTGACTCATTTGCCCATCGGTGTCTTTTGGATTTTGAACCTGGCAAGGAAGGTACCCTTATTAATGCGTGCAGCGCCAGGCACTTTGTTGAGCACATGCATTACAAACAAGTGTTAAGCATACAAGATACACTTATCCAGGTAATGCAATCACACAAAGAGGCCAACTGACGCAACAGAAGCTTAGTCTTACAACAGACAATCCATCTCAACAATTAAATTAATTGGCTAATAATTCATCCAACATCACTTGATACAATCAGCTACTTTCCACAAAAATATGCATTTTCTGGGCAATAGGCACATGTATCAACCATGGAAATATGTATATAATTTCACTGAGCCTTCCGGTCTCACCTACCAAAAAATATACAAGTTTCTGAAAGTGACATACTCGCCCTGCAAGGACACACCTATACAAATCCGAATCAGACTCCCATCTGTAAAGAAAACATTTTCAAAGTCATAGCCTCGATTCGTGAAAGGCACTGTGATGCCATCATAATGGTTCTAATGGTCACAGGTTCTAATTAACAATAACATTAAGGTTTTAATTTCACAGTCCAATGTTTGTCACTCTCACCTATCTTGCGGGTGGCCTTTGGCATTCTTGAATCCTCAGATGTGTTTGAAGCATCATCTTGCTCCTCCCCTGTTGAATTTAGTATGAGCAGTTAATGATTGAATGCAAACTGCATGCGGCTCATGAAAATACACTATTTCTTTGACTCGTCATAAACTCATAGGTCAAAAGCACTGTGCACAAATTATTAGCTACAAACACATCTGTACACTGAGCTTTATCCCACCAAAGCTGCCTTGATCTTCATGAAGGTCTGACATGACCACACAAGTCGATGCTCCTGAGTGAACCCCCTTATTTCACATCAAATCCGTATTGCGATGGCTAAGTACACACGCGCAGAAAAAATAGAAACCAACACTTATGTCGAAATCACAAACACTTCTCATGTAGCTGTTTTTCAGCCCGGCTCCTGCACATCTCAAGCAATGGAGCATTTGTTATAAAGTACCATCTGGAAAAGATCATGCGTGCTCAAACCTGAAGAGTGTGTAGACCTTCTAGGGCCAGAGGAGATAAAAGGCTCAAGATAAGAGAGTAAAGCAAACTTCCAGTACTGCTCTGACTTCAATGCAGAGGCCATCACCTACAGGACACCAATCCCGGGAGGAGAATTCACAATGTATTATCAAATAAGGAAAATGCTGCAACTGTAAAATGGGACTTGAGTGACAGGAGTTCTAAGGCCAAAGTGAATTGTTTCAGGACAGAGAAGCAGGTGAATTTTAAATGGGAGAGTACGTCACATCCTAGGGTACCGGGGACTCTCAAAGAAGGGGATGCAAATGGGAAAGACCACTCCTTATTAACTAGCATAGGCAGGGATATCCATTGTATTTGGGTTGAAATGGCAACGTTTGTGGGATTAAAAATTGGGTATTCACTCAGATATTAGGGTAGCAGCAGCTTGATGGGTGAAGACTGTTGGTTTTTGGTATATGTTCCAATATTTGTTTTGAAAGCAGGGAAGATATGAACGGATAAGGAGTGTGCCAAAAAGGATGTCTGCATTAGGGTGCTTGGTCCTGATATGGGATAATATCAGTAGGCATATAATTACAATTGTTTGCATAGTTAAAGCTCTGAATAAATGCCTGACATGGAATGTCCATGAGTGTTATAACCAAGTTATGAATGAAAGGTTAATGCCATTTGAAAATCGACTTAAAGTAAATACTGTGATGCTTCAGCAGAGCATCCCATTTAAGGTCACGGCAAGGCATATATTATGCAGATCAAAGGACAGGTTTACGGGGAGCTCAGCAAATTCACAAGTTGTCATAACAGAGTAGTCGTTTGAGTGTACAATGTCACATGCACGTACAGGCATTATGGGATCACAGACTAGTTAAACAAATATTTGAGGTACCTACAGAGCAAGGCTGCATTGACTTGGAAATGTATTGCAAACACATTGCTAGGCTCTAGAGGACGTATTTCAACAAATATATGTGGGTATAAATCCAATCTCCCCCAACACACACCACCGTTTCATAAACATCAATACCTATTCCAGGAGAGTGTTTTTCTCTAGAATGGCCATTCATAGGCCTTTCTAAAGATACACTGGATGAACAGAAGAGTTGCTACAACAACTAGTATAGAGGTTTGAAGTGAAAAGAACAAATATCCCTAGGTGAATCAGGAAAACTACAGCGCACACCAACACAACATGCAATAGGGAGATCCTCCCATAATGCAATGCCCTTAAAGTATTTACTAGACAAGAGGCAGGGAAATATCCCAGCATGGTTATAAAGAATGAAAGTGAATGCCTCAAGTGTCCAACTTAGGTCGCTGTATTAACTGTTCCTGATAGGCTGCATTGCCTTAGATTTGCGGATATCCTTCAGATGCTGATTAAACGAGTAACTTTAGATAACTTGCTTAGTAGACCCCACCTGTAATTGAGCATGTGATGTGTAAGACACACAGATGTGCATGTGTGGGCGTACACACAATACGTATTAGTGGGGAATATACTCAAGAGAAATAGTGCACTGCCGTTGGGAAAATGAGTTAAATAAACAGAAGATGGTGCACAGTGAAAATGCGGAGGGAGAAACAGAGAGAAAAAGATGGGGAAGAGATGCACCAAGCAAAAGTGTTGCTGGGAATGGGAAATTGTCTATAGGAAGTAGAGAAAAGAAGACAGAGAGGGAAAGAGGCAGATAAAGAAGGGATAACAAGCATGGAAGCAACAAGAATGACAGTGAGAACAGAATCTGTGAAAGAGGGAATCTGTGAGAGACTGAAAAGTGATATGTGCTGAGCAAGAGAAAGAAAGTAGGAATATAGAGAGTGATAGCATGTGATTCCGAAAAGAAAAGATGGAGTTGTCTTTATGTTAAAACGAAAAGCAAGGCGAGGGAACAAACAAGTATGTTGTGGGAAAGATGCAAAAAGCAGTCTTTATTCAGATCATGTTATGCTTCACCACTGGGGTTAAGCACTTATACAACGATTATGGTAGTGTAGGTAAAACACCCAGAAAGCTGATTTCTTTTCAATCACTGGCCACTGAAGGCAAACTAGACCCCAAAAGCATTGGATACAAGGAAATTCTCTCTTGGTATAGCAATGCTGGAAACTGATGTTATTGTTCTATACATTTGTTTTACAAATTTGGTTTTCACAATTTTGTGGGCATTTCATCCTGGACAGCAACCACCAGAGTAATGTCATAGAGAATAAACACAACGAAATAGGCATTATGAAAAGCTGAAGCTGAGGTAAGCAGCCTTTGGTTGATCTGCACTTGAAAGCAGATTCGAAGTTGAGAGGTTGCCCCAAGTGAAAATACTTCACCTTCTGTTTCTATTACATTTTACCCATCTTTAAAGAAGCCGTCTGGGAAACTCATTTAAGACGGCTTGACAATCCCTTAGTAGATGTTCTTAGATGTCCTTTTACACATAATCTAATGTAAGGATGCTTATGGGACTTTCTTGTGAACATTCCAGAAACAGAAATAGCAGTACGACATCATCGACAGTATGACTTAAATGTTGGGTACCGAAAAACAACATATCAAGTGTAAAGGTAGTCCATTCCATCCATATCATACAGATGTTTTCAGGATTTCAACTGCCTGCTTAAAAGGCTGGTGATGTTTTTTGACTGACAATCGGCATTGAATATATATTGACATAGACCCTAGAAGTACTTCGCTATGTTCACTTTCTCTCAAATTATAGCACCATCAGCTTCAGTTTGCTCATTCGTAAACTCTGATGCGAGAGGACGTGTACTCCTTCTTGCATCTTGAAATATTCCCATTGCCAAGCCACTAATTCCCCCTCATGGGCACTTCCCAGCTGTATTCTTCTTGAACCTCTTGTAACGCTCAAAGGAAGGCAATATTTGGTCAATACTAAGGTGTTCCACGGGATGTTGCCGGTCAAAGCAGAGGAAGGAGAGGGTCTACACACCTCCATGTTTGCCGCTACACTGTAGCTAAATTTGCCCATTTTACGCTTATTCCTTGATGTCACCAAGTTGATTTGGCACCTTTGTTCCTTGTATGCTTTGGGAAGTAATTATGACGAATTACTCGCCCTCAAAAGAGAAACCCCGTTACTGGCTCAACATATGGTAAGATGTTTAATAAGGCTAAAAGTTCTGTAAGAAAATATTGATATTTTCAAAAGTACCCAAATTTACCACTCAAGACACTGTCTTGGTCTTCTTAATGCACACTCCTTGATGATAGTCATCCTATAGGAATCCATATCTTCATTCTTCAAGTTAAGTTAGATGTGTTATGTATAACAGAGACATGGCTACAAGAGTGGTATTGGGTCATGGTAGTAGAAGCCGTACCCACTGGCTAGAGCGGCCAGGTGAACGCCGTAGGGGAAGAGTTGTGATTATAGTCACCATTCTCCCTGAAAAACCTACAATCTAGTGTTGAGCGTGCAGAAATACTCCCCTCATCAATCAGTTAACATAACCAATGTTTTTCTGTTGCTTTCCTGCTGTATATCATACTCCTTTTACACCTCCAGGATTTCTGGTTAAATTTGGGGAATGTGCCCTCCGTTATAATTGACACCAAATGTTCAATTATTTTAGGAGACATTAACCTTGCTCTCTCTTATCCTATGAACACTAAAGCCATTAAGTTCTTCTCACACCTTACAATAGCAGGGAGGGAACAGAGCCTCACGGGAGGCTTCCCCACAGTAAAGTGACAAAGACAGTTGGCAGCGATAGATTTGGCGGTGCTTATTTTAAACTTGCTTCTTGAGTCACCTGCTGTTTATGGATCAAATCTGGTTTTATTTTAACTGAGATACGTACACATATATCTGCCTACACCCAGAGGCCAGCAGAGATGACTCCGGCATGAACCAGAAAAAGTAGGAACTACAAACTAGAGACCCATTCCCATTCCCACTCCCCCAACACCGAGCACGATAAACCTGTTCAACCTGTTCTGAGTAAACATAGGTTTGGTTATGGAATAACCCATCCACCACAACAAGAAGCCCCAACTCTGTCCACCTCGGGCCAAGAAAACCTCTCCCAACGAGCCCTACCCCCAACCCAGAGGTCAGTTGGAGCACCCTAAAATATTTAGGGCACGTGAGCTCCCGGAATTCATTAGAAAGGAAATGTAGCAAAGTCACTCATTTGTCTATGAAATTCCCCTACCTCTTCTCAAGTGAGTGGGTCAGTTTTTCATGCCTAGAATATGCCACATATTATATACCGACGTAGTGTGGTCTGGAAAGCTGGCTATCCCCAAAGACACGTAATTGCCTGTCTTGCCTCACATACTACTAGTGCCATTTGCCTTCCCTTCCACTAGCATAGTGGGAAAGTTTGGGAGTTAGGAAGGCCCGATAATGTGTATCTCAAGATCTGAATGTCGAAAATAGCATCAATGCATGCAGCACCCCCTCCTAGTAGTTAATTTGGGACAGTGCCAAAGAAGATGGCTCAATGTGCCAGGGGTCCACAGACCCTCCAGCAATCCACAGATCACCCTGCATTCAAGGTATGCACTCTGGCAGGGGGCAGTACCAGTAATGAGCAAGTTTTATAGTTGCCTCTTGTTCCACGATACACCTGGTTGTTTGCCCCATTCTATGGTAAATCTCTGACCACTCTCAGTGCGAGAGAGTGCGATTCAATCTGGATTTCCAGCACTTGACTTGGGGATATCTCAGAAGATCGGGCCTAATAAGAAATGTGTAAATTTCAGATCAAAGATGCATATTCTCTTTGTCTGTTAGAATCTATTTTTCAAGTTGAGTCAGAGGCCTACTTGCCAGGGGTTTGATAGACTTGTGAGAGAGTTAATGCCTCACTTGAAGATACTGAAACCTCTGTTTCTGGGAGGTTAAAGTCCTGTATTAACGGACTAAAGGAAACCACGCCATTTTGATCAAAGACACAGATGATTTTCTTGGAGCCCTGTGATTGTCACTTACTGAACCCAACCCAAGTAAAATCACAGCTGCCTGGCATTGGCGAATATGGAGAGGGAAATTTTGTGAGGCCGCTGTGATATGTTTGGAATACCTAGACCCCCTTCCTCCAGGCGCCTGCAAGGTAAGATCCGGGCCCCAATCGCCAGTTCACATAAAGAAGCCCGCCTCTGACTGGAGCTTTTTAAACATAGATGGAGGAGGCAGCAACAGGAGCATCAAGAATATATACAGTATTTTAAGTAGGATAGACATTTTAACCACTGCCACTCTGCCCAACCATGAACGTCCCTTCAACTGCCATGAATGCAGTTCCTTGTGTACAGTCTACTGGAGGCAACTGTAATTTATACTAGCCATGAACTCTAGTGTGGGCGAGAGTTAAATCCTCTAGAAGCACACAGTTCCCTGATCGAGGACCTCTGGCCATGTGGGACTCAAATATTAAGATTCTGAGATTACTGTAAACTGAGAGAAAAGCCTGAGACCTTCCCAAACTTGGAGAGTTATTTAATTAGGGGATACAGTGACTGCATGGGGTTAGTGAGCAAGACCAACCCATCGTTCGCATGTAAGCTTAATCTGTCCTAATTTGATTTTCGTAATACAGTTGTTTTGCCTTATCCTCTCTGCCATCCGCTCCATATAGAGCATGAAGATGAGAGCAGAGAGCGGGCAGCCATGTCGGAGTTCCCCTGCAGATAGAGAAGGGCTGTGAGCTGGTGCCATTGACCCGGACTCTGGCCCTTGGGTTTGTGTAGCTGAAGAAAACCCATCCGCAAAAATTAGGCCCATATCCTCAAGTCATAATGGTTTAAAAGGCCTGTGGACCTTATCAAATGCTTTTCCTGCATTGATTACTAAAAGTCAGTTTTCTGCATTGATGTGATATTGTTTGTGAGGTGTAGGATGTGTTTTGCATTACTGCAGCAGCTTTTGCCAGGAAAAAATATGGCCTGGTCTACTAGACTAGCTGCATGGGGTTACGGCTCTCAGCAAAGATTCATGTAAAGAGTTTGGCATCAATGTGAAGTAGGGATCTATGTCTCTAGACAGAGCATTAAGCTGGGTCTTTCTCTGGTTTGGTAATAACCAAGGCTGAGGCCTGGATCTTAGTGGCTGAATAGGAAAATAAGTTGAAAAGCGTTATAGGGACCAGTGCAAGGGAGAGGCAGCAGGTCTTGTAGAATAATCTGTGGCGGCGATTTAAGGAATTTAGGTCTAGCACAGCTGCAATCGCCTCTTCTATACTGAAAGGTTTGTCTAGGCGTTCAGCTTGCTGAGGAGTTTATTTTGTGAAATGGGAGCCTCTTAGATTTCTCTATGTTGCCCTGGTCATTCCAAGAAGAATGACTCACAGAATTCAAGGAATTCCTGGGCCATAGCTGTGCCATCTACTACAGCTTCCTTATCCTGGTTTGGCCACCTTCTTAATTTTTTCTGTGTTAATTTTCCTAGAATCATGCCTGCCTTGTTACCACTGGAGTAGTACTTCTGCCTGGTTCTAAGGACAGCATATTCTGCCCTGTTCATGTCCACCTGTATAAGTTGGGCTCTGGCTCCCGACAATAAGCGCCAAACTCTCAATGCCCCAGACCTCTTGTGGAGGTTCTCAGCTCCCTTGTCGAGTTCCCCAGTTCCTCTCGAATTTTGTTTTCTTTGTTTTCTCTGGCTAACAGGGATATTATAGTCCTCCTGATGACCGTTTTCAGGGTGTTACATACCACGTCGATCTCGTCCATGTTCATGCCCTTGTGCAAAATGCCGACTCTGAGTCGCCACTGGATCGCCCGAGCTCAGACAGTCCAAAGCTGCAGTAGGGACGACACTGGGGCGTGATCCTATAGAGACATTGCCCTTACATCGATCCCGCCCATCCCTGTCCCCAGGGCGGCACTAACCACGAAATAGTCCAACCTGTCATAGGTGTGCTAGGAAGTCGATTAGTAAGTGTAGTCCCTGGTACCAGGGTGTTTGGCCCTCCAAATGTCCACCAACCCAACCTCCATGAGCCATGTCTGCCCCTCTGTGGTAAGGGCCCCCGTTTGTCCTACGTTATGAGCTGATCTACGGTTATTGTCGAAGACAATGTTAAAGTAACCTCCAATCAGAATGTCTTTGTCGAGGCTCTGGAGAATGTCAGCTATAACATGTCTAGCTGCTAGAACCCTTTCTTTCACCTCCGATCTCCTCTCTACCGAAGCCCCTAAAAGGTGACTAGACATTGGGATAGCACTGCCCTCCCTTTTTTGACAGACAAGAGGATTAAAACTGTAGAGGAAACCACTTGGCTCTCATTCAATGTCAGTTTTTGGAGAGTAGGAGTGTCTCCTGAATCAAACAGATCTCATACGCCACATGCAGCATAGAAAAAAACACTGTATGTTAATGAGCTAATCAGGCCACAGGCCTTGAAACATACTACCTTAATTATAAAGGTGGGTTGTATTCAGTTTGCCTTTGGATGCAGCCCCTTATAAATGCTCGACCGTGCACCAGAAGGGGTACACTCCAACTTAGCAATACTTGCATGCAACTCTGTGTTGTCCAGGGGAGCGTCTTGATGTGACAAAAGTAAAAGGATGCCCCAAGGTCAAGAGCAATTCCTGTTCAAAACCACACCAACACACAAATTCTCATCAAAACCATCACCACCCAACCCCCAAACTAAATGCAGGGTACATCAATGTGGGCTGTGTCTAAATCTGTAAGGAGACAGAGTTCACAAACCTCCCCCTACCGCGTCCTGACCTGGACTCCCCAGACATGCTTCACTGCCTGTTCTGCGGCTGCTCCAAGAGGCTTCAACACTGCCAGGGGCACTCAACTTGCCGCACATCAGTATCAGGTGTGGCTCGTCAGGCTCCCTCCTGCTCATCTGTCATCAATCTGTCAATTGACTGCTTGCTGTTTAGTGAAATGGTGGCCGCATCAGGTTTTATCTCCTTTATGAGGTTGTCTATACTCCTCTTGCCACTAGGTCAAGAGAAAAAGCTGTCAAGCTAGACATGATCTTATCTACTAGCAGGCCAAGGACCATAAGTGCTTCCTGCAAAGACCTCAGCTGATGCAGCTTGCCTTCCCACTGGAAGATCAACCGAAAGGAGTGCCCCCATTTGTATCTAAACCCCCATTTGTTAGATCTCGGCTAGACAGCGCATGCGCGGTCTCGAAGAGATGTGTTGTGTTCTATCTGTGGGCTTACAGCCCGCACATCTCCTACCATTGCTAAACATAAGCGTTGCTCTCATTTTCTTTGATGCCATTCGTCATGGCATGCGGGCGTCATGCTCTCTTCTTGTGTTTGGCCATCCCATTGTGCGTGGACCAAGTACATGTCTCCTTACACTGCTCCCGGTTTGCAGAGCAATTATTTTCAAGCACTCCATTAGAGTACTTTAGTTTTCAGGCCGTCTTCCTTGTACACGTATGTTACCTGAACATGAAATACCTTGAAAAAACAAGAGACAAAAGGCGTTTGGCAAAACAGGAACAGATTGTTTAATTAAACATACAGGCTAAGAGAACAGTTACAGGGTCTGAGGAGAGTCTCAATTTACAATCAGTATGTGGCCTCCATTTATTCAGTTCATTGTAGGTAATAAAAGGTTTCCAGGGATCCATTTATGATAAAGAACGTAAGTTGCTGCCTTTGGAGTCATAAATTAATTGTCTAATGAAAAATACAGGTGGGTCTTGACCTTGCGTGGACACATTGTGACCAGTGGGTAACATGTCCAGATGTCCGGCATGGGGAGCGTGTTATCACTGCTTGTGCTGTGTTCTGATTGGCTATGTGTTCCTAACTCATGTAGCATCAGACTTTAAAGTGTTTTAGGAGCACGTGTACCCCCTCCAGCCATGTGTGCTTTATTGGGGTCAATCTCCCTTGACCATTGTAGTGTCACTGCACCAATCTGTGGTACTGATCTAAGGTTTCCTGTTTGTGCATTTGTCTGCCGTCTACCTACCACCCCACCTCTGACCTATCAATCAGTGACCACGGTCCTAGGTCTTAGTGCTTGCCTGACTATGTATTTGTGAGTTGGGGTTGATGTGGAGTTCACAATGGGCGAATTCGTTAATAAAGACGCAATTTCATTCTCATAAATGAACGTATATTTTTTCATGTTAGCATCAACTTTTACCATGTTAACATACACACATGCCACTAAAATGCATGCACGTGTACATAAACGAATGCATTTCTTAAAAAGTTGTTAAAACATGAACTGCACTTGTTTATTTTTTATTTTTTGCATGATCCGATGGTATTGGAGTGCTCACTCCGTCATCCGTCTTGCCATAGCACAAAAACAAGCTGATGGTATTGGAGCGCTTTAAGTGCTCACCAGTTACGTTACACAATGATACATTCATTTTTGTCGCTGATCCTGCCTCAAATAAGGTTTTTTTTTCATCGTTGCTTGCCTATCTCCCCATCTCCTCCTGCTTTCCTCCTTGACCCACCCCCCTACCTCCCTTGTCACTGCTACTTTTTTTTTCTTTTTCTTTGCACAATCCTATGGTACTGGAGAGCTTGTTCCTTCCTCCACCTTGCCATAGTGCTAACACCATCCAATTATATTTAAGCGCTTTCAGTGATCACCAATTACATTACACAAGGACACATTCATTGTCGTAGGCAGGGGGAAGCATAAGTGATTTGTCCAGAATCACAAATTGTTCATCTGACACGGAGATGCAAACCTGGTTCCCTGTCGACAGATCTGCCCGTTACGCCACATCGTCGCTTCACTTCAAAGCTCCTCGACTGCTTCTCACTATCAATTTCACATTTATTCAGCAAGAACCTGTCAACACCGAACAAGCATTGGCAAAGCCAATAGATCAAAGCAATGCCTGAGCTATTGGCCTTGTCAATGTGAATGTTTTTTTGCCATGTTGTCTATCAGCACATCTGCTGTTCAGCATGGCTGACAGTCACTGAAAAAAGCGCTATGAAGCGGCCAGCACAGGCCACGTCATAGCGATTTTTTGTGTTAGGAGGGGCAGGACAATAAACACAACAAGTGGGGGAGAAGAGACTAGGCGTCGGCTCAACATCCTGTGATTCTGGGCTTTTAGTTACTTACAGCCATGCTGAACAGCAGATGTGCTGCTAGACAACATGGCTAAAAAGGTTCACACTGACAAGGCCAATAGCTCGGGCATTGCCGAGACCAATTGGCTTTGCCAATGCTTATTGCCCCTCAGAGCAACGACGTGCTCTGCCTTCCCCGTAAAGCTGTAGGCTTCTATACTGGGGGTCTATATTACCCCAGTATAAGTCTACTAGGGTATCACTCTACCACGTCTGGATATCATACCACATATAGGGAACCAGACCTATGGTAGTGCACCACTCACTTTTTGGTCCTGATGAAGTGCCACATGACCCGCTAGGGGCAGACCGGGCACGGAACATGTTGACCCACTACAACGCGATAGCCCTTTAGGAACATTGCATCCACTTAGGGCTTCAACACATTTTAACTAAGCTGGAACTACCTTTTCGAATAAATTAGATTTGAATAGGACTGCTCCATACTTATTTTAAACCCACTCAATTGTGCACTACCCAGCCCTCACACCCGCACGCACCCTACGGCTTCTTCAAAAGATCTCCGCCAAAGAGCCCCGTTTAAGGGAGCCCGACGGGCATTGCAGCGCCGGCCCGACGAGGAGCATGGCCCAATGATGAAGCATGACATCCCTCGGGGTGTGTGAGGGCATCACGAAGAAATACCTCCCTTTCCCCTGCACTCCCTGCTAGGAACTGCACATCCTTTGATACACAGTCCCATTTTGGAGCTAGTGTGCAGGACCTGTTTAAATACAGCTCCCGGTCCCTCCTCTTCTTTGATATATTTAGGAATGCAGTCATTTGGTGGAACTCCTTCCACTTCTGGAGAGTGATCCAGAAAAGATCCCTGAAGGGGGACAATTTATGAACCTGCAATGTAAAAGTACCAATTCCTCATGCATCTTTCAGGATGTGTTCCTTTGTTTTAAAATCTTGAACGCAAGTAAGCATGGCTAGAAGCATGCCTGCCTTTGTTCCGGATGTCGCCAGTTCTGTGGGTTGTGTCCAAACCAATGAAAGGCTTGTCATCCTTTGCTGGGCTGTACCCAAATAATTTGAGCACACAGGATTCCTCCTCTGTTCCTTCTGCTTTGAGGAGAGCACCCCTAATTTTTATGTTGTGCCTCTGGGGCCTGTTCTCTGGGTCCTCCAGGTGTGCCTGTATGTTCCGTCATGCTCAGTAGGTCTTGTGCAGAGATTCGAGTTCCTGCTCCCTTCCATCGCTGGTGTCCTCCAACAATCAAAAGTCTGTGGCCCAAGCCATTCAAGTCATACTTGATTCCTTTGGTGAGCTCAGCCTTTAAGGAGAAAAATGTCCACCTGAAAATTCTGGAATAGGTTTTCCATAAAGGCTCTTGAGAGGGAGCTTCCCCCTCCTGGCTATGAGGCATCACGCTCACTGCGTGCTTATCGTCCCTGGGGTTCACCGATCTCTTGGGGTCGCCGGTTTTGTTAGCATAACACAAATGTTAGCTTTTTTGGGGGGGTTCTAGACAAAATCCCTACAAATCAGCACGCCACTGCTCTCAAGGGCCGAAGCCACATCTTGTTTCAGGAGGATGCCCAGGTCACCTGCCTAGCACACCTACCCCCACTTGCTTTACATGCTTTTTAAAAGACATGCATATTTAAATTTAGACTCTAAGCTAGATTTAAAATCAGAAACTTTGTAAAGAATTTGTAAAATCCTGTTTTTAACTTTAGAAAAACAAAGCATATTGAGTAATGCTATTTCACAGAAAGGGTGAAAGACTTGAGACTATCTGTTTTTTTGGAACTATACAGTAGGACACAATGTCATAAAACATATACAGAAAATGTGAATAGCTCTGTCACACCAGTAGCTAGGGTTACACGCCACTACATATATTGCCAACTGTTTCACAAAATGTATACTTGCCAATGCAATTTCTATTACTTGTGCCATTACAAGAAAAAGAATTACACTGTCAAGTTTGTAAGAACACCATCTCAGGCATTGGTGACCGAAAAACATGCTAGACATAAACACAAAAGACAAGAAGGTGCTACAACCAAAGGGGAGGGGCTGTAGGATCTATACTACTCAAAGTTTGCAATAGAAAAGGACCCAGGTAACTGCAAAAACAGAATTATGAGAACTATTATGTATACCTAGGACAGTGACTAACATTGAAGGAGCTAGACATTAAATATTTCCAAAGAAAGGACACAGGAGTTCAGTATTAAAGACAGTAACATAAATCTGCAAGTCCCAGCAAGTATTTGAACCCCATTCCATAACTAGGATATTCAAGGAAAAGACGGTGACAGTTGCACTTAAAAACAAAGATGGATGCTGTTGAGGAGTAATTCAGCATAGGAAGTTGCAGTGCAAGGAGAACACCTTCAACAGACAAAGTTGTATTTCAAAGAAATAGTGGGTGATGAAAAGAAAGACAACTCGTTCAAGCACAGTTCCAGAAGAAGTCCAAGGGCAAGTCAAGGACCGGCCCTGGACAGAACCGGAAAACAGCTAGTCAGAGAGCATCAGATACATTGTAGCAAAGTCCAAAACGTCCAAAATATCAAACAAAGCAGAGACAGACTGGTCAAGTTTCAAGAATACAACTAGACAGGGCGGAAAAATATGACACCATCAAAGAGAAGATTTGTGTACCAAGTGGAGAAGGTCATAGCTTAATTCAAAGTGCATGTTTTACCACTGCTCCTATGAGGTCAGATTGCCCCATGCCAACTGGGAAATGTACTGCCTGAGCAGGTTAAACCATATTACTGCAAGATCCCTCAAATACAGCTACATGGAGCTCTCCCCAAGTGTCACCCTTTGTCCTTATAAGCCTTTTTAGGTCTCGCCTGAGCCAGCGCGCATGCGCTGCCCTGCGAGGCTTCTAGTAAGGACTTTACACTCGCAGCACACGCTCATGCGTGTGCTTTTTACACCTATTGGCCTTTGCGTGCGTCTTTCTAAGAAAGACAGCACGCAATTGGCCAAAGGCGGGTGCATGTCCCGCCTTCTCTCTCCCCTGGCCTAGGGAGCTCGGGAGCGAGCATCAGCGCCATCTGTTTCCATTTATCGCGCCCGCGTCTTGCGTTCGCGTTAATTGGAAACAGATGGCGATCGCGCTGGCCCTGCCGCTCGTGCTACACAAATACCATATACATACATTGACGTAGCATGCGTTTGAAATCTTTTTATTTATGAACTCCCTGTCTTGTAGTTCATCATGTTTTTGTAGTGTAAATGTTGCAAACACGAATCTAATGATCGATCTATTTTAACACGTTAGCGTAGAATTAGTAATAAATGCGAAAGTGTGCGCAGATCTGTGGAATGACAGGCGTCGGACCTCAGTACGCAATAATTTGAGCGTTAGAAGCGGTCCTGTCTGGATTACACTTCAAAGCAACGTTTTCCATCCTGTAGCCGTGGTGTTTCTGTCAAACTGAGCTGTGCCTTCGTGTATTACGAAATAGCAAGAAAGCTGGTGCTCTGATGGTTAACAGACTTGCCAACCCGGAAAACGTATTCACCCTGTGAAAAGCGGCTTGAAGAGGGTGGCAGGGTGCTTTGCTGGTTACTGCCTGTTAGACCTGGCATCCTTGGCGTGGGTCTCCCTTCCATTTTTTCACTATGCCTCCTCTGTTACTGACCTGTTTTTGCTGGATTAGATGCTTTGGGCACTTTGCCACTGCTATTCAGTGCCAAAGTGCAAGTGCTCCCTATGATAAATTGATGTATGGATTAGTGACTCCATGTTTGGCCTATTTGATTCACTGTCAGACCCTAGTACAGTGCACTGGTTGTGCCCAGGGCTTGTGACTCAAATGCTGCTGGTGGGCTTGCAGCACTGGTTGTGCCACCCACAGGAGCAGCTTGTAAAGTGTGTCTCAGGCCTGCCATTGCAGAGCCTGTGTGCAGTCTGGTACTGCCACGTCGACTTGGTAAGTGCACCCACTTACCAGTCCCCAAACCTTCCCTTTCCTGCATATTAGTCACCCCTAAGGTAGGCCCTAGGGCAGGGTGCATTGTATGTGTAAGGTAGGACATGGCCTGGTGTGTGTGGCATGTCCTGATAGTGAATTACAGCCAATTTCGTTTTTCACTATTGCAAGGCTACCTGACCCCATAGGCCAGAATGGGCAGTTTCATTATAACATCTTATAATCCTAACTGACACAGGGAACATGGTAGAAAAACGAATTTAGTATGCCTGAACTCAGAATGATAAAATACATCTTTTAGCGAAGTTGGTTTTAACATTCTGTGTTTGAAAATACCACTTTTAGAAAGTAGGTATTTTCTTGCCTAACCATCCAGCCTGCCTCTGCTAGCTTGTGTATTGTATGTCTGGGTTTGTGAGGGACAGTGGCTGGGGGACTCCAGGAGACCGGGTGAGTCAGCACAGGGCTGAATAGACCTATCTGCATGTATAGTGGTGGGAGGAGTGGCACCTGGGTCTGAATAGGGCTGTGCCTGCCTTCCACAATGCTGGCTCCACCTCCTGTGGTGCGTCTGATGTCCCTGGCCCACATTGACAAAGGAAGAAGGCGTGCACTGGCAGAATGCACCCAGAACTGGTTTGAACTAGGTACAGGACCCTCTGCCTTCAGAGGACAAAGGATTTGCTAGTATAAATATTGGGACCCAGACCCCAAGATTTTAGATCACTTCTGGAACAAACAAGACGAACCTTTGCTGAGGAGAGGAACCAGAGAAGCTGAAGGAGGAGACTATCCCTATGCTGTGTGCTGTTTGAGGTATTGGCCTGCAGTGGTTGCCTGATTTCCAAAGAAAGGAGAAAGGAACTTTGTGCTACTTTCATCATCTTGCAGAACATCTCCAAGGGCTTGAAGATTGAGCTTGCCTCCTGCTGAAGTCTCAGGGACACAAGACTTCACCCACCAGCTCCCCTGAATTCCCTTGCTGGGAATTTGAAGTGCCTACTGTTGTGTTGGGCCTTTTGAGAGGCTGCGTGTCGCTGGGAGCTGGAAGCGCGACTCACG
This sequence comes from Calotriton arnoldi, assembly GCA_963921515.1. NCBI lineage: Eukaryota > Metazoa > Chordata > Amphibia > Caudata > Salamandridae > Calotriton > Calotriton arnoldi. Next base: position 180,798 of record CAWUFW010005765.1, read on the forward strand.
AGGGAGAAGCGTGTCGCCGCCACAGCCGCTGTCGTCGCATCGACGAGAAAGCGTGCCGCCGCTGCCGCTGTCGCCATCGCATCACCAAAGCGCCTCGCATCACCGGAGAAGAGTGTCGCCGTAGCATCATCGGAGAAGCGTGTCGCAGGGCCTGTCGCGGCTCAGAAGATTCACCGTGTCGCCGCACGGCCGTCGGGCGTGCTCGCCTCGCCCCCTGAGTGTCGCATCAAGAGGAAGACGCCATTTTGTTTCATTGCACCGGGTCGTCATCGCATCGCGGCGCTGCGGGTCGCACCGCCACAGAAGCGCAGTACGAAACCAACGCATCACCTCCCCACATGGTGAAGAACCGACGCATCACCTCCTCTCCGGTAAGGAACCGACGCATCACCGTCCCCTACGCAGCAGTAGGGAACCAACGCATCACCTCCCCCGGAGCAAGGAACCGACGCATCACCGTTCTTGCGTGTAAGGAACTGACGCATCACCGTCCCTGCAACTCTTTTGTTTGTATCGCGTTACGCATCCAAAGGTACATTGAACGTTGAGTGTCGCATTTACCATCTTTATTGAACTGAACTATTTTCTACCATTGACAGTCATATTTTTCATAGTGTATTGTGGATTTTTGTCGTTTTGGGTCTTGTGTTAAGTCTATATAAAAATACTTATTTTTATAATACAACCTGTGTGGTGTCCATCTGTAGTGTTGTCACTGTGTTACTGTATGTGTTCACAAATGCTTTACACACTGCCTCTGAGATAAGCCTGCCTGCTCGTGCCAAGCTACAAAGGGGGTGAGCAGGGGTTATTTGAGTAGTGTATCCCCCTTACCCTGACTAGAAGCAAGGGTCCCTATTTGGACAAAGGTACCTACCTCTGCCAACTAGAGACCCCCAGTTCTAACATTGGTGGTCAGCGGTGAGGATTCTGGACTTGCATTTGTGACTCATATACAGTAATTGGTGTACACTACTAGTGAGTGCAGACCAAACGCAACCACTTACATTTTGGTAGATTGTTTTTTCCTGGGATTTCTATTTTTGCCAAGAACTGCCAAGTTTCACCATGAGCAAAACAGCGTCCTTCGCATCTGTTGATTTTGATTTTGAGGAAGCGAAACTAGAAAGTTACACTGTGAAACAGCTGAAGCACTTCTGCAGGAAATTTAAAGTTGCTATGACCGGTCTCTCCAAGAAGGATGAGTTCTAAAAGGCACTGAAGGCCTGGGTGGAAGCAAGAAGCACCCCTGAGCATGTGGAAGAGCAGGAGGAGGGGGCTGAGAATGCAGAAGGGCAGCTAGATGGGCTATTGGGTCCAGGGGGGAGGAAAGCACCTTCCCCAGCAGGCAGCAGTGTTTCTTCCAAGGTCCTGTCCCCAGGAGAGGTGGAGGACAGGGAGAGAAGTAGGATGCATGAAATGGAGCTGACCAAGCTTAAGATGGGTGGGCAGTTAGAATTAGAAATTAAGAAATTGGCCCTAGAGGAAAAGAGGATGCAAATGGAGCATGAGAGAAGTTTGAGGGAGTTGGAGTTGAAAGCTAGGAGCTTAGAGATTACTCCCTCTGGTGGCAGCACACCGCCCATGCCTGTTGAAGCAAGGGTGTATATACCTAAAGATGTGGTCAAAGAGTTTTATAAGAATGATGACATTGGGCAATGGTTTAAAGCCTATAAGGTAGCTATGACCTCACACCGGGTCCCTGAGAAGGATTGGGGAGCGGGGTTGTGGGGGCGGTTCCTTAGTGAGGGGCGGGATACCTTATTAGACTTGCCCTCTGAAGTCCACAATTCTTATGGTCATATGAAAGAAGCATTGATGTCCAGGTATGGATTGACTCCTGAACTGTATAGGCAGAGGTTCAGGAATTGTAAAAAGTTGGAGGGCAGTACCTGGGTAGAAAATGTGACTTTTTTTTGCAGAGCATTGGATGGTTGGGTGAAGGGTAGCAAAGTAAATGATTTTGAAGCGCTCTTTGATTTGATTGCAGGGAGCACTTGTCAGGAAATTGTTTTCCAGAGCTACCCCAGCACCTTATTGATAATAGGCTGACTAACCCTAAGAAGCTTGCTGAGGAGGCGGACCGCTGGGTGAGCACCCGGGTCCACAAGGGTCACGTGGGAGACTCCGCCAAAGGTGGGCAGGGTCCCCAGCAGAGGAGTGGGGGGGACAAGGGTAAACAGAGGGAGTTCCAAAAAGGGCCCCAAAGTAATCCCCAAGGGAACCAAGGGAAGGGTTCCCAGCCTCCCCTGAAAAGAAGCCAGGGGCCCCGACAGATAAGCCTGTTCACAGGGGGCCCAAGACTTGCTTTAAGTGTGGTCAAGTGGGCCACTGCTCCTGGGAGACTAGATGTCCCTTGTATGGAAAATCAGCACCCACTGGTGCACCACCCCGGCAGGTAGCTAGTGTAGCCCTGGGGGAGGAGATGGGTGGCCAAGGTGGGTGGGATCCCGTAGCAATGTCCTTGGTCTCTTTAGGAGACAGTGAGATGGTCCCCAGGGCCCAACTGCCTCTGCCTGATAACACTAAGAAATACAGGTAGTGAGTGACCATCAATGGCCAAAGGGTGGAGGCTCTGAGAGACACCGGAGCCAGTGTGACAGCTGTCAGTTGTCGGCTGGTGTCTGAAGAGCAGGTGATCCCCAAAGCATTCTGCCCAGTAGTTGCCGCGGACAACTCAGAAAGCCACTGCAGAGTGGCTCAGGTTCCCTTTGAGGGGGGGGGGGGGAGGTCTCAGGTACCTTTCAAGTAGCTGTGAGGCCAGCCATGACTGTAGACTGTCTGTTGGGCAACGATTTAGAAAGTTCACCTTGGAGAGAGGTGGAGAGAAGGTCTCATTTAGAGATGTTGGGTCTGCCTGAGTGGGCGTGCGAGACCACTCGGTCTATGGCAGCCAGTAGAGGTGTTCAAGAGGACCTGGAGACTGAGAGGGTGGCCCAGGTGCCTGCCTTGGAGAGAAGAGGCAGGGGGCACTGGAAACCGGCCCCCGTAGTTCCCACGGTCCAGGAGGAAGCAGAACCTGAGGGGGATGCTCTGGAACCTACAGGGGAACAAGTGGCCGAACTGGGGGACCTGCCTGAGCTGACCCATTGGCAGCAGGAGGGAGGCCCCTCCAGGGAGGAGTTCTGTGAGGAGCAGAACAAGTACCCTTCTCTTGTGGGTTTGCGGCAACAGGCCACAAACCAGGCAGCAGGTGATCAGTCTGGATCACATTGGATCTACTGGGAGAATGGTCTCCTGTATAGCGAGCCCAAGGTAGCTGAGCCTGGGTCAGCCCGTGTGCTGGTGGTACCCCAGCGCTTCAAAGCCTTCCTACTGGGTTTGGCTCATGATGTGCCTTTAGCAGGACATCTGGGGCAGGGCAAGACCTTTGAAAGGCTTGTCACCCACTTTTATTGGCCCCAGATGCGCAAGAGTTCAGACACTCATTGCAGGACATGTCAGACTTGCCAGGCAAGTGGAAAAAGTGGGAGGAAGCAAAAGGCTCCCCTCCAGCCATTCCCTGTGGTCAGCACCCCCTTTGAACGGGTGGGTATTGACATTGTGGGGCCACTGGACCCCAAGACAGCCATGGGCAACAGGTTCATCCTGGTCTTGGTGGACCATGCCACCCGGTACCCGGAAGCCATCCCTCTTCAGACAGTGACGGCCCCCTTGGTGGGACGTGCACTGATGGGGATTTTCTCCCGTGTGGGGTTCCCCAAGGAGGTGGTGAGTGACCGTGGTACAAACTCCATATCCAAGTATATGAAGTCCCTGTGGCAGGAGTGCGGTGTAACGTACAAGTTCACCACTCCTTACCACCCCCAAGGAAATGGGCTGGTTGAGAGATTCAACCGGACCCTGAAGGGCATGATTATGGGTCTGGAAGAACCCATGAGGCATAAGTGGGATGTCCTCTTGCCATGCCTTTTGTTTGCTTACCGTGCGGTGCCACAGAAGTCCTTAGGGTTCAGTCCCTTTGAACTGCTCTATGGTCACCCGGAAAGAGGACCTCTGAGTTTGGTGAAAGAAGGCTGGGAGAAAGCTCCCAGTAAACCTCCCCAGGATGTATTTAGCTACATGCTGGCCTTTAGAAACCAAACTAGGCGATTCAGACAACTCGCTGAGGCGAATCTGGAAACCAGCCAGGAGGAGATGAAACGATGGTATGATCAGAATGCCACTCTGATCGAGTTTCAGCCTGGGCAGAAAGTGTGGGTCATGGCCCCCGTGGAGCTTTGCGCGCTACAGGATAAGTGGACCGGACCATTTGAGGTGGTGGAGCGCAAGAGTAACGTCACCTACCTGGTGGACTTGCGATCTCCCAGGAACCCTTTGCGGGTCCTACATGTCAACCGCCTAAAACCCCATTTTGAGAGATCCGAAGTGGGCATGCTCCTAGCAACAGATGATGGAATGGAAGAGGAGACATTACCTCTTCCTGACCTCCTGTCTGCAACAGAGCAAGATGGGTCAGTGGAGGGTGTGAACCTCTCTAACTCCCTGTGACACCTGAGCAGCAGGAAGACTGTCGCCAACTGTTGGGACAGTTTCCTGACCTGTTTTCCCTGATTCCTAGTGTCACTGATTGGTGCGTCCATGATGTGGACACTGGGGACAGTCCTCCTGTCAAGCACAAGGCTTACAGAGTGACTGACAGGGTGAGAGCTTGCATCAAGGAGGAGGTCTCCAAGATGTTTGCATTGGGGGTGATTGAGTCCTCTCACAGCCCTTGGGCCAGCCCAGTGGTCTTGGTCCCAAAGGCTGCCGCGCCTGGTGCCACACCTGAACTTCGGTTCTGTGTGGACTACCAAGGACTCAATTCAGTCACCAGGACTGACGCGCACCCCATCCCCAGAGCTGATGAGCTCATCGATCGGTTAGGGGCTTCCCAGTACCTCAGCACGTTTGACTTAACGTCTGGGTACTGTCAGATCACCTTGACTGATGGGGCCAAAGAGAGGTCAGTATTCTCCACACCAGATGGTAGTGGTAGTGCCTACCAATTCCGGGTTATGCCCTTTGGGATGAAGAATGCCCCTGCCACCTTTCAGAGGTTGGTCAACCAGGTGTTGGTTGGACTTGAATATTTCAGTGCCGCCTACCTGGATGACATCGCAGTGTTCAGTGCCAGTTGGGAAGAACATCTGCGCCACCTCTGGGAAGTGTTGATGGCGCTGCGGAGGGCAGGCCTCACGATCAAGGCGAGTAAGTGCCAGATCGGGCAGGGTTCCGTGGTGTACTTGGGACACCAGGTTGGGAGCGGCCAGGTGGCGCCCCTACAGCCCAAGATTGATACCATTCTGGCTTGGGAACCCCCCCAAGACCCAGACAGAGGTGAGAGCCTTTCTAGGACTCACCGGGTATTACAGGAGATTTGTCAAGGGGTATGGCAGCATCGTTGCACCCTTAACAGAGCTGACTTCCAGGAAGCAGACCAAGAGAGTGATTTGGACTGACACCTGTCAATGAGCTTTTGACGCCTTGAAGACTGCCATGTGCACGGCCCCCGTGCTTCAGGCGCCCAACTTCGCAAAAGAATTTGTTGTTCAAACGGACGCTTCAGAGCATGGTGTAGGGGCTGTTCTAGCACAGTTAAATGAGGAGGGCCTAGACCAACCTGTAGCCTTCATCAGTAGGAGGTTACTTCCATGGGAACAGAGGTGGAGTGCTATTGAGCGTGAGGCATTTGCTGTGGTCTGGGCGCTGAAGAAGTTGAGACCATACCTGTTTGGGACTCACTTCCGGGTTCAGACAGACCACAGGCCCCTCAGATGGTTGATGCAGATGAGGGGTGAGAATCCAAAGCTGTTGAGGTGGTCCATTTCCCTACAGGGGATGGACTTTACGGTGGAACCCCGCCCTGGTACAGAACACGCCAATGCTGATGGTCTGTCCAGATTTTTCCGCTTTAGTGAACTTCCCAGAGGTAGGATAGTTCTCCCCACATTTCAGCTGGAGGGAACACGTGTTAGACCTGGCATCCTTGGCGTGGGTCTCCCTTCCATTTTTTCACTATGCCTCCTCTGTTACTGACCTGTTTTTGCTGGATTAGATGCTTTGGGCACTTTGCCACTGCTATTCAGTGCCAAAGTGCAAGTGCTCCCTATGATAAATTGATGTATGGATTAGTGACTCCATGTTTGGCCTATTTGATTCACTGTCAGACCCTAGTACAGTGCACTGGTTGTGCCCAGGGCTTGTGACTCAAATGCTGCTGGTGGGCTTGCAGCACTGGTTGTGCCACCCACAGGAGCAGCTTGTAAAGTGTGTCTCAGGCCTGCCATTGCAGAGCCTGTGTGCAGTCTGGTACTGCCATGTCGACTTGGTAAGTGCACCCACTTACCAGTCCCCAAACCTTCCCTTTCCTGCATATTAGTCACCCCTAAGGTAGGCCCTAGGGCAGGGTGCATTGTATGTGTAAGGTAGGACATGCCCTGGTGTGTGTGGCATGTCCTGATAGTGAAGTACAGCCAATTTCGTTTTTCACTATTGCAAGGCTACCTGTCCCCATAGGCCAGAATGGGCAGTTTGATTATAACATCTTATAATCCTAACTGACCCAGGGAACAAGGTAGAAAAACGAATTTAGTATGCCTGAACTCAAAATGATCAAATAAATCTTTTAGCGAAGTTGGTTTTAACATTCTGTGTTTGAAAATACCACTTTTAGAAAGTAGGTATTTTCTTGCCTAACCATCCAGCCTGCCTCTGCTAGCTTGTGTATTGTATGTCTGGGTTTGTGAGTGACAGGGGCTGGGGGACTCCAGGAGACAGGGTGAGTCAGCACAGGGCTGAATAGACCTATCTGCATGTAGAGTGGTGGGAGGAGTGGCACCTGGGTCTGAATAGGGCTGTGCCTGCCTTCCACAATGCTGGCTCCACCTCCTGTGGTGCGTCTGATGTCCCTGGCCCACATTGACAAAGGAAGAAGGTGTGCACTGGCAGAATGCACCCAGAACTGGTTTGGACTAGGTACAGGACCCTCTGCCTTCAGAGGACAAAGGATTTGCTAGTATAAATATTGGGACCCAGACCCCAAGATTTTAGATCACTTCTGGAACAAACAAGACGAACCTTTGCTGAGGAGAGGAACCAGAGAAGCTGAAGGAGGAGACTATCCCTATGCTGTGTGCTGTTTGAGGGATTGGCCTGCAGTGGTTGCCTGATTGCCAAAGAAAGGAGAAAGGAACTTTGTGCTATTTTCATCATCTTGCAGAACATCTCCAAGGGCTTGAAGATTGAGCTTGCCTCCTGCTGAAGTCTCAGGGACACAAGACTTCACCCACCAGCTCCCCTGAATTCCCTTGCTGGGAATTTGAAGTGCCTACTGTTGTGTTGGGCCTTCTGAGAGGCTGTGTGTCGCTGGGAGCTGGAAGCGCGACTCACGAGGGAGAAGCGTGTCGCCGCCGCAGCCGCTGTCGTCGCATCGCCGAGAAAGCGTGCCGCCGCTGCCGCCATCGTATCACCGAAGCGCCTCGCATCACCGGAGAAGAGTGTCGCCGTCGCATCAGACGCCGTCGCATCATCGGAGAAGGGTGTCGCAGGGCCTGTCGTGGCTCAGAAGATTCACCGAGTCGCCGCACGGCCGTCGGGCGTGCACGCATCGCCCCCTGAGTGTCGCATCAAGAGGAAGACGCCATTTTGTTTCATTGCACCGGGTTGTCATCGCATCGCGGCACTGCGGGTCGCATCGCCACAGAAGTGCAGTAAGAAACCGACGCATCACCTCCCTACGCGGTGAAGAACCGACGCATCACCTCCCCACGCGGTGAAGAACCGACGCATCACCTCCTCTCCGGTAAGGAACAGACGCATCAAGTCTAGTATGCCAAGAGTCCCTCTAGGATCTAGTCAGCTCCATACCTTGAGAATGAGAGAGGTGGGAATCTCCTGCCAGATCTTGGAACTCTAACGCGAAGGGAGTCAGAACACTGGAAGCTGGATTCGTCTGCGTGGACGAATGACAGCGTCTTCTCAGTGCGTCAGGCCGGGATACGGGCTCCTCTGAAGTCGAGGTCTCCTCTAACTTGCTTGGGCAAGGGAAGGTATATTTATACCTGGTAGGTGTTGAGGAATGTTAGCATTGACGTGAAGTCTGACATAGGAAGACGTCAGGAATGAACCCTTAAGGTATAACGGTTCATACATAATAGATGAGTTCTTGGAGAAATCAATAGTCCTGTGCTAGGGGAACTCCCGAAGCTTAAGGGTCTGGTTTCTAAGAACTCGTTGTGACGTTAGGGTGGACGGATGTCGGTGACCATGCTTGTATTTGGAGTGCACGGTTAATGCCTAAATAAGGACAGGGTTTCTATGCCTATATAAGGGCAAGGCGAATTGTGCCTATATAAGGACATGATTCAGGAAAACCTATATACGGACCCCTAAAACGGAATACAGCACCCACTCCATCTTCGAGTGAACGATGATACTAAATGCTAAACATTTTAAATGCTAAACATAAAATTGAGTACCACATATTACTAAAAACATTTCTAAAAGCATTTTTAAAAGAAGCTTAAAAACTGTTGAAATGCCATAGGTACTGTACATTTAAAGCAGTGTTTTCATTCTAAGCATATAACGGAAGTGGAATGCAACGTGAATGAAACAGTAATATATACATATGATGAAATGGTAGATAAGTTCTTACAATCAAAGCCATTTGTATATCATGGAAGTAAATGAAATTGTAGACAAGTAAGGTGACAATGTGTCCCTGGAAGTATTCAAAGAAGTCTGTTTTATAAGGCTAGTTCTACTGTAAGCAGATTGTTCATTTGCCATGTCATTTCATAAATTTAAAAAGAAAAAGTTCAATTCTGGGAAAAATTCCAAGTTTGAAGAATATGAAGGCCAAATTTCATTGTTGCCCTGGTACACTGTGAGCCGAATCAAAGTCAGTGTATGGGTCTGGCGTAAACATTAGATCATCTATGTCCGTAGCCAAAATATCATCCACCGTAGTCGGTGACATTTGGAACACCTCGTTCAGAAGGTGAATTGCACAGAGATGAGAAGCATCGCCATCAGCAGAGGATGCCGTAGCAATGTTCGCGTCCGTTGTTACCTGTCTGCCCGTTGATCCATCTCGTACCTCAGCAGCAGCCGGAAGTGTCTGTGAGATCTCAATGAATGCCGCCATCAGGATTGGAAGCCTCTGGGGACAACACACAGCATGGGCCGTTATCAGGTCCAGCAGAGTATCGATATCCGTTGGCATGACTGATGGGAGTGTTAGACAGGTGTCTAGCACGCATTCTTCACCGCAAAACAGGCAGCGTAGAACAGGTAAGATGCAATCTTGCCAGATTGGTCTGAATGACAGGAACCACGTTGTATTAAGTTCCCGTAGACGAGGCATGCCCAAAAGCTGTACTATTCGCTCACGGCATTTCCGTTCAAGGAGGGCTCTCTCCACATCGCTCGGAGTGATGTTGGCAAAGAGGCTTGCCATAGCGTAGTAGGAGGAATAGAAACAGAATTCCTGCAACAAGTGCTAGAATTAACGGCACACCACCAAACACCGAATGTGCGAAGTTTGGGATGATTCCGAGGACAGCCTGGAAAGGTGCTAATAGTCCGGAACAGATGGTCTTAAATACATGTACAATTCCGCTTGTATCTGACATATTAAAGATACGTCCTATCATTTCTACGAAATGTATAGGGCAGTTTGTACGAATTAAAGCTTGTATCTCAGCCGAAGTCCTTGCAACTTGTAGATCATAGGTTTCTTTGGCCGAGGTCAAAGGCACTGATTGTTGTATAAGCATGGCTTTCATTCTGCTTAAAGTATCAAATCGAATAAAAGAGACATTCAACGAAGGCCATAGAGGCGACTCCCTGACTGTGTCTATTGGGCCAAACAATACTTGCATACAGCAAGTGACCCTGGAGTTGACCGTTACTAGATATGGGATGCCTGGCAACAAGCCACAGCAACTCTGATCATTCAACATGAGGTAACTCCCATTAGAAAGTTGTCCAAACGTTGGATTAATCACAGCAGCTGGTGTACCCTGCTGGTGGCAGGACAAATTTGCCACAGAACCATTACAAGCCCCGTGTAAAGAAATGTCCTGACAAATCAGTGAACCGCTTAGTGCACTTTCACAGTGTGTACCGCTTAGAAACACTTCACGATCCCCACTCCAACATCTATATGTGTAAGGTAAATTCCAGGAAGTCTTAATGTATTCTTTACCCAACCTTTCATATTTGCCTGCTTGCATCTGTTTAAGGCAATACTGAAACTGGAAAGTAGTCACAGGTAGACTAATTTTGCCATGAATAAGCCATTCTGTAGCTGGTTTTTCTGCCACTGTGAATGGTAATTTTTCAAGTTTTTCAATGCTCAGTACTGTATACTTTGCTCCCCTTTGTGCCAATTCGATCTGTTTATCAGTTAGATTGTATTCTGCAAACAGAGCCGACGTGTTGATAAAACGCCAAGGCACATAGCCCGCACGCAAAGATTGCAGCGTCCAGCTTAATAACATAATAGAACGTAACTGAGACTGGCCTTGCTGTAACATGGCTAAATCTTGTTCCAGTATGTCGATAGCAGAGGATACAATACTGTCCAATGAATAAATTCTGGAGGACAAAGTTGTTAACCCATTGTCGACCACAGAGAGTGTTTTCTCTAAATAATACGATCAAGTTCACGTATTCGTTCTGCGGCCTCCATCTGTGACACCTTCCATGCTTCATTATAAGCAGCATAAATGCCGGCATATATGAAACGTTTTTGACGCGGTTTTCTTGGTCCAAGCAAGAATTCCCTAAGGTCTGCGTCTTCTTTAAGTAAAGATAAGTGTTGTTTCACATCCTTAAGTTTAGATTTTTGCAGCCAATCGAGGCATAATTTTCCTACACTGTATGTTGTTACTACCCCCGGATGTTGTCTTTGGACGTATCTTGGGTCTGGCCTGTGAATAGTAAACCCCTGTGTTTTATTCAGGAATCTGTCTTGACAGTTTTTTGTGTCTGTGGGCCAGATCAACCATTTTCTCCAATCAGGATTTGTTCTGTTGAGTTGTAGTATTGTGTCAACTGTAACCGCTGCCTGTGTATTATTATCACTTGCAGGTGTTGGTACAGAAGGATTTTTCATGTCTTTAATCTTGGCTAACCCAAGGCAAGACGTTTGTTGGACAGTGTCATTCAAAAACATTATTTGTTGAGGGACGATACAGGCTCTAAATAAAGCTTCTATCCCCTGCACTTGCCAATATTTAGTACCCCAGACAGATTTCGTGTCTATTGTGTCTTTCCATAAGTCGAAACCATGTCTAGACAGTTGGGCAATAAATGCTGCAGAGTAAATCTGTTTTGTATTAGTTAACATAATTTTCAGTCCTGTTTTGTTTACATTTTTATAGTAAAATGTTTCTGGATCAGATGTATTGTATCCTGAAAAATATGGAAACTTTTTAGCAAATGTTTTTGAACTACCTTTTGGTGGTGTAGGACAATGCTCCCATTGGTTAAACAAACACATTTCTAGGTGTTGCAAATTTATGCAAAAAATGATGACCATAGTGGTTATAGCAATACATTTGTTCATAGTCTGATGAACCCTCTAAATATTCATTATTAGAAAATGCAGCAGATTTTTCTAGGTCAAACATCATATCATTCACAGTTTCAAAGTCCCAATCATCAGAAAAGGTACTGGATGAAACAAAATCAATTAGTGAGATCTTAAATAAATGTGGAATGTTCAAATGTTCTGTCGGGCCAAAAATATCGAAATCTGTTTTGTCCCACACTATACCATCTTGTATAGGAACGGCTGTGATGTTCACTGCAGACAAGTCTCTTGTTTCACGATGGGATGATTTGCGAGGTGTCAAAAGTAAGTTCACTTCTTTTCTTTCAATGTCCAAATGGACGTATCTCCCATTTATAAGCACGCTCATAGTCATAACCAAAGCTAGCCAAAGCAGGAAGAAAAATATTCCAGAAATAACCCAGAGTTCAATCCATGGTGAAACTAGATAAGTCTTTTTCAAAAAATACAAAAAGTCTTGTACTTGCTGTTTAAAAGTTGCTGTTGCTGGCGACGTCTCGGGCTCACTCGGATCCTCAGAAAACGTATCAAAGTTAATGAAGTAGCCAGAAGCAGTTCTGTCAAGTGTTGGAATTGCATCACGATTTGTAGAAATCGTTGGAACTAGTTGATCACTTGTTACATTGGTGTAGACAGGTGTATTTGGACGAACTGTTACTTGTGTTTCAAGAGGGATGAGTTCCATAGCATTGTTGCTCAGTCCTTCATCGGTTACTGCTGAAGTCTCGATGGTTATCAGTCTTTCAGTCTGAACCTCTTGGATAGTAGCGAGGAGGAGTGTGTCTGCTACTAGGTCGGAGTCCACGAGGCCTACTATTTAGTATTGGCCACATACTGTGGTTTGATGAGGTCGATGGACACAAATCTTTTTTCCTTTCTTCCAGCAAAGGGCGGCAGAAGTACTGTTCTTGTTCCGTGTACGGCCAGGACAGGTACTGGTTGTCTGTATGAAGGTCCAAATTCCTTCTTGTCCGCAATCTTTTCTCTGACTAGATCCCCAACTTTTGGAATCCAGACAAGCCTTGCTGGGACCGCCGGTTTTTCCCCAGTGGTGGTTGGCTGCAGGAATACGTTGCTTTGTTTCGTTCTTATTTCATTTAAGTCCTGTAAGACAGCCAAACGATCTTTGATATCAAAGGGTTTATTTTCCACCACTGTGCCACTGCATTCCAGATCAGGCACCCACATTCTTGTCCCAAATAGGACCTCATATGGAGTGACCCCCCTAGAGAACTTCTTGGCAAGTTGTTTAATGAGCGTTGGACCCCATAAAGATGTCTGACCCACCCATCACCCGAACCGAATACCCTAGCTGTTATAGACTGCTTTATGTCCCGGTTTTTCCTTTCCACAACAGAATTTCCCTCAGAATGAAACGGAGAGGAGTACCGCAATGCAACGCCCAGACTGGCCATGGCGTCTTTGTAAGCCCGAGAGCTAAACGCAGGGCCCTGGTCAGAATGTAGCGTGCCTATTGCGTATGTGCCGATAAAGACTCGCAAATCGTTTATAACAGTTCGAGCGTCAGCCGAGCGCTGAGGCCATATCCATAGGAACCTTGACTTAGTATTTGTGGGATTGCACTTGTCCATGAGGACGCCTGTGCATAGATAGTCTAATGCTGTCTAACAATGGTGTCTGTACTGGGCAGCTACATCTGTAGCATGGTGTCTGGAGGCTGTCTCGCTGTAATTTACAGTCTAAGCAGTTATTGATGAATATCTTTATTTCTGTATTCATTCCAGGCCACCAGTACATCTCTTTTAATGTCAATATTGTTTTAGAGATCCCTTGATGTGACAGACCCTCCCCCAAATGTGTTTCATAAATCAAAGCAGCTCTACGTTCCCTGTTTGGAATTACCCTATCCCCCACTCCAGGGATTCGAGCAAAAGGAACGTTGTTCGCATCAATTACATAAGAGTACTTGAGTGGAAACTTTTTTGGTAACGCTGCACCACTGCCTTTGCTCGTAGCATTGACAGCCAACATTATCTCACTGTCTATTTTCGTTTTTGAACGAGTGATCGCAGCTACGGAAGCAGTCTGAACAGCCCCCTTTGCGGCTTCGTCAGCCAATGAATTCCATGCAACGTGAACGCCATCACGTTGATGACTCAGTGTGTGTATCATGTGAGCCTTTGGTAGTTCGCTTTTTAACCGAACTACTTGTTCCAAAAGCGTTTTATGCTTTATTGTGCCACCTTTTGCATCTTTGAACCCGTTTTCAAGCCAAGTTTGTATATATTCATTATACGACTGGACACAGTAGAAAGAATCGCACACTATGAGTGTGGGGAATTCTCGATCTGTACTTTCAAGTGCCAGTTTGAATGCTTGTAGTTCAGCTCGCTGAGCTGTGCAATCTCCTAGAGACTGGGTTTTTGTGACCATAGGTCTGAATTTGCCATCGCGCATCCGACCTTTAACGATTGCGCACGCTGCACTGCAAGCTTGCTTACTCCCTGTTGCGGGTTGTGCGGATCCGTCAGTGTAAATTATGAATTCGTACTGATCGAGAGGCAGAATCTCAGTGGGCAGAGGACATTCATGTTCATATTGCAGGAATGCTTGTGTGTTTAGATCGGGATCAAAAACATATTCAACATCTGTTGCAGCAAGAGAATTAACCCATTGTATCCATCTAGGATGTAATGCTTTAGCATTTGGATTGCTCGCTTTTGTTACCGCCTCTAAGGCCGGTACTGGGGTTACGACAATAATGCGTTTCCCTTGGGCTAGAGCTCTTTCTTTTGCTACAGCGGTTTGAACTGCTGTCAGGATTTTTCTGTTGAAGTGAAGCGCATTTCTGCTTGTGTATACAAGTGTGATTTGTATGCAATTGGTACTTTCTCACCCTCATTAAATGTTAAGTAGGTGAATCCGCATTGACCCGAAATTATTCGGATCACTAAGTTGCGTTGACTTACGCGTGTTTGTAAGTGATTTGTTGCTAACATGTTAGCTTGGAGTGAACGCAAGATTTCTGTGTGTTCTTGTGTCCAGTTTTTGATTGAAAAATCAGGTTTGATTAATGCGTAGAGAGGTTTAACCCTTTCTGCGTAATTTAGAATGTAAGTTCTTCCAAAATTGAGGAAACCCAGGATGGATTGTAAATTTTTCAGCGTCTTTGGAGTTTGGAGCAGCGCACACCTTTCTAAAAAGTTAGCTGCCAAGCTCTTGCCTTCACTTGAAAGCTCATATCCTAGAAACAGGACATTGAGATGGGCAATTCTGGACTTTTTGAAGTTGAATTTGTAGCCCTCAGAGGCGAAGCCCAGTATAATGGTGCTCACCCTGTTCAAGTGTTTGTCCAGGTCATCGTCTGTCAGATAGAGGTCATCGACATAGGACAATGCCTCATTGTCATAAATTTGTAGTAACTCCGTTACTCTCGCTGAGAATAACCCCGGGCTATTCTTGAACCCTTGTGGGAGTCGACAAAATTGACGTTGGGTCCCCATTATTGAGAAAGCTGTTAAGTACCTGCTTCCAGGTGCTATGTTTTGACAAAAGAAACCATTTGAGATATCCAATGTGGTTTTATATTTTTTACGCATAATGTTATTCATTAATGCTGTACTATGTGCATTTTGCACTGCAAATGTTTTTGAACAAGTGTTTAGGTGTCTGTAATCCAAAACTAGACGATATGCATTGTCTGGTTTGGAGACAGGAAACAAAGGATTGTTCATTGAAGAGGTGCATGTTTCAATCACCCCCTGGTATTCAAGTTGATCTAAGATCTCCCTGACCTGTTTTTAGCTTCTTGCTTTATTGGGTACTGCCTTTGTGCAGTAGGTTCATTTTTAAATGTATTTTATGGTGAGGTGAATCCACATCCCATCCTATATGATTTTTATATAATGCTGTGGCCTGGGCAACTGCCCATTTCCTGCCATAAGTATATTTTAGGTGAATTGGAATATGGTTAGAGAAGGCAGGCATAATAATGTCCTCGCCATGTGGGCACTCCCTGACAAATTGTGGTGGCCAGTCTTTTTCTGCTAGAAGTATGTCATAGCCCCTTGAAAGTTTTTCCCAAAAAAGTGCTTTCACCTGTCTAGGTATGTCTCCCTCCATCCGGAGTGTTATTTCATATAACTTTTGTGGAGTACTAACCCTGGTGTCTACAGTCTCAACTGTAATGTACTCATTCAAGTCCACTATCTCCAGAAGTTCCTTCAGGTTCTGTCGAGCTATTGTGACTTCTGCTGCACTGTCCAGCATTGTCTGAGCCCATTCTCCGTTCTTGAGTTGTGTTCTCAGTATCCTCGGCATGTCTGACCTTCAGACCTGCTACTTTCTTCTTTGAGAATTGAGGTTTTGATTTGTTTTTCGGAACGTGTTTGTCGTCTTTCGATTTCACGCGTTCTTCTCTATGTTCTGACTGTCCTCTTCTTTCCGATGTCTGTGACGAGATCTGAAAGGTACGAGAGGAACGTGTATCAGTATCTTGATACCTGTCAGGCTTTTTTAATTATCCCTATTCCTGAGGTTATACCTCCTTTCAGAGGGCTCCTTTTGAGGAGACCTACCTCGGGATTGAGAACGTTTCTCGTTTGAATTTTGTTTATTAGTTTCCCACTTCTTTTTAGAAGATGTAGGAGTTTGTTTAATAGAGTCCTTCTCAGGACTTTCAGATAGTTTTGGCTTCACTGGTTTTCCACCCAAACTATCTCTGCCTAATTTTGCATAAGATTGTTCTATTATTCTGGGTAGCTCAGTTCGATGTTCTGTAACATCGTATTCCCTTAATCGTTGGCGGATCGCCACTGCTGCTGCCTCCCCTTTAATATTAGATAATATTATTGTTGAGACCTGGTCGAAATTTTTCAGTAATTTCATACTTACATTTGGAGCAGGCTCTGCCCCGTATTCGTTTTGAATTTGTTTCAGGACATCTGGTATTACTGCAATTGATGGAATACCATGTGTTTTAGTATAGATGGCAGCAAAGACTGAGCCCCAAGTGGAACAGTCTTCCAGTTGTGGTGTGATCCCCATCGGTAAACAGATGGTTAGGATTCTGTGTTTCTCATACGGGCTAGTATTTGGAAATACTGCTTCGATTTGAGTAATTTTTTGAGCTATCCAGAATGGAATTTGCTCACGTTTTGTGGGCATTTTTCCCATGACTGCGTATAGAGTCTGTGGTGTAATTGTTAGTGTATTCCCCTGTTGAGGAGTTTGATTTAGAAGTGTCAATGGTGGTTGGACTGTAAAAGTCTGCATGACATATTGGACTAGTTGTCTGTAGATTTTTATTAACTCTGTAAGTTGAGTAAGTAATTCCTCGTCTGACATTATATCGAGGTCAGGATGAGGAGTGTAGCCGGCTAGGATCGGCCATGTTGTTCCTGGTCTACCTAGTGGACCGAGCCTGGTAATGTTTCTGTGATGTTTTAGGGCGCCTTTAAATCAGAGCTGATGCTCCTGGTATGTTAGTGGAATTTCAATATCCTCGAAAGGAATATATTCCTCTGGTGGATCATCTTCTTTGTAGAAGTGAAACAGTCTTGTTACTGAATTTGATTCAGGAAATATGACCCATGAATAGAATACCTCTGTCTGAAAGGATTCGTGTGCCTCTATCACGAAAACTGCTCTACCTCCTCTTGGTGGTAGGCCGTGTTTTATACGTTTTAGAGTGATGGCTCTTCTTAAGTTTTGATTGATGTCTATAACACCCTCCTCAGGTTCATTTAAACCTGTAAAGTTAAAAACTGCCATGGCTGGGTCAGCCGCAGCTCCACCGGTTTCGGTCATTTTGTTTTTTGAAAAATGTAGAACAAGTTTCAGGGAAACAAAAGATAAGGTGCACAATATTTTGGAACACTGTATCCTTCAACGTTGAACAAACCAAACAACTAAGGGTGCTTCCCTATTTAGTTATGGCGGATATTTAGCCCTACCCACTCCGGACGTCTTATGGAGTATGTGAGTAGGGGTCTCTGAGAAAAGCACGAATGAGTTACTCAGTATCTAGCGTTAAATTACTGCCTTACCAAACCGTTGGGCGCCATGTAGTGTAGTTCCTATTTCCCTAATAGGCTCTGCGCATTGGAATAATATAACCTATAGGTTTGACATAGGACTAAGGTCGGTATGTCCCTATCGATTATATTAAACTTAATTACCTGTGCCAGCTAGCTCAGAGGCCACTAGAAACTCCTTGAGAACAAGAAGGGAGTAGTTTCAGGCAACCCAAAAACATGACAACTTTGTTTCCCTTTAGAAGCGGAACATGTCTCAGAATCGTGGAAACAATAGATAACAGTTTCACTCATTCAATCGTGCATGCTTAGTCTCTGCAGAGTTACACAGAAAGGAAAGACGGGCGTTTCAATAAAAAGGGTTTTATTGAACAGTCTTGTTTCTCGTGTAAGAGATATGTGCTGTTATGATCACAAGACAGTATGCAAGATAAATAATGTACAGCGTAAGCAGTAGAAATAAATAATACTGCGCTAGCATTATCTTTTAGCATAAATTCACGTACATAAATAACATGAGCTAAGAATGCGAGTACTCATACTATGCGTCTCTAAGCTAGTTCTACAACAGTGTACCTAACCTAGTCTAGGTGTAGGGAAGAGTAGAAGTAGGTGGAGTATTCTCTAGTATGGTGGACTAAGAGCATGTTAAGTCTAGTATGCCAAGAGTCCCTCTAGGATCTAGTCAGCTCCATACCTTGAGAATGAGAGAGGTGGGAATCTCCTGCCGGATCTTGGAACTCTAACACCCCGCGAATGGAGTCAGAACACTGGAAGCTGGATTTGTCTGCGTGCAGGAATGACAGCATCTTCTCAGTGCGTCAGGCCGGGATACGGGCTCCTCTGAAGTCGAGGTCTCCTCTAACTTGCTTGGGCAAGGGAAGGTATATCTATACCTGGTAGGTGTCGAGGAATGTTAGCATTGACGTGAAGTCGGACATAGGAAGACGTCAGGAATGAACCCTTAAGGTATAACGGTTCATACATAATAGATGAGTTCTTGGAGAAATCAATAGTCCTGTGCTAGGGGAACTCCCGAAGCTTAAGGGTCTGGTTTCTAAGAACTCGTTGTGACGTTAGGGTGGACGGATGTCGGTGACCATGCCTGTATTTGGAGTGCACGGTTAATGCCTAAATAAGGACAGGGTTTCTATGCCTATATAAGGGCAAGGCAAATTGTGCCTATATAAGGACATGATTCAGGAAAACCTATATACGGACCCCTAAAACGGAATACAACACCCAGTTCTAACACTGCCCAAGACGCTCTAGAGGGGGAATGGAAGCGGTAGGCCAACAGAGGGTGTGTGATTTTGGGCTCGTTGCATTTAAGAAGCCTCCCCTTTCAAAAGTACAAAAGCTTTTGTCCCCCTCTGCTGTCCTGAGGATGACGTAAAACGCTTAATGGACTTTGAGTGCAGAGTCTCGGACAAACCTGCGAGAGCTGGCAGGCATTGGCTGATACCGTTAAGAATTAGTTGACCTCTACCAGACATGCAGTCATTTGCATAATTAACTCGTCCGTCAAGCATTGCTCCTCTAGATGTAAATGCTCAGCAGAACCGGGCAGTAGTTACTGTTGCCCTGCGCGCCCACCGGTCTGTCTCTGGCATGTGGAGGAGTGGTAGAGGTGATAAAAGCAAAGTCATCCCGGACAGACTGACAGCAGAGCTCCTCCCCAGCCACCTTCCCAGCTAATCTACTCAACCCCCCACACTTCACAACAGCCGTCTATCCTTCCTCTCCACTCTCGCTCCGTTTAATTTATATACGTATATATACTTTATTAATAATAATAATATTTCATTCTCTATGCATTCGACGGCCCCAGAGGTCCATTGATACCAGGCTAAGAATAACGGCTCTAGATCAAGCTTTCGCTTGCAATCTGGGGGCCGCCCGCTTTTGCATGTGTTGTTTTTTTTTTTAGAGCTCTGTGCTTTTCACAAGCGCTACTGCCTACTTGTTAACAGTAGTCCACTTATAGGGTCCAAAGGCGAGACCTATTGGCTATGCCAATGCTTGTTTATACTTGTGGCCAGAGAAGAAGAGGCTGCAGCACGGCATGCCCCTGCAGGTTACATCACAGGATCTGACGCACATAGTTTGAGAACACTTATCTACTATCCAACTCAGCACCCAGCACAATACACAATACCCACTTCAAACAAACTTACTACACCAACGCCCACCTACTTAGAAACTATAAACCAAGCATTGCATAAACACACAAAAATACATACCCCTAAAAAGACACACCTATTGGCTTTGTCTGTGCTTATTTTTACATTGCAGGTCAGTACCGTTCATCCTGTTTTTGGCTATAATATTGTTACATACACAATATGTGGCAAAACAAAGAGACTCTTGAAACAGCAGCATGTAAAACAACTACAATTCAACAATCCAACTTACAAGAGAACAAGGAACAGAACTAAGGAACTTCCAGCCATGGCTGTTATCAGCATGTATTGCTATGAGGAAAAGAGACCACTCTAGGAGGATCTATTCACCAGGCAATGGGCTAAGTTGCTACCCCTATTAAAGTGCCAATAGAGTTGACAAATAGATCCATGAGGTTCTGGTCCTGGTCTTTTCTTCTCTTTGACAACGTGGAGAGCTAGCCTCGGACCAGCTCGCCACGCTGCTGCTAGCCAAGCTCTCCACTCGAGCACTCGCCGCTCCTGCCAGTGTCTTCACACCGTGACTTCCTTCTAACTTTTACCTCCTTAACCTTGCCTTCTCTTCGACTTTTGCCCCCTCAGCTCTGTCCTAGTTTGCCTCCGTTCCTCACCCGAATTAATGCCTTCTCCCTAACTATTGCCTCCTGCTAACTTCTGTTTTACCCAACTTTTGCCAGTCTTAATTACTGTCTTCTCTCCGAATTTTGCCTCCTGCTAACTTCTCTATTGTCAGACTTTTGCTCTGATTTTTTATCAACTGTGGCCTTTTTCTCTTATTTTTGACTCCACCCAACTATCATTTTAGTCAACTTTTGCTTCCTTTTTGTTGCCTTTTCCCCTAACCACATTTTTCCTCTGCTCGTGTCTTGGCGCCCTCAGCGCCGCTCTCCCTCCCGCCATCAGTGGACCCCACCCAGCGCTCCTCCCGGGAATCTACTTAATGGAGGCCGCAGCACGACCCCATTGAGCAGGTCCCAGGACCAGCTCTCCACACTACTGCTATCTGAGCACTCACCGCTCCTGCCAGTGTCTTCACAACGTGACTTCCACCTAGCTTTTGCCTCCTTAACCATGCCTTCTCTCAGACTTTTGCCCCCTCAGCTCTGTCCTACCTTGCCTCCGTTTCTCACCCTAATTACTGCCTTTTCCCGACTTTTGCCTCCTGCTAACTACTGTATTGTCCGATGTTTGCCTCCGTTTTAATTACTACCTTCCCTCTGACTTTTGCCTCCTGGTAACTTCTGTCTTGTCTGACTTTTGTCTCGTCTTAATTACGGCCTTCTCCCCAACTTTTGCCTCCTGCTAACTTCTGTATTGTCCGACTTTTGCCTCCGTTTGAATTACTACCTTCTGTCCGACTTTTGCCTCCTGCTAACTTCGGTATTGTCCGACGTTAGCCTCCGATTTACCCTCAACTTTGGCCTGTTTGTCTGACTTTTGCCTCCACCCAACTATAAATATATCCAACAATTGCTTCCTTTTTGTTGCCTTTTCCCTTAACCACATATTTCCCACGCTCTCCCCACTGTTTTGGTGCCTTTAGCGCCGCTCTCACTCCCACCTTCTGTGGACCCTGCCCAGCGCCCCTCCCAGGAACCTAATTAATGGAGACTGTAGCACAGCCGCGCAGAGGCTGCACGCAGCGGGCGCCCCGTCTGTGCTCATCTGTGTCTGGACCGCGCCCCGCGCCAGAACCCCTGGATCTCCACCCACCCACAGCTACACCAGCGCAGAGTCAACAGCCCTGAACCCTAGACTCCAAAGCACCATCTGCAACCACGCATTCCCTTGTGCTACCACAGGACCATTCTCCTGGCATCATTGCCTCCTCTCCTGCAACGTCAGATCACCCGCCCATGGACCACCACCCACTACTGAACCGGGTCAACTCCAATGCCTCCTGATCAACTCCTGATCACTCTGCAAACATGTGACAGAGATATGGGACAAACACGGAGATGGCAGAGCCATCATCCACGAAGAATCACTCCACTGCACAGTTACCATCGACGATACCACCCCCCCTTGGAACACCAACTTCAAACTCAACACAGATGGCAAACCACCTTCCTTGGAGACTAAACATAACTACCTTGCCTCACCCAACTGGTCGCCGACCCCACGCATACCGGCAGACAAACACTGGTCCCCATCTTCACAGCCAGCAACAGAATCAAGTACAGCCACGCATCTGAAATCACTTGGGCTAACCCCCCCCCCCCCCACCAGGCACCACCTCCAATCTTGAGGTGGCCATCAAAAACTTCAAGGCATGGATCACCCAGTGTGCCGCCAATGTCGCTCCACTAAAACCCATCAAACCAGGCAGACCCACCAAACATACTGTAGGAGAGTAGGATCTGCTTCACATGGGTACCCCCACTTTTTGCTGATGCTTCACTGTTTTTCGACTTTAGTCTGGCTGGGGCCCTGCTAATCAGAACCCCAGCCTAGCTGCTTCCTCTCTAAAATGGTTTCCATGTGTCTTAGGCACATCTCTGATTGGAATCTGGAGTGCCCTTATAAGTCCCTAGTATATGGTATACTATGTACCCAGGGCATAGGTACCTCAGATGCCTACCAGGGGCTGCAGCATGTATTGTGCCACCCCTGGAAGGCCATCCAAAATGACACCACAGGTCTGCTACTGCAGCCTGGGTAAGGTGGTGCATGCACCCCTTACTGTGATATAGGCTACCTATATCACTACATATATGCACACATATAAACCTATAAGTCACTCCTATGGCAGGCCTTACCAATCCTGAAGGCAAAGTGCTTGGTTTTTATGTGAGAGGGTGCCCCTGCATGAGCAGAGCCCCTCTGCAGCGTTCGGAGTCCTTCCTCTGATGCTGTTTGTGGTACAGCCTGACCATATACTCTTAAGTGCATTATATCCTCGCGGTACAATGCTAACTTTGGACTGGCTGCACCAAAACATGTCATGTTTGGTGTCAAACATCTTGGAATACTACCCCCCCGCCAGTCCTGGCGGCGGGGGTAGCATTCCACCCTTCTAGAGGGAGAGCCATGTACACACCGGGCTACCCGGTCACTTCTTTCCAGAGCCCTGGCATCACAAAATGGATGCCGCTGCCACAGACACGGTCTGGCCTCCTGCTGCTGACTGAAACTCCGGCAGGGGAGGCCTGGACAATAGGTTTCCTGTCGCAGGGAGGTGTAACCACCTCCCCAGACAGGATAATGTGTATTGGGGCTGGGCGGGAGCACTCTCTGGTGCTCAGAAGTCCTCACTGGGGGCACACTTGGTGTCCCTGTGCATATGCCAGTTCAAACCGGTTGCAGGGGCTACCTGCCCCTGCTCTGGCGCGAAACTGGACAAAGGGAATGGGTGTAACCACCCCTCTTCCCTGACCCTCCCATAGGTGGGTCCCCAGAGTATGTCCAACCCCCTAACTTGGTATAAGTATGGGACCCCAGTCCTTAGGACTTTAGATTACACTGGACGAAACTCTGACACTGAATCCTGGACCTTCGACGCTCTACCTGAAGATTAGAGGACTGAAGAATCTTCCTTGGGGTCAAGGAGTGACTCCCCTGCTTGGCAGGCACCTAAGAAGCAATTGTCCGGTCTGCATCGCTGAAGCTCCCGCCGGACGCCGAAGTCTTTGCATCACCAGAGGTGGATTTCCACACTTCCCCGAGGCTGCCCTGAGCCCCCAGCAAAGCTGAGGCCCGTAGCTGTCGTGGGTAACGTGGAACCGTGACCCCTGGACACCGAGTACTTTTGCAAGTGCATCCTCTTCCTGGTCTCCCACGAAGTTGTGCTTTGGGCTCCGAGTAGCCCCCGCCTCCAGCACCGACTGCACCGAAGATCACTGGCCTCCACTCCACAAGTGTCCTGTGAGCCAGCTCCAAGTGCGTCCACTCAAGGCTCCTTCGTGGTCGCTAGTCCGTTGGCTAGTGGGCCCTCCCGAAGGCAACTCTTCTTCTGCTTGGGCTTCCCTGGTTGCTCCAGACGTGCCCTGACTTACCCTCGCTGGGTGAGTCCCTCAGACCTTGCTGGTCTGTACCACCGTCCTTCTACTATTTCCACGTGACTTGCCGTTGCCAAGGCTTGTTGGGTCCAATCCGGTCGCCGACACCCCTGCAATCGACAGACGTTGTGGGACAGCTCGAATCCAGCTCCTGGTCGTCGTCGACGCCTGCTGGACCTCGTGGCTGAAGAGTCAAGACGACCGTCAACCTACCTGAAGCACCCGACATCGGTGGGCATCTGCTCATCGCCTTCCTGGTCACTGGCTAGTGACCCAGACCCTGTCCCCTCTGCTTTCAGGTTCTTCAGATCTTCGATCCACCCTTGGATCCACCCGAACACTTTCGACTTGGTCGCCAGCAGCACTTTGCAGCAGATCGCCATTGAAAACGACGAAACCCGACCCCGAAAGACACCTATGCACCCGACTTCCTTGGGTGAGGTAACTCGAGTACTCTGGTGCTCCCGTGGGTATAGACTCTAGAACAACCTCGTTCTAAAGGGGTTTGCTCCAAGTCCTCCTCTAAGTGTCCTTTTTCTTTAAAACTCCAACCGCGACATTCCCCATAGAAGTCAACGGTGGCTCGCGGCAGTGTTCTCACACTGCACGCGTCCCCCGTGGGTCTCCTGTGTCACTACCTTGGGTGGTTCCTTGAGGGCCAAGCACTTCTACAGGCTCTAGGCCTTGTGTCTAGCTCAGTCGTGGTTCTTATACCACTTTATTGGTATATGGTTTGGTACGCCCCTAGGGCTCAAACGTGTATTTGTGCTATTACTGTTGATAACTGACTTGTAACTTATGTACTTCGAACTCTAGCCTCATAAAGAGACTAGAGGGGTGTGTTTAAGACTAAATACATATATTTTATATATATACCTGGTGTGGTCCTCTTTCATTTGGTCACTCAAGAGATTATAGACTGGTAAAACAAGCTGCTTTACATTCCTTCAAGACTTAGCCTGAAGGCTGCTCTTCATAGCTACCACTAGGATAACTTTCAATAAAGGTTGTCTTTAACCTATCTCCAATAAGGGGTTGTTTGGACTGGTGCAAGGTGCCCACTATAATTAGTGGACAGCATATACCAGGCCAACTTCTCACACATACCAGCTGGTTCACTCCTGAACTCAAAACCACCAAATGCAACTGCAGATGACTGAAAGGGATCTGGCAATCCAGCAAAGAAGCCAACGACCGAGCGACCTACAAACTGGCTCTCTGGAACTACCACCAATGTCCGAAAGACACCAAAAAGGATGCCTGACCACCAGCCTCGAAGCCAGTACCAACCACAGCAAAGAACTCTTCTGCATCGTCAAAGAGTTCTCCAATCCCACAGCAACCGAAAACACCATCATCCCCTCGCAAGACCTCTGCGACACATTAGCAGACTTCTTTCAAGCAAAATCTCCACCATCTACGAAAAATTCGAACCCTGACTGACCAACGCCAGCATCCACTGCCTCCTCAACCCCTCCGATTCCCACTCTTACCCAAGAATCACAACTAGGAATCAACTCACCTTGCAGATCACCTCAACCATCATGAGCTCCATCCACTCAGGAGCACCCAAGGACACCTCCACCAACCATGTGTTTAACCTGGGGAACAGCACCATCAGCAGAGAGCTCACCACCATCCTCAACATCTCCATCACCTCTGCCACCTTCCCATAGGAATGGAAACATGCCGAAATGAAACCACCTCTCCAAAAACCTTCTTCAGATCCAGAAGAGCTCAAGAACTACTGGCCCATCACCTTACTCCCCTTGCCTACGAAAGTTCTGGAAAAAGCTATCAAACATCAACTTACCACCCATCTAGAGATCCACAACCTCCTGAACCCATCACAGTCTAGTTTTCGTGCAAATCACAGCACAGAAACTGACCTAATTGCAGCTATGGATGATAGCAGGTCTTGCCTAGACAAGGGAGAAACCGCTGCCCTGATCCTCCTCGACCTCTCAGCAGCTTTCGACACGGTCTCCCACTACACCCTCCTAAAGAGACTCCACCAGATGGGGATCCAAGGAGACACCCTCAAATTGATTGCATCCTTCCTCATCAGAAGAACAGAGAGCGTCCGCCTCCCACCCTATACCTCAGGCCCAAAGATCATCATCTATGGCGTCCCCCAAGGGTCCTCACTAAGCCCCACCTTGTTCAACATCTATATGGCCACCCATGTCACGCCCTTTGGCATGAACATATTGTACGCTGACAAAACTAAGCTCATCCTCTCCCTGTCCACGGACCCCGCAAAAACTAAGGCCAGCTTCAACCTATACATGACCAGTGTCGACAACTGGATGCAAAACAACTGCCACAAACTTAACACTGACAAAATGGAGGTACTCATCTTCGGAAGCAGCATATCAATATGGGACCACTCCTGGTGGCCTGCAGAACTGGGACCCGCACCCACACCCACCGAACATGCCAGGAACCTAGAAATCATTCTCAACAGCAAACTCACCATGAAAAAACAGATAAACGCAGTATCCTCAGCCTGTTTTCTCACACACTGCATGCTCCGGAAAATAATCAAGTGGCTCTCCACCAGCACCAGATGCACCGTCACCCAGGTGCTCATCACCAGCCGCCTAGACTACGGAACATCATCTACGTGGGCATCACCTCACAGCTACTTAACAGACTACTGACCATTCAGAACTCAGCAGCGAGGCTCATCCTCAAGCTCCCGAGGTGAGCCCACATCACCCCCCACCTCAGAACTCTTCACTGGCTCCCAGTCTACAAAGTGTGACAGTTCAAACTACTAACCCACGCCTACAGGGCACGGACAAGGACCAGCCTACATCAATCACAGGATGAACTTCCACCAACCCTGCAGACAAATGCGCTTCGCCACCCTCTCCCTCGCCCATACCCCCCCCCGGTTACACCGAAGCAGGGCGGGCGCGCCTCCTTCTACCTGGCCGCCAAGACCTGGAACAGCCTCACCATCCGTACCTACCCCACCCTACAGCAATTCAGGAAAGGTCTGAAAACCTGACTGTTTGACAAACATCACCCAGCAGAAGCAACCCACAGCACTTGGATACCCTCACGGGTGATAACCAGCATTTTACAAATCCGATTTGAATGATTGATTATCAGATGTCTTAGCCCACATGGTACGCTGATGCAAGCAAAGACTACAACTCCCAGAACGTACTGATTAATAAAAAATTTAAAAAAAGACTAGGACAGAAAACACTTTGCACTGTGATGTACCGTTGCATTCTCTGGGAGGACGGACGGATCAACTTCCACAAACCAGCAGAACATGAAACACTTTCACTTAAGTCAGGGATGTATTGTACAGGAGGCTGGGTAGAGGGATGCGGCAACGGGCCTTTGTACTAGCCTCACAGCAGGCTGTACAGTAACATGACACGAGCAATAAGTGGGCCGACTGGTGGTGAAAGGGGACACGCCATGAAACATAACTTAAATAGGAGACTAGAGAAATCTGATGAAGCCTAATTCTTTAGATGAATATCGTAGACACAGTCTGTTAAACTCAAAAACTGGTCCTCGACTCGCCTTACGAAACACTTACAATGGACTGGTCTAGACATGTTTTACAGCGAAGGGGCGCTAAGTCCTTCAAAGCTTATCCTATTGGAAAGGTCCTTTACAATTCCTTAACATACATACAAAACGATACTTACCATACCGTGTGTCCGTTTGAGCAACAGCGGCAGCTGAGCTCGGTTTTTCTTTCAATCTACTTTTGAAATAATCCGAACAGAAGAAAGGCGGCTGGAAATAGGTTTCACGAGTCAATATCCAGAGCTGTCAGGACCACAGGGCGTAATTATTGTTTTCCTCGTACTGAAGTCGACACGTCCATTTTGTTTTTGTATTAATTGTTTTTTTTAAAACAGCTCTGCGCGAAAAGTCGCCGCTGCCTACAAACTTAACATACGTACATATGGGTATTTTTACTGTAAAATAGGGTGAACTTTGACCTGTTGATGGCTGTGTTGGAAGGACTGCAAACATTGTACAAGGGTGAGGCGGGAGAGGCTTGTTATTCTCCTACCTTAGTGATAAGCTCAGCACTTTTCAAATGCCAGAACTTACTCATTTAAAGAGGCAGAGCTACGAAAACACATTAATAGTTTGTTAGTGCATACATTCGTTGAAAAAGAAGTGCATTATATTAAATTAAAGGGTGGGGTAGGTAGACTGAGCAGAATCCTGTTCAAGTTAGACTTTGCAGAATCGTGGACATTACTTCAATTTGTATTACTCAGGATACCATCACATCGCACTCATAATATCATGCATGATCAAATGAAGACAATAAAATCAGAAAATGCATAGGAAAAGTGCAGGTGCAAGCAATCTCCAAGCCATGACGAGGCATAGTCAAATCTGCTTAAACTTGATATGGTGACTTTTTGAGCGATTTGAGGTTCCATAAACCAGCAAAAGCTTTCAGCGATTCAAGTCTGTAGACAGATCTGAGGGGGCAATATACATTGACCAGTGACTGCTGGTGAACTTTAAAAGCGGTGGGGCTTAAATAAACTCAGAGAATTCTTTTAGAGTAAGAGAAAAAAGCAGGCCCAAATTCTCTTGGTTAGTCGGGTGGAGCTCCCTGAGAAAATGTTGAACAACTATGTCCAAGTAGCACATTTTACAGCATATTTTTTCAAATAAATGAGCTATGTAGATGTAGGTTTTGCAGGGATTTAAAAAAACAACCTGGCTTGTGATTTGCCAAAATATTTTAGTATTTGTCAAGGTATTTGTGTCAACCTTCTTCACTTATACCTTTCACTTTTTCCTCCTGCCTCTTCGAATAGACATACATTTGGTCTTCAA
Source organism: Calotriton arnoldi (assembly GCA_963921515.1). Taxonomy (NCBI): domain Eukaryota; kingdom Metazoa; phylum Chordata; class Amphibia; order Caudata; family Salamandridae; genus Calotriton; species Calotriton arnoldi. Next base: position 209,377 of record CAWUFW010005765.1, read on the forward strand.
GCAGGTTTTTTGCCGACTGTGATATTAATTTGTTTCATCGTGATGGCATCATGTTTTTGTATTTTTACAACTTTTGAGTCTAAAGATTGAAGATTAGCGCGGCAAGGAAGGCTATTACACAACTGAATTGAATGTTATGGCACTGAGAAGAAACTTACTGTTGGTTTCCGAAACACTAAATGTAAACTAGGAAATGGAATGGTTGGAAAAAGAAAGAGCCACATAGGTAGACGTCAAGTAACATCAGAGATATCAATTTGGGTAGACGTCGCCCTCTCTCGCAGACACTGCAATCACACGTGTTGCACAGGCTTTAAAGGGTCAGACAGTAGATCTATGGGAAAGGTTACAACAATCTCGCAGCCTCTGGCCTCAAACAGCAGCAATGTTATAACTGTCTTATAAAAGCTAGCTGTAATAATATAGATGATGACATGTCTTCACATCAGTCGTGAAGTTGAAGTAGCACCCTCTGACATCAAGGCAGTAAGTGGCCAAAGATCAACATGAACAATTACTATTAGGTGCATGAAGCTTTCTCAGTGGGATGAAAACCTATAATCTGCAGGATACATATCGAGCTCTACAGTAAGTGCTTTTACCCTCTGCATTTTCTGACTGGGATTAGCAACTTTAATCTTCAAATTACACACCATGGTCAGTATAATATTCTTCTGTAGCATCACACAAACGCTGGGACCACTGATTTGTAGATTATAGATCAAACTCTGCAATATATGCATTCTTTCTCTTTGATATCTGACTTACATTGTAACCTGTAGTATACAGTTTGAGTTCGCATTTCTTTTATTTGTTTCTATTAATTCTTTAAAATGTTCTATTCTTTAGCTCTATTTCGAAGCTCAGATTATTTTTGTCTGAAACCCATCCCATTACTTTCTTCCCCTTTTTAAATTTCATTTAACTTATTTTTTGGGCCGAAAGGCTCTTGCATAATGGCCATGCACTGTCCTGCTCCTCATTTCATCATTCTGGTCAACCTACTATGTTTTCCAGTGTAATGGACTCATGTCACAAGTACACTGACAGGTGATGTATGCAATTTTTAGAGCTCTCTCCCAAGACTGTAGGAGGCCACTCAAACTGGACTAATTTAATCATGGATAGCTACCTTCTCTATGACTAGGCCATAACATGTCTAAATGGCCATACCCAATTAAAAATGGCTGACTTACCTGTAAGACCTTAGTAAATGGTACTCTGGTATCCAGGGCATGTAAATTAGAGGGGTATCACAGGCTTGCAGCACCGATTGTGCCACCCTGGAGGTTCCCCAAGTAAAACAAGTTCCCCAGTTCACCACTGCAGACTGGTAGAGCAGTTTTGCACTGCTACCCTGACTTTCCCATTGAAAGCAATGGCAAAGCCACCCCTTCTGGACATGTGTGCAAGTCACCCCCCCCACCCCCTCCCCGGCAGGCCTACCGCAACCAAAAGGCATGGTGCAACTTATGACACATGTACTTTACATGTCCTGACAGTAAAACACGTGAAACAACCATTTTTACTGCAGAAAGTCTTGGTCACCCAATTGGTGAGTACAGGGTTACACATTGAACCCCTCAGCTGTACTATCTCCGGAATGGTGCGACCAATGTGGGCACACCAAGGTATCAAACAACTCATTACATTAAGCCCGATTTGTATCTCAAGCCGGAATGAATGCAACTTGTTGCAGTGTGTTGCTTTAGCAAAGTTGCCACTTTGTTGCCTTTAAAACTCCTGCGTCTTACCGGGGACACACATAGCCTGCTCCACAAGCCAGCTTTCTAACCTCTTGGAGAGACGTGCTAACAACTCTCATGGAGGAGAGAAATAAGGGATTGCAGGCCAAGGAGGTGTAACCTTCCTCCTGCAGGAAGCCACTTGGGTGTTAGCCCCCAAAAGACAGGCTTCAATGGTGAAGCCGCCTTTGAAGGGCAGATGTGTAGCACTAGGGGAGAGGGCTGCCCCATTGTTGAGGTAGACAGGATGGCCTGGGAGGAAGAGAGGGGAAACCAGTTGCCAAACCGGTTTCACTAGGGGCATGTAGCCCTGAGGTAGCCACATCCCGGGATAGGCTGGAGAGGTCTTTACACCAGGAGAGGGGTCTTGTCATCTTAGGAGTGGGCAGAATGGTACATCATGGGATAGCCAGATGCCCCACTCCACAGGAAGTGGTCACTAGGTTGGAATGAACCTGGTAGCCCACTGGCTACCAACCGCATCCTGCCCTGAGGGCATTTTCCGAGCATAAGAGGGGCACCCTTGGCACCTATACCTCAGATATTGACTGACTTGGAAGAAGGACCAAAGGAGGACTGCCCTACTGCACAGAGGGACCAACAAAGAGAGACTGCACCAATGAAGACTGCACCTGCCGCACCTCGTGGCTAGTGAAGAGAGGAACTGTGCCTGCCATGTCCTACTCAGGGAGAAACTGTCTCCAGAGCCCAGTTAAGCCAAGAGTAATGCAGCAACACAACAGCTGAAGAAGCATGCTGGGACAAATTGGTAGCCCAAAGCCTTCAAGTCGCTTCCACTCCCACCGTGCAGCACCAAGGATGAAGACCCGACGCACAGAGTTGCACCAGAGTTTGCTAAATCCGGGAGTGTTGTTGGAGAGTTGCTGGGACTCTCACCATCTTTGTGGACCAAGGAATCCCTGCAGGAAGACACCCGTCGACCGCGTCACACCCACAGTATCCTTAGAGCATATTGAGCATCATTTATCCCTTGTATCAGGGCCACTCCATAGGAATCCATTGCAACGCAGATAAAGTGCATGGAACTGTTGAAGGACTGATTCTCCTGTGAAGATTACTGCTCTTGAGGGCCTTGTTGGTTGCACCGTCGAGCTCCCTGCCCAAGCTGTACAACTTAAGTACTTCTAACCGACTTCATTGATACTTAACTAAGTTTTGCTTGAAAATGTTTCTAAGTATCCAATTCATTGACTTTGCCTAGGATTGTTCACGGTTGAGTGAAATTGCACTGATTTATTATTGCTTGCAAAATCTATGGAAGCCTCTGGTGGATCTTTTTTCGTTCTAGTGTCTAAATTCTTATAAAAATACACCCTATTTTTATAAATTGCGGTCTGATTTCTTGAGCGTCATGCTGATTTCTCCATTAATTGTTTTGGTGCTGTTTACATACTTAATACTTGCTCCCCTGTGTAAGCCTTGCTGCTCAGAGTCACAGCTACCCAGGACTGAGCTGAGTGTTTTCTAGATGAAACCTACTGGACCTAAAGGGGATGGTAAGTGTAATACACAGTGAGGTTGCATAACCACACCATATAACACACCCCATTTCCTCACAATGACTATTGAGCAGTGTGACCGCTTGTTGGTGGCAGCTGGTGTAATCTTTTGAAGTACAAAAGCACAAATGATGGACAAAATGCTGAACAAATCAAACATTCACGCCAGTCACAGACCTGGATTGATTTTTTGCTCACTACGCCACCCCAGTTTGGACCCAGCCATATGAAAATCAGTCTTGACCTTGCTCCCCTTGCTCGCTGTGCCGCTGGATTCAAACTAGCCTGGCTTAGGAGGGGTGATACCCCGAAACCAGTCCCAGAATGCTTGTTTCCGGTGGTAAAAAAGACCATCACTGCCATCTGGACCAGGCCTACAATTATTCTCAGCAGGTTTGAGGACTGTTAGTGCTGAGAAAGCAACAGCAGAAGATCATTAGTCCACTGACTGCAGCAGAAGAGGAAGGGGGAGGTTGTAATGCAAACCTCATCAGCAACTCAAAATCCGATCCCTTCCAGTCCCACAGAGTCTGATCTTGATGACAATTGAATTTCTATTTGTTTTTGTATGGGAGGTACGTTTCATACAACCACATCATCCCTACGAGAAGAGCAGGTAGAAATGCATGAATAGAGGTTACTAATGGATAATGAACCACCTAGAGTAACTAGACAAGTTGAGGTGCACCACTGATTCAGACACATCCACCCGGCACCTCAACCTCATGCTCAACAGGTCATTCCATTTTAATAAAGATGGCCACCAAATCAGAGGACTCTCTCATCCTCAAACCATAACCTCTACTCTCATCGTAGCCAGAATCAAGTTCTCAATTGTTATCTATGGGAGAAATGTTTGTACACCTTCGGCTTGTGAGAGAATAACAAGCTTAACCATCAGGTCTTCCGAGCAGAACTTGATGAATCCTCCCACTAGGGAGTGTACAGGGGCTTTTTTTGTCATGTTTGTGATTGGGGTTCAAAGAGTGGATATTCAGGAGGGGTTCTAGAAAATGGTGTCCATTCAGTGATGGTTGGGCCTGCCCTCTCCTGCATGTGATGTTTCAGACTGGGTGCACCAAATGAAAGAACAGCGTGGCTGTTTCAAGCAATTTGGGGCTGTTTACATTCAGTTCTAACAGTAAACAATGATTTGAGAGAAGCACCTTAAAGGGAATCACCCAAGGAAGACATTCTGGCCATTTCGATAAGCAAATCTGTCTGTACGTGTCTGGGGTGCCACAGACAATATATTGCGGGGATGTTAATGAACAAGGACCCCTAATTTTACCCCACTTGTGCAATGCAGGCCAAACCGACATTTCAAGGTTACAATAATTGGAACATTTGGATTTTGATGGAGACAGTTGCTAGTGCTAAGAACGGAAAGAGCCCAAGTGAAAGATGAATATTACACGTGCTACAATAGCCGTGTGGGCTTCTCATCAAGAAGGGACATTCATCTTTTAGCATGTACCATTTGAGCCATAAGGTGGGAACTATTGACATCAGTGCGTCCACATTTTTGTAACTCTTCGTTGCTAGACATGGGGATTGTGCACTATGCATCCTATTAATGACTGTGTTTAACGAAGGTGCAATTTTTATGTGGATGTTTTTAAAAGGAAGACTACTAGGTGAACAGTGTTTATTCTTCGGTGATTTTACTGATCATTGGCTTTTATTACCGGTGTCGGAATTTCCCTAACCACCATGTCCAGTTTGTCAACTACTGTGTATAATTAATTTCAGCAGCCATGATACTGGTCTAGTTCCGAGTCCTGCCATTATGCTAAATGATTTTCAATGTTCATACTTTTTTTTTTTAACCAGATCTTACATCTGATATGCTTGTGTCATGCAACCCTTTTTGGTGTGAGGGTCAGCTTGCATAGGTGTGCTCTGGAGTGTGAGCCGGTGGTGCTCGCGCACTCTGAATGCTATGATTGCACAGTCATACTACTGCTGAGAGTTGTGTACTGCTGAGAGTTGTTCTCAGCAGACACAGACATACTGAGACGGAGTACACCTACATTTAACAGATCTTAGTGGGTGTTGCTTCCTGCAGAGAAAGAAAGAATGGATTGAGATGGCTGGCATGCAGTGCCACTAGTTTTAAAGTGACTATTACTTGTACAGTTGGTAAGTAAGGTTTCCACACAGTGGACGTTTGCCAACAGGTTGATTCTTTTGTGGCTATCGTAATTGGCATTCTTGTTTGGATGCAGTTTTTGAACTATTTTATCATTATTGACTGTGCCTCCCTACTATGCAGGTGCTTGTAACTGAGATGTGGGTCCCACTACACTACAGATTGTAGATTTTGCAGACCAGAATCCTACAATGCTGTAATCAAGCTAAGCTGGATTTTAAAATGCAGTAGGCGTTGGGAAAGTGTAGTGAGCTATGCTGTGCATAAGCTGTTACTTACAGTCAGGCCAGAGATTAATGATTGTGCATTGAATGAAGCTTCTTTAACGCTCTCAATAAAGTACTTTCCTTTAAATTAAGAGAACTGGTAGAATAATCATACATTAGTATAATCAATAATAGCAAGCAAAAAGAGAAAGATAGACAATGCAGAACTGTCGAAAACCAAGCGTTTCCCCCCTACTTTCTTAAGGGCTACTTCCAAAAGTTCCCACTTGTTTTCCTGATGTTTGCCAAGACAGGGCAGTAGACTCTTACTTGGGCCCTTTCCCCCCTCCCATTCTTAGGAAAATTGAGCTCACAGCAGTGGGCCCTTCAAGGGAATACCCTGGACCCTTCGCCCCGAGCAGGCTATAGGGGTCAGAGATTCAAACAGGTACAGTCCTCAGTAATTTCCTTTTTGTGACTACCTATATGCAGGTTGTCTTCTTTTAATACAATGCTAACCCTGTAGTGCTTGGTCAGTTTCCCTAACTCTATCAGCAGGTAGTAAATGGGAGCAGTGACTTTCCTTAGGGGTGGGAGAGGAAGGAGCTGGTTGGTAGGGCAGGGAAGGTAAGACTAGTTTGACAGAATGAAGCACTGCATATTTCCCCGTGCTTAGCAGACACGGGGGTGGGGGGTGGTGGGGGAGAGGCCCTTTGCCGCGGTTGCACCCACAGCCTCATGCGATTTTAACGGATGTGTTTCTTCATCCAGGAAAAAAACGGATGCGGAAGCACTGCAGCGTTTGTGACTGATAATCAGGAACTTAATATCTGTATTTAAAAACAAGCCATCAAGCAAACATCGCTCAATATGTATTTAGAATAAACAAGCCCTGGACAGAGGCAAGCAACATCGAAACTGCATTGTGTTTGTACTGGTCCATCTCCTCAGCAGGCTTGCTGTCTGAAGAGACAGGTGATTTGTATACTACACCGGCGAGACAGAATTACACACCAGCATTATTTATTCATCATGGCCATACCTACTGCAGAGGCAGGCTTCCTGCAGGCCCTGTGTTGATACATATCAGTAGTGTTTACTGCTAATAGCTTTGTCCTTTCAGGTCTTTTTTCCAAAACACTTTGGCAGAATTTAACTATTGCAATGCGTGGAAAAACACGTTCAGAATATTTTACATACTAAAGGTACTATACTCTGCACTTTAGTTGATGAAGTAAAATAGGGATTACTGTGTTAATTTATAAATTAGCACTTTTATGTGCCGCAGCCAGGCGCTGGCAGGTGCCAGAACCCTCTATGGAATATAATCAAGGGATACATGAAATAAGATACGAGTAAAATGTGTACATCAGCATTAACCCCAGACCACTAAGAATTGGGGACAACATGGTAGACTATAGTTAGACTTCAGTTGCAAGGCAGCCTAAACATAAGAGAAGGTGGTTTTAAAATAGTAAATGCGAGTCTATTAGGTTGTGGGACGTAGTATGGTCAGGGACTACCCACAATCACCCTCCCTGTCTTGCGCACTACCACAGTTAAACAATTAAAGCAATTGGACATGAGAGGAGTTTTCTTTGGAAGGCGGGGGGTCTCGCGACCCCCCGGCCGTATTTATTAAAACATGAAAACAAATAAAAATTTGAAATAAACAATATTTACACAAGCATTTTTATGCAGAAAATTAGACATTAGATTACAATCAATGTAGACAGGTATCAATGGCTAACCTTAACAAATGTCTAATACAGCGTGTTTCCTAACCGAATCTAACATCATACTTATTACTTTTCTGCATATCCTAGTTTTGGGCCTACGGCAAGGTCGCTAACCGGTGTCAAATCCTTATTAACCAGCTACGCCCTCACGTATGAGTGCGCATGCGCAGAGGGCCTGTTTACCGAGAGGGTACTTCCCCCCCCTCCCGGTTACCCCCGTACGCTCCATGAACTCCATTACCCAAAAGGGGGGGGCCCTTGCACTCTGTTCCCGCACTCCCCAGGCTTGCCCCGCGCCTCGTCAAGGCGCAGAATATCTTTGGGCGGAATAATCTTTTCTTTTGTTTGCAGGTTTGGGAGCGATCCGGGCGCTGTCTAGGGGAAGGATCGGCACGTGGGGACCGGATCGGCGGATCGAGAGCTGTGGGCCCGGTTTTTGGTTGAATCGAGGCGGACGAGGAGAGCGATCTACGCGCTTCCTGGGAATCAGGTCGGATCGTGCTCCCTGCTGCCTCATCCCCCTGCCCGCGCAGACTCTGCCTTTGACTGCAGCAGGCCCCCGGTTCTCAGAGCTACAGAGACACAGTTTGTAACAGAGGGCGAAGCAGGGTGGGCAGGGGCAGCACACGGATGGGAGACCACAGGGGCAGATAGGCAATTTAGGCAAATAATTGCAGGCGAGCAATTTGATTGTGATAAATAGGAGATGTGAGGTGGTGGTGGCACTGTTTTAGTGAGGGGTGATCTGCTAATAAGCGCAAGTCGGGGTGGACAAGGTATTTAACGGGGGGGTGTTGGGACCGGCTGCACACATAAAAAAAAAATAGGGGCCTTTTGAGAGATTTGGCAGTGCTATACCCTAATTTACTTTTCACCCTAGGATCTCGGTAACGCGACTGAGCCAAAGGAGAGTGGCGCGGTGGACGACGCGATCCGGGGACACAGGCAGGCCTGCATTTCACTGCTTCTGTTGGGCCGCCGGGCTAGAGTGCGCTCGCCCAACACCCAGGTTAGCTGGTGTGTCGCGGTCACAGTTGCGTGGTGCTTACGGCCAGTCTGTGTACCTCCAACTCGGGACAGGTAAACACCAGGCAGGCCATAGTGGGCGCAGAGACACAGCAGGGCTTTCAGTGTAGGGGGTAAGTGCAGGTGGTGTACCTGTTGCAGGGATGACTAGTGGACGTGGCGCTAGGCGCTCCCGCATGGAGCATATGCTGGAGGGCATGATGCGCAAGATGACAGCTATGGACAGGAGATGGGGGAAGGTTGACCAGATAGGCAAGAGCGTGGCAGAGTTCAGACAAAGGTTCGACGAACAGGTTGGGCCATCGGGAGACCCAAGCGAATAATTGTGCCCCCGCAGCCCAGGGGGATTTGGATGCGTTGCCCAAGCGGGTCAGGGCCAAGAAGGGTAGCGGTCGGGTCCCCAAGCCACACGAAGAGGGGGCCTTCTGGGGTGGTCCCTGAGGGAGGGCTTGGACCGCCGGTAGCTCCTATGCCCGCTCCCATAATCCCGACAAATCTACCGGTGACTCCGGCTCCGGCCTCACCGGCGCCAGTACCAAGCATAGTGCCTCAGGTGGTCCCAGCGGTAGTCCCGGTGGTACCCGCGCCGATTCCGGTACCCGGCTCGGGATCCCCCATGCCAGTTACAGCACCCCCAGTGGTTGGTCGGGTACCTCCAGAGCTGGCAGCGCAGATAGCGGCTGTACTGCCTTGGCTAGGGATAGGTGGGATGTTACCTTCTTCAGTGGGTGCCAGGGAGGTGGGAGAGGACGCCCACTCTGGCAATTAGATTGCTTCCGGGTCAATGCAGGAGCCAGCACCAATCGGCGGTGGGGCGCGCCCGCCGCGTCATCAAGACGCGGCGGAGGGGCACGCCCCACCACCGAGAGTGCAGGGGGAGGAGGGGGCCGGCGCCCTGCCATACGTGCGGGGGGGCCTAGCGGCCCCCCCTTTCCTGAAACACGTGTTTGGTGTTCGCTGAAATACCATTCACATAGGAATGTAGTTAGAACATGTATTGACAAAGTCCAATAGATTTGGCTCTTGTATAATGCAGGGCAACACAGACATACAGTATGCATGGGCACATGCACACACCGAACTCACATACATTCAAACAGAGCGGCACACGTAAAGACATGCAGGGTCAGTCTTAGGACTTTTGGGGCCCTGGGAAGAAAGGTGTGCGAGGCCCCCCTAATTCGCATACAATGTGAAATCACAGAAAAATACTTCATAGGAAGTGCCATCAATTGACTATTGTTGAGTGACTTTGCAAGAAGCAACTTTCTTGGTGTGGATATCAGTAAAACAAAAACAAATATTAACACTAATAAAATAAGCACATATATTTTAAATTTCAATTAACTCGAAATACATTTCTTTTGTCACACTGGCTGGAAAGGTTTGGCTTAGGTCTCGCCAAAACAAATACGTTCAATTAAATGTTAACAATTTGTTTCCAGATTAGTACATTGAATACGTACATGTGTATGTGGTATTTATATAGCGCAAACCAAGACAGAAGGCTGCTAAGCACTGTACAGGGTCAAAGATACAGTCAACATGTGATAGGAGGAGTAGATGGTTTGTAACTGCATCCCAATTTAGTTTTTTTTAAAGTTGAGTACTCGCTGTTTCCTAAATTGGAACTGAACTCGAGCTGTCCGGATGGATATAGGAATAACATTCCAGATCCTTGGGGCATAGGTGGGAAATGATTTTTTCTGGTTTGTTCTCTTTTTAGCACATCATCTTCTTCTTCCGTCTGACAGTGTCCTTGCTGCGGGGGTGTGGAGAGCAACTGGAGATGGCAAGCTGGTCATCCAAGAAGGCAGGGGTGTCAGTCGTATAGTGCAAACCTAGTCAAAAGCAGCGGAACACTGTACAGGGTCAATGACAAGCCTAAAGTCAGGGAGGGATGGGAAATGTAGCTGGTTTTGGACTGTTAATGCATTGTGATAGCTTTGCAGATAATGGTGACGAGCTTGAAGATGGTGCAGGCCAGCAACGAGGACCTGTGGAGTTACATCACATTGTTATGATGTGGTCATATTTCTTCATGCCCTAGGGAGGTGTGCTGCAGCATGTAGAATGCCCTTCAGGGGGGCCAGTGTGGATTAAAATTTCAAGATGGTTTCGAAGATACCCAGTGCAAGATAGGGTATGTGCAAAAAAGATATGAAAGCAAATAAATCAGTTGAAAATAGCTTGACTTCTATTAAAGGCATCACCCTAGTCACTGAAAAATACCAGAAACTACCAGAACACAATAATATGTAGGCTAAAAGAGTTCAATGTCATGTGCCATGGCTACAACACTCCTATCAACGTCCTCTGAAGCCTTTAAATGTTCTGATACTAATAATTAGTATACGCTTTTATGGTTCCAGAGTGCATTTCATTTTGTAAATTAGCATGATGCAGATTCAGTTAACAGATTTGAGCTACATCTCATTTGATTTCTCCTAATTTTGAACAAAATCTTGATAGCACAGGTTTAAATGCAATAAAATAATGCCGCGAGCCGGGCTCACTAACTGGCCATTTTCTTGGGCCTCGCAGTGCTGGACTATGGCTGCAAGGCCCATGGGAGAGAGTCCAGGCCTCTAGGTTTGCATCTGGTCAGTATTTTACCATCATGGACAGTATTTTCACGTCTAAAACAGAGCAAAAATCTCAATAGAACTTCTAAGGATCTAATAATATAGAACAATATATCAATTCCTCATCAGCTCAGTAAAATCTCTCAAATTGAAAGTGCACAAAGTCTAAAGACAAATGGTTTAAGCAGAGGTCTTCAAATTGGGGCAAAGGTCCCCTGCCGGATCTCAATTTATCATAGGGGGGGCTCCAGCCTCAGCAGTGTCTGAGAATAATTCAAGCATTCCATCCTTAATTTTTTTGCATTCTATAGCAAGTCGCCCTAAGTGGGACGGGTATGCCCAGACATAGATCCGGTGCGCACTGTGTTACTGGAAAAAAGCTATACTTGGCTGATGATCCCTAACTAAGGCGGCACCTGTCCTGGGTTGCTTGTGTTCTGGGTCAGGGAGGACCTGGCCTGGCAGTTCAGTCTGGACTACTCCTATTGGAGCAGGATCAAAACTGATTTCGAATGGCTGGGTCCAAACTGTGGTGGCATTGTGTGCAAAATAACAATGGAGTGGAATGCAGCTTGAGTACTTTATCAGTTGCTCTGATTAATTCAAGCATTCCATCCATCACTTTTTGTATACTTTTTTGTGGACAGTAAAATATAGCCATAATTTGGGCGCATTGGACCCATAACCCCACGAGGCCAGGGTCCCACTGAACTTGTTGCACCATTGCTGGCTATGCCTATCAGAGGGGCTCGTGCCCTAGGCCTTGCAGCCATGGACCAGTGCTTTAAGGCCCAGAACAGCAGGCTTCCTCCAATGGGCCTCTCAGCACTGGATCATGGCTGGTAGGCCTAGGGGAGGATGGACCTTTCCTGACCTTTGCAGCTCTGGATAACCGTTGTGAGGTGCATGAGAGAAGGGACTAGTGGCATAGTAATGTAGTCATGGGCCCTGATGAAAGAAAATGAGGCCAGACAGTAAAACGCAGCCATAATCTGGGTGCATTGGGTCCAGAACATCCATGAGCCTTGGTGCCACTGCACCTGCTGCACTACTGATAGCTATACCCCTGAGAGAGGCCCCCAATGAGCCTCACACCCATACTCCTGCTCTGCTAAGCTCATGGATTGGCGCCTCCTCCCCCTAGAGTGTCCAACCATGGCCGGCTGCAATGCCCAGGGGAGAGAGTGCCTCTCCCAGGCCTCACAGCTCTGGAACATGGCTCCAATGCCCACTGGCTGCACAGTAAAATAAGCCATTATTTGGGAACATTGGGCACTTTATACCCTTGGGCCCAGTGCCATTGCACCTGCTGCTCTACTGATGGCTATGCCCCTGATATATGGCTATGCCCAGGCAGAAAGGGAATGTGTTTGGCCCCTCTAATTTGTATGCAACGCGAAATCACAGGAAATTACATCACAGGACATGGACCCTGACATCAACCTATGCACAGAGCCATGGTACAGAGCTGTGAGACAGGTTCAATGGGGCCCCGGGGAGGTGCCCCAACAAGCCCCCCCAACCTCCTTGACCTCTTAGACATGGTGTAGCGCTGAGAGGATTAGGGGAGGGAGCCCACTAACCCATGGGCCTTGCAGGACATACGCATGGCTCCAAGGACCAGGGGAGCGGGGTCCTCCCTATGGCCCGGCAATGCTACACTATTGCTACGATTCATAGGGTAGTGGACTCCACTCTCTTATGCCTTGCAACCACGGTCTAGTGCTGCGAGGCCCTGGAGAGAGGCCCCAGGATATGGCAGCCCTCTACCATTGGCCTCACAACAATAGTGTCGGACTGCAAGCCTAGGGGAAGGGTGTTCCCTCCCATGGATCACCCCACCATGGTTCACAGCTGTGAGGCCCATGGGAGTGTTGTCCCATCATCTGGCCACATAGCTATGATGTAGTGCTGCAAGGCCCATGCGATATGGCCCCACTGCCCTGGGCTTCACATCCATGGTCTGGTGCTGCAAACCCAGGGAAGGAGAGTCCCCTTCCCTGGGCCTTACAGCCATGATCCCCAGCCATCGCTGCAAGAGCTAAGTAGGGTAACCAATTGTCCTTTATCACTTCCCAGGAAAATGTAGGCCTTTGGAGAAACACTGCAAGTGTCGAGACACATGATGTGAGCAGAGACTTTGGAAGATGTTTATTGGGGTGCAGGGGAACTAAGAGTAACATCGCAGATTTTTAGGTTTTCATTCCAAATCCCTCCTCTAAAACAGGTCATGTTAAAAGATGACTCAGCTAGAGATTGAATTTATCGAGCGTGATTACTCTTCATAGTATATTTGAGTTATAATCCTGTCACCGCCTCCAGTAGTAAGCCCTGACTTATCGCAATTGCAAATTTTGAGTGACAAGTTTAGACAATTAACTCTGGTATTCAAACAGAATGAAATAGACTTAAGCTTTGAAACACCAGTGGTAAATAACAGTATCTACCACGCATACTGTCCAGTAAGTACCCACTGCCATAGGACCTGGTCCAACTGGTACGTTTTAACCATGGAACTAGGATATTTGATATCTAATGTCAGTTTTATGAAGGAAATAATCACCATGTTCTAAAGATGAGCAGGGCCGATAACAGAGTGGCGATTTTCTGGGAGGGGCCTTCGCCTTGCCATCAGAATCACTGACACCCCAGTTGTGGTCTAATGGACTAGATGGAGATATGGAACCAGGAGACACATTTTTTAAATCCTGGCCTCCCATTTGGCCAAATTGTGTGCTCTTGGGCAATCACTTTTCTGAATTTATTGCCAGGGCCACTAGAATTATGCGATGCTGTGGCCGCTGCATTTTTCGCATAATTATAGGTTTGCCACATGCCACATAATCCATCATCTGCTGCATAAGCTGCAGGTTGACAAAAATAATTTTTGTTTTTAGCTCAAATGGTTCAGAAGTTCCTAATAGTACAACAACACGTGCTGTTGCACAGCCGAATATCCTCTGCAAAGCTAGACGGGTTACCTTTCTGTTGCTTATTGCTACATTTGGATAGTAAATTTGTACTAATTAAGTGCAACCAATGCCCAGGCAGTGTTAACAAGTGCAAAAATGACAATATAGTGAAGTAATACTATCATAGAATGTGCCAAATTATGCTGCATAATATGTATTTTCTTGGTGCATAATTTACTCATCCTGCCGCATAATTTTCCCCTCCCTTGCCACAGAATTCCAGTGGCCCTGCTTAATGCTCTGCTGCTCCCTTTTTGGCAAGACTGGGAGTATTTTGATTCAGTGTAAAAACTCCTAGTCACCGAGATTTAAAAAAATTTACTGAATATTTCCTGAGAGAAGGGAGGTGCCCAGTCATATGCAATAGTCACCTAAATTCAGTAAAGTGATAAATATATAGCCTTTGTACCAAGTAGCTGCAGTCCTGCTGTACTGCAGTCCTGGGTCTACTAATTTAACAAACTGTTTGATCCTGGGCACACAACACTCTCCGGGTGCCTCATCTACTGATCTCACAATACGGCAGCCCTTTACAACAGGCTTAATGTGAGAAATGGACACAAAGGCGTACTCCCTGGCTCTGGCTGAGCTTGAGTGCCAGTTTGAACCACAAGTCCATAAAGAGCAGAGCTTCCATATGCCTTCTGCCTGCCACCCTCCGTCTAACCAGGATGTGGCATCACGGCTCGAACTGCCGACTTTGTAACTGGGGAACCAGGTTCCAGTCTTGGCATCAGCTCAAGATCCTGTGATTTTGGGCAAATCACGTAATCTCCCCGTGCCTACAAAAATTAATGCTTCCTTGTGTAATGGAACCGGTTTTCATGTAAAGTGCTCCAATACCTTTGGGTAGCGTTTCCTCTATACAAAAGTGCAAAAAATTGATTTAATTCCTCATTAAAGGCTGTTTGCATCCAGAGTTGCCACTTGGCTGGTTTTCTGTCCCATTCTGTTCTGTTTCATGTCCCGGCCAGTACAAAAATAAACAAGCATTTGCAATGCAATCGGTCTCGCCTTTGGGACCTTATAAGCATTTAGCCATGCTGACTCTCTGGCAATGGGAGAAACCATTAGATTTGACAGGGGGTGAAGGTTCGGAGGTGACAGTAAGCATTAGCAAAAGCATCCAATAAAGTCACATTTAAAAGGAGACAGTTGCCAGACTGCACTCAGACTTTCTCTTGTTACAGCTCAGAGGGTTAGCACCTGCTGCACAGAACCTGCAGGTCACACGTGTTTATTACAGGGACTGGACATGTGTTTCATCATTCCAATGTGGCCGAAAGCAGTTTCCTTGATTTGGGCAGTGCTAGTAGCACCTGTGCCTTGCGTGAGAAAGCGCTATAAAGGGTATGTTATGAATTGTAAAGTGCTTGTTATGGTAATTACTAGCCGAACACCTGCCTGCTTTCAACCAAACTGCAAATCACTCGCCAACACAGCGCCGGCGGAAGCCTTACACACTGCCCGTGCATTGATACCCGCAACAGAAACGGTACAATACACTGATATCTGCAAATAGAAACAGAGTAAAAGTCTGACCTTGAGACGAGCCCTGCAGACGCCCCCACTGAAGCTCCCCGCACTGTGCACGTGCTGCACTCACCATGTCAGCGCTGCCCAAGGTGTCAACTGTTGTGAAAGTGCCCTTCCGTCAGCCTTGCACGAGTCTCTAGCCCCCCGTGGCCCCCAGAGCCGTGTCATCTGCAGAGGGGTCTCTGCTGGCTGCCGGGACACTGCTACCCTCCCCACCCCCGTCGCAGCCGCCCGTCACTGCCGGCGACACAACAGATGCGAGGGTTGACCATCTGCCCCTGGGCACAAGGGAGGGCCTTATTTATAGACCCACGAGTGTTTGTGCAGAGACAACGAGGCTGCAAATTGTCATGTTAAAGGCCTGCTACCTGAGCTTTGTTAACATGACAGGTATATTTGTAGAGCGCCATAGCCTCAAGGCGCTATTGAGAAATAACGGATGGGCCCTCATGGTTAGGGACACGGAGTAGAGAAACGGGGCCCAGTTCAGAGTGGAAGGCGAAAGAAAGTCCTCCGATTTTGGAGGGGAAGTGGTACATCCTCAGAGTCTGCCAGCGGGATATCTCCAGAGCACACCACTACGTCGGTGTATTCTGAACCAGAAATACAACGTAATTCTGAAATTGGAGGGTTACTCTGTTCCCGCATAAGTTTGTTTTTTCTTTGCATTCTGAGATTGTAGATCTGATTAATCCGTAGTGAGATCAGAACTACAGGTCCCATAATGCAAAGAAGAAACCTGGGTCGACGGTAGATCTATAAAAATTGAGCACTATGAATTCTATGTAAGTGGGGCTATCCACTTGTTCGCGATACTGATAAAGGCTGAAAAGATAGTAAATACAACACTTAACAGGATTGACTGGGACTCTAGACCTCTGTGCTCCAGCGAAACTACACCTGCCGCACCATTGGTAGTTACGGAATTCATGTGCTTTTCCTCCAAACTGTCTTATGTTGTTCATCACCACTGGCATGCCCATACTCATTCAACACTGGATGGAACTTGAATAAAAATAAAACCCATATTATTAGCAGACTCCAATAACAATAATATCACGGTTAGGATGTGGTCTAACGGTGAGAGCTGCCGACTTTGTAGCAACGGAACGAGGTTCGAGTTTTGGCATTGGCTCAACATCTTGGACAAATTACTTAATCTCCCCGTGCTTACCCAAAAATTAATGTTTCCCTGTGTAATGTAACTGGTGCTCATGTAAAGCGTTCCTATAGCTTCCGGTCGAGTTAGCGCAAAAAAAAACAAGCACCACATATGAAGCGTTGTGCTTACACTCCCTACACACCTAAAGGAACAACGTAATAAAATGCAAAAGGAACATATAAAGCTGCAAAGTACAGCTAAAAACTGGAGAAATGTTTCTAAAACCAGTTCCAGTCCTAACCCTTTCTTTGATCAACATTGCACTGCTGCCTATGTCTGATTTTTTTTATTATTTAAATAAATAATAAATTGTACGTTTACACCCAAATCAGGAGACTGCTGATTATTTTACAGTTCTGCCTTTGCAACACACTAGAAGGTCTTCTCAAACAGCCCAAAGGAATGTAAAACCTTAAAAACTAAATGATCGGGATAAAAACTGCACAGTAGCAACACGCTGTAACGCGAAGAAAAGAACACACACTTTCTTCTCACTATCTATTTAAAAAAATATGCATCTCTTTAGAAGATCTTTAAAAGACGTTGCATTTTGGATGGGGAAGAAAAAGACAAAGCCCCACGACTCAAAAGGGATACACTGCACATTAATGACGTCATGCACAGGAAACTAACGAGCAGCCACAGCTTACGGGAGCGCGGTGACTCAACCCGTGAGCCTATGTCTGACTGCGCATGCTTTCTGCACAGACACTCTACCATCCTGTGCCAGCTCTCTACTCCTCCTCAGTGCGGCCGGACGACGTAAGAAGCACAAACTACTTTAAAAACAAGCACTGAAAATGCAATAGGACTCGCATTTACGCGAGACCTATTGCATTAGAATTGGAAGTGCGGGTGGGAAGAAGGCACGAACGGGAGTAGGGAGGGGGGCTGGTGTGGTCTGAAAAGTCACGGACTGCAGGAGGGGAGGGGGAAGGCAGGGGAAGAAAAATACTGTTGGAAGTAAAGGGGCTGGTAGCTGTGGAAGGATACAAATGACGAATGAGGAGGGACTAACAAGGCTCAAACCAATCAGAAGGCAGCATTTAACACAAAAGCCAATGGGCAGAGAGTGTGCGGAGCTTCCACGAAGCTTCCACACTACAGTATATACTGCATGCCTCGCAAAGCGATGGCAGTGCATTCGCACTGCAACGCTAGGCGAGACCTAAAAATCACCTAAAGCCGTCATTTTTTAGCCCTTATCTGTACATAATCAAAAGAGCAAATATAAACAGAACACACATTTAAATGTGTTCTAGAGCTGCGTTCGATCCCTGAGTAATAATTAAGGTAAACAAAGACAAACGTCTTGTTACAAATTAATACATGCAATTTTCTTTAAAGCACTATTTAGTATTATGTCCCGGCCTTGGCAGACTTCATTAAACAGCAACACATTTTCTAGATTTTTCTCTTAGAAAGGTGGCAACCCTCTTTGCATCCCAATAGTTGAAGGTGATCCTAAACCTGCATGGCGCAGGGCCCCTCCTGTGCAGCAAAGCGCCCTACCAGACACTATCAAACATCTCTTTCACAGCTCATCAAGGGCTGAAAGAGTGAGAGTTGCTTGTCATTCCGAATGGCCTTCCCTTATTCCTGGCAGGGCTACACATGCCTGCGAGATCCAGGATAGAAGTGCCCCCTCCCCTGGGCCTCGCAGGGCTGGAGCATAGCTGCAAGGCCCAGGTCGGGGGGGACACTAGCGTGAGGCCTCATGTTGGTGGGTCGAGAGCGGAGCCCTGGGTCGCTGCCCATGCCTTGTGCCGGCCCTGAAGACATGTATAAGACAGTATAAGGCAGACATCTATGCTTACAGATAGAATACATGCAAGCACCCAAGCACACAGAGGCAACCCCACATACTCACAAACACAGGCAAGCACAAATACAGACACCCACAAACACAGACCAACAGATATACAGCAATAGTGTGAGCAACAGTTTCTAAAAAATGGTTTTTAACCTGGTACAAAAATTTGCATATTTACTTTACTATAACTATAAAATGTCCAGTATTTGCAAAGCGCGAACAATTACCCGAAGGTGTCAAGGCGATGGGGGCCGTCAGGAAGATTCAGGGAGCTATTGCCCAGAGTCACATGGTGTTGGGCTGATCTGCCTCCGACACCAGGGATCGAACCGTGAGCACCCGGGTTCCGGAGTCAGTCGCCCTGGCCGCTGCGCCACACCTCTAACCTCTAACAAAATAACATTCATATGATATTCATGATGTTGACAACCTGATTCGTTTTTTGCTTTCAACAAATTAATTTTGACTTAGTTGGATTTTTGCATTATGTATGAGGCAACAGGATGAATGATATAGGAAATTTAGTAAAGTACGTTATAAAGTAGACATAACACGTTCTCTTCTTATTCTCCAAGCTAGATTCAGTACCACCATTTTACTCTTGTGAGAAGAATTATCACTGCCCTACAAACATGACTACTTGCACAGAACAAATCGCTTTAATGTAACATTGAGGAAGGTAACAGTCAATAAACCACTGTGAAATTAATCATGTAATCATGAGACAGTGGCTCTTCTTTCGATTAGGCAATATTGCCTTTGCACAGAACAAATTACACCAAATACGTGACATCATCATGATCCCAGTGAATCTTATAATAATACAACTAAAGTCTAAGGGCTCGATTTACAAGTACATCTGCATGCACAGTGGTACTTCTACGAATGTGCGCAGATTTACTACTTATAGCAATTCACAGACATGGCTGGTAATTTGCTTGCAAAGCTGCGCCACTGCAGCAATGACATGTCACTTTTGCTATTTCCCCACCACAGGGAAGTATGCACAGCAGAACTTCAAATTGGGGAAAGTCAGCCTGGTGTGCAAATGCACACTTTTGCATTTACTTGCTTTTCTCTACGGGAAAAACATTTTGTCCTATGGAGTAACTACCTCCTCTATATCTCCCCCATGTTTAAGGGTGCTGCATTCCTCTTTCCACCCTGGAAGGGGATTTTCTTCAAACCTTTTCTGGTGCAAATCTCCAACCATTTCCAAGGTCAAAAAGGGTTACAGAGGAGATTGTGAATCACCACAATCTCTCAAACTTGTATGCAATCACAAACTCTCAAAGCAAACCATGCCTGCTAGACATGAATTTTGTGGATGCCTGTCAGGCATAGGGGTTTAATATTTCCATTATTTTCTATGGGAGGGTGTTGTAGGGCCAGTGGTTGGTCGCTTACTTCAGTTCTAAACTGGAGCACATTTACTACTGTTTTGGGTCCGTTTTGGCTTTAGTAAGTTTAGAAGTGCAGTTTGTGAATAGCAATGGGCTTACTCTTTTGTGGGTGGGTGTCTGTTCCTCTCAAAACCCCTACCTAGCCCTACCTTAAAGCCTCCTTACTCCTCCGTAAATTCCACCTGTTTTGCAGTAAGTATGTCCCATTTTTCAACCGCTCCCCCGGTTCCTTCCACATTTACCACTGAGTAGTAAACTTAAATGTGTGAGGATCTTCCCATAGAAAAGGTAGGAGAAGTGGAGGTGGAGATTTGCACTTGTATTTTTGTGCATAGCATTTTGTAGTACAGCTCCATGACAAGATATCGACTCAGAAAATATCGAGACACAAAAAGATTGTGTTAAAAATATCAGTAACATTAAATATTGTCTTCCTATACTTATAATAGGAATGACAAAAATATTGTGCCAAAATATTGTGGAAGGAAATATTGCCAAATACTAGGAAAGAATATTGATTATATATACTCTGGGTAGTTCTCAAATTTAGGTGGAGAGCAGCTCCTATATAGAGCACACTGCAACACCAGTGACACACCAGTGACACACCAGTATAAATTGGTTACAGCATTTTTCCTGATATTTTAATTAACATGACTTCAGCAAGCAGGGAGGCTTCGAGGAGGGAAGCGGCGGAATTGCTGTTTGTCCCAATAAACACAACAACTACGGATGTTAACAGATCGGGCAATACTCTGGTTAAGGATGCTTTGGGCAAAAAAGAACTGTGGGACAAACTTTGGAAATGCGCTAAAATGGAGCAGGCTAAGTGGTGGGAAGCCACTGCTCTTCAAAAATATGTAGACTGCGGGAGAGTGCCCCGAGGTTTACGTATCTTTATAACACCCACATTTAGTGAGCCGGACCCGGATTTAATCGAGGAATGGGTTTTAAATAACCATCATTGCTCGACTGTGATGTTGAAATTGTTAATCAAATATGCAACAAAAGACACGGTCAAGTTAACAGAAGAAATTGACAATTTGACTACTCAACTCAAATTATTGTACTCTGATAGCGAATTCGAAGTGGAAATGGGGAAACTGACCCTCAGGCTTGCAAAAGCGGAGCAGGAGATTAAGACAAAAAAACAAAGCAAGTTCCATCGAGATCAACTCGATTACGAACTCGGTCAAATTTTTACTTTCGGCCGGAAATTCGACCATTTGAGGGAAATTAATCAGACTAACAGAGGAACTCATGAAAAAGTATCACATGTAATCGCAAGTAATCAGCCAGAACAAGTTGCATCAGAAGAAGCAAATTCTGATACCAATATAAGGCAAGAAGAAGATACAAGAATCACCACAGACCAGCAGGAAAGTGGAGTAGTAAAATCAAAAATTTTAAAGGAATTCTCCCTGATGGCCCAAGGCCGACAAGGTACAGCAAGCCCTGGACCACAAGATACACCAAATCGAGGTCGAGGTCGAGGCGTAAGAGGAGGCAACAGAAAAAACGTAAAGAGGCAAGGAGTACTAGACACCTACTTGGGAATGACAACGAGGGGCAAGGCAACTACAAAATGAAGGACACTTTTACGGTAGTTAATCTTTCCAATATTCAGTTAACTGTTGATCAAATTGATGTTCTATCACTTGGATTGACTTTTTGCCCCACCAGCAAGTTTAATTACACAGAAGGGAGGATCGATCTTTTTCACTTTGTTAGAAAACTCAAATTGAAAAAATGGTTTGAAACTAAAAAGAAAGTTGAGATGCCTGTGAATGTCAGCAGTCACGTTAATTTAAGTATTGCTGATATGAATCTTTTGCAAACAATGAGGGCTTTGGAAAGTGGTAATGAAAGTATTGAATCTGTTTCTGAGGTTATACTAGATGAAACACTGAATGTTGGCTGTGCCAGTGATAGTCATTTCAAGCCAAAATCAAGTTTTTTACCTCAAATACACAATGAGGCCATCGAGATATTTGAGAAAGGAGTAATTTTGGAATTCAAGAAATTAGACAAATGTCCCAAACCATTAGGTGGTAATCTCACCAGTAACCAACATAAAGCAGTTAAAGAACTGCAAGAAAATAGATCTATAATCATAAAGAAATCTGATAAAGGTGGTAATATGGTGGTTTGGCCCAGGCAAATGTATCTAGATGAAGGTAGGCGACAGTTGGGGAATGTTGGAAGTTATCAGGCAAGTAACAGAAGTAGTAACGACAAAAGTAATGATGTTTTTAAATCTCAATTGTTAACATGGAAAATTGAGAAATTGTAATCAGATGATGAGTACAAATTTCTCTATTGTGAACACCCTAAGTTGCCAACAATGTATCTATTACCTAAGATACATAAAAACAATAAGATTCCTCCGGGGCGCCCTATTGTTTCCTCAATAGGAAGTACATATGAAAATACATCAAAATATATCGATTATTTTCTACGTCCCTTTGTGCAGGCTCTCCCGTCTTATATACAAGACACCAGGGATTTTTTTAATGTGATTGAAAAGGTGGTTTGGACTGATGATATGTTACTCATGACGCTTGACGTCAACAGTTTATACACTTGCATACCACATAGTTTGGGAATTGAAGCTTCATGTCATTTTCTAAACCAGCGTGATTTGTCTTATTTGAAGCATACAGAAATGCTGCTCACTATGATGAATATATGCTTATCCAATAATTATTTTCTGTTTAATCATGTCATCTATTGCCAAACCCAGGGGACGGAGATGGGAACCTGCTTCGCCCCCAGCTATGCGGGGTTGTACCTTGGTTGGTGGGAGGAGCAGGTGGCCAGTAACATCATGGCCTTTACCCAGAACGTCATCCTCTGGGTGAGGTATATAGATGACGTATTTTGCATTTGGAAGGGAATGGAGGAAGATGCAGCACAATTTGTGATGGAGTTAAATGACAATCAATATAATTTAAAATTTACTAATATTGTACATCATGAAAAAATTGAATTTCTGGATGTAGAAATCAATGTACATAATGATAAACTTACCAGCAGTTTGTTTAGAAAATCAACTGCTGGTAACAGTTTACTTCACGCAAAGAGTTGCCATCCCAAAAACCTGATCAGTAGCATACCCTATGGGGAGCTCTTAAGAGCAAAAAGAAATTGTAGCTCTGAACAGTTATTCCAATGCGAGTTGCAGAACATGAAAAGTAGATTTTTGGAAAGAGGCTACTCATCGAAAATTGTAAATCAGGCATGCACAAAAGTGATGACCATTGATAGAGCAGCAACATTAAAAAGTAAAATCGCAGCCACGAGCGAGGAGCAACCCTTAAGGTTTATAACCACGTATAACAATCAATCATGGGAGATGAGAAACTGTCTTAAAAAGTATTGGCATGTTTTAAATACTGACACAGCATTAAGAAAATTTGTGGATGGTCAACCGAAAATTACATACAGGAAATGCAATGCATTGACAGATATACTGTGTAGCAATGTGTTAGCTGATGATAAAGATTTGAATCCAGTACAAGGCTTCTTCCCATGTAAATCGTGTAAAGCCTGTAGGAACAGTGTTAAGTGTAAAAACATTGTATTGTCCAATGATCACAAACCATTTACCATAACGAAACACCTTACCTGCAAATCCGATTATTGTGTTTATGCACTCAGTTGCCCATGTTCACTAATATATATAGGAAGTACCATCCATCAAGTCAAAAAAAGAGTGCTAGAACATACAAGGGCAATTGTTAATGAGGACAGACAATATCCTGTCGCCAGGCATTTTAAAGAAGTTCATAATAAGAACATAAGTCTCTTACGTTTCTGTGCGTTAGACAGAATTCCAAAATCGGAAAGAGGAGGGAATAGAGTGAGAGAACTTAGATGTCTGGAATCCAAATTAATTATTAAATACGATACAGTACATCCGAAAGGATTGAACAAGGATGAGGAGATGTGGGTTCATTTGGGTTAATATGCTTTGATCAGAGTATTGTATCAGGTCTGTTCCGTTGTATACTAATAGTTTTGATACATCGTAGCCATGTTTGTATTTTTATATTCACATTTTATATATTGATGGCACTATTTTAATTTTTTGTAGGAGACAGAATTATCAGCTGTTCAGGTCGAAGATATGGCAGAAGAAAAATTTGAGACTACTTTATGAGAAATATAATGATATCTGATAAAATACATAAATATTACTACATGAATTAAGACAGGGGTTATAATGTGTTATAGTTAAGGACATAATTGATGTTCTATTTGTTAACTTGGCCCACTAGGGCAGAATGGCATGAGATATTGGACACTCCTGCCTTTGGCCCACTGGGGCATTATTGAATAATACGGCGATCTGGAATTTGTCATTTAGCCATATTTTTGTGAAATACTGTGTATTTTACACTCTCGGCATTGGCCCACTGGGGCATAATTTAATAACATGGCAGTTTGCAATTCGTCATTTCAAATTTATTTCAATTCATGTTTTTATCAATTGTATTGATATATTTATCAGTTTGTTAATATATATGTGAATGTGTATGTTTCAGCTGTATTTTGAAAGACCATTACAAAATGGATGCCATGTTGAACATTGGGATAAGTAGTCCTACATTTATGTTTAGTACTTGTGCACTATATGTATTCAGATTTGACAAACAGTTCCTTGACCCGTGACCAAGGTGCGGCTGCACCGAAACGCGTCGGGCGTTGTGCTTGTTTCATGTTTGAATAAATTTCACGTTCCATGGATTTGGGCTCGAGTTGATTTTTTACGGATGGAGAAAAAATCGAGTGGAATATATATATTCACTGAAAAATAATAGGTTTCAGGGACGTTATAGTTAGAAATTAGCATTTAAAAAACCATAGAAATTCACTGAAAAAACCATAGGTTTCAGGGACGTTATAGTTAGTTGAACATGTCACTCGTACAAAACCTGAGAAATTCGGCCATTATAGTTAGTTGAGCTAACTATAACTCGCGCCCCCGCAAGGCACTGCTGATGACGTCACATATTACATCATTCATGACATGGTCAGTGACATTACTGATGACATCACTGATGACATCTCAAAAGACATCACTGATGACATCATCCAGTGACTGTGTGTTTCTGTAAAGTTTAAATATGTTTTATATATATATATATATATATATGCCAAGGTGTATTGAAGAATGAGTGGGTGTATAAGTGTCTGAATGGATGATTTAGTAGGTGCGTGACTGACTGTATAAGTGAGTGATTAAACGTGTCTGACAATGCATAGGTTAGTGACTAAACTGTGTAAATGTCTATCAGTTGGTGTGTAAGCGGCTGCATGGGTTGGTGAGTAGCTACATGAGTGTCTATATGGGTTGATTGGTTGTCTGAGTATCTGTATGGGTGCCTGAGCGTCTGTGTGGGTGGGTGGGGGGTGTGTGACTGTGCACAGATGTGTGAGTGGGTGATTCACTGGGTGTATGGGTTCAAGAGTGCATCAGTGAAAGGCTGTATGGGTGGGTGAGTGTGTGTTGGTGAGTGAATGGATGTCTCAGTGGTACATGTGTGAGTAACTGCATATGTGAAAGGCAGTATATGTGAGTGTTGGAGTATATAAATGACTATATGTGAGAGTGAGTGATTGTGAGAGTGGCTGTATGGATGAGTGTGTGCTTGTATCATTGATTGTATGAGAGTAAGTATGTGTTATTATCTGTATGAATAAGTGAGGTGGTGTGTGTATAACTGTATAGGTGAGTAAATGGGAGTGTGATTGATTCTTTGCATGACTGACTAGGTGTGTGAGTAACTCTATGGATGAGTGGCGGTGTGTGAGTGTCTGTATAGGTGTATGAGTGCAAATGATAGTGCTGTATTGATGAGTGATTGCATGTGTGAGTGAATGTATGGGTGTATGAGTGGATGTGTGTGTAGACCTAGGAATCAGTGACTGGGTATGTAGTAACTGGTATTGGTGTGTTTATGGTTTCGAAAATGGTAGTCTGTATTTTAGAGTAGGTGTATCAAAGGTTATATTAGAGTGTGAGGAGGTGCATCAGATTATCACGTGGATGATGTCATCAGTGATGTCATCAGTAATATCATTTGAGATGTCATCAGTGATGTCATCAGTGATGTCACTGACCATGTCATGAATGATGTAATATGTGATGTCATCAGCAGTGCATTGCAGGTGCGCGAGTTATAGTTAACTCAACTTAATCAATCAATCAGTTGTTTGTTAAGCCCGACTACTCACCCGTAAGGGTCTCAAGGCGCTGGGGGGGGGGGGTTAGCAGGTTCCAGTCCATCAAGGGGGGGGGTCGGTCGAAGAGCCAGGTTTTGAGGTTTCTTGCAAAGATGGGGAGCGATGTTGTCGGTCAGATGGAGCGGAAGGGCGTTCCAGGCTCTGGCCGCGAGGAAGGAGAAGGAGCAGCCTCCCGATCTGGTCTTTCTGGTGCGGGGGACCACGGCGTAGGAGAGCTGGGCTGATCGTAGGGTCCTCTGGGGTGTGTGGAATTTGAGTCGGCTGTTCAGGTATGCTGGTCCGGTGTCGTGGAGGGCCTTGTGGGCGTGGGTGAGCATCTTGAAGGTGACTCTAGCTTCGATGGGGAGCCAGTGGAGTGTGCGCAGGTGCTTGGAGATGTGGCAGTGTCTTGGCAAGTCAAGGACCAGTCTTGCGGCGGCGTTCTGGATGTTCTGTAGCTTGTGGGTGAGGTTTTTGTTTATTCCGGCGTAGAGTGCGTTGCTGTAGTCGAGTCTGCTGGTGACCAGGGCGTGAGTGACGGTCTTTCTGTGTTCGAGGGGGATCCATTTAAAGGTCTTACGTAGGAGGCGGAGGGTGTGGAAGCAGGAGGATGAGACGGAGTTGATCTGGCGGTCCATTTTGAGCTCGGAGTCCAGGATGATTCCCAGGTTGCGTGCACGGTCCGTGGGGGTGGGCGGGCTTCCGAGGGTGGGGGGCCACCAGGTGTCGTTCCAGGCGTCGGGGTTTGGGCCCATGATGAGTACTTCTGTTTTGTTGGTGTTTAGTTGTAGGCAGCTGTTTTTCATCCACTTGGCGACGGCTTCCATGCCTTCTCGAAAGTTGTGTCTGGCGGTATTGGGTTCGTTGGATAGGGAGAGGATGAGTTGGGTGTCGTCTGCGTATGATACAATGTTGAGTCCGTAGGTTCTGACGATGGGGGCGAGCGGAGCCATGTAGGCGTTGAAGAGCGTAGGGCTTTGGGAGGACCCCTGGGGGACTCCGCAGGTGGTTGGTGTAGAGTCCGAGAGGAAAGGGAGGAGTCTGACCCGCTGCGTTCTGCCGGAAGGAAGGAGCGGATCCAGTCGAGGGCCTCGTCTTGGATCCCTGCGTCGTGGAGTCTGCGTATTAGGGTGCGCTGAGAGACTGAATTTCTCAGGTTTCGTACGAGTGAAATGTCCAGCTAACTATAACGTCCCTGAAACCTATGGTTTTTTCAGTGAATTTCTATGGTTTTTTAAATGCTAATTTCTAACTATAACATCCCTGAAACCTATGGTTTTTTCAGTGAATTTCAAAGGTGTTTTAAATGCTAATTTCTAACTATAACGTCCCTGAAACCTATGGTTTTTTCAGTGAATTTCAAAGGTTTTTTAAATGCTAATTTCTAACTACGCCTACAGAGGTAGGACATGTGCAGAAAGAGGAAGAAAGGCGCAGAAAGAAGCAAGAGAAATGCAGAAAGAGGCAACAGAAGTCCAGAAAGACAAAGAAAGGTGCGGAAAGAAGCAAGAGATATGCAGAAAGAACCAACAGAGGTGTAGAAAGAGGCCTTGTTGCAAAGTCATCATTTGCCCCCAACTTTTTGCTGACTGGTACTGGTGGTAACTGACTCTGACTAACCAGGCCCAAAGCCAGTGCTATGCTAAAAGACACTTAGAATACAGTGAAAACACCTACATACACTAGGGTACACTATGGGTTGGGGTACCCCTGTGATTGGCATGACCTCCCCTGTAAGGCCCAAGTATATAATAGGGCAGGGGGTTAAAACTACCTCTAAGTCAGAGGTGCAGAAAGATGCTTCTTTAAGTAGTAGTCACGTTTGCAGAGTGGTGGAGAAAGGGTGCTGGGCCTCCGACCAGCGCTCATGAATTCCGCTGCGTAGGACTTACAGGAAGTATCAGGAGGGCTTCTTGGCCCCCAAAGTCCCTCAGGAGAAAATTGGAATTCATCCCCCATCCCGTAGTCTTCCAGGAGGCGCGTTTGCAGAGTGGTGGAGAAAAAGTGGCATGGCCTCCGAAGACGTCTTAGCAATCCCACTGTGTGGGACTTACTGGAGGTAACAAGAGGGGTATTTGGCCCCCAAGGACATCCCTGGGGGCCAACTACCCCTCCTATTACCTCCAGTAAGTCCTACACAGTAGGATTGCTAAGTTCTTATAGCAGGCCACGCCCCATTTGCCCACCACTGTGCAAACGCGCTCCCTGGCGCGCTCTTGGATGGGGATTGAAGTCCCCTTCGCTGCTGGGGGTCCTTTAGGGGCCAACTAGCCTACCTCTTACCTCCAGTAAGCCCCACACATAGAGGGATTGCTGAGAGGTGGACACAGGCCACGCCCCCTTTCTCCACCACTCTGCAGACGCACCTCCTGGCACGTTCTGGGTTGGGGGATTAAGTCCCCTTGAATCCTGAGGGTCCCTGGGGGCCAACTAGCCCACCAGGTATCTCCAGTAAGCGCCACAGAGCTGCATTGCAGAGAGGTGGTCCGAGGCCACGCCCCTTTTTACACCACTCTGCAAACGCGGCTCCTGGCGCACTGCTGCTTGGAGGATGAAGTCCACTTGTGTCTGGAGGTCCTCAGGACACAAGAGGACCTCATCGCCCCACCAGCAGTGCGCCAAGAGGCGCGTTTGCAGAGTGGTGTAAAAAGAGGCGTGGCCTCGGACCACCTCTCTGCAACGCAGCTCTGTGGCGCATACTGGAGGTACCTGGTGGGCTAGTTGGCCCCCAGGGACCCTCTGTATTCAAGGGGAATTAATTCCCCAACTTCCAACGTGCCAGGGGGCGCGTTTGCAGAGTAGGTTATATGTATGTGTATATATATATATATATATATATATATATATATATATATATATATATATATATAAATAACCTACTGGTGGTCGCCAGTAGGTAGTTATAGTTAGGACCTCGTTTCTATTCAAAAAGCGTTTTTTCTTTTGCCAATATCTTTGGCGCAGGTTGACGAATCTTCGCGAAATTTTCAAAACTAATGGCCCGCTCCGGTCTGCTCCTGTCTTGAAAGTTTCGGGGTGATTCGTCAAGCGGGGGCCGAGAAAAAAGGGGGGTCCGAAAGCGCGTTTTCCCCATGTTAATTTCCATGGGAATTTTAGACAAAGCTACAGCCCAAAATGCTGAATGGAATGACACCAAATTTGGCAAGAAGGTAGCCCTTGGTTCAGAAAGAGACCTTTTTTTTTAAATGGTGTAAATCCGTTCAGTAGTTCCTGAGAAATTAAAAAAAGAAAAATATCGATATCTGAGCACCGAGGAGGGTTCGCGAACCCTCCCGGGCACGAGCTTCAATCTGATTGGCTGCCAACACTCCAAACCAGGAAGTGTTGGCAGCCATCTTGTGACTCGGTAAAACCGAGTCACAAGAAAAGAGAAAAAAGAAGATGAAAAACAAGAAAAGGGGGCAGGTTAGAAACAACCTGACCCCCTAGGCCTAATCAGGGGGTCCCACAAGGACCCCCAGGGCCCAAAAAAGCATTTTAAAAAAAAGAATATCGGCAGAATTCGCGCTGGGGTCGCAAATCCTGCCGAGAAAATAAAAAAAAATGAAGCACGGGCTCCAGCGCTTCATTTTAATGAGCCCCCAGGTGGGCCAGGTCTAGGGGGCAATGCCAAAATTAAATAGCGGGGGCCTGTGGGGGCCCCCGCAGCCCCGGGGACCGCCAATGCAAATTATATGCGGGGGCACACGGCCCCCCCCCGCAGCCCCGGGTACTGCCAATGCAAATTATATGCGGGGCACGCGGCCCCCCCGCAGCCCCGGGGACCGCCACCTCCCCGGGGCTTTGTTAATAAATGCGTGGGGGGGTCCCAACCCCCCCAAGCCCCAGGGACCGCCACCTCCCTGGGGCTTATAATTATAAGGGGGGGCCTCAAAGGCGCCCCCAAGCCCCGGGGACCACCTCCTCCCTGAGGCTTCAAAGTGAATTAGGGGGGTGGGGCCTCGCGGGCCCCCCCCAAGCCCTGGGCACCACCACCTCCCCGGGGCTATGCAAATTGATGGAGGGGGGCTGCACAGCCCCCTCCAGGAGCCCTTGATGGCCCTGGGGACGGCCACCCCCCAGGGCCGGCTCCTGCAATGTCCCGGGGTGCCCACCCCCGGGACATTGCTGTTCACTATGGCAGGGCGGGAGCACGGCTCCCGCCCTGCCATAGCAAACCCTGCTTTGCTTCATTGAAGCGAGAGCAGGAAAACCTGCTCTTGCTTCAATGAAGCAAAGCAGGATTGCTTTTGAGCAAGGGGAGCTGCATGTCAGCAGTTCCCCTTGCTCAAAAGCAATGCCGGCTCCCGCAGGAGGCGGGGAGCCGGCGGGACCGTGGGGGCATTGGGGCTCCCCACGGTCCCCAAGGCAAAGGGCCGGCCCCGGGGAATGGGGTTCCCGGGGCCAGAAATGGCCCAGGGGAGGGGGGCCACGCGGCCCCCCTCCCCGCAGATATATATATAAAAAAAATAGCCAGGCCCCAGGGGATGGGGTCCCCGGGGCCAAAAGTGGCCCAGGGAACAGGGGCCACGCAACCCCCCTCCCATAAAATAATAATTTTAAAAAAAGAAAATAGAAACCGGCAACTCGCCGGAGGCCCCGCCCCCTCCCTGCAGCACTCTGCAAACGCGGCCCCTGGCACGTTCTAAGTTGGGGGATTAAGTCCCCTTCAATCCTGAGGGTCCCTGGGGGCCAACTAGCCCACCAAGTACCTCCAGTAAGCACCACAGAGCTGTGTTGCAGAGAGGTGGTCCAAGGCCACGCCCCTTTTTACACCACTCTGCAAACGCGGCTTCTGGTGCACTGCTGGTGGGGCGATGTGGTCCTCTTGTGTCCTGAGGACCTCAGGACACAAGTGGACTTCATCCTCCGAGCAGCAGTGCGCCAGAAGCTGCGTTTGCAGCGTGGTGTAAAAAGGGGCGTGGCCTCGGAACACCTCTCTGCAACTTAGCTCTGTGGCGCTTACTGGAGGTACCTGGTGGGCTAGTTGGCCCCCAGGGACCCTCAGGATTCAAGGGGACTTAATAGGGACGTTGTACTTAGAAATTAGCATTTAAAAAACCTTAGAAATTCACTGAAAAAACCATAGGTTTTAGGGACGTTATAGTTAGAAATTAGCATTTAAAAAACCTTAGAAATTCACTGAAAAAAACATAGGTTTCAGGGACGTTATAGTTAGAAATTAGCATTTAAAAAACCTTAGAAATTCACTGAAAAAACCATAGGTTTCAGGGACGTTATAGTTAGAAATTAGCATTTAAAAAACCTTAGAAATTCACTGAAAAAACTACAGGTTTCAGGGACATTATAGTTAGAAATTAGCATTTAAAAAACCTTAGAAATTCACTGAAAAAAACCACAGGTTTCAGGGACGTTATAGTTAGTTGGACATTTCACTCGTACAAAACCAGAGAAATTCGGCCGTTATAGTTAGTAGAGCGAACTATAACTCGCACCCCCGCAATGCACTGCTGATGACGTCACATATTACATCACTCATGACATGGTCAGTGACATCACTGATGACATCACTGATGACATCTCAAATGACATCACTGATTACATCACTGATGACATCATCCATGTGATAATCTGATGCACCTCCTCACACCCTAATAAAACCTTTCATACACCCACTCTAAAATACAGACTACCAATATCGAAACTATAGACAGACCAATAGCAGTTAGTACATACCCGTTCAGTGATTCCTAGGTCTACACACACACATCCACTCATTCACCCATACAGTAACTCATACATGCAGTCACTCATCAAAACAGCACTATCATATGCACTGATACACCTATACATACACTCACACACCGCCACTCATCCATAGACTTACTCACACACCTCCTCAGTCATGCAAAGAATCAATCACACCCATTTACTCACCTATACAGTTATACATAGACCACCTCACTTATTTATACAAATACTAAGACTTACTTACTCTCTTATACAATCACTGATACAAGCACACCCTCATCCATACAGCCACTCTCACAATCACTCACTCTCATGTATAGTCATTTATATACTCCAACACTCACATATACTGCCTTTCACATATATAGTTACTCACACATATACCACTGAGACATCCATTCATTCACCAACACACCCATACACACACTCACCCACCCATACAGACCTTCACAGATGCTCTTGAACCAATACACCCAGTGAATCACCCACTCACACATCTATGCACAGAGTCACCCACCCCCTACCCACTCACACAGACACTCAGGCACCCATACAGATACTCAGACAACCAATCAATAACCCATATAGACAGTCATGTAGCTACTCACCAACCCATGCAGCCGCTTATACACCAACTGACAGACTGATACAGACATTTACACAGTTCACTAACCCATGCATTCAGTAAGATACGCTTAATCAGGCAGTTATACAATCAGTCACGCACCTACTAAATCATCCATTCAGACACTTGTACACCCACTCATTCTTCAATACACCTTGGCATATGTATATATATATATATATATGTACATATATATATATATATATTTGAACTTTAAAGAAACACACATTCACTGGATGATGTCATCAGTGATGTCATTTGAGATGTCATCAGTGATGTCATGAGTAATGTCACTGACCATGTCATGAGTGATGTAATATGTGTCATCAGCAGTGCATTGCGGGGGCGCGAGTTATAGTTAGCTCTACTACCTATTACGGCCGAATTTCTCTGGTTTTGTACGAGTGAAATGTCCACCTAACTATAACGTCCCTGAAACCTGTGGTTTTTTCAGTGAATTTCTAAGGTTTTTTTAAATGCTAATTTCTAACTATAACGTCCTTGAAACCTGTGTTTTTTTCAGTGAATATATATATATATATATATATATATATATATATATATATATATATTTCCACCAAACGCCCAAAGCATTAAGGATGCACTCAACAACTGGTGCAAAACCATCCGGTTTATTTCACACAGGCAAACCAACATCTTCATTCCGGGTTTTTTTTTTTTAAACTCTTTATTTTGGTACAGAGCATTATCATTTTCATTTAACATTGAGACCAGTATTTGTCACTTCGTGCAATTTAAACTTCCATTACATGACGAGCTATACTATATAGACACGAGAATTCGTTACATGAGACACGGTCTGCATTTGCGGGTCATTCACTGTCTTCCATTACTGAATCAACAACCGGTACTTCACATATATTACCTCTAAAGGTGTTCCATTTTCCCCACACCGGTTCCCATTTCTTGGGGCACCCCGTATGCATGTACACCACTCTTTCAGCCACCATTGACATATCCATGTCGTTACTCCACTCTCTGACTGTGGGAGTGTTGCGTGCACCCCAGTGTTTTGGCAATATTTCTCTTAGCTATAGTTATACCCAGTGTCGCCCAGGTTTGCATTGCGAGAATAAGATCTGTGGCTTCCCATATGTTTAATAAACATCGCCTATGCTCTGTCGGTACAGGGGCCCCGCTTACTTCCGTTATTGTGGACATGACTGCCTCCCAGTATTTCACTATTGCAGCGCATTCCCACAATGTATGATAAAATGTGCCTATTGCTCCACACTGGCGAAGGCAGAGCTGACTGTCCGTCTTTCCCATCTTGTACAATGTAGTCCTAGTATAATAGATTCGGTGTAGCACTTTCAGTTGGATTAGACGTAGTTTTGAAGGGATTGCCACCTCCCTTGGGGACGACAGAGCCTCCTGCCAGTCTGTCTCATCCAAGTCTCCCACTTCTTTCTGCCATTTCTCCTGGAAGGATTGTGTGGGGTCAGGGTGATTATTGATGATTTTTTGATATGTCAACGATGTTGCTTTTTTGTGCATGTGTTCCGTCAACAATCTATCCTCCAGGGGAGAGGCCTCTGGGAGGACGGTGTCAGCCGGGATGACTGCCTCCAGTGCATGTTTAATTTGGTAGTATCGGAACGTTTCTGTAGGAGCCATCTCGTATTGGTCCCCGAGTTGGGCAAATGGAATTACCCTTCCCTTGGCCCACAGGTCACCCACCCGCGATAGTCCTATATCATCCCACTGCCTAAAGCCCTTACTATTACGCAAGGTGCCTAGCTTACCAGTATCCCAGAGGGGTGTTGCTTGCGTGATCTTTTTATTCCACCCAAGTTTCCTGAGCACTACATGCCAGAGGTGAATCGTGTGTCGTGCCGGTCCTATTAAAGCCATCTTGTGGTTGGTATTATACAGCGCTCGGTTAAGTCTCTCTGCGCCTAATATTAGTCTATCGAGGTGATAGGCCGGATCCGAGTGCGGAACATGGATCCACTGATTGATTATGGTCAGTTGGGATGCCCAATAGTACGCTTGTACATTTGGTAGCGCGATGCTGCCATCGTACCATGTCCTAAACAGTTTGGCCATCGCTATCCGGGCCGGCTTGTCGTTCCACAGGAGTTTAGTTACCTCTGCCTCTATTGCCCGGAAGTAGGCTGGGGGGACCGCGAATGGGGTATTTTGTAATACATATAGAAATCGGGGGAGTGCCATCATTTTGAAGAGTGCCGCTCTTCCCAGGAGCGTCAAAGGCAGGGATCGCCAATGCTTAGTGTCTCTATGCAATCTCTTTAAGGGTTCTAGGAGATTTAGGGTCATGAAATCCTCCGGGTCAGATGTGACGTGGATCCCCAAGTATTTGAAGCTATCTTCTACTAATGGAACTGCGCATCCTTTAGGCAGTTTCGGCGGTGGGCCCCGCAGGACGTATATGATTGATTTGTTCCAGTTAATGGTATATCCTGAACATTTCTTCATTCCGGTTTTTAAAATCCTTATGCCTGACGCGTTTCGAGGCTCCAGCCTCTTATTCATAGGCAGCTTGGTGAATGCCTGACAGAAAGCTCTTAATTAGAAAGCTAATTAACTACATGCTGTTGTATCACCGCCCTAAGTGGGCATTGCTGAGTGCATGTTTGCTCCGCTTTGGGTCAATGCATGCTGGGATTAATAGTCCGTTCTTAGAGCACTTTTGACCCTGAGTGAGTTCTGTTAGCATTCTTTGCAGCAAAAATGTTTTACCCTTAAGTAGGGCTCCGGATAGAGCGTTGGTTATCTTTACCGCATCAGTTGTGCTGCATAACGGGCGTGGAATCGTTCCCACCACGCAGCCTCTCCAATGTTGAGATGGTGCAGTCCTCCACGGCAGGGCTGCCGCGTCCATGTATTGCCACCAAACGCCCAAAGCATTAAGGACGCACTCAACAATATGCTTTAAATGAAAGCGGATGCTTCACGGAACCTACCAAAGGTTTTAACTTTGCTCATTGGGGACTACAGGTCCCAGCATGCAGTGAGAAAACGCACGAAGCGAGACCCACTGGGGGTCATGAAATTAGAACAGCATGCCGGAATGGATATATAAAGAGCCTTCCGTGATTCATTTGTGACAGGAGCAGCCTATGAATAAGAGGCATCATCCTCGAAACGCGTCAGGCAGAAAAGAATGTAATTCCTGAAGTGCTGCAGCGGATTTGGTGCAAGAATAAACCACATGGTGGAGCTTACTGTTGAGTGCGTCCTCAATGCTTTCGGCCGTTTGTTTTGAATTGATGGATACGGTAGCCCTGCCATGGAGGACGGCACCATCTTGGCAGTATGGAGAGGCTGCGGTTTGGAACCATGTCCAAACTGGTTTCAGCACAGTAAGCGGCAATAATTCTTCCGCCCCGGCACTTTGGACCCTACCAAGGGAGTGAAATATGCTTTAAATGAAAGCGGATGCTTCACGGAACCTACCAAAGGTTTTAACTTTGCTCATTGGGGACTACAGGTCCCAGCATGCAGTGAGAAAACGCACGAAGCGAGACCCACTGGGGGTCGTGAAATTAGAACAGCATGCCGGGAATGGATATATAAAGAGCCTTCCGTGATTCATTTGTGACAGGAGCAGCCTATGAATAAGAGGCATCGGCCTCGAAACGCGTCAGGCGGAAAAGAATGTAATTCCTGAAGTGCTGCAGCGGATTTGGTGCAAGAATAAACCACATGGTGGAGCTTACTGTTGAGTGCGTCCTCAATGCTTTCGGGCATTTGTTTTGAATATATATATATAAATTCACTGAAAAAACCATAGGTTTCAGGGACGTTATAGTTAGCTGGACATTTCACTCGTACAAAACCAGAGAAATTCCACTGTTATAGTTAGTTCAGCTAACTATAACTCGTGCCCCCACAATGCACTGCTGATGACATCACATATTACATCATTCATGACATGGTCAGTGACATCACTGATGACATCACTGATGACATCTCAAATGACATCACTGATGAGATCACTGATGAGATCATCCAGTGAATGTGTTTTTCTTTAAAGTTTAAATATGTATTATATATATATACCAAGGTGTATTGAAGAATGAGTGGGTGTATAAGTGCCTGGATGGAGGATTTAGTAGGTGTGTGACTGACTGTTTAACTGAGTTATTACATGTGTCTTACTGAATGCATGGGTTAGTGACTAAACTGTGTGAATGTCTATATCAGTCTGTTTGCTGTTGAATAAGCTGCTGCATGGGTTGGTCAGTAGCTACATGAGTGTCTATATGGGTTATTAATTGGTTGCCAGAGTATTTGTATGGGTGCCTGAGTGTGTGTGTGTGGGTGCGTGGGAGGTGTGTGACTGTGTGCATACATGTTTGAGTGTTTGATTCACTGGGTGTATGGGTTCAAGAGTGCATGTGGAAACAGCTGTATGCGTGGGTCACTGTGTGTATGGGTGTGTTAGTGAGTGAATGGATGTCTCAGTGGTACATGTCCAACTAACTACATATGTAAAAGACAGTGTATGTGAGAGTTGGAGTATATAAATGACTATACGTGAGAGTTCGTGATTGGGAGAGTGGCTGT
Organism: Calotriton arnoldi; assembly: GCA_963921515.1. Lineage (NCBI taxonomy): Eukaryota > Metazoa > Chordata > Amphibia > Caudata > Salamandridae > Calotriton > Calotriton arnoldi. The sequence goes on from CAWUFW010005765.1 coordinate 246,355, forward strand.
ATGGATGAGTGTGTACTTGTATCAGTGATTGTATAAGAGAGTAATTATGCGTTTCTTTCTGTTTGAGTAAGTGATGTGTTGTGTGTATAACTGTATAGGTCAGTAAATGGAAGTGTGATTGATCATTTACATGACTGACTAGGTGTGTGAGTAACTCTGGATGAGTGCTGCTGTGTGAGTGTCTGTGTAGGTGTATGAGTGCATATGATAGTGTTGTATTGATGAGTGACTGCATGTATGAGTGATTGTATGGGTGAATGAGTGGATGAGTGTGTAGACCTAAGAACCAGTGATTAGATATGTAGTAACTGGTATTGGTGTGTCTATGGTTTCAAAAATGGTATTCTGTTTTTTGGAGTGGGTGTATCAAAGGTTATATTAGGGTGTGAGAAGGTGCATCAGATTGTCACATGGATGATGTCATCAGTGATGTCATTTGAGATGTCATCAGTGATGTCACTGACCATGTCATGAATGATGTAATATGTGATGTCATCAGCAGTGCATTGCGGGGGCGCGAGTTATAGTTAGCTGAACTAACTATAACAGTGGAATTTCTCTGGTTTTGTACGAATGAAATGTCCAGCTAACTAAAACGTCCCTGAAACCTATGGTTTTTTTCAGTGAATTTCAAAGGTTTTTTAAATGCTAATTTCTAACTATAACGTCCCTGAAACCTATGGTTTTTTCAGTGTTATTTCTAAGGTTTTTTAAATGCTCATTTCTAACTATAACGTGCCTGAAACCTATGGTTTTTTCAGTGAATTTCAAACGTTTTTTAAATGCTAATTTCTAATTATAATTAGAGCTCCCGGTTTTATGGTATTTATTTTTTTGACATTTCCGTCTGTACTTATCCATATTTATTTTGGGTTTTGTGAAAAAATGAAGCTGAAACTAGTATATTTCCACATTTATGTAACTGGTAAATATGCATTTATGCTTGAACACCTGATAGGTTTCAATAATATGAACACCTACAGATGATAAATCAATGCACGTATATAAAAAATTAACATTTTAGTATTGAGGTTGTGCATATCTAGTGTTATTGAAGCCTCTTTACTAAAATTCCTTTCTTTTTTTAATGTCTTACCTGTCAATCCGCACAGCTATTGGCCAAGCAGTCATGACTGACAGCATTTATAATCAGACAAAAAAATCCTATTTCCGTTTTTATCCACATTTAAAAATAAATACAGATAAGAAAATAAATGTTTTTCTGTCTGTATTTATCTGTAAAAATCAGTAAAAATGGAAAACAGGGAGCCCTAATTATAATGTTCATTAAACCTATGGTTTTTTTCAGTGATTTTAAATTATCATTCCATTCTCAACCTAGTGAAAACAGCCAATATCGCCAGTTTTCCAACAATAGCTTCTGCAAAATAAATTGCCACAAATGAGAGCGACAACTAACGCTAATAATATGCAGAGTAGCCGTTCCCGTGCAAAAATAACACGAAAACACCACTTCCTGATATTTTCAACAAGCAGCCAAATCTGGGGAGCGATCCAAAAACAGGCGATAAGCTGCGTTAGCAGTAGAAATTTAACATCTGCCTTTTACTGGTGTAAAGCGATACCAAAGGGGATGATGGACGGAGCGCTTGAGCTAATCAAACACTCACCCCCAGTCAACTGATCTGGGTTTAATCCATCATCATTCTTTAGCTCACTCCACCACCCCAGTTCAGACATGGCCATATGCAAATCAGTCTGACCCTGTGCCTCATGGGAACAGTCCAGCCCGAACTGCCAAGCCATGTCTTCCCTGGACCGGAAACAAGCATCCTGGGACCGGTTTCTGGCCATTCAGCCGTCATCAGCCAGGCTAGCTTGAATCCAGTGGCAAAGTGAGCAAGGGACCCACGTCTGGGCATACCCTGCCAACTTAGGGCGAACAAAGCGATACCAAAGGGGATGATGGACGGAGCGCTTGAGCTAATCAAACACTCACCCCCAGTCAACTGATCTGGGTTTAATCCATCATCATTCTTTAGCTCACTCCACCACCCCAGTTCAGACATGGCCATATGCAAATCAGTCTGACCCTGTGCCTCATGGGAACAGTCCAGCCCGAACTGCCAAGCCATGTCTTCCCTGGACCGGAAACAAGCATCCTGGGACCGGTTTCTGGCCATTCAGCCGTCATCAGCCAGGCTAGCTTGAATCCAGTGGCAAAGTGAGCAAGGGACCCACGTCTGGGCATACCCTGCCAACTTAGGGCGAACAAAGCGATACCAAAGGGGATGATGGACGGAGCGCTTGAGCTAATCAAACACTCACCCCCAGTCAACTGATCTGGGTTTAATCCATCATCATTCTTTAGCTCACTCCACCACCCCAGTTCAGACATGGCCATATGCAAATCAGTCTGACCCTGTGCCTCATGGGAACAGTCCAGCCCGAACTGCCAAGCCATGTCTTCCCTGGACCGGAAACAAGCATCCTGGGACCGGTTTCTGGCCATTCAGCCGTCATCAGCCAGGCTAGCTTGAATCCAGTGGCAAAGTGAGCAAGGGACCCACGTCTGGGCATACCCTGCCAACTTAGGGCGAACAAAGCGATACCAAAGGGGATGATGGACGGAGCGCTTGAGCTAATCAAACACTCACCCCCAGTCAACTGATCTGGGTTTAATCCATCATCATTCTTTAGCTCACTCCACCACCCCAGTTCAGACATGGCCATATGCAAATCAGTCTGACCCTGTGCCTCATGGGAACAGTCCAGCCCGAACTGCCAAGCCATGTCTTCCCTGGACCGGAAACAAGCATCCTGGGACCGGTTTCTGGCCATTCAGCCGTCATCAGCCAGGCTAGCTTGAATCCAGTGCAAAGTGAGCAAGGGACCCACGTCTGGGCATACCCTGCCAACTTAGGGCGAACAAAGCGATACCAAAGGGGATGATGGACGGAGCGCTTGAGCTAATCAAACACTCCCCCAGGCAACTGATCTGGGTTTAATCCATCATCATTCTTTAGCTCACTCCACCACCCCAGTTCAGACATGGCCATATGCAAATCAGTCTGACCCTGTGCCTCATGGGAACAGTCCAGCCCGAACTGCCAAGCCATGTCTTCCCTGGACCGGAAACAAGCATCCTGGGACCGGTTTCTGGCCATTCAGCCGTCATCAGCCAGGCTAGCTTGAATCCAGTGGCAAAGTGAGCAAGGGACCCACGTCTGGGCATACCCTGCCAACTTAGGGCGAACAAAGCGATACCAAAGGGGATGATGGACGGAGCGCTTGAGCTAATCAAACACTCACCCCCAGTCAACTGATCTGGGTTTAATCCATCATCATTCTTTAGCTCACTCCACCACCCTAGTTCAGACATGGCCATATGCAAATCAGTCTGACCCTGTGCCTCATGGGAACAGTCCAGCCCGAACTGCCAAGCCATGTCTTCCCTGGACCGGAAACAAGCATCCTGGGACCGGTTTCTGGCCATTCAGCCATCATCAGCCAGGCTAGCTTGAATCCAGTGGCAAAGTGAGCAAGGGACCCACGTCTGGGCATACCCTGCCAACTTAGGGGCGAACAAAGCGATACCAAAGGGGATGATGGACGGAGCGCTTGAGCTAATCAAACACTCACCCCCAGTCAACTGATCTGGGTTTAATCCATCATCATTCTTTAGCTCACTCCACCACCCCAGTTCAGACATGGCCATATGCAAATCAGTCTGACCCTGTGCCTCATGGGAACAGTCCAGCCCGAACTGCCAAGCCATGTCTTCCCTGGACCGGAAACAAGCATCCTGGGACCGGTTTCTGGCCATTCAGCCGTCATCAGCCAGGCTAGCTTGAATCCAGTGGCAAAGTGAGCAAGGGACCCACGTCTGGGCATACCCTGCCAACTTAGGGCGAACAAAGCGATACCAAAGGGGATGATGGACGGAGCGCTTGAGCTAATCAAACACTCACCCCCAGTCAACTGATCTGGGTTTAATCCATCATCATTCTTTAGCTCACTCCACCACCCCAGTTCAGACATGGCCATATGCAAATCAGTCTGACCCTGTGCCTCATGGGAACAGTCCAGCCCGAACTGCCAAGCCATGTCTTCCCTGGACCGGAAACAAGCATCCTGGGACCGGTTTCATCGCATTTGGTATCGCTTTTACTGGTGTAAAGCAGGACGACTACCTACAGTGTGAAAGGGAGCCCAGCCCAGAACTACATCTGAAGACCAACACATGTCATAGAGCTACAGACCATGCAGCTCCGACACCCAAGAAGGCCACAACACCCACTGCCATCACCCTCAGGACCTCCCCCCCGAACCACCCCCCTCCCTACTACCACCGAGGCAGCGCAGAACAGGACAGCGGACCTTCCAAAAACGGCATGGTCCCTCAGCCACACAATCGCTGAATCTTGGGAGATGTGGCAACCAAGTATGTGTGAAGGACGCAAGTCACCCATCAATAAAAATGCACACAATACCAAGTGTAGCGGTGATGTGGTGGACAGAACTCACTATGCAGAGCACAAACCTCTCCATGTGGACATATACTGCTGGTGCTTGTAGTGTTGTGGACAATAGACGCAACCATGTTACCTCAGGCAGTGGGGAAGATCTTGGTCATGTAGCTGTGTTGTCCCCCCCTGGAAGCGGAGTGCGCTGGTCCAACGTACGCCACTCCAGCGTAGGAGTATGAATAAATAGGCTGGGGCGTGGTTCACTTGTGGGAAGGCCAAAGCGTCTGCCAGGGCGGCAGCCCTCACCCTGCCACGAGGCCTCCGCCGTGACCGCCGGCCTCCTCGATACAGGCCCCCTGCGAACCAAGCAGCAGAGCACCACAGACTTATGTCTGTACAGACTACTGCCTTTGATCTACACTGCGGACAGCAGGGCTCACAATTCAGATCGAGTCGCGATTGCAGATGACGCACTCCAGTAGGGAAGAAACATTGATCCCAGTGCGGCCTGCCCGGACCACGCATCATTGCAGACTGCGCGCACACTGAGTGCTTCAGGTGCCACTAACTCAGTGCACCACAAGTCAACGCCACGTGGACTTATTAAGACAGAATTCATTAGGCAAAAGACATTGCTACCAGTGCGGCCCGCCCAGACCACGCATCATCGCAGGCTCCACACACGCTGGTTGCTTCAGGTGACACTAACTGTACAGCTCAACTCAACGCCATATGGCTGTGGGCCCTTGCTGACCGCTGCCTCCGGCCTACACTGCGGTCATCAGGGCTCACATTTAAAATTGACTCTTGATTCATTAATTGCAGAGTCCAGTAGGTAACTAAGTATTACGTCCCTAAAACCTACATAATATCCTTTTAGTATCCTTGCTTCAAGAACTTGTTTTATATCAGTTATAGCTTTAGTACAATGACCAAATTCATCTTGCATGTCCAAAGGAATACTGAATGGCAGTCTACACTGCGGACAGCAGAGCTCACAATTTGAATTCAGTCTTGATTTATTAATTGCAGACAGAATTGTATTCTATGTCCTCGAATTTTGTCAAGAGGAAGTGACAAAAAGCATTCCTTGATGTCTGTGCTGACTACTGCCTTCGGGATCACTGACATAATATCGACGACCAAAATATAGTCTGGACAGAATATCGTCGCCACAATATCGATGGACAAAATATCGTCTCCCTATCTACAAACAGGTAAGTACAAAAATATCGAAGACAAAATATCGTTGTTTTAAATATAGTTTGTAAAAAATATCGAATTTTTAAAATATGTTAAAAGTAATATTAACTTAATTAAATAATCAATATAATTAATTAAAACATAATTAAAATTAATTGAAAAATGATAAAATGAATATAAAATATATATAATCTGTTAATTTTTTTTTACATCAATGCTGGATAGCGGGAGGGTAAAATTTACTATTCCCACTTCAGCGAGTGGAACAGTAGGGAAAGCGTTGGATAGCGGGAGGGTAAAATTTACTATTCCCACTCCAGCGAGTGGAACAGTAGGGAAAGCGTTGGATAGCGGGAGGGTAAAATTTACTATTCCCACTCCAGCGAGTGGAACAGTAGGGAAAGCGTTGGATAGCGGGAGAGTAAAATGTACTATTCCCACTCCAGCGAGTGGAACAGTAGGGAAATCGTTGGATAGCGGGAGGGTAAAATGTACTATTCCCACTCCAGCGAATGGAACAGTAGGGAAAGCGTTGGATAGCGGGAGGGTAAAATTTACTATTCCCACTCCAGCGAGTGGAACAGTAGGGAAAGCGTTGGATAGCGGGAGAGTAAAATTTACTATTCCCACTCCAGCGAATGGAACAGTAGGGAAAGCGTTGGATAGCGGGAGGGTAAAATTTACTATTCCCACTCCAGCGAGTGGAACAGTAGGGAAAGCGTTGGATAGCGGGAGAGTAAAATTTACTATTCCCACTCCAGCGAGTGGAACAGTAGGGAAAGCGTTGGATAGCGGGAGGGTAAAATTTACTATTCCCACTCCAGCGAGTGGAACAGTAGGGAAAGCGTTGGATAGCGGGAGAGTAAAATTTACTATTCCCACTCCAGCGAGTGGAACAGTAGGGAAAGCGTTGGATAGCGGGAGGGTAAAATTTAGTATTCCCACTCCAGCGAGTGGAACAGTAAGGAAAGCGTTGGATAGCGGATAGGAATAATTTAATATTCCCACTCCAGCAATTTAATCAACATTAATTAACAATTAATTTTTGTAAATTAATTTACCTCCCACCATTTCCCCCTATAAATGTCACCTCCAATTTACTAAATTATTATTTAACATAATTAATTAACAAATAATTAATTAACTAATAGCAATTAACAATCAAATTAATAATTATCAAATCTAAATTAATTAACACAATTAACCTTATAAAATAACTTTTAATAAATATTTTTAAATTATTATAAAATTTCCTTAAAATTAAATTACTTCCCACCCTACTCCCCTATCAACCCTCAACCCGCTCCTAAAAAACGTACACAATTAACATATCAACAAAATAATTTTTAATAATTAATATCTTTTTAATTACTAATTAATTCATTTTTTAACATAATTAACATAATTACCAAATAAATATTTATTAGTCAAATTATAATTACTTAATAATAAATTAACGTAATTAACAATATAAATTATTAAATATTATGATTATTAATTAATAAAATATTTAAATTAAATTACTTCCCACCCTATTCCCCTATAAACCCACAACCCGCTACAGATTTAAATTACACAAAAATTAATTAACATATAATTAATTCATTTTAATTAATTTATAAAAATATATATTATAATTAAATTACTTCCCACCCTATTCCCCTATAAACCCACAACCCACTACGGAAGTAATATACGCAAAAATTATTTTACATACATTTCGTAACTTTAAAAAAATTAAACATACATTACAAAAATATTATACATTTTTAACTCATATACTAACATACAAAACACTTACAAAAATTCGATATTATTAAAAATTCGATATTTTTTAATGCCTATATTATGTACTTCTATATTTTGACAATCGATATTACTTACCTACATTTCGATATTATTAACCACTATATTATGTCCATTCGATATTATGTCCATTCTATATTCTGTATTCGATATTCTGTCCATTCTATATATTTTTTTCGATATTATGTCTATTTACCCTGCCTTCGATCTACACTGCGGTCAGCAGGGCTCACAATTCAGATCGAGTCGCGATTGCAGATGACGCAGTCCAGTAGGCAAGAGACATTGCATCATCGCTGGCTGCGCACATGCTCAGCGCCACACCTACCACTAACTCTATGCAGCTCAAGTCAACGCCACGTGGCTGTGGACTCTTCCTGACCACTGCCTCCAGCCTACACTGCGGTCAGCAGGGCTCACAATTCAGATCGAGTCGCGATTGCAGATGACGCAGTCCAGTAGGCAACAGACATTGCATGATCGCTGGCTGCGCACACGCTGAGCGCCACACCTACCACTAACTCTATGCAGCTCAAGTCAATGCCACGTGGCTCTGGGCTCTTCCTGACCACTGTCTCCGGCCTACACTGTGGTCACCAGGGCTCACAATTCAGATCGAGTCGCGATTGCAGATGACGCAGTCCAGTAGGCAAGAGACATTGCATCATCGCTGGCTGCGCACACGCTGAGCGCCACACCTACCATTAACTGTATGCAGCTCAAGTCAACGCCACGTGGCTGTAGGCCCTTCCTGACCGCTTCCTCTGGCCTACACTGTGCTCAGCAGGGCTCACAATTTAAATTCAGTCTTCATTCATTAATTTCAGAGTCCAGTAGGCAACTAACTATAACGTCCCTGAAACCTACATATTTCGACAGTGTATTCCATAGATGTTTCATCTTTTGTTCCATACACCTACACTGCGGTTAGCAGAGCTCACAATTTAAATTGAGACATGATTTATTTATTGCAGAGAGAATTGTACTCTATGTCCTCGAATTTTGTAAACAGGAAGTGACTAAAAGCATTCTTCGATGTCTGTGCTGACTATTGCCTTCGATCTACACTGCGGATAGCAGGGCTCACAATTCACATCGAGTCGCAATTGCAGATGACTCAGTCCAGTAGGCAACAGACATTGCTCCCAGTGCGGCTCGCCTGCACCACGCATCATCGCTGGCTGCGCACACGCTGAATGCTTCTGATGCCCCTATCTCAGTGCAGCACAACTCATGGACCCTTTATGATACAATGTTTTGTGTATAATTTCACATCTGCTGCCCCTACCTCAGTGTACCACAAGTCATGGACCCTTTACGATACAATCTTGTGTGTATTATTTCACATCTGTTTCCCTACCTTAGTGCAGCACAAATCATTGACCCTTTATGATTGAATCTGTGTGTCTGATCCAATGATTACTGTTGTACTTGTTGCCAGCACCAACCATTCCCGGACGGCTGGCTTACACTCACCCCACACGCATCCAACACAGACGTCACTGGACATGTGACCCTGGTAATAAAAATGAGTCGAGCGCACGTGCCCGTACCCAGTTCCACTATCTATCTGTGTGTTCATTATGTGTGCAAGATGCCGCCCCTGGGCCCTACCACATTACATTGTGCTGTGGACAGCGTATGCAACCATGTTACCTCTGGCAGTGGGGAAAACTTCCGTTATGTAACTTTCTCTCGGTCATTGTACAAGTACGTACGTAGAGACTGGATCATTAGAGTACTGCAAGGAGAGTGTATAGTGAATTTATAAGTGCTTGGGGATTGGCGGAGTAATTGTATAAGTACATATGTTGGCGCAGCCTAACCCCGAACACAAGCTTGGCTCTAATTGGCTGCCCTCCATGTGCCAAAAACTGAAACTTGAACTTTGCATGGCCCTGTATTGCTACAGCTGCAACACTCCACTGAATGTGCAATAAACATTCATATCCACACAGATGTGTCATGTCCACCATCTTTCATGTGTGGAACTATGGATGAATGTAGGGTCAGTGATTCCCCGTACCTTCCATGTTGGCCATGTTGTGGGACTTGGCTCACAGAGTGACACATTGGCGCTTGCGACCCGGGTGACGTCAGCACTACAACAGGGACACCCGCATCAGTTGATTCCTCATACAGCCCAGGATGGAGCCACGCCCATAGCTCCGGAGTCATTCTTCACAGCCTCACGCAGGACTGGCATACGCCAGGCCAGCCCACTCCGCTTACGCTTACAGGGAAGGACAACAACGCTACATGGCCCAGATTTTCATTGCAGTGATCTGCTGGTCACACCCTAGTTGTCAGTACCCCATAGCCACTCCCTCACAGATAGTATACACCCACACCACACCCATCCAGCACAGGCATCACAGGACACATGACCCTGCCAATAAAAAAGACCGGGCGCACGTGCTCTACGCCATTTCAGAGCTGCTCGCACCGGATGCACTGCGGCCGGCACAGGCACACCGGCACAAGATGGTGACTTTCGGTCCACTGAGGTACGGGTACCGTAACTGCTGAGCGGGTGTACAGCCTGCGGTGATGGCCCGTCCCGGCGGTCTGGACAGCTCAGGTTTTGTGTGCCCTGCTGGACCGCAGTGTAGGCCTGAGCCATCAGACAGCGCAGGCCTACCGCCACGTGGCGTCGCCTCGCTGGTCACAGAGTTAGTGGCACCGCAAGGGCTGAGCAGGTGTGCAGCCTGCGATGAAAAGCCCGGTGCACTGGTATGTCCTCTGTCATGGCAAAATCAAGACCCAGCACCAAATGTGAGACCTGGTGGCCTGCGGAGCGGGCTGCATGATATGCAGGGTGCCGTGTCCGCGGGCCTCGGGCTTGGGGCTTGCAGCGGCACGTGGTAGGCCCTCTTTTCTACACGCAGGTTGCAAAAGGTGAGCAGAGAGGCTTGTTAGCGCAGCGGCGGGCAGTGACCTCCGGGCAGTGGGAGTGGATGGGGTGCAGCAGCCTGGGTGCGCAGCGGCGGACAGTCACCTCCAGGCAGTGAGAGTGGATGGGGTGCAGCAGCCTGGGTGCGCAGCAGCGGGCAGACACCTCTGGGCAGTGGAAGTGGATGGGGTGCAGCAGCGGCGAGCAGACACCTCTGGGCAGTGGAAGTGGATGGGGTGCAGCAGCCTGGATGCACAAAGGCGGGACAGAGAATTAGGCGTGTGCAGTTGTATGTACTCTGCCATTACTGATTCCATACTACGTTTCAGATGAGTAAGCTTGAGGGCTCCACTATGTCCCGGCACGTGGTTGGAGACACACCGGTGACGGAAAGGTGAGCTGTGAGGGTTTTGTCCACAGTGTGGGCACTCACTGTCCCTCCATCTCTTCCTTTCTCTCCCTCACACTCTTTCTCTCTCTCTTCCTCTCTCTCTCACTCTATCTCTTCCTCTCTCTCACACTGTTTTTTTCTTTCTCTCTCTCTACCTCTCTCTCTTTCTCTCTCACTCTTCCTCTGTTTATCTCTTCCTCTTTCTCACACTGTTTCTCTCTTTCTCTCTCTCACTGTTTCTCTCTCTTCCTCTCTCTCTCACTCTCTCTGTCTACCTCTCACTCTTTCTTTCTTTTTCTCTCTCTTCCTCTCTGTCACTCTCTCTCTCTCTCTCCTTTGATGGACGCATGACGCACAATGTTATCTTGCTTTTTGTCTAGCAGGCTGTGATTCACAGATTGACGACCCCCCCCCCGACACGGACCTCCCGCCAAGAGGCGATGACTTCAGTTCCACTGAGTTCGTGCCACCAGAGCTGAGCGCGTGTGCAGCCTGCGATGATGCGTGGTCATCCTGCAATCAACACCCACTTTGAATTGTGAGCTCGGCTTGACCGCATGTACGCAACGCCTGAGGAGGTTGCTTCGGCACGTGGTGGACCCTCTTAGACACACGCCGGTGGCGGAAGGTGAGCAGAGAGGCTTGTTTCCGCAGCAGCGAGCAGTCACCTCTGGGTGGTGGGAGTGGATAGTGTGCAGCACCCTGGGTGCACAAGAGCGGGCAGACACCTCCGAGCAGTGGGAGTGGATGGGGTGCAGCAGCCTGGGTGCACAGGAGTGGGCAGACACCTCTAGGCAGTGGGAGTGGATGGGATGCAGCAGTCTGGGTGCGCAGGGACGGGAAGTCACCTCCGGGCAGTGGGACTGGATGGGGTGCACCAGCCTGGGTGCACAGCAGCGGGCAGACACCTCTGGGCAGTGGGAGTGGGTGGGGTACAGCAGCCTGGGTGCGCAGAGGCGGACAGACACCTCTGGGCGGCGGGAGTCGATGGGATGCAGCAGCCTGGGTGCGCAGGGGCGAAACAGAGAATTAGGCGTGTGCAGTTGTATGTACTCTGCCATTACTGATTCTATACTATGTTTCAGATGACTAAACTTGAAGACTGCACTATGTCCCGGCACATGGTTGGAGACACACCGGTGGCAGAAGGTGAGCTGTGAGGATTTTCTCCACAGTGTCAACACTCACTCTCCCTCTCCATCTCTTCCTTTCTCTCTCTCACACTCGCTCTCTTTCTATGTCTTTTCCTCTCTCTCTCATTCTTTCTTTCTCTCTCTTCCTCTCTGTCTCACTCTTTCTCCCTCTCTCTACCTCTCTCACACTGTTTCTCTCTTTCTCTCTCTCTTCCTTGTATCTCACTCTTTCTCTCTTTCTCACTCTCTTCCTCTCTCTCTCACTCTTTCTCTCTCTTCCCCTCTGTCTCACTCTTTCTTTCTCTGTCTCTTCCTCTCCCTCACTCTTTCTCTCTCTCTCTCTCTCTCTCTCCTTTCATGGACGCATGACGCACAATCTTATCTTTCTTTTTGTCTTGCAGGGTGTGATTCACAAATTGTCGTGGGATGACACGCCATACCTCTACCTACTTTTATTTTGTTGTTTTGTTTAAATAAAATGTTTTATATGTAAATCCATAGATGACTGAGATTCTTATTTGTATAACCTCACATGCATCTTCTTTACTAGAATTGTGCGACATCAGCCAATTTGTTACGTTCCAGATTTCCTAAGGTTGCTGTCACATTTGTTTGTGTGGGGGGGAGGTGAGGGGAGGACGGCGGACAAGGGGCTGGTGGCGGGGGGTGTCGGAGCAGTGTTGGGTGTCCAAGCTGCATGATCGTTGGCTCCATTGCATCTGTTGTCATTCACTTTGAAAGTTAAAAATATCGTCTCAAATACTTAACCACTACTACAAAACACATAACACACCTTCTTAATTTCTAATTTACCTTCGTAGTTGGTATGCAGATTTCAAATGTCACAAACGCATGCAATTCTTTTCTTGTCACACAGTACACGTAATGCACCGCTTTCATCAAGAATGGAACCAGTAATGGCACAATTTCCCTGTTGCTCCACACATAAATACATGTAAAGAACAAATCAGAATAGTTCCTTATTTTTTTAGATTGCAAAACCTCTCTTTATTGGTTATTTTTGAACTTTCCATATAAACAGTTTTTTTAAGGACACATACAGGTGAAAAGTTCAAGGTATTGTATCAACACTTTCTAGGACATTCTACGACACGTGCAGGTTAAAAGTTCATCATTTTTTAAACCTACCGATATTTTTTTTGCAACATTTTCTCCAACATTTAATGGCACGTGGAGGTCAAAAGTTCACCATTCTTTCAAGTTTGAACTGCACCTTCCAAATACAATTAGCAGGTGTGGTTGAGCTGAGCAAATTTCATCCTATAATATGTACTCCACATATAAACTGCTTTTTTTATTAACCAATCACAAAGATGCTTTTCATCAAAACTAATATACACCCTACTTTTTAGGACACAATACATTTCATCTCCCAATCGGTTAACGTTTTGTATGTAAAAAAAAAGTAGTTCCCCATGTTTAAACATATCTCTTATTCTACGAACGGACTGCATGAGCTACAGACATTTATCCATATCTTCTAGCCATACCTTCAAAATGCTAGTGTGGATTGTAGGACATAGCTATGTTTTCTGGTGCAAGAGGTATGCAGAACAGAGACGTATTGACTTAGACCTAGGTTTACAAAATGTGCACATTAAATGGTTTGCACAGAGAGGATTGAAGTGGCACCAATTGCTCCCTTTGGTTAAAACCTGTTTGCATCTCCAACACCCTGATCTCATGATTGTGCACTGTGGTGGTAACGACCTAGGCACATTGACTGGGGTAGGTTTGGAAATGCTTATGAAGGACACCTTTGGACAATTGATGTTACTTTTACCTCAAACTGTCTTTGTATATTCCAATATATGCCAAAGACAGAAGTGGAAATGGTCAAACCAATTTTGTCATAAGATTGAAAAATCTAGGAAGAATGTCAACAAAGCTGTGTCTGCATACCTCAGAGACCATAGAATGGGGTCGATTTACAACAACAACATACGATCTACAGAAGTGATGGAGTACACTTCACAGATGAGGGAAACCGAGTTTTCCTGATTAACCTGAAGCTGTGCATTCGCACTTACATGTAGCTCCAACTAATAAACACAAGGGCTCTTTTTAGAGCTGCCTTATATTCCCAATTTCGGCTCGCAGTGTCAGCAGCAGAGGGACACCTGCGGGCTGTCGGGCACGCTCGCAGAGGAAGAGCTGCGGCCCGTGGGCTCAGCTCGCAGAGGGAGACCTACGAGCTGTTGGCTCGCAAAAGCACAGCACCGTACTGGCTCGCAGAGGGAGAGCTGTGGCCGGACTCGCACAGGGAGACCAACGGGCCAACAGGCCTGCTTGCAGACACACAGCTATCAGTTAACGGGCTGGCTCGCAGCGATACAGCTGCGAGCCCTTCGAGCTGCAACCCGACGGGCTAACTCGCAGAGGGAGAGTAACGGGCCGACAGGCCTGCTAGCACAGACAGAGCTACGAGCTAATGAGGTGGCTCACAGAGTTAGAGCTGCGGGCCCGACGGCTCGCAGACACAGAGCTGCGAGCCGACGGACTGCCTTCTAAAGGCATAGCCGCGAGCTGATGATGTGGGGAGAGGGAGCGTAAAAGGAGTATCTCGCACAGACAGACCTGCAGGATATTTTCAGTATTGCCTTGCAGAGGTAGAATTACGGATGCGATGCCTTTTAGAGGGAGAGATGCAAGCTGACGGACTGAGTCACAAAATGGCTCACAGCTCGCAGTCGCAGAGCTGCGAGCAAACGGACTGGCTTCTAAAGGCATAGCCGCAAGCTGGTGATGTGGGGAGAGGGACCGTGAAAGGGGTATCTCGCACAGACAGAGCTGCGGTATATTTTTAGTGTTGCCTCGCAGAGGTAGAACTACGGACCTGATGCCTTGTAGAGGGAGAGTTGTGAGCTGACGGATTGAATCACAAAATGGCTGCCAACACTTCCTAGTTTTAACAGTTCGCAGCCAATGAGCCGCAAGCTCGTGCTCGTAACGCTTCAGCCAATCAGATGTCAGAATTCTTTAATATCTGGAAAATTTGATATTTCTCTAAAACTACTGAACGGATTTACCCGATTTAAACAAAAGCGTGCTTTCTGGACCAAGACCTTTCTCTGTGCCAAATTTGGCGTAATTCCGTTCAGCAGTTTGACCTGTAGCCTTGTCTAAAGTTTCCTATGGAAATTGCATGGAGAAAACACGTTTTGGGAGCCCCCTTTTTTCTTAGCCCCCCCTTGACGAATCCCCCCAAACTTTTAGGATAGGAGCTGACCTGAAAAGAGGAACTTTTGGGAAAATTTCGTAAAGATTCGTCAAATGATTCCAAAGTTATAAGCACATCAAAAAATGCTTTTCCTATGGAAACGTGGTCCTAACTATAACTACCTACTGGCGACTGCCAGATGGATGGATATATATATATATCCATCCATCCATCCCTCCATCCATCCATCCATCCTACTGGCGGTCTCCAGTAGGTAGTTATATTAGAACCTAGTTTCCATAGGAAAAGTGTTTTTTGATTTGCCAATATCTTTGGCGCCGTTTGACGAATCTTCGTGAAAGTTTCCAAAAAATAGGGTTGGACCACTCAGTTTGTGTGTTGAAAGTTGTGGGGTGATTCGTCAAGCGGGGGCCGAGAAAAAAGGGGGGTCCCAAAGCGCGTTTTCTCCATGTTATCTTCCATATGAAACTTTGTTACAGGCTACAGCCCGACCTGCTGAACGGAATTACACCAAATTTGGCAAAAAGGTAGGTCTTGCTTTAGAGTGCGCCCTTTTTTTTAAATGGGGTAAATCCGTTCAGTAGTTCCTGAGAAATTTAAAAAAGAAAAATATCGATATCTGAGCACCGAGGAGTCGCAAACCCTCCCAAGCACGAGCTCAATTCTGATTGGCTGCCAACACCAGGAAGTGTTGGCAGCCATCTTGTGACTCGGTAATCAAGCAAAGCAGGATTGCTTTTGCACAAGGGGAGCTGCATGTCTGCAGCTCCCCTTGTGCAAAAGCAATGCTGGCTCCCGCAGGAGGCGGGGAGCCGGCGGGACCGTGGGGGAATTGGGGCTCCCCCCACAGTCCCAAATGGAGAGGCCAGGCCCCGGGGGATGGGGTCCCCGGGACCATAATTGGCCTGAGGAGGGGGGCCACGCGGCCCCCCTCCAAAGAATTTAATAATTTTTTTTTTAAAAGACTGGCCATGCTCCGGGGATGGGGTCCCTGGGGTCAAAATTGGCCTCGGGAGGGGGGCCACGCGACCCCCGTCCCGTTTAAAAAAAAAAATATTTTCATAAATAGGGGTCAGGCCCTGGGGGATGGCGTCCCCAGGGCCCAAAAAATAGTAAAAGAAGGGGGGACACACAGCCCCCCTTCTAAAAAAAATGTTTTTAAAAAGCCGGCATGAGGTCCTCTTGTGTCCTGAGGACCTCAGGACACAAGTGGACTTCATACTCCGAGCAGCAGTGCGCCAGAAGCCGCGTTTGCAGCATGGTGTAAAAAGGGGCATGACCTCCGAACACCTCTCTGCAACGCAGCTCTGTGGCACTTACTGGAGGTACCTGGTGGGCTAGTTAGCCCCCAGGGACCCTCAGGATTCAAGGGGACTTAATAGGGACGTTATAGTTATGTCATTTGAGATGTCATCAGTGATGTCACTGACCATGTCATATGTGACGTCATCAGCAGTGCATTGCGGGCGCGAGTTATAGTTAGCTCTACTAACTATAACGGCTGAATTTCTCTGGTTTTGTACGAGTGAAATGTTCAACTAACTATAACGTCGCTGAAACCTGTTTTTTTTCAGTGAATTTCTAAGGTTTTTTAAATGCTAATTTCTAACAATAACGTCCCTGAAACCTATGTTTTTTTCAGGGAATTTCTATGGTTTTTAAATGCTAATTTATAACTATAACGTCCCTGAAACCTATGGTTTTTTCAGTGAATTTCTAAGGTTTTTTAAATGCTAATTTCTAACAATAACATCCCTGAAACCTATGTTTTTTTCAGTGAATTTCTATGGTTTTTAAATGCTAATTTCTAACTATAACGTCCCTAAAACCTATGGTTTTTCAGTGAATAAATATATATATATATATATATATATATATATATATATATATATAGATATATCTATCGATATAATATAATATACATCCTACTGCGGTCGCCAGTAAGTAGATATAGTTAGGACCATGTTTCCATGGGAAAAGTGTTTTTTGACTTGCCTTTATCTTTGGCGCCGTTTGATGAATCTCCACGACATTTTCCCAAAGAAGTGTGCCAGTGATTCTTGTTGCACATGTAAAGTTTTGGGGTGGTCCATCAAGCGGGGACCCAGAGAAAAGAGTGGGATGGGGTTAAAAAGTGTTTTCCCCATGTTAACTTCAATGGAGATTTTCGACATCACTACAGCCCGTACTGCTGGATGGAATTACACCAAAGTTGGCAGAAAGGTAACTCTTGATCCAGAAAGCACACTTTCTATTACTTGGTGTGAATTTGTTCAGTAGTTTGAGATATGAAAGTAAATCCAAATTTGTATCTCTAGGTACGCGACTAATTTGCGACGAATTGCGGATGCACACGCCAACCGGAATGCTGTGATGGCTGGCTGCAACCTGAGCACAAAGTTGCAGCCGCCATTTTAAGTAATGGGACATGCACCCTCAGGCTGAAACTAATCATCCAAAGTAGCATAAGGGGGTCAGTGTAGAGGTACTGTGAAACCCATGAGTGGTATATAGGGGTGTTTGAGAGGTCCCCTATGTGTAAAATACATTGAGAAACTGATTTTTTATTTTAATGTGCGATATTCGCAAATTTGTTGCGGCGCTCCACATGACCCCTCAGTGCAACATTGCGACAAATTCGCGAATATCGCCGAAAAAAATAAATACATATATTCACACACGCACCCTCAGTCTCACTCAGACACTCACACAACCACTCACAGACTCACTCAGACACATATGCATCCACTCAGAAACCTACTTAAACACTCACGCACCCACTAACAGACCCACTCAGACATTCACACACCCACTCACAGACCCAGTCAGACACTTGCACACCCACTCAGAGACTCACTCAGTCATACACCCACTCACAGACCCACTCAGAGATTCACGCACCCATTCACAGACCCACTCAGAGACTCATGCGCCCACTTACAGACCCACTCAGACACTCATGCACCCACTCAGAGACTCACACACCCACTCACAGACTCACACATACACTCACGTACCGACTCTCAGACCCACTCACTCACACACCCATTCACAGACCCAGTCAGAGTCTTATGCTCCCACTCACACACCCACTCAGACACACACACACCCATTCACAGGCCCAGTCAGACACTTACACACCCACTCATAGACTCACTCAGACACTCAAATACCTACTCACAGCCCCACTCAGACACATATGCATCCACTGAGACACCTACATAAACACTCACGCACCCACTCACAGACCCACTCAGACACTCACTCACTCACGCCCCCACTCACAGACCCAGAGTCTCAAGCACTCACTCATAGACCCAGTCAGACACTCACACACCCACTCATAGACTCACTCAGACACTCAAATACCTACTCACAACCCTACTCAGACACGTATGCATCCACTGAGATACCTACTCAAACACTCACACACCCACTCACAGACCCACACATACTCACGCACCCACTCACAGACTCACTCATACACTCATGCATCCACTCACTCACACACCCACTCTCAGACCCACTCAGACACTCACAAACCCACTTACAGACCCACTCAGACACACACACACTCTCAGACCCAGTCAGACACTTACACACCCACTCAGAGACTCACTCAGCCAGTCAAACACCCACTCACAGACCCACTCAGAGACTCACGCACCCACTCAAAGACCCAGTCAGACACTCACACACCCACTCAAGACCTAGTCAGACACACACACCCACCCACTCAGACTCATTCAGACACTCAAATACCCACTCACAGACCCTCTCAGATACTAATTCTACCCACTCACAGACCCAGACACTTACGCACCCACTGATAGAGCTAATGAGACTTATGTACCCACTGATAGACCCACTCAGAGACTCATGCATCCTCTCACAGACCCACTCAGATACTCACACACCCAGTCAGACACCCACTCAGAGACACACTGAGACAGTCAAATACCCAGTCACAGACCATCTCAGACACTCTTACACACACTCACAAACCCACTCAGAGACCCACACCCAGTCACAGTCCCACTGAGAGGCTTATGCAACTGCTCACAGACTCATTCAGACATTGACACTTACATAGTTGTGAATTTTAAATGTGCTGTTGCCTATTGAATGTCTGCTTTTGTTTTAAGTATTAGTGAATTTTAAAAGAAAAAAATGTATTTTAAAAGAAAATGAAGCAGTGTTTGGGAAATAGGGTGGCTCAGAGAAGAGCCTTTGTGTTTATTGTGTGTAGGTGATAACTACACAGAAAACAGGATGCTGTCTTTCAAGTTGTTTAGGAACATCCTATTGCCTTTCTCTGTGAAGTGAACTTAATCACTTCTATAGATACCGTCCATGTCACAGCACAAGCTGTTGTTGTAGATAGAGCCCATGTTATGGTCTCTGAGGAATGCAAAAACAGTTTTATTGTCATGTTTCCTCGCTTTGTGTATCTCTGGATAGAATTTGCTTGACCACTTCCATTTCTGCCTTTGGCATATGTTGGAGAATACCAAGGCAGTCTGAGAGAAAAGTACCATTAATTGTGCATTAGGATTTCCAGTCCTACCCCAGTAAGTGTTCCTAGGTCATTGCCACCATAGTGCACAATCATGAGGTCAGGGTGTTCCGTAGTAATTTTTTACTAAAGGCAGCAATTGATGCTAATTTAACCCTCTCGGGCCACTCTAAGTAATGTCCACATTAGGCAAACCCAAGTCCCTGTCAATGCCACTCTTTCTAGCACACTCTATACCCAAAAACACAAAGCTGTGACCCATAATCCGCACTCTAACCATTTTGAAGGCAAAGAGGAGTAGCAGACAGGAAAAGGCTGGAGCAGAATGAGACAGTTTTGAAAATGAAAGGCAGTTAAAATGGAGGACAACACCGGTTTTAAAAAAAGGACATATTTGATTGGAAGGTGTAAATATGCAGGTAGTTATAATTAGGTAGTGATTTTTAAGAAAAAGAATGAGATCTGTGATTGCCTATGGGAGAAATAAAAAACCGTAATGCAATCTTGGATATACTTTTAATTGCAAACAGTCAACCACACCTGCTGCAGTTCAGTTGGAAAGTAATGTGCTGCTTCTAGAATGTATTGTGAACTTGTGACCTACTTGTTCATGAGAGTGTTCTAAAGGGAGCTACAATGGAAAATGTGCTAAGAGAGTGTGGGGGAAAGGGCACTAAACAGACTGTCTGTTAAAATTAGAGGGGTTTACACTCATTATTCATTAGTCACATGTATGTAATATAGATTAGGCCAGTTGCAAAGTATGAAGAGTACACAGGTAAAAAACTTTTGACTCCCGTACATATTCGCGAATTCGTCTCGAAGTTACATGGGGGACTGTGCAGAGGGTCACAACGAATTCGCATATATAATAGAAATAGAAATACCCTACTATACTGGGCATCCTCTCAGAAGTACAAGAAAGGGTTAACACACACAAACCATTGAGAAGTGGAGTAACAAAAGTAAAATATTAAAGGCATATTTTGATTTGCTGCCTTTAGCAATATCAAAGAGTGCAAAGTTGAAAAGGTTGCCATTAATGGTTGCTTTGTATGAGAGTTGTGTGCCATTCTTATGCTTAGTTTTCATATTTTCTGAGAGAGCTGAATCTATCTAATAAGAGGAAAAAAAAAACATTTGACCAACGGATGCAATTTTCAGGTATGTGAATTAGATTGAACTTTAAAAAAAATATGATTGAAAAGGTATATCTGTATGTGAGGTTGATAAAAGTGAGTATGATGTATACAAAAGTATTGTAACTATGGGGGGATCTGTGAGTGGTTGTGCGAGTCTTTTTATATATTAATTAATTGGTGAGTAACTATCTGGGTGTGTGATTATGTGTCTGTGTGTCAGAGGGTGAGAGTAGCTGTGTGACAAGTTGCATAACAATGAGTTGCCCTGGAACTGAAGAGCGTAAATGTGCTGCTTTACTGCATGGTGTAGTTGGGATAAAAAAACTGGTTGCTAAGCTTTAAACTTCTATTTAACTGTGTACTAGCAGCTCTGCAAAGTTTCACAAGTCTATGAGTGATGTGCTGCTTCAGACCAAGATTTTTTAATTGAATTTTGGGACTCGCAGTTGTCTTTATTCCATCATAAAAGAAGAGTACAAGTCCCAGAATTCAAAGGAAAAAACCTGGATTGGAGCAGTACATAACGAAAGAACCTGTGATACTTTGCAGCTATGTACTTGATAGCCTTTAGGCATTGTGTTGGTAAGTCATAGGGCAGGCTTGTATGTGCTTAGATGGTGAGACATGTCCTTTTCCGTCATACTCAGTCACATGTGTACTAAGAGACCCCTAGGCACAGTTAAATATGCAGTGTTTTACCCATATTACAAGTTATATTAACAAGTAGAAAAGCATGGTTACTCACTTAGTCCATGAGAGAGAGACAGAGGCATGTACATATTCAGTGACATGCCGATGCAGCACTTATGTATGCAGCAGGAATTACATGTAACTCATCCCTGTGGTAGGCTGTAGGCAGGCCAGAGGGCCGGCTTCTTTCTCTTTAAAAGGTTAGACATGTTCTGTTTGAGTTTTACTGAGTTACACGTACACTTGCTGACCCCTGTGCCCAGTTATACAGTCTTCCACGAGGCTGCAACTCGCATACCTATTTACAAAAGCATAGAGGCACTCACACACTCAGTCAGACAGGGAGAGAGGCACTTATACATTCACCACACAGCAGTTATGTAAGCAGTAGTATCAGAGGCAGTTGCATACACAGTTATTTAAAAAAAAAAAATGTATTTATTAAAATTTTAAGATTGTAGACATTCAAACATTACAACAACATAACGAATACAAAAATACATCATATTGTTCCCACTGCACACAGGGCGGCTACGTAGCACATTGTATGGTGTATTAAATACATTCAGGAAGAGGGCTGAAACTAGCCAAGCATTTAGACGACAGGTGAACCGTGAGGTGATAGTAAAGATTGATTAGACAGCAAATATGCGGTAAAAGGGCCCAAATGTCCCCAGGTCTGGATGGTATTGAAGTTCCTCTGCATATTGGGTCAGCTGATCCCTACATTATGTGATATCCATTAACCAATGCTGGAGTTTAGGGACACCTCTGCCCTCCCAGTTCTGAGCCACTTTCCTTTTTGCAAGCAAGAGTGCAACCGCCACCAGTATCCGATTCTGTGGCTTCAAGTGTCCGATAAGACCCAGCAAACACAACTGCAGAGTATAGTCCACTAACTCCAAGACCATGTCTGATAACGCCTTAGTAACCTGTACCTAAAAATCACAATACCATGCCAGATGAACAAAATCAGCGTCTAGCCTTTTGCATCGTCTGCAGTTGGCTGTCTCTCTTAAACCAAATCTCTGCAATTGCTTTATGGAATAGTACAGTTGTTGTATATATTTAAAATGAATAATCCGCAAATTACAGTTAGCCGTTAAATATCTAGTTAAAGTGCAACAATATTCCCAATCTTTAACTGTTATTGGGGTGTCAAGTACAGCATTCCACCTCTCCATCCCTCTACTGTATCGCGGGCGGTGTCTGCCTGCATTGCGTTATACAGACGGGTGATTAGTTTAGTGCGGGACGAGCTGGCAAGCATAACCTGTAGCGGTTTCAAAGTCAGCGGTGCAGCTGGGTGCAATGTGTTTATGGTTTTGAGGGCCTCTTTCAGTCTGTAGTATGTGAATACCAGTAGCGGGGTGCTGGTGCTCCTCGCTTGCATGGCCTCCAAAGTAATGAATGAGCCGTCCGGATATGCAACACCGACACTGACGATCCCAGAAGCAGCTAAAATAGAAAGTGCTTTAAGCTCCTGTGTCACAGAAAGAGCCGGGTGGTGTGCCAGAGGCAGTACAGGGGCATATAGTGGCAGTTTCCTCGCGCGAGTCGCCAGTGATTGCCAAGCCTGGACTGTGCAATCTATTGTGCTCACTATCTGACGGTGACATACTGACAGCAGACATGGTAGCATAGCGGTTAGTGGCAGCGGATTACGCCATCCGCCTCCACTGCCACATGGGGTTGGAACGTTGGGAAAAAGTACCAATAACGCGCGAAGTGCGCTTGTGCACATAGGTAGTAAACGTATATATAGGTCAGGGCCCCCAAACTATCCCTGTGCATATGGCTTGGTAAGGACATCCCAACAGCACCACGGTTGTTTCCCGGCCATACAATTCTGCCAAGAGCAGAGCACAAAGAGGCAAAGAAAGCTTGAGACAGGCAGAGGGGAACATTAGTGAATAAAGAAAACTAGGGAGAACCACCATTTGGAGAACCGCCACCCTGTCTGAGAGTGACAAAGGTACTTTAATCCAGCACTCCACTTGTTCCCGACCTTCACCAAAGCACGGCCATAAATTTCAGGATCCCTATGAATCCAAACCCCCAGATATTTAACTGGCTCAACGCACCACTCAAGCGGGAAGTCCAGCTCATATGGCACTATCCCAGCCGTCAGTAGAAAGATAGTTGATTTATCCCAGTTTATACTGAGACCCGAAAAGTGTTCGAAGGTGATAAATTCCCATATCAAATTATTTAAATGTTCTTCCGGGTCGCGGACATAGAGCACTATATAATCCGCGTACAACGATATAGCTAGCGGACGCTGCTAAAAAGTCACCACCGCGTTCGCATGTCTCTGCCTCATCTGCATGCCAGGGGTTCAGCACAAGGGCGAACAATATTGGGGATAGCGGACATCCCTGGCTAGTTCCCCTACATATTGGGATGAGAGCGGAATGACAATGATTAACCCGGACCTTTGCTACCGGAGCTGTGTAAAGTAAGCCCAGTCAATGTGTGAACGTGAAAGGCAACCCCATGCGGTGCAGCACATCAAACAAACTTCCACTAGATGGAGTCAAATGCATTGGCTGCATCTAATAGCACAGCCGCAACTTTGGCATCCGGGTCAAGGTGATGTAAAACGGCAAACAGCGTTCGGAGATTATGTGTGGTGGTTCGGGCTGGTACGAACCCAGCCTGATCTGGGAGCACCAGAGCCGGAAGTAGTAGACGCAGTCTAGTATGACTTTAGCTATGATCTTCATGTCAATATTCAGAAGCGATAGGGGCATATACAAATCACATCTTGTTGGGTTTTTGCCTGGCTTTAATAGAGTAATCACTAGTGCTTTGCGCAGCGTTGGGGGGAGCTTTTTTACCTCATAAGCTTCGACATACATTTTATGTAGGTGCGGCGCTATTAGATCCGAGTATGTTTTATAGAATTCACTAGGCAGCCCATCGCTGCCTGATGCCTTACCGCCAGGCAACGTTTGGATGGCCTACTTCACCTCATCAAACGTAATTGGCTGCACTAGGTATTCTCGCTGCCCCGGGGACAACCAGGCGAGCGCAATCTCCTCAAAGTAGGCAAGCGTTTCGTCCCCATTAACTGCATCTCGGGGCCCATATAATTCTGAGTAGTAATCTACAAATTGGTTCAATATTTCAGAAGTGGTGTAGCATTTTGACCCGTCCGGGAGATCTAACTCTGTGATGAATTCCTGATGGTGCCCTGATCTTAGAGGTCAGACTACGTCCGGGTCTACCCCGCTCACCATAGGCTCTAGCCACCCAGGGCCTGGACATATGATTTATTTCTTGATCTGCTGTCTCTTTATATTCGGTGATCAGTTCCCTCATTTCTGCCAGGGTTTCTATATTATGGTTCACCTCATATTGCCTCTCCAATCCCGCTAGCGTCCGTTCGATTGTGTGCATCCTAAAGCGTAAATCCCTCAGCACACCTGCCTGCAATCCAATGCATGCACACTGAATTGTTGCCTTGAAAGCTTCCCAAAGCGTGCCAGCCCCCTCCACTGTGCCCTCATTCTCTGTAAAGTAGTGAATAAAAGCCTTCCGCACCCCCTCTTTGAAAATAGGGTCTAGAAGCGATGATGCCTGCAACCTCCACTGAAAGGGATGAGCCGACATTGTGGTAATCCCCAAATCTAACACCAAAGGTGAGTGGTCCAAAAGAGTACGTGGAAGATGTGCAAACTCTTTCACCCAAGGAGATACCGCCTCAGAGAGAAACCAATAATCCAATCTGGACCACGTATTGTGGACTGAGGAGATATGTGTACCTTCCTGGATACCGCGCACTCCAGATATCAATTAAATTATGGGCGCGCATATTTTCGTGAATAACCCGCGCCGATCGTTTACCCTGCCACTCTGTGACCGCACTACGATCCATGTCGGGATCCAAATAGGTATTGAGTTCCCCTCCCCATATTAATATTTCTGGTTGGAGGGCGTACAACTTAGGGGCCGATTCCGATGTCGGACGGACTCAGGTCCGTCCGACATCGTCCAGGAGCCGTAACCGACCGACCTGCTGTCGTCGGTTACGGCCCTGCAAGTACGATGCGACCGAACCCTGTTCGGTCGCACTTCGTATACTGCACAATGGGAGCATGCATTCCGAGCGGAATGCATGCTTGCATTGTGAAAAGCAGGGGTGCAGGTCATCCCTGCACCCTGTGGCAGGCACCCCAAGGTGCCTGCCACAGGGTGCAGGGATCAACAGAGGGGCACCATAGGTGCCCCCAGGCCGCCATTCGGCGGCCTCGCACCCATGGGGGCCCTACTGGGGGCCCCCAAAGGCAGTTACCGACTGCCTTTTCGTGCCGGAAAGACCGGCACGAAAAGGCAGTGAAATACTGCCATCGTACTCCCTCGGTTGTGAAGAGGCGGCCGGGGGTGTACTGAAGGATTTCCGGACGGCGGACGGTAAGCCATCCGGAAATCCGAGTCGGATTCCTTTCCGACCGAGCCCATCGGAATGGCTCGGTCGGAAAGGAATCGGGCCGGCACGTTCCGATTCGGTCGGAAGGGCTCCGACCATCGTTCGGTGCCCTTCCGGCCGAAATCGGAATCGGCATCGGCCCCTTAATGTCCAATTTACGATAAAACTCAGGGTCGTCGACATTTGGCCCATATGTCTTGATGACAGTAATTGACGTTCCATTGAGATTGCCTTGTATAAGTGCAAAAAGGGCGAGGTCGTCCGACTGTGTGTGTGTCAGTGAAAAAAGTGTGCACCTTTTCACTAATATGAGCACCCCCAGCATATGATGAGTATGAGGATGCTGCTCGAACCACCAACCATTTAGCCCCCACCCGCTTCTCTCCTTTTCGCGTGAGGTGGGTCTCCTGTAATAGTATATCAACAAAAAGAGGGACAGAGAGGGCTTGATAAAGGTCCAACGTACATGCCCTGAATTAAGTCAAGAAACAGAAAGGTACGAAGTTCCTGTGTGTACTCTAGGTAGTGAGGAGGTGGGGAATACCTCCTGTAGGAACTGGGACCCTCACACACCCAGCAAGCTAGGTGTCATGCTTCATCATATGGGTCTGCTCCTCGTCGAGCCGGCGCTGCAATGCTCGACGGGCACCCATAGAGGGGCTCTTTTTCGGAGATCTTTTGTTCCTCGCCGTATCGATGCTGTGGGTGTGAGGGGCCTAGATATGTGTAGATGTGGGATGTGAATATAAAATAGGTAATGGAAACCTCTGTGGTGAATTTTATTCTATATGGGTCCCAACCTAATTAAAAGGAATGGGGGGGGGGCGATTGTTTTGTTATAATGTGACAAACATTTCGCTCAACCCCCAGGTGGTCAACATGTTTCTCGCCACAATTAGTCACGGTAGTGATCAACTGGCGATTCTTCAGGACCTAATTTCAAAAACTATCTACAATGTGTGGCAAGGTGCAACGCTACCTACCAAATGCTCTACCCGTGGGTCATTACCCCGGAGAAATGAAGCAACCAACCTATTATAAGGTCTGTGTATGCCTCATCAATTAGCAGCGGAGTATGTTGACACTCAATGCAGTGTCACTGCTCCCATTCGGAGCTTCGTGGCTGACCTACCCGCTCCGCTGACACAGACCTTATAAAGCCCCTCTATGGGTGCCCGTCGAGCATTGCAGCGCCGCCTCTCCTGTAATAGTGCCAGATTAACGTGGAGCCTATCCAAGTGAGCCAACACCTGCCTGACTTTTTTGGGATTATTCAGCCCTCTAACATTCCATGTCATAAGTCTAACCTTCTCTAGCATTGACCACACTGACTCTGGTCCTGAAGTGGATTCCTCCTTGGAACTCATCTAACCGTACCTGTGCAGTAGAAGTGTGTGCAAGCCCATGATGCGTTTTGCATAACCCAAACATCAAACAGCCCAATAACCCCCCTCCCACTTCAGCATCCCAAACATGCCAAAGACATTCCCTAAGAAACATAAAATCAAATAACATTAGATTCATCCAGTAAACACTGAAAAAACACATTTTCAGAAAGTGTGGGGAGTACCCGCGTAGGGGCAGCCAGGAGCTTCATAACCCACCCATGACCTGGGGGTGGCCGGAAAGAAAATTGTGGGTAATTGACAACCAGTTGGATACCATAAGTCATCCCCCAGAGGAATACTATTGTTTTGGCCCCCCACCAGATGTAGAGACACCAGCCAAGGGAGCCAGCATAGACAAATTAAAACAGATGCCATGATCATAGAGACCATATATCATCAGAGAACAGCGCGTGCATGCCGCTGTTAAAAACTAATTTGCAGCTCCGTGCTGTGTCACATTATAACTTCAAACGTTTTACCAGTGGCAGATTATGCATTAGGAGAACAACACTTTCACCCCAACAACAGACTAGTGCATCCGGGGGGGAGGAGTGCCTATGACCAATCAGTACCTCCTGGAAAGTGACAAGTGGCAGCAAACCGAGCATTCGTTCACACCATTTTATGGCAGTTACTGTTAGAAATGTATCCAGATCCTATCTAGGTGTCACACCAGAGCTATGATCAGTCCGAATGTATAGGGGAAGGCGATCTCCTAGGGCTGGGATGAGTATGTTTAAGGTGTTTCAGGAATTCAGAAGCCGCGCTCAGCGTGGTGAAGATCCTTGTTTGACCCTCATGTGTAATGCATAGCCGAGCAGGGTACAGCATTGCGCAGGGGATGCCCGCTGCGCGAAGCTTCTTCTTGACCATCATAAACTCTCTGTGGGCTGTCTGAACAGCGATAGTCAATTCCGGGAAGAAAGTTACCTTGTTCCCTTGAAAGCTGGTGTTCTGCTTTTACCGTGCCAGGAGCAAAACAGTATCACAATAGTTTAAGAGCCTGGCTATGATAGGCCTGGTGGGGGCCCCCGGCGGCGGCCTGGGGCCAAGCGATCTATGTGCTCTCTCAATGATGAGGACCTGGGAGAGATGCTCTGGGCCTAAGACCTTCTTTGGCATAGCCTTGAAGTAGTCCTCCAGACGGCCCGTGTTGGTACTCTCAGGGACGCCCATGATTCAAAGATTGTTGCGCCGAGAGCGCGCTTCCAAATCTTCATTTTTCTGGAATAGCTTCAACTTCCAGGATCTTTTCCATGTTGCAGCATTTGCCTGCCGTCTCATGTGATTCATCCTCTACTGTGGATATTCGCTATTGTGCAGTTGTGAGACGGGCTGCCTGCTTATCCAGCTTGGCAGCCATGTTGTCCATACGCAACGAGAGAGTGTCTATCTTGCCATCTATGGCCTGGAGGCTCTGTTGCATTGCCAGCAAGGTGGACTCCAAAAGGGGGGTGCACAGGTGACCGACCTCCATTTCCGTGTCTGAGTGTGTCGTCGCGGGCCGCGATGATATTCAAAGTTTAGGCGTGACTGTTGCTTAACCGACTTGCCCATAATGACAGGACACACGGAGTCAATCTGTAAGCAGAGGGGGGCGATTCTTGCAGTAGCAACTGACAATTTGATAGTCCCCTGTGGATCAGCAGGTCAGCGGAGGCCGCACTTCACCAGCAGCACGCAACCACCTCTGTGTACTTACAGGAGCTCAGACCTCCACTTGACACTATAGTAGATCACGGAGCACCCCCGAACAGCTCAGCTGCCGCTCACTATAGTAGTACCATGAAGTAATGCAGTCAATGGCAGTCACCGCCTATTGTGAGTAATAAGGTGGGGGGAAAGTGTGCCGTGTGGCCCAAGCCCCGTGCTGGTGAACCCTAGGCCAAACGGGGCCTCTGCACACTCCCCCGTCCCTTGCTGCCCGTAATGGCTCTAGAGCAGGGGAACCCAGCACCGTCCTCCTTCAGGGTGCACAGGAGGAGTCTATACACCGCTGAGTGCTCGCATACAACGAGGAGGCCAGCATGTACCAATCGCTGGCCTCCGCAGCTTTGCAGCAGGATTCCCTCGCACCACTCACACACGGATCGCCTCAACGGGCCGTCCCGGTGCTGCATTGGGCTGCCACTTACTTCAGATGCTGTTGATGTAAAGGGGATAGCAAGCTCCACTACTCCGATTCGCCGCGATGTCCCAGCTCAGCGCCACTCTCTGAACTGGGGCAGAGATTCCAGAAGGACGCCATACCGTGGAGCCGTAGGGTGCCTCTCGTCCGTGCAGTGCGGTCCGGAAGCCAGGCACAGCCTCCCCAGGCCCGTGTGTGCACACCGCAGACAGCTCCGCTCAGCCCCCACCTTGCGCCGCCGCGGGTCCCACACCAGGGCTACACGTGGATGCTGCACTGTGCTAGTGTACCAGCTGCCAGGACGAGCCGCTCCATACGCGACCCTTGACCTTGCCAGGTAGGTCGCTCCCCCGCCACACAGCTCCACCTGTGTGGTCCTGCCCGCTGCTGCTGCTGGTAAGCTCGCCCCTCTGATTGTTGCCTCGGTGCCCGTTCACCTTCTGTTCCCCCTCGCTGCCCCCTTCTCTGTGTCCAGTTTTGCCTTCTGTTCCCCCTCGCTGCCCCCATTCTCTGTGTCCAGTTTTGCCTTCTGTTCCCCCTCGTTGCCCCCATTTTCTGTGTCCAGTTTTGCCTTCTGTTCCCCCTCGCTGCCCCCTTTCTCTGTGTCCAGTTTTGCCTTCTGTTCCCCCTCGTTGCCCCCATTTTCTGTGTCCAGTTTTGCTTTTTGTACCCCTCGCTGCCCCCTTTCTCTGTGTCCAGTTTTGCCTTCTGTTCCCCCTCGTTGCCCCCATTTTCTGTGTCCAGTTTTGCTTTTTGTACACCTCGTTGCCCCCATTTTCTGTGTCCAGCTTTGCTTTTGTACCCCTCGTTGCCCCCATTTTCTGTGTCCAGTTTTGCTTTTTGTACCCCTCGTTGCCCCCATTTTCTGTGTCCAGTTTTGCTTTCTGTACCCCTCGTTGCCCCCATTTTCTGTGTCCAGTTTTGCTTTTTGTACCCCTCGTTGCCCCCATTTTCTGTGTCCAGTTTTGCTTTCTGTACCCCTCGTTGCCTCTCGACTCCCGCCGCTGCGTCCCCGCCCCCCTGACTGCCCATTCGCTGCCCCTGCCTCCCGCCTCCCAGCTGCTCCTCCCTCCCGCCTCCCCATATATGGGGGCCGCTGCGCAGTGAGGAGAGCGACTCTTGACCTTGCCAGGTAGGTCGCTCCCCCGCCACACAGCTCCACCTGTGTGGTCCTGCCCGCTGCTGCTGCTGGTAAGCTCGCCCCTCTGATTGTTGCCTCGGTGCCCGTTCACCTTCTGTTCCCCCTCGCTGCCCCCTTCTCTGTTTCCAGTTTTGCCTTCTGTTCCCCCTCGCTGCCCCCTTTCTCTGTGTCCAGTTTTGCCTTCTGTTCCCCCTCGTTGCCCCCATTTTCTGTGTCCAGTTTGCCTTCTGTTCCCCCTCGCTGCCCCCTTTCTCTGTGTCCAGTTTTGCCTTCTGTTCCCCCTCGTTGCCCCCATTTTCTGTGTCCAGTTTTGCTTTTTGTACCCCTCGTTGCCCCCATTTTCTGTGTCCAGCTTTGCTTTTGTACCCCTCGTTGCCCCCATTTTCTGTGTCCAGTTTTGCTTTTGTACCCCTCGTTGCCCCCATTTTCTGTGTCCAGTTTTGCTTTCTGTACCCCTCGTTGCCCCCATTTTCTGTGTCCAGTTTTGCTTTTTGTACCCCTCGTTGCCCCCATTTTCTGTGTCCAGTTTTGCTTTCTGTACCCCTCGTTGCCTCTCGACTCCCGCCGCTGCGTCCCCTGCGGCCCCGCCCCCCTGACTGCCCATTTGCTGCCCCTGCCTCCCAGCTGCTCCTCCCTCCCACCTCCCCATATATGGCGGCCGCTGTGCGGCCGCGCCGCTGGCGCGCCGAAGGCACGCCTAAGGCAAGCCCGTCTGCGCCCGTCCGCGCCTGGACCGCGCCCAGCGCCAGAACCCCTGGGCCGTGCGCCCCCGCTCCAGCCTCGAGGACCGACGCCGATACGATGCCACCACACTCCACGCTCTCAACCCCGGACGGACGCACAACTGCTTCAAGGCTGCCCCGAAACGCACCCATGGTCCCTCCACCTGCCGGAACTGCAGCTACACCAGCCTCAGAGCCACCGAGGCGCCCGCCAAGAAGTACCTCAACCACCTCCGATGCATCCTACTGAACACCCGCTCCGCACGCAAACACGCCGTCGAGCTCTGGGACCTGCTCGACACATCATCACCAGACATCGCCTTCCTGACAGAGACCTGGATGAACGACTCCTCCGCCCCGACATCGCCATAGCCATCCCAGACGGCTATAAGATCACCCGTAGAGACCGCATCAACGCAGTAGGAGGAGGAGGAATCGCCATCGTCCACAAGAACACCATCAGGGTCTCGACCAGCACCGACGACACTCTCAGCACCGCCGAACATATGCATTTCCAGATCCACACGGACCCCAACACCACCCTTAGAGGCACCCTTGTCTACAGACCCCCTGGGTCCCAACCCCAGTTCAGCGACTCCATCGCCGACTTCATCAGCACGCACGCCCTGCCCTCTACCGACTACATCCTCCTCGGAGACCTGAACTTTCACCTGGAGAACAACAACGACAGCAACTCCACCACCCTGATCGACAACCTCGCCAACCTCGGTCTGAGCCAGCTCGTCACAACACCGACCCATTCCGCCGGCCACACGCTTGACCCCATCTTCTCCTCAAGCTCCCACGTCTCCTTCAGCCACACCACGGAACTCCTCTGGACCGACCACCGCTGCATCCATTTCACCTTCCAGAAACCCACCACACACCACTGCACCCAACAGATCCCACGCCGCTGCTGGAGCAAAGTCACCGAAGACCAACTACGGGCAAACCTCGCTCTCAGCCCTCCCTCCGACCCATCCAACACCGACGACGCTGCCTGCAACCTCAGACGATGGATGGACGACTGTGCCAACACCCTCGCCCGCTGAAAAAACTCACCTACAGTGACACCACCAAAAGAGCCAGCTGGTTCACCTCGGAACTCCTAGCTTCCAAACGTACCTGCCGGAAACTAGAGAAGAAATGGCACAGTGATAAGACACCGGACAGCCACGCAGCCCACAAAGACGCCATCCGTAACCACCACCACCTCATCAAGTCTGCCAAGAGCCCTGTGCGATTCCCTCGCCACCTTCTTCCACCGCAAGATCGCCGACATCCACGACAGCTTCAACACCCAGACAGCCCCAACTAAGATCGATGCACCAGACCCACCGCACACCATCGACCACGACCCCCTGCCAGCCTGGGCCAGCGTGAACATCGATGACACCATCAAGACCATGAGCACAATACACTCCGGCTCCCCGTCAGACCCTTTCCCGCACCACATCTTCAACAAAGCCAGCAGCTCCATCGCACCCCACCTGTGCAACGTCATCAATCTCTCCTTCGAGACCGCGACCTTCCCAGAGAGCTGGAAACACGCAGAGATCAAAGCCCTACTCAAAAAACCCAAGGCGGACCCGAGAGACCTCAAGAACTTCCGGCCCATCTCCCTGCTTCCGTTCCCAGCCAAGGTCATCGAGAAGATAGTCAACAAACAGCTAACCCGATACCTCGAAGAAAACAGCATCCTGGACCCATCCCAATCGGGGTTCCGCAGCAACCACAGCACTGAGACTGCTCTCATCGCCGCCACCGACGACATCAGGATCCTGCTGGACAACGGTGAGACCGCAGCCCTCATCCTGCTGGACCTCTCCGCCGCCTTCGACACTGTCTGCCACCGCACTCTACGCGCACGCCTCCACGACGCAGGGATCCGAGACAAGGCCCTGGAATGGGCCACCTCCTTCCTCGCTGGCAGAACCCAGAGAGTCCGCCTCCCATCATTCCGATCCGAAGCCTCCGAGATCATCTGCGGCGTACCCCAGGGATCATCCCTCAGCCCAACACTGTTCAACATCTACATGGCCCCGCTCGCACGCATCGCCAGACAGCACGACCTCAACATAATCTCCTACGCCGACGACACTCAACTGATCCTCTCCCTCACCAAGGACCCCCTCGCCGCCAAATCCAACCTCCATGAAGGAATGAAGGCCGTCGCCGAGTGGATGAAGATCAGCCGACTAAAACTGAACACGGACAAGACAGAGGTCCTCATCCTGGGCTCCAACCCCTCAGCCTGGGACGACACTAGGAGCAGCCCCGACACCCACCGACCACGCACGCAACCTGGGAGTCATCCTCGACTCAACGCTCTCCATGGCCAAGCAAGTCAACGCAGTCTCCTCCTCCTGCTTCAACAACCTCCGCATGCTTCGCAAGATCTACAGGTGGATCCCGACAGATACAAGAAGAACAGTCACCCAGGCCCTCGTCAGTAGCAGACTTGACTATGGGAACGCCCTCTACGCGGGAGCCCCGGCCAAGCTCATCAAGCGACTGCAACGCATACAAAACGCCTCCGCACGCCTGATCCTCAATGTACCACGCCACAGCCACATCACCCCCACCTGAGGAACCTGCACTGGCTCCCCGTCGACAGGAGAATCTCCTTCAAACTCCTCATCCACGCACACAAGGCACTCCACAAGACTGGCCCAGCCTACCTCAACAGACGACTCCTCTTCTACGTCCCCAACCGCCAGCTCCGCTCCGCCGACCTCTCCCTCGCCACCGTCCCTCGCATTCGAAGAACTACCACCGGCGGCAGATCCTTCTCCCACCTCACCGCCAAGACCTGGAACACCCTTCCACTAAGCCTACAACAGACCCAAGACCTGCTGACCTTCAGGAGGCTACTCAAGACCTGGTTGTTCGACCAGTAGCAGCACCCCCCCCCTTTTTTCTCCCCAGCGCCTTGAGACCCTCGCGGGTAAGTAGTGCGCTCTACAAATTCTGTGATTGATTGATACGCAAAGATACAGCCGCTTGATCACCACAGTGCATGCTCGGAGGCTGCCATCTTAAGTCGTAGCAGGTTGGTGCTCAGCGTCCCGCTGCTCTGCTATTCCTCGATATACTCTGCCTTCAGCGTTGTTTTTCAGGCGTGCATGTCTCTTTTACCCTACACCTCTTATATCCGAGGTCTAGAGCCGCTGATTGGCACCCCGTATGCAGATATCTGACGGATTACTGATTCCGGCCGGCAGAGCTGCACTAAAGTGCGGCCATCTTGCCGTGGGCTCACTAGCGCCCCTCCGCACACACAGTTAAATACCTGTACAATCACTAATACAGCCAGTAAGCAATTCATAGAGCCATTTACATACACATTTAGACACCCACAGATTTACTAAGAGCAAGTGATGCACTAGCATACTTACTTCAACATCTGGTGGCACACCCATAGAGGGACTGATACACTGACTCAGATATGTATTCAAGTACTGACACAACCAAGTTACCCATCAAGAGAAGTACTCCTTTAATCATGGGTTGGGCCTACTACTGCAGACCTAGAGTGTGCAATTTTACTGCCAGCTCGACTTGGCATTCAGAACATGTTTGCCAAGCCTTAAACTTCACTTTTACTACACACAACACACCCCTCAGCTAGGCTGTAGGTAGGCCAGAGGGCAGGCTGCTTTCTATTTAAAAAGTTGGACATGTCCTTTTCAGTTTCACTGACTTATCCAGGCACTTGCATACCCCTATGCCCAGTTATACATGCAGTCTTTCACCGATACTGCAACTCAACAGAAAGAGATTGTGTCTTGAGGGCTTATTGCATGTTGGGTGGCTCCTGGACCGCCCTCCTGGTGGTGGAAGTTCGACGGCGGTGAGCCGTCCTCCGTATTATGAGTTGGGCAGATTGGCTTAGCGAAGACCGTGGCTGGACCGCCAGCATTGCCAGCATCGCGGTTGGGGGAAGGCAGCTTCCTTTGGGGGGTACAGAGGTGCAACGCTGCTGTCCATATTATGAGTTGGCTTCCCAATGAGCAGACTGAAGCGGTCGGACCGCCGCCTCAAGGTCGGCGGAGATGAAGGATTTGGAGGACACACTTGCCTTTTTCCAGTTCTTCCCAGCAGATTTCGATGTGGATCCCTTTCTCCAGCTCCCCCCTACACAGGAGCATCCTCACCCAGAGGACTACGACCCATTCTTCAACGAAATACGGGTAAGTGCTTTGGTACCATGTACCCACCACTGGGATATGAGTTGGACTCCGGCAATGGGTAGGTGGTATTTTTACACATATCATGCACATGTGTGCATCTGACACATGTACAGTCGGAAAGTACACACAGGCATCGATATGTGTCGACATACATTGCCCACCGCCACAAGACCGCTGAAGCTACACCACCCACACACTGGCACAGGCACACACTGGCACATATCCTACGCTGACGATACCCAGCTCATCCTCTCGCTCACGAAGAACCCCAAAGACACCATACTCAGCTTCCAGGAAGGAATGAAAGACGTCGCAGCTTGGATGAGCATCAGCTGTCTGCAGCTCAACTCAGAGAAGAAAGAAGTCCTCGTCCTTGGACCCACCCCCTCAGCCTGGGACAACACTTGGTGGCCCATCGCCCTCGCAACCCCTCCACCCCCACGGACCACGCCCGGAACCTCTGCATCATACTCAACTCCTCCCTCACCATGTCCCGCCAGATCAACGCCGTCGCCTTCACCTGCTTCCACACCCTCTGCATCCTTCGCAAGACTTTCAAGTGGATCCCTTCGAAGCAAGAAAGACAGACAGTCACCCACGCACTCATAACTAGCAGACTGGACTACAGGCAAACCCTCTACGCTGAAATCAACAAATCCCTGCTACACAAACTCCAGACCATCCAGAACACCGCAGCAAGACTCGTCCACGGCATCCCACGACATGAGCACATCACCCAACACCTGCGAGACCTCCACTGGCTCCCCGTCGAGAGGAGAGTAACCTTCAAGCTACTCACTCACGCCTACAAATCTCTACACAACACCGGACCCAAATACCTCAACAAAAGAGTCTCCTTCCACGTACCCAAAAGAAACCTCCGCTCCGCCGACCTCGCCCTAGCGGAAACCCCGCACAATCACAGAACCAGAGCGGGTGGAAGAGCCTTTTCCTACGTCGCAGCCAAGGCCTGGAAGGAGCTCCCGGTTAACATCAGATGTTCCCTTACTCTGCACATCTTCAGGAAGAGCCTCAAGACCTGGCTTTTCGGCTAACTCGGAGCTGCACCCTCCCACCCCCAGTGCCTTGAGACCCTCACGGGTGAGTAGCGCGCTTCACAATTCCTTGATTGATTGATTGATTGATGCTGGCACGCAGGCAGGCACCAATTTAAATAAGAAAAGTAATAGTCTTAGAATAGCTATAACATAGTGATATAAGTGTTTATGTTGGTACTTACATGCTTAAAATATATTTTGTTAGTATATCATGAACCGCCAAATGTATTTATTTGTTTTTTCTTTCCAGACGTATACTTGTGCTTAAAAACAGAGACTTGCAAAGCCAAAAAACACTAAAAAAAAGGAATGAAACTGAAGAAAGGATACTATCTTCTTGCAACAGAGAGAAAATGGGAACATAATGCAGAGAATATGGTTAAAGAGAAAAGAACTGCTGGTAAGATGACTAAAAAGTTTCTTTAAGAAGTAAGCGGAAAACTGCAAAATGAGCAAAAGCAAGTAAATAAAAAGCAAGGTTTCAATTCAGTTAAGAAAGGACAAAACGTAAATGACATTAATAGCAATAAATCATTTAACAAAACAGATACTTTAACAAGAAGACAGAGGCCTTTTAAAGAAATATAGAGTCATACTATGAAGCTGTATTAAAGGAGAAGAGAAACAGTCAAACAAAAGGAACATGTTGAGGTTGTAGCTGATCAGGCATTTGCCCTGAAGAGGAAGCTATTTATTTTGATTCGGAGTAGAATGAGAACACCGGATAAAACAGTGTTGTGTATGAAGAGAAGAAGCCAAAAGAAAAGACTAATAAATAGAAGTAATTTTAGCAAAATGTTCAGTGGTGAATGGAAGCATACTTCCAGTACTGAGCCTTTCTTTAATGAAAAAAGCTACTTTCAAGAGAAAACATTAGTGCATGCAGTTAAAACAACTGGTCGATGTTATGAGGTGAAGGATGGTACACCCATTCCAAAAGAGGCGATGGTTCCTAGGAATGTTGAAGAAGTGATAGCTGAAGAGGTACCGGGAAGGCATAAACAGGCCCCTGTATACAAATGGAACTGTAGCAGTATTTGCAGTGTTCAGCAGGAATCAATTGATATTTTGAGAAAGTTCCTACATATTTTTCCATGCAAAAGTCTGAAACAGAAAAAAGGAATATTGCAAGGATTAGATTCATGCAAATTAAGGAAGTATACTAATTTACAGAGATATTCACTAGCGTGACTATCAAAGAAAGTGTGCCAAAGCAGCTTTCATCACTTCAGAATGTTAGCTGTTCACCACTCTAAAAATATGAAATTACTTAGGAGGCTCTACTATGTCAAAACTCCTGCCCTGTGTTTAGGAGAAATTAATAGAGCTTTTTTGAAAGGTTCAGTAGCAGAGGTAGAAACAGTTTGTGAAGATGTTCAGTTTCGGTTCTTTGGTCCTGAACAGGAGTCTAGGGAAAATGAGGAGCGTGTATGTGGAGGTGTAGAGGAACATGACACTAGTATTAGTATTGATAACTTTACAGAAGAGATTAGGAAGTTTAACACAGTTTCTTCTGAGAAACCAAACTGTGGGGCTGATTAGGATGGCAGTCGGACTTTTGTCTGACTGCTACCCTATCCAAAACGGGACCGCCCGACAGGCTGTTGGCGGTCCTGCCAGAGGCATTAGGATGCCACTGCCAACACGTCGGTCGCAATGCCTATGTTTTGCAGTGCGTAACTGCAACAAATGATGGACGGAATGCTGAATGACTCAAACATTCTCCCCCAGTCAAAAGATCTGGGTTAAATCCATCGTTCTTTTGCCCACTACGCCACCCCAGTTTGGACCCAGCCATATGCAAATCAGTCTTGACCATGTGCCTCATGGGACCAGTCCAGACCGAACTGCCAAGCCAGGTCCTCCCTGGACCCGAAATAAGCATCCTGGGACCGGTTTCGGGGTATGTCACCCTTCATCAGCCAGGCTAGCTTGAATCCAGTGGCACAGTGAGCAAGGGACCCACGTCTGGGCATACCCGTCCCACTTAGGGCGAAAAGTGTAACTGCAACAAATGATGGACGGAATGCTGAATGATTCAAACATTCTCCCCCAGTCAAGAGATCTGGGTTAAATCCATCGTTCTTTTGCCCACTACTCCACCCCAGTTTGGACCCAGCCATGTGCAAATCAGTCTCGACCCAGTGCCTCATGGGAACAGTCCAGACCGAACTGCCAAGCCAGGTGCTCCCTGGACCAGAAACAAGCATCCTGGGACCGGTTTCAGAGTATGTCTCCCTTCATCAGCACAGGGTCAAGACTGATTTACATATGGCTGGGTTTAAACTAGAATGGCATGGTGAGCAAAAAAACAATGGATTTAAGCCCAGATCTCTGTACTGGGGTGAATGTATGACATTGTTCTGCATTCTGTCCATCAATTGTTATTTTTGCATTTATCACCCCGAGTGGGACGGGTATGCCCAGACGTGGGTCCCGTGCTCTCCATGCCACTGGAGTCAAGCTATCCTGGCTGATGAGGGGTGAAACCCCGAAACCGGTCCTAGGATGCTGGTTTCCAGTCCAGGGAGGACCTGGCCTGGCTAGTTCGGGCTGGACTGTTCCCATTGGGCACAGGGTCAAGACTGATTTGCATATGGCTGGGTTCAAATTGGAATGGCATGGTGAGCAAAAAAACGATGGATTTAGGCCCAGATCTCTGTACTGGGGTGAATGTATGACATTGTTCTGCATTCTGTCCATCAATTGTTGTTTTTGCATTTATGTTTTGCATTGCAGCGGGTGCTGCTGGCTGCAGCACATGGCGCAGTGCAAAAAGGGGACACTTTACATATCCCTGCACTACGTGGCAGGCACCATGCAGTGCCTGCCTCATGGTGCAGGGATATGTAGGGGGCACCATAGGTGCCCCCCAAAACCCACAGCTTAGGGCCAGGGGGTAAGTGGGGCCCGCTAAGGGCTCCCAAAGTCCCTTTCCGCCTGCCTTTTCATCAAAAGGCAGGTGGAAAGGGACATTGTAATCCCTACGGCAGTGCCTGGCAGGCACTGCCACCACTGTAGGGACTAAAACCCCCTCCACCGCACCAGCGGGCTCAAGGAACCAGGTTCTCCGCCCGCCTTTGTAATATGGTGGGCGGAGATCCTGGTTCCGATGGAGGTGGGACCGCCACCGACGGGCTGTCGTTGGCGGTCCCACCGTCATCGTAATCAGCCCCTGTGTTTTTATTTGTTGTTGTCGTACTCACTACAAAAGCCAAACACGCAGTGTAGTTGTAGTCTCAAAAACTGAACACAAGAACAGAGATAATTGGCAAGAATTTGCTGCTTATTTATTTGTAGAGGAGCGGTTTGAGTTATCTACACAGCAGATTATATGTAAGTTCTGCTATGATACGTTAGAGGACAACAAAATGCCAGCTAGAGCAGTACATTAGTTAGAATTAGTATGTATTCCACATGAACTGCTAGATTTAAATGTTTATAAATCAATTCTCATATAATGCGTACACCCTTTCAGGATATAGTTCGTATGGTGCCAAAGACAGGGAAGCTGCTATCAACTAGTCTTCAGAAAGGCCTTAAAGGCAGTGGCGGCTGGTGAAATTAGAATGTGGTATGCGTAAAAAGTGGGGATGAATGTTGCATGAGCCGACCACCATAAAGAGGGTTGTGCGGTTCTCCCCCAGGAAAGTTTTGAAAAAAGAGTGAGCAAATGGTGCATTTTAAAGCAAATATGAGAAAGCAAGGTTTGTAAAGCATTGTGAAAGTGTCGACTTTATGTATTTAAACATGTTGCACTTAACTATGCAACTAGTACATATTTATTGCATGGTCTTTATAAGAACCTGTCTGACATTTTCTTCATACAGTTAGTTATGACATCAGTTAAGACATTTAATATGATAATGATGTAGCTGCTCTGTAACAGCAGTGTATTTAGAATTAAATATCGAAAACTGAACAGGCCTTTCTTTCCTTTTCCTAAAGAAAGTTGAAAACAAAGTTTAAGTGAGTAAATATGGGAAAGGAGATTATTACAACACAGATGGTGCTAGTGGGTTTAAGAAGGAGTGGTACTATCAATGCAGGATCGTTCACACTGGCCGCTGTTCGCAATTACACATTGATTTTAAGCACTGTAACACCATGACAGAACAAAACACATGGCTATGCGGGCCGTGGAAAAGAGAAAAACTGTGTAGTGGATGGTATTAAGCTCAGAATAACTCAAAGCATGCCAGAAACAGTGAAACACATCCTGTCTCCTTAGCTTTTCAACCAGTCTCTGAGCTGAAAGTAAAGGTAGTGTGCCCATGCTGACATTTTGTAATATATATATATATATCTTAATTAACTAGCACTGCCATGATGCCACATTTTTCTACATTTACAAGGTTCTTGCCATCGCCACGCACAGTCACTCGCAGAGCATTGATTTTCATGCACCACTGTGGCCTTCAGAGCGTGCAGATAGATATTGGAAATAGTTACTCCATACACTGATGAAGACCCCATTAGTACTGGAATAGTTAGTTTGAGTAACAGCCCATCTTTTAATACTCAAGAGGCAGCACTACATTGCGCTTACGGGTGCCTAGTGAAAACAGCCACTTTTCATGCCAGACCAAGTGACTGACTGACAAATGTATGTATCGGGATGAAGTTTAGCCTAGACAGGCCTGAGGCAGGCCACAGCATACCCACAGATTCTGGTTTGTTTGTGAGCTCAGCTTAGTGAGGAGGGTGTACTATTGATGCTCATGCTGCATCATTAATTTACAAGTCGACTTTCGCTTGCTTTTTCCAAGCGAAGCGGGACACTGCAAACAGAGGCAAAACTTTCACAGGGCTTCACATTTCAAGAAGGGCAGTCAATCAGTGCCTTATCCACATAGTTCAACACTGGCCACAGCATTGAGCGTATGACTGGTAAACACTTAATCCACAAACTTAGCTAAAAACACTCAAATTAACTCAGAGTTATTTTACCTGTTACATTTTTCTTCACACGGCTGTGTGCCTGTGTCTCCAGACTCTGACTACTGCCTTTAGTTTGTTTTCGGCTGAGCCTGGGGCCAACGTCACAAAGTGAGGTCAATCAGAACTGTACTACTGAGAATAGCTCTCATCTCCACGACTCTCCCGCATAGTATGCAATACCGTTACTGCCTGAGGGAAGAGAGAGTATGCGCAGAATTCAAATGGCCAATCACTTCATTACTTACTACCACACCCTTTCCCAACTCGTCACAGGGTGGGGGTGCCACCCCACCCTGTGACGAGTTGGAAAAGGGTGGGGTGACAATGCTCTCCACTCCCTGATTGACATGGAGGCTTAGAGCTACAGGGCTTGCATCTGAAACGCCCGGGGCTAACTTTACCTTCACGTCATCAGGGGGTGGAGACTGTGACTTGATGCTCAGTTTTCGCCGAGCTGATGACATCACAGCCCTCAGGGCTGTGAGATTGTCAGCCCGGCAATGTAAGAAGAGCAAAGTGAAAGCGTTGTGAGTCACGTGACATGACTGCTGCACACTAGTCAGTGAGTGTGTGTTATCGATACTGGATCAGCAAACAACATCGCGTTGACACAGAGTGGTGCAGACTGTGCCACTTACAAGTGTGTATTACTTTAATTAAACAGATTTGGCATTATATGCTGTAAATATAAAGGGGGC
Organism: Calotriton arnoldi; assembly: GCA_963921515.1. Lineage (NCBI taxonomy): Eukaryota > Metazoa > Chordata > Amphibia > Caudata > Salamandridae > Calotriton > Calotriton arnoldi. The sequence goes on from CAWUFW010005765.1 coordinate 288,462, forward strand.
GGAGCCCCGACGCCTGTTCTTAGAAACCGCCGCTGCTTAAAGGAAAGAGCTGTCTACTTACTTTTAGATTTTTAACAGAATATTGAAACTGTTGGTGTACACAGAGACGATCATGAACCTCTGATCATTCTAGTAAATGGTGTGCCTACAAAGAATAAAAAAATATGGCAAGAGTTAGTGGATGTTAGTAAAGTAAAAAAAAGAGATATTATACCTGGGACAAAATAATATTTATTATAAACATGTTGATGTTGTTCGAGATATAAATTATATAAAGGATGAAACATCACCATCAAGTGAACAGATTGAAAATGTGGATTGATCCAGATCAGAAGAGATTTATGAACACTACAGCATCCATCCTCTGCATTCTAAAGAGGCAATTGGTGATGCTACTAATGAAGAAAGTAAAAGGAGCTCCCATGAGGGTGTGGGAGAAACGTTTAGAAGCTCGCAGATTTCCACAACAGTTTCCCACTGGAAGAGGTGGCCGCTTTGATGACCGCCCTGTGCAGATATCAGCAGCTGAATACGGGTCAACCAGATTATACTCAGAGGATCCAAGATTTCGGCAGTGTATTCCGTACATATTTCATCTTCTGTTTGAGAGTGACTTGTCTGGACTTTCATAAGCTGTTAATCACATACTGAAGACAGGAGTTAATCTTCAAAATCTCCCTGCAAAGGAATTCATTGACAAAGTTCATGGAAAGGATGAAAGTTTAGAATACAACTTGATGAATTTGATGGTGGGCCAACGTGGAACAAACGAGTATTGGTTATGGAGAACTGAAATGTATGTTGAGAAATCTAGGTACACCTACTTGGTTTCTGACACTCAGTTGTGCTGAGTATGCCTGGGATGACCTGCTTGAATTTTTGAGAGAAGAGAACTCTAACATTAAAGATGTCAAAGTGAAGACAGCTGGAGAACTTTGCTCCTTGGATCACGCTAATGTTTGCAGGTATTTTAATCACGTTTCCAGCTATGATGTCTTTCATCTGCAACAGAAGAAATCCTCCTCTTGGCAAAGTAACTGATTTCTTTTGGCCAAGCAAGAGGTGCTCCTCATATTCACATGCTGTTATTGATAAAAGGTGCACCAAAATTTGGAACAGACAGTGAAGAGTCGGTCTTGACTTTCATAGAACAGTATGTGACGTGCCATCCCAACAGACGGTGGTGAAAAAAGCTTGAGACAAGTTATGAGCTTTCAAACTCATAGATGTGGGAAGTACTGTCGTCAGAAATACAGATGCAAAGGTAAATGTTTTACAAGATGTCGTTTTGGATTCCCACGACCCGTCATTTCACAAGGAAGAATAAACAGCTTTTTGTCCACAGTCAGGCATACACTGACATGAACATCACCTAAAAATAAATACAACCTGAGAAGAACATAGGCCTCGAAATGTGTTAATGACTCTAATCCAGTCATTCTGAAAATGTGGAATGTGAACATGGATATTCAGTTTGTTGCAGACAACTCAATTGCTGATGCTCGTTACGTCAGTTCATATATTACAAAATCAGAGAAGACAGAGATGAAGGAAATGTCGAAGGAGATTTCTGCAGAAAAGAGTCTTACCAAGAACTTTTATAGAGTCAGCTTGAAAACGCTTTCCCACAGAGAGATAGGGTTCTATGAGTGCTGGGATCTGTTGAGCTCAGCTAGTTTGTTCTCAAAGTCAAGAGAATTGTTTTGGTAAGTCTAGGCCTTCCAAGCACACGAAATAGAGTGTTGAAGTCTTTTCCCGAAATTCCGTATCTAGCAGAGTTTGATCCGGAAAGCACAGATATTGTGAAATCAAATATGTTGGACACGTACTAGCCAAGAAGGAGTCCACACCTAGAAAACATGCCTTTATGAAGTACTTCAACACTACAGATATAGATGCAATGTTACGGAAAACATAGAAGAAGGGAAATATGCAGTAGTTGGATGCGACGGTTGTTTGAGGAGACATAGCAATAGAAATGTAATTAACCACTGAAAATTGAGTTCTCAAACTCCAGACAGTCTAGAGTTTTTCATTTGGTACTTCTACAACTGTTCAAGCCTTGGGGTGCTCAGTCAGAACTTCTTGGAGACTATGACTGCTATGAAAATTCTTTCAACTCTGTAAAAAACATCATTCAGTGTCCAGTCTTTTCAAACTATTTGCAAATGTTGAAAGGCGAGATTGAACAGGAACAAACCATTGCTGCTAAGGAGAGTTCACAAAGCAGCCAATGTTCTGGACCACTAAGTCAAGATCCTCTTGGACAACCAGTTATTCAAAATGAAGCAGCCATAGCCATGAATGAGGTGGAGACTGCAATGCAACAAGCAAGAGAAGAAAGTATTGATCTTGAACACTTAGTAGCACAACTGAACGACAAACAGAAAGAAATTTATCTCGAAGTAATAGTTAAAATAGAGCAGGAGTTCTGGCAAAGACGAAAGAATGTAAATCTTTTTCGTTTAAGCCGATACTACTATACATCAGTGGTCAAGCTGGCACCAGCAAAAGCGTCCTAATTTATGTTCTTACCGCTTATCTACATAGGGCTACAGTATCAAATATATCATATGTAGTAGCAGCACTAACTGGATTAGCTGAACACAACATTAAAGGAATTACTCTATTTCGACTACTAATGTTACCTGTTGAAAATGACAATAAACTGAAATTCCAAATGTTATCTGGCTAAGCTTGTCATGAGGAGTCAAGAGTATTGGAGAAACTGAAGCTTTTAATCCTCTATGAGGTGAGCATGGGCTAAAACTTAATGCTTGCCTTCGTACACTTGAAAATGAAACAGATTTTAAAACACAGTATGATATGCTGTTTGGAGGAAAGCATTTAATTGTCTTCGGTGATCTGCTGCAACTTTCCATGTCAAAGAACAGCCTGTTTTCAAGACACTTCTGCATAATGGAACAAGAAATTATTTGAGAAGTATTGGCAATGTAAATATTTGGCTAAACTTCGAATACAAGGAACTTGTGAAGAATATGTGTCATGCATCTGATGTGGACTATGGAGATATTCTAAAAGACAGAGTAGGAGTTCTGACAAAATAGGGGAAACGTGCTTTGGAAATTCGACTTATCAAGAAATTATTTTCATCCAACAATACAGCAGCACAACTAATGTACAATTTCATTAAAGACGACAGATCCAAGGTCTGTTTAAACCCTACACTTCAAGAGTGCTCCAACTTTAATGAAGAATTATTGAAATTGGAGAAAGAAGATATTTTGAAAATGACAGCTATCCATAAAATGGAATACCAAGGAGTAACAATACTACTAACTGAAAAACGACACGCAAAATTGGATTCTTTGTAGAAGTCTGTATCGAGGACTGCAGGATTAGAAAAGTGTTTACACGTGTGCAAAAAACTGTCGAGTAATTTTGGGCAGAATTTAAATGTTAAGGAAGCATTAGTAAATGGTGCGATGGGTAAAGTTATTGATTTCAATAATTTTCCAAATAGGGATGAGGTTGAATATTCAGCTATAAAATCTGATCAGATTGATGGCGTGAAGCAGATTGGCTGATGTATTTTATGTTTTATGCTTGCATAGGAAATATATGTGCGGCAGCAAAAGTTTCCAGTGTCTCTAGCGTATGCTGTAACTATCCATAAATCTCAAGGTTTAAGTGCAAATGCAACTTTTATTAATATTGGAAGTACAGTATTTAAAGAAGGTATGTCATATGCAGCATTATCCCGAGTTAGAACATTGTCTAGTTTGTGTTTGGTTGAATTTGATGATAGGCAAGTTAGTGTTTATGCAAGCTGTGTAAGAGAGTGCAATCGGTTAAGAAGTCTATACGCTCCTCATTTAGGTCACTATTATGAGAAACGGATAATCTGTCTAAAGCGGGAGATTACAAAAGAGTCAACAAATGTTCAAGAAAAGAAAGGAAACCAGGACAAGCTAAAAGGCGTTAAGAAAGGAAAACTGGTAAATGAGGGAGGTATTGTAAGTTACCAGTTGGAAAATAGTTCAGGTGTCAACTGCTGTGCAAATGTTATTCTCATTGTACTGTTTAATTTACGTGGGTCCCTTGCTCACTTTGCCACTGGATTCAAGCTAGCCTGGCTGGTGAGGGGTGTTACACCGAAACCGGTCCCAGGATGCTTGTATCAGGTTCAGGGAAGACCTGGCTTGGCAGTTCAGGCTGGACTGTTCCCATGAGGCACAGGGTGAAGACTAATTTGCATATAGCTGGGTCTGAACTGGGGTGGCGAAGTGAGCTAAAGAACGATGATGGATTGAACCCAGATCAGTGACTGGGGGCGAGTGTCTGAAAAGTTTCAGCGCTCCGTCCATCATCTCCTTGTGTTTGCTTTGTTCGCCCTAAGTTGGCAGGGTATGCCTTGATGTGGGTCCCTTGCTCACTTTTGCCACTAGATTCAAGCTAGCCTGGCTGATGAGGGGTGTTAGCCCGAAACTAGTCCCAGGATGCTTGTATCTGGTCCAAGGAAGACCTGGCTTGGCAGTTCAGGCTGGACTGTTCCCATGAGGCACAGGGTAAAGACTGATTTGCATATAGCTGGGTCTGAACTGGGGTGGCGAAGTGAGCTAAAGAACGATGATGGATTCAACCCAGATCTGTGACTGGGGGTGAGTGTCTGAAAAGTTTCAGCGCTCTGTCCATCATCTCCTTTTGTTTGCTCTGTTTAATTTACCACATTTTGTAAATCAAATTCAACAGAAACTAAATAACAGATTGTGTTCTGCATTGTATCATTTGCTCCAACGTTTACTCAGTGATAGAACTATAATACACTCTACTTCAGGCATTCAAGACCTTTTAGATATATGTAGTGGATCAGTAATATTTACTCTCAACACTCAACAAGATGCACAAGAATTTATAATGGTCATCCTTGGAGTTTTAGAATAACATAAATATTGATGAGTTATTTGGACTGAGTTACAAATGGAACCATGACTGTGAAGATTGCTGTTTTACATCTGCAACTGAAATACATTCTGAGCGATATCTGTACTTAACAGTACCAGATTGCAAATCAGTGGCTTTTGACAGATTGGTTAAAAATGCAAACCAAAATATGACCTGCCCAAATTGTAGATCAGATGTTATGTCTACGCTGCATCTATGAAGAACTGGAAAGTACCTTATATTAATGTAACCATGATGCAGAGCGGATGGGTCTAAACTGGAAACAGAAACTGCAAACTTCAAAGCTGGACAAATATCAATTTCTGGAACAATTTATACTACTATGGCTGTTATCTTTCACAAAGGAGTTAATATAACACCTAGACACTATACTGTCTATTTAAAGAGTGAAAGTGGATAGACAGAATGCAATGACAGCAACCTTATATTCAAACCAAAACTGCCTTTTAAACTATGAAATTCTTACATTTCGTTTCTTCAACTAAAGGTCTAAGGAGTATTTCTGGAAAAAAACAAGTAATCTACGGTGTTTCTTTTACATAGATTGTCAGGTGTAATGTCTTTAAAAAGTTCTTAAACATTTAGGAGTCCTTTTATCAGGCAGGAAGGAGATAATATAACATCTGGATACTACACTGTCTAATTAAATAGTGAAACTGTATGGACACAATGCAATCACACCAACCTTAAATTGAAACAAAAACTGCTTTTCAAACTAGAAAAGTGTACCCTTTCTTCATTCAACCAAAATAGAACATACTGTTTCTGGAAAAAAAGTAATGCTTGGGATTTTGTCTACGTGGATCATCTGCATTTTAGACATCATTTGGCCTACCAGGGGTGATGTCTTCAAAAGGATCTCCAAAATTCAAGTGTGGTTTATATTTATTAGTAGTATTGTACCAGGTATAATAATTAAAAAAATATTTTAACATAAGCTTCTTTAGATTAGTGTAGTAGCCGTAGATAACACAACGAATTAACAAATTGTAGCCGGTGCAATGCATAGTGTCACTTATTTATAGTGATATACTGTGCAGTATTTTTCCTACAATCTATGTGATTGTTTTCCCCCCACTGTTCAAGGATGAAACTCCATTTAGTACATAATTCATGGTGAAAAAATATGAACGTAGGATAGCTGACAACAGTAAAAAAGGGGAAATGAAATGTTTTACTATGTTGTGACATACTGTTAGAGCATAAGCAATGTCTATTATTATGTTTGTGGAATTTTGTACATGAAATACTAACTTATATTTGTATTCTTTTTTAACAGTGGTTGGAGTTATATGTCTTCATATCTGTCAACATAAATGTAGTGCAGCTTGAGTATTTATGTGAGATACTCTTGGAGGCAGTCTTGTTGGACAAAGAGTACTTCACATAATTTGGCACTATTTTCTAGTCCCTGGAGGGGATGGTGAAAAACTCTAATGCAATTTATTGCCGTTTTGCTAGCGGTTGGTCCTCCACAGGAGTGTGTTCAACAGGGTGTGGAAAGCGATTCTCACTGACACCAGATGCCATTTGATTGGTAACTGATGGGAAAAGCACATATATCTAATACAGAGAAAGAATAGAGCTGGTGCTGAATTGAGAAGAGGTTTTTTTTTTTTTTTTACAGTTTTCATGACCTCCCCCTCCCGCTGTTCAAGGATAGAAATATATACAATACATTCATTATGGTGTACAAGTACAAAAGCTGCGAACAGTAAAATAGGGAAAAAGAAATGCTTTATTATAATGACAATACTATTGGAGCATAATTAATATGTTCTACTTGGTTTATAGTATGACAATATGCATTGGAGAAATTAAAAGATTTTCAAGTGACTTGGAAAAGATAATACTAACTTATACTTATGTTCTATTTCTTTCAAAACAGATTATCACACCATCTATTGAAATAAAGTGATTACTAACTTTTTGTGTTTTACTACTTCTACAAAGTAACAATGTTATGGCAAGAAGCTACGTAGACTTTTAGAGCCACTGAGACATCGATACACACACTGATAGAGGCACTCATGCTTCCATTCCTTTACTTATTCAACCACTCACACTCACTCACTTAGTCAGTGATATACTCAGTAAAATATTCAGTCACTTATGAATACATCTACAACTACACATGCTTACCCATAGATATATTCACCTATTCACTTACTCACTAATACACGTCCTAACAAATGCCCTCACTCACCTACACAGTAACTCATACAACCACTCAGCCATGCATACAATGAATAACGCACCCACTGACTCTCCCATGTAAGTGCTGATACAGCCAATCACTCACCCATACAGCTAGAAAGGCATCCACTCACTCCTCTAAACAGTAACACATACACTTACTTACCTATACAGCTACTAACACAGCCAGCCAGTTACTTATACAACTCCTGTGATACATATTCACTATTACATACAGGCACAGACTCAGTCACTTACTCACCCATACAGGCACTCACACATCCAGTTACTCACGGTTACAGACACTCATGCACCCAATTACTTACCCTTACAGATACGAACACACCCATTCACACATTGATATGGAGACATCCAGATACATACTGATGCATACACTGACACAGCCACTCTCATATGCAGTCACTCAGCCATTCAGTCACTCAGCCATTCAGTCACTCAGCCATTCAGTCACTCAGCCATTCAGTCACTCACACTCCCATTCACCCATAGAGCCACTCACACAGCCAATCACTCACTCACACAGCCACTAACACAGCCTCTCAATCACTTGTTGAACCACACATGCTCACTTACTTACTCACCCATTCAGCTACTCATACTGCCAGTCACTCATTAATGTAGCTACTTACACACCCAGTCAGTCACCCACAGAGCCACTCACCCATACAGCCACTCACACTCACTCACCCATACAGCCCTCACTCACCCATACAGCCACTTATGCACGCACTCAAACACCCATACAGCCACTCAAACACCCAGTCCCTCACGCATACGCCCTCACACATGCACTCACTGACTCACCCATACAGCCACTCACACACCCATTATTACACCCCAATCACTCACCCATAGAGCCACTCACACAGCCAATCACTCACTCATAAGCCACTAACAGTCACTCAATCACTTGTAGAACCACACACACTTATTCACCCATACAGCTACTCTGACTGCCAATCACTCATTCATTTAGCGACTTACACACCCTGTCACCAATACAGCCATCACCCAGTCACTCACTTATACAGACACTCACCCACCCACTCACAGATACATCCACTAAAACACCCAGTTAGTCATCCATACGTACACTCACACACTCTCTTACACATTTACAGACATACAATTTATCTTTTTTTAGACCATGAAAGGTGGATCTAATGCGAACCATTTTTTTCTTTTCTGTAGCTTTTTCTGTACTTTTTCAATTGTATGATTTTATTTTTTCAGAAATAAAATGGCAACTTGGAAAAAAAATTAACTGGAGACACAAAAAATATGGAAAGAAGTCTCATGTTTGCATTAGTGAAAATGAAAAAAGGTAACAGAACTGCAGCAACGACTGCTCACCCATGGTCAGGACATTTTTGCACTTAAAACAAAAAGTTTTTTTTTAAAGTTCTAGGGACTTCTCTGGCAGATGTTGCTCCACTTCGGTGGGAATTGGCTCTTCTGGTGTAATTGGAGTTGTAGTAGAAGTTGACGGTTCTCCTACACTGCACTCCCTCTGTGCCTTTGCGAAGTGGGTCTTGTGGTAGGTTTTGAGATGGGTCAACATGCATGTGGTCCCACAGGAGTATTTATTTGCCATCCTTGAAAGAGTGTTTTCACACAACGAGCACTTCACATGCTTCACAACTGTTTTTTTCTCACCAGAAGGGATTGTAAAAAATCCCAGGCAATGGATAGCTGCCCTCTTCCACCAGATACCATTTTATTTTTTGAAATAAATAAATAAAAAAAAAAAATGCACTTCTAGTCTTGGAAAATACAAGAGAGTTCCCAAAAAGCTTCCAATCTCTCCACTGGAAGTATTAAAAGAAAAAACTGGGTGGGGACTTCCTCTGTAGAATTAGGAAAAGTGTTTTATCCAATGAAATGCCTTTCTTACGAAGCCATGTGATATTCGCGAATGCCGATGTCGTCGCAAATACCGGAAATAGAATAAAAAGGTGATCAACAATAAAATTACTTACTAAAATGTTACTTTAAAGATTTATTTATAAAGTTTTGTATAGCGCGAACAGGACCCGAGTGGGTATCAGAGCGCGTTACATGGCAAGAGCTAGAGTAACAATTGGACTGGTAAACAAAAGACACATGCGCGAGAGACAAACATAAGAAAGTAAAATAGAGTAAAAGGCTTGGTCTCCATTAAAGTCAGCGATAAGATGGTCAATCATCATAGAGAGGTTAGTATGGATACATTTTCATAGACACAGATATCTTGTCTTAGGGTAAAAACGTAGTCAGTAGAAAAGATTTTGCTTCTTTTTTGAAGGAGGCGGTAGAGGAGATTAGGAGAACATCCGGTGTAGAGAGTTCCATATCTTAGGTGCAATAACCGAGAATGCTCTGGTACCCGTTTTCTTTTTGTGGGTTCGTTGGAGTTTCAAAAGCAAGGTGTGCACACTTCGCGAGGGTCTGCAGCCTACTGGGAGATGTATGAGAAACTGAATGAGGTAGCCGGTAGTAGTTCCTTTGCTAGTTGTAGTTCGTTCTCTATCTTTGTGGTTTTTTCCTTGAAGAAGGCAGCCAGTTCTTCGCAATTTGGAAGGGTGCTGGGTCCGGAGTCTAACGGGTTTGATGTGTTGCGTGATTGCTGCTTGACTATTTCCAATAGTTTTTTGGGCCTATTTCTGACTATTTCTGGCTTGGTCAAGCTGAGCTCTAAAAACGTTAGCTTTCACTTGTCTTATTCTACTGTTGTAAGTGTTCCTCGTTGTTCTTAAGCGTTTTAGAAGTTCCAAGGATGGGGAAGATCTCCAAGCTCTTTCTGCTATTGAACCAGGGCTTTGAGTTTTTATTGGATATATATTTTTGTTGAAGGGGAGCGAAAGAGTCCATAATTTCCAATATGGAAGTATTGTAGAAGTCTGTGAGGTCATTGACATCATCCATGTTGGTCTTTGGAATCAAGGTATTATTGCAAAGGGTAGTTAGTTCATTGTGGTTTATATTACGAAGATTCCTTTTCCAATGTTTTATTTTCTTCTGTTAGCCTTTCTTTGGGATCGCCTTTATATTGTCTGTCCATTTATATGGTTTGTCCAGCCACAGGGGCTAATGGACTCCAAGGAAATGCTGTCCGTCTTTGAGATTATAAGGTCCAGAGTCTCACCCTTGTTGTGAGTTGGCCTGTCGAAAATTTGGGACAACTCATGGTTTAATAGGTATGACTTTAGGCTATTCACTGCGTGGTCGTTCAAGTCATTCCAGTGTAGATTAAAGTCTCCCAGGAAGATCTGGGGCCCTTGAAGATTATCATTCATTGTGATGATTTCCATGATTTGTTCGATGAACAAAGAGTTATCGCCCAGAGGGTGATAGAAGGCGTGTATATTACAAATGGATTTATTGTTGCAAGAGATATTGATGCTAAGATATTTGCATGTAGGTAGAGCTATTGTTTCCGATTGGCGTACTGAAAGAGTATTGTGGTAGATGCATGCTATTCCACCACCCGTTTTCTTGGGTCTATCTAGTCGAATAATCTTGTGACTAGGTGGGACTAGCAGATCTATAATGGGATGAGAAGAGCTGTTCAACCACGTTTCCATGAGGATAACTATATCAAACTTATGTGAGAGAATGAGGTCGTAGATATCTGGCGCGCATTTATTTATCGATCTGCAATTGAGGAGCATGCATTTCAGCTGATTATTAGTTTGATGAGAGGCCGTCTGTGATATATTGACGCGCTTGAGGTTGTCTTTGTTTATTACTTTGTGATGGTAGCTCGGTTCTCTGAATGGGTTCGCTTGGATGGTTTGGATTTGATTCCGACCAGTCTTATTAATATTCTTTTCGGACTGATAAGAGAGGAGGAGCTCTTGGATCTCATTATTCGATAGATCTTGATTCGATCTCTTTGGGCGAGAAGCATCATTAGGGGATGGTGTAGTTTCCGGTCCAAGACTGGATGTGTGTGGGACATGGAGTGGGGGGATGTCTGTATGGGCATCAGTTCTGGTTTTCATGGTGCTATTTGAGCTGTGAGAGAGCCGAAGATCGTATGTAATGGACGTAAGTCTCTGAAGATCCTCCTTAAGATGTTTTAGGCTACGATCGATCTCATTGAAATGCATTTTCCAATAATTAAGTTTACGGGTAGCTGTGGGTTGCCTAGGGAGGTCCGGGGGCGGGGTGAAGTAATAAGGGATGCCATACTGAGAGTGGGGGGTCATTAATAACTGGAAGTTTGCTGAGGATATGTATGAGGACAAATGGATGTGAGGGTAAGAGGTGCAGAAGAGTGGTTGTGAGATGGTCAGTGGATCTGGATGATCTAAGGTTGATTTGGTGAAGGGATATGGGTTTGTGGACATTATTATTCCATGTATGGGGAAGCGATGTGGGAGTGCTTGGAGGACCCTCATTGGCACACCCTGGGGAAGTAGGAAGAGGTGAGTGAGGGGGGAAAAAGTTAAATGATGTCGGGGTCTATACTAGTTCTGATATTGGGGGGAGCCGGTAAGTTGGATCAACTATTCTTAGGAAGGTTCTCAAGCTCCGATTGAGAAGATGGTTCTGGAGTGAGAGTGGTGGTAGCGAGGGTGGGGAGGTAATCGCTTTTGACCGGAAGTGGGTTGACTGAGATTGGAGTAGCAATGTGCGTTAAAGAGGGTTGGAGTGTTTCATCAAAAACATTAGAGCAATATTGAGTGGGAAGATTGAGCTTGTTGTAGACCCCCTTTTTTAGAATAGGGAAGATCTTGTCAATTAAGGTCAGATTTTTATTCGAGATTATAGCAGTACTGACCTCAAACATTAATTAGAATATGTGTATACATGTGTTCCACACTTTTAAAGAAATCACGCTGAATTTGTGGCTAATGGCGAAACCGAAATCTACATACCGTGACATTTCACGAAGAATTTACTAATAATAACACAATTACAAAACAAAGAAAAAAAAGAAAAAATAAGCAAAATATTCAATAAATTTGACTAGTACACACATCAAAGGTACTTAACACAAACAGGCCAACTTAAAGATCACAAGGATAATAGTGGTTACAGTCAGTGACAATATAGGAACAATGTGCATACATATTTATTAATATCTTTAACGTTTGTAGATTTTTAAAAATATATATATATTTTACAATGTAATTAATGGAACTGTAATATAAGGAATTAGATACTATCAGAAATTTCTCTTACATAATGAAAAATATTACTACTGAACAAACACAAGAACATCTCAAAATGTTGCATTATTATTTACTACTATGATTGTCTGATGACAGAGACAGACATTTGCAGTGCAGTACCTATTAAATAGACATTATAGCTTCAATAAACGTATAAAAAACAATATATTCACTTAAAAAGCAGAAGTTACAGGGACGATATAGTTAGTAAATACAATAGAAAAAAGGTGTAGGAATTCATTAAAAAAAACTAAGGGCCCGATTCCAATGCAGTTTGGAAATCATTCAGACGGATTCGGATTGGGAATGGTTTCTGACCCACTCGGATCGGGAGAGTCCGACCGACCGAGTACGATGCATCCGGATGCTTCCAGATACGATTTGGTTGGACTCCCATTGACTTCAATGGGAGCCTATGTTCCGACCGAATGCATAGACTCCAATTGAGGAAAGGGGTGGCTGGGGGAAATCGGGCACCCTGTGGTGGGAACCCCCTGGTGCCTGCCACACTGTGCATTTCTGGTAAGGGGGGACCCATGGGTATCCCCACGGGCCCGATTGGGAAGGATCAGGGTGCAGGGGGGCCCGCTACGGGCCCCCAAAGTCTGATTCAGACTGCTGATTCGAGTCAGACGGCACGATTCGGAAAGGCTGTCTGAATCCAGCATCGTAATCGGTCGTTCGGAAACGCAGCCCGTAGAGACGTACGTTTCTGCTCCGTACGGCTCTGTCATTCCAAATGCCGTCAGGTTCGGATTGGGATATTCCTAAGGCTTAACTCGCATCGTACTCCGATTCTGTCCGAGAGACACGTTCCCGATCCGATTCGGACGGAGAAAATGCCGTTAGGATGCCTTCCTAACCGCATCGGAATCGGGCCCTAAACGTTAAAGGTATGTTATAGTTTGGGATTTTTTTGTCCAAAAACGTTGAAATTTACTGAAAAAAAAACAAAGGTTATGGGGACATCATAGGCAGGTAATAACATGAAAAACCATAGAAATTCACTGAAAAAAACGAAAAGGTACAGGGATGTTCTAGTTAGGTTCAGATTTTACTCCAAAACCATAGAAATTCAGCAGTGATAGTTACCTGGGCTGACTATAACTCATGCTCTCGCAATGCATTGCTTATGACCTCACATATTACATCACTCATAACATGGTCAGTGACATCACTGATGACATTACTGATGACATCTCAAATTACATCACTGATGACATCCCTGAATCTGAACCCAACTATAACATCCCTGTAACCTTTGTTTCTTTTCAGTGAATTTCTAAGGTTTTTTTAAATTCTATTTCCTAACTATAACGTCCCTGTAACATTGGTTTTTTAAGTGAATATATATATTTAGTTTTCATATATGACAATTACAAAGTAAAACAATCTACATAATTAATCAATTACATAATAAACAATTTAAAATTAATTAGCATTAAAATAACATTATTTATATTTTAATGCCCCACACTAGTCCCCTACAAAACATTCAACTTGCTTGTCTGAATTCAAGAGATTAGGGGTCAGTCGACATGTACTATCATTAATGGAAGTGGTCGCAGGCAAAGGAAAAGAAGTTATGGGCACCTATGGAGCCAAGCGTGGTGCAACAGAAACACCAAGATGGCCAACCAAGCATTCTGTAATAAGCAGTTGTAGTCGTTATTTCCCTTCCATAGAAAATCAAGATTCTATATGAAGTGCGCGCCTTGTAGAATCAGCGTACTTCACTGAGGTGAATTCCAAGTGAGCACCTGAGTTCAGGGAATTCCGTCGGGACTAGTTTAGTCAGGGTAGTTTTCGTCACTCGCTTAGAGATATTAGTTTTCGTCCGCTGGGGTCAGCATTCATTAGCACGTCGTGCTTTCTAAGAACCGAGCCACCAGAAGGGAAGGCGTTTCATTTTCTGAGTCTGTGCTGTAAGAGGTCCTCTCTGGCGCATGTACCAAAACAAAGTTTCCTGACACAGAGCTTTTCTCTGCTCTGAGTCTACGCTGTTGAAGAGGAGAGAATCAGAATGCAAGTTGCCGGCCTCTCGAGGAAGTGTCTCAGCAATCTTCAGAGATATTCAGTAGTGTCTTGTGCATTATCTCTTCGAGTTTGCGCACTGAGAGATTACCAGCGTGCATTCAGAAAACAAGCCATCAGAGTGCTCCGCTCAGAGTTGGTGCAGCTAAGTATATTTATAAATATATATATAATATTGGAAGTTAATTGTTGCTAGTTGCCATTTTTCACAAAATGCTGTATAATATTTCTACTAAGGAAAGATCTAACGAACCATAGACTGCATTGAAGTATCACTAAGAGATCGATAATTCTCCATCCCAAACAAACAAAAAAAAAAGGAAAAGTTTGATTGAGTGAAGAGAAAAGAACAATTAAAGAGAGAAGCAAGGTTACCTGTCAATTTATATTTACTACACATGCACAAGAATGTCAGAAATGACAAGGAGACAGTGAACTCTACTCAATTAGAAGAGAAGCAAAGCTCTAGGCTATCTGGGTATGTTTAAAAGTTAAATTGAATATATATTTCCCAATATGGGTGTAATGTTATTTCACAAAAAGATTCATAGAAGTCTAATTGAATGTTATTTTTCAGTTTCATAGGCAACCCAGCTGAAGACATCAACACTCATATTTAGAATAGACAGACGAGGTCACAGCTGAGAGGAAGTGGAAACCAGAGAAGTTATGGCAGTCTCTTCTTACTTTTTTATTTTATCCTTATCCCCTCCCCCCCCCGGGCCTTCCTGGTTTCCAGTAAATATTCTGGTTATGCGAGGGGTTCTGGGGGAGGCATTGAGACAAGTCTTCATTCTGTTCATGAGCAAGCCCAGGGGTAAGACTCTTGACACTGCTACTAAAATGTAAATTACTAATTTAAATACTGTAACATTTAGAAAAAAGAATTAAAAATAAATTATATAACTACTCATCAATTACATAATTTACAATAAAAAATGAATTAGCATTAAAATTAAAATATTTGTAATTTAATTAACTTCCCACCATATTCCTCCACAAAATCAACAGCCTTCTATTAAAATAGAAATTCAATCAAAGCATTTAAATATACTGCATTTCCAAAGTTCCAACCAATGCTGCTGCCCACAAACGTAACGGGTGCCGCAGCTCGTGAGAGTGGACTCCTGAACAATTCTTTCCCCAAACAAGCAGTTCATTGCGCACTCCAGGGAATATATCGTTGTAGTATCACAAACAACAAAGCAACGACAGACACGTTTCGTCACCTGGCCTTTATTAATGCAAATGTTAAATATACTGTAGCATTTTAAATATAAATACAGCAATTAAAAAATAAAACAATTCATAATCAGTTACATAATTAATTTAAAACTAAAAATAAATTAATTGAAAATTATTTAGCACCAAAATTATTAGTTCAAAAACGTTTCCCTATTCCCCAAGAAAAACCAACATTCCACTACTAAAATAAATATATGTAATCAACATTTCAATATACATTAAACATAACAAATTAAACTTACATATAAAATGACTATTAAACAATTAGAATAATTATTAACCAAATAAAGATTTAATATACAGTACAACTTTAATTAACAATTAAATTATATTAATTAGAATTTACATTACTTCTGAACTCTATTCCTCAACAAGTCCAACAACCTGCTACTACATTATAAATTATCAACTTAATTTAAAAAAATTACATTTTAAATTACAAACCATAGTGCAAACAAAAAAATTAATAACAAATGTAGTAAGAATAATAACATGTAAAATTAACATTCTATCTAATATATATTAAATTAAACAAAAAACTGTTTTACAACAATTTTTAAGTAAATGATATTAAATAAAATCATATTTAAAATATTATATTAAAAAAACAATATTTTTGGCAACAATATTCTATGACACGATATTTATGTATTAGCGATATTTTTATCTAATATTTATGTATCAGAATATTAAAAATGTGATATTTTATCCAAAACCTGTAGTCCTTTAGAAGTAGTACTGTGGTACTAGTAAACATATTACAAAATGCAGTTTGTGATTAAGGCCTTTAATTAGGTAGTTAAGAATGTGGAGTTTTAGAAAAAAACATGCTTTACTTCTTTAATAATACATTTTGTCTGTCGAAGGGAGAGATTGTTGAAGCTGTTCTCTGCAATGCGCAGTCAACAATGGCACTGACTATAATTAGAATATTAAGATTTTCTCTACCTTTCATGAATTTTACAATGCATCATGATAAAGCTCTAAACAGTGCTATGGGGTTATTGAGAAGTTAAGATATGCTAAGTGTGCTATATAAAAAATTCCTACTGCAGTCCGCAGTTTTGCTTAAAGTTTAGTATAGTCTAGCCCATGCAGTATATTCCTTAGTTGCATGGTAATCCAGCATTTTAAATGCTTTGGAATTACAAACCCTCCTGTATGGGAAGAAAGATAGCATGTTGACAGCCGTTCTAATGGTAACATCCCAGAATATTTGTTATATTAAATTCTTTGATATTATACGGAGTGCATTTCTAAACTGTTACTGGAATCTTCATCAGTATATTCATTTTAATTACATCATTGTTTGCCAATAATTAGATTTGCATCGTGGGACAACTTTATATTAATGACTGTATATGGTTCAGACACATCCTGAAATGCAAATCAAAAATTTCTAATAGGTTCCAACCAACCTTTTTTTCAATTTGATTTTTTACATTATTTTATGCATAACATGAACACCAAAATAAAAGGGAATGTCAGTGCCCAGGGTAATTCAATTACACCACCAACAATTTTGAACATATTTATTTTAGTGTTCTATCCCAGATAAGGGGTCTACTACCAGATGTCTTGGGATTATGGCCACTGTGCCCTAGCAGGACCCCTCACCCTTCTGCTTGGGAGGAGCAAGCCTGTGCTGTGACTCAAGTCCCAAATGTTTAATGGGGAAATCAAGAATAAAAAATGTACAGAAGAGAGGGATAACTGTAGTGTATAGATGGTCAATCACTTAAGGAGAGAATAGGTCATGAAGGCCAGAGAGAGCCTCTAGGTCAACACCTTCCTGGGATTAAGTAGCATAGACTGCACTAGCTGGGGGTTGGAGCATGGTGCATGGCACGGACAGAAGAAAGGATTATAGATCATTTACCTCAGAGTTCATTCTCTAGTCTTTAAATAAGCAGTGTTCGTGTCAGTAGCTCTGCAGGTTTTTTCACCAGTCCGGTCACTCCTCAGAATATATTCTTGTAGGGGTAGACATAGAAGTCTGGAAAAATAATACGAGTGTGCGCTATTTGAACAGGGTGGTAGATAAATCAGGGGCTTTCGTTGATTTCCTACAAAGTTGGGCCACCAACAAACTGCCACATCTACTAGTGCACATTCAATATCTATGGGAATTCAAAAAGAGAATGCCACTGCATCTGTTGCTCCCTGAACTAGGCCATTCTGCATTTGAAAAACACCCTCTTTGTATTTGCTGATATCAACCACTCGATCTTGGATAGATGTACTTGCAAGGTGGGCAGCCCCTCCTCAAAGCCCTGTTTTTTCTTGCCTCCATCACATAGGGTGTTTCAGATCTAATAATTATCCTCCCCTTAGTGCTCAAAGGTGCCTTGGCCTCCCGCTGTGCCACCAGCTCCTCCAGTAGCCTCTAATTTTCAAAACTGTCAAATTTAGCAGCAAGCAGGCAGGTGGTCACCTCAACTTTGCATAGTGGTTCCAAGAAGGTGTATTACTGGAGTAAAAGCTTCTCCTTGCTCTCTAACAAGGTCTCTCTTTTGTACATATTCCCCACCCTTCTTGTACAGAGTAACTATGGTTGCTTGCTGGTTCTCATGGTACCTTTCATGGGGCAGACTCAGGGGTCGATTCCGATTCGGGCCGGAAATTTCTCCGACCGAGCCGGACCCGGAGTACACGCACAGGTAGGGGGGACCCATGGGTCCCCCCTGTGTGCGCCTCGCACGGGTACGCGTACAGGGGGGTCCGACACGGACCCCCAAAGTACGGCTCCGACAGCGAGTTCGAGTCGGACGGCGCGAGTCGGTCGGAGCGGTCGAGGTGCGCATCGTACTTACCCGGCCGGAAAACGTCTCCATTGCGCGGTGCGAATCGGGTCCGAGCGAGTCGGTCGGAGCGGTACGATCCGGGTACGAGTCGGTCGGAGCGGTCGGGTCGCCCGGACGAGTCGGTCGGCGAGGTCGCATCGTACTCGCTCGGCCGGACCCGCGTACGGTTCGGTCGGGAAACAGGCTTTCGCATGGCTTTTTTCCCGACCGAATGGTATTGGGTGCGCCTCCGACCGAGATCGGAATCGGCCCCTGAGTGTGCTGCACTCGCCATTCAGTGTGGCATCTTCTCGTCTTCTTCATCATCCCAGGGTGTCTTGTGGCTGTTTCATTTACTGGCTCGCTTTCCAATCCAGGTCAGGTCACTGCCTCTCACAGGCAACACAGTTTTCAATGACCAGATCGGTTCTGGTCACTACTGTTAACTGACCTACCTAGACCTCCTTGATGTCTCTGGGCGCTTGTCTGGTCGATGGATGCAACCTTTCCCAACAGGCAGCCAGAGGTGTCCACTCTGCAACCACCTCGCAAGTCATTGAATGACTATCTTAGCTTCCCTGCAACAGTTGTTGAGGTGTAGAGGTGAGGGGGGAGGGGGGGGATCTGTTGTCTCAGTCAAGGAATCACCATCTCAAATGCGATTATGCTTCCAACCAGAAGGAGATTATTGAGCTCCAGAGTTCACCAAGTCTGTTAAGGTAAACTTGGAAGCTGGATGGACCCACCCATCAGAATGTAGTTTTCAGTGGATGAAGCTCCTGATAACCACATCTGCCATGTTAGTTGCTTGGCCACTCCTTAATTACCACTAATACTAATATAAAGTTCCTCATCATGAAACTTATATTTTGCATTCATGTAACTTCCAACCGACTGAGGGCCTGATTATGAGTTTAGCGGTCTCCTAGTAGGCCACCATGCCTGCACCCTGCTGGAAAACCGCCAAACTCGTCCACACACCACCTGCCAGATTAGGAGTACATTCCTGGTCTGGCGGATGGTGCTTTGGCGGTCCCACGGCAGTGCTATTCTAAGGCTCATATGCGAGCCTTAGAAAGGCACTGCTGTGGGAATGCCATAGCACATTCCTGCACGGCATGGGCTGCACCATGTCATGCAGTCCATGCCATGCAGGAACTATGGGGGGTGCATGCATACAGGGGGGCACAACATGTGTCCTTCTGCATACATCCCCTGGCCCAGAGGCAACAGGGGGCCCAGTACGTCCCCCTTGGTTACCTCACAGCCACCCTTTTCATGGCGGGCTCACTGCCTTGAAAAGGAGGGCGGTGAGGAAACTTGTAATATGCTTGGCGGTGCCTCAGCGGCACCGTCAGAATATTGCAGCCTCACACTGCTGCAACACAGCCAAGGGATCACAGATCCCCGACAGTCGTAGTGGTCCTTGGGCGGTCCAACGGCCTAATTTGTAATAGGGCAGTCGGACTGGCGGTGCCCACACCACCACCATGGCTACAGCGCTCCATAGGACCGCCGTAGTCGCAATTGGGTCGTAAGTCTTGAGTATACTTTTAAAGTGTCTATGAGTGTTTATCAGCACCTGGTATTTGAGGGTTATGGTTTTCAAATAAATAAAGACAATCATCCACATATATTGGGGTATGATGTTCATTTTTATTAAGAAGAATTCCTTTACAGCTTTTATAAAACATTTATAAAACTTGGTAGTCAAATTTTTCCAGCTCAGAGACTTTATTAATCTTTAAAGTATCTATTCTAAGACTACCCTGACTTTCTGCTTATACCTTATTTCTAAGGACATTACTACATTAAAGTTAGCTTCCAGATATTTGTGAGGAAATGAATTGCACAGGTGACCTTTGATTACATAGTGTACAGTATAATTATCGAAAGGTGGTTTAATTCCCCATAGGTCATAAGTGAGTTTCCCTTCTGTGCTCAGAATTGTTGTTATTATTCTCTTATAGACAGCTTGAACATCTGTACTGGAAATTTCTCACCAATATCCCAGTTTTAAAACGTATATTGTATCTCATAATCGTCATTCTCACCTCATATAGTTAATAACTAATCACTTAACTACATCTAAGTATTAATTTCTTTACAATTTATCTCAACACAAGTACTTATTTTTGTAATGCCACAGTATGTGTTAATAGAACATTTGTTGCCTCCACGTTTTACCTTTTCTGAGATATATTTATATATTTTTCTTATATAATCTCTAATCTCTAATGAGAGCGGAACACATTCAAGGGTTGCTTTAATTCATTTCAGGTTGGCTTGGATGGTATTTTACCAATCCAAAGCTGTAATACTGTGCCTGGAGTGGTAAAAGGCTTTGATCATTTTACAGCTCGGCATGGATAGCACAGTGCTAATCCTATGCCTAAAGTGTTTGCTGTGGAAATGGCAAAAGACTTTGTCCCTTTCTATCTCGGCGTGGATGGCACTGTGCTAATCTTATACTTAAAGACATTGATAGAAAAGCAGACATTTGAGCTGAGCAAATATAGAGTGTCGCTGGTGTTGAGAGTGCTTTATACTGGAGCTGCTTTCCACCTAAACTTGAGAACAACCCAGAGTTCTCTGCTCCTTTTTGCATATATATATATATATATATATATATATATATATATATATATATATATATATATATATATATATATATATATATATATATATATATATAAAATAAAAAAACTACTCATCAATTTCATAATTTACAATAAAAAATGAATTAGCATTAAAATAAAAATATTTGTAATTTAATTAACTTCCCACCATATTCCTCCACAAAATCAACAGCCTTCTATTAAAATAGAATATATATATATATATATATATATATGAAAGTCACAGATGCTGCACTTCGTGGTTCCCAGCCTCCGGCGTCGGTGCCTGCAAACGGCGGCAGCAGCCATTTAACATATAAGGATTTCCGTATTTTGTTAGATTTGTCCAAAATAACAAGATGCGGCACACCAGAAGAAGCACAAATTTTATTGTGCACAAACCAAAGGGCGACGCGTTTCGGCGTTAAGCCTTTGTCAAGCAATTTCCTGTACTGCAATTTCCCATAGAAATACAACCAAAGGTTTAGCGACATAGAAAAAATACTTCCGTACTTCATACATTTCTGCTTATTCACAATACAACAATGTGATAATCACTAAATGATATTATAATAAATAGTGTGTTGTTAATTAATCAGTTCTTCATAATGGCAAATTTATAACTATTTGGCAGTATACGTAGCAAATTATATTGATACGCTTGCTCAATGAGTTGTTCTGTGCTAAGACACGATAAAATTCAATAAAGTTTTCAATACCAGATTTCAACACACCGCATCACAGAAAAGATAATATAATCCTTTCTGTCTACATAGCTTCACTCTGCCGACACTCCCATACCCTGCATGTTTACACATCTAAATCAGAACACAACAGTGAACGGCGGAATCCAAATTTGTCCGCCGTCACTTATGATCGTATAATGAACAATAAAGTTTTATTCAGAATTATGGTTTATGTGAATCCATCATCTCTGCACTACACTTAATGATTGTACAGGTTCAATAAGAGTGTATCGTAGGTATGGCGCCATTATAGAGCCAAGAGAAATGTTAAACGCCAACATGCCGCATTTTATCGAGTTCCAATGCGCTGCAGCAAGCTCATATGGTCTTATTTAGTGACCGGTAAAAGTTTAGACTGACCCAATACCGTAATGTGGCATCCTATAGGATTTGACTGTAGTGCGGCAGACTATTATAATACCCTATAATAACAGGCTATTCATAACCAGCACCCATCCACACTACAGGTCACGGTGGGTCTCCATTATAATCGAGTAGTGTATAGCTGTTTCTATTCAAATACAGGGCAACATGCCACTCCTAATTGAATTATGTTGCGCTAAGGCAGACTCCTGCAATCTCATCCAATCGGCCGTGAATGCTGTAACCGACCCAATGCCATACTACAAGGTCTTGTTGAATCGAACTACACTACAACAGACCTAAATAATCTCGTCTAATGACGGCAAATCTACGTGTCCCGGTTAGTCACCGTGGCAGCAGAGTGATATATACATTTTGTATTATGCGGCTTTATGGTCAATGCAAAGCAAATGGCCTTGAAACCCCAAATCCCATCGTGAAACTGAAAAGATATATGCCTCGAATTACTATGTCGTCACAATTAGAATAATCATACAGCCAGGAAAAAGACCTTAAGTAAAGTGCTAAGAAAGTAAAAAGTGTAAGTGTTAAATATACATGAGCAATTACGCTCAATGTGAAATAAGTGAATACAAAAGCCCAGGGTATTATAATAGTCTGCCGCACTACAGTTAAATCCTATAGGATGCCACATTACGGTATTGGGTCAGTCTAAACTTTTACCGGTCACTAAATAAGACCATATGAGCTTGCTGCAGCGCATTGGAACTCGATAAAATGCGGCATGTTGGCGTTTAACATTTCTCTTGGCTCTATAATGGCGCCATACCTACGATACACTCTTATTGAACCTGTACAATCATTAAGTGTAGTGCAGAGATGATGGATTCACATAAACGATAATTCTGAATAAAACTTTATTGTTCACTATACGATCATAAGTGACGGCGGACAAATTTGGATTCCGCCGTTCACTGTTGTGTTCTGATTTAGATGTGTAAACATGCAGGGTATGGGAGTGTCGGCAGAGTGAAGCTATGTAGACAGAAAGGATTATATTATCTTTTCTGTGATGCGGTGTGTTGAAATCTGGTATTGAAAACTTTATTGAATTTTATCGTGTCTTAGCACAGAACAACTCATTGAGCAAGCGTATCAATATAATTTGCCACGTATACTGCCAAATAGTTATAAATTTGCCATTATGAAGAACTGATTAATTAACAACACACTATTTATTATAATATCATTTAGTGATTATCACATTGTTGTATTGTGAATAAGCAGAAATGTATGAAGTACGGAAGTATTTTTTCTATGTCGCTAAACCTTTGGTTGTATTTCTATGGGAAATTGCAGTACAGGAAATTGCTTGACAAAGGCTTAACGCCGAAACGCGTCGCCCTTTGGTTTGTGCACAATAAAATTTGTGCTTCTTCTGGTGTGCTGCATCTCGTTATTTTGGACAAATCTAACAAAATACGGAAATCCTATATATATATATATATATATATATATATATATATATATATATTCACTGAAAAAACCATAGGTTTCAGGCACGTTATAGTTAGAGATTAGCATTTAAAAAACCTTAGAAATTCACTGAAAAAACCATAGGTTTTAGGGAAAGTTATAGTTAGTTGGACATTTCACTCATACAAAACCAGAGAAATTCCCCGGTATAGTTAGTTCACCTAACTAGAACTCGCGCCCCCGCAATGCACTGCTGATGACGTCACATATTACAGCACTCATGACATGGTCAGTGACATCACTGATGACATCACTGATGACATCTCAAATGACATCACTGATGACATCATCCATGTGATAATTTGATGCATCTTCTCACACCCTAATATAACCTTTGATACACCCACTCTAAATTACAGACTGCCATTCTCAAAACCATAACCAAAACGTGTTTTCTCCATGCAATTTCCATAGGAAACTTTAGACAAGGCTACAGGTCAAACTGCTGAATGGAATTACGCAAAATTTGGCAGAGAGAAAGGGCTTGGTCCAGAAAGCACGCTTTTGTTTAAATCGGGTAAATCCGTTCAGTAGTTTTAGAGAAATATCAAATTTTCCAGATATCGATATTTAAGAATTCTGACATCTTATTGGCTGAGGCGTTACGAGCACGAGCTTGCGGCTCATTGGCTGCGAACTGTTGAAACTAGGAAGTGTTGGCAGCCATTTTGTGATTCAGTCCGTCAGCTCACAACTCTCCCTCTACAAGGCATCAGGTCTGTAGTTCTACCTCTGCGAGGCAACACTAAAAATATACCGCAGCTCTGTCTGTGCGAGATACCCCTTTCACGGTCCCTCTCCCCACATCACCAGCTCGCGGCTATGCCTTTAGAAGCGAGTCCATCGGCTCGCAGCTCTGCGACTGCGAGCTGTCAGCCATTTTGTGACTCAGTCCGTCAGCTCGCATCTCTCCCTCTAAAAGGCATAGGATCCGTACTTCTACCTCTGCGAGGCAATACTGAAAATATCCCGCAGGTCTGTCTGTGCGAGATACTCCTTTTACGCTCCCTCTCCCCACATCATCAGCTCGCGGCAATGCCTTTAGAAGTCAGTCCGTCGGCTCGGAGCTCTGTGTCTGCGAGCCGTCGGGCCCGCAGCTCTACCTCTGTGAGCCACCTCGTTAGCTCGTAGCTGTGTCTGTGCTACGAGGCCCGTCGGCCCGTTACTCTCCCTCTGCGAGTTAGCCCATCGGGTTGCAGCTCGGAGGGCTCGCAGCTGTATCTCTGCGAGCCAGCCCGTTAACTGATAGCTGTGTGTCTGCTAGCAGGCCTGTTGGCCCATTGGTCTCCCTCTGCGAGTCAGACCACAGCTCTCCCTCTGCGAGCCGGTACGGTGCTGTGCTTTTGCGAGCCAACGGCTTGTAGGTCTCCCTCTGCGAGCTGAGCCCACGGGCCGCAGCTCTTCCTCTGCGAGCCTGCCCGATGGCCCGCAGGTGTCCCTCTGCTAGCAGAACTGCAGGTGACACTCTGCGAGCCGAAATTGGGAATATAAGGCGGCTCTAAAAAGAGCTCTTGTGTTTATTAGTTGGAGCTACATGTAAGTGCGAATGCACAGCTTCTGTAGATATCAGCCATATCAAAACGTATGTTGTTATAGATCGACCCCATTCTATGGTCTCTGAGGTATGCAGACACAGCTTTGTTGACATTCTTCCTAGATTTTTCAATCTTATGACAAAATTGGTTTGACCATTTCCACTTCTGTCTTTGGCATATATTGGAATATACAAAGACAGTTTGAGGCAAAAGTAACATCAATTGTCCAAAGGTGTCCTTCATAAGCATTTCCAAACCCACCCCAGTCAATGTGCCTAGGTCGTTACCACCACAGTGCACAATCATGAGATCAGGGTGTTGGAGATGCAAATAGGTTTTAACCAAAGGGAGCAATTGGTGCCACTTCAATCCTCTCTGTGCAAACCATTTAATGTGCACATTTTGTAAACCTAGGTCTAAGTCAATACGTCTCTGTTCTGCATACCTCTTGCACCAGAAAATATAGCTATGTCCTACAATCCACACTAGCATTTTGAAGGTATGGCTAGAAGATATGGATAAATGTCTGTAGCTCATGCAGTCTGTTCGTAGAATGAGAGATATGTTTAAACATGGGGAACTACTTTTTTTTTACATACAAAACGTTAACCGATTGGGAGATGAAATGTATTGTATCCTAAAAACTAGGGTGTATATTAGTTTTGATGAAAAGCATCTTTGTGATTGGTTAATAAAAAAGCAGTTTATCCGTGGAGTACATATTATAGGATGAAATTTGCTCAGCTCAACCACACCTGCTAATTGTATTTGGAAGGTGCAGTTCAAACTTGAAAGAATGGTGAACTTTTGACCTCCACGTGCCGTTAAATGTTGGAGAAAATGTTGCAAAAAAAAATATCGGTAGGTTTAAAAAAATGATGAACTTTTAACCTGCACGTGTCGTAGAATGTTCTAGAAAGTGTTGATACAATACGCTGAACTTTTCACCTGTATGTGTACTTAAAAAAACTGTTTATACGGAAAGTTCAAAAATAACCAATAAAGAGAGGTTTTGCAATCTAAAAAAAATAAGGAACTATTCCGATTTGTTCTTTACATGTATTTATGTGTGGAGCAACAGGGAAATTGTGCCATTACTGGTTCCATTCTTCATGAAAGCGGTGCATTACATGTACTGTGTGACAAGAAAAGAATTGCATGCGTTTGTGACATTTGAAATCTGCATACCAACTACGAAGGTAAATTAGAAATTAAGAAGGTGTGTTATGTGTTTTGTAGTAGTGGTTAAGTATTTGAGACGATATTTTTAACTTTGAAAGTATTTTTTATTTCTAAATAACATAGTGTTAGTAAAGTCTGGTGTTTTATTGGTTCTAAAATATGCATAATGTGTAACTAGTTGTTAAACAAGTACTTTATATATGTTTAGGAGTTTTTCACAAAGAAAAGGTGTAAGTTGTCATATGTAAAAGACTGTGGGCCATATTCTCAAGACCAGCGATAACATTATCGCCGCTTTAGCGGCAGTTTCCTGCCGCTAAAGCGGCGATAATGTTATCGCCATTCTTGTGAATATGGCCCTGTATGGTTTTGAAAATTCGATGTAGCGTTAATTTCGATTTGTATATCTATTCCGGCGAGATAAACAGAATGTCGCACGTTTGGAAATTATGCTCAGTCTGGAAATAGTGGAGAAGGGGTGACAGTAGAAAATTCATGTGTTATTAACTTAACAGAGATGGAAAAAAAAGAAGAAAGGTTATGTGCACAGTTTGTGGTCTCATTTTTTACACTGAGAGGTAGATTTCAATGTCAGTGAAGGCTGGTGTGGTACTGCGAGGCTTTGCATTTGGGTGTTCTTAGGAAATCTAAGTTGTTGGGGTGCGTTTCTTCAGAAGTCATTTTTTTACATACGTGAGAGATAAAAAATAAATGAAAATGTTCTTTGTATATTTTCTGTACGATTTTGTTCACAGTGGTAAAGTAAATGTGATTATTAGTGATAGTAATTATCACGGTGTGTTCCTTTGCTGAATATACGCAGGCGTTTAAGTGGTCCAGGTGTTATCAGTAGTAGGCTCCGCCACCCCTTTAAGAGAGCCGCCAATTTTTTCAACCCAGTTAAAGCTGTTAATATACGTATAGTAAAGGGACGATACATAAAAAGTTTGGAATTACACCTTCATTTACTCTGTCTACCTTGCACCACCATTTTGTGCCCGCAGCAGTACTGTTCATAAAAATAATCTAATACAGCTTTTTGTATTATAAAAATAGCACTTATAGGTTTATTGGCATATTGGTAGAATTTGTACTATATAAAGAATATTGCAATCAGTTTCAATGGTATAGAAATACACTGTATTATGTAGGAAATATTACATTTGCATAGGTTGTGATGTCATTTTTTTACTGTAAGGTACATTTGAGTATAAGTGAAAACAGGTGATATACTGCGAACCCGTTCAGAATGTGCACAGATTACATAGAGAGTAAATGGACAGAGTAAACGTGCACGTTGCTTTGTGTATGTATGCATGGTTTGAATCATTTGATGATACTTTAAGACATAATCTAAACACTATTTCTGCTTAACAATTGGGTACAGTGCACAGTGTTAGTAGTTAGTGACTAGATGCTGGTAAAGGGATTATTTATTGCTCGTTCGTATGAAATAAAGGTGGAGAGGGAAGTTTCTTTACAAGAGATATTTTATAAATGTGTGAGAGATAAAAAACAATTAAAAATGTTCTTAGTAAATTTTCTGTACAATGTTTTCACACTAGTAAACTAACTGTGATTATAAGTGATGAAAATTGTTAGGGTGTGTCTCTCTGCTGAATATACGCAGGACTTTAAGTGGGCTGGGTCTTACCGGTGCTGAACACTGCTACCCCTTTTAGACACCCGCATTTTTCTTCATCCCACTTAAAACCCTCAATATACGTATATTAAAGGAACGGTACAATAAAAGTTTAGGGATTACACCTCCGTTTCCTCTCCTCATGTGTCACCCCCATTTTGTGCACCAAACTGTAGTGTTTATAAAAATTAAGTAAGAGAGCTTTATCTAGTATGAAAATAGCACTTATACCTTTATTAGCATGTTCATGGGATCTGTAGTGTAAAGAGAAGGTCGTAATCAGTTTCAATGGTACAAAAGTGACGTGACATATGTTTGAAAGATTACATGGTTTTAGGAGTAAGGTATAGAGGTAACAAATAAGCAGTATAGTTTGTTATGTTTAAACGAGTATGTAGTTTTGTAAATCAGATACGGCGTTGATTTGTGCAGCACACAGTACACCCACAATGACCCTGGAACATGTCCCTGAATGCCTTGGCACACTGCAGCACACATCCAAACGCCAAGTAGGCCCCCATCCACAATGTGCACAGAGTGCCCCCCTATCACCAATATCACAACCTACTCTTGCACATATGCTGAATCCAGCAAACCAGCAGATCCGTGACCCACACTGACTATGCAAGTAACACTGCATGTCGGATAGCATAGCAGCTGCGCAAACAAAATGACATGGCCCACGAAGCGACATGGACGGAGCCAAGTGCGGATCACATCCTCAAAGGAGCAGGTCACACTCCGACGTGTCCGCGTGCAACCACAACCCATGCCTTACAATACACGCAGCAGACCAACAATGCACCAGGCCACAAAATCAGTCCGCGAGCACACATCACCCAAGTCAAAAGCAAAACAGGCCCTGAAAAGCACACAATACAAAGGCACCCCGTCTCAAGGGGAGAAGGCTACACGAAATCAGAGCTGCAGGGGCAACTCCCCCACAATGCAGCCCACACACATAGCAATCACAGAACATCAGCAATGAAGGCAATGTGGTACAAAACTCCCCTCATACGGGTTCTGTGTCCGGTGTGTGTGGCGGGGTGATGGCTGCATGGCTGTGTGCCCCTGACACATCAGACTGCGTAGGTGATGGGGCTGCATCAGATGTCGTCCAGCACCTATGCAAAAACAATGTCTGGCTCACAGAGGCGGAGCTTGCCAAAGGGATACACCCCCATTGCACATGCGACAGTCAGTTCTTCCCTGTGTTGGGACGAGGCTCATTGTGGCACACGAGTGGACAATCTTTACAACACACCTCACAGTTAGACACCAGTGGAGTGGCATAGGCTTTATTGGCATGTGCGTGTCAGTACGGACGAGGCAACGGCCACAACAGGCACGGACATGCTTAAGACACTTACACGCAGCATGGGTACATGTCGAGGGGCAGATGATGTTGGGGCTGAAATGGACAAGATTCATCACATATGGCAACGCTCACAGCCCACCTTGCCTTGCTGGACGAGTCATGTGTTGTTTGGCGTCTGCACAGTGCCCCGTGTGAGGGGGCACGACTCACTGTACGTGGGGTCTGCATGGTGCTCTGCCTCCGGGGTGCGGCAATTGTCTGCTCTGCCGACAGTGATCAGGTGTGAGGGTCCAACAGGTTCACATGTCGTGCTACATCGCCATGTGTGTGCTCTCACCCAGCAGTGTGTCCGAATTGGCAACGTTGCCAAATGACGCTGTGTTGCTCGGACCATGGACCTGCGTCGCCTTGGACAGGTGTGTGTGCACACGCGTTATTCCACGCACATGCATCCAGAGCCCGACCGAAGGCAGACGTGTCCTCTGTTTTGGTGGGATATGTGAGCAATCCCCACTGTGCAACAAGATGTTGGGCCATGTGCTGTGGGTGGCAATAGGATGTGGCTGCAGGTACGTAGTTACTCGTCCATGAATGCCCGTGCAGCTTCATGTGCAATGTGTTCCAATAGTACGTCGTTGTCGTGTTCAAGGAACACCAGGGTGAGCCAATCCATTAGGTGGTCCGGGCAGGTGTGCTCAGCCCACGCCGTCTCACCGATCCGCAACACAGCCCAATAGGGGAGCGCCTCGATGTGGTCACTGCAGACGAGAAATTGTGCAATCTCCCATGCACAACTACCAATACATACGCAGTATGTCAAGGCATCCCATGCACGGCTGTCTCTGTTACACTCCTGTTCGTGATCCAACAGGGGCGCAGACACAAGTCATAGTCCAATTCATCAACAGTTGTGTTGGATAGGCAGACATCCATGGGACACTCGAATGTGCATGTTCGGCAGTGGAACCAGGGCTGGACGCAGGTGACGTGGGCAATGCGGAAGCTGAGCCTGTAACTGATCCGCAGCACTGCCAGTGGCAGTGCGCCCAGTAAATGCAGCATACGTGCACGGTACTGTTCCACGTGACGGGTGTTGTGCATGTGCCCGGTATGGCCTGCCATTGCGTTGGTGCGTCTCGTGAACAGGCACTCTTCTGGACTGCGGCTGTTGTGTGGAGGATATGCCACAGCTCTGAGCAATGATTTGAATGTGTGTGCAACGTTGTGGGACATGGGTTGCTGTTTCCGTGGGTGTCAAGGGCATCCAATGCGGGGGTACCACAGGCAGGGGCTTCTATGTGTGGGCTGTGGATAAGTCGGATGGTTTATTTGCGGAATGCGTGGTGTGGGAGTCGTCCTCATCTGCCATTGTATCTCTATCAGGGTGTTCCAGGCGCGTTCGGGACCAAGGTCAGAGGTGCAGGTGTCCTCCCGGCTTCTGCATTGGGACAATGGTGCTTTCATCCCTGATGTTTGTCTCACTACTACTTTCGTTTTGGGAATGTGATGTGGCTTTGGCGCTGAGATTGGGACACGGCCTTGGGCTCATGGTGTACGGATGGCGATGTACACACACATGTTGGCATGTGGAGCCAGGTGCCCGTGCGGCCTTGCGCTGCTTGTGCTATCTCACTCCGTCTCTCTCCCTCGCTCTCTCCCTCTCTTTCCTTTGTTGCGCGCATGGCACACCTTCTTCTCTTGGATTTGGTCTACCGGGCTGTGTGCTACGGATTGTCCAGTGGGAGCAGCTAGGACTCATCCTAGGGGTTGTTTCTGCTTTTGTTTGTCTGGGGTTTTGTGTTGGTGGTTGCATTGCTGTATGACTGATTCTCCATTTTCTGGTCACGCATGTATGTTTATTTTGCTGCTTGTGCGACATAAGGCAAGATGTTTGTTTTGGGATTCGTGGTGTTGGTGTGCAATTTCTTAGTCCGGGGTTGGGGGTGGTGCCGGGGGGGGGTGTTCCGGGTGTGGGATGGGGTCCTGGGGTGTTGGCGGTGGGTGTTGTGGCCCTGTTGGGTGTCCGGGCCGCATGATGAGTTGCTCCATGGCATCTGTTGCCCTTCGGATGTGGCCCTGGGCTGTGCTCCCTTTTGTGGTGCTGGCTGCCGTCCAACTTTACACCAGGTCAGAGCAGGTGTAAATTTCCTGGTGCTAACGCGCCTTATCGCCGGTTTTGTGTTTTTATCGCGGATGTGGCTGGTCGTTGTGAATGTTGAGGTGTGCTGTTGTCTCGGCTTTTGTCACGGGAACGCCTACTCTGCATCTCATTAGCGATATTTGCGAGGGTCCTCTGTGGCGATGTTTTTTGAGGCTGCTATCGCGGGTATACTGGTGCTGTGGGCTGTTAACACCGGCTTGTGAATGGGGGGTAAATTTATCACAAGTTTGGCTGCGATAAAGTGCGGTTAATTCGGCGATGGCTCCTTGTGAATATGTCCCTTAATCTTTCCCCCTCTCCATCTCCATGTCGGTGGTTTTTGTTGCTGTCTAACAGTTGATCTGTACTTGTTTATGTACATCCACAATGAAATGTAAGCCTGTACCATATTTTTGCTAATATGGTGCAGTGTTATGCTTGCTAAGTTGCCGATAGAAGTGTTAAACTAATAAGGGTAACGTTTACATGTGCCATTTAGTTGAGAATATCACTCTAAGTATACAGATAACAATTTTACAAAATAGTATCTACAAAGTTATGTGTAGTGGGTTGCAGAGGAAGTGGCATGGGACGGTGGGGTGCATGGGACGGGGGCGTGGGGCGGGGGGGGGCAAGGGGAAAAGTAGGAGGTAGTGGAGTCACATATAAAATGGGAAGGTGAATCTAAATAATTCAATAAATACGTGCTGTATGTCGGATGACACTACCTGCCACCCTACTGTTCCCTTATTCCGCTCCAGTACCATGCAGCATTTCCTCTGCAAGCCGCCACTGGAACTTATATAATTGTATGTGATTATTTTGACATATTGAACAGATATAACAAATAATTGAAACTTTTTTTTCATTCGCAGAAAATTATTTTGTTTGGATTAAAAATTGAAAATGCCTAGAAGAACTGAAAAAAAAGGAAAAACAAAAAGGCAATCTACTTAAAGAAAAGTCAAAAATATGGATTAGAAGAAAATCAGAGTACTACAAAAATAGTTTCTTCTGGTAAAAACACTAGACAATTTCTAAAAAAAGTACTACGAACATTTAATGAAAATAACATCACACAAAGGAAAAATAAAAAAATTTCAAGTAAGGAGAAGCAGACTTCGACTTCAAATTGCAAGAAAAAAAACATGATAAGGAAAGAGTATTTGTTACCCGTAGACAAAAACAATTTCAAGAAATTCGTCAAAGAGTTTTTCGAAATAGAGTAATTCAGAATTTAATAAAAGGATGCCGCAAATATAAAAAGAAAGTGCTGCAATTGAAACAGAAACAGCGTGTTGAAAGCATAGTGGATACTGCTTTTAAGTTAAAACAAAAAATATTTATTTTCATTTTGAAGAGGATGAAAGTGTTGGATAAAACAATGAAGATTCTGAAAGACAAAAGTAAAAAAAAAAAGACGTGTGAACAGAAGCAACTTTTGTAAAATCTTCAGTGGAAAATGGAAACATACATCTAATAGTGAACCTTTTTTTAATGAAGAGAGTTACTTCCAAGAAAATAGTTTACCATTTGCAGTTGATACTGGAGGTCGTTGCTACGAAGTTCAGAATGGTTGTCCTGTTGCAAAAGAGGAAATGGTTACTATTAGTGCAGAACAGTTAATAGCTGAAGAAGTGCAAGGGAAACGCACACAAGCTCCTGTGTATAAGTGGGGTTGTAGCAGTATTTGTAGTATTCGACAGGAATCTATTGATATAATGCGAAATTTGTTACGAGAATATACACAGAAAAGTGTAAAACAGAAGATTAGGTTGTTACAAACACTAGATCCTTGTAATGTAAGAAAATATACTGAGAAACATGGGCATTCTCTGGCTTGTCTTTCAAGAAAAGTGTGTAAAAGTGTTTTTCATCACTTAAGGATGTTAGCAGTACACCATTCAGAAATGCGGAAGTTTGTAAGGAAACTGTACTATGTAAAAAGTCCTGCATTATGTTTAGGTGAACTGAATACAGCTCTTTTACACGGTTCTTTATCAGATGTACAAAAAAAGTGTGATGATATTCAGTTCCGATATTTTGGTTCAGAAGAGCAGTGTATAGAAAGTGAAAGTTTGACAATTACAGATGTTGAAGAAGATGGGAAAGTGATTATGATTGATCAGTTTGAAGAAGAAATTGGAAAGTTTAACATAGTGTGCTCTGAAATTCCAAACTATGTTTGTGTTTGTTGTCGACGTACTAATTATAAAACTCAAACTAGGAATGTTGATTTGTATTTGAAATCTGAAAAGAAGAATAATGATAAATGGAAAGAATTTGCAACTTACTTGTTAGTGGAAGGTCAATTTGAGTTAGGCAGTGATCAACGTATTTGTAAATATTGTTATAACAAATTAGAAGAGAACAAAATGCCCGCTAGAGCAGTACATAATAAGTTAGAATTAGTAGCTATTCCGGAGGAACTGGCAGATTTGAATACATATGAGTCAGTTCTAATTCAATCTGTTCATCCATTTCAAACTATAATTCGCATGGAGCCTAAAACAGGTAAACTGCCACCAACAGACTTACAAAGAGGGCTGAAAGGAAGAGTAGTGTACTTACCTTTGGATTTTAAGAAAAATATTGAAATTGTTGGTGGAGACAAAGATGAAAATGAAGCAGTAGTCATTCTAGTAAATGGAGTACCAACAAAGAGTCGGAAAATATGGCAAGAATTTGTGGATGTTAAAAAACTTCAAAAGGCTACGTTATATCTTGTGGAGAATAATATTTATTATAAAAGTGTAAATGTGGAAGAACAGGTAATAAGTTTGGAAGATGAATCTGAAATTTCAAGTGGTCAAATAGAGAAAGTGGACAAGTCAAGGAGTGAAGAGATTTATGAACATTACACAATATGTCCTCTACATTCAAAAGAAGTAATAGGAAACAGTATTGAGTTATTTCAAATGAAAAAAGCAAAGGGAACTCCAATGAGTGTATGGGAGAAAAGCTTAGAAGCTCGTTCTTTTCCACAGCTGTTTCCTACTGGAGAAGGTGGACGATATGATGACCGACCTGTACGTATTCCAGCTTCAGAATATCGCTCAACAAGATTATACTCTGAAGATCCTAGATTCCGGCAGTGTATACCATATATATTTCACCTTTTGTTTGAAAGTGATCTGTCTTCTCTGTCCTATGCAGTGAACCACATACTGAAAACTGGAGTTCATCAATCACTTCTTTCAGCGAAAGAATTTGTGGAGAAAGTTCAACAAACAGATGAAAATGAAAATTTAGAAGCACAGTTAATTAATTTGATGGCATGTCAACGAGGAACAAATGAGTATTGGTATCGTCGTCATGGAGAACTGAAGTGTATGTTACGGAACTTAGGTACACCAACATGGTTTGTGACACTTAGCTGTGCAGAGTATGCATGGGAAGATTTGCTTGAATTTCTACGAGAAGCAAATTCCAATATAAAGAATGTTGAAATGAAGACACCTGGAGAACTGTGTTCTTTGGATCCTGTAAATGTGTGCAGATATTTTAATCATAGGTTTCAAGCTATGATGTCTTTCATCTGCAATAAAAAGAATCCACCTCTTGGAGAAGTTACCGATTTCTTTTGGAGAAAGGAGTACCAAGCGAGAGGTGCTCCTCATATACATATGCTATTGTGGATCAAGGATGCACCTAAATTTGGAACTGATTCAGATGAAATAGTATTGTCTTTCATTGAACAGTATGTGACATGTGAGATTCCAAGAGAAGGAGGAGATAGAAGCTTGAGACAGCAAGTTTTACGTTTCCAAAGTCACCGTTGTGGAAAGTACTGCCGACGAAAATACAAGTCTAAAGGAAAATTTTATACCAAGTGTCGGTTTGGATTTCCACGTCCAGTAATTTCTAAAGGAAGAGTAAATTCTTTTTTTCTTCTGTAAGGCACACAATAACTCGCAAATCTCCAAAGAATACCTACAACTTGAAAAGAACAGAACTGTCAAAGTATATTAATGACTACAATCCGGTTATTTTAAAAATGTGGAATGCAAATATGGACATCCAGTATGTTGCAGACAACTCAATTGCTGTTGCACGCTACGTTACATCATATATAACGAAATCAGAAAAAACCGAGATGAAACAAATGTGGGAAGAAATTGCACAAGAGAAAAGCCTTAGCAAAAAATTGTACAGCTTTACTTTGAAAATGCTTTCCCACAGAGAAATTGGATCGTATGAATGTTCAGACCGGTTGTGCTCTTCAAGTTTATATTCAAAATCACGAGGGATCATTTGGGTAAGTTTAGGTCTTGCCTGCTCACGAAATAGAGTGTTGAAATCATTAGAAGAAATTGAATACTTAGCAGCAAATGAACCAGACAGTACAGAAATTCTTAAAACTAATATGTTGGATACATACTATCCGAAAAGGAGTCGACATCTGGAACAGCTATGTCTGTATGAAGTACTTCAACATTACAGCTTCAAAAGAAATGTTAAACAGAATTTAAAACAAGGAAAATATGCAGTACTTGGATGTCATGGATGTTTAGTAAAACACACAAAAGGTAACCTTATCAACCACAGGAAACTCAGTTGTGAAACTGCAGACAAGCGAGAATTTTACTATTTAGCACTTCTCCAACTGTTCAAACCATGGCGTAGCGAAAGTGAATTACTTGGAGATTTCGACTGCTACGAAGATTCTTTTAATGCATGTAAAGATAGCATTGCATGTTCAATTTTCCCTACATATTTAAAAATGTTGAATGATGAAGTTGAACAGGAAAAGACTATTACAGCTGAAGTTGCAAATGAAAGTTCTCAAGATAGTCAAAGTTCTGGTCCATGTAGTCAAGATCCACTTGGACAACCAATAGTGGAAAATGAAGCAGCGATTGCTATGCATGAAGTGGAAATTGCAATGCAACAAGCACAAGAGGAGAATATTACATTGGAAAAGTTAGAAGAACAAGTAAATATTGAACAGAAAGAAATATATGTACAAGTGAGAGAACAGATAGAACATGGTTTGTTGCATGAAAAAAAGAATGTGTATGTTCATCATTTAAACCTATTCTGATGTACATCAGTGGTCAAGCTGGAACGGGTAAAAGTTTTTTAATTAAAGTTTTGACCAGTTATCTTAAAAAAACTACTGGTTCACATTTATCTTGTGTAGTAACAGCTCCAACTGGATTAGCTGCGCACAATGTTAAAGGAATTACTTTGCATAGATTACTAATGTTACCAGTTGAGCATGATAATAAATTAGAATATCAGAAGTTGTCTGGAGAAGCTTCTTATGAAGTGTCAAGAGTGCTGAAGAAGATGAAAATTTTAATTATTGATGAGGTGAGCATGGTCTCAAACTTAATGCTTGCTTTCGTGCATTTAAGAATGCAACAGGTATTAAAAACAGATTACGACGTTCTCTTTGGAGGAAAACATTTAATTGTATTTGGAGATCTGCTACAACTAACTCCTGTAAAAGGAGAACCAGTCTTTAAAACTGCTTCTACATGAAGACACTAGGAAATCTTTGGGAAGTATTGGAAATGTGAATCTCTGGTTAAATTTTGAATATAAAGAACTCACTCAGAATATGCGACAAGCAAGTGATGAAGATTATGGAAATATTCTGAAAGATGTAAGAATTGGTGTTCTAAGCAAACATGGTAAACAAGCTTTACAAAGTCGTCTACTAAAGAACTTGTTTACAACTGAAAACACACCAGCAGCAGTACTGTACAAGAACATTGCAGAAAAAAAGTCTATACTTTGCTTAATGCCTACACTGGAAGAGTGTTATACATTTAATCAAGAGCTTCTGAAATTGGAAAATCAAGAAATAGTTCACATTGAAGCTATTGATAAAATCGAGCATCAAGGAATAACAATTCTTCTTTCAAATAAACTACAGACTAAATTGGATTCTTTGGAAAAGTCTGTATCAAAAACTGCTGGCTTAGAAAAACATTTAGATGTATGTATAAACTGTCGGGTAATTTTGAGGCGTAATTTGAATATAGAACAAGGTTTAGTGAATGGAGCAATAGGGAAAGTTGTTGAATTTGTAAAATATCAAAACAGAAATGCAATTGAATTCTTGAAAATTAAATTTGATCAGATTGCAGAGGTGAAACAAATTGGGCGTTGTGCTGTACGTTTTTTGCTGGTAAAAGACTTGTATGTTCGTAGAAAACAGTTTCCTTTCTGTTTAGCATATGCAATAACCATTCATAAATCTCAAGGTTTAAGTGTAGATAATGCTTTAGTAAATGTTGGAAGAACTGTGTTTAAAGAGGGAATGGCATACGTTGCATTATCTCGAGTTAGAACATTGTCTGGTTTGTATTTAATTGATTTCGATGAAAACAAGGTTAGTGCTGATGTAAATTGTGTAAGAGAATATAATCGTTTAAGAAGACTTTATGCACCAACTTTAGGTGAATATCCTATTTATGAAAAACGTGCTGTGTGTTCAAAACGCAAACATGTTGATGAATCAAGTGTGGTTGAAAAGCAGAAAAAAATTCAAGAGAAAAGAAAAGATGCAAAGAAACAGAAAATACAAACAAGTGATGATGTTGTGGGATACCAATTAGAAAATGCTTCTGGTGTCAACTGCTATGGTAATGTTATTCTAAACGTTATATTTTATCTAGAAGATCTTTATGGTGAAATTATGGAAAGTCAGGAAAAAAGATTATGTTCTGCACTTTATACTTTATTTGAACAATTGAGAACTGACAGAAGTAAGATCCATACTGCTTCTGGTATTCGACAACTCTTGGATACATGTACTGGATCTTTAACGTTCAGTCCTAATATACAACAAGATGCACAAGAGTTTCTGATGGTTATGCTTGGAGTATTAGAAGATGAAGGAATCCAGATTGAGAGTTTATTTGGACTCAGTTACAAATGGGATCACAAATGTGAACAGTGTTCATTAACTTCAAGTACTATAGTTGACAGAGAACGATTTCTATATTTAACAATACCTGACTGCAAATCTGTACCTTTTCCGAAATTAGTAAAAGAAGCAAATCATGATATGAAATGTTCTCGTTGTCAATCAGAAATGTTATCTACATTATGCCTAGAAAGATATGGAAAATATCTAATTTTAATGCTACAACGCTGTAGACCAAATGGAAGAAAAGTGGAAACGAAAATTAAAAATTTTGTTGCTAGTCAAGTATCTATTTCTGGAAGAACTTTCACAACACTGGCTATTATTTTCCATGCTGGAGCTACTACCACATGTGGACATTATACTGTATATTTAAAATGCAAAAATGGTTGGAGTCACTGCAACGATACACACTTGGAAATTAAACCGAGATTGCCTTATGAATTACCCAACTCATACTTGATATTTTTTAAACAAAACTTTTAGATGCATTATTCGGCCTAGAGGGAAAATGGGAAGATGCTTTAAGGAATTGATACTGGATGATTTAAAAAAAAATTCCACACATTATTTGGCCTTGAGGAAAAATGTGAACAGAAACTACACAGTAAAGGCAAGATTTAAAAATTGGAAATAGTATTGGATGTGTTATTTGTGTTTATTTGGTAATTGTGTTTGCTAGAATTAGTCATTTTTTTTTTAACAATCTAGTAGATTGGTTTTTTTTCCCCAGCCGTTTATGATGATACTACACTGACATCACTGTGAATAGTGAAGTTAAGTAGAATCTGATAACAGCAGAAAAAGGGAGAAAAATAGGTTTTCAAAATGTTAAATTATGTTGTATTATTTGATAAGTAACACTGTAATTTGTGAAATATATTACATTACACAACAGTTTTACAGTTTATTTTCTTTTCTGTAGCGGAAAAGTCAGAAAAAACAGTACTAATGACAAATAGCAGAATAGTAGTTTAATATTAAAAAAAACCTTTCAAATTCACTGAGAAAACCATAGGTTTTACAGACGTAATAGTTAGAAATTAGCATTTAAAAAACCTTTGAAATTCACTGAAAAAACCATAGGTTTCAGGGACGTTATAGTTAGCTGAACATTTCGCTCGTACAAAACCATAGAAATTCCACCGTTATAGTTAGTTCAGTTAACTATAACTCGCGCCCCCTCAATGCACTGCTCATGACGTCACATATTACATCATTGATGGCATGGTCAGTGACATCACTGATGACATCACTGATGACATCTCAAATGACATCACTGATGACATCACTGATGACATCACTGATGACATCATCCACGTGATAATCTGATGCACCTCATCACACCCTAATATAACCTTTAATACACCCACTGTAAAATACACACTACCATTTTCTGACATCATCCACGTGATAATCTGATGCACCTCATCACACCCTAATATAACCTTTAATACACCCACTGTAAAATACACACTACCATTTTCGAAACCATCCACACACCAATACCAGTTACTACATACTCACTCACTGATTCCTAGGTCTGCACACACATCCACTCATTCACCCATACAATCACTTATACATGCAGTCACTTATCAATACAACACTATCATATGCACTCATACACCTATTCAGACACTCACACACCGCCACTCATCCATGGAGTTACTCACACACCTAGTCAGTCATGCAAAGAATCAATCACACTCCCATTTACTCACCTAAACAGTTATACACACACCACCTCACTAATTCATACAGGCAGTAACGCATAGTTACTCTCTTATGTAATCACTGAAACAAGTACAGACTCATCCATACATGCCACTCTCACAATCACTCAGTCTCACATATAGTTATTTATATACACCATCACTCACATATACTGCCTTTTACATATGTAGTTACTCACATATGTACCACTGAGACATCCATTCACTCACCAACACACCCATACACACAACCACCCATACAGCTGTTTCCACATGCACTCTTGAACCCATACACCCAGTGAATCAACCACTCACACATCTATGCACAGAGTCACACACCTCCAACCCAGCCACACACACACACACACACACTCAGTCCCCCATACAAATACACAAGCAAACAATCAATAACCCATATAGACACTCATGTAGCTACTGACCAAGCCATGTAGCAGCTTACACAACAACAGACAGATACAGACATTCACACAGTTTAGTCACTACCCCATGCATTCAGTAAGACATGTTTAATCAGTCACTTATACAATCAGTTACATACCTCCTAAATCCTCCATCCAGACACTTATACACCCACTCATTCTTCAATACACCTTGCCATATATAAAACATATTTAAACTTTACAGAAACACACAGTCACTGGATGATGTCATCAGTGATGTTATCAGTGATGTCATTTGAGATGTCATCAGTGATGTCACTGACCATGCCATCAATGATGTAATATGTGACGTCATGAGCAGTGCATTGCGGGGGCGCGAGTTATAGTTAACTGAACTAACTATAACGGTGGAATTTCTATGGTTTTGTACAAGTGAAATCTCCAGCTAACTATAACGTCCCTGAAACCTATGGTTTTTTCAGTGAATTTCAAAGGTTTTTTAAATGCTAATTTCTAACTATAACGTCTGCAAAACCTATGTTTTTTTCAGTGAATTTCAAAGGTTTTTTAAATGCTAATTTCTAACTATAACGTCTGTAAAACCTATGGTTTTTTCAGTGAATATATATATATCTCTCATAGAAAATTAAAAACTGGAGACAAAATAAAAAATTATCTATTAACACATATCTTTGCATTAGAAATTAATTATGTAAAATGTAATATATATGCAAAAACAACAATTGATGGACAGAATGCAGAACAATGTCGTACATTCACCCCAGTACAGAGATTTGGGCCTAAATCCATCGGTTTTTTGCTCACCATGCCATTCCAGTTTGGACCCAGCCACATGCAAATCAGTCTTGACCCTGCGCCCGATGGGAACAGTCCAGCCCGAACTGCCAGGCCAGGTCCTCCCTGGACTGGAAACAAGCATCCTAGGACCGGTTTCAGGCTTTCAGCCCTCATCAGTCAGAATAGCTCGACTCCAGTGGCATGGAGAGCACAGGACCCACGTCTGGGCATACCCGTCCCACTCGGGGCGACAAATGCAAAAAGCCCGAAACCGGTCCCAGGATGCTTGATTCCGGTCCAGGGAAGACAAGGCTTGGCAGTTCGGTCTGGACTGTTCTCATGAGGCACAGGGTCAAGACTGATTTGCATATAGCTGTGTCTGAACTGGGGTGGCAAAGTGAGCTAAAGAATGATGATGGATTCAACCCAGATCTGTGACTGGGGGTGTTTGAAAAGTTTCAGCACTCCGTCCATCATCTCCTTGTGTTTGCTTTGTTCGCCCTAAGTTGGCAGGGTATGCCCAGACGTGGGTCCCTTGCTCACTTTGCCACTGGATTCAAGCTAGCATGGCTGATGAGGGCTGTTAGCCCGAAACCAGTCCCAGGATGCTTGATTCCAGTCCAGGGAAGACATGGCTTGGCAGTTCGGTCTGGACTGTTCCCATGAGGCACAAGGTCAAGACTGATTTGCATATAGCTGTGTCTGAACTGGGGTGGCAAAGTGAGCTAAAGAATGATGATGGATTCAACCCAGATCTGTGACTGGGGGTGAGTGTTTAAAAAGTTTCAGCACTCCGTCCATCATCTCCTTGTGTTTGCAAATGTAATATATATTACACAGTGGCAGTTACCACTTAGTAGTTATAGTTAGGTCAGTGTTTCCATAGGAAGAGCGGCTTTATAACTAATAACTTTGGTGCCGTTTGACAAATCTACACAAAATTATCTGACGAAAAGGTCATCCACCTCAGCTCCTTCCTAGAAAGTTTCGGGGTGATCTATCAAGCTGGGACCAAGAAAAAGGGGGGGTCTCAAACATTGATTTCACATATGAATTCCCATAGGAAACTTCTGTTGCAGATACAGAAAAAAACGGCTACACAGAAGGACAACAAATTTGGCAAAAAGTTAGAACTCAAAAAGTACGTTTCTATGATTTGGTGTAAATCCGTTCAGTTGAGAAATCTGTGTTTAAAGAGCTGCTATGGGAGGCTATGAAGGGATTACAAAAGAATTGCATATCTGGACTGCTGATGTCCAGATATACTTTGATTGAACACTTTAAATGGGACTAGTCCCCCACTGGCTGG
The DNA here is from genome assembly GCA_963921515.1 of Calotriton arnoldi. Lineage (NCBI taxonomy): Eukaryota > Metazoa > Chordata > Amphibia > Caudata > Salamandridae > Calotriton > Calotriton arnoldi. Next base: position 330,970 of record CAWUFW010005765.1, read on the forward strand.
CTACAACATGAATAATATGTTGTGGCAGTTATTGCAGGACTCAGGGATATGGTTCAAATGTCCTGAAAATGAATTAAACAGCAGTTAAGGGGCAGGGTGAGCACACCCTGACACACAGATGCATGTCAGGCCCCTTTCCTTTCATTGTAGGCCACAATATGGACAACATGTGCCAGCAACTGCATGACTCGAGGTTGTGGTCCTCATGAAATGCATTTGAGTGAATGCCTGAGTTTGAGGGTAACAAAAAGGATAATAGATTTTCATCACAATATAAACCACTTATTGGTATAGTCATACTAATTTTAGGAATTCTTGTGAGTTCCCAGGTGATTCTACCATGTGAAAAATGCTGACCTACCGCTGGGATTTGATGAACCATGTTTGAGAGAAAACTGTTTTTTTCTCGTGGTTTTCTCATAGAAACTCCGGAACGTGCACCAGAAGCTAAAATGAGAACACAATTTCTATAAGTTCACACCATCTTCCTAAGCCATATGAGAATAACGTTTGATATGCTGAGTAAAACATTGTCAGGAACCAGCTGGTGTAGGGGGTTCTGCATGGCCCCGAGACGCGAGTGACGGCGTCCTATTGCCTTACCTACAGGCCGGTGTGGAGCCCTTTAATGAAATGCCTTCGGAGGAGTCCCCGGAGGCGTGGCCCATGCGGCATTCCTCCTCCGTCCAATCACCGGAGACGGCAATCGGGACAAAAGGGGCGAGTCTACGGACGTATACGGAAGAGGAGTTCCAGGAGCGGAGAGAACGTGAGGAGTGGAAGACGGAGAACACCGACGGAAGGAGAACAGTTGAGGGAGAAACTGCGACGCCGGACGAAGACGTGAAGCCCAGAGACCAACGGAGAACAGCTGAGGGAGGAACCGCGACGCCGGACGAAGACGTCAAGCCCGGAGGCCAACGATACCGTGTTCCGCCCCGCCACCCTCCCGGAGGAGGGTGGCTTGACAAAGTGCGGGCGAAGCTACAGGGGTTCTCAGGGCACGAACAGGGAGGAGGGAGGGGGTGGGTAAATCATAGGGAGGTCACGGACGGGATCGCACGGTGGTGGCATTCGTGGTGATACAACGTCCCTCACTCCCCGCTCCCCTTCATAAGAAAAGGAACACACTTCACTATTGACCCCCTTCCATCATTCTCTTTTACTTTTCGGATGAATCGATGCCCTCCGCCTTCTGGAGTACGATCCGGGGAAGCATCTAAGACGATCCGACTTCTCGCGTCATCCAGGAAGGAAGAGGCGACACCCCGAAAGCTGCCATATCCTGAAGAGGACACTAGAATACAGAACTGTACCCATACAAATAAAAACCTGTTGCAAACCTATACGGGACTCTTCACTGATTAGCCCCTCTCCAGATAGCCTCCCGTGACAAAGTGGTGTCAGAAGTGGGATTCGAACCCCCATCGATACAGGATGGAGAACCTCGTCTATCAACTGAAGGAAGGCCAGACCAAGCTGGAGTGGGCAATTGAGAGGAGTACCAGCCAAGCAGAGATGGACAGGGCCGTCTTTGCGGCCGCCATACAGCAGCAGGCTGACCAGATGGTCAAACTTACAGAAGGACAGACCCATCTCCTTGCACGGATCGGGCAAGGAAGGGCCCCAGCTCCTCCGGGTACGGTCATTCCATTGCAGAAATACGTCCCAGGGGAGGACCCTATATCCTTCTTCCTGAATTTTGAGAGGGCTGCCCGGGCCAGCGGATGGCCCGCCGATCGCTGGCCTTTCTACTTGGCTCCGTTGCTTACGGCTGAAGCCCAAGCAGCCTACCAGGTCATCAACAAAGATGGCTGAAACAACATGCGGGACTGACGTTGGAGCATGCCATTGAAATGGCCACCTCCTACTCGCGGGCTCAAAACCGCCCACCATCAAAGGAGCCTGAGAAACCACAGAAGGGGGCCCTACCAACCAAATACGACCGTAAACCACCCAGGACAATCCCGGATTCATACCGAAACCGGTCTGGTAGGCCAGACGGCTTTCCTACGTCAGGCCCCCAGTGTTTCGAATGTGGCGAGTGGGGCCACATAGCCCGTTTCTGTAGGAAAAGAAAGGACAGGACGGAAGACGAGCCCATGGATGTCAGCTATGCTCCCCGATCCGTCCTCTTCGCCCAGGAAACAGGACACATCTATTATGTGAGTCTACTGGTAAATCGGAAAAAAATAACAGCCCTTTTAGACTCAGGCTGTAAACATTCACTAGCCAGCAAAGAAATAGTCCCCGCCTCAGCTTTTCTACCCATGAAAACCGTTAGCATTCGCTGTGTACATGGAGACATCAGGGTTTATCCGACAGCCCAGTTGACCGTTCAAGTTGAGTCAGGCGAACACATCTCTGTTGTTGTAGGAGTTCTCCCTACCCTTCCCGAGGCCCTGATCCTGGGGGTCGATAATCCCTGCTTTTCCCTTTTCATGTCTAAGGCATTACGGGGGGGGGAGGCGGACCCGGGTCCTCTTAATTCCCTTCTCTCCTCTGAACCCTGGGCTATAGATAATAACTTTAGGCTGGCCCAGTTCAACGATGCCTCTCTCAAAAACGCCTGGCGAGGGGCGCAGGAAACCAAGGATGATCCTAGAACCCCTTATCCTTGTTTTCTGGAACAAAATGGTCTTCTTTATCGTCTAGCAAGGGAAGGGGCAGAACCCCAGTTGTTGGTCCCCGTCGATTTTAGGGAGCAGATTCTATTCTTTGCACATTCCCATCTCCTTGCGGGACATGTTGGGGCAGAGAAGACTACCCAGGCCGTCCTTAGTTCCTTTTATTGGCCCGGTATATACCTCCAGACCAAGAAATACTGCCAGGAGTGTGCCATCTGTCAAAGGAAGAATCCTCATGTCCCTACCAAAGTCCCCCTGCAACCTCTTCCCATAATAAGCCACCCGTTTGAGAGGATAGGGATGGACCTCATAGGACCCCTCCCGAAATCCAGTAGAGGACACCAATATGTCCTCGTGATCGTCGACTATGCGACACGCTACCCTGAGGCAATACCCCTACGGACAGCCACCACCACTACCATAGCACAAACGGTGATTGAAGTATTCTCCAGGATGGGGTTTCCCCGAGAAATGGTTACCGATCAGGGCACCCCCTTCGTCTCCCGTCTCATGAAGCAGGTATGCAAACAACTGGGTATCCGGCACATACGTACGTCGGTATACCACCCCCAGACAGATGGCCTTGTGGAACGCTACAATGGTAATCTAAAACTCACCTTAAAAAAACTGTTGACCGGCGACGGGAAGAACTGGGACCAACTGCTTCCCTTAGCCCTGTTCGTTATCCGTAGTGCTGTACAGAGTAGCCTCGGGGTCTCTCCCTTTGAGCTAATGTTCGGGAGAAGACCACGTACTCTCCTCGAGATTACGAAGGAAAGCTGGGAGGAACGGGGATTGACCGAAGCCCAGGTCTTGCTGGACTATGCCAACCAAGTTAAATCACGGCTGCACAAATTAAGATCCCTAGCCCTGGAGAACCTGGAGAAGGCACAAGTCCAACAAAAACACCAATACGACAAGGGAAAGAAGTGGAGGGAGCTCAAGCCTGGGGACTGGGTCCTTCTACTACTTCCTTCCTCCACCCACAAACTTAGAAAAGAGTGGCAAGGGCCATATAAAATAGAGCGTAGGGTAGGGAACATCACTTACGTTCTACGGCTTTCCCCGGGGAAGACACAGATATACCACGTAAACTTGTTGAAACGATGGTTGGGTCCTCTCCCCAACAAGACCCGTACGGTGTCTCTTGCTTCCCCGACCGGAACTACGGTAAAGGACACCCCTCTAAGCCCAGACCTAGAGCCCCACGAAACCACTGAAATAAGGGCCTTGTTACACACCTTTTTCAGCATCTTTTCAGATCAGCCAGGCAGGACTACTTTAGCGACCCATTCAATACCAACTACCGAGGGTGTGGTAATCAAACAAAGACCATATCGGGTTCCCGAGGCACGCAGAGCGGCACTAAGGAAGGAGGTAGAGGACATGTTAGCCCTGGGGGTGGTGGTACCCTCCAAAAGCAACTGGTGCTCGCCCATCGTCCTAGTCCCGAAGCCCGATGGGAGCACCCGCTTCTGTATAGACTTCAGAGCAGTGAATCGGATATCCAAACAGGACGGGTATCCCCTCCCACGGGTAGATGAGTCGATCGAGCGCCTTGGTGAGGCTCGTTATATCACCACCATCGATCTCACCAAGGGATACTGGCAGATCCCCCTTTACCCCGGGGATCAGGAGAAGACGGCCTTCTCCACCCCGGAGGGCTTGTTCCAGTTCACGGTCCTACCTTTCGGCCTCCATGGTGCCCCGGCTAGCTTCCAGCGGTTGATGGATACCCTACTAAAAAACCATCAGGGGTACTCGTCGGCGTATCTGGATGATATAGTTGTGTTCAGCAAAACCTGGCCGGAACATCTGAACCATCTAACAGCCATCCTAACCGAGTTAAGGAAGGCGAATCTGCACATTAATGCAAAGAAATCCAGGTTCGCCTACCAGAAGGTTAAATATCTGGGGTATTTATTGGGGAAGGGCTTGATAGAACCCCAAAGGGAGAAGGTAAGAGCAGTCCAAGACACCCCTTATCCCTCCACAAAAAAAGAGCTAAGAGCATTTTTGGGGTTGGTCGGGTATTATCGACGCTTCATTCCGCTATTTTCAGACACTGCCGCCCCCTCACTGACCTATTGACGAAAAACTCTAGCCCCAGTCGCCTTCGGTCCCCAACCCAGGACGAACTATCAGCGTTTCAGTCTCTGAAGGACACCCTGACTTCCTCCCCTTCTTGCTGACGCCGGACTTCCAGAAAACCTTCATCCTACAGACAGACGCCTCCGGGATGGGTATAGGTGCTGTCCTTTCACAGTTGGACGATGAGGGGTTGGAACGACCTGTCCTATACGTTAGCAGAAAACTCTTCCCCAGAGAAAGGGCATACCCCATAATAGAAAAGGAGTGCTTGGCCATCAAATGGAGTATAGACAAACTGAGGTACTACCTAGAGGGACGCTCCTTCCTGTTATATACGGACCATGCTCCGCTCACCTGGCTTCACCGGAATAAGGGCTCTAATGATCGGGTCCTTAGGTGGTTCCTCTCCCTTCAGCCCTTTAGCTTCCAAGTGCTTCATCGGAAGGGCAAGGAGCAGGGCAATGCCGACTATCTCTCCCGTTATCCTCATTCCCCCGATCGGGGAATCCCAGGGGGGGGCATGTGTCAGGAACCAGCTGGTGTAGGGGGTTCTGCATGGCCCCGAGACGCGAGTGACGGCGTCCTATTGCCTTACCTACAGGCCGGTGTGGAGCCCTTTAATGAAATGCCTTCGGAGGAGTCCCCGGAGGCGTGGCCCATGCGGCATTCCTCCTCCGTCCAATCACCGGAGACGGCAATCGGGACAAAAGGGGCGAGTCTACGGACGTATACGGAAGAGGAGTTCCAGGAGCGGAGAGAACGTGAGGAGTGGAAGACGGAGAACACCGACGGAAGGAGAACAGTTGAGGGAGAAACTGCGACGCCGGACGAAGACGTGAAGCCCAGAGACCAACGGAGAACAGCTGAGGGAGGAACCGCGACGCCGGACGAAGACGTCAAGCCCGGAGGCCAACGATACCGTGTTCCGCCCCGCCACCCTCCCGGAGGAGGGTGGCTTGACAAGGTACGGGCGAAGCTACAGGGGTTCTCAGGGCACGAACAGGGAGGAGGGAGGGGGTGGGTAAATCATAGGGAGGTCACGGACGGGATCGCACGGTGGTGGCATTCGTGGTGATACAACGTCCCTCACTCCCCGCTCCCCTTCATAAGAAAAGGAACACACTTCACTATTGACCCCCTTCCATCATTCTCTTTTACTTTTCGGATGAATCGATGCCCTCCGCCTTCTGGAGTACGATCCGGGAAGCATCTAAGACGATCCGACTTCTCGCGTCATCCAGGAAGGAAGAGGCGACACCCCAAAGCTGCCATATCCTGAAGAGGACACTAGAATACAGAACTGTACCCATACAAATAAAAACCTGTTGCAAACCTATACGGGACTCTTCACTGATTAGCCCCTCTCCAGATAGCCTCCCGTGACAAACATGTAGTTCCAACAGCAGCAGCCTGTCAAGCAATAAGGGTCATCAATGTATACTGCCATTTCGCCGAGCCCACTTCTGATTCAGTCTTCAAATACCCACCTTCTGTAGTAATCTTGTTGCAGTAAACAGAAATGAGCATCTTTTATGCCATAATGTTGACACACACGTAGAGTAAGAAGGTGACATTGTGGCAAATCAACAGGTACATTGTGAATGCTTAAACCATTCAGAGCCTATCTCCATACTTAGGGGCTGATTATGACATTGGCGGTCTGACCGCCGGATCGCCGAGGCCACGGACAGCAGAACGCAGCATAGCCTGCAGCTTCTCTACTGCTGTATTACGACAATACCGCCATGCAGCTGGTGTTATTTCTGCGGTTCCACCCCAGCGGCATGCTTTGGCTGAGAACAGCAGCAGGCATGCCGCCGCCGTGGGACTGCTGCGACGTCGGGTGCACTGTGTGGCATGCACCATGTCATGCATGCTACACAGTGCACGTATGACGATGCACTTCCCGCACTCACCCCCATAGGCAGATTACCTGTGGTGCCTGTTTAGGCCCCCTTACCTGCCTTTCCGCCACCCTTTTCATGGAGGGGTCCCCGCCATGAAATGGGTGGTGGAAAGACAGGTTGTAATCTGCTCGGCGGTTCCAGCATCACCACAATATCCTGTCCATCTCAACACCGTGGTCGCCGTGGGATCCAGGAGCCCGGCGAAGGCCGGAGGGCTTACTGCGGGCTTGTGGCAGTCCGACCACAAGGGTCGGAATCGGGCGGTCCGACTGCCGAGGTCGCGTCTGTCAGACCGCAACCAGGGGTTTGGCAATCCCAGGATCGCCAACCTCGAATAAGGCCCGAAATATTCTCATAATAAACCACTAGGAACAATTCCATATTTTGAAACCTCCAGAAGGTGTTGCTTCTTCCTATTATCATGTAGACACCAATATTGAATTCAAGAATACATTTCCATGGCCCAAGAAGCAATGTCTAGCTATATATGCCTTATCAATAATAATATTTCGCAATAATTTTGGTGTTAATTATAATATTTCAATTAATTTAAAATAAAATGCATAATGTGTTCTTATCATAAGCCTGTCACTAACCCTAAATATATATTTTTTAATTCTTTAGTTTTTTTAATTAAATTAATTCAAAAGTATTGTTAGAAAATATGATACCCTTACCTTAAATCTACTCCTATCCCTAACTCTAACAATTGTTTAGTATCTAACATTGTTAATTATATGTACATATGTTAAATTAATGTAAGATGGTTTCCAACTAGAGAGAACCATTAACTATACGGCTATCCCAAACCCATACCCTAATGAAACCAATTCCTAGCACCACCAACATTAAATTCCTTTTTAACATAATTATTTATATTCTAGTTTGTTAGAGATTCATTTTAAATATTTTACCATTACCGTAAAATTTGTCTCTACAGCAACTACAACCAAGTACTCCGCAAGAAATCTCCTTGTTTAAACCAAAATGCTCTCAAGAGGTACCTATGACAAATACAACTATTGATCTATATCTAGGATTTCCTGTTTTCAGTTTTATTTGTTGTGAATTTTGGTGGGATTGTTCAATGTGTTTCAATGGTAAATTTAAAAATCTTCAGTTTATTGGTATTAACTCTGCTGTGCTTGTGCTACATATAAAATCATGGTGATGGTGTTTTGCAGTGCTTATAAAGAAATGTGCCTTTATTACCTTCCTTTCCTCTCTTCCCTCTTTTAGGTAATTGGTCTTCATTTCCTCTCGCTACCTGTCTGATTTGTCAGTACTCAAACCTTTCTTTTCAGCAATCCAGTCCCACCCCATGTCAAGCATGTGTATGTATGGAGATATGTTTGCACCTCAGTAAAATGTGATTGTAGTAGATAAATGGTTAATGGTAGGTATTAACACACTTTCCCGAAACTCAGCTGTTCAGACAAATGGCAAAAATCATTTGAAGGACGATTTTCTACTTAGAGCTTGTGATATATATTGTGGGAGGTAAACATCGCTTACCCCGAATCGTTTACACCCCATGCAATTACAACGCGGTCGTTACAACGACCGCGATGTAACAACGCATGCCATTACTCCGCAAGTCGGAACAACCACTTGCGGAGGGGTCAGAAGGTGTTGGATTTAAAATCCAACACCTTCCTACTGTTGCACAGACTGGAGTTGCAATAGTAAATTATACTAATCCAACATCCAGCGCCCCCCCTAGAGCAAGTCGTTGTCCTTACTTGCGGAGTAATGGCATGCGTTGTCACAACGCGGTCGTTGTAACGACCGCATTGTAGTTGCATGCGTTGTAATTGCATGCGTGGTAAGGTGGCATATTCATTGTGGGATGCTCGGTGCTCTGTTTTATTCCTCAAGATACCAGGAAAGAAATGGGCTAATAAATGTATTATTACTGTCTAATCTGGACCTATTCCTTTTCTCCCTGGTCATAGGGGAGAAGCCTGCTAAATAATTAGTATGCATGCTATTACTCAGAAGGACTTTGGTGACAGCAGATTGTGCTACGGTATGAAGAAGCAGCTGAGGTAAGAAACGTTCTAACTTGTAGGTTGCCTTGAGTCATTTGCCTGTGCAGTTCACACAGTGAATGAAGTTTACTTTACATTGTTAAGGCATGTCTATGGGATCTTGTGTTTATTTGAAGCAGGGGGTTGCCATGGGTTCCAGATTCTCTCCTTCGTATGCCAATCTGTTTATGGGTTGGTTCGAGGAGATGAGGATCTGGGGCCCAATGGGATCCGAGTGGAATGACTATTTTATATTGGGGTCGTTATATTGATGATTGCTTAATGATATGGACAGGCACCACCAGCAAACTCTTAGCATTTGTCGAATACCTAAATGGTAATGATTGCAACATCAGGTTTACTTTTGAGCACAGCACAAGTAAAATTGCGTTCTTAGATGTGGAACTATACACAAGTGGCAATAAGATTCAAAGCAAACTATTCCGCAAGAAAACAGCATGTAATGCATTACTTCATGCTTCTAGTGCTCATCCAGCTCACCAGATTAGGTCCATCCCATTTGGTGAACTTGTTCGGGTGAGACGCAATTGTAGTGAAGAAAAAGAATATGAGGAGTGCAAAAAAGGAGTGTTGGCCCGCTTCCGAAAAAGAGGTTACAATAATGAGACTTTGGCCAGAGCGGAGAAGAGAATCAAAAAAATTAAGAGACAAGACACTCTTAGAGAACGTACCAAAGATACACAGTGAGATGACAAAGTGCGGATGATAACAGTGTATAATACACTATCAGCGGTTATGATGCGGAGTCTACACAGGCACTGGCACATTCTAAAAGCAGACAGATCCCTGGGGCCGTGTCAGAGAGACCCAACATCACATACCGACGAGGGATTTCCTTGAGAAATCTACTCAGCCCTAGTTACCCCAGAGCGCTAACAACAGAAAATTGGTTAACCCAACGAATGAAAGGGTTCTATGGATGTGGACACTGTACTGTTTGTAAATGGGCTTGGAACAACAAGACAGATTTCAGAGGTCCAGGGAACAAGACATACAAGATATTGACCAACATAAACTGTATGACCAAATTTGTGGTTTATGTCATTGAATGCAAATGCAATAAAAAGTATGTAGGGAGCACAATAAGAACATTATGTGAAAGGATTGCAGAACATATGAGGGCAGTGAAACAGAGTGATGAAAGGTATCCCATCTCTGCACACATCATGCATTGCCCCTCACAGAATACCAACAAACAGTTTTCATTTTATGGTATAGAACATACTCAGAGACACCCCAGGGGAGGAAACAGAGAGCTAGCCTTACGGAAGAGGGAAGCACTCTGGATCATGAGATTACGGTGCACTGATATAGGAATTAACATTGATCCAGAATTACATTACTTTCTGTGTAAATGGACAACTTGATGTACATAATGTTGATTAATTTAGAAACTGATATAGAAACTGAACATTAATCCAGAGTTACATTACTTTCTGTGTAAATGAACAACTTGATGTACTCAATGTTGATTAATGTAGAAACTGTATGACCTTTCATTAACCACGGTTTTTCCTTTCTTTTGCCTTTTTAATATTTACTTTATGCAACAATTCTGTTAATAACTGTTCTTTGAGTGAATATGGATTTGTTTATCAATTTAGTATGCACCACTTTACTAATTATAACATGCATGGGAATGGAGACCTCCAATATCTCAAACTCACACGAGAATGACTGTGGATACAATTGGATACATCCACATAAAGGATGTAATTGAGTAAGATAGTTCACTATCAAACCGACACAAAATTTACGCAAATGAACTGACTACAGAATATTTTTTACCTAACAGATGTGGGATCTGTTAGATATATCTATTTTGATACACTTGGGTGTTCGCTGAACTAATAGGAAAACACGTGTATATGGAATAGATGGCTTAAAGATGGCGCCCGTTTTGAGAGGCAGGAACGATATACAAGAAGGGAGGAGTACGAAAGGACGCGGACGTTTTTTCTTTCAAGCAATTTTAGGAAATATAATCGGCGTTTTACAATATGTTTGATATCCAACTTATGGTCAGTCCAGTGTTGATTATAAATAGCAATACAGCTGTTTTTAGCACATTAGGAGCACGTTACAAGATGGCTCCCAAAGCTGAGAAGGGGATCTGGTACCTTTTCTCTGTTTATGTCACGTGTGAGCTGGAAGGTTTTAAAAATGGTGGATCATAGAGACCGGCATTCTCGCACTCGAGAACACGGCGCTGATGTGGGGACCTACACGTCCTTCTTACGGTAAGCAGAGGCACTGGATTGTAGTAGCCTAGCATTCAAATAGTGACACGAGGTAATGGTGGAAGTTTTGATTTAAATGTGTGACACAGCAGATTTAGAAGAATCTGGAGCACCTGGTTAAGTTTACTAAGAGTTTTAAGCTTAAGTGAGGCGTTTGGGGGAATACCCGGCGGGAACATAGATATTTTGGAATAGCGTGGTGATTACTGTAGAGACATGCTACATGTTATTAGATACAGGTTTACATAGCGTAATATCATAAGCGTTGAAATTTAATTTTTTTATAATACCCAGCGCGAACACAGATAGCTTTAAATAGCGTGCTGAATACTGCTGATTTATGCTGTGTGCTTTTATATACTGCTGTACTCGGCGCTAAGATACAGGAAGTTTGCTTAGACGATACGTGATCACATATGAGGTTTAAGACATCCCTATCTTTCTTTAGTGCTCTAGGTTTGGCTCATGACGAAGATCCACGGTTAAATGCGACGTGTACATCGGAACATAGATTTTAATTTTCCAGTGGGATGGAATTATCACCACTGATAAAGTAGGTAGCTTTAATACTTCAATGTACTGGATATTTAGTGAACCGGTCTACTCTTAATAGTGCATACTAAAATAGGTTTGGGGTTTTTTCAGGGAACATTTTGGACTCTTGTAAGGTATTTCTGATCTTTTACTTGTGAGGAGTGATTTTGGATTTATTTTAAAGCCACCACACTTATTGCACTGATTTTGCTCGTCTCACCGTCACCTAGTAATTGGCACTAGGTCCTCAAGTGTGTGTGACACAGGAGGTGATCGTGCTTTTTTAATCGTGACACTTATTGATCAGTGCACACACACCGGGTGCACGCAGATAGATACCGACAATCAGGACCTTTTTATTGGTTTTCTCCATCACCATTTAATATACGGGGCGAGATTCTGTTGGCCTACGTTTAACAACCTATTATTTCTCATGCTTTGGAATGAGCACGGTCTCTTGGGCAAAGATCCCTGTGCTTGCCGCAGAAATTCGTATAGAATACCGCTATGCACACGGGTGAGGTTTGATGGGTGTATTAAATACACCTGTTTTGTGTAATTTTACAAAGGGCTTGTGTTTGTTTTGTATATACAGCCTTGAGAAAGTCGCGGGACAAAATTCCTTTGTGCGACGAAACACGTGTTGGCTAATGCAAAAACAAAGAGAATAAAGAAAAGAAACCAAGCTCGAAAATTTCTCTGTATCATTTATGCTTGACTAAAACAAATTGGATAATTGCATATTACTTAAAAGACGTGTGCTGAGGATTGTGTTTATGTTGGTTTCGACCACGTGTTTGGGGAGACTGGTGGTTCTTCTCACCTTTCAGCACCGTCCATATAAATTTCTCAGAAATCTAAATAGAGTGTAAGTGCTACTCATTTTTGGAGCGCCATTTTACCTATAACCATACCACTGCACAGTCGTGAATTTTGTATTTGAAAGCCAATCATGGAAATCTCAGCATTGATTTTTACCAATCATGTGGGACTATGTTTATTTGAAAGCAGTGTTGGACTGTGTTCCTGCTGGACATGTGTGAGAATTACACATGGCACTATACCTTTGTAATCTGTGCAGCGTTCTAGTTCATTTTCCATCTTGGGGCGCGGGGGGGGAGAGAATAAGCACAAATCATTATGTTTCCATTAAGTGAAGTCACAAGGGTTTGTACAAGTGATGTTGCTCTGCACCATAAATTCCTGGTTTTATTTTGCCATGAAGAAGGTAGGAACAAAAGTTGAACTTGGTGATCCTGGGGCTGAATCGTGAATGTGTCCTACTTTAGTGCACAGGCTTAGAGTCTAGACAGCTGTTTTTCCGGAAATGTGCTGTCTGCAGAAAATACTAAGACACACAAAGCAGTGACTGTCCCCTCATGTTTCTCGACTTTACTGTCTACCGTTCATACACTAACATGTAGGTTTTCTGAGTTAATCTATGTGCTAAAAGCAGCACAGTTTCAGAAAATCCAGAGCACAAACATCTTCTGAGCCTATGCATGGACACTGAAGGCATTCATGATATGGTACCTGATCCTTCTCTATGAGGGGATGTGGCTCCCATAGGTATGCTTTTCAGACGATCATGAAGTATACCTATTAACAGGAGTGTTGAGTGCAGGTCATTGATACTGGAGGCATCCTTATGCACAGTGTTGCTACTGTCTTGGTGCCAGAGTTTTGAGAAAGCAAAACTTTGTAATGTTCTCAGTGAAGGAGGATGACATTGTGGAGCCGATACTACATTGCCCAGAGTTCAACTGCGAGACCTGCTGGTCACTCAAAGCAACATTCAGTGAATAGTGACCTGAAGCCATATGAGGTGAGCCAGGATCCCAAAACTGGAGTCAAGTGTGTCCTTGGGCTACAAGGACCTTGTGGATGGTCACATGGGCATATTTATTGGCTTACCATGCATGGTCCAAGTGGTCACAGAGAGAGCATCCATCACAGAAAGGAGCTTTAGGGGTAGCAGCTGCATTTCTACTGTTTGACAACAGAGGGTGCAAAAGCTGTAAAATTGCAAGAAAATCTTGTGTTTTCCAGTTTTTACTGAGAAGCAAGTATTTCCTTAAGTGGCGTTTTATCAGTTATACTTGGTTGTAAATGAAAACCAGAAACCCTATTTTTGTTATTTCCATATCTACTCATGCGACCCTTAAAGCGCTCTGATACCCTTGGGTCCAGCCAGCGCTATATAAAACCTTTAAAATAAAAAATTAAAATTAAAATTAAAATATATCATAAAATGGTTTTCACAGATTTAGAAAAAAATTGCATTTCATCCTAAGAAACACTACTACAATTCCAAAAAATCTATAATAAAGGTAATGCACAAGTTGGATAAGAATCCACATATCATAATAACAAAAGATGATAAAGGAGGAGGGATCCCTCCTCACTAACTGTTTAGAACGGTTTTGGAGAATGGGTGATACCTCTATTAGCCTATCAACTGTCCTACGTTATGAAAGTTTGCTGTGTACCATTCAGTTGCAGGATTATTGTGCTGTGGACACTGAGCTGAATGCCCTGTTATGTCTCAAGCTATCAAGTCATGCCGGGGGAGTTGTGGGAGGGGGTTGGTGGGAGGGAGGAGGGATTGTTGCGTGTTATAGGGTTTATGATTTTGTGCTCATTTTCTTTCCTATGCTCCAGAGCTTCTGGATATAATACCTGTTATTGCCCTTTATCACGTTGTGCCTTGCTATAGAAATGCGAAGGTGGGCCTTGTTATTGGAACACCGAACTGTTCTCCAGTATGGTATTGAGCACTCCCAATTGTATCCGTGGATTAACGGAGAGCCCGTATAGGGAGACATGTGTATTGGGGAAGTTATATGCGAGCGGAAGCTCATGTTTGAATTGCTTTTGATTGATATATGATGGAAATCAATAAACATATTTTACAAAAATAAAGGAGGAGGGATTGTGCTAATGTATAGACAAGGGTATCAGATGAAAATGCAACAACTCATCCAAGAAGAAATCTATATAAACTTGCCAAAGATTTGGGTGCCGGAAATAGCTAAACAAATTGCTGTTCTTTTAAAAGAGGCTAATGACAATACAGGGATACAAGATAATGAAAAAAATATTTCTATTACAAATGAAAGGCACGCCTATAATGTATTCTATCCTTGAAATACATAAAGACCTTCAAAATCCACTATTAAGACCAACTGTGACTGGACAGGAATTTGTAGTTGTACTTTTAGCAACATATCTACATGAACACTTGACAATATTGATTAAATATGTCCCTACTCTGGTCAAGGAAGCAACAGACATTGTTCCACAAATTGCTAGATATAATTTCAAATATGAACATATGCTCTTTACTTGTGATGTAATAAATCTATGGAGGAATATTGCACATGAGGACGGTAAAGAAACTATGCTCTTTCAACATCAGATATTTGAAGATAAATCAATATTTTTAATGAATATACTACACGTGAATTTGTACCACTCATACTTTAGATTTGCTAATTAATTATACCTGCAAACAGTGGGAATAGCAATGGACAGCAATATGGCCCCCTCATACTTGAATATCTTTATGCCTCATACTGAACAAAATTTGATACTGCAACATGAGAAATAGACCAAACATTTTATATATTGGTATCAATACATTAACGATGTATTGAAGATGTATTAGCAATGTGGGATGGTTCAATACAGGAGCTCAATGATTGCTTCACATTGCATAGTAAAATTTACTCTGAATAATGGACATTAGAAGTAAACTTTTTAGATTTGAGAATATATGTATGAAATCAACAATTCAAAAAATACAAAGGTAGAAATGGGCAACCCTGCAAATTGAACACAATGTAACCATGAAATCAATTGAGAAAAATAACACCCAGTTACCACCGGAGACGATCAATATATAATCTATCCTATAGTCCGTGATTAAGACTGGGAACAATAATTTCTGAAGAACATATTTATAATGGGAGGCAAGAAGAAATGTGTCAGAAATTTCGTAGAAGATACTGCTGAAGACAAATGCACATTAAGAGATAAAACTAAGATTGACACATTACAGAG
Source organism: Calotriton arnoldi (assembly GCA_963921515.1). NCBI lineage: Eukaryota > Metazoa > Chordata > Amphibia > Caudata > Salamandridae > Calotriton > Calotriton arnoldi. Next base: position 346,482 of record CAWUFW010005765.1, read on the forward strand.
AAATCAAGCTTTACAAGCCAAATTAGAAACGTTTAAGCAAACTCACTTCAAAATTAGTATACCTTATTCGCGACAGCCCATAAAATCAAAATATGCAATTATGAAGATATTGCATAACGATGATTCTCTAAGAGAAATTTGTGATCTAGAACTATCATTTGTGTTTACACAGAAGAAACATCTGGCTCATATGTTTTTAAAGGTGATAAATCTAGTTATCCCCCAACATATAGCTTGAAAAACACTAAAATGTAGCTCTGCAATGACTCAACCACGTTGGTTGTTTTTTATCAGGGCTACACTGTGCGACCCTCTGTTTCTTTTGAAGTGGAGGATTATGATGTTTTCCTTATTGGGTTTTCCCTATGGCTCCACTCTCATGAAGCCCAAGGGCATTATAAGGCAGAAGCACACGTTTTCCAGTAGCCCCAAAATCTGAGGTATTACGCTTGCATCTCCTTACTGGTGTGAGAAAGACAGAGGTAGAATATTCCTTCTGCTCCAGCCTTCTTGCTCTTGTATCTGCAACACTGTCACTGTTCTGCCAGTACTAATGCCTTCTTTTTTTCAAGACAGACCAGTTAGTGGAATGACAGTCTGACACCAGCACAGCCCATTTATCTTGTGTGAAATTAGCAATGAACTAGCACAGAACTATGAAAATATCAAAATGATGCCTTTGGCATTTTGGAAAATAGCAAACGTGTGCTATCATGGCTTTAAATAAACTGCAACATGTGCTACCTGGAGAATTATGAAAATTTAAAAATCCTACTTGTTGTTTCTGGGCTAGTAATGGGATTGTGGAGTTAGATATCTATCTTCACAATAAAGAGTAAATGCCATGCAATGTGGAAAATTCCAAATGACTTACAACAGCTGTGATACAGAACCCTGGTCTCCTATGGATAACATTTATGGGGAGAGCTGTCAAGTCCCTTGTACAGAGCTCTTTAATTCCAGCTAAATTGGAGCATATTTTATGACACAACGTCCTTTAAAATTCACCATTCAACATGATTCAAACACACCCTTGTGAGTAACCCACGTATGAATATTTTGATCATTACAATACTAAATCAGACCTCAATGATTTAACATATAAATCTATGCCATTGTTTTCTTTTGCATTTTGGGTGACCCTCATCATTGCGATTGACAAACAAATGTTGCTAATTACTGGCAAAAGGGTGAGGACACCTGATCCAAAGCTGAATACAGCTATGACACCAATCAAATAAAATACCAAATAAGTTAAGAAATAAAATCCAACCAAGAGAGTTATGGTGGAATGGGTTTTTACAAAGTCCCGAAAACGTCTTAATGACGTGATAATTTAGGTGCTTTTTATAACAAGGGTCAATATACTGTCATGGGTCACGCTGTGCTATGAGGCACTTTAAATGATGTCAAGAAATGAATGAGTACTATTCATCGAGGACCACATCTCACACATTGGTACGACTGCCAGAGCAATATTTGCTGTTCTCTTTATGAAAGGCGAGTAGTTGTTCACACATTTGTTCTATATACATAGTACTACAGGTGGTGGATATGAGGAGCTGTATTTCATAACCCTCCCACATATTGCTATTGCACCCATAGACTCCAGCTTGCAATAAATCAAAACTATATCCCACACATACTCATGTTCGGAGACATTTTTTGAGTTAACACTTGAAATGTGAATGTGTGTGACCTCACAAAAATACTAAGGTATAAATGGGTAACACAGCACATTTAACATAATGTAACCAACAGCAGACAGTGTGCAGTCACGTTGATTTTTTAACATTCACTTCTTGAAAAGACTTTGTGTGCCATGATGATTTAAACTGAAGGTCATTACTTCCGTAGAAGAACACTGAGCAAAGCGTAAAGTACGTGTTTAGAGGAAACTCCAATTGATTTACTACGTTTAGAAATAATTCAAACAAAATCACGCACTTTATTTGTGCAAGTAACGAGCACTGAAATTGATGCTTTCACCTAACTGTACTGCAAAACCCCATTCTGTGTCCTTAAGTTTTAAAACAGCGCAGCTCAAATCAACGCTCAACTGCAGCCCTCAACGCTGCAAATAATACTCACTGTTAGAAAGTGGTCTGTGTTATAGTAAACTCACAAAATAATCAATATTTTGGCTTGGTGGCTACTCTTGTCAAGGAGCGCTATAAAAACTCAATAAAAGGCAAGTTTTCCACTGCAGGCGAAGGGCTTTGGATGTAAACAGAAGCGGGGGTTTATTATTGCAATTCCAGTAGACGTGACTAACTATCAAACTATGTGCGAGAAGTTAAGCGCACCTTCTTTTTAGTTGTGCTGCACGAAGGGATGTTGCTGGAGAGTTCCCGCCGGCTTCGTCGTATATGGGGTCACCGAGAGGAAGAACTCAGGCCCTAGGCTATGACTCATCACTCCCAGGGAATCGGGGAATCCCATCTCACCTGCCACGGGACCTGCTGCCTCTAGGTGTTCGTTTACTTCCTGATTCACATCATCACAGGGGAGTCAGCAAATGCCATCGCAGGTAACACCAAACCCCGGCGGTCTACAGAAAGCAGGGCTCCGATTGGCAGCGCTTGAAGGGACAATTATTTGCACATGGAAAGTGCAAAAATGTACGTCTGCAAACTTGACTTTAACAACAGCTTTGAAGGCTGTTGAGATTATACACAGACTGAAAAATTGAATGTCATTTGACATGTCAGAGGTAGGTCACCAAAGAGCTCTGTTCAGAGACTTGCTTTTCTGCCAACTGTGGAGAAAACTGGAATAACGCAAACAAACTGATTGCTTAATTCTATTGAGTGAGGACATATTGCACCATGATCTATCACAAGTAAATTAAACAATTAAACTTTGAGAGGCACCAACAATCAAAGGAACATTAATTTCCCAGAAGATTGTCCATTTCTTTTACACCCCGGATAAAAAGAATATATATATATATATTGATGTCACTGACCATGTCCTAAGTGATGTAATTTGTGAGGTCATAAAATAGTTAGCTCAGCTAACTATAACTGCTGAGTTTCACTGGTTTTGTAGGAGTAAAATCTGAGCCTAACTACAAAGTCCCTGTAACCTTTCGGGTTTTTCAGTTAAAAAAAGTTTTTGCTCAGTGACATCACTGATGACATCTTAAGTGACATCACTCATTACATCATCCAGTGAGTATGTGTTTTCTAAGATTATATTAGTGTTAAACATATATACTAACCTACTACAAAAGTTAGATTAGTATAATAGGTGCACTACTAATGAGTGATACTACTCCTAATATATATAATGTGAGTGGCTGTGTGACTGTGTGTATCGTGTGTGAGTGGCTGTATGGGCATGTGAGTGGGTGTGTGAGTGGCTGTATGGGTGTATAAGTGAGTGTGTGAGTAGCTGTGTGGGTGAGTGAGTGGCTGTGTGAGTAGGTGTGTGAGTTTCTCTATGGGCAAATGAATGGCTGTATGGGTGGGTGGGTGAGTGGATGTGTGAATGACTATGGGAGAGTGAGTGGGTGTCTGAATGGCTGTATGAGTGAGTGAATGGGTGTATAAGTCGCTGTATGGGTGAGTGAGTGGCTGTTTGAGTGGATGTTTGGTTAAGTGAGTTGGTGTGTGAGTGGCTGTATTGAAAGTGAGTGTCTGTGTAAATTGCTGTATGGGAGAATGAGTGGATGTGAGAGTGCTTGTATGGATGTGTGACTAGGTACGTAAGTGGGTGTGTGAGTGCTTGTAGGTGTGAGTGAGTGGCTGTGCTGAGAGACTGGATGGGTGGGTGTGGGAGTTACCTTATGGGTGAATTTGTGGGTGTGTGAGTAGCTTTATGGGTGAATGTGTGGCTGTGTGAGTGGCTGTATGGGTAAATGACTGGTTGTATGAGTAGCTGTATGAGTGAGAGTGGTGTGTTAGTGGCTGTATGAGTGAGTGGTTGGGTGTGTGAGTGGCTCTATGGTTGAGTGAGTAGCTGTGTGAATACTTTAAAAAGTATATGAGTGGTTGTGTGGTCATGTGACTGGGTGTATGAAAGGGTGGATAGGGTTGTGAGTCGATTTGTGAATGATTCTGTGGATGATGTCATCGGTGATGCCGTCAGTGATGCAATTTGAGATTTCATCAGTGCTGTCACTGACCTTCTCATGAGTGATGTAATATGTGAGGTCATAAGCAGTGCGTTGCAGGGGAGTACGTTATAGTTAGCTCAGCTAACAACAACTGCTGAATTTCACTGGTTTTGTATGAGTGAAATCTGAGCCTAACTATAACGTCACTGTAACCTTTGTTTTTTCAGTGAATTTCCAAGGTTTTTTTAGATTCTATTTTCTAACTAGAATGTCCGTGTAACCTTTGTTTTTTTCAGTGAATTTCTAAGGCTTTTTTTAATGTTGTTTCCTAACTATAATGTTCCTGTAACCTTTGTTTTTTTTAAGTGAATTTATAAGGTTTTTTAAATTTTATTTCCTAAATATAACTTCTAACCTTTGACAGTCAGTGTGTGAGTGAGTGCCTGAGTGTCTCAGTAAGCCGGTGAGAGGATGCTAGAGTGTCTGAGTGGGTCTATCAGTGGGTGTGTGAATGTCTGAGTAGGTTTGTGAGTGGGTGCATGAGTGTCTAAGTGGGTATGTGAGTAGGTGCATGAGTGGGTCTGTGAGTGAGTACACGAGTCTCTGAGTGGGTCTGTGAGTGAATGCATGAGTCTCTGAGTGGGTCTGTGGGTGAGTGCATGAGTCTCTGAGTGGGTCTGTGACTGGATGCAACTGTTTTTGGTAGCAGAGGATGGCTAAGTAAACTGAATAGTTAAAGCCATATTGGAAAGTAAATTTCAGTGCAAATCTGTAATTTGAAAATTGCTAGAGGAAGTGTCCCCAATTTCCTGGTTCCTGGAATTGCATGGATTACGCTGATAAAGTGGTCCAGTTGAAGTTGGATTACGTGAGTATAAATACAGCTTTGCGAAGTGAGTTGTCTTACATAATGTGCCTGGTGTTGTTATGTGGTTTGCCTATTCATTATGTGCCACAAGATGTGTGATTTGGAGTGAGTGTGGCGTGTGGTTTGAAGTGGGATAATGGTTTTGAGACGTGGTAAGTTATGCGCATGTTGTGTCATGTAATGCAGTAAAAATTGTAGTAGTGTTATGTCACTGGGTCTGTGTTTCATGTTGTGCCAGTGTTGAAGTTAACATTTGCATTGCAATGTAATGTATTGTGGGAATTGCTGAAATTGTTTTTAAATTTGTGTTTGATGAAAATATTGTTGTTTTTAGGTTAGTGGATTCAAAGAAATCTAAGAGCTCAAGATAAATGTTCAGGTTGTCTTCTGAAGACGTATGGCATCAAGATAAGATTATATGGGGCCGATTCCGATTCGGGCCGGAAATCTCTCCGACCGAGCCGGACTCGGAGAGATTTCCGACCGAATCGGACCCTAGCAGTCCGACCGAACGAGTACGATGCGCACGTATGCTATCGGACTCGATTCGGTCGGACTCCCATTGAAGTCAATGGGAGCCAGTCGTACGACGCGTACACGGGCTCCCATTGATTCAATGGGCACGACGCAAACAAGGGCGCCCCCTACAGCGTGTTCGCATCGATGCGGGTCGCACCATACATGCACGTGTAGGGGGGACCGATGGCTCCCCCCTGTGTGCGACTCGCGCGCCTACGCTTCCAGGGGGGTCCGACACGGACCCCCAAAGTGCGGCTCCGACAGCTCCTTGGAGCCGGACTGCGCGAGTCGGTCGGAGCGGTCGCGATGCGCATCGTACTTACCCGGCCGGGGAACGTCTCCATTGCGCGGTGCGAGTCGTCGGAGCGGTCGGGTCCTGCGAACGGGTCGGTCGGAGATTTCGCGAGCGCACGCATCGTACTCGCTCGCCCGGACGCACGTACGATTCGGTCGGGAAATAGGGCTCCGAATCGGATCCGGTAAAGCCGAATCCGATTCGGAGCCCTACCGGCCGAGATCGGAATCGGCCCCTAAGTTGGAGTCCTATAAAACCCCAATGGTCTAGTTGTGATTGAACTAATTAGCGTTGTTTCATAAATTTCTTTACTCACGGAAAGTAGATGCACTGACTTAAGGGTAGATTACTGCTGGTCGGAAATTTATCTTAGTGTGATTGATGGTATTTTTTAGTGTTTCCTTAGTTTTGTGGTGAGTTTGCTTTCCTTTTTCGTATCCCAGTAGGCAGACAAATATTTTGTTTGTAGTTTGTTTTTGATTGTAGTTTGCATTTCAAGTCTCACTTTGAAAGCATATTTTGATTGGTTGGGTGATTGTGTTGGTAATACGTATACATTCAACCTAACTTTTGAGTGAAAATGGATTCCTCTTTGAAAAACTCTGTAGCTTCTGCTTGTAAGGGAGATAAAATTCTACTGGAAGGTTGCCCTTCCCATTAAATGTTACTAAATGCAGCACTTCATATTTGTTTATGGATTTGACAATGGTATAAGATTTCTGCTGAGACAAACATATGCTATTTACTTTTAATATGAGAAATATCGAGTACTATAGGTGTGCTATGTACTAGGCGAAACCACAGAATAGAGCTGCACAGTTCGAGGCTTAGAATGAGCGGGATCATGTGACAAATGAGAAAGTGCGAATGAAAATTATGAAATGTCAGGTAAGAAATGCAGTGAGTCGTTGGTTAGACTTGAGAAGGCTTATGCAAAAGAAGGCGTGGAGTGGACAGAATACATGATAAATGGTGTACTTCTGTTCCCTGCGATTATTAAAGAAACAGACAAAAAGAAAAATAGACAGTGAAAATGTGACAGATCAAAAAGAAATAAATAGATCACGCTCCAGCAATTTTGATAAGGAAAATATGTTTTTAGATGATTTGTCTAATTCAAGGCCACCTCCCTACAATCATTAGCCAAGACTGCAAGAGCAGGAAAGAGTAACCAGAGAGCCAAGATCATATGAAAGTTCTGCTTCACCATGACCTAGTGTCCTTGCTAGTGCATCAGCACCAGGTTTTCTGATAGCAAAAGAAAAATACATTTATAGATTAAACATTTGAATTTTTAGAAAATGTTGATGTAGAAAGAGTAACATCACATAATGAAGATGAATTGAAATACCTGAGTAAGGAAGCAACAAGACATATTTGTGGTGCATATGAGAAGCTTGAGGATTTGGCAGATGAATTTAATGTGAATTTGTATAGAAAGGGATTATGCAGAAATTATAGAGTTGATATGTTCAAAGACAAATTACAAGGGATGGGACTCATGAGCTTGAGAACACTTATTAGAGATTTAATAAAGAGTATAAAGGAATGGGACAAAACAAAATAAATTTGAAAAAGAAAAAGAAACAAGTGTGTCGGATTCTGAAGCTGTAGTGGCTGCGGGACACCAGCTGAGAGAAGTGCATAGAGGAGCATATATGCCATGGACGAGATCTGATATTCTGACATTTATGAAAAATTTCCCAAAGCTTAGAGAAGAGTCGGATAAGTGGTATTCAGAGGTGGAAATAATTTTTACAATTTCGAAGGTTCTTTAGATAGATTTGAATGCATTGTTTGGGACTTTTATCCCTGAAGATTTGTGGATAGAGTGCAAAGAAATTACAATTGCCCTAATGAAGAGCCTCCAATGGTATCGCCTCAGAGTAGTTTATCTCCTGTTGTGATGAAGAAATATAAATTTTTGCTTGATCATTTGAAGACTAGAGTTCCACAGAAAGAATGAAATTAGTTATAAACAACGAGGGTGACACAGGAGCCTAAAGAACCAGTGCATGCATATTATGAGAAATTGATTAATATTTACAGACTGTAAATTGGAGATGAAGACCGCGCTCAAAAAAGGAGGTATTGGATTTGTCTCAATTTCGTATTGCTTTTGCAACCAGAAATCAGTTCTGTGTGATGTGTTGGCAGATAAAATCTCTTGATCAGATCTTTAAGCATGTGAAGTACTGTACTGATTGTTTGATGCAAAACAGAGGAAAATCAAGGAAAAATTGATGGTAGCACAAACCAAAGTATTTTCAGAAAGGTCGTAAAAAAGGTTCCCACATATCAGAGCCTGGTTTTGATTCTAGTTTTGTTCCAGTTGCAAATTCAGGCATGTAAGAAGTTGAAGTGCTGAGTAATGATTGTTAATTTATTGACCTGGAAAAAAAAATCTACAGGGTAGAGATGGAGGTTTTGCCAAGATCTCAAACGGGGAATGTTAATACTAACATGCAAAAAAGAGCTGCACCATGTCATATATGTGGGACGTTTGGACACCAGAAGCGTGAGTGGGGTGGCGGAGTGAGCTAAAGAATGATGATGGATTAAACCCAGATCAGTTGACTGGGGGTGAGTGCTTGCAATGTTCAACACTCCGTCCATCATCCCCTTTGGTTTTGCTATGTTCGCCCTAAGTTGGCAGGGTATGCCCAGACGTGGGTCCCTTGCTCACTTTGCCACTGGATTCAAGATAGCCTGGCTGATGACGGCTGTAAGCCAGAAACCGGTCCCAGGATGCTTGTTTCCGGTCCAGGGAAGACATGGCTTGGCAGTTCGGGCTGGACTGTTCCCATGAGGCACAGGGTCAGACTGATTTGCATATGGCCATGTCTGAACTGGGGTGGCGGAGTGAGCTAAAGAATGATGATGGATTAAACCCAGATCAGTTGACTGGGGGTGAGTGCTTGCAATGTTCAACACTCCATCCATCATCCCTTTTGGTTTTGCTATGTTCGCCTTAAGTTGGCAGGGTATGCCCAGACGTGGGTCCCTTGCTCACTTTTCCACTGGATTCAAGATAGCCTGGCTGATGACGGCTGTAAGCCAGAAACCGGTCCCAGGATGCTTGTTTCCGGTCCAGGGAAGACATGGCTTGGCAGTTCGGGCTGGACTGTTCCCATGAGGCACAGGGTCAGACTGATTTGCATATGGCCATGTCTGAACTGGGGTGGCGGAGTGAGCTAAAGAATGATGATGGATTAAACCCAGATCAGTTGACTGGGGGTGAGTGCTTGCAATGTTCAACACTCCGTCCATCATCCCCTTTGGTTTTGCTATGTTCGCCCTAAGTTGGCAGGGTATGCCCAGACGTGGGTCCCTTGCTCACTTTGCCACTGGATTCAAGATAGCCTGGCTGATGACGGCTGTAAGCCAGAAACCGGTCCCAGGATGCTTGTTTCCGGTCCAGGGAAGACATGGCTTGGCAGTTCGGGCTGGACTGTTCCCATGAGGCACAGGGTCAGACTGATTTGCATATGGCCGTGTCTGAACTGGGGTGGCGGAGTGAGCTAAAGAATGATGATGGATTAAACCCAGATCAGTTGACTGGGGGTGAGTGCTTGCAATGTTCAACACTCCGTCCATCATCCCCTTTGGTTTTGCTATGTTCGCCCTAAGTTGGCACGGTATGCCCAGACGTGGGTCCCTTGCTCACTTTGCCACTGGATTCAAGATAGCCTGGCTGATGATGGCTGTAAACCAGAAACCGGTGCCAGGATGCTTGTTTCCGGTCCAGGGAAGACATGGCTTGGCAGTTCGGGCTGGACTGTTCCCATGAGGCACTGGGTCAGACTGATTTGCATATGGCCATGTCTGAACTGGGGTGACGGAGTGAGCTAAAGAATGATGATGGATTAAACCCAGATCAGTTGACTGGGGTGAGTGCTTGCAATGTTCAACACTCCGTCCATCATCCCCTTTGGTTTTGCTATGTTCGCCCTAAGTTGGCAGGGTATGCCCAGACGTGGGTCCCTTGCTCACTTTGCCACTGGATTCAAGATAGCCTGGCTGATGACGGCTGTAAGCCAGAAACCGGTCCCAGGATGCTTGTTTCTGGTCCAGGGAAGACATGGCTTGGCAGTTCGGGCTGGACTGTTCCCATGAGGCACAGGGTCAGACTGATTTGCATATGGCCATGTCTGAACTGGGGTGGCGGAGTGAGCTAAAGAATGATGATGGATTAAACCCAGATCAGTTGACTGGGGGTGAGTGTTTGCAATGTTCAACACTCCGTCCATCATCCCCTTTGGTTTTGCTATAATTAAGAAGGAGCACAAACGGAGTTGCAAATAGTTTCACAAATGTGAAAAAACATGAATCAAATGGCACAGCATGGGATGTTACAGTAAGTAGCCCCAGCCAAATTAGCTTCTGTGCAGAATCAAAGGCAGTTCAATGGACTTTTGCGTTTCACCCCCAATGCTGCTACATAATATGCAGAATAAATTGAAGTTTCAACAGAATTTCGGTTTTCAGCAAAATCTTCAGTAATTGGTAGCAATTTTCTACAAATTGCTGCTTCACTTGGAGTTCCTACTAGCTCAAGTCAAGCATAATGGCAGTGCCTGACGGGGAGGAGGATTACATGCTTGGTGCAGTGCTATAAGTAGACCACAGTGTCTCGTATGTAGACGGTGAGGTGAATGGCCACTCAGTATGGTTTGTGATCAGTACAGGTGCTACCCACTCCATGGTTAGATTGATGGAGGTTCCCAACCTACCCTTCTTGAGAAAAGTTGTCCAAGGTATGTAACTCGATGTCACTGAAATGGCCAGATGCTCTACCATTGCTATTAATGAGTTTACGAAGTGATTGGACTCTAGCCTCATGAAATGATCATAAGCAAAGTAATGCGAATTCCTGGTATTCTTTCAGCTGCACTTGTGAACATACTGATGATCTTGTTTTGGACTACTGCAAATGTCTGGTTGATGTGGTATGCTCTGTCTCTCACCAGGCAAAGTTGTAAACACCCTCAGCAAATGAAGAAACCTGCCAAGACCTGGAACCTGGTGAATTGGTTGAGATGAAGACGCATGCTCATAAAAACTGCCTGGAGCCATTGTGGCATGGACCCTACCAAGTAATTCTTGTGACGAACACTGCTGTGAAGTGTGCATACTTGCCACTGTGAATCTACACATCTAGCATGAAAAGAGTGAAGACTGCAGATGAAGAAGTAGTGACACCAACCACTGACTCACAGGGTCAAACTCAAGTTCCCTAGATGGATCCAGAGGCGGGTGGTGAAGATCAAATTGTGAAACCACAAGAAAAAAGCACAAGAAGAACAAGTGCAACAAGAAAAACAAGAAAATCAGAAAGTAAAAGTTTTAATTTAAAAAGCCACCAAAGAAAATCAAGCTGTTCAAGTCCAAAGCTGCACAAATCAAGTATCAGGAGAAGCTGAAGATGCAGCAGTTGTCACATGTGGTTCTGAAGATTAATGCTGGATCCAAGAAGATGAATTGTCTGAGACCATGACAGGCAGGAAAAGAACATCAAGGGAAGTCTAGAAACAATTGAAGAAGAGTCAGAACAAAAACCAGAATAAACAGAAACAGAGCTGAGCGACAGAGAAACGGAACAGTCAGTAGTAAGACGATTTACAAGAGTGAGAGTAAACAAGAGGAATGCAGCACCCTAATGGAAATATATTTGTCAAAAATTCAGCCAGAGGAAAGAGACATTGATTTGAGAGACTATCGGTTTGTTCCTGATGAACTGCTATGAATCTGTTGTGATATGGCACTGGAGAAAGTCAACTTTGAATAGTTTTTATGAAGTGCAGAAAATAAACATAGAGTTTTTAATTTTTATAAAGGGCCTGCAATATTATTCTTAGTTGGAATTTTACTTCTTTATTTTTCAAAGAAGATTAATTTTGTATCTTATGTATTCAGTTGAAGATAGTAGGGTTTCTGGTGAACTTTCCTCTCAAACTGAACTTCTGATTTTTTAAATAATATTTCTTTATTTAGTTTTATGGTATTATACAACAGTAGCAACAATAAGACATCCAAACCCAAAGAATAACTGCAGTAAATTTGATGACCACAATCCTGCATGACATGCATTAATACAACCCAGAGCCTTTACACAAACACAATCCCAGTTCAAGATCAGTGTAGATCAAGTCGCCAACATTCCGGCCATCTTTCCATATTGGTCACCTATGTGTGTTTTAACACACTAAGCTATGCATCATGGGCAGGAACCCAGGAGAGGGGCAGCCACCGTCGAAAGTGGCACAGTAGTTATGAGCTTGCGTAGGGTTACCCTCATACAGGAGATCTAACTCCCGGCCTCTTTCTCTCCGTGAACCGATGTAGAAGCTCCCACAGGTCTGCAAGTCATCCCACAATTTGTCATTCTTTCTGACTAGTCTAAGGTACTTCTCCTCCGTTATGGAACACATTTCTGTGCCAAAGGGAGATATTGGGGGCTTTTGAGCTCATCCACCCCATCACCAACCTCCTGCGTGCCAACAGTAACATCAAACTGAACTTCTTATTAGTGACACATTAGCGTTTGGAGATTTTTGAAAACTTTGAAGTTTTGGTTTTTATACTATATATAGTAGTAGATTTCAAGGTTTTGATAAGGTTTTTTCTTGAGGCCAAATTAAACAGAATGGATATTTATCATTAATAATGGGTTTTCCAATTTTCATATTAATCATTTTGATAGCTATTTTGGTTAGTCTTCATTCCTCAGTTAGATATGTTTTCCTTAAATCTGAAATTAAACTGCATATTAATAATAACATGTCTTGGGATAAAAAATTTGATCACAGGGACTTTCTAGGGACGATTATAGTGAAAATTGCCTATGCTAGTTTGTTAAATGAGCATCTTGGCATTATAAATGTGAATAATTTCTTTCTTTTTTTTCTTTCAATTGTGTCCATCATGTCCTCAAGTTGGAGAGACTGACTACAAGGGTAGTTAGCTTGCAGATAGTGCTTGCAGGTACAGCACAAGGGCCTAACCCCGGGCACCACAATGTAAAACAGTGTAATCATGCCACGGCCTTAAGGCCCTCCTGATATTATCAAAGCTTTTTGGGTTACATGCTATGCCTATTTGACTTACACAGTTTGCCAATTTTATCTGATCAAATGCTATCGGGGGTCATCAGAGACCAATTTTTTGCAGATTTCTCTCCTTGCCAACAGTATTAAACAAAACAACAGTCTTTGCTGGGGCTTATTCAGTCGACCACTGACTAATGGGTCAACCCCCATCAAAATTAGAATATGACTTACCTTAATCTCCCACTGCATTATTTCACTTATGTTTGTACATAGGGCCTACCAATAAGTATGCAGACCTGAGCAGTCCAAGAACATATGGAGGTCGTCTGCTCCCGGGAGCTTCCATTTCTTACACCGCCACTTCTGTTGAGTTAGCTTAGCGAATCTTTGAGGAGTCCAGTATACCCTGTGAAGGGTAAAGAAATGGTTCTTCATGAAAGGAGCAGTCTTTACTGTAAAACTGAGTACGCTCAAAGATACTTGCCATTGGCCTTCTGTCACTGGCTCCAGCAAGTTTTCTTTCCACACTCGATACAGATCTGCTAGGGTCTTCTCCGCTTTGACAATTTCCCAATACCAGAAGGTTATCTCCTTCTGCAGCCTAACTTTGTTAATTAGTATGTTGTCATGCTCCCAGTCACCCTCTTCCGTCAACCTCAATTGGCAGTATTAGAACCTTGACAACCTTCCTTCTGTTATTTCTGAAATCTCCTCCCAATCCACCAGCCTAGTTCCGTTCCTAAAGTCGCCCCTGGTATGTAACCCTGCTTATCCGATGGGGGGTGCTTAATTTATCCAGTAAACATTCAGCCGTCCCGGGGTAAGTCCCATATCGGCGCTAGGGAGGTACAGTAATGGATGTCAAAGATCTTTCGCATGAAACACAAGAGCCTTTGAGCTTCTAACAAGACCTTGAGTCTCACTTTTTTGAAAAACGTAGGATCTCCGAATTTGTTAACAAATTTCTCCTGCCCATACTCCCCCAGCATGACTGTGTAGACTTGTCCAATGTGTGACTTGTCTTGTCTGGCTTTACAGCTAACATTCTATAATTCTTAAATTGAAAAACGTGGCAATATATCTGAAAATCTGGAAGTGTGAGGCCTCCCTCCTTTTGCTTCTTCTTCAATTTCTTCCAGGAAAGCCTACTTCCTTTAGTAGCCCATATAAAACTGCTTACCCTACCCTGTATCTTTTTGATAAGGTCCTTAGTAAATGTCAAGGGTATTACATTGAAAAGAAAAGACAGCTTTGGGAAAACCATCATCTTAATCAAGTTGGTTCTTCCATTGATGCTTAAAGGGAGATTCTCCCATTTCCTCAGAACCCTATTTCTCCAAGACCCTTATACAAATCAAGATTAAGCAAGTGTTCCAGGATTTGGGTACCAAAATCCTAAGGTATCTAATCTAACCTCCTGACACCCTTAAGTATCTTCCTTATAAGCCCATGTCATAACTTTCGACTTCTCCTTATTTATCTTTTTGAGCCTGAGAAGCTCCCAAATGCTTCAGCGTGTGCTTCGAGTCAAGGAACCGAATATGTTGGATTGGCAGTATACAATAGAATGTCGTCTGCATATAACACAACCTTAATGGCCAAGTTGGCATGAACAAACGGCATGATAGTTTTATCTAGTCCAATCACTTGAGCAAAAGGTTCAATATAGAAGTTATAGCAGTGATAGCTGGCAGCCCTGACTAGCCCCTCTAGTGATGGAAAGAGAACTAGTTAATTTCCCATTTATTAATATAATATTCTGGCAGTGGAGGATGTATACAGAATTTGGATTGCATGAATAAAGTTTGTACCAACTTTTTAGACATTTAAAACCTCCCATAAGTATGTCCAGCTCAGCTGATCAAAGGCCTTGGCAGCATCTAAAGTTGCTATAGTCAATGGGCTCCTATACGTCTCTGCCATATCTATGACTCAAATTAAAAGATGTGTCAACTCATTGAGCTGCTTGCCCGAAATAAAGCCTTTTTGATCCAGGTGAATTGTTGTCTCCATTGCTCCTGCGAGCGTTTTTGCTAAAATGCCCATGAAGATTTTATAGTCGCTATTCAGGAGTGATATGGGTCTGTAAGAATCAGTTTTAGCCCGTAGATGTCGATTCACCAAAATGCCTGGGGTAGCAGAAGTGACATCACTTGCCTTTTGACTCCCAATTACACCACAGTAAGTCACATCATATGAACCTTTACCCAATGTCATCCTAGGAAGTAATATCACATGACATTTTACTCTGATGACATAATTAGACGTGACTTCAATGCAGTTACAAACCAAACAATCAGCACAAGGCTGATAAAAAGAAACAACAGTTACAAAAGCAGATATATCTCTATTTTAGTTACCATCTATATTTCAACTAGAGCCATAGATATCACCTCCACAGCTAAAACAGGAGACTAGATGTAAAGTTAAACAAATTTTGTAACGCAGACCACATGATTAGCACTTTGCTTCCACTTATTAGATCTACATCAGGGGTGCTTGGTATCTACTTACATTTAAACATGGCTGAAAATAATCCAATAAAGCCTTGAAAAATCCCCAGGTAACATGGCCACTTGGGGACGAAACACATAAAGTAATAAATATTAATTCCCCAAAAGCGAGTGCAATTAGCATATTTAGTGGGACCCATTGTGAATATATCAGTGAACAGGCATCTATTTAGTGACGCTCTCACAAGGGGCTCGACCAGTCCCTGAATGCAAGGAAGCCTTGGCAAAAGACAGAATCCAGTTTCAAACCGAGGCCTGATCCCTTTCAGATATGCAGAAACAAGACCTGCATACCCACATGCATCGTCAAACCTAGACTGTTTTATTGTATTACATTTTTTCAAACTTTAAGACCATGTTACTACCCAAACAACACATTTTGTCAAACTGTGAAAGGATATTCAGTTGTTTTATCACAGAATATTCACCCATCAATCTTCCATAACATTTCATTCAGCCGGGCGTGGCTTGAGGCGTCAAGATTGCGGTCGCACTCTAAGAGTGCTCCGGACCCCTCCGTCATCCGCCTCGCATCCTCTTGTCAGCGGCAGCTATCCGCTCTTCCTACCTGCCTGTGGTGGGTTCCTGTGCGGAGGGGGCCACTCCGGTCCGTTTGGCGGGCGATTCTGAGCCCCCGGCGCCCAGTTCTGGACCTTCTCTTCTCGCTGCTCCGAGGCTGCAAGATGGCGGCCACCGCCGAAGCCCAGCAGTAACTGCGGCGCCATCGCCTCGTGAAGCCACCGGTGCTGCACCACTTTCTGCCTGCGACCCTCTGCGGTGGCTGGCCTGGCTCCCGTGTGTCGCCCTGCCCGAATGGCGTTGCTCTGGGGTTGAGCCTTCGCCCCCGCGCCCTTTGCGCCAGCTACGCCGACATCCGTGGGCGAGGCTGGGGAGATCCGGACGCCTGCCTGACACCCGTGGGAGACCGGCGCGCAGGGAACGCCGTCCGGAGCGCCCTAGCTGAGGCAGTCCCACTGATCCTTCCGACGGGGACCGTTCTGCGACCTGTGGAGAGGTGCCGGTGAGTGGGGACGACCCGGGGTTCGGCTACCTTGTCGGGTAGCGGTGCGGGGGGCTGATACTGGTGCTCCGGCCCCCCCCCATCGCCGGCCTGCGCTGCTCTAGTCTGCGCTGCAGCCCCGGCGCGGCCCTGCTGGCCGCCTCCTGCACTCGGGCTTCGCCATCCCCCACCTGAGGCCTTTGTTACGGCCCATCAGCGAGAGTGACGCCTCTGTCCTGGAGGGTTCGCCGGCGCTGAGTTCCCCTCCTCTGGCACGTGGACTTTGCGGTGCCTGGCCCGGCTTCTCCAGCTGCCTCTGTCCTGGAATGAGGTGGTGGGCTGGGGCCTGCCTCGTGTTGGCGCTGGCGGCCTGGACCGACCTGTCAGCCGTGGCTGGTACCGGACCTGCTGAGCGGCGCTAGTGGAAGCGGCAGAGTCATCCGGTAGGTGGGGGCCGGGGTTCGGCTGTCGGGTCGGGCAGCGGCGCGGGTGTCAGGGTCTGTGCCCCCGCCCCCCCCCGGGCAGTTCCGGACATCCTACCGCTCTTGAGGCTGCGAGGCTGGAGGGCGGCCTGCGGGGCGGAGCTGGGCCATTTCTCCCCGGACGCCTGCAGCCTGTGCTCTTGTGAGGCCCTCCTGCTGGGCCGGAAGATCTATCCACCCGCTGGTGTGTGGAGTGGGTGACCGGCTGTCGTATCGGGCAGCGAGGCGGGTGGAGATGGCATAGGGCGCCCCCACTACCACCTACTGCTCCGGTCCCTTGGGGTGTCCCGTCCTCGGACTTGTGGTGTGGGGTCTGCGGGGCCGGGAGCGCGGCCTGGAGGGTTAACGGGACAGGGCCTGTCGTGCTCTGCGCCTTTGGGGTGGAGCCAACGTATTCGGCCATCTCTTCGGGTGGCGCTCCGGGGCCCCCGCGTGATCCCGGATTGATTACCTGGTTCTCCCGTGCGACGGCGGGGGCCCGGCTCCCTGGCAAGATCTCCGAGCCTGTGGTGGATTCCTCCCATACACCTAAACCTTGTTACTCCACTGGCGATTGGAGTTGCCGCCGGCCATGGGGAGAGACAGGGCCTTGAAATCCGCGCCAGCTCCTACGCAGACCAAAATGGACCGATTCACTACCTCGGAACAGGTTCCCCCTGGAGGGGCTGATGGGGGCCTTCCCCTCCCCAGGAGAGGGACCTTGACACCATCCTTCAGGCCATCAGTACCTCACAGGCGTCCGTTGAGGGAAGATTGGAGAGGTCAAGGTGGACGTGTCCCTTCTCCGGCAGGACCTCCGTAATGCTACTGCGAGGCTGACTGAGGCTGAATCCCGTATATCCACCGCGGAAGACGACATTTCACAGCTGAAGGAACAAGTGGCCCACCTCAGCACTCACACTAAGGAGCTCCACCGGCGGGCCGAGGACGCTGAAAATCGTGCCCGCCGTAATAACCTCCGCCTGGTGGGGTTTCCCGAGGGGGCGGAGAAGGGACTGGCGGCCACCTTCGTCGAAGATTGGTTCACATCCTGGATGCCCAAGGACGCCCTCTCGTCCTGGTTCGTGGTGGAGAGAGCCCACAGGTCCCTGGCGCCCAGGCCTCCTCCAGGGGCTCCGCCGCGCCCCATCATCCTAAAAGTCCTTAACTTTAAAGACCGGGACGCTATCCTGCGGGCGGCACGAGAGAAGGGGCCCCTCCAGTTCCAAAATCATACCATTATGGTATTCCCGGACTACACCAGGGAGGTGCAAGAACTCCGGCGCTCCTACACAAATGTAAAACAAAAGCTGCGGGCCCTAGGCCTACAATATCAGCTCCAATTTCCTGCGCGCCTACGTGTTATCTTCCAAGGCCAAATTCAGTTCTTTGAGTCACCTCAGGCAGCATGGACATGGCTGACGGAGGAACGCCCTCTCCGACAAGGGAATGCCCCTGCCGCGGGGCCTGAGGGCTCCCAGCCCCGGGGGCCTGGGTTGCCGGGACGCCGGCGCCGGCGCCGAACACAATCTCGTAAAGGGCGCCAATCGCAGACAATACCTAGATCCTTGAGCATGGCGGCCCGGGGGTCCCGGGACTCTTCCAGCGGGTCGGGCTCTCCGCCACGCGGCAGGCACTGCTCCGCCGAAGACCGGCCTGGACCGACCTCATCGCCGTCCCGGGTGGGCTCACCCAAACCAGACTCGGACCTTTCTCGCACTCCGACTCTTTGAAGGCCTGGTGGGCTTAGTGTGCCGTCCGCTGACTGCTGGGGCGGGTCGCCGCCGCGCTGGGGCTCGCTGCCACTGGTAGACTTACAAGTGTAACATTCAGTTCTAATGCCGATACATTGCTTATCCGATCTTCTGGAGGGTCCTCCAAGCACCCAAATACGAACGTTGTAGTTTGGTATTGTTCATATGGGGGTCGACAGATGCTTCCGTTCTCGAAGTGTAGGGTGGGGGGAGGGGAGGTTTGGGGAAGTTTTTCCTGTTATGTTTCTATTCTGTTTGTCTTTTGTTTCAGCAACCACGAAATGACATATGTTTCCTATGCAGGAAACGCGCATGCCCCTATTGCATGCGACGGCCCTTACATTTGCGGATTCCCACACACGCTCACGCACCCCTGTTTGACTATGCACTCCACAGTAGTGACCTCCCGACCTGACTGCTAACACTACGCCTAGGGCATCTCTCCACGTGCTGTCGTGGAACGTTAATGGTCTTCTTGATCGACATAAGCGCACGGCGGTCTTGCGGTATGCACAACGCCTCCATATAGACATACTCATGCTTCAGGAAACACACCTCCTTGGGAATCAGTGTCCCTTCCTGGTGCGTTACGGATACGATAGAATATGGCACTCCGGCTTCTCTAGGGGCTCCCGCGGGGTGGCAATTCTCCTGAGGCGCAATCTGCCCCTTGTCCTTTCCCAGGTGACTCACGACCCGCAGGGGTCCTTTGTATCAGTTTGCGGCTCCCTAGCTGGCTCCCCCATCAATCTGATCTCTGTCTACGCCCCCATCGATGCTCACACCTACGCTCACCCAGACCGCTGCTCTGATGAACAATATGCCATTGGGCACCACGATTGTGGGAGGCGATTTAAAGCTGTTTCCTCCCCGGCCCTTGACACCACAGGTCCTCCTTCCATCTCCCGCAAAACGCAAGCGAAGCAACTCCAGAACTGGTCCGAGTCGCTGGGACTCTGCGATACATGGCGTATATGGCACCCCCACACCCTGCAATTTACACACACCTCCACGGCCCACCGAACACAGGCACGCATAGATGCGGTCTTTGTCTCTGCACCTGAGTGCTCAGAGGTTGTAGATGTCCGCATCCTACCGCGAGGTATCTCTGACCATTCTCCAGTGCTTCTTAGTACAGGGACTCCCCCTCCTTCAGCCCGCCAAACATGGAGAATGAACGCTTGGTTCCTCCAAGACAAAGACTTTAAACAGGTGGTGGGGACGGAACTTGAGCATTACTTCCGCACCAACGACGGATCCGTGGCCTCGCCGGGTATCTTGTGGGAGGCCGGAAAGGCGACTATCCGGGGGGTCGCGAAGGGACAGCTCAAGAGCCAAAGGCAGGTGCAAATGCAAGAAATTTCCTCAAGAGAAGCGCAGGCGCTTCGCTTGGAACGACTAGTATCTTTGCCTAATGATGCCGCCCAGGCCCGACAACTTGCTCATCTGCGGGACGAAATTAAGCAACTATCTTTGGACGCTGCCAAGCTCCTATGGAGGTCGTCGGTAGCGCGAATCTATGGCTGGGGGGACAAGAACGGCATGATCCTGCACAGGCTAGCCACCTACCCCAGGGCGAGCCGCATTATCTCAGAAGTGGCGGATGAGGCAGGAATGGTGCACTGCGCCCCTACGGCGATGGCCAACACCTTTGCCACCTATTATCGATGTTTATATGCAGCACGTGTCCCGGACCTCTCGCTCTCTGATCTCCTTGACCGGGGTAAGGTACGTCTTCCCTACCTGGAGGCGGCTGCCCAGAAGGATTTGGAACGGCCCATTTCTTTGAAAGAAATCAAGGGGGCCATCTCCTCTGCCTCTTCGGGCAAGACTCCGGGCCCGATGGCCTTCCCCAGGAATATTACGCGGCGTACCGCGAAATTTTAGTGCCCCGTCTGGCCGCTTTGTTTCAGGAGGCAGTGGAGAGGGGCTCCTTTCCGCCAGAAACTGATATTGCCACCATTGTGGTCCTCCTGAAATCCCAGCCCCCTTCGCGTCATTGTGCGGACTATCGTCCTATCTCGCTCCTCAATACGGAGATTAAGTTGTACGCCGCCATTCTGGCTCAGCGTTTGAAGCCCTACTTGGCTTCCCTGGTCCACGTAGATCAATGTGGCTTCATGCCTCAGCGCGGGACCCGTCACTGCCTCCGGAGGCTGCAACTGGCTCTAGCCCACAGGCACTTGCTAACTCCGTACTTGGCTCTCCTGTCCATCGATTTCGAAAAGGCATTTGATTCGGTGGATTGGACGTATTTGCAGGATGTGCTGACCGAATTGGGTTTTGGGCCTCGATTTAGAGCGTCGGTTCAGGTCCTTTACGCCCACCCGCGAGCGCGTGTGCTGGTCAACGGTGTACTGTCAGAAGCCTTCCCTATTCACAGGGGCACTAGACAGGGATGTCCTCTCTCTCCATTGCTATTCGCCCTGGTTATGGAGCCCCTGGCCGCTCTGTTGCGGGCCGAGGACGGTATTCGTGGATGGGAGTGGCCGAGTGCGGAGGCGGACAAGATCGCACTTTATGCGGATGACGTTCTGATTTTCCTGGCCGATCCGGCCTCCTCGGGGCCACGGTGTCTCCAGACCCTAGAACACTTTGGGCAGGCCTCCGGGCTTAGACTGAACCCTGGGAAGTCCGTCCTGGTTCCTCTGCACCTCTCTAGGGAATGCTACGACTGGCAATCCACCATACCGCTGCGGAGACAATCCTTTAAGTACTTGGGGCTGTGGATCACCCTCCTTCCCGAACTGGGTTGGGCGCTCAATGTTGCCCCAGTTGTTAAAAAGGCCAAAGAAGATCTCCATAAGTGGAAGACTCTTCCCCTCAACCCGTTGGGGAGGGTCGCCCTGTTTAAAATGATGATCCTCCCCAGATTTCTTTACGTCCTCCAGAATACTCCCTTCTGCTTCCCCAGGCCTTGGTTCCGGGAATTGGACAGTATTACCACCAAGTTCCTTTGGAATGGGGGTAGGGCACGCCTGGCTCTGTCTACTTGTTGGATCCCCTCCTTCGACGGGGGAATGGGGATGACGAACCTATACCTTTACTTCCTGGCTGCGCGTCTCCTGGTGGTTCACGACTGGTTCAACGGGGGCTGGTCCGATCCGGCCTACAGGCTCGAGCTGAGCGAGCTGGGACTACCCGCCATTCAATCAATGCTGTACGGGAAGACCATCCCATCCCAGCTACCGGAGGTCACACGCTCCGTGTTCCTGGCCTGGCGGGCCTCGCTGCGTCATACTGGGTGGACGCGTAGGTTCACTCGGTGTACACCCCTCTGGCAAGGGGCTTGGCTCCGGGAAGTTAGTGGGTTGCAGGGGTTTAAATCGTGGGATCTCATTGGAATTACACAGCTGGGGGATGTATGGGCTACAGGCCACCTGCTTTCCTTTCCGGAGCTCCAAGCCCGTTACTCCTTACACTCCTCTCAATTTTATAAGTATTTGCAGCTGAGGCATGCACTCCGGATGCACATTGCGGACGACACGCGGCTCCCCGAACACAGCCCTACAGAGGCTCAGACAATGCTGGGAGATTTAGGTAAAGGGGGCATTTCCCGCATATACCGCACCCTAGTCAACAATACTTCCACCTCCCTGGACAAGTTGAAGGACCAATGGGTGGAATGGGTGGGCCCCTCGACGAGGTGGACTGGCGCGATGCACTTATGGCACCCAAGACAGTCACCACTTCTGCTAAACTTAAGCTGATCCAACTTTACTACTTACACGCCGCTAACCTTACTCCCCTGCGCTTGCATCGAGCGGGCCTGCGTCCTGATGCGTCATGTGCAAGATGCACCCATGCCCCGGCTGACTTCTTCCATGTGGTTTGGTCCTGCCCCCGGCTGGAGAGATTTTGGGGGGCAATTGAGGGGGAGCTAACGGAGGTCCTGGGTTGGGAGGTTCCTCATGACCCGCGGCACTCCATACTGGGAATCCTGGATGGGCTGGATGGGTCCCGGAACGACAAATTATTTTCAATACAGCCATGATGGTGGCAAAGCGGGACATAGCGGTGGCATGGATAAATCCTGAACCGCCGGACATAGGGAGGTGGCGACGGGGGGTGGACTGGTGTGCGACCCAGGAGAGGGCCCTTTACATGGCAAGAGGGTGCCCCAAGAAATATCGACGGGTGTGGGGGAAATGGCTGGGTACGGTAGAAGGCTCGGAATGATTTGTTCCGTTATTGTTATCTGTGCAGGTTTTATGGAGTGCGGGAATGTGGGATACGTTCACTATCAAAATGTCACTGATTCTGGGTCCATCGTGTGCTTGCTGAGTTGTTTCATACGCTGTAAAACAATAAAAATTTGTTTATCAAAAAAACATTCCATTCAGCCAGACACTTATGTTATATAGAAGGGGCTGCAGATGCATGAAGCCCCTTGTTTAATGCCCATAGCTTAGGTGCACATTCCACTCTTGGTCAATGTCAAGAGGGCAATCCCTCATTTAATTGGCAGCATGCCCCATTCAAATGAGGGAACACCTGTGCCCTTCAGCTTGCACTAAATTGTGCCAAGTAGGAAGTATCATATAACTAGTGCACTCCGGAGGGATATGGAAGGTCACAGGGAGTCCCAGGTGCACCAACTAAAGGCAGGCCAGGCCACAAGCAGTGAAACATGGAACAGCAGTGTGAAACCACTGTTCCGCCTTTTACTGCTGCACTCTCTCCAGTGCAGATGTAGGTTCTCAGTTCACACGAGTGCCTGATTCATACATGTTAGCAGACCCAATTTAGACAGGAGACTCATGATTTTTAAAGCCAAAGAAGGTTTTATTTTAGCTTTCTCCTGCCTAAACCTGTCAGTATTTCATAGTTAGTCAATGGGGAAAATAAATTCCCCCGATTGTTTCCACTAGCTACTTCTTTCATGTTTGGAAATGTTGGCATGTATGCTGACAGAGTATTTTTAAGGAATCTAGTTGATGGTTATGGTAGCACTGGATATGCTCAAAAAAGGTGCACATTGGCATAGACTGGGACCCTGCCTTTGATTTCATAAAGTTGTGCAGAATACATGCCCATCATCTCATAATAGAGGAAGGAACACCTGTACTACAGTGCAAGATTATGAGCACACTTTTTTGCCAAGTTTTATGGTTCTCGATTTCTTTCACCTCTCTTCTCAAATCTCTCTTTCCTCCCTTGTCAACCATCTTGTGTGTCTTTCTCTCCAAACCTGTCTGGCACATTCTCTTTTTTTTTTTATCCCTTTGTGGTTTTTCTCATCCCACTTTGTTCTCCCACCCCCTTCCTCTCGCCTGACATTTTTCTCTTATCTCCCGTCTGTCCTGTCTAATTAGTCCTCATTCTTCTCTCTCTTTTCAATACCACCTGTTTCTGCGTCACCTACCTCCCTCTCTACATCTTTCTTGCTTAGCTGACTCTTTATCACGCTTCTCCATTCCTCATCTTTCTCCCATCCATAACAAGGGGCACTTTCTCAAATGTATCTGTAATTTTCTATCTTTGTCACCCCTCTATCCCTCAGCTGTCTCCTTCTTAATTATTGCTGTGCCTTTTATACCTCTTATCTCTCATGTCTCCCCCCTCTAGCTCAGTTACCTTTTTCTTACTTCTCTATCTCTTTATCATCCCTTTCTCACAAGTCACCCACCTATCCTCAGCCATCTTTCTAAACTGCCTGTCAAACAAAATGTGCATGTCTGGACATCAATTCTCTATCTCCCACCTGCCCTAATCTCTCTTAGATATATCTTTCTAACATCTTTGATTATCAACCCTGTCTTTCACATTCTCTGTCTCTCTTTCAGCTATCTTTGTCATCTTTCTATCAGCACTCCTTTCCTTTTTCTCACCTTTCTCTCTACTGTTTCTTTCTCCCCAGTCACTGTCTTTATCATCTTTCTCTCATCTGTCTCACCCTCATGTCCAGCTATGTTTTCCTCATCTATCTGCTTCTGTATCAATGCATTCATGTGTCTTCCCCTCTCAGCTATCTCTCAACGCACCCCATTTTTAGGTCGAGCCTAGCGTTGCAGCGCATGCGCTGCCCGCTTTGCGAGGCATGCAGTATTGAGTATGGCGTGGAAGCTCAGTGGAAGCTCCGCCCACTCTCCGCCCACTCTCCGCCCATCTTTTTTATTGGCTTAGGTCCTAAATGCTGCCTTCCCATTGGTTTTAGGCTTATTAGTCCCTCCTCCTGACGGCCATGTCGTCATTTGTATCCTTACATGGCTACTGGCCCCTTTACTTTCAACACTATTTTGTTCCCCTGGCTCCCCCCTCCCCTCATGCAGTCCGTCACTTCCCGCCATCACCGCCCCCCCCCGCACTCCCGTTTGTGCCTTTTGGCCCGCCCGCACTCCCGTTTCCAATGCAATAGGTCTCGCGTAAATGCGAGTCCTATTGCATTGCAAATGCTTGTTTAAAGTAGTTCGTGCTTGTTACATCGTCCGGCCGTACTGAGGAGGAGTAGAGAGCTGGCACAGGATGGTAGAGTGTCTGTGCAGAAACATGCGCAGTCAGACGTCGGCTCACGGGTTGAGACTGGCATCGCGTTAATCAACCCTAGACCTTTTTGCGGCCCCAATTATCCGGTCCGAATCTCCGCTTGTGCCCACCGGTCCGTGGAAATGGATGGGCTGGACAGACTCGGGCCGCTGCCGGCATTGTTCTTTGTTCCCCGGGGACGCGACCATGCGGCCGGGTAGACAATGGCGGCGTGGGGCGTGGCTTGCCTCTCTTCACCGCGCTCCCGTAAGCTGCCCTGCCCTCTGGAAGCAGCGGAGGTACTTGCTGGCCCGGCCGCTCTCCGGTGATCCCGCGCTGCAGCCCCCGATGGACTCCGATACCAGGTGAGAGTCAGCTGTGCTCTAAGGGACGGCCGGACGGGAAGGCTGGACGCCAGGCTGTCCTTCCGGCAGCTCCGTCCTTCCATGTCCTCTCTTCTTCTTCCGAGGAGCTGCATGTCTGTCAGTCACCATGCCCGTTGCACTGCGCGTGGAGCCGGGGAGCCCAGAGGGCTTTGTGGGCAGAAGTAAGTGTGTTGCTCTTACTTTCTCACGTTTGAATCAGCAGGTGCGTTTTTTTCAGTATGCGTTTGCTTGAAGCAATGTCAGGGCGCAATTAGGCTTGAGGTGGTCAAAATCTCATTTGAATGCCTGAAAAATAACGTGTTTTTTGATATCTCATCATGCGAATCCTTAGCTCTACTTCTTGCATTTTTAAAGGGCGAGTACCTGCACTTCTCATCAGACGTCCAATACTTTTAATATGGGAATTCTGGCATTTCTAGTTTTTCAGTATGTAGCCATCAGTTTAAACCATTCTGAGTAAAGCCTGATATGACCTACACCTGAGCTGTGCCTGTCCCTGTGTTGTCTACAGCGCTCACCTGACACGTAAGGTGACATGGGGAATGACAGCTCAGTATTGGCAGCCGCCATCATACCTCATCTGGAATTACTACTGGTGCCAAGATTTTGTGAAAGTCGGAGCTTCCTAGGAGGATTTCACACTCGGTGCTCACTCGCATGAACACTGCATCACATGCTTTGACACAACAGAGATAGGAGTGAGAGAGTGTGATGCACTG
The DNA here is from genome assembly GCA_963921515.1 of Calotriton arnoldi. Classification (NCBI taxonomy): domain Eukaryota; kingdom Metazoa; phylum Chordata; class Amphibia; order Caudata; family Salamandridae; genus Calotriton; species Calotriton arnoldi. The sequence continues at coordinate 372,571 of CAWUFW010005765.1, forward strand.
GCTACACTTTGCTGCTTGTATCTTCTCTTCCGCCCATGCACGAATCTGTGACTGGTCAGGAGGGCGACAATTACAGACATCAGATGCCAGCTCAGTGCGGTATCTCTGGTAATTTGTTTCTTGATCTAGATACTTGTTGCTCTGTCTCTTTATTCCCCATGGTCTTAAGTTTCTGATTTGGTCCCTGCTGGTAATTGTTTGCTGCAATTTGCTGATTCTTGAAAGTTTGCATTCTTTATGGAATAACCTTGCTCAGATTTGCTAAACGTTTATGTTGTTTGGACCTTAGCCAATGGGAACTAGTTTTTCCATTGAACCTTTTTGGACTTTGATACTGCCTAAGTCTGAAGACGTGATTGTTTCACTTTCACTTCTACTCATCATCAGATGCTCGGCTGCACTTGCATTCGGTGCTTTGGACTATACCATTTCCCACTGAAAGGCAATATTTCTCTCCATGTGTTCCCATACCTGGCATGTCACGCAGTTTGATGCTTACTTTCCATCCATGTTAAAGAACAGTAGATGTTTCAGCACCCAGGTTAATGTGCTGCATAGCTAAATACATATAAGGTCCCAAAGGCGACACCGATTGCATTGCAAATGCTTGTTGTCTCTGCTCTCACCTGTCTCCCCTCTCTTGCAGTTCACCTATCAATCCTCCCTACCCCAATAATCTATTTTTATCTAAGCTGCTGTCTCTTTATCAACCCTCACTCTCTCACCTGTCTCCCTCTCTCTAAGGGGCTCATTATGATGGCGGAACGATCGCCACCGCCGGGCCGGCGGTGGCGATCGTTCCGCCATCACAATGAGAATTACCCACCGCCATATTAGGATGGCGGTGGGTATCGTGGCGGACGCAAAGTCCGTCCGCCGCTTTACCGCCAGTGGCAATCGCACCGATTGCCTGGCGGGCAGAGCAGGGCCACTAATATGGTGGCGGGTGCCTAGCAGGCACCGTCCGCCATATTAGGATGTGGGAAAATAAAGGCCGCCATGGAAAGGCTGGCGGGGATTGGGTTCGGGGGCTGGTTGCTGGCCCCCCTTGTGTTGGGGGGAGGTGGGGTGCACTTGGGGGGCCATTTCACTGCGCCAAGTGGCAGGCACTGTGTGGTGCCTGCCATGTGGTGCAGCAAAATGCCAGACATGCGATTTTAACATCGCGGCGGGTGCTGCTGTCAGCAGCACCCGCCGCAATGTTACATTTCAGAATGCGACCGCCATGGTGGCGGTCGCATCCTAATTCGTGGTGCGGGACCGCCGCATGTCTGACGGGCGGTCCACACACCGCAGGATGGCGGTCGGACTCAGGTCCGCCCGCCATCCTAATGAGCCCCTAAGTGCCTGCATCAGTTTCTATTTTTCCCCTTAAACTATGTCCTACTTTCCCTCTGAACAAAGTCTTTCCCACCTGTCTCTCCTCTCTCACACTGTCTCTCAGCTATCTCTTTTTACCCCTGTCTCTCACCTAACTACTTATTACTCTTGTCTGTCTCAGACCTCTGTCTTACTCTCTCACTTAACTCTTTCTCACCTCTCTCTATATAATCTACCGTTCTCTTTACCCACCTCTCTCTCAGCTGCCTCTTACCTCTGTATCACTTCTCTCTGCATTGACCCCCCTACAACCCTCTCAGCAGTCTCTATAACATATTTCTCAGATGTACATTCCCTCACCTCTCAGTTATTTCTTCCCCTCTGTCTCTGAATTAACCCCTCTCTTTCTCACCAGTGTGCTCTCTTTCTTTCTGTTTCTCTCTGAGCTCTTTCGCACCTTGCTTTCTTTATCACCTTTCTTACACCTGTCTCCTACTCTCCATCTCTGTCTCTCTCACCTATCTCTTAGGTGCCTCTTTTTCACCTGTCACCCCTCTCTACTGTGTCTTTTCTTGGCTGTCTCTTTTTCACTCCTTTGTCACACCTGTCTCGCCTCTATTTCCCTATTGGTCCTTTCTCATTTTTATGCCTGTTACATCTTTGTCTTTCCATCGATCTTTCAGCTGTCTCCTTTTTTTTCCTGTCTTAGGCTTCCCTCTTTTCTCCCCCTCTCACGTTTGTCTCTCCAACATATATCGCTTCATACTTCCATCTCTCTCTGCTGTTTCTTTATTTTTCTTTCTCTCTATAGCACTCTCTCTCTCTCACACTCACACAAAAAGACACACTCTAACCTTTTCCTCCTTGTCTCACCTATATGTTGTGTCTTCTACCTCTTTTCTGGTCTCTCAGCTGCTCCCACGACCTTTTTTTGCTCCTCTTTTCTCTGTCCTCTCTGCCGTATTTTCGCTCTCCCTGGCATGTCTGGAGACATGGAGACGCCTTTTTACCAGGCTCTCTCAATAAGCAACAACAAATTATGTTGCAAGTTTGCTCTTTTCATTATAAAAGCACTGTGCTGGGTTTTTGCTGGAGCTGCACACTGCAAAAGCAGCTCAGCCCATGTCACCAAGATCACAAAAGGCAACATTTGATTTATGTGCAGTTTCGTTTCACTGATGGCAGTCACTTGTTAGTGTTCGCTGCAGGTTAAACATCATTTTACAAAAAGCTCATGAAAGCTTTGTTTTAATGCTTCCGCAGTGCCTTTGCGATCTCTTAGGATAGGGGTCGCAAGGGCAGGGGTCGCAAATGTGACCCCAGGCGACCCCTAAATGACGTCCATGGTTTAGCCGCGTCTTTCTTGGGTTTCAGGATCAGAACAATGTGGCTTGTTACCAAGAGCGGGTTATCTCTCTTCCTCTTTGGTTACAAAGCTTTTTCCAAATGGGGACCAGTACAATTAACAGAGTCTTATACAATTCTCCAGTAATCCCATTTGGACCTGCATCCTTACCATTTTTAAGTTTTCCCACTTGTTCCACTATTTCCTTGTCTAAAATGTCTATTTCCAAACCTGCATTTTCTTGATTCCCCAGGGCTAATAGGTTCTTATCTAACAGCCATTCTCTACCATGTAGAAGGCCTGACGTAATATCCTACGTATAAGTATGTGAAATGTGCCTTCACATAACTGTTTGTATTCCCTGATCTGTCTGGGCCAGTCTCCCATTCTCTGGGTCTCTCAATAAGTCAATATAGTTTCTGGACTGGTCTGACTTAGTCTTCCAGGCCAGGAGGCCCCACTTTTTCACAATATTCAAAGTGTTGCATCCTATTTGCTTGCCAGCGTTCCTGAATCCTTTTTTCCACCCGAATTGCAAACTGGCCTTGCAGCTCTTCTAACTGGGTTCTCAAAGGAACGACCCTAAGAGGGGACACACCTGGAAAATCCTCAATCTCCTTCTTTTTCTTAGCAATCTTTTTCAGCACATTTTCTTCTACAGTCCCTCTCTCTTTCCTACGTTCATATGAAAATATCATTATTACCCCTCTTATGAAAGATTTGAATGTATTCCAGACAGTCTGCCATATCTAAGTTTATATTAAAAAACTCTTTGGTCTTCTCTTTATGACATTCAATAAAACCTTCATTCTGAAGTGCGGTTTTATCTAGGGTCCATCTAGCACTGCCCAACACTGTTGGAAATTCTAGGGTTAGTGCTACAGCTGAGTGGTCCGATAATGTTGCTGGAATATGAATCACTGACATAGCCAATCTTGCCATATGCCTGTCTATAAGGAAGTAAACCGTACTAGAGTGATGCCTATACTTTTTTCGAAAAAAGGTAAAGCTTTTCTGCCCAGCAACCATTGTTCTCCAAATATCTACTGGCCTTAGATCTTGTATCATGTTCCTCAGATACACTCTCGTTTTTGGAGTAGGTGTATAATTACATTTGCCTGTTCTGTCCAGCTCTTTATCTAAAATAACATTAAAATCATCCCTATAATCTTCGAACTTGTTGCTTCTAGCAGTTGGCATTGTAAAACATTTAGGAATGATGGATCGTCACTGTTGAGACCGTATACCTCGCACAGGTCCATTTTGTCTGCCCAGTGACTAGGGTGGCCATATTCCACCTCATTGAGCTGTCTGGTTTATAATGTTTGAGCCGGACACCCACATTCTTCTTAATGATTATGACTACTCCCTTTGTACTGTCCACCTAATCTGTGCAAATTGTGTCTTCTATCCACCAACATTTCTCAAAACAGGCCCTGCATTTAGTTTTCTCTAAATAAGCCTCCTTGAGGATGATAATGTGGACTTTATTGCACTGAAGATATTCCACAATTAGTCTCTGTCTTTTCCTAGTTCTTAGACCATTTTCGTTCTATGTGAGGACCTCTATCTGTTTCCCTATCATTTCTAAAGTTATCCTATCTTAAGACATAGCCCCCTGATTCTCCTTTCACCAGAAGACATCTGTGCGTAATGATCAGAGCTATATCTCCATTTCTCATCGAAAAATAGGCCTTTACTGACCTGTGACTTGAGGATTCTTTTTTTTTCTAAATTCCCCATGCTCCACACCCGCACACGCCCACCCTTAGGAATCTTCCCCACTTTAATTGGTCTCATCTTCTTGCTTTAAGGTTCTTCTGGGTGGGGGTGTTGCATACATGTGTCAATTAGTGCTGGTAGTCCATACGGACCTGAACGTGCTTAAGTGGCTCATACATTACATTGAAAATCAGTGTTTACCCTACATTCAATCATGTACACACTAGATTAGGGGTTAAGCTTCATTTTCTTAATTAACTCATTCGCCTCCTTTCCTTCCCTGAGGTTGTACATTTCATTTCTCAACATCACCTTGAGGAGGACTGGAAATTTAAGCTGTACTCTTGCCCCTAGGCTTTTCAGTTCATTCATTTTAGTACTTAACTTCCATTGTTTTTTAGCAGTAATCTTTCCGAAATCTGGTCTCATCTGATAAGAAAAACTGTAGAAAGTCAATGAACTCTGTTTTAATGCTTTACTTAGGATTAGATCTTTTATAGCAAAGGTTTGAAAGTTGACCAAGACTCCCAGGGGAGATTTCCGATTCCCACTTTGCTTAAAGGGATCTCTATGTACTCTCTGTATTTCAGCTTCTATATCAAGATCTTGTCTGTTTTGAAGAGACCCTGTCTCAACACTCTGGGTGCAAATTCCTTAGGGTTGCTGCCCTCAGCGCCCTCTGGTATACCCAGTGTTCTAATGTTATTTCTCCTTGCATGTAATTCGAGCCTCTCCAAGTACTCTATTAGTAGATTGTTTGGTAATTTCAGGGCTTCTATCTGCTGTGTGCTATCTTGGAGGCTTAGCTTTACTTTCTACATATTTTCTTCTAGAGGTCTAGTACGCTCAACTAAATCGTCTAATTTAACATTCAAACTCTGACACGTTCCTTAGCTCACCTTCTGATTTTGCTCTGATGCCTCAAATCTTGTCATTATCACAGACTTGAGACCTAAAATAATGTTTCTCAAGTCTGTACTGCCTTCCTCTCTTTGGGCCTGAGGACTTTTTGAGGAGCTGTTACTCCCCGCTGAGCCAGGATCGCTACCTCAAGAGTCATTCTCCCTTGCTGCACCTAATGTGCTATCTAGTGGTTGTAAACTCTTTAACCTATAAGGGGGCTTGTATTTCAATTGTTATTCCATCTTTAATAGGTGATTCAGCTTCCTTGCTGCCTCCATGGCTAATGTCCGGATTTTGGGCATCTCCATTGTTAGAATCCATGATCCTAAAGAAGGACTTTATCAAGGGTGTTTTTTTTTGTTATCTTCTCCCTTGGCTCCCCCTTTCTGACTTCTAGATTTGCTGTAAGTACTGACATGGGTACGGGGGGCTTACTGGCTGGTTGCACTTTCCTTACGGCTGTGGAAATATCCTTATGTTTCTCCTTGCTCTGATACTCCCCTAATTCAATGCCTCTAGTAAATGTTCTTGTTAATGTTGACCTGAGGGTGTATCTGTACCTTCTTCTTCTCAACGACTTTATTCATAGTGGTATGCTCTTTATTCTGCAAATCAGCTTGAACTACAGCTATAGCTACAGGGCTCCAACTCTCTCTCCTCACAAAAGAGTATGTATCCAGGGGGACATGAGGTAAATTATTTCTAGTCAGAGATGGGGCAGTGGCATACAAATTTGACTGTATGTTATGTGAATCTCCCTGTGCACCGTAATTTAACGTGTCGACTGAATGTCCTGTGTAGCAGCACCTCTGACCTCCTGGCCAGGGACCTGCTCTCTCCCTCTGCAGCTCCGCTGCTGTGCCGCTGCCTCTGCCCTGTGCAGTGCTCGGTGCTGGCAGGTGTTCGCGCCACTGCCTGGACTGGGTTGTGCCCATTTTCTGACCCTCAGTAATTGTGCTTGTTTAGTGCCATTCTCTGTATTTGCTGTTATTGTGCCATAATCTTTGTGCCATTCTCTGTATTTGCTGTTATTGTGTCATAATCTTTGTGCCATTCTCTGTATTTTTGGGCTAATCTCTGCCCGTTCCCATTCTCTTCCCGCCGCTGCTGCCCCCGCAGCCCCTCCCCCCTGCTGATTCCCACTCCTGCCTCCCAGCTGCGACTCCCTCCCCCCTGCCATATTTAAATGGCGGCCGCGCGCAGCAGGCGCGCCACTGGCACGCCAAAAGCAAGCCCGTCTGCGCCCGTCCGTGACCTGACCAGCGCCAAGGACCCTGGATCTCCGAGCATCCACTGCCACGACTCAGCCACCCTACTCGCACTCAACCCCGGAAGAAACAACAACTGCGAGCTGCCACCAGACTTTCACCACCCTCCACACCCCCACGGACATTGCCCCAGCACCGCACGCTAACGCCACCGAAGCCCTGAAATGCCTCCTCCTCAACGTGGGCTCCCTGCACAAACACACCATAGAGATCTGGAACCTCATCGACACCCTCTCGCCAGGCGTCAGCTTTTTCACAGAAACCTAGACCAACGCCGCCTCCGCCCCCGACATTGCCACCGCCATATCGGACGGATACAAAATCCAGAGGAAGGACCGCCCCAACCACCCAGGAGGAGAATTCGCCATCGCACACAAGAGCTCCCTCCAACTCACCACCTCCACCACGAGTGACTCCGTCTCCACCACCGAACACCTTCACTTCCAGGTCCAGACCAGCCCTAGAACCACACTGCATGGCACCCTCGCCTACAGACCCCCTGGACCTCCCATGTCATTCGCCACCACCATCGCTGACCTCCTCGCACCCAACGCCATCGCCTCGCCTCCATGGACTACATGGACTACATACTCATCGGAGACCTCAGCTTCCACTTCGACTCCCCCAGCGACCCCAACTCTGACACCCTCCTGGACAACCTCACCAACATCGGACTGAAACAGCTCATCGCCACGCCTACACACTAGGCAGGACACACCCTCGACCCCATCTTCACAGGTGGGAACAACATCCGTTTCAGCCACACCACGCAACCCCCATGGACAGACCACCACTGCGTACACTTCCTTGTCAACAAACCCACGTCGCCCAAACCCGCACCCCGCCCCTTTGGAAGAAACTGTAGCAAAGTCACTGAGGAGCAGCTCGACTCCACCCTCAACCACGACGCCCCCACCACCTCAACCAACGACAACTTCGCAGCCAAAGAACTCCACAGATGGATCTCCAACTGTGCAGACGACCTCGCACCCCTACGTAACCCCGACAGCGCCCCAGGAAGGCCACCTGGTTCACCACCGACCTCCAAGAATCCAGACGCACCTGCAGACGTCTCGAGAAGAACTGGAGAAACAGCAAGACATCGGAAGATCGTGCCACCTACAAGAACGCCATGACGGAATACCATTGTGCCATTCTCTGTATTTTTGGGCTAATCTCTGCCCGTTCCCATTCTCTTCCCGCCGCTGCTGCCCCCGCAGCCCCTCCCCCCTGCTGATTCCCACTCCTGCCTCCCAGCTGCGACTCCCTCCCCCCTGCCATATTTAAATGGCGGCCGACCAAAAGGACCTTCATCTAGAACAAGATCCTCGCCAACTCCAAGGAACTCTTCAGCATCATCCAGGAATTCACCTAGCCCCCCAGCGAACCACGGTCATCACCCCATCCCAGGATCTCTGCAACACGCTCGGCTCTTACTTCCATCTGACAATCAAGGGCCCATACGACAACTTCAACGACCAGACACCCGACTCCAAAACCACTTTCTACTCCAGCTACGCCAGCCAGCCCACCGTCTCCTCCTGGACCCCAGTCACCACCGAAGACACCATCTTGCCCATGAAAGGCATCCACCCAGGAGCCCCCACAGATCCCTGCCCCCTGCACATCTTCCACAGAGCCGCCATCGCCATCGCTCCAGAACTACGACGCACCATCAACACCACCTTCGGAACCAGCATATTTCCTGACGACTGGAAGCGCGCAGAAGTCAGACCCCTGCTCAAGAAGCCCTCATCAGATCCCACGGACCTTAAGAACTACTGACCCATCTCCCTCCTCCCCTTCGCGGCCAAAGTTACCGAGAAGATCGTCAACTCCCAACTAACAAAATTAATCGAAGAAAACTCCATCCTCGACCCCGCCAAATCCGGATTCCTCAGCTACCACAGCACCGAGACCAGGCTACTCGCTGCCACAGATGACATCCGCACCCTCCTCGACCAAGGAAACACCACAACCCTAAACCTACTCGACCTCTCTGCAGAGTTCGACACTGTCTCCCACCGCACACTCACCGCCAGACTCCACGACGCTGGCATACAGGGAACTGCCCTCGACTGGATCTGCTCCTTCCTCCCCGGAAGAACCCAAAGAATCAGACTGCCACCCTTCCTCTCTGAACCCACAGAAATCAACTGCGGAGTACCCCAAGGATCATCGCTCAGCCCCACGCTCTTCAACATCTACATGGCCCCATTCGCCGCCATCGTCAGACAGCATGGACTCAGCATAGTATCCTACGCCGACGACACCCAGCTCATCCTCTCCCTCACCAAGGACCCCTTCACCACCAGACTCAACTTCCAGGAGGGAATGAAGGACGTCACATCCTGGATGAGCAACAGCTGCCTGAAGCTCAACTCTAAGAAGACAGAGGTCCTCGTCCTTGCCCCTCCCCCTCTTCATGGGACAACACCTGGTGGCCCACCGCCCTCGGCAGCCCCCCGCCCCCACGGACCACGCCAGAAACCTCTGCATCGTACTCGACTCCTCCCTCTCCATGACCCGATAGGTCAACGCTGTCGCCTCCTGCTGCTTCAACACCCTCTGCATCCTCCGAAAGACCTTCAAATGAATCCTCCCTGAATCAAGGAAGACTGTCACCCACGCACTCATGACCAGCAGACTGGACTACAGAAACGCCCTCTACGCCGGGATCAACAAGTCTCTGCTCTGCAAACTCCAGACCATACAGAACACCACAGCCAGACTCGTCCTCGGCGTCCCTCACTATGAACACATCACACAACACCTGCGGAACCTCCACTGGCTCCCCGTTGAGAAGAGAGTAACGTTCAAGATACTCACCCACGCCTACATATGCCTCCACAACACCAGACCCAATACCTCAACGGGAGAATCTCCTTCCACGTACCCAAGAGAAACCTCCGATCTGGCGACCTCGCCCTCGCCGAAACCCCGTGCATCCACAGAGCCAGAACAGCTGGAAGAACTTTCTCCTACATCGCGGCCAAGACCTTGAACGAGCTACTGACGGACATCAGACGCGCCCCCTCTCTGAACATCTTCAGGAAAACACTCAAGACCTGGCTCTTCGACTGAACGGAGCTGCTTACCCCCCACCCCCAGCGCCTTGAGACCCTCACGGGTGAGTAGCGCGCTTTACAATCCCCTGATTGATTGATTGATTGATTGATTGTGTGGTTATTGTCCAACTGCAGTTTCCCCTTGCTCTACTGCAATATCCAGCAGCGGGTTCAGTCAGCTTGCTTGTACTGACACTGCTAGCATTTCCCTGGAGGTGAATCCTGGCTGTTGCAGCACAGCTGCGTCTCAAAGAGCTGCCGCCCAATACCAAAATGTATCTAAAGAACAACCATGCCTGTTAAGGTGCAGCAGATGCATTTGTCATGCGGTACGTATATATGAGTCTTTTAAAAAAATTATCCCTAGCACAAAAGTTTCAGATATCGAACCCAGCAGTCCTATGCCATTTCATGCCCTACATTCCTCCCATGAGAGAACCAGTGGTGTCAGCAGGCCGCCTTCTTCCTCCTGAATGTGAATAATTGTTATGTATGTACATAACTGCCATCTTCTGTTTCTGAGAGCATGACCTACAATCAATGTCTGCTTTCCTATAATTTATCAGGTAGTGTCTTCGTATCTATTCTTCGTGGTCAAGATTTCTTAGAGATAAATGATTTACATGTTGATCTTCCATTAGAGAATCTTCCTAAAACTGGGGTGTGTGTAGACTGAATGATGTGGAACAAAAATTTAGAAGGGAATCTAATGAGATAAGAGTAAGAATTAGTAGACATTTGGATGACGCAAGAGAAATTGTATTGCAAGAAGCAGCTGAAGAGAGATTTAGAAATTCAAAGATACATTCTAATTAAACAGGAGAACAAAGGAGTTGTGTGCATGAGGCATGAGAAGTCTGAAAATTAAGAAACGTTTGAAATTATTGGGAAGAGTGAATTTGGTTATCATTTTAAGGTTGATGGTGATTATTTGAAGGATGAAGGGCCTATATATGGAGGAATTTATTATGTTTGTGGAAAGACAGCTGATTTTAATTTGCCAATGAATTAGGTGGGCAGTTACTTGGCTTTATTTTTCCCCAGAGTGTATCAAGTGAATGAAATAAGTGACACTGGTCTTAAAAGAGTGGAACATGGATTTGGATTAGTGCTTGTGGATATATTTTGTGTGTTGATTCCTCCTATTGATGTTGCTTTGAATGATGTGAAGATTAGAATGTTGTTGGCTCTGGTAGATTGCATTGCTGCTAAAACTGCAGGTACATTAACAAAAATCCATGAAGAAATGATTGCTGTTCAGGAATGGTGATTCAAAACAGAATGGCTTTGAATAAATTGCTTGTGAAAGAAAGCGAAGCACGCTCTGTCTTGAAGGTCCACCAGTGTTGTACAAATCTACCAGAAAATAGTAAGCTAATTAATCAATATACAAATGATATTACTAACATTTTGCATGAGATAAACTCTTTTGGTGAAGAAAATTGGTGTGTGGGAGATGGTTGGTTCATGGTTTAGTGTAACTGGAAATTGAATTACAAATGTTGGTGAATAGTTTGGTGATGTAGGTGGTGGAATGATACATAAGGTTTTAACAGCACTAATAATAATTTTACTGTGCATAATTGGTCTACTACTTATTTTAAAAATGTTAATGAAAAGAAAGAGAATGGAAATCGAGCTCGAAGATATAAAGTCAGATGTTTATGATGAGCTGAAGGCCTTGCAAGAAATGAGAAAAAGAAACACTATGAATAGAAGTGGAGTGTTGTTTCTGATGATTCTAAATCATCAGAGGGAGGGACTGAGAATGAGATATTAGAATGAATAAAATTGTGTGTTTAAGTTAGCATATGAAGGCAGCAAAACTATTTTTTGCCCTTTATCTGATTGCACTCAAAACGTAGCTTTTAAAAGTTGCATTGTGCATTTCATTAGGTTTTCTTTAATACAGTGTTTTTCCTCTCTTCATAAAATAGTTGAAATGTGCCCTGTTTTGCGGTGATGTTTATTTTTAAGGTACTGATTTACTAGTTCTAAAGGAAGCCTGCTTGCTGCTGGAGGAACATGCATATAATGTTTCAAGGTTGATGTCTTTGCAGGCAGAATTGTGTTTTATTCATATTTCCAAACAGCTATTGTTTAGTAATGCAATGTTGCTTCCACTTGTATGTAGTCTAAAGGTTCTACTTGTTTATTCATTTTGTGAGGGTTTCTAGAGTGAGCTTTTTTCACGTAATGACACTTCCGAATGATGATTGGCTTTTATTAATGTAACATTAGGAGTATTACCCATGCTGCTACTTCACACCATGCTTAGGGCCTGATTCTGGGCCTTTGAAATTCTATAGGAACTGTTGTTTTTGGGGTATAGACCAGTGCTTTTTCCCTTACTCATAGAGGCAGACTCCATGTCAGAGTGCTCATTGATCTTATACTTAAAATACTTTTCGGATGTGGTTAAGCTTATATTATCCTTCCATTGACTTAAATTGACTGACAAATCATTTGTCTTCTTGCCTTCCGTATTGATTCTTAATTAAATAAACCTTCATGGTTTGTTCTTTGAATTCTTGTCATGTGTGAATTTTCCTGTTTGGATTTCCTAAGTGGGTTTTCTTGTAATTTTATGCCTCGGGCCCTCGTCCTTTGGGACTCAAACATAGCCCCGAACCGTCCAATTGGCCCTTTAGTAGCATAAGCGGCAACAACAGAAAGGATTCAGTCATGTGGGAATTCTTCACTCATCCCCCGGGGAGAAGAAACTAAATGGGAGGAGGGTCAACTGCAAGTTATGTTATCAAACATTAAGCAGGGGAAGAGTAGACTCTACTCAGTTGGGACTTCAACAATGGACAATACCTCAAGTTGAAGCATGAAAAGAAGTACAGTAAATTCCTGGAGAAGCAGGAAAAAACAACACCAGCAAGACAGGAGTCAGTGAGAACTCAAGACTTTCTAAATGTTCTGTAAAAGGAGCTGCAGGACGTGGAGCAGAACAATCCCCACCTCAGCATCTGTCCTGTGTAGCTGGTGGTTCATTTTGAAGCATACTGTCGCAAATATATTACTAAAACATGGTGTGGTAGTGCACAGTCATTTACAGACATCACATTTTCAGCAAATTGTTTCTATTTACCTATCACTAAGTAAAGCGTCTTGATTTGTTTTGATCCTGTTAAAATATTCATAGCCATCACAATTCACAATTGGAAAAAATGTGGTTTCCTAACTGCTGATGTATTTTTAGGTATTTGTACAGTTGGCACATTTATTTTACAGGTATTTAAATGTTGTTCTGAGTTAGAAAAAAACTGACATCCTACGGCCTTTCCTGTCACCGTCCCTGTAGCGCAGTCTGATGCGCCACATATGGCCAAGAAACATGGCAACGGTGCAGGCGAACAATGGTCTGGCATCTGATTTGAGAATTCTCATGGCCGCCTAGTAATCTTGTGTGCCTATTTGCCCACAAATAGGTTTTAGCCACTTCGATCTAGGCTGTGCGTAAGCCGGACATGCGAACATAACGTGCGGCATGGATTCTGTGGGGCAATTTCTTAATGCTAATGTGTTGTTATGCCACCTGCTTTGTAAATTGTGCAGAGGAAGGGAACCGAGCCTAAACTGGATGTACAGTTTTCTATCAAGCGGTATTAGAATTAAATCTAAATAAGGCTCCAAATAGCTGGTTTGCTTATGGAGTCTGAATTCCACCGTTAGCCTCCCCCAGGAAGATTTCTGGCAGGCTATCTCTGTGTCCCGATCCCAGTAATGTTGTTTGATTTTACTTCTTTGCGGCAGGGGTATACTAGGGTTATCCCAAACTTCCTGTAGCCCTATATCTGTTAGAAGCCTCCTTATATTGCGCAGCCAACTAATCTCTTTGTTTTTATCAAGGCGGGTTACTTCTGTCATGGCATTTGCGTAAGAGGAGAGTTCCGGGACTGTTCTAATTCTAACCCAGAATAGCAGCGGGCGGAGCTTAGCAATATCATTTATCGGTCTCCTACCCATGTCCAACATTAAAGGGTAAAGTGGAGTGTTCTGGGGTAGCAATACCAGATTCCTCAGAACTTTGTGCTCAGATTCGGTGAGCTCCTCTAAATTATCAAAACCCCATAGTTCTGACCCATACAGGGCAGAGTTGACTGCCTTTGCATCATAGACTTGTAGTGACGCGGCTACTGGTTTGCTTGTTGACAGGTGATAATTCTTCCCTAGTGCCCCTACTATATGTTTGTGTTTTAGAACCATCTTTTGGACTTGGGGTCTCCATGACATTTTCTCGGAAAGTTTAACGCCTAAATATTCAAACATGTTTACTCTTTCTAGCAATACTCCTCCCAGTGATGGTCTACCCTATAAGATTTATGGGTTTTAGAGTCATAAATGTAGTTTTGGTGGTGTTTATCACTAGGCCTGCATATCACAAACACATTCAAATCTATCTATGAGTAACTGGAGCCCGCTTGGGGTTTTGGACACCAGCAAAGTATTGTCTGCAAAGAGGAGGGTCACAATCTTTTCCCCGCCTAAAGTTGAAGCGTCAGCAGGTTTTATGGAAAGAAATCGTACTATATCATTCATGTAAAGTGAGAAGAGTGTGGGCGCTAATATGCATCCCTGCCGTACTCCCCTGCCGACAGGGATTGGGTCAGTAAGTTGCCCCTGTGTACCCAACCTCACTCCAGCAAAGTTGTCTTCATGCAGCCTTATGACTAAGTTTAGAATTTCAGTTGGAATTCCCATATTGTTAAGTACCCACCACAGCTACTGTCTTGGGACTAGGTCGAACGCTGCCTTCAAATCGATGAAGGCTATGTACAGGCTACCCTTGCCGATTACCACCGTTTTCCAGTAAAGGAGGAGAAGGCGGAACACCTGGTCGACTGTCCCAGTTTTTTCCCTGAAACCGGCTTGAAAGGGGGTTAAAATAGCATATTCATCAGCCCACGTCTGTATTTTCTGTAAAAGCGCTCGGCAAAATACTTTTTGCTTTGCATCAATTAGGCTAATGGGCCTATAAGTACAGGGGAGTTCTCTGTCCCCTTTTTTGAATATGGGGACCACTGCGGCCCCTCGCCAAGAGCTCGGAATCATAGCACCTCTTGCTATGGCGTTTGAGAGCAATAAAATGTAACGGGACCAACTCGGACTGTCGGATAGAAAAAGGTCCCCTGGTATGCCGTCAGGGCCTGGAGCTTTTGACTGGACTATCCTGCGAATGGAGGCTTCGATGTCCTTTATTGAAAAGAAGCCACTGCCTGGTGGCTTGGCTGTTTTAAAAACTTCCCTGAGCAATGGTGGTGCATCATTGTCTTGATAAAGTTGGTGGAAAAGATCATACCAGGCAGATGCCAAGATATAATTTGGAGGGATGGCGCTCCTGCTTAGTCGCCCCATACTAATAATGCCCAAAACTTCTTCAAATCTCTTGCTTCACAGGCTTCCTTGATTTGCTGCCAGCGTAATTCATCCCACTCTCTTTTAGCTTTTTGTAAGAATGATTTGTATTTCTCCCTCGCAGTTTTAATGTCTCCTCTATCTTTAGATTTAATTGCCTTGAATAGTTGGATTCGAGAGGTTCTACACTCTTTGTTAAACCAAGTTGTAGGGTATCTTTGGGTGTTCCCAGGTGTTGGCCGATGCCTAGCTCAGTGAAATATGAGCCTAATTGCTTGAAGAGGTCTGTATGGGCATTAGTTACCTCGACTAACCCTCTTGTTTTCTCATGTAACAGCTCTAGTTTGGTCACACCTTCCAGCAGGTCATTGTGCAACCCAGATAGTTTATCTTCGTGTGGTTTCTTGCACCACTTTGAGCGGCGTTGATCATTGGATGTCTGAACTTCCGTTGTTATCTGGTGGACTGTGGTCTGAATACTAGGTCCCCCCCAAGTCGCTCTCATACTGAAACTGAGTGGGTTATGGTCGCTATCAATGGTTTCTTCCACGGACACATTGATGACTTGGCCCCATAGCTGCAGATCTATCATGATGCAGTTGATTCGGCTCGGGCTATGTACCCTGTTAAAAGTGTGGGCACCCATTTTATCTGAGCTTGTCCTTCTGTTGGCTGCTGTTAGCCCGTACTCTAGGGTTAAACTTTTAACTTTAAGTGCTACTTGGGACCATTTCTTGATCGGGGGAGGTCTAATGGGTGATGGACCACTCGGCTTCTTCCTCGCTTGACTCAGTCGCATAGCTTCTATCTAAAGGCTCGAATGTGACATTCAGATCGCCTGCTATCAACAATGGATTTTGGGTAGTTCTTTTATCCAACAGTTCTCCTAACTGTTTGATGGTAGCAGATGGACTACCCCCCCTTGTTCCTCTGGCATATATATTATGAATATCTATAGATTTGCCTTCACGGCCCTTCAGGCAAATCCCCGTTTTATCTGGGCTGTTTGAACAGAGGAGTGTAATCTTACAGCCCAGGGCTATTTTGACCCAAATGAACAACCCCCCCCAGCTGGGCGGCCTTTCCCTGTTGAGACTGCAGGACAATGGTAACTAACGTACCCTGCCTTGTATATGGGGGCTAAGCACCAGGTTTCCTGCAAAAGAAGATGTCATAGCCCTCCATAAAGTTGTTCCAATGAGGGAGGGACAATTTGTTGCTTACCCCTGCCACATTCCAAGAGACAAGCCTTAAGTTCGCCCCTTGGTCTGGGCTGAAGTAAGTCACGTTATTCAGGTTTTCTTTGTTTCTAAAAATAATAAGCCCCTCTGCCATATCTTGGGCTACTAAACTAGTGTCTATGAGTGGCCCCTTACACATTGATATTCCTCTGCTGTTGATTTCCACTTGTCCCCCACTAGTCCCACCACTGTTACATAACAGCAGACTGTCCTCTGTATGAGGACGGCTTGTAAGAGGAGGAAGCTCGGTGGGATAATAACCAGCAGTAGCTGGAATCGTATTTAGAAGTCAATCAATTGCTTCTGTAGTAGAATCTAGGCTGGGATGATCAAGTGTGTGTGGACAAAGTACTTTTGCCTTGCCAGTAGGCATGCGTCGCTTGAATTGGATGGTGGATATGCCAGGTGGACAGGTTCTAATGTCGAGGGATATCAGATTTTCGACCTGTTCTTCACTTTTTAGGAATAGCTCTATACTATCAAAAGAGGAATTGTGGGGCTTGTGACACTTTGCCTTTAAGATATCGTCTCTTATGAGTAATCGGCACCCCCTCACGTGTCTGATCCAATGTATTGCTTTATTTTTTAGTGATTCCTCACCGTCATACCCATCCTCACTTACTAATTCGGTTTATTTGCCATATAAATGATTTGTTGCGGCGTGATCTTTGGACTCTCCTTCAGTGTGTCAAGTTGACTTCCTATCTTGCTTGGTACAGCCCCCTTCCACTGGCTATGACTGTTTGCCCCAGGAGTGTCCCAACCTAGCCTGGGGTTCAGTATAGGGTTTTCTTTGGGACGTCTAATATTGGGTACCCAATGAATTCGGTCCTTGCTTGCCTGGAAAAGCTCTGGTCCAGTAAGTTTAGGGAGGGCTATTCTGGGCTTGGGGGGTGGCTGGGTGATCTGTGTCCTATCAATCGGCTTACTAACCTGGCTTAGGCTGCTCACGTTATTTTTGCAAGAGCAACAACTAACTTGCAGAAACTATTTCACTAGCCCTGTGAGTTCTCATATCATAGATCTCAGGGCCCCCACCTCCTCCCTGAGCTCGCGAGTGGCCTGATTGTCAAACTTTCCTGGTGACTTTCCAGGTAACTGGGGGGTTGTTATTGGTGCTCCTGAGGCCGCCGTTACTGGACACTCAAAGGCGTCTTGGGGGGTGTTGGTCAAATCTAAAAGAGGGGAGAACCCATTGCTGCAAGGGAAATATATTACTGGTGCGCTCGGGAAGTCTTGTTCTGACTATGCAGATAACACCCTCTCTTTAACTTTTTCTGCTATGTAGGGGCATGATACAGGCCTCTTAGTCATAGACTTTGTAAACATTTTGGGGATGACTGGCATAGTGCTAAGGCTTGTGTTTGTATTTAACATAGAGCGGCTTATGGTGGGGGGAGGCGACTGCTTGGGGTTCTAAAATATCCTCGCATTTGACAAGAAGATTGTCGATGCGATCGAGCACGCAGTTGCTACCAGCGTACATTGGGATTTTTTTCGCTTTTTTCCCTTTCCTAGTTTCCCTCGCCCCGTCCGCCCTCAGTTGCTTTTCGTTTGCCCATCTAGCAATTACTGGCGAGAGTAATACTCAAGGTAAGACAATGTAAGACAAAAACTGTCTCTTTCTATAAGTCCCAAGTTATGAGTCTCTTCAATATACTTAAATCAATACCTTAATGTCCAGGCCTGAAGAACTTAGGGAGGTGGCTCAGCCCAGCATCTTCCGGGCTCTAACCGGCACAGACAGGCCCGTTCTTGGCCCGGTCTTCGCCCGGGCACGCGCCCGGGTGTGACCCGCGGGCGTCCCACACTGCGGGAGCCCAAGGGGATTCTTGTGCGCGCCTCCGGGCGCATGTTGGCGGCGTCTGCCGCAAGTGACGTTGGGACCCAAGATCCTGCCCCACCTCCTTTCAGCTCTGTATGAGTCTCGCGCTGCGGGAACCCAAGGGGATTCTTGTGTGCTCCTCCGGGCGCGGGAGCATGTTGGCGCATCTGCCGCAAGTGACGCTGGGGCCCAGCTCCTCTCAGATCTGTACGTGTCCCACGCTGCGGGAGCCCAAGGGTATTTTTGTGTGCGCCTTCGGGTGCGGGAGCACGTTGGCGGCGTCCCCCCAGAGTGACGCTGGGGCCCAAGATCCTGCCCCCTCCTCCTCTCAGCTCTGCATGAGTCAATGTTCTCCTCTTTCTATCAGCAACTTTCAGTTTAGTTGACGCTCTTACCAAAAGACGCCTACCTGGTTACTGTTCCTGATTTTCATTGATGGCAAAACACAGCAAACATCTTGCTTTGCACACTGTTTCAATCAAGCACATCTCCTGGAAAAGGAAGGAGTTAGCACTGTAAGTAAAATTCTGCCACCAAAATATTTCAGCTTAATGTAGAAAGAGTAGAATACAGATACATTTCTTTAAACCATCTAGATTGGCATTCTGTTGTCCTGACGGAGTAATCGCACTCCAAATTTAGAGATGACCACTACCCTAGCGGACATCTCTTACATTGTCAGGAACCACCATCACTGCGGTTCCTGTCAATGCATTGAAAGTGTGTCATATTGCTCCGCCAACGTGATGGAGCTGTACCACACACTTTCAATTTCTTTCTTTATTTTCTAAAAGAAAATCCCATAGAGAGATTTCTTTTTGAAAATAAAAATAACAATGACTCTCTCACCCTTGGAGTTTTCTCCCACGGCGTGAGGGTCATGGAAATGCTTTTTCTTTCACTTACTGACATGTTTTGGATAGCGGTAAGTGACAGTAAAAATCTGCCATTAGTTTGCACAGTCTAGGATGAGCGGACAAATGGCAAAACCTCCCACGGCCCTTGCTCCTTCAGGCTGTCGGAGGTGTATGTCAGCTGTGGAGACAGAGTAGTCTCTGCCGCTGACATGCTGAAGGTCCTCCAGACTTTAAATGAGGGAGGCGGACCTTCAATACAATGTTGCAACGGAGTACCCTTTCCATCCCACTCTAAATCAGGCCCTTAGTATTAGTATAGAGTTCAATAAATGCACTCTTCACACCTCATATCAAACGGACACTTCACACATATATAAATGTGCATGGTCATAAGACTCAAAAGTGTATTTTTGATGTCCACAGATACTGAAGATCAAACACAATGACAGATTCTGTATCCTTGAGCACTTTGCAGGAGCACCAGTTACATTACACAAGGACAGATTCCTTTTTATTTTTTTGGTAGGCACTCTTGGCCCGTGGCAACTTAGTGTGGTGCGCGGTATTGTAGAAATTATTTGCAAGTCTGCAGTAAAAGCCAGGTTCCAGTTTCCCTGCACTGCACCAATGCACCTTGACTAACAATTGTCTGTGTCTGTCCCGCTTCTCTGTCAGGGTGTGGCTTTGGGGCTCCACCAAGATGGCCGCAGTGTCTCTCTTTAACTTGTCATGGTGGAGGGAGAGGGGCAGTTGTGTATGTGACAACTCTGTATTGCCAACGGTAGCCTGAACAGAATAATTGTGTCTAATATGGAAAGAGATCAGCGATAACGAGGTGCTGTTGGAGCGCCGAACAGGGTCCCAGGTATACTTTGAGGAGAATCGGGACTCGGTCCCTTCATTGCTGACGCTCTGGGAGACATTCAAAATGGTTCTTCAGGGACAAAGCCCACAAAACAATTGCTCAGAAACGGAGACGCTCTCTGGAAAAGGTGGTCCAAATGAGAGGGACATAGCTGCTTGTGAAAAGCAGTACCACAAGACCGGGGAGTAGACAGTCCTTTACGCATGGAGGCACTGTGTCAGGCCTTTTTTGCCTTCATCCACGAAGCAGGCAAACAACACTATTTGGCGACTCAAAGAAAAATATATTAAGTGGGGGACAAGGCAGACTGCCTTTTGGCTTGGCTAAGCAGGAGAGAGGAGGGGGCAAGATTGGTTTGGGGAGATCAGAGACGTGGACAGGTGCCATTACACCGCCAACACTAACATAGCTGAGGCCTGTGCAACTTACTATCGGGATCTGTATGGGGAGCAGTGACGGCTGGTATCAGAGGCCCACATACAGGAGTTCCTGGAGGAGCTCCCCTTCCCAAGGTTGAATGCGGAGCTTCAGGCAGACCTGGACTGAGAGGTTTCCCTAGAGGAAATAACATACGCTGTGGGACAGATGCAAACGGGCAAGATGCTGGGCCCTAACGGGGTTCCTATGGAATATTTCAAGCCTACCCTCTCAATTCTGGGGCCCAAGCTCTTGGTAATATTTGGCGAGATGTAGGACAGAGGAGTAATGCCCCTCGACCTGCATCTGGCAATGATCGTGGTACTCCTAAACCCAGGGAAGCCGGCGGTGGAATACACTTCAAATAGTCCGATTTCTGTGTTAAACAGCGAAGTGAAGATTGTGGCCAAGATGCTGACAAGTCGCCTAGAAGGTGTCATTTCCTCCCTGCTCCACAGAGATCAAACCAGATTAATGCCTAAGCAGGCAACTAGGCAAAATCTCAGCCGGCTCCACACCTGGATTGACTATCTTGGGGATTCTCTGGAGCCCTGGGCCCTCTTGGCCCTTGATGCAGAAAAAGCATTTGACTCCATAGACTGGGCTTATCTCCAGCAGGTATTGAGGCAATTTGGGCTACAGTGATGGTCAATGGGGCTCTCTCGGCAACCTTTCCACTGAGGAGGGGGACGAGGCAGGGTTGCCCGCTGTTCCCTCTGTTATTCACCCTCTGCATGGAGCTATTAGCTATATGACTCCGAATTAGAAGGGACATAGTGGACTTCCTAGAGGTAGAGTCAGAGCCCAGAAAAGTTATCTCTCTATGCAGACGATGTCCTGCTTTACTTATCTGACCTGCCGATGGTAATGTTCATTTTTCTGAACTTAGAGAGGTATGCAGGGTATAGGATTAACTGGAATAAGTCCAAGGTATTCATGCTGGGGGAGAGTTGGGAGGAGCTCCCACTACCGGCAGAAATCCCGGTGCTTACTGCAGGCTTTCGGTACTTGGATATAGAAGTTTCCCTTGACAGAGACCAGTTCTTGGACAGCAACCAAGAGGGTGTCACCGAGAATTCCGGGCCGACGTGGACAGATGGTGGTGTCTGCCCCTCTCACTAGTAGGTTGGGCCACCCTTTTCCAAAATTATAACACTACCCAAGATCCACTACGTCCTCCAGGATACTCCCTATCAGATACCAGACTCTTTTTTTTGACAGAGTGGACGGAACCCTGTGCACACTTCTCTGGGAGCCTCCCACCCCCTGAATAGGTCCCTACAACGTTACAGAGAAATGTGTACAATGGGGGTGTCTCCCTGCCCGATCAAAGGGCAGCTCACCTACAGGTAATCAATGAGTGGTCTTTTGCGAATGGGGACAATCCCGTTACATGGCTGCAACAGTCCTTGATGGAACCTAACATTATGTTTATGACAAGATACACAGAACAGAGCTTTTGGGACTTTCCCGGGCAACCCTGGAGACATGGGATAGGGTGGCACAGTATGTGGAGGGGCAGCACACCCACACAATGATGATTCCTATTTGGAGGGTCGGCAAGTTGAAGGAAGTGCGTAAGCTGGTGGGGTGCATAAGGTGGGATGACATAGGCATCTCAACTTTAGGCGACCTGGGTGGGGAGGGAGGAATAAAACCTTCTGCAGATCAGTAGGAAGAATGCGAATTAGAATGGATTGGGTACGCAGCCAGGGGATGCCCAGGGAAGTTTAAGAAGGTATGGGTAAGATTGAATTCTTATTTTGGAAACAACGACCAAGAAGGAGAGAGGTCACTCGATACCCCCACCTCTCCTCACAGGGGGGCTTCCCCGAATTGTGATGAATCAGCCAATGAGGGAGCCGACGTAGATTCTGCGCTGCCGAGGGGCCTGCTAACTTCCCCACATGGTCATCAATAAGTCCCTACTATGTACAGTGTCGTGTGGTTAACCTGATGTATGTTGGATGGGCAACTGTACTGTAAAGCTTGTGAATTTGTCATTTCGTGCGTGGTGGACCTGAAAGGAATGTTTCAAGTTGAAAATGTAAATAAAAACAGTTTCCCAAAAAATAATATGGAAAGAGAATTTTTTTACTACTCTACAGAGTTTGTTGGTGTGTGAAGGCAACTGTTAGTAGCTGGTTCTGAGCACAAATATGAGCTGCATTCTATCTGATTTATTCTAGTGCTTTTGAGGTTCAGGATTATAGCTTCTTCGGGGCATAACTTCCAGGATAAAAACTGTCCTATTTCTTTGTGGATTCTGTTGCTTTTTTCTCCGGCTTCGTTGAAGCAGTCTTTGTTTGAAAACGGAACAAAGAAATATTCCTTGCGGGTTTTTACTTTAGAACAGAAACATTTGAAGAAAAGTGCTTTACTGAGGTCTTTATAGAATCTGTGTTCAGTCTTGTTAAAACATCCAATTATGGGATAGATGTTTCTGCTGTTTCAGTTTGATTTGCTAAATCGAGGTTCCTTTCCATTACATTTTCCTTCAATATGTAGGTCAGACGTGTCGGGGCGTTGGACTGGCAGAATGGTCTTCACTTTTTTTTTTTTTTTTTTAAGAACTGTATGTTAGGTAGCAACCCCAGTATGTGCGCCAAGCCCTATGTGTAGCAGATATTGGACTACATCCCCCACAGGAACATCCCACTTGGAACACAAGGTCAGCAGGAGGGGGATGAAGGTCTGTAGGGGGTAGTGTAAAGAGAACACAAGGTTGAAAACAACTGGGATATGATTGCATTACAATCAGCTACCCACACCCCAGCAGAGTTGTTATCTAGACCCCAAACTATACAGTATGACAGTCCATAACCCGAGAGTTAGTAATCAATAGCTTTGAGACTCTTCTAGAAGCACGTGGTTACTCCATAGACTATCTAGGCTTGGTAAAAACCTTCTTGTGGTCTCCACTTGGTTAAAGATGTATTTTGCACTCAGTGATCAACATTTATTTGGATTGAATAGAACAAAGGGGCTTGAAGGCCTTTGGCATTGAAGTTCATTTTGTCTTCGAGGAAAACCTTTTTTGTCAAGTGTTTCCAGGCTTAAATCAGGAAAAGAGGACCAAGGCCTTCCCACTTTACCGTTTTCTTCTGGGGCCATGCCTGTAGAATCTTCTCACACCAACCATACTATCTTAGAACCACCATAGCTGTACTCCCAGTGGACTCCACTCCATATTTGGTTCATCCTGTGCATCAATTGCTTTTCTGCTCCCTCCTGTAAGTCAAGCAAGTCTTGCAACACATTTTGCATCAAAGGAGTGATGGAGTTTCAGTGGCCAGGAAGAGAAAGCCCAACACTCTCAAACATGCCCCTCATTTATTGTTGTCAAGCGCTTCCAAGCACGAGTCGTGCTTTAGAACGCTGTATATCACCCAAATTCTAAAAGTGCTCCCTCAACCTTACTGCCTCTGCCTTCCAGAGATTTAATTCAGGTGGTCGAATCACTTAAATGACTGTTCAGCTGGACCACCTTAGCTGACAGGCCTTCCACATTGCGGACAATTCCTTCTTGGCACTCTCAGTGATCTTTTGTGCCATATCATTATGTAGAATGTTAACAGAGCATCATTTTATGTTATTTATTTGAATTTGTAAAGCGCGACTTATCACCAAAATAATTTTGTTTTCTCCTGCACTAAGCTGCGATTCATCAGGGGAGTGCTCACTGCCTTCTGATACTGCTATGCTCTGTGGTTTTGTAGAATGTTAGCTTTGTTACCTCCTCTCAGCTATGTCAAGAACCAGCAAGCAGATTGTGCAAAATGTAAACACTGGAGGGGAAAAGTGAAACTAAACTCTTTGTGCTTGAGAGTGAGAGGTGAAAACGTCATGAAGTTCACCTAATGTGTCAAATGGCTATTTGTTGTTAAAACTAATAAAGAAATAAATATAAAAAAGTGTTACATTGCTATCGGGTCCTTGATCACACAGGCTGCCCTGTCGGTATCAGAGGGGAAAAACTACCCAGGGATATCAGCAGATTATTTTTTTTAAACATCTTTTTATTTTAACAGAGCAGATCAGCATTGCTACATCATTGTTAGTAGTTACATTGTCAATTATTATCACACCATATCATACCTTTACATTATTGTTACACAATTGGGTCCCCTTAACCTATGCCCCTACATAATTAAGGTCATCATCAATTTGCCTCAGAATGGATCATGGCAAGTGTTGTTTCGCCCACTGGAGGCGTGCATGGGTTACCCCTGTACTCATTCCATTTGTTCCAGATTTTTCCCCACTTTTTCGGGCACCCTCTTTTTACATAGACTGCTTTCTCTGCCACCATACACCAGTCCATATCTCTCTTCCAGTCCCGCAGTGGGTTGGTCGCCCCCCAATGACGTCCTATATTGCGTTTTGCTAACATGAGACCTAGGGTTACCCACGTTTGATCCGCTCTCCCCAGGTTTGTCTCTTCCCACACATTTAACAGGCACCATTTAGGCGAAAGTGTGAAAGCTTCTCCCACCACCTCTGATATACACGACACTACTACTTGCCAATAATTCCGAATCACCTGACACGTCCTATACATATTATATGGTAAAACGAGCCCACCTCTCCACATTTTCTATTACAGGTTGCGTCAGTCCTGAGGCCCATTTTTACAAGTGTTGTGCATGTAATGTATGCTCTATGTAGTATTTTAAGCTGTATTAGCCGGACGTGGGCCCTAATGGCTACCTCCTGCGGATTTGCTAGAGCTTCAAGCCAGTCTTCATCTTGCAGGTTTGTTATGTCTAACCCCCAGCGGTCTTTCTAGGCTGTAAGGGGGTCTGGTAGATTGTTGATTAACTTTCGGTAAGTGTGCGAGATTGCCTTTCGGGACAAGTGCTCCTCGAGGAGTCTGCACTCCAGAGATGACGACTCTGGGAGCTCAGCTCTCCGGGGATACTGCTGCCTGTATAACATGCCGAATTTGAAGGTATCGACAATATTCTGTCCGGGCCAGTTCATATATTTTTTGTAGGTGCTCAAATGAGACCATTTGTATCCCTGTATGAAGATCCCCCAGTCTTGAGATTCCTATTAAATACCATTCGACAAAGCTTTTCCTAATTCCTGAGGTATCTAGTTGTTGGGATTCCCAAAGCGGAGTGGCCTTGGTGAGTTTCTTTTTCCACCCCAGTCTGGACAGCGTTGAGTGCCATTGGTGGACCGTCACCGCCGTAGGGCCCTCAAATTGGAGCCGTCATGGTTCAGTATAAAGTGCGTAAAGATAGACTCTCGGCTGTAGTACCAGCCGGTCCATTTGGTATGCCGGCTCTGTTGGCGGTTGATGGACCCATTGGTTAACAGTTACTAATTGTGCTGCCTTATAATAAGTTTGGACGTGTGGCAACGCGAACCCTCCATCATACAAACTACGGGTCAATTTACGTAATGCGATCCTGGGGGAACCACCATTCCACAGGAGGGAGCGCAACGCACAGTCTATTGAGTTAAAATATGAGTCCTGGACGGGGTGAGGTGTGTTTTGTAATACATATAAAAATCTTGGCAGGGCCATCATTTTGAACAATGCCACTCTTCTGAGAAGCGAAAGTGGGAGGGCTCGCCAGTGGTGGACATCGCTTTTGAGGTGGTCGAGGGGGGGTTGTAGGTTTCGGGCCTGAAAAACCATCTGGTCTATTGTTATAAATATACCTAAATATCGGAATCCCTCTGTGGCAACCCTTGCCGCACAGTCCACCAGCAGCTTCGGCCTCTGTCCACTGAGGACAAATATTACGGACTTCGCCCAGTTAATGATGTATCCAGAGTATCTACCGAACGTCGCAAAGATGTTTACCATTCTCGCTATGAAGGCCCGGGGGGATGCGACATATAACATGATATCAACAGCATACAGCGAGATCCTGTTCTCCCAGTCCTCCGACCAGCGTAGGCCACATATTAATGGATCTCTCCGGATCCATGCCGCCACTGGTTCAAGTATCAGCGCGAAGACCAGTGGGGACAGGGGACAACACTGTCTAGTGCTGTGTTGTAGTGGGAACACCCGAGATTTCTCCCCATTGACCACCACCTGTGCTTGTGGTGCCGTATACAAGAGGCTGAGCCATGCTAAGAATCTAGGTCCAAAACCCAATCGCTTGAGCACCGCCATCATATATGGCCACTCCACCGTGTCGAAGGCCATCCATGCATCTAGTGATAGGACCGCTGCGTCCTCCCTGATTCTGTGGGTACGACCCATTACTCCATGAAGATGCCTAAGCTTCAGGGCAGTGCTACGTCCAGGCATAGATCCGGATTGGTCGGGGTGGACCAAAGCCGGGAGCAGTGGAAGAAGCTGCTGCGCCAGTACCTTCGGTTTGTTTCTGCATTCAGCAGCGTAATTGGGCGATATGACCTACATTGGTCTCTTGGCCTTCCCTCTTTGTGTATCACAACAATTGAACCCAGTCTTTGGCCTGCTGGGAGTTTGTCAATGGAATTGCTTTCCTCAAAAATTTTCAGTAAATAAGGTGCAGTTACATGTGCTGTGAGCTTGTGCTGTGATACCGTTTGGACCCATCGCCTTACCCGATTTCAGGACTCCTATTGTTTGGGTTATTTCAGCCACTGTGGGATCCTCCTCCAGTAGCTGTCGCTCTTCCTCCGTCAACACCGGAAGTGAGATATCAGCTAGGAACTCAAGGGATTCTTGTTCTGTGTATTCTGTTCTTGCCGCATATACCTCTGCATAATAGTCTGCGAAGGCTTCTGCGATACCCCGTGGGTTCCTGATCTCCTCCCCAGAGCTTGTGGTGACCAGCGGGACCCATCTATCCGGTCTCTGACGCTGGTCCAGCCAGGCCAATAATTTGTCTGCTTTGTCCCCTGACTCATATACCCGGTGTTGTGTGTCTCTGATCTTGTTCCTGGCCTCTTCCGTCACGCAGTCTCTATAGTCTTGTTGCTTGAGTTTTAATGTATGTTGTAACTCGTCATTGTAGTTCCTTGTAATTTGGAGTTCTAAATCTAGGATTTCCTGCTCTAGCTTCGTAACTGTTACTTTTTTCTCTTTCTTGTGCCCTGCTATAAGCGAAAGGGCCTGACCCCTGACCACCATCTTATATGCTTCCCATAGTGTCTGTGCCGATGTAACTGTATTGTTGTTTTCTTGGAAGTAAAGGTTAGTGGATTCCTCCAGACCCTTCCTTATTTTGGGCACCTTGATGTACCAGGGATTTATTGCCACCAGGCCCCCACGGCACACTCCGCTCACCCTATATTGTGCCCATATAGGCGAGTGATCCGAGATACATCTCGCCAAATGAAAACATCAGAAAAATGCGGGAGGAGCGCCGGGGAGGCGACCAGGAAGTCTATTCGCGCTAGGCTACTGTGTGCCCCTGAGTGAAATGTGTATTCAGGTATGTCAGGGTTTAGAGATCTCCAAATATCTACTAGACCTAAAGCGGAGAGGAATTTCGAGAGCCGGGTTTGAGTAGGGTTGAGGGCCCTCGGTGGCGCAGGGTCTAGAAAATCACAGCCTGCCATGTTGAAATCACCTCCCATATACAATTGATCCATTGGAAGCTCCAAAATATAAGCCCCCAGGTCTGTCAAGGTTGAGTCTTTTAACGTGGGTGAGACGTATATAGACAGAATATTTATTGCTTCACCTGCCCATATCCCCGAGATTGTCGCATATCTAACCAGTCTATCTGCCCATGTTTTTTCTATGGTGAGGGGCAGGCTCTTCTTGAGGAGAATTCCCGTACCTCTTGAGCCTGACGTATAGCCGGCCTGGACCTTCATTTCATAGCCCCAACGGTTCAAGGCTGTACAGCTATTTCCCAAAAGATGGGTCTCTTGTAAGAGAACCACATCCGGGGAATGTCTCTTTATGAACTGAATCACAATGCCACGTTTTACTTTGCTTCCCAGCCCGTTTACATTCCAGGACATCAATTTCAGTTCCGCCTGCACTATTTCTGTCATGTGATCACTAGACTTTCCTCCCTGTGAGAGGTGCGATGAGGTTCTGCAGGATGACCTCCCTCCCCACGCCACCCTGGGACTCCTGTATAGGATCCAATGTCTAGGTCTTGCTGAAAGATACAGTCTGCTCGCAACGTACAACCCATAAATCTGCAAAACAAAACAACAAAACAACCAATAACAATCCCCCTCCCTGTTCCTACCCCTTCCACCCCCCCTGCAGCACTGCCCGACGGTGCCCCAATTGCCCGCCCCCCCTAACTCGGCAGAGAGTCTGTCGACCCCACCCAACATACTGAACATGGGAGACGTGTACTTGCCCCTCATCCCCCTTTTCCCCCCCTTCTTCGGTCTTACAAATACGTTATCTATCGTTGATATTGGGCTATCCTTTCCATCAGTGCTATGGTAAATCAGTGTCTCTGCCATCTTCAGCCCCAGCCCTTGGTTAGGCATTTCACTGCATGTTTCCCCCCTCCCTTCCCTTCCCCTGTATACAACCGATCTGTAGGAAGTTCTTTCGAGCCCAGGATAATGTAGTAGGTAATTGTCCAGTCGAGCAACACCGACTTGAAGCCTTTATCCAGTTACCTTTGATTCCATCTAGTCTGTATCCCCGTCACAAAGTTTATGGCACTTCCCCTGTGTGTGTCTCTTCTGTTAACTTCTCATTTGGACCCAGCGGTGTCTTCCGATTTTTCCCATGGCGGGCATTGCTGCCGGCGCCTCCAACAGTCCTCCAACCTTCCAGCCAGGCCCAACCCTCCTCTGGTGTATCGAAAAACCAAGCCTTCCCCTCGGACTCCACTCGGAGGTGTGCTGCGAAAAGTACTTCACCCCCTTGTCTCGGAGAACCCTTTTCACCTCCATGAAGCTGCGCCTTCGTTTTTGGGTCTTTAGGGTGAAATCCGGGAAGAAGGTGATCTGCGAGTTTTCGAAGAGGACTGGGGGGGCCGTCCGGGTCGTCTGTAGTATAGCATCTCGGTCCCTATAATTAAAGAGACGGGCTATAATCGGTCTCGGAGGGGCCCCTGGTTTAGGGCGGCCTCCCGGGACTCGGTGAGCCCTCTCAACCGAAAAGAACTTTGGGAGACACTTCGGTTGGAGCCGTTCCTGAATCAACTCTTCTACAAATAGATTGACTGTTGATTCCTCCGCCCTTTCCGGGACTCCCAGGATTCAGGCGTTGTTACGTCTCGATCGCCCTTCTTGGTCTTCAATCCTGGCCTCCAGTTGGACTGTGAGCACTTGCATGTCCTTCATTTGGGCTTTAAGCGCTGAGGTGTCTTGGATCAAAGTGTTTGTGGCGTCTTCTACAGTTTGTTCTCTTGCCCCCATATTCCTCAAGTCTGCACGCAACAGCAAGACCTCTGTTGTGACGGAGTCTATTCTGGATTCCAACGCTGTCTGCACCCCACGTATGGCCGCCATGATGTCATACAGAGATAGGGTGTCTTGATTCGTCGCCGCCGGGTCCTCCGGGGGTAGTTGTTCACGTGAGGGCTCTTGGATTTCCGTTCCTTTTGGAAGGGTGAACTTGTCTAATTTCAGTTGGTGGGAGTTCTTGGTGTTCTTTCCCCCCGACATTGTCTCTCCTGAGATACGTAGCCCTTGCAGAACTTCTTTAGGGGTCGCCGGGTGGGCTGCTGCCTCCTGCCAGGGGGTGCCAAAATGGCCCCTGCGGCCTGTCAGGTTTTCACCCTGTTTCCCCAAGGCTCAGTCTACTCCTGCTCACCCTCCGGCAAGCGTTATAATTACAGTTCTGGTCTTGTTTGTAGGTCCTGTTTTTTTGCTGCTTTACTGGCTACTCCGCTTCAGTTTTCGTTTGTTGATGTTACATGCTAATTTGGAAAGCTCCCATTGGGCCACGAGGGACCACACCGTCCCCAGCCTCCCGTTTACACTGTCTGTCCAGGGAGGGGCTCCCCTCTAGCTACCGGCTGAGTTCTCACTGTCGATCTGCGGCCTGCTTAGTTTCCCCAGCTGTTGCCTCAGTCACCTTTTGGCCGTGTACTCGCTGATCTTCTGGTTCGAGGGTCCGAGTCTTGGGCCCCTTCAAATCACAACCACTTGCTTCTCCAGCCCCTGGCGTCAGCAAACAATTCCACTCACTCACACACTTTTAATTCAATTAGGCTGCTGGACTCACCTCGGCCATTCTTAAATATGTGCCTTCCTGTTTTGCATAGGCCTCTGTTCTTTCACTTTCCCTGCGTAGCTGCAGCCAGTGCCGGGCCACCTCCACGTTTTTCACACCCCTAGCGCCCCCGGGTCACCACTGCAGCGTCTTGGGTACCTTGTTTGCCGGTGCCTTCCCCTCAACCCTCCTCTCTTTTCTGGCACTAGTCCGTTGCGGGGAAGGGCGATCCCGAGCCTCGGCCCGGCATCGACCACGATTGATTCTGGTCTCGGCCACGTCCTAAACCATCTCCCTGTGTGTGCGGAGCCATCGGGTGCGGATCCAGTCGCATTCCGGTGTGCTGGTAAGGTGTTTCCCTTCCTTCTTGGCTGCCGCTTCAGACCCTTCACGGCGATGCGTACTATGTACGCGTCCTCTCGGTCGCCACAAGAGGCTGGTGCTTCGTCACCTCCCCTAGGCCGTCTGTTGGAATCGCTCGCTGTTTGGACTCAGAGCGCCGCGTCGGGCACACCGATGTCTTCTGCGTCATTATTTCCTCTGGATCAGCGATACGGCGCAGCTTTGGCTTCGGATGTGTAACAGATTTACAGGGGATTAGGGGGAAGTATTGCAGAGCCGCTCTAGGAAGCGGCCCTCTTCCTTCGCGGCAAGCCCGCCCCCCCGGATGTCAGAAGATTTGCAGTGGGATGGCTCCACAGCCGCTGTCTCCCCAGGTTCATTCTGGATCCCACAAGGAGGACTAGTGAAAGCTGTGACAAGTTTCGCTGCTACCTAATCAACTCTTCTTCCCTTGCCATCCTGGTCCCAAGGCCTTATTCAGCTCTGGGGCCCACAAGACTGCCACCGCCAAGAGCAGTATTTTATATCCTACGATTTCATCCTGTATTTGCATTGATTTATCTATTTGGCTCTGGGCAAACTAGTGTGAATTACCATTTCTATTTTATACACAGAGTGCATCCCTGATGTGAATTGCTATTTCAGTTTGATACATAGAAAATATTACAGGTTGACACTGGAGAAAGGCTTGCAGATACTAGTGACGATCTTGCTTGGGTGTTGTATATATGACTATATCTTTACTGAGGTAGAGCCACCGGGGAACCCTACTACGGCCTCCCTTGTAGCATTCCTGAACACCCCTACTGCTGAAGATACCCCAAAGATAGGTCTTTTATCCTCTTGCTCTGCAAGGTTTGTTGAGAAAGTCTATAGATACATCAAGAGATCTTATACATGACTGGCCGGTGATGACCAGTATAATTATCAAGTTTGAAAAACCTCTTTATGCCATTTACATCTGCCAGTATCTTCTTGTCCACTGTGGATGTGAGCTCCCTCTTTCTTTGTCATGTGGTTTGATTGTCACATGTCCCCGTAAATTTGAATATTCAAACGTATTTATGGTTATCTGCCCTTGTTGGTAACTAGGATGGATAGGACCCAAGATGTGGGGTCTTACTTCTTCTCAATAACACCAGCATCTTCAGGTTTTCATAGTTCATTTTCCACCTTTTTGGTTATGTTTAATGAATGGTATTCTCTGGTGCGTTAAGGCGCCTAGTGGGGTCAACCTGCAGCTTGATATTTTGATTTCAGAGGCACACCTTGCCTGTGAACAGCAATTTCTATTCCTCATGGATGTTCTCAATTTCACAGTACCAAAAATAGAAACAAGGAAACCCCTAGGGTCAGAAAGGGACCAAGGGTAGTAGTAATTGTAAGAGACAACGGTCCCTTTGAGTTCGATAATCAAAATAATTGTAGCCAAATTATCACAATAGAGATTGGCTCTGTTTATGTCTTAATTGACAATATCAAGATATTTAATCACAAATAATGAAAAACACAACAAAATATACAAAGTGAGTGAGCTAGACGTGACAGGGTAATGGGAAATCAGCCGATTTCCTTACCACAGGCAAGTGACTTTAAAAGTGACTTTTAGGAAGAAAAATGTAAATATGCAAAAGTCACAATGAGCAATACATCTTGTACTCCACATGAATAATGAATTAAAGTATAGAGTTAAGATGCAGGTGTCGACGATGTTTCGATCCCAAGAGAAGTTCTGGGATCATCATCAGGACTGAAATATAGAACAGATGCCTGGGAAGTAGCCCACGGTTTGAAGGAGCGTGCTTGCTGAGGTCAATCTCAATTAACGGGATACGGGCGGCCAGCGGCTAGATGAAGATAACCATGGATCGGAAGTAGAAGGTGGGCAATAATGCGGAAATCCGACCAGATCAAGGATCCGGCTGAGACTCTCACCACCGAGCGCATCGCATAGCGGCCCATTCCCAGGACATCTGCTCGCCTCGGCGGACTTGTTGCCTGATTCCGGCTTCCTTCTACACCGGACTCCCGGTTGTCATCCTACAAATCACTAATTACGCCCATTGCGGGACGCTGTATCTGGATATCGCAACACGCTGGATCCTTGATCTGGTCGGATTTCCGCATTATTGCCCACCTTCTACTTCCGATCCATGGTTATCTTCATCTAGTCGCCGGCCGCCTGTATCCCGTTAATTGAGATTGACCTCAGCAAGCACGCTCCTTCAAACCGTGGGCTACTTCCCAGGCATCTGTTCTATATTTCAGTCCTGATGATGATCCCAGAACTTCTCTTGGGATCGAAACGTCGTCGACACCTGCATCTTGACTCTATACTTTAATTCATTATTCATGTGGAGTACAAGATGTATTGCTCATTGTGACTTTTTCATATTTACATTTTTCTTCCTAAAAGTCACTTTTAAAGTCACTTGCCTGTGGTAAGGAAATCGGCTGATTTCCCATTACCCTGTCACGTCTAGCTCACTCACTTTGTATATTTTGTTGTGTTTTTCATTATTTGTGATTAAATATCTTGATATTGTCAATTAAGACATAAACAGAGCCAATCTCTATTGTGATAATTTGGCTACAATTGTTTTGATTATCGAACTCAATGGGACCGTTGTCTCTTACAATCTCAATTTCACAGTGGCTGTCATTTAGTGCAAGTTGTAAACATTCAGCTCCAAAGCCATACTGCAGCTCAGTAATGTGTTTCAGCAAGTGCTTGACAAAAATTGTGGTGAGTGCCTGTTGGCACCCATCTTGCATTACACTGCTGAAACAGCCTTTCATAACTTTGGGAGTGATGCACAGGCATGCTAGATTTTTGTTTTCATCTTGGCCCGGCATGTTTTGTGGCTCAACCACCAGTAGTGTTCATTGGCCATTATGCTCTTGCTCAACTCAGTGGGATCTGCGATGTCTAGCCCTTATATTGTCTTTAATTTTATTATTTATTAGGCAAATTTATATAATACAGACCTAACCATGGGGGCAATGCCTCCAGTGGGGTGCAGAAACATTAAACAGCAGGGGTTAGTAGGGTAGGTATCTGATGAACTAGTGGAAGAACAGTAGTGA
Source organism: Calotriton arnoldi (assembly GCA_963921515.1). NCBI lineage: Eukaryota > Metazoa > Chordata > Amphibia > Caudata > Salamandridae > Calotriton > Calotriton arnoldi. Next base: position 406,291 of record CAWUFW010005765.1, read on the forward strand.
GAGAACAGAAGGCGCACATTAATGTCTTATAGAGAGGTTTTCAAGTTTGTATTCAATGAGATAAGTGATTCCTTCATTCTTATTTATTTGAAATCATATTTATTTATTTCATCGTAATTGACCTCCACCGAGGTTTATGATCAACATTTTAAAAGACATAATAAGTACATAATAAACACAACCCACCTTATAAAACCACAATGATACAAAATTTCAACAATAAGCTCATAAAAACCCTTCATCAAGAAATTGATAAAAAAACATTTTTAAAAACGTATATACTTTAAAACAAGTAAATTTGTTCAGCAGGTTTTTTAACAATTCCATTATATCCTGATGTGGGCCCAAATTATAGCTCTTTATCAGCTGCAGTAAGTATTTGGCTTTAGCTTCATTTAATGCCGGACATAAGTGTAAAACATGAAACATATCTTGAATTCCTGCATAGCATAAATCACCAGCATTGGATTTTTGGGAGTTTTTGCACCATTTTGCCAAAACATTATTTAAAGGAACTCTTCTGAAATGTATAGTCATAATAAGACATCTAATGCTATGAGGAATTTGAAATGACAAGTATGGCCGGATTAATCTTAATGAAATATTATTACATATAGTGTTATATCATTTCAGAGAATCACAGTGATCCTTGCAGTGTTGTGTGTGCTTGTAATGACAGTACCCTTGTTGCTCCTGATGGGCTCCATAGAACTGTGACGTAAGCATCAGAGCATAGTGAAGTGAATGCAGGTTTAGAATGTTGAGTTTGCGGTTACACGCAGAAGAATAAAAACGTGTTATACTAAGCCCTGTAAATAGTGTAGTCATTGGCGAGTAGCCGGGCTGGGGAGTATGCTACAACTGGTGACGAGATAGGGGATAAGTAACCCGAAGATCGACAGTGCTCTCCCAGAGAGTTTGTTGGGGTCCAGCAAACCTCTTGGGTGTGCCACGTGTGCCTCTGTTGAAGTGTGGAATCGACGTTTGGCATATGTAGAGTCAAAGCAATACCCCCAGGTCGGTGTAAAGCATTTGAAATTAATGAAAGCTTCACTGAGAAGTCTACACATCGGTGGCCTTGAACCTGCTGTGAAGGCCGCAAAGAGAGGTACTGTGCTACTAAACAACCTTAAGTCATACACCATTGGAGTGATAACACTGCAAACAGAAGCGATGTAAGGCAAATATCAACCAGGTATCAGGCAGTACAAAGAGGCGCTAACAAGCAACGAAATTCAAATACAAAAAACGGTCATCTATTTACCAGAGCTGAGTGAAGAGAGTCATTGTGCCACTGTGCTGGTGGAAATAACCCCAGAGGAAACACACAGGGTTGTGCTTGTGAAGCTGTCCATACCCAAAGAGTTCCACCACAAAAGCTGCTGGGTGGTGGCTCAGAACAACTTCCAAGGTCTCCTCAAAGCAAAGGGCTCCCATGGAGACCAAGAGGGAGATCAAGGGTCCACTGGATGTCCAAGATGACCTACAGGCCAGCACAGCACAGGGCCTTAGAGATGGTCTGGATGAAGCAGGTCCTAGCAGACAGCAGACGGTGTCGGAAAGAACTCCACCGTCAGTGTCAGCCAATCTTGTAAATGGTTCTTGAAACCACCACCGCCGTTCGATACCACCATCAAGCTGAATATTGGTGACAGATTGACTGCATGGATAGAGATATTTGATGATTTCATTGATGCGATTGAAGAAGCAGATAACAAGAAGTTTATCAAGTACCTTTAGAGTCTTGCTGGTGATGGTGTATAAGAAGTCATAAAGAAAATGCCGTTGGCTGACGAAATTATGTACAGTCAAATCAAAGCAGTCTTGAATGTCCAGATCAATCCAATGCCAAATGTAGTTTATGAAAGGTACATCTTCAGTCAAAAATTACAGCGAGCTGGTGAGACCATTGACAAATTTGTTGAGAGAATGGATACGCTCATCAAACACTGTAAGTTCAATGAATTTAATGATGAGGAAGCTATATACCTCAGAGGGATTGACGGATGCTTATCAGATTCATTCAGACGACGAATGCTGAGAGAAAACTCTTAGTCTGGCGCAATTTCACATGGCTGCCAGAGCTGAATTGCGTGCTGATCGACATGCTGCTGACATGGAGGCCGGTGGTGCCCAGAGTGAGTCAGCCATGAATATGAAAAATAAGCCAAAGCACAAGACCTAGGGACGCAGGGTGAATTCTCCACAGAAATAGAAGTTGTTCTTCAGGTGTGGATTTTCATTTCCACACGAAGGTAAATGTCCAGCCATTGAACAAATCTGCAAAGGCTGTGGAAAAGAGAACCATTTTGTAACAGTTTGCAAGGCAAAGGAAAAAGTAAGAGCATCGCAGCGCAAAGACAAAATGGCCACCCGAACGTTCTAGAAGCGACGTTAGATGCACGCTAATAAGTCCAAGTGACCACATCAGCTGAGGTAAATTGACACCAAACGAAGTCGGTCAACATCTTAATCTTCGTCTGTTTGTCCACAGCAATGTCAAGTGAAAGTGAAGAAGATGGTTGTGCCTTGCCGAAGTTTACCTCAGAGAAATGTGCAAATGTTGGACTTGCCGCATGTGAGGAAAAAGATACGTAGACAAAGCACCAAAGTCATTCAAACATTGTCCGAAAATCACTCTAAAGGTCAATGACTGTTCAATACCTTCCATTATCGATAGTGGTGTGTCAATAAATATTATGCCTGAGGAGAAATATAATGAACTGTCTCCATTGCCCCGACTTACGCTATTAAAAACTAAAGTATATACATGGGCTGAATCGACGCCACTAAAAAATCATGGTTCATTTGTAGCAACGATGAAGGCTAAGAAAACAAAATTGCAAGAACCCATTCATGTATTTCAAGGTACAACGTCAATTACCTGTTTACTCTGATATGGGACTGATATCCGTCAACGATAACAAAAATGCTCATCACAAAATAGTAAATCAGTTCCCCTCGTTGTTTCATGGATTACACATTAAAAAGGATAACCGTCCTATTGCTCAAAAACACATACAAATCACCTTTCACTTACAGGACGTTGTTGAAAAAAAACTTGAATCCTTACTCAAACACGATATCATTGAGCGTTCAACTGGTCCAGCTCCATGGTTTTCTACCTTAGTGGTAGTACCCAAAAAGGACAATGAAGGAGCTGTGTGCATCTGCGTGGATATGCATCAGGCGAACAAGGCAATTGAAAGAGAATGACATCCAGGGCCACACATTGCCGACATGATAACACACTTGAAGGTATTCTCTAGCCTGGATCTGAATAATGGATATCATCAGTTGGAACTCGAGGAAAATTGCAGGTACACTACAACCTTTTCTACACATGTTGGTCTGTTCCATTACAAAAGACTACATTTTGGTGTGTCATCAGCTGCGGAGCTATTCCAAGATGTAATTCGAGGTATCATACAGCCTGTCATGAATGCTTTCCATTATAGTGATGACATATTGGTTTTCGCAGCTACGCAGAAGGAGCACATCAGTTCTCACGCAAGTGTGTCAGTTGCTCGCTGATTCCGGTTTAACTTTGAATGCTGAGAAATGTGAGTTCCATAAGACAAAGTTAAAATTCTTTGGCCATATCTTATCTGATCCAGCTTGAGTGCAAGCGCTGTCAACTGCCAGTCCCCCACAAGATGTTTCCATGTTACGTTCATTCCTTGGCATGTCCAGCTATTGCTCTAGATACGTGCGAGACTTTGCCACTGTCAGTGCGCCATTAAGATACCTGACGAAAAAGTATGTTTCTTTTCTATTTTTTAAACAGTTTTTATTGAAACCATGCTCATTATACAGTGTATACAGGCTAAGACATATAATATCGTGTTACATACATGGCAGATAAGAAGTGACAGCAGTTAAAAACAGGACATGGATCATAATCAATAGCAGTGCTTTTACGACCCACCATACTTTTAATGGCAGGCTTCCATCTCCCCTCTAGCATAGAGTATCACCTGTCTCCTAGAGTACGCTCCCCACCCGTCAGTACCCCCTATAGGCTTACCAGGCTCCCCGCACCTTTTCCCACTTCTTGGACAGACCCTGATATATTTCTTTTCTTTGGACAAATGAATGCCGCCAGCATAGCTTCCAGAAAATCAAACAAGCTGAGAATGCTACTGAAATGGCATACTTTGATCCAAAGCTTCATACTGAGGTTGTTGTTGATGCTAGCTCAGTTGGGTTACGCGCCATCCTTGCACAGCACAGCTGACACCCAGATGCTTGAAGATGTATTGTAGCATATGCAAGTCGAAGTTTGTCCCAAACTGAAAGTGCTTATTTACAACCTGAGAAAGAAAGCTTAGCAGTAGTGTGGGCTTGTGAACATTTCCACGTATTCTTGTAAGGGAAGCCCTTCTCGCCTGTGACCAATCATCAAGCATTGTTGACTATCTTTGGCAATCCAAAAGCAAAAATGCCTCCTCTCATTGAACGTTGGGGTCTGCGAATGCAAGAATACAACTACACCATTGTGCATCGTCTAGGGAGAGATCAGAGCCCCATGGACTACTTCTTATGAGTGCCTCTACAATGCTGTGGCACCAATTCTAAGACGGCTGAAGCTTACATATATTTCATAGTGAAATCAAGAACCCGAGCTGCCATTTCATTGGAACAAATTGTCCCTGCCATGAGTCAAGATAGTTACATGCTGAAATTGAAAAACATTATTACACATCAGTCTTGGTACCAGCACCCTCAACCTTTTATCAGTGACAGTGACTATCAGACGTTTATAGATGTCAAAGATGAACTGCCTGTTACTCAGGAAGGTTTTATTCTAAGAGGTTCAAGAATTGTCATTCCGGAGAGTCTGAGACAACAGATAATTGAAGTGGCCCATGAAGGGCATCATGGAATTGTTGCCACTAAACAAGCTCTCTGAGACCGAGTCTGGTTTCCACATCTTGATGAGAGAGTTGAAAGAGAATTAAAAGCCTGTCATCTATGCAACTGTCTGTCATTGAAAACCACTCAACACCCCTTAGACATGTCAGAGTTGCCAACGCATGCCTGGGAAAGAATTGGCATTGACTTCTTCAGTCATCTTGACAACGGACATCACCTGATGGTGATCGTTGATGAATACTCCTGTTTTCAACTAATCGAAGATCTCTCGTCTATTGCTCAAGAATGTGCCATTGATGGGGGAGCGTGGCTACGTGCCGACGGAGATGGACGCGAGCTAGAGAAGCTCCACATCGAGCTAACCTCCACCTGTAATTAATCCGGTCATACATCTGTTCAGGTGCACCGACACACAGCAGTCTGAGTCCGGAGACTCAAGCGGCACATAGAGAGCACCCGCGGTCGTACGGGGTGTCCACAGCACAGCACAGCTCCGGCACGGGCTAGTACCAGACACACCACACCAGAAGACATTGGAGCTTTTGGGTGGGGAGGAGCGAGGACCCACTAAATGACTTTGGAGACGGTTTACTGTCCCTTAAGAGAACCCTGCCAGGCCGAGTGGGGAGGGTGCACCTTGCCCCCCGCGGACAGGCGGCAGGCAGTATCAAAGGGGACTGAGGGCAGACTCGCCCTGGACATTCCTCCCCCCCATTACTCTCACAATAAGAGATGGCTGGGTTTAAAGGCCACAAAAGCACCCACCAAACCAAATTGGACAAATATGCAATGCAGAAATCTACCGAAACGGAGGTGGTTGCCCAAGTCGACCTAGCGACTGGGTCGAGCGCCGAAGAGGGAGACCCCACCCTGAAGGACATTATGGCTGCAATCAATGGGGTACACAGTTCGCTTGAACGGCGAATGGACTCAATCACGACAGAAGTCACGCTCATCAGAGCTGACCTGCAGAAGATGAGCGATAAAGTTAAAACAATGGAAGCGGCCACTTCCAACCTTCACCAGGATGCAAAAATAATGCAGCAACACATTAAGGACCTACAGGTAGCTAGCAAAAGTATGGTGAGTAAACTTGATGAAAATGAAGGAAGGTCACGATGCAACGACATTAGAATTCTGGGGGTCCCCGAGCGATCGCAGGGGCCAGCGGCGGATCTCTTTGTTGAACGACTGATCACGGAATGCTTACAACCAAAGGGTCTCTCCAACTACTTTACAGTCGAACTGGCCCACAGGGTACCGGGGGGCAGGCCAAAACCAGGAGCCCTGCCGAGGCCACTCTTGGCTAGTCTTCTCAACTTCAGAGACCGGGACAATATACTGCACACGACCCGTAGTGCCGCACCGGTCAAATACGAAAACAGCGTAATAACCTTCTTCCCCGATTTCACAGTACATGTTCAGAAACAGAGACGGACTTTCCTGGACATCAAAAAAGTGCTCAGAGATAAGGGACTGAATTATTCGATGTTGTTTCCTTCCAGACTTCGAATTGAATCCGATGGAAAGGCATGGTTCTTTGATACTCCAGAGGCGGCGCAAGATTGGGTGGAAGGATGGAGACCGGCGAAAGGGAGTCGCCCTAAGCAGTGGAGGGAGAGACCCCCCGGTGCTCAATCAGGCTCTGCCGAGCGCATGACATCTCCGGTGGAGCTTAGAAACTCTGAGAGACTTGACAACTGATCCGTCCTGCAATTGCAACAGAAGTGTATGTGCTACAACAGTGACATTGAGTGGCTAATCAACACCATCTGAACTGTATGCACAAAGGCTGGTGACCGGCTAAGTGACAATATCCTTTAACTCGCTAAGTAACTGTGTTGGAGCACTTGTATTATTATATGCGGGGGTGGTAGGCGAAAGATCAGACAGTCCACCCCCCCTATATAAGGCACTCTGCATAGTTGGGGAAATGTGTAGGATTAAGCCCAGATTGCAGTGACGCAGGGAGGGGGGCAGTTGGTTGTTTATATGTTCAGGTTATGGTTTAGATGACAAACAATTGATAGTTAAACTAGGGAAGAGTAGCAGCACAGAGTGTAATAGTGGACATCCCATGTGTCCTACTCCGTTTATCAAGATGCCACCACACCAATTTGGGTGCATGAAAGTGGTGGGGGGCTGGGAGTGTGGGAGAGGGCCAGGACTGGATATGATGACTTCACTTGCAGATAAAGGACTTAGACTATTATCCTGGAATGTAAATGGCTTGGGAGATAGGCTCAAGAGAGGGATCGTACTCCAATTCATAAAGTGACACTCCCCCGAGGTAGTTCTCCTACAAGAGACATATTTAAGGGGCAACACCTGTAAGGCGCTGAATTGATGGGGATACACACTTGCAGTACATTCTGGATTCTCCTCTGGATCCAGAAGGGTAGGCATCCTGATGAGAAAGGCATTCCCCATGCCGATCGACCACACCTGGGTGGACACGCAGGGTAGATATACCGCATTGTTGGGGAGCTGGGAGGGCAGGGCGTTCACTATAGTGACAATATACGTCCCCCCTGGTCTTCATACTTTGGAGTTTAAAGACCTGGGAAACCTACTAATAAAATGACCGGAGGGGCGACTCCTAATAGGTGGGGACTTCAATGCAGTGGTTTCTGGCCGGCTCAACCGCCACCCTCCCTTGAGACATGCAACCCACCCAGTTGCATCTTTGGGAATTCCTGGGTGCAATGGGCTTGGTGGACGTGTGGCGTACCCTCCACCTCAGCGAAGCGCAATTTACATTCCACTCAGGTGCCCACAACAGTTTCTCCAGGATAGACTATCTGCTCACTCCTGCTGATAAGGTGTACAAATTAAAGAGGTGCAACACCTGGCAAGGGGTATATAGGATCACTCCCCAGTGTGGTCCAGGGTAGTGCTGGGAGAGCGGCAGGCGGGTAGATTGGTGCCGATTAGCTCGTGTAGCCCCAAAATACCCATAGTAAAGGAAAAAGTCACAGACACTAGAGAACTTTATTTCCAGGAAAATGTAGGCTCAGTAGGGTCGGCGCTGACGCTCTGGGAGGCTTTTAAGATGGTGGTGAGGGGCCAAGCTATCACAGCAATAGCGGAGGCCCTAAAAGAGAAAAACACAGTGATCGCTGAGTTGGAAGGTGACATCTTGTGGCTGGAGGGAGAGATAGGGAGCGATAGTACAGAAGAAGTCAAGCACCAATTAGAGTTAAAAAAGAAGGCATATAAGGATCTGGTTACGGAGGCAGCAAAAGCACTAAACAGGGCAACCCAAAATAGAATATATGAGGTTGGGGACAAGGCAGGGAAGCTACTGGCATGGCTTGACAAGCGTGATCAAGCGAACCGACTAGTAACAGAGCTTATCACTGAGATGGGAGGTAAACTATGTGATCCGCAATCAATAGCAGATGAGTTCGGGAAATACTACCAGAAGATATATGCTTCCACCAATACCATGCCAGAATCAGAGTCGAGAGCCCTACTGGTGGATATACAGTTACCAACACTCACAGCTGAGGATCTAGCATTGCTGGAAAGCGATCTAACAAATGAAGAAGTAGCACAGGCCATCAGGGGCCTGCGCTCTGGGAAAGCGACGGGACCCAACGGCCTTCCACTAGAACTCTATGAACTGGCACCCAACACTATTGCCCCCCACCTCAAAAATATGTATATAGAAAGCAAAGAAATGGGTGGGCTCCCGGTAGACCAGAGGCTGTCTACCATAGCAGTAATTCATAAGGAAAGTAAACCTAAATACGAGTGCTCCTCGTTTAGGCCTATTTCTTTCCTCAACACAGAAGTCAAAATTTTAGCAAAACTATTAGCCACACGCCTGATACAAGTTATCCCGAATTTGGTACACCCTGATCAATCCGGCTTCATGCCAGAGAGAAATACATCCATTAACTTTCGATGACTGCATGGGGTATTGGGAAGGATAGACATGTTGACGAAGGATGCAGTGGTGTTGTCTCTGGATGCCAAAATGGCCTTCGACACAATTGAGTGGCCCTATTTATTCGCAGTATTGAGTAAAATGGGATTTGGACCCAATTTCATAGGCTGGGTAAGACTCCTGTACAACGACCTGTTAGCGCAGGTGGTACTCAACAATAAAAAATCCCCAATCTTTGCCCTCGCCAGGGGGACTAGGCAGAGATGCCCCCTATCGCTGTTGATTTTCGCATTACTGCTAGAGCCACTGGCATCATGGATACGTAGGAACCCTCTGATAAGAGGTCTTAGATGGGTGGAGGGTTGGGGCGTGGCTTGGCAGCCAACAATGGCGGACCCGTGAGCGAGTGGCTCTGCGCCGACCGACCAGTTATCTGAGGAAATGCTGTTTCCTGCCATCGGCAACGCTTATTAGCGTGACCGGAGGGTTCCTGGCCTCCCGCTGCTCCTGAAAGAGACGTACCGGCGCCTGCGGAGCCGGGCCTTGGTGGTGCTCCCGGGACCTGCGCTGCTGCGAGATTGGGCCCACAGAGAAAGCACGTAGCTGACCCGGGGGACCGGGCCGAGGCTGGGCCATGGTACCCGCGGGACCTGCATCCATGCGGAGACGTGCCGTACCGGGACAGAGGGGTGCAGCGCGGAGGCAGATCCTGTGGCGTATACTGCGCATCGTCAGAAACCGGGTGAGACCACAGGCGGTGCGGGCGGTCGGCGGAGCCGTGCTTGAAACTGCGAGCGGCTTGGGCCCCCCTGGGGGACAGATCACCCGCTTGCGGCCGGGCGGACCTGTGTGACGACCTGCTTGGAGAACAGTGGGGGGCTCCCTCGGCGTCCTGCCTGCAGTGTGTGGCCGCCTATAGCATAGACACTTGCACCCTTCCGCCCTCTGCGTCCCTCTGTTGCCACGGTTGGTGCCGGTGGATGGCGGGGGTTGCGCGGGGCGCGCTGGGCCTCGTCGGGCCTTTCTCCCCCTGGGCTGGAGCTGATTTGCTGCATTGAAGGCGGATCATGGGCTGCAGAGAGGCCGGAGTGCCCTGGCGCCAAGAAGTGTGTGCAGGCGTATGGCTGGACTCGGCCCGAGTTATGTGGGCCCAGTGTTATCGGCAGCCTCTGGCCTAGACCCCTATTGATGTGCTTTGCCCAGCTGTGGGAAGCTGGTTCCTTGCGGAGCAGAGTTGAGCCGGGGTGTGCCCTGGGGGGCCTGGAGCTGATGTTTGGGGCCTGTTGCGTGGCCCCCCTCTGAGCTTGTGTGACCAGTGCAGCTGGGGACCGACAGAGGATTCCTGCGAACCCTCGGACGACGGTGAGGGGATAACTGCTGTGTAGTGTGTGCCTGGCTCACGGCGCTGGGGTACCTCCGGAGTCGCCGCAGATCCTTGCTGGGGAGTGGTGACTTGAGCCGTGGCTGACACGCAGGAGGGGTTCAACTACCGAGAAGTGAGATCCACGCGTGGTCACTATACTGTACCCTGCGGAGGCCTGGGGCTGCCTGTCCAGAGACCCTGCCTACTGTCCCCCTGCCTACTGTCCCTGCAGTGCCTGGCTCTGTGGTGACTGGGTTGAGAAACACTTTGGACTGCGTTAGGGTGCCGACGGCCTTGTGGGGCAGACATGGGTAAACGCAGAGCGAAACTACTGGAGTCTGCCCCGGAACAGGGGGAGGATAGAGGGGGCCGACTCGGGGCACCCCGGAGACGCAGAGACCGGAAGACCCCGTACAACAGCAACTGGCAAAGATCCTGGAGGCAATCTCAGACACAAAGGAGACACTGCACCAAGATATCAGTACAGTGTCCGTGGGACTGGGCCTCCTGCGTGCTGAACACCAGAAGCTCAGTGACCGAGTGAAGGTTGTGGAGTCCTCCCTTGAGGAACTGTCCCCGGCACACCAGGCGACGCTTAAGCAAGTGACGGATCTAACCGACAGGGTTAGATTGCTGGAGCGCAGAGCGGATGACAGTGAGGGGCGTAGCCGGAGGAATAACATTCATATCCTGGGTCTCCCGGACGGAATTGAAAATGGAGATATGATGTCCTACCTGGAGCCCTGGTTACGCACAGTTAAGCTCCGGAGGGGCTAACGCAATTCTATACTCTGGAGAGAGCACATCGGGTCCCGGCAAGGCCGCCGGCGCCGGGCAGTCCCCCGAGACCGGTGGTGGGCAAATTACTACATTACAGGAACATCCTGTTCCAGAGAGCTCGCTCCGATGGTCCGTTTGAGGAGAACAACAGAAGGGTCTCAATATTCCCAGATTATACCCTTGAGGTGCAACGGAATCGTGCCTCCTTCTTTGAGGTCAAGAAGGCGTTGAGGGCGGAGGGTCTCCAGTACTCCCTTATCTTCCCTGCCCGGCTACGTATTATTGAGGATGGCAAGACGCACTTTTGTGACACTGCCTCTGTGGCTTGGGATTGGTTGGACGAGTATAAGACTGGGGCCCCCCAGAGGGCGAAAGAGCAGGCGCCGCCTCGCCAGGCCCGGCGAACTGGGAAACGGTCCAGGAGAAGACCGCAGAGGAGGGCCCCGAAGAAGCCCAGCCCCTCACAAACAGAGCGTGAACGAGCGGCAGCACTGCAGGCGGTGGCAGAGATGATGCAGGGCGACAAACAACAGTCAGAGGCGGGCTCACGTTCGCCGAGGGGCACGGAGGGGTCGGACTCGGACTCCTCCAATGCAGACAGTTTAATCTTGCCAAAGGTTACCCCGAAGTCAGCGGATGAGATCATATAGAGGGGGCTGCCAGGTGGAGTTGCCTTGCTTGTGGAGTTTGGGCTTCTGGAGATGGCGGGCCACACAGGAACAACAAGGTAACATGGTCCAGGTTTGATTAATGTGAAGGTCGGTGTTTGGCACGATCCCCGGCATACTATATACGAATTTGAGACTTTTGCCTAGGTCACGACCCCCCCGTAGGACCATACCATAGGTGGTTTGGACCTCAATTGAATATACATTATATGAAGGGTTTGGGTGGGTGGCCGTTGCCATGCTGCTCTGGGGATTGGGGAGTTGGTCCATGTTGGGATCTGTTATTCCTTGTTGTCCTTTAATTGCTTTGTTTTGGTTCTTTTTTCTGCATAAGACCTGCCTTGTCTATGGCGTGGGTACTGTATTGTATACTTGGCCGGGGGAGGATGGTGGGGGGGAGGGGAACACTTAACTAACAATGACTACACAACACCAGACACTGAAATTCCTTACGTGGAATATTAAGGGGCTGGGATCCATGTCTAAGCGCCATAGCATTCATAATTACCTTAAGAGGCGGGGGTGCAGGTAGCTCTCCTGCAGGAAACTCATCTGCTTCAAAAGGAGGTGGAGAGGCTGCGTAGACGGTGGAGGGGGCAGGTGTATGCCACGTCTTTCTCGGCCTATGCCCGAGGGGCATTGATTTGGATTCGAGCGGGAGCACCCTTTGAATTAATACGGTCTGTTATAGATAAAGAGGGCAGGTGTGTCTTCCTCTTGGGGAGGCTGAATGGGCGGGAAGTTACTTTGGGCTGTGTGTATGCCCCTAATCAGGATCAATTGGCCTATATGGCTGACATCTCGACTCGCATGGCAGACATGATGGTAGGCCCAGTACTCATAGGTGGGGACTTCAATTGAGTGATAGATGTGGACCTGGACCGATCGCATCCCCCTCTGCCCGGAGTACAGACCTGCCGAGTGGCGGCTGGAATGCGCGATTGGATGTCCCATTGGGGGTTGAACGATGTTTGGAGAATACAACACGGGGACATGCGAGAATACTCCTTTAACTCCCCCATGCACCAGCTCCACACCCGATTAGATGCCTTTTGGTGCTCCCCCACCCTTAGTGGCTCCATCACACATACAGAATATTTGTGGCGCACCTTGTCTGATCATAGCCCACTGTTATTGACGTGCCGGCCAAATAGGGACAGACCCCCAATATCAACATGGCGCCTCACTCCAATGTCCCTTGAAGATGCTCCCTTTCCTGATGCTCTGCAATCTTTGGTGTGCGACTACTTTGTTGATAATGAGCATTCTGCCTCATCTGCTTTGGTAGAATGGGAAGCGTTTAAGGTGGTGGCGCGGGGCCATTGCATGGGGCAAACTGTGGGAGTACGTAGGGAATTGCACCGCGAGTTGCTGGATAAGGAGGGGGAAATACGGGAGTTGGATAATCTCCAGGGCCGAGACGCGCAAGCCCACGCATGCATTCTGGACAAGCGTGAGCAATACGCCGCTACACTGGAACAGCTTAGGTCCCACGATTATAAGTCCTATATGGATGGGGTAGAGGAGAGGAGGGACGGGCTGGTCGTCTGCTGTCCTGGTTGATCCGGCCCGAAACGCATGGGTCCCCGATTATGCGCGTACCGAAGGCTGATGGTGTGACCCTGCACAACCCAAGTGATATTAATACTTTGTTTAAGGACTATTATAAAGCCCTTTACGCCGCCCCCTTGGGATCTTCTGGTGAAGCTGTTTTTGGAGCCCCTCGGTCTTTGTACACTGGACGAGGAAACAAGCGCTGATTAGGTGGTCCGGTGACCCTAGAAGAGGTACAGGGTGCTATTGCCACTATGGCTAATGGGAAAACTCCCGGCCCAGATGGCTTGCTGGGGGAATTCTACAAGAAATATGGGTGTGAGTTAGCACCAAGGCTGGTGGCACTATATGCGGAATCTCTTCAAATGGGTTGCCTGCCGGACACTACGTGTGATGCATTGGTGGTCCCACTGCCCAAGACGGCGTCCTTGGATGCTGAAGTGAAAGATTTTAGGCCCCTCTCCATGCTGAATACTGACTTTAAGATACTCAGTAAAGTGCTGGCACTCTGGCTGCTTCCGCACATGCGGGACCTGGTCCACCCAGACCAAAATGGGTTTATTTCCTCCCGCAACACCTCGTATAACCTCTGTCGGTTGTACTCGGTAATCTATCACCCAGGAGCACACGCCCTTCAGCGGGCTGCTATTTTATCGATTGACCTGGAAAAGGCTTTTGATACTGTAGGATGGGATTACCTGTTGGCAGTTATGAAACGTCTGGGTATGAGAGACGATTGGGTGGCTTGGGTACGATTGCTGTATACTTTCCCCACAGCCAGGGTTAGGACTGGTAAAACCATCTCCTCCCAATATCGTGCAGCACGAGGCACCCGTCAGGGCTGCCCCCTGTCGCCACTCCTATTTGCCTTGGTGATAGAGCCTCTGGCTGAGTTGTTTCGACAGGGGGGAGAGGGCATGGGGTTAACATTGGGGGGAAGGACACACATCATCTCCCTATAAGCAGATGATCTATTAGTGTATCTCTGCGATGCTGCTCGGGGGGCGGACACGGCCCTGCGACATTTGGAGACGTTTGGGGAACTGTCAGGACTGCGAGTCAATAAGCACAAGACATATCTCTTCCCAGTGGCTGGACCTTTAGTGCGCCCACCGAAGGTGCCTGCGGACCTTAACTGGGCGTCGGAAACCTTCCGATATCTGGGTGTCCAGATCTTCCATTCCTTCGAGGACCTGAGAGAAGGTAATTTGTGTAAAGCGCTGCGATCCCTTAGATCTAGTGTCCATTTCTGGGGTACGCTATGTCTCCATATCATGGCCAGGATATCCTTGGTTAAAATGGTTATGCTCCCCCGGGTGTTATATTATTTTGCCAACATGCCAGTGCTATTGCCTGCGGCTTGGTTTCGCGACTTAGACTCCCTCGTGAGAGACCTAGTCTGGGGCGATGGCAGGCGTAGAGTGTCACTTACGATATTGAAACGCCCTATGGATGCAGGAGGTTTGGGAGTCCCTGACTTCGAGTTGTATCAGCTCGCGGCCCAGATGCAATGGCTGGCCCAATGGCTGGAGGGTGTGAATGTAGACGGGACCTTTTTAGCGGAACCTGGTCAGAGCCCCAGTCTCTTGTTGGCGAAACTCCTGATGCACACAACAAAAGTTCCCTACACCACTATATTGCAGACCACGGTGTTACAATGTTGGAGGCGTAGCATTAAGAGAATACCTGACACTCCGAAATACTCCCCAGAGCTGCCTCTGGTGGGACTGCCCCATGGCAAGCCGCAACAGGTTGGCTCCTTGGGTGGCGGTGGGCCTCGAAACCACAGGGGACTGTTACCAAGAGAAGGTTTTGCTTCCCTTTGCAGAATTGGTGGAGGGGTGTGGCTTGTCCGCGGGCCAGTTCCTAGTGTATGAGGCACTGCAGAGGGCATTCGCTAAGCTGTGGGGCTGGAATAGAGAGGAATCGGAAACGCATGCAGTGCTGCATTCATTGATTACCCTGAGGACAGCGAGACACCAAATTAAATGGTTTTACGCGTCCTTACGCGAGGCCTCACTGACCCCCTTGGTCCGGCTGCGTGAGAAGTGGGAAAGTAATTTGGAGAGAGACCTCACGGATGCAGAATGGGGCAGGGTCATGGCATCCCCTAAGAAAGTAGCACGGAGCACGAGGTTGAAGTATGTACAATTTAATTATGTGCACATGACATATTTAACTCCACACCGGATTTTTGTAATTTTTGGGGGAGAGCTAAGGCGCTGCCCGAGATGTAATTGGGAAGATGCAGATTTCCTCCACATGACCTGGGCATTCGGGGTCACACAAACATTTTGGCACGTAGTACTCCCGGCGCTCAATACTGCACTAGGCCGTACGCTTCCTTGCACTGCGGAGGTCTGTCTGCTGGGACTCTATCCTAGGCCACCTAAACGTAAAGCGGGAAATAAGTTCATAGATCTGGCCCTGGCGTTGGATAGACGGCGTATAGCAATCATGTGGAAAACACCTGTGGGACCGCAGGCTCCTGTGTGGCGGAGGGAGGTAACGATGTGGGCTGGGGCAGAGGAGAGAGCGCTGCGTAGGGAGGAGCTGAGAGGGCTGCGACTGCGTCAGATAGCAGAACAATGGAAGGACATATTACATGCCTGGGAACACCCGGGCTCCCCAAGTACCACGAGTGGAGAAAGTGATGCCCCCCTAAGTCCGGAGTGGGTGACTGATTGAGATGGGTTCCCCAACCACCCCCCTTCGGGAGAGCTGGCCTTGATCCACGAGATTGGCTGTGTGAGCGGGTCCCCCCCCTCGCCTGCCTCCCCTCTCCCCCCACCCGGGCACCGACCGAGACTTATGACGCCCTATGAACGTATGGTGCTCTACTGGACACTGACAGGCAGCTAGCATCGCAGTTCTTAATTCCCTGTTTGACATGTTCTATGAATATATGATCCCGGAATGGCGGAGACGCCGCATACCCAGACATAAGCACCTTGCATACCTCCGAGAATGTACATTTTTATGGGGTCATGTGGGCAAGGAAACAGGCATTTTGGACCAAGGTCCTGTAATAATAGAACGGGGTAACTCTAGTCTCTGGTAGACATGCCTACTGGACCCCCCCCACTAGCCGATATGACTAAGTAATGGAGCACTTGGCAACCACACTGAACACTGTAATATTTCATCTTCATGATTGATTGCTTGATACATGTTTTGGTAACTGTACTATGAAGCAAATACTAATAATGTATGTGGATTAATGTATGCTAAAATGTCAATAAAAACATGTTTAAAAAAAGATGGGTGGAGGGCTGGGAGGATCATATTGCTGTATTTGGCGTCGCCCCAGTCGTCAATCAAAAGAGTCCTCAATATATTCTTGACGTTTGGAAAGTACTCGGGTTATACAATTAATTGGACAAAGTCAACAATATTCGTGTTGCAGGGAAAATTTCCCTCGCTGCCTAGTGGGGTTACGGTGGAGAGAGCAGAGGAGGGGTTTAGATATCTTGGTATATATATCACTACTGATCCTGAGAAACTCTATGGCCAGAACCTCTTGACCTTGCTGCAGTGCCTGAGGTCCGACATAAGACACTGGAAAACCCTTCCGTTGTCACTCTTGGGCCGTGCAGCATTATTTAAGATGATGTCTCTCCCACTCTTCCTGTATGCCCTGCATAACGCGCCATTTCCAGTTTCCACCTCCTACTTCAAAGCAATCGACAGTGAGCAGAGAGAGTTGTTGTGGGTGGGGAAGACGCCTCGAGTGGCCGCCCAGAAGTTGCTGAGGGGATGGTATGACGGAGGTATAGGACTCCCTAACATTAAGAAATACTATTGGGCTGCACAGCTTACAGCGATTAATCACTGCATATATAGGCCACAGGATGATCCTGGGTATAGAATGGATAGATGGATTCTTCCAGGAGGGAGCTTCCATAGGGCTCTTTACACCAGACCGTCGCGTCTGCGGCTTACAGGCCCCACCAGTCATGCAGTCCACATTTGGCACACAGTCAACAAGAGCCTGGGATCGGCAGGGAGGATCACACAAGCCACCCCATTATAGGATACGGAACAACTGGGAGCCCTGAGGAACACCAAGGTATTCGACCGCTGGGACACCATTGGAATCTCTTGGGTGGGAGACCTCTGGACACAGGGGGGTATCCTCAACTTCGCACAATTGCAACAAGATTATGAACTTGCTGAAATGGAAAGGTTCAGATACATGTAGGTTAGACACGCCCTACAAGCAGCAATCCCCAAGGGCGAGGTGCCCCCCGAGTCCTCCCCTCTAGAGGACAGAATCCGCATTGATTTTATGCATAAAAAAGCAATTTCCCTGTTTTATCAGAAACTGGTCAATAATACGCCTGATCCCCTCCTCCAGCTCCGCAGGACCTGGGAGGTCGATACTGCGGATCTGGAGGACGACGAGTGGCAGGAGGCGCTGGCCTCCCCCAAAGAAGTGGCGATTTCTTCACGGCTCAAATTAATACAACTCAAGATTCTACATAGAGTGTACCTCTCAGGTCCCGCACTGGTCAAGATGGGGTATAGGAAGAATCCCAATTGTAGGAGACAATGTAATCAAGAGGGTACGTTTGTTCATATAGTTTGGGATTGTAGACACATACAGAGATATTGGGCGGATGTACTTCAATGTATGATGGAGGCGCTTGGGACAATCCTGGAACCGGGAGTCAAGATCTGCCTTTTAAATATTTGGGAACCAACTGACTTAAAGAGTAAAGAAAAAACTTGGGCAGCGTTGGGAATGGTGGTAGCCAAACGTAATATAGCTAGAGCATGGGGGGCGGCAGAGACACCCACGGTTGAGGCTTGGAAGAAAGACATGGATTGGTGCATGATAACCGAAAAAACAGTTTATGAATCGCGAGGCTGTCCGGGGAAATGGAAACAAATATGGGGCAAATGCAATGTATATCGAGGAAATATTTGTGCATTCCCTCGGCCTGGTATGTCTTCCCCTAACTAAGTTAGCATGTAGGAGTAAACTTAGGAGGGTGGAGGTATAATAGTAGGAAGGCGAGAGCAATAGCAAAGGATATGTGTACTTCAAATGTGCTAATTACTGTGTTCAACAATAATTGAAAAACTGTGCAATATCTTATTTTGTCATCAATAAAAAGTTTTATAAAAAAAAAAACAATGCGTCATTGATAGATTAGACAGCATCTTCATGACCTGGGGTGTTCCTGCAATCTTAAAGTCTGACAACAGCCCACCTTTCAACAGTTGAGAATTCAGACACTTTCTCAGCCATCTTAATGTGAAGCATATGAAGAGCACACCTCTTTGAAGAGAGCTGTCCAGCAGGCTATAATAGAAAAGCTCGACCTTAAAGCTGTCTTAAATTACACTCCTCGAGCTTACCGTTTGGCCCTTCACTCGACCCCAGGTAAAAGACCTGCAACCTTGATATTCAGGAGAGCTAAAACGACCAAGTTACCTCAAGGACCAACAGAAGATCAAATACCGAGGAAGAAACCCACATGAAAGACTTCGATCGTAAGTGGAAAATGAAGACTTATGGAGGCAAGTGTAGACATACAAAAGATGTTACGGTCACTAGAGGAGATCGAATGCTTGTTTGTCATCATAGAAAACGTAAGTCTGATGCTGCTTTCGATGCTGAATCATTACATGTTGTGACCAGCAAAGGACACATGGTCACTGCCCAATGTCCTTGGAAGTCCATTATGCAAGATTCCTTGCATTTCTGACATGTGGCTCATTGCTTGTCAGGCACTGATGTCATTGTAGAGACTGGGTCTGAAAGGACAAGTGAAGAGCCACTGACTGCTGTTGTTTCTGCATCATCAACGCCGGTCATGGATATTTCTACTGCCTGTCTCCAGTTTCCGAAGGCACACTCGGAATGTGTGATAGCACCATGAAGACTCATTGAAAAGGTATGATTGTGTATAGATTTGTAAAAATATTTTTTAATTTTTTTATTTAGCAGAGGGAGAGATGTAGTGTTGTGTGAGTTTGTAATGACTGAACCCTTGTGGCTCCTGATGGACACCGTAGAACTGTGACGTAAGCATTAGAGAGTAGTGAAGTGAATGCAGGCTTAGAATGTTGAGTTCGCAGTTACATGCAGAAGAATAAAGGTGTGTTATACTAAGCTCTGTGTGTGGTGTAGTCATTGGTGAATACCTGGGCTGGGGAGGACGCTATACTTCTTATCCAACTTAAAGCTAAAAGGCGAAAATTGAGATCTTATAAAGATGTCGGAGATGCCCTGGCAACCATCCCTTTTAAAGACGCAAAATGCACTCAGAATGTTCTAAAGCTCTAGATAAATATCCTCCACCAAAAATTGTGTAGGTGGTAGTATTATACAAAATCTCTGTCTAAGCAGAGATTTCAGAGATGTACTTGGGGCAAGGAGGATTTTATATCCCCATCGAATAATGTTAGCTAAATATTGTACAAATGTGCCCACTATTCCAAGTTCTAGCCTTAATGATTGGACTGTGATAGCTGAACTTTGTGAGCAAACATTTCTCAGAATTTTCCCTTCGCACTTGTTTAGGAATTCCAAAGATCCAATCGGATTATGCTCTAATGTGTAGGATAATGTAGGGGGAATATTTGTTTTGTAAATTCATATTAGGTGATTGAAATGTCTTCTTCCTAAAGAACAGTAAAAGATCTACAGATAGTTTGCAAGAGAAAATGCTTTGTTACATAACTTTGTTGTATGCACCTCATCCTTTAGATTTTCACAAAAGGTTTAACAAAGATATGTATATCTGCTTACCTTCTCTAATTTTTCATTTCCTATGTACCAGGTGTATTTAGGGGCTCTTCTTTTCACCCTAAACATTTTTTTTTGTTTTTGCTGTTTTCACTTTTAAGAAGTGCTTTTGTGAAAAATAATACAAACCGTTCACATTCGCCTGAAGACTAATCAATTAAAACTATGTCATCTGCATACAAAAGAGTGAGCAAGCATTTAGAACCTATTTTTGGGGGGTGATTTTTCTATTCATGTAAATAGGAAGGTAAACTGAGTGGTACAAAGAAAATAATAAGGGTGCAAACACGCAGCCCTGCTTCAAACATTTTGATGTCGGGACGGAAGTAAAAAGATCTTCAGCTCCCCATAACAGCATTTTACACCAGGTAGAGGAATGCAGGGACACCAACAGGCGCAATAAACTACTCGGTATACCTAGGGCAGATAATTTCTGCCATAAAGTCTGTCTGTCCACAGAATCATTCGTTCTGAGAACCTCAGTTAGAAAGTTCCATACTTTAGGATGCAAGAAAGAGAAGTCTTGAGTTACAGTTTTTGTATTCCTTATTTTTGGGATCTCCATTAAGAGTTAGGATTTGTTTCTGGTGCTTCTTCTCCCTCCAAGCAGCAGTTTTTTATGTAGGTAGGAAGTAGGGATGAGAGACACAACACGGGGTTGAAAAACGAACTCAAATGCTTCCGTCTGACTGGCTGGCTGGAAAACAACCGGGGAACAACTAGAGTAGGAGACTTGAAAGGAGTTACAGATCACCTGGAGGAAACAGTGTGCTGGTAACAGTGGCGTAACGAAACTTGAGGGGGCCCAGTGGCGTCACTAGGGTTGGTGTCACCCAGTGCGGTAACTCCCGAGTCGGGGGGGTGCGGACCGCACCGGGCGGGTGACACCATCACATGGGGTGACACCGTGAGCCTCTGCTTAAAGCAGAGGCTCACGGTGTCACCCCAAGTGATTGTGTTACCCGGTGCGGTCCGCACCCCCGCCCCCTCCTAGTGACGCCACTGAGGGGGCCCCCCTGCAAAGTACATGGAGGGGGCCCCCTCCAACCACACTCAGGAGCTCTCAGGCCCGGGCAATGTGCTGAGGAGACCCCCTGGAGCTCGGATGCCCCCCCCACACCATGGGGGCTGCTGGGGCCTTTGTTACGCCACTGCTTCCCTTCACAGCCACAATTAATGATATCATGAAACTTTAGAAATACTACCTGTAAATTTTAAGCTAAATGAAACACAGCTTTTGTTTATATAAACCACCCACTTCCAAAGCTAATGAGAAGAAACCAGGAGTCTGTATGTTGTAGTGGAGAGGTTCATTGGTCGCAATCCCATCTACGCTCTGTTCGCTCATTACTTTCAGTTGCTAATATTCAAGGCCACTGGAATTATGTAGCAGGGATAGATCAAATTATGTGGCAGGGTTGACTATATTATGCTGCAAGAAAAGGCAAAGTATGCTGTATAATGCGGCACAATGTTGGGATAGCATTGCCTCATTATTTTTTTTTATTTTTACTCACGTTATAAATGTTTGGGCAAATGTTTCATCCCATTAATACAAGTTTTGCACCCAAACACGTAAATAAGCAACTGAAACGTGACCTGCCAACTTTTGTGAAGGGCCTTCTACTGCACAGCAACACATTTTTGAGTGTTTAGAAACTTGATCCGTTTGAGCTAGAAACATTTTTTGTTAAAATTTGCAATTTATGCAGCAAGCCGGTGACGGATTCTGTGGCAAATGCGGCATGATAATGTAGAAAACATTGCAACTGCAGAAGCCAAAATGCCAGTGGCCTTGCTAATATTCAAGTCCACTGCACAGCTTCAGAGTGCATTTGCACTCTGAAGCCCCACTGTGGTACATCCCTGAATCACAGTTGTACATCTGGCCAAAACCACCAACGCTGTTTCTGATCTTTCCATGGTCTGCTATAATTAGGAAAAGCTTTAATGAAAACACGTCCCCGTTATGAAACCCCAATGCCTCCTGTAAACACTTTGCTGCCCAATGGGTCTGGTTCTTTCTATTGATAAAATAAATAAATAAAACACTTCACCTCACTATCACCACCTTTAAAAAAAAGTAAATCTGAGCGCACACAAAGGAGATTTTCTGCCATCCATGTGGGTCATGATCTGGTACTGGGTGTTACCATTATGTCATACTAAAGTCTTCTTCAGCCAGTGGCATGCAGGGGGTATTGTGGTGCCATCAGAATAGCCCTCCTTCTTTTGCAAAAAAATATTCAAAAGAGGTGAGATTTGTGTGCAGCCTGGAATGGTGAAACTTTTTTAAAAAGTCGTCGGTTTGTCATAGAGGTCGGAGTTTTCATGAGGTTGTATATTCCCATTTTGTTAACGACCCTGAATTCTGTTTGAAGGTAAGTGATTGCTGGCCCTATTTACAATTTCTGACCACATGGGACTGTTCTGTCTCATCTAGAGAAGCTTATACCTATCTCCCCTAAATGCAGCCATTGACTAACACCTATGCCATCTGTTTTCATAAATGACCCCAGCTCAGAACAGGAAGCTGGACCTCTTGGGTGGTCACCATTCTAACCCCAAGGCAACTAGCAGCTGGTATAAACCATTGAGTTCAGAGTCCTCACATACACATACCCATGCCCACAGTCTAATAATGTCACACTGCAGTCTCCCTTTCTGTGGCAGGAACTGTCCTAACAATAGAAGGGTTGCTCACTTCAATCCTTCTCGAAACTGAATCCTCAGGTCCTGGGCTAAACTCAGATTTTTCTAAATGCCAAACTTTGCCCCTCGCTGCAGTGATATATATCATAAACAGCTACAAATAAACAGCCACTACAATTTGGCAAAGTAAAGACAAGCTTTAAAACGTTAGGAGGCAAATTGGGTCAACCAATGGGGCTGCAAAGCAGTCGACTGGGATTGCAAGCAACAAGAGTGGTAGCAATTGCTGTCACAGCCTTCTTTTCTTGTACTACCAACACTTATCTCCTCTTCAAGTCTTGAAAGAAATTGAAATAAGATTCCAGGAAGTGGGCATAGAGAAACATTCTTTTTTTCTAATTCCTAGCTAGGTGTTCTCCTTTAAGGTATTATTAAAAACAAAAGACATAGTTTTGCTATTGGGTGTGGACAGGGTATGTTATGTGTTTATCCCTTTCTAGGTAAGTTTAAAATAAGATTAGCCGGTGGCTTGGATGCCGAACATGGCGGACGCGTCTCGATAGAGCTCCGTCGTCCGACCTTGCCAATTTCATCATCCGTCCTTCATCCCGGTCCCCACTGACCGAAATTGTGGTGCGCCTTGGAGGGGGCCGTGTCGGGCTTCAGGTGGTGTGCCCCTGTGGCTCGTGAGGGCCTGCTTCGGCCGCCGGGCCGGACCCCCGCCGGCGGATGGTGGACGAGGTGCCCGGGGAGACGGAGGCGCCGGCTGGACGCTGAGGCCGGGTTCCCTGTGCGGCGAGCCGGAGGGGCCGTTGCCTGGTGTGGGCGGCCCACTCGGGGCGCGCCGGGTGCCCGGTTCTGTGGTTGGGGGCCGCTGTGTGGCTGTCGCGGCGCCCCTCCCCCCTTGTGCATGCTGCAGTGATCGGCCGGCGGCCTGGACCACAGAGTGCTGCCCGGATGGGTCAGCCTGGAGGGCGCACATCATCGGAGCGGGCCTGCTCCTGAGGAGGAGTGAGTGGCGGCGGCGAGACCCTTGCCCCCCCGGCCCACCAGGGACCAGACGGACCGCGCCACGCGCCGAGGAGGTGAGCCTGAGTCGGGGCCTAGACGCCATAGGTCCCCCTGCAGGTGGCTGCCGAGCTGTGGATTCCGGCGTGAGGTGGGTCCTGCATTCCGCGGCGTCCTCTGTGCGGGCGGAGTCAGCTGCCGGGGCCTCTCCGGGACCAGGGGCCCCCCTGTGGCGGGGGCTGGGGCTGTGTCGGGCCCGGGAAGCAGTGGGGCCTTGGTCGGCGCTGGCTGTGGCCCCCTGGGGGTGCCTGCTGCCCGGATGAGTCAGCCTGGAGGGCGCACATCATCGGAGCGGGCCTGCTCCTGAGGAGGAGTGAGTGGCGGCGGTGAGACCCTCGCCCCCCCGGCCCACCAGGGACCAGACAGACCGCGCCACGCGCCGAGGAGGTGGGCCTGAGTCTGGGCCTGGACGCCATCGGTCCCCCTGCAGGTGGCTGCCGAGCTGTGGATTCCGGCGTGAGGTGGGTCCTGCATTACAGCCGCGGCATCCTCTGTGCGAGCGGCATCAGCTGCCGGGGCCTCTCCGGGACCAGGGGCCCCCTGTGGCGGGGGCTGGGGCTGTGCCGGGCCCGGGAAGCGGTGAGGCCTTGGTCGGCGCTGGCTGTGGGCCCCTGGGGGTGCCTTGGGCCGGGCCTGGGTCTGTGACTGCGCCGCCATCGTAGTGCCGCCCCCCCCCCTGCGGCGGCTGAGGAAGATCCCCTGGTGGCGGCTCACAGGCGGGCCTACTTCTAACAGTGGAGGCTTGCGGACCGTGCAGGGGCCGGGCCTACATCGTGCTATAGCCGGGGGTGCCCTACCTGCCGCGCTGCGGTGCCTGTTCTCCTTTCCCTGCTCCTGGGTCTTGTGGTTAACTTTGCCCTGGTCTGCCGGCGGGTGGCCCTACACACCATCATGGGTAAGAACAACCCTAGCACAGCGGCGCCTAAACAACCTACCATGGACCAGTACACCACGGCCGTCCCAGCCGGGAGGGAGGCCGTTGGGGGCGTCTCCTCGGACACGGCGATGCTCCTAGAGGCCATCACGCAGTCCCGCACGGCCCTCGAGGCCCAGATCGGTGCAGTGGGATCCGAGGTGTCGTTTCTTCGCCAAGACCTCCGGAAGGCGGTTGACCGGATCATGGAGGCCGAGACGAGGGTCTCCACTGTGGAGGATACTGTGTCTGCCCTTCAGATGTCGGCCAGTCGTACGGTGATCCAGATATGGAGACGCGTTTTGAGGTCCATGGGGTGGTGGGGCATGCTAACATGTGCGACGCCCCTCTGGCGGGGCACGTACCTCCGACCGGTCTCGGCTCTGCCCGGTTTCCGTCATTGGGACACTATAGGGATCTCGACATTGGGGGATGTGATGCGCGGACCCACACTCAAAACCTTTCAAATGCTACAGGAGGAGTTTGATTTACATAAGTCCCAATTCTATAAATATCTCCAGCTTCGCCACGCCTTGTCTCCCCAGATTAAAACCCTTACGACACTACCAGAATTTCACCCATTAGAGGGTAGACTATTGATGGGGGACCTGGGGGGACACAAAATCCGTCAGCTCTATCAGACACTGACCACACATGCCAAGACAAACCTGGGCCGGACGAGGGCGGCATGGGAGGCGGATATACCAACCCTTTCTGATGACGACTGGACTGAGGCCCTGGCCAGCCCCAGGGGCTCGGCTGTGTCCACCAGATACCGACTGATCCAGTTTAAATATCTCCACCGTGTGTACTACACCCGCCTCCATCTTTGGAGGATGGGGGCTATTTCGTCCCCCACCTGCCTCAGATACCAGTCGGATGATGGCTCCTTCGTGCACACGGTCTGGGGCTGTACAGCGCTGCGGCATTTTTGGTCGGGTGTGTTGTCCTGCCTAGGGCTAGTTCTGGGTTGGGATCTCCCAGCAGACCCCCGTCTAATTCTCCTACATAGCACTGACGACATAGGGGGGAACATATACAAAAGACACCTGCTCTTCTTAGGACTCACAGTGGCCAAGCGCGACATAGCCCAACAGTGGAAGTCCTCTTCTCCCCCTGGGGTAGCGGCTTGGAAGTCCGCATTAGACAAGTGTATGTCTGCTGAGGTGGCGGTGTTTCAGGCTCGAGGTTGCCCGCAGAAACATGGGAAGATCTGGGCTGTATGGGCTAAATACCGTGGCATTGACCTTTCTATCTTTCCCACGTCCACAAATCAGGACCTCACTTTTAATTCCTACTGAGGTCTAGCTGGTGCGGAAATATGCCTATTTGTTTTTACATCTGTATAATGTTTCAAGCGGGAAGTGCGGTGCAGGGGAGGGGGAGGTGGGTGGTGGGGGCTGTTGGTTTGAATGTTTTATATATCCTCAAGGGTTACCCTCCTCAGCGACTCATGTCTCATTGATCCGCGTTATGTATATACACTGCCTGTTGGGGGCTCACCCCGTTGGATGTAAAATTTCAATAAAATCTATTGTCAAAAAAAAAATAAGATTAGCCTACTGTAGAGTGTGGATGTAGACACATTACATAGACTGACTTTTCAGTCCCAACATGCAAAGCACTGTGACTGTTGTCGAAAAATCCAGGATTGTATTATCGTACTTCTGATGACATGAGGCCAGTTGGTAATTCAGGCTCAGCAAGCACTGAAGCCCGACTGGGACATGTAGCCCCTCTCAAAACAGTCCGCAGAATATGATCTGCTAGCTAGTTAATCAGCACCCTTCTCTTTAAAACAGCTCCTCTTTCACAGTTTCATGCTGACATTTCTTGTGGGCAAGAAGTTAAAAGTGACTAAGAGCTGGATAGATCGGAGGAGAGGGGCAGAAGCGAGGGTTAAACACCTCAGCTGTTAAGACTTGTCACCATGGTCAGATAACTTGGATTCCCTCCTTGGGTTTCTAGTATCTTCAAAGGTGTCCCACAGGCAGTTGCGCACCATTTAATTAATAAAGAGCCTCTGAGGCCCGGCCAGGGCCTGGGCGTGCGGTCGCACCATTTAATTCATGATTAAGAGGCTTGCTGAGTGAAGGGGCCCCTGAAGCGCCCCCCCCCGCAACGCGGGAGCTGCGGGGGCCTGTGATATGCCCCTGGCTGGTAAGAGTAGGAAGCAACCTCTGAGAATAGAGGCACAGGGCTTCAAGTGAACTCATGACACCAAAGTATGGTTGTCTCCACTCCTCAACTTAGTACTAAACACTCATTGGCAAATCCAATAGATTTGGCTTTAATTTGTCAAGGCATGTAAATGAAGCCACTCACAAATGCTGTTTATATGTGTTGTATGCACAAATACTGTTTATCACATTGAAGCCTGTCCTACTAACTTTGCTAATGCTAGGAGAAAAGTAGCAAAAAGCGATGCTTTCTGTATAGAGTGAATATAGGAGATAAAGAATTGAAAGTAACAAACAGCCAGATGAGAGAGTTTACTCTTCACATGTAAAAGAGCCCCTCTTGCATTCCAAAGGAGTCACTTCCTGGACGGCAGGTTGGTATACCAAATAGCCAATAGCATGAGATTGAGATTAATACTGCTGTAGGTGGAGCCAAAGCCCGCTCTGTGTCAAGGGCGAGGGGGTGCCTGGGACAGATTACATTGTTGTATGGCCCTTCATAATTTGCAACTCTGGCTCACAGGTCATTTTAAGACCGAAGGAGACAAAACAAATAAATACTGGAAGAATAAATGATTCTGGCACAGCTGTCCGATGGTGAGCCAAAGAAGCTTAAAATGGTGACAGAGAGAAGTTTTTAAAGTGGGGAAAAAAAGAAGGAGGCAAATACAGTGACCCTGCACGGAGGAAGGAATGAGGAAAGTAAATAAGAAAAGATCAAAAGAAAGTTAAAAGGAAGTAGGATAGAACATGGGTATAAAAAAGAAGAGAAGGAAAGAAGGATAGATGGAAAGGGGAAAAGGAAAGGAGAAGGAAGGAAATTAAAAATTACGTTTGGAAAGAAAGGTAGCAAGAAGAAAAGAAGGAATGAAAAAGAAAAAGAGAAATAAGGAAAGCAGAAAAGTAGAATTAAATAATGGAAAAAGGAAATCAAAAAAATTGGAAAAGGTGATGAAAGGAAAGAAGAGAAAGGAAGATTAATGAATGGAAGGTAATAAAAAGAAGGATGGAAAGAAGGGGCGAAGGAAGGACAGGAGGATGATAAGAAGAAAGGAAGGGACAAAAGAGAATGAGAGAACGGCAAAAAGAATGTGAAGAAGGAGTAGAGATCACAAAATAGGGAAGAAAATTAAACAGGAACATAAAGAAGGAAAGAAAGCTAAAGCTAGAAAGAACCCCGAATGAAAAGGATGGGCAGAATGAAAGAATGATGGAAATAAAGAATGAATGGAAAATGGAAAAGAAGGAAAGAAAGAAAAATAGATCATAAGAAATAAAGATGGAGAGAAAGTGGAAAAATGAAAAAACTCAGTGCAGGTAAATGAATCATTTTTTTCGCATTCCTTACAATGAAGCTGTAAATGCATCATTTTGAAGCAAATTTTCCTCAGGGATACAATTCCCACAGGCCTTCATATGAAGGGTCAGGTTCGCTCACTTTCCTTTGGACATTTCGTGTGGCTCAAAGTGGGGGGTATTTTATTTTGCTGGCTACTCCCTTGCTCTGTTTATGTATGTATATATTAAACAATAGAATTGGTAACAATAGATAATGTAGACAGCTGTGCTGTCAAGCCAGACTTAAAAATATTTCCTACTATACATCTGCCCCCACCATGTTTGCCACGAAGATACTTTCAAGTAGTTTTGGCTTGAGAATTGAAATTCCTTTCTGTCACTTGAATCAATATGTGAAATCATGTAAGACATAAAATAATCAAATAGGGTGTTCTTCCACTTATAAAAATCTCAAAGCCGAGCTTGTCTCTTTGAAGTATGGTGTACGTCTTCGGTTTCTTTTTTTCTTTGGGTTTTATTGCTAATATTTATGACCTGATATATCAAGGCATTTGATTAGCACGGAAGCTAATTTTCTTTCACGATATCCAAACCACATTTCATATGTTGAGATTCATCTTTCTGTCCCAGGGCAAACTTTTCTGTTGTAGAGTTTGCACTGGGACCATTAAACACCTTTGAAGGGAGCCCTGGCTTCACAATGTGAGTCCCATGTCTGAGCATTGTGCTATTGCTAGAAAGACGCTCTCTGCAATGTCTCTTTGCGATAACAGCTGCTGCAGTTTGTAAACTGGGTGAGTGACGTCGGTGGCGAAAGGATAGGAGTCACAAAGAGGTGCGGCCTCTTTTCAAGCTGCTGGAGGTTATCAGGGTGCAGGTTTCTTTTAAAACAAGCATTTGCAGTGCAATAGGTCTCGCATTCACGCAAGTTTGTGCTATTGGCATTCTAAATGACAATGCCTTTTATTTATGTTTTGGGTTTTAAAACATAAATAAAAGGCATTGTCATTTACAATACTAATAGCTTAAACTCTCGCAAATGTGACACCTATTGCATTGCAATAAAGGGCCTTCTCGACTGCTTGTTAGATTGTAAATATCAGAGGAAGAGACCGGCCTGCGACGTCTTCAAAGTATTGATAAATAGTGCAGTGAAGAAGATGTGTACATGTTGTAAATTACACAGACACAAAGTGTGAAGTGAGAGTTACATATGATCCGAGCTATAAACACTAACAAAGCGCTTCAACACCTTTCGCTCTGTAATTACACTGTTGCGGCTCAGAAGGAAGAGCGGGTGGGCTATTTCCTGCCCTCTCCATGATTTGAGCGTGCAGTGTGGCATTGTGTAATGTCATTGCTATCTTTGGCCTAATAAAAAACACTCCAGCTGTAGTAGGGCCCTGGCTTCACCTCCTGGTGCAGGGCAGGCTGTGCTTTATGGCAGGCATGGAGGGAGGGAGGGATGGTCTCGGCTGCAGCTCCGGCCTCATACAGTGCCCCTGCTATTACTAGTGAGCGAGAGGCGCTGAGGTGGTGGTATTGGTGATGGTGGTACTGGTATTAGTGGTATTGGTGGTGGTATTGGTGGTGGTTGTGGTATTGGTAGTGGTGGTATTGGTGGTGGTGGTACTGGTGGTGGTGGTGGCATTGGTGGTATTGATGGTGGTGGCATTGGTGGTATTGGTGGTGGTGGTATTGGTGGTGGTGGTGGTATTGGTGGTGGTATTGGTGGCAGTATTGGTGGTGGTGGTATTGGTGGTGGTACTGGTGGTGGTATTGGTGGTGGTATTTCTATTGGTGGTGGTGGTACTGGTATTGGTGGTGGTGGTATTGGTGGTGGTATTGGTGGTGGTATTGGTAGTGGTGGTATTGGTGGTGGTGGTATTGGTGGTGGTATTGGTGGTATTGGTGGTGGTGTTACTGGTGGTGGTGCTATTGGTGGTGGTGGTATTGGTGGTAGTATTGGTATTGGTGGTGGTGGCATTGGTATTGGTGGTGGTGGTGGTATTGGTGGTGGTACTGGTA
The DNA here is from genome assembly GCA_963921515.1 of Calotriton arnoldi. Lineage (NCBI taxonomy): Eukaryota > Metazoa > Chordata > Amphibia > Caudata > Salamandridae > Calotriton > Calotriton arnoldi. Next base: position 436,320 of record CAWUFW010005765.1, read on the forward strand.
GTGGTGGTATTAGTGGTGGTGGTACTGGTGGTGGCATTGGTGGTGGTGGTGTCATTGGTGGTATTGATGGTGGTGGCATTGGTGGTATTGGTGGTGGTGGTATTGGTGGTGGTGGTGGTATTGGTGGCAGTATTGGTGGTGGTGATATTGGTGGTGGTAGTATGGTATTGGTGGTGGTGGTACTGGTATTGTTGGTGGTATTGGTGGTGGTGGTATTGGTGGTGGTGGTATTGGTGTTGGTGGTATTGGTGGTGGTGGTGGTGGTGTTACTGGTGGTGGGGGTATTGGTATTGGTAGTGGTGTTGGTATTGGTGGTGGTATTGGTATTGGTGGTGGTATTGGTATTGGTGTTGGTGGTGGAGGTATTGGTATTGGTTGTGGGTGGTATTGGTGTGGTGGTATTGGTGGTATTGGTTGTGGTGGTGGTATTGGTGGTGGTGGTATTGGTGGTATTGGTGGTGGTATTGGTGGTGGTGGTATTGATGGTGGTATTGGTGGTGGTATTGGTGGTGGTGGTGGTGGTATTGGTGGTGGTGGTATTGGTGGTGGTGGTATTGGTGGTGGTGGTATTGGTGGTGGTGGTGGCGGTATTGGTGGTGGTGGTATTGGTGGTGGTGGTATTGGTGGTGGGGGTATTGTGGTATTGGTCGTATTGGTGGTGGTGGTGATGGTATTGGTGGTGGTATTGGTATTGGTGGTGGTGGTATTAGTATTGGTGGTGGTGGTATTGGTGGTGGTATTGCTGGTGGTGGTGTGGTATTGGTGGTGGTGGTGGTATTGGTGGTGGTGGTATTGGTGATGGTGGTGGTATTGGTGGTGGTGGTTGTATTGGTGGTGGTATTGGTGGTGGTATGGGTGGTGGTGGTATTGGTGGTGGTGGTATTGGTGGTGGTGGTGGTATTGGTGGTGGTGGTGGTATTGGTGTTGGTGGTGGTATTGGTGGTGGTGGTGGCATTGGTGCTGGTATTGGTGGTGGTGGTATTGGTGGTGGTGGTGGTGGTATTGGTGATGGTATTGGTGGTATTGGCGGTGGTGGTGGTATTGGTGGTGGTATTGGTAATGGTGGTGGTATTGGTGATGGTATTGGTGGTGGTGGTATTGGTGGTGGTATTGGTGGTGGTGGTGGTTTTGGTGGTGGTATTGGTGGTGGTGGTGGTATTGATGGTGGGGGTATTGGTGGCGGTGGAGGAGGTATTGGTGGTATTGGTGGTGGTATTGGTGGTGGCATTGGTATTGGTGGTGGTGGTTGTATTGGTATTGGTGGTGGTGGTATTGGTGGTAGTGGTATTGGTGGTGGTTTTGGTGGTGGTGGTTGTATTGGTGGTGGTGGTGGTGGTATTGGTGGTATTTGTGGCGGTGGTATTGGTGCTGGTGGTATTGGTGGAGGTATTGTTGGTAGTGGTATTGGTGGTGGTGGTATTGGTGGTGCTATTGGTATTGGTGGTGGTGGTTTTGGTATTGGTGGTGGTGTATTGATGGTGGTGGTATTGGTGGTGGTGGTGGTATTGGTGGTGGTGGTGGTATTGGTGGTGGTGGTATTGGTGGTATTGGTGGTAGTGGTGGTATTGGCGGTGGTATTAGTATTGGTGGTGGTATTGGATTGGTGGAGGTGGTATTGGTGGTGGTGGTATTGGATTGGTGGTGGTGGTACTGGTGGTGGTGGTATTGGATTGGTGGTGGTATTGGTGGTGGAATTGGTGGTGGTGGTATTGGTGGTGGTATTGGTGGAGGTGGTATTGGTGGTGGTGGTATTGGTGGTGGTGGTACTGGTGGTGGTGGTTGTGGTATTGTTGGTGGTGGTGGTATTGGTGGTGGTGGTTGTGGTGTTGGTGGTGGTGGTATTGGTGGTGGTGGTATTGGTGATGTTGGTGGTGGTATTGGTGGTGATGGTAGTATTGGTGGTGGTATTGGTGGGTGTATGGTGGTGGTATTGGTGGTGGTATTGGTGGTGGCATTGGTGCTGGTATTGGTGGTGGTGGTATTGGTGGTGGTGGTGGTGGTATTGGTGATGGTATTGGTGGTGGTATTGGTAATGGTGGTGGTGGTTGTATTGGTATTGGTGGTGGTGGTATTGGTGGTGGTATTTGTGGCGGTGGCATTGGTGCTGGTGGTATTGGTGGAGGTATTGTTGGTAGTGGTATTGGTGGTGGTAGTGGTATTGGTATTGGTGGTGGTGTATTGATGGTGGTGGTATTGGTGGTGGTGGTATTGGTGGTATTGGTGGTGGTGGTATTGGTATTGGCGGTGGTATTAGTATTGGTGGTGGTATTGGATTGGTGGAGGTGGTATTGGTGGTAGTGGTATTGGATTGGTGGTGGTGGTACTGGTGGTGGTGGTATTGAATTGGTGGTGGTATTGGTGGTGGAATTGGTGGTGGTGGTATTGGTGGTGGTATTGGTGGTGGTGGTATTGGTGGTGGTGGTACTGGTGGTGGTGGTTGTGGTATTGGTGGTGGCATTGGTGGTGGTGTTGGTGGTGGTGGTGGTGGTGGCATTGGTGGTGATGATGGTATTGGTGGTGGTATTGGTGGTGGTGGTATTGGTGGTGGTGGTATGGTGGTGGTGGTAGTGGTATTGGTGGTGGTGGTACTCTTGGTGGTGGTGGTATTGGTGGTGGTGGTATTGGTGGTGGTGGTAGTGGTGGTGTTGTTGGTGGTGGTGGTATTGGTGGTGGTATTGATGGTGGTGGTATTGGTGGTGGTGTTGGTGGTGGTGGTACTGGTGGTGGTGTTATTGATGGTGGTATTGGTGGTGGTGGTATTGGTAGTGGTATTGGTGGTGGTGGTGGTGTTGGTGGTGGTATTGGTGGTGGTGGTATTGGTGGTGGTATTGGTGGTGGTGGTAATGGTGGTGGTGGTATTGGTGGTGATGGTATTGGTGGTGGTATTGGTGGTGGTATTGGTGGTGGTATTGGTGGTATTGGTGGTGGTGGTGATGATATTGGTGGTGGTGGCATTGGTGGTGGTGGTATTGATATTGGTGGTGGTATTGGTGGTGGTGATGGTGTTGGTGTTGTTAATAAAACAGGCTTTTGAAAACAACCCGTCAGGTGGCTTTAGTACAGATGACATGTAACACAGATGTGCTGTTGTCAGCTTCAGCCTATTAGCACACGATTATGTGCTACCTGGTATTCACATGACTTAATTCGCTTATAATTTCTAAATCCATTTTACTTGGGGGGGGGTTGAAACAGACACGAGATAATGCCGGGTTAAAGTGATTGAAAGCGGGCGCCGTGTTATGGGGGTGGCTTTGCTGCTTAAAAAAACACAAGCGGTGTCAGCTGAAGCAGCGCATGTCTGGCCTGCAGTAAGAGAAACTCAATAAAGTAAATAGTACTTACAAACTAAATAACAGGTCCCGTGTAACAACCGAAGTAAAGGGGCCAGTAGCCATGGGAGGTTACAAATGAAGACAAGGCTGTACTAAGGAGGGACTAACAAGTCTATTAATGAATCTGAAGGCAGCATATACGAAAGAAAATGACACAAGCAAATGAAAAATATGGGCGGAGAGTGGGCGCTGGCTTCTCTACCATACTCTACTACAGCAGTCTCGCAGAGCGAGCAGCGCATGCGCGCTGCCGCTAGGCTCGACCTAAAAAAGACCACCTGCAGCACCTTCTTGCATTACAATGCCCAGAAATCCACAAGAGGTGTTTCGGGATCACTTTTAGATTGTGACAGTCAGTAAAATATGGGCGGAGAGTGGGCGCTGGCTTCTCTCCCATACTCTACTACAGCAGTCTCGCAGAGCGAGCAGCGCATGCGCGCTGCCGCTAGGCTCGACCTAAAAAAGACCACCTGCAGCACCTTCTTGCATTACAATGCCCAGAAATCCACAAGAGGTGTTTCGGGATCACTTTTAGATTGTGACAGTCATAAAATATGGCTGGTTTTGCGTATACAAGCAATATTGAATCTCCTTGTAACTCGCACCAGGGAACTCTGGGTTTATTTTATTTGGTTATACATACAAAAATATTACAAGTTGGCTAATATTCACAATATTGCATCAGCAATACCGCAAAATGATCGTTTGCATGACGCAAAGCTCTTCAATACATATTAAGTAAGGAACTTATGGTTAATATCGTCCTACTTCGCCTTGAGAAGGATGAGACCAACATAATTCCAGTGAATTCCAAAATATTCACTGGATTAGTGTGATCACTCACTGAAGGACATAACCAAAAGCTCGTAATGATAAGGGTCTTATTCACTGATGAGGGGAGAGGTTTTGAAAATAAAAAATAACCACACCAAAGCATACAGGCCTGGATTTGTACAGTGAAAAATTGTATGTTAGGCAGGAAGATGTGCTTTATGTATGGTTTTCGAGGTGTGCTTGTTGTGGGTGCCATGGAGGGTGCTGCGGTGGGAGTATGGTGCTGCGCAGTGCTGTAAGCTGGTATGACAGTATTGTAAAGGTAATTGGGGGGATAAAGGTATGTGCAAGTGTGGCGAGGCTGTGCTGTGATGTGGCAGTGCATATTGATAGGTGATGTTGTGATGAGGAAGGTAATAGTGGGTGGGAGGGAGTTTGCGCAGTTGCGTAGTCGCATGTCGTAGTGGGGTGCTAGGAGTTCAGTGGTTAAGGTTTGTGAAAGATTAGTGAGCTGTAGATCGAATATTGAGAACAACACTATTGACATACCAGAATATTGTGTCAAAAATATTGGCTACAAAAATATTGAGGTTACATACTTTGCATGTAAACTACCAATATATCATGTCAAAATTGTAGGGGGGCAGAATATCGTCAAAAACAGGTATACAAAATATGATTGCATATATCATTTTTTTTTTTTTTTCTTTTTTGAAAACCTTTATTGAAGGCGAAAACATGGAAGCATTGCAAAATACAGCACTATGCCTACATCCCCAGAGGGGCCGGCCGTGGAGCGCGCAAACGTGTATTGCAGAAGCATAAAGAAAGGATACACAGCAAGCCGCGTACAACCACTCGGGGCCGGCCGCGTCATGGAGGAAGGAACAGTCGGAGAGATATCGGTATTATATTACCTTCCGCAGCGTCCAAATGAAGAGACGGCAATAGTATTAGTCAATCGTAGAATAGGAACAGAACAAACCCCCCCCCCCCTCCACCCTCCCCCTCTGGCACAGTGAAAATATGACAAAGAGATCAAAAGCAATGTGGCTCTCACTAAACACATCCACAAGGATAAGACTGGATTCCGGGGATGAATGAGGGGAAAAACCTCCATCCACCAGCCTCGGAGGGCAGCTCAGCTTAAAGGTCAGGATGGCTCGCCAGATATAGAGTGAGTGGGACCCAGAAATCCTTGGGGCGGGACGACTCGGGCAACTCCTCCGCATATATTTCTAATTGCTCCCTACAGTAGGATAGATCCCTCAGCCACTTACCAACCGTGGGTAATACCCTTGCACCCCAGCACTGCGCCACAGCTCGCTTAGCCATAAGTGTGGCCACTGCAACCAGTCTCCGATTGCACGGCTTCAGGGACGCTACCCCGCCCAACAGACACAGCTCGGGCGCACATTGCACTCTCTCCATTATGACATCCGTGAGCACAGCAGTCACCTTAGCCCAATAGGCAGCTATCCCTGAACAGAACCATGAGAGATGTAAGAAGTCAGCGTCTGCTTGTCCACATCGCACACAGCAAGCATAATCTCGCAATCCAAATCTCCGCAGTTGTACAGGGGTATAGTAAAGTTGGTGCATGAATTTAAAATGTATAATACGTAAGTTGCAGTTGGCCGTCAGTCGCCCAGTCAATTTGCAGCAATAGTACCAGTGGTCCTCCGACAGTATCCCTCCCAGGGTCGCGTTCCTTTTAGCAAAGGATGGATGCGCCTCCGCCTCCCGCTCACGAAGAGATGAATTATAAAGTTTAGTGATCAGCCCACGACGGGCCTCGCCCACGAGCACCGCCTGCAGTGCCCGTAGGGTCTGGGGCTCCGCGGGGAAGTCAGGATAAACATCCCGGATGGCCTGGCGGACCCGCACATATGTAAACCCTAGCATAATATCGTGAGGCCTGTGCGCCTGCACGTCCTGTAGCGAACGGAATCGGCCCTGGTTGTAAAAGTCTCCCATCTGGGTTATCCCGGCGGCTTGCAACGTGGTCCGCGCCAAGCGCTCCTGCAGTGCGGATATGCCGGGGTGCGCCGCTATCGGCAACTTGGGGGCATAAAGGTAGTTTAGTGTTGCACGACTCGCCAGCATCCGCCAGGCCCAAGCCGTGCACTGGACCGGGTTGATTTCCGTCCGGGGACCTCCAGCCCCCCCCCGAGAGGGCCGCAGCCACCAATGGGAGTGGGAGGATCGCATCCGCCTCAATCGCAGTATGAGGTAAGAGACGCTGCGGACAGAACCAATAATGCGCAAACTGCGCCTGAGCGCAGAGATAGTAAAGGCGCATATCAGGAGCCTCAAATCCGCCACGGTCAAAGGGTTGAACCAGAGTGTCCCAGCTACAGCGAGGCTTTTTGCCCCCCCAGGCAAACGACAATAGGGCCATTTGTAGAGACTTAAAAATAGAAACATTCAGGCGGATAGGAATATTCACAAATAAATATAGTAGTTTGGGCAATATAACCATTTTGATGGCTGCTATACGGTCCGCCAGTGAAAGCGGCAGCCGAGCCCATCGCGCCACTCGCTCAGTAAGTTGAGAGATAGTACGCCCGTAGTTCATGGAAATTACCTGCGCCGGATCCCTGTGTAGCCAAATCCCAAGATATTTTACAGGTTCCTGGGTCCAGGCCAACGGGAAGTCCGTTTCGAACTCGCAGGTTCCTGCCGTAAGGGGAAAGACCGATGATTTGGCCCAGTTTATCCCCAAGCCAGAGAAGCCCTCGAACCGGACATATTCTCGCAGCAAGGCCGGGAGATATGTCGCAGGCTCACGAACGTACAGCAACATATCATCCGCATATAGCGAGACGACCAATGGTCGCAGCCTGAATCGCAGCACCGCAGAGGCATGGAGCTGGCGCAACTTGCAGGCCAGGGGCTCCAGCGCCAAGGCGAAAAGCATCGGCGAAAGGGGGCATCCTTGCCTCGTACCCCTGCCGATAGGAAACTCCGAGGACACCCAGCCGTTCACGCAGACCCTAGCCGCTGCGGCGGAGTACAGAACCCTGATCCACTGCAAAAAGAATGGAGGGACACCCATTCTGGTAAGGACCGAGAACATGTATTCCCAGGAGAGGGAGTCAAACGCTTTAGTAGCGTCAAGCAATACTGCCACGGCTTGGAAGTCAGCTTCAAAATAGTGTAAGGTAGCGAAGATAGTGCGCAGATTAAGTACGGTAGATCTTGCGGGAACAAAGCCGGACTGATCCGGAAGCACCAATAGGGGAATCAACGGCTGCAGACGGAGAGCGACCATTTTCGCTAGTATCTTGGTGTCAATGTTAAGCATTGAGAGGGGTCTATAAGAATCACAGCGGTTGGGCTCCTTGTCGGGTTTCAAAAGCATGACTAGGAGAGCCTCCCGCAATGAGGGTGGGAGACGGCCGGTGTCGTAGGCCTCCGCATAGACTTCAAGAAGTCTAGGAGCCAGATCGTCTGCGAATGCCTTATAAAATTCGCTCGGGAGACCGTCCAGTCCGGCAGCTTTGCCTGTGGGGAGGGACATAATAGCCGCCTTCACATCCTCCTCATCGAAGGGCTGGGTGAGATGTTCCCGATGACCAGGGGCCAGCCAGCCCAAAGCTACATCCTCTAGATACGTATCAATATCAGCCGTCTGAGCCGTATCCCTGTTGCTATAAAGAGCTGTATAATAGTCAAGTATGGTCTCACTGATGGCTGCCGTGCCGAATTGAGCCTTGCCCGCCTCGTCGAGTATTTCCGTGATGTATTGTTGGCTCCGAGGCGCAGACAACTTACGAGCAAGTGAGCGACTGGGCCGACCCCCCTCCCCATAGTATCTAGCAGTGCTACGTCTAGATTTGTGCCTTATTTCCTGGTCCGCGGTGTCATGTTCCGTAACTAAGGCGCGAATCTTGGACAAAGTTTCGGGTAGCGGGTTCGCGTCGTATGCCCTCTCCAACACTGAGATCTCTCCCGCAAGTTTTTGGATCCTGCGCCGCAGATCGCGCAGTACCCCAGCCTGTGCCCCCATGCAGACCCCCCTGACAGTGACCTTGAAGGCCTCCCACATAGTCCCGGCGCTGTCCACAGAGCCCGCATTCTCCCGAAAGAAATTGCGGACCGCCTCCCCTACCGTGGCCCTGAATACCGGATCCGTCAGGGAGGATGGCTGTAGTCGCCACTGAAAGGGTGGCCTCCCACAGGTCGGCACACATAGATCCAGAAGCACCGGAGAGTGATCTGATAGTGTCCGGGCTAGGTGGCGCACTTCTGTAGCCCAAGGGCATGCAGCTTCTGTGACAAGCCAGAGGTCCAAACGGGACCACGTCCCATGTACCGCCGACACGAACGAACTCTCACGCCTGCCAGGATGTTGCAGTCGCCAGACATCTCTCAGGCCTCCAGCCTCCATTATGCCACGCAGTGCCTCCGCCGCCAGCTTAGGTCTTGCCCCCTCGCTACCCATACGATCAGCATCCATATCCAGACATACATTGAAATCCCCCCCCATATAATTTCTGCATCGGGGAACCCAGAGACACGACGCCAGACATCTGCAAAAAAGCTGGGTCATCAACATTCGGTCCGTACACATTCACAAGGAGAACACTCGTCCCGCCTAGTAGACCATGCACTATTGCCACTCGCCCCTGGTCATCTGTCTCAGAACGGAGAGCCTGAAAGTGTATCCCCTTTTTATCAAAATCAGCACACCCCGGGCATAGCTAGAGTAGGAGGAGGCCACCCGGTGTCCAGCCCATCTCGCCCCCACATTTTTATCAGATAGATTCGTTAGGTGAGTCTCCTGTAGTAAGGCAATATGGATATTCATTCTTTCTAAATAAGCAAACACTGCCCTGATCTTTTTGGAGAATTCAGCCCCCGGACGTTCCAGGTCAGAAGCCGCAGATTTCCACTTATCCGATCAGTGGTTGGTAAGCTGACAGAACCATGGAGTATTTCAAAGCCATATCAATGCCAATACAAATAATAGGTAAAATAAAATTCACTACAACACAAAGCATACCATGCCAGAGGGTGCCCCCTCCATTCCCCCTCTCCCCCACCCACTTCAGCGTCCCCAACGTGCTAAAGCCATCCCATCCACCCCCCCCACCCCTCAAACGAAAGTGAAAACCTCAGTTGGGGTGTACCCATGTGGGGCACTAGAGTGCAGCTGCCCTCCCATCTAGTAGGAGGTGGCTGCGCAAAGGTTAGATCCATGCCTACAAACAGCAGTACACAAGATATTCGTCCACCAGATTAGTGTAGATAATACAATAGGCCCAGGCAGCGGCCACCAGGGCAAGGAAGTACTCCATGGTAAAGGTAAACATGATCAACAGACACCCCCCATCCGCCAACGAAGCGTGTCCAGCATCCACATATGAACAGAAATGTACCCCAATAACCTAGTGTTCCTCTGTGTCCGACTGTTGGTTAGCATCTCGTCGTCGTCTCTTTAGACGTTTGGCATGTTCAAGGGCTGCCTTGGGGTTGCTGAAGATGTGAGAATCCCCGTCGGGTCCTATCTTCAAGCGGGCCGGATAAAGCATAGCGTATGGGACCTCCTCGGACCTAAGGAACTTCTTGACATCGGCAAATTCCCGTCTCGCCGCCTGGACCGCCACCGTGAAGTCTGGGAAGAAGGAGAGCCGATTCCCTTGATAGTCAATGGTGCCCTTCTCTCGCGCCAGGCGCAGTATCACATCGCGGTCCCTGTAGTTTAAGACTCTTGCAATGATGGGCTGCGGGGGGGGCCCCGGCGCCGGGCGAGCGGCCAGTGAACGGTGCGCCCGCTCCACAATGAACATGGTGGATAATTGCTCCCTGCCGAAGATGTCAGTAATCAGTGTCTCTATGAATATCTCCATCTTGCCCACATTGGTGGACTCCGGCAGGCCAATAAGGCGAACGTTGTTACGTCGTGAGCGGGCCTCCAAATCCTCGTTCTTGGCCTGGATGACAGACAAGACCTTCTCCATATTCAGAGCTTTCCCCGCGACATCGCTCAGTCCATCCTCCGCTGCGGAGACTCTTTGCTCCACCTCCCCCATTCGGGCGCTCTGCTTCTCCAGTTGGGATGACATGTGGTCCAGACGGTTGTTGACCGCTGCCATTGTGCCCTCTATGGATTGGAGGCTTCGTTGCATTGCCAACAGTGTGGTTTCAAGGCCCGGGGGAGCCCCCTCTGCTACATCCGCCTCAGAGTCCGAGGCGGCCTTTTGTGACACCTTGGTGGATTTGCGTGCCTCGAACGTGAGACGGGGTTGCGTTCTGTCCGTCTTGCCCATGGTGCCCCGTGGTTTTGCTCGTTGCAGTGTGATCGGGAGGCCCAGTGCAGTAAGGGTCCCAAGCAGGAGCCGGGCAGATGACCACACCAGTATCACCGAGTGGGTGGGAGGTTGTCACACAGTAGGCCCACAGTCGCCAGCAGCAGCTCGGGCTGCTAATAACGTATACTCAGCCCTAGAGTATCACGGACAGCGGGGGTCCTGCCAACTCCGCCGCACAGATTCGAAGGCCGCAACTCGCCCCCCTACTAATCAATGGCGCCGTATTTGTAGTCCAGCACCTTCATGCCACCATTGACAGCGCCGCCGTATTCCGGTCCATTAGTGTCAGCCCCCCAAGGCCAGATGGATGTCCGGTGCAGTCAATTCAGGTGCGGCCCCCCCCCGGGGCAGACAATCGCGGTCCACGCCGTTCACAGTGATATATGCTCTTAGGGGTTGTATTGCAGCTGTGTTGTTTCACCCCAGCGGCGTGCGAAAGGGCCCATCAGCTCCCCCGCTCGCCGCAACAGCAGACGCGTCCCCCGCGGATCTTTGCAACGTAGGGGCCTGGGTCCGGCCTCTCCCTCTCTCGCGCCGCACAGGGGGTAGCTCCGCAAGTAGGGGCAGGACCACCAGTACCGCCCCAGCGCCTTACAGCAGCTCGCAGAGCGCGATCCGCTTGCAGGCCCGCACCCTCCGCCACAGTCACCGGCCCACAGCGGCCGCGCCCCACTCACTGCCTCCGACACCGGGGGGACCAGCGCCCGCCGCAATCCTCGCCTCCGCTGGCACTCGTGGTCTCAGCCTCCCGGGGCCCGTGGCAGCAATGATGCGTGGCGCCGCCACCAGTCGGGCGCCGCACCGCTTATTCCTCGCAGCTGCGACGGCACAGGTCACCAATCGGCGCGGTGGGCCTCAGAGCCCCCCGGGCGCCGCCATCTTGAATTTGTCGTGTTTGCCACGGCCGTCACCTCCGCCAGTGAATTATCGCCGTTCCCCCTGTCTCAGGCCACCCCGGGCGCAGCAGCAGGTTCGGGTGTACTTCGCCAAGCGAGTACGCTCCACTAATCAACAGGATAGGTGGTTTGTAGAGCGGATTTTGGGCGCATTTTGGCGCAGCCGGGCAGAGCCTCACTAGGGTGCGGCCATCTTGCCGTGCGCCCTCTAGCGCCCCATGATTGCATATATCATTAATGAGTCATATATTTAAATATTAAACTACAAAATATTAATATAATAAAAAAAGATTGGTTTAATAAGTAATGTATTTTTATATATATATATATATATATACATTCTTTGAAAAATAACAACAATAATTAAAACAATGTTTACAAAAAATTAAAAATATTAAGAATAACTTAAAAGTAAAACTTAACGAGAGGTACGGCTTCGGTCCGCGTTTTATGTCCTGGGTGCGTCTCTTATATGCGAATCCCTTGGCTCGCGTTTCGGTAAATGGTGGCAGATCGGCAATTTTTGAGTTGGGTAAGGGCACGAGACAGGGCTGCCCCCTGTCTCCGCTGCTATTCGCTCTAGCACTAGAACCCCTGGCGTTATGGATCAGAGGTGACCCCTCTATCCGTGGACTGAATTGGGGCCCGGATTGGTCAGACAGGATCTCCCTCTACGCCGATGACATTCTTCTATATTTGGCCAAACCCCGCTCTTCACTTCACGCGGTGCTACGTTTTTTCACTCTCTTCCGGAAATATTCGGGCTACACCATCAATTGGGACAAGTCATTGATCTATGTCCTCAGTGGGGAGCCGCCACGGCTTCCTCTGGGCTGCAATGCTGGCATAGTCACAGACGGCTTTCGCTACCTGGGCATCTATGTCACGAAAGATGCAGATGTCTTTCACCAAAAGAACCTCCTCCCTCCCTTGCACCGCCTCCGGGCTGACGTGCAGCACTGGAAGACACTGCCCCTTACTCTATTGGGTAGAGCTGCCCTATTCAAAATGATGGCACTTCCTCGTTTCTTATATGCCCTACAGAATGCACCCTACCCCATCCCGATTCACTATTTCCAAACAATTGATTCCGAGGTCCGCTCACTATTATGGAACGGTGGCACGCCACGAATTGCCCTGACAAAACTCACGCGCAGCTGGTACGACGGGGGTATTGCTCTTCCTGCAATCAAAACATATTACTGGGCCTCACAATTAGTGGTTCTCAACCACTGGGCTCACCGTCCCATCACAGATCCAGCTTACAGAATGGACAGGTTCAATATGGCGGCGGGCAATTACTTGAGGGCGTTATATGGGGGGCCTAAGAAATTACCCATCTTTACCCCTACCTCCACCACAGTCTCGATCTGGCACATGGCAACTGCCGCGTTGGGCTGGAAGGGTAAACTTACGCGGGTTACTCCACTGCTGGAATCCTGCCACTTGGGTATGCTATCGAGTCAACCTGGATTTGACAAATGGGACCTGATTGGTCTTTCCGCGGTAGGGGACATGTGGGCAAAGGGTGCGGTGGTTCCCTTCGGTGAATTGAAAGTAAAATACCAGCTACATGAGGGAGAAACGTTCCGATATCTTCAGGCGCGTAGTGCGTTAACTAAAGCCATCCCTAAGGGTTTCGACTTGCCCACCTCTTCACCTCTAGAGGACAGGCTCCTCGACGACTACCTTCCGGACAAGGCTATCTCTCTGACCTACCGCAAGATACTTAATAACTTACCGGAACCTCTCGATAAACTCTGCACGAAATGGTCGGATGATTTGGGGGACATGCCTGACGACGACTGGAGGGAGGAGCTGGCATCTCCCAGGGAGGTGGCAATCCGGTCCCGCGTTAAGCTTGTACAACTTAAAATACTCCACAGGGCCTACTACACCAACACAGCTCTCGCTAAAATGGGTCTCGCGATTTCCCCACTCTGTCCCCGAGAGTGTGGCTCCTTGGGTACTTTCCTGCACCAGTGGTGGGACTGTCCAGTTCTTCAACAGTATTGGAGTGAGGTTTTGTCTGCTATGTCCCGAATATGTCGGAAATCAATAGAATCCTCCCCTCGACTCTGTATTTTAAATATTTGGGACGCCACCGACCTCACTCGCACCGAAAAACCTTGGGTTTTTCTGGGCTGTATCATAGCAAAACGCAATGTAGCCAGAACATGGAAGGGGGGAGTTGTGCCCCGACACAAGGACTGGGCCGAAGACATGGACTGGTGCATGCAAGCCGAGAGGGTGATATACGAGAGCAGGGGATGCCCAGGCAAATGGACTAAAATTTGGGGTCCCTGGAACGAAAGCAGAGGGTTTCTGTGCACCCCCTTTGACGATGATTCCTCATTTAATGTTGATAGAGAGACACTTTAATGCTCTAATGTCATTGTGTGCCCATATCATTATCTGTACTGTTTATTTTGAGTTTATTGAATGTAGGTATGTTGTGTCTAGTTTCTGTGATATGCTCATTTTGATAACTGCTCTTTTTCTTTGCGTTCATAGTTTTATTGTATTATTATTTCTTGTTTCTTCAATAAAAAAAGATTTATTAAAAAAAAAAAAGTTAAACTTAACAAACATATATATATAACCAAAATTTACAAGCAACCCAATTGAAATATGAGAATTAACATCAAAAAGTTTTATTAATAATATAGAATAAATGTATACGTATACTTTAAAAATCTTAAAACAATATTTAAACAATTAAAAAAATACATCAATACCTTAAAAATTTAAATTAACAAACATATATTACCAAAAACATATCAAACTTAAAAAATAAAATTTATATAAAAAGAAATAAAATTTAAATACAAAATTACAACTTTAATAAATAATATAAATATTAAAGAATATAAAAATTATTTAAATATGACAGCAATCAAAAATAACCAATATTAGCAAAAGTGTTGTACTTCCAAGGAGTCATATTAAATATTCTAACTCCAATTTAAGCAAAAGTGGGTAAAGAGTTGAACTTTGGAGCGGTGAGATACTATTCCCACTCCAACGTAAGCAAAAGCAGGGAGTGTGTTGGACTTTAGAGGAGTTAGATTTACTATTCCCACTCCAACATAAGCAAAAGCCGTGAAAGTGTTGAACTTTAGAGGGGTTACAGTTACTAATCCTACTACAACATAAGGAACAGTATGTAAAGTGTTGGACTTTGGAAGGGTTCGATTTACTCTTCAAATCTAAGCAACAGTAGGATCCTTATTGGACTTTGGATGGGTTAGATGTAATATTCCCACTCCAATGTAAGTAATACCAGGGAAAGTGATAGATTTGGGGGGGGTTTGAATTACTATTCCCACTCCAACGTAAGACAAATCAAGGAAAGTGTTGGATTTAGGAATGATTAGATTTACTATTCCCACTTGAATCTAAGCAACAGTAGGGAAGGTGTCGGACTTTGGAGGTGATAGATTTGCCATTCTCACTCCAATCGCACTCCAATCTAAGCAACAGTAGGGAATGTTTTGGACTTTGGAGGGATACGATTCACTATTCCTACTCAGATCTAAGCAACAGTAGGACCTCTAAGTCTTCTAATGACAGATGAGGGGCTAGAAGCTCCTATTTTGAACTATATTTTGTTGACAGCTCGATTCCAGTCGTTATTCAGATGGGTGGAAGATAATGCTACCACAAGCTCCAAATCTTTACAATTACTACTTTGTACAAAAACCTCAGCTAATGTTGAAGCAGGTGTCTGAAGAGGTCAACCACACTGGTGGTGTATACCCCTGATTAACGCTCTGGAATACGCCCAGTCTGAACATGATAGCTAAATCTCAGAGAATGTTGATCTGGACAAAAGCAGGAATATTCAAACTGTGAGATCTACATGGAAACAGTGCCATAAGAACCTTTAACAACCTGAGGTCTGAGTACCAAAAACATGCAGGCAAATTCCTATGGATCCTTTGCACAACCAATGCACTTGACATAGAAATACAAATTATTAGCACCACCCAGACATGAAATACTCCATCAGACATTTACAACTGGAGAAGGGAAAAAATTGGCAACTACGCTATAACAGCCATAGGCTGATGTCCAAATGAACGTGGGGCCCTAACTTAGCAAGGGATCTTAATGAGACGATTTCAGATGCAGAATAGAATCTAGTTATAGGCTACACGGCAAAAGTGCAAGATTTAAATGCAACATTTATATTATTGCAATATAGCTAATACACAAAAGGTGATGGAAGGAAGGCTTGCAATTTATCTAACCACCGGCAATTGCTTGAAGTAGCATTCCAACCCATCATTCTTTTGCCCAACATGTCACTTCAGTTTGGACCCAGCCATATGCAAATCCAACTTAACCCATTTCCAATAGGAACAGTCCAGCCTGAACTGCCAGGCCATGTCCTCTCTGAAGTGGAACACAAGCAACTCAAGATTAGTTTAACCCTGAGTGAGGCTCTTCAGTCGTATGTAGCTTGGTTCACATGGCACAGTAAGCACGCGACCCAAACCTGGGCAAACCCTTGCCACTTAAGGCAGTGCATCAAACACGCGAAAGGAGGTGGGAAGAATGCTTGCAATTTGTCTAACCACTGGCAATCGCTTGGGGTAGTATTACAGCCCATCATTCTTTTGCCCACCATGCCACTTCAGTTTGGACCCAGCCATAAGCAAATCAGTCTTGACCCTGCTCCAATAGGAACAGTTTAGCCCAAACTGCCAGGCCAGGTCCTCCCTGAACTGGAAAACAAGCAACCCAATACCGGTTTTGCCCTGATTGGAGCTGTTCTGTTGAATGTAACTTGGTTCCAGTGGCACAGTGAGCACGGGACCCATATCTGGGCATGCCCTTGCCACTTAGGAGGGTACATCAAAAACACAAAAAGGGATGGAAGGAATGCTTGCAATTTTCCTTGCTGGCAATAGCTTGGGTAGCATTCTAACCCATTGGCCTTTTAACCACCATGTCACTTCAGTTTGGACCCAGCCATATGCAAAACAGTCTTGACCACTGTTCCCTGTAAGGTGGGCGCGCACGCACCTCTGTTCTCCGGAGCGAGCAGTGCTGTGTGTGAAGCGCGCACACACAGCACATCCCGGGAGAGCGTTCCTGTGCCGAAAGGCAGAAAATGCTCATGCACTTGCTGCCTTTCTTTTCTAACTAGAGCGCGACTGCGGGACTGATTGAAGGGCCTTTTGAAAGTATTTATGTTAATCACAGCGCCCATCAAGGGCTGCATTTAACATAAATACTTTCAAAAGGCAAACAATCAGCCCCAAAGCCACGCTCTATTTAGAAAAGAAATGCAGCAAGTCTACAAACACGAGGTGTGCTTTCAGAATCATCTAAAAGCACACGTTCGTGCTTTTAAACTTGATGCATTTCTTTTCTAAATAGAGCGCCCCTGATTGTTTGCCTTTTAAAAATAGTATTTATGTTAAATGCAGCCCTTGATGGGTGCTGTGATTAACATAAATTCTTTCAAAAGGCCCACAATCAGCCCTGCAGCCGTGCTGCATTAAGAAAAGAAATGCAGCAAGTTTAAAAGCACAACATGTGCTTTCAGATGATCCTGGTGCTTTTAAACTTGCTGCAATGCCCATAGGTCTAAAAGTGCTTCAGCCCCACCCCTCTACCCCCCACCCCTCTTTGTGTGTCTCAGCCCGGGCTGCTGCCGCTCGAGCTGGGCAGTGTCTGGAGTCTTTACTCCGGCACGCCCGAGTTTTTCACAGGTCTTTAAAGACCATTTACATACCTTTGTAAACTGGTTACCGAGGCTTAGTTTTTTTTCTGGTTCCAGTGTCCCCTGGGCCTCCACTCTGCCTATTCCTTACATTTGTATTTAACTTTTACGGCCGTAGTGTGAGAATACATTTCATGAAAAGGAATATAAATTATGGTTGCCAAAAGAAAAATACCAGTCATGCGTAGTTTAAAGAGCCTGCAAACACCTCGCCTTGACACTGATCCAGCGCTAACAATAAAAATTCTTCTCCAATATGACTCGGTCATCCAGGTGCAACTATACCTCCAACACACAAACTATATCCATATGACGGTGGGGCCCATAACACCGCAAATACATTCACTTACTCATTTATTCCCTGGATTACCTCCGTCCTTAACCTAGGAGAAAACGATTCGCTGGAAGGAGACAGGGATACCTCTTTTAACACGACATAATGTTTCTCATTGCTTTTAAGGTATTCCGCTCATTGGTCGATGGACCAACTAGTAGGAATCAGTTGATGGTGATTAAGACCAGCTCAATCACAATAAACTCTTTAACATTTTTACCTTAATTGTTGAGCTAAAGAATCACTGAGTCATTTGTTTAAAGAATAATAAAGTTTATATAAAGTTTTGAAGCAAGAAATAAGTTTAAGCTTATTATTCAGATCATTACATTTATCATCATTATTTGAATAAATTGAAATTGCAATGCATACCTATTAGACGGAAAAATAAAGTTGTTACAGCAAGAACTCCAAAAGATCAATCTATCTGTCTTGGAAAATCTAATAGCTCTAAATAAAAAATCTATCAGGAGTAAAAAGGTTCTCCAAAAGCAGCATCTTATACTCAACTAGAAATATAAAATAGCAGCAGCAGCATCAGCTCGTCAGCATCAGCAACCGCAACTTCACCCATCTACAGCATCTCCTCTCTCCAGCATCTAACCCCTCCCCACCAAGAGTAGGTCTTCTTATACCCTAATTCTAGCTTACTGAATAAAAATGTTGCATCTCTATGGCGTGATTCTCTCTCATTGGTTCATTCAAGTCCATATACATTTTAATCAAACTTCCTTGTCTTAACCAGTTCTTTGTGGAATGTCCATGCTTGCATCGTTTCCCACAGTTCATGACATTGCTCATCCGTTCGATCAGTCCAATTTGTATCTTTTTCTGATACTTTTTAGATTCAACAGTTCCGTCCATTTATTCAGTTTGACTTCTCACGCTTCTTGCTGATCATCTTGGCACACATTTGCTCAGAAAGGTCACAATAGCCTTGACCATACTTCCGTCTTAGGCTCTCAGCACGAACACGTGGTCATCCTTTTTCACAGCCTTTCTCCTCTACCACACGGCTTCTTGCTCATGCGTACTCTAGCAAATGGCGGCCATTTTATATCACTGCTCAACAGGCCTAAGCGCACTATTTTCAAAGATAAACAAAATATTGTTAAAATAAAGAATATAAACCCTTTCGTTTCCCTCCCGTCTTTCTACGTACCCCAATTAGGTATTACCTAGCAAAAAGCAACATATAAAGCCGTCCCTTACTTACCATCGCTTTATTTTGCCACCACACGTTTTATTTTCAAAGCACAAATCATGCGTTTATTATTTTATTAGTACGCAAATATTACGTTTATGTTAGACACGTAAACAATTATAAGTTGATTAATTTGCACACAAAAATAGCGTGTTACCTTTAACCCTTTACATGTAACATACATTGTTGGTTATTTACTTAAACGAACATGTTTATTAATTATTTTACGAAAATTATTAGGAGGTTAAAATGTTTTCATTTATCCTGCTCCATCAACACTTAGGGGTCGATTCCGATCTCGGCCGGTAGGGCTCCGAATCGGATTCGGCTTTACCGGATCCGATTCGGAGCCCTGTTTCCCGACCGATCCGTACGCGCGTCCGGACGAGCGAGTACGATGCGAAATCGCCGACCGACTCGTCCGGGCATCCCGACCGCTCCGACCGACTCGTTCCCGGCTCGAACCGCACCCGACCGACTCGCTCGGACTCGACTCGCACCAGCGCAATGGAGACGTTTCCCGGCCGGGTGAGTACGATGCGCGCCGCGAACAGTCCGACCGAGCCGCACACTCCGGCTCAGAAGAGCTGTCGGAGCCGTACTTCGGGGGTCCGTGTCGGACCCCTGAACGCGTGGCCGCGCGAGTCGCACACAGGGGGACCCATGGGTCCCCCTACCTGTGCGTGTACGGGGCGAATCGCTTCGCCGCGTACACGCTGTGGGGCGCCCTTGTCCGCATCGCACCCATTGAGTCAATGGGAGCCCGTGTACGCGTCGTACAACAGGCTCCCATTGACTTCAATGGGAGTCCGACCGAATCGAGTCCGACAGCATACGGACGCATCGTACTCGTTCGGTCGGGCTGCACGGGTCCGATTCGGTCGGAAATCTCTCCGGGTCCGGCTCGGTCGGAGAGATTTCCGGCCCGAATCGGAATCGGCCCCTAAATAGGGTTATAAATAAAAAAGTATGTATTCATTTGTAATGTGACTTTTCTGTCTTTGTTACTTTTAATTATCAGTCATGGATCATGCAGGCAGCCCTAGAACACAACTAAAAGTGCTTTCTTTTTATATTTGCTGTTCGAAGTATGCACAGATAAGTGCTGAAAATACTGCTTTAGGTGACTGCTTATTTTTGTACCGTCTGGGACATCAAAATAATGAGCTGGCAACCCTAATCATAATGACTGGAAGTTTGTTGCAGGATCAGCACATTATTTCCTCCACCCTCGATCCCTGATTAATGCCATACTAGCAAAAGTTTAACTTATATCTGAAACCCTACGCCGCCGTCAATAACAAGCTGAGTCACTTCAAGTGTCTGGGAATGCACCATGCATTCAGACAACTCACTCCTCATTCTCGCCCTTCACTTTCACGTTCACCCTGCACTCACAGCGATCACAATGCACTCACACTGATCACCATGCACTCACACCATTCACCCGCTCACCCTGCACTCAGAGTGATCACTCTGCACTCACAATACACTTGCGCTGTTCACCCTGTACCTCACCCTGCAGTCACACAAGCACACTACTCACCCTGTACTCATGTGATACTTCACTCACCTGTCCACCTTACTGCTCAATCTGCAATCTTACTCAAACAAGCCCATCACTAACCATGCATTCCTTCGTCCCTCTCTGCACTTACATCAGCACCCAAATTCATATGGTCACCTCACTCACCCTGCAGTCACTCCTCTTACCCTACTCTCACACTGTCGCATCGCTCACCGTGCACTCACATGGGCACTCCTGCCACCCACACAGCGCAGAGGGTTAATGTGCCTGCTACAAAGAATGTGTATCATGCAGATCACAGAACTGAGTGTGAGTAAACTAGGAGCAGCGCTATTAAAAATTGAAATGTTTGTCAGAAATGATCACAGCGTCCGTCATGGGCTGCATTTAACATAAATTCTTTTAAACGGCAAACCATCAGCCCCGAATTTAGAAAAGAAATGCAGCAAGTTTTATATAGTGAAAACTCAACCCAAAAGTATTGGAGCGATTTACATGATTTATTATTATTTATTTTTTTATGCATGGGGAGAATAACTGATTTGCCGAGAATCACAGGATGTTAATCTGACCCGAGACTCAAAACCCATCTCCTAAGTCGGCAGCTCAAGCATTAAGCCACAACCTCTACCACAAGAGCGGAAGCATTTTCAATATTATATACAACTTTATGCAACAAACAACCATTGACAAAGCCAATAGTCCTGGCTTCTTGTAGGTGTAATGTTACTTGTATTATATATCTGGATGCATTAACAGAAGAAGCAAAATATCAGTCGGGCGGCACACTATGCTAAGCACAGATCTTTAGCTTAATTGCTTTTAAGCCACATCCTTATTTGCATCGGTCACGCCCCTTTGAGAGACCCCCTAGTTCTTTCATCCCACCTAAAGCCCTTGTCTACACACACGGTCGGGTTCTTGGTGCACATAGCCTTGGCTGCAGCGCACAGAGACCTTACTCTGCCGCACACAGAGAGAAAAAAATTAGAGTGAACATTGGTCGTGACCCTGCTCCAATAAATACAGTCCAGCCCAAACTGCCAGGCTAGGTCCTCCCCGAACAGGAACACAAGCAACCAAGACCAGTTTCTTCCTGACTGGGGCTCTTCAGTCAGTTGTAGCGTGGTTTCATTGGCACAATAAGTACAGGACCCACGTCTGGGCATAGCCTTGCCACTTAGGGTGGTACAACAAACACATAAACGGTGTTGGGAGGAATGCTAGCAATTTGTCTCACCACTGGCAATCGCGATGGGTAGCATTCCAACACATCGTTCTTTGCCCACCATGACACTTCAGTTTGTACCCGGCTATATGCAATCAGTCTTGAACCTGCTCCAATAGGAACAGGGAGGACCTGGCCTGGGAGTTTGTGCTGTATTTTTCTGTACATTCTTTAAAGTTGCCTATTGATGGGTGCCTTCTAAGCGCAATTATCTCAAATTAGTTTTATTAATAACTCAACCCTGCTCATACCCTAAATTACCTCCTTTTTAAAAATAATATTTAATAGTTTTAATATTGTCAACTAGTTATTTACTAATGGTAATTGTGAGCCTAGCTCTTAATTTGTTTAAATGAACTTTAATTTAATTGAAATATTATGGTATTGACTGGCCAATTACAGATCTGGAGACAGTCTGTGTGTTTGGACAAACAGGTTTATTAATGTTAATGTTTAGATTTAAGCCCCTTCATGACATATCCCCTGGTTATGAGTCTTTTGCTTGCACTGTTAATCTTTGTTAGACCTCGCTTCCATGGCGTGGTTTCCTCTGACTTTTTGCCTTCTGACCTCCTGTTTTTGACTGTTTTGCTGACTTAGGGACTGATTACGACTTTGGCGGTGCGGGAGCGGGGCAGCACGCCACCGCCCTGCTCCTGCACCTCCAAAGTTGACTGCCGGCCTCCTGCCAGATTCGGAGTTTTCTCCTCATCTGCCGGAGCCGCCCTTTGGCGTTCCCATGGCAGTGCCTTTGAAAAAGGAATTGCAATGGGAACGCCAAAGCAAGTTTCTGCATGGCATGGACTGTTTAGTCCATGCTGCCGAGGAAGTGGGCGTGCATGAACACAGGGGGGCACACCATGTGCTCCCCTGCATGCATCCCAGTGTACAGGTACAACAGGGGGCCCTGTAGGGAACCCTTTGTTTCCCCACCACCAGCCTTTTCCATGAAAAGACTGGCAGTGGGGAAACTCAGAATATGCTTGGCGGTGCCATAGTGGCACCGCCAAGAATATTGATGCCCTAGATCGATGTGCCTGGTTGCAGCAGTCCCAAAATGGCCCGATCGCCGTACTTATAATACGGCAGTCGGACCACTGGTGCGGCGGTCCCCGACCACCACCGCACCTCCACCACGGGTTCGGCGGTCTGATGGACCACTGAACTCGTAATCAGGCCTTTCATTTTTGCTGGCTATAGGAATCTGGGCACTTTATCACTGCTAACCAGTGCTAAAGTGCATGTGCTCTTTACCTAAAACATGGTAATGTTATGTGTTTCCCGCATGGCCCATTGCAATTTCCCCATGTTAGCCTAGTTGTGCACGTTGTGGGCCACTTTTCCTTTGCACACCTTACTGTATAAACACGTTTGCTATTGTGCCACACTGTATTTTCACAAGGAACCTGCCTATGTTTTTGTGTTCTGTTCTTTTCCTGGGATTTAGTCTGAGTACCATAGACAAGGTCAAACAACAATGCCCTTGTTATTCTCTCTGGTCAGACACTAGCACCTAGACATAACATGAGAATGCAGCTGCTGTTTATGAACACACATGTCTTGTCATATAAATGAAAACTTCCCTTGTGTCTCTTGTTTATCTTATTATGGATAAGTACGAGTGAGAGAACGAAAGGGTGTGTCCTGTCACCGTGATCCCTGAGAGGGTCGAGAGTGTTATGTTCTGGGGTGCCGGGTCAGTTGTCTCTCTGGTAAGGTTAAGAAGGCCAGTGAGGCACAATAGCTAGTCGGACTCTGGCTCATAGATACTGAGGTGGTATGGTGACTCAGTCCCTACATGCCGATGTTCTATGGCCCTAAGCATAGTTCTGTTCCCGAGCAGAATCCCTGCAACAGTAACATTGGTTTATCCACAATTCGCATATTTGATTTACTTATAAGTCCCTAGTAAAGTGCCCGGGGCCTGTAACTCCAATGCTACTGGACTTGCAGCACTGATTGTGCCATCCACTTAAGTAGCCCTTTAAACATGTCTCAGGCCTGCCACTGCAGAGCCTGTGTGTGTAGTATTAAACTGCCATGTCGACCTGGCAAGTTAACCTACTTGCCAGGCCCAAATCTTCCTTTTTATTACATATAGGTCACCCCTCAGGTAGGGCCTGGACAGCCCATGGGCAGAGTAGGTGTTAATGTCCTGGTAGTGAAAGACTATTAAATTCGTTTTTCACTACTGCAATGCCTATCTCTCCCATAGGATAACATTGGGATTACCTTATTACAGTTTGTAAGTGTAATTTCCAATTGAAAAAAGATGGGACCCCCAAATTTAGTGTCTCTGGAATCACAATTTAAAAACACAACTTTTTGTGAAGTTGATTTTTAAATTGCAATTCTGAAAATGGCACTTTTAGAAAGTCGGCATTTTCTTACTGTAACCATTTGGTGTTTTCTATCTGTCTCTGGAATACATGTCTGGGGTCAGTGACAGTTGGCTTCCTGCATTCCCCCTAGACAGCCACACACAAAGAAAGTGTAGGTGTGACTGAGTTGCCATCTGTGTGCTGATGGGTCATCCTAAAAAAGGCTGTTTCCTGACCCCACACAAAAGATTACATACCCCCTGTAGTGAGTCTGGAGCCAGGGAAGGAAAGGCAGAGTCTTGTGCACTTCAAAGGCATCTCTTTGAAGTCTCCCTACTTCAAAGGCCCAACTGGGTATAAGTACTGGATCTCTGACACCATCAAAGCAGAACACTTCTGGAACTGAAGACATTCTACCAGGAAGAAGGACTGCTGTGCTTGCAGGAGAGACTGCCACTTTGCTAAACTGCTTTGCTGTGTTGGCCTACTGCTTGCTGCTTCTTGCCTGGGAGTGAGAAGGACTGGACCTGCATCTCTACATCCCAGAACCAAAGTATCTCCAAGGGCTTGTTGGCTTGCCTGCTGTCTCTGAAGTCTCAGGGATATCAAAGACTTCACCCTGCAATCTGCAACCAGCACCTGGACTCTGCCTGCTGAGAGTCCTGCTGTGCCAAGTGGTGCCAATCCAGTCCTAGGCCCTTGGAATTGAGTTTTCTGTGCTGCAACCCAGAAAATCCATGCATTGACGATGTTGCGCCGAATGGAACCGCCGCATTTTCTTTGGCACTGATCCATCGTTGCTGATGCATGGACCGTGGACATTACATCACAGAAAGCGCGATGCATCGTCCTTTGTTTACGACGCATCTCCTACTTTGCGCGGCTCTGCGCCAACCCATCCCTTTGTGCATCACCCATCACATATAGCCCAGTGGTTTGACAATGACGCATCGCCCCTATGTTCATCGCATCTTGACTCTTGATGCATCTTCGACTTTGTGCTGCTTGGAACTGATGCATCGCCTTCTTTGCGAGATTGACAGTGGCGCATCGCCCTCTACGTCGACGCATCCAAGATACTGTTCAGCGGGACAAGGCTGATCATTGTATCTGACCCGCGGTCCGTCGTGATTGGTCTGAACTTTTAGATTTGCCCCGGTCAAGCACGAACAGATAGACCCGGTTGGCGCTATTTGTTTCTAAGCGCTACAAACAGTTTCTTTTTAAAAAATCATATCCTGACTTCTACTTATTGGTTTTAGTCGTTTTGGTCTTGTTTTACTCGCACAAATATTGGTTATTTTTCTAAAATGGTGTGGAGACCTTTTGTGGTGTTTTCACTGTGTTTCTGTGTGTTGTGTGTACAAATACTTTACAATTTGCCTCTTAGTTAAGCCTGACAGCTCTGTGCCAAGCTACCAGAGGGTGAGCACAGGTTCATTTAGAGTGTGTTACTGACTTACCCTGACTACGATTGTGGTTCTTGTTTGGACAGGGTGCATACCTCTGCCAACCAGAAACCCAATTTCTAACAATCTTTGTACTTGGGGTTGCCATTGTCGTCTTGCTTATGAGTTCCAGTTCATAACTCTCATATTCTGAGCTTTGGCTTTCTTGGAGTTAACTTTTATCCTGTGCTTGAACAATGTCCCACACCCCTTAAACCACAGCAATTGAGCTCCTCCTCCTTGCTTCTCACTCCTGCTATTTCTCTAATTCCTGCCAAGCTCTAGCACCTTCCACCTGGAAAGAAGAAGTACCTATGTTAAGGAAGGGTGTTGCTGCATAGCCATTCTCCCACCCCCTCTTCCGTTGCACTTGCCTGGAAACAAGAAGGACCTATAGTAAGAACAGGTTATGCTGTGTAGCTAGTCTTAATCTCTGATAGAAACCTGGCTTTTATCATTCCAGGACCCGCCCTCTTCCTTTCTCTGTCCCTCTCCTTCCATTCTTATTGGTGAAGGAACTTTCTGGCAAATTCTTGCCTCTCCTTCCCCCTCTATTCTTCTAATGTTCGTCTGCACCCTACAAAGCTCCTGACCTTGACCCCTACTCCTCACTAACATCCCTCCGAACCCCTGGTGCTCTTGAATGATCATCTGGATCTCCTCGTATGGATTGGTTCCATCTGGATTAGACGACCTTCATCTCACCTTTCAGTAATGGGACAATGTAATCACTTCATCGCTCCACGGGCTAAGCCACGTTTTTGGAAATTTGTTCAAAAACTTACATGAATGTTCTCCGGGAGCGTACTTCTGCAGTACCATAGAAGATACAGTGGAATGTACATGGGATGCAGCAACAACATCAAAATTACATTTAATTTAATGAAAAAGTATCCCTCATTCTTTTTTAATTTCATAATTAGTAGTTATTTTATCCTTCCCCTAATTAAATTATATTACTTAACTTAACTGATGTGGTGGGAAGCCCTGCAGTTAATACATCGATGCTGTGGCATTGATGTAGGGCCCGCTTATGCATACCCGATGCCCAAGTGTGATGGGTTTGCCAAGACAAAGGTCCTTTTCTCACTGTGCCATAGGACTTAAGCTATACCTCACTCACAAGGCTTACGTTGTCAAAAACCAGACTGGGTTTGGTTGTGTTCCCATCTAAAGGGGCCTGGCCTGGCAGTTTGGGCTGGACTTTCTTACTCTTTCAGGACAATTGCTGATTTGCATATGGCTGGTGTCTATCTGAAATAGCATAGAGGGTGAAAAAAGATAGCCCAGAATGAGACCACAGGTTATTGCCAGTGGCTTAGTATTTTTGTACACTTTTATGGAATATTCTGACATTAGTCGAGCCTTACCCAACAATAGAGATTTGGCCCGAAGAAGACCTTTTTGATTCATGGCCCACTATAGAGGTCAAAACACGGAGGATTTCATGTAAGGAGTACTGGATAAATTTATCTTTGTCTTTTCTCTGCTTATGTGCAACTGATTGCACCAAATTCTGAATTGGAGCACATCAAACTCACATTTTGACAAAGGAGTGTGTGCCCTCACAAGGGCCTTCATATATTGCTATCTTGAACAAACTTTTAGGACAGCATGGTACACTGATTCATGACAGTATAAACTGTCTGCTAAACATGTGTCAGGCATTGGAAAAAATGTAATGTTTTTGTAACTGGGACATTGATTTGCTCTATGTTTGTGTATGTAAAACTATTGTGCATGCCAATACAGATTTAGACTTTACATGGATTAATTTGTCTAAATACCATATAAGGATTTTGTTACAATTGATCGTTGACGCACTTACATGAATCTATTTCAATACAGAACAAAGAATACATTTATGTGTTGTATTCATAAAAACAATACTTAATCCAAGGTTACTGAGGGCCTTATTTTTGTACTAGACTTCCAAATCAAAGAAGCACCATCAGTATAGTGAGGCATACTGGTAGTCTGGTGCTGGTCATGCTAGTGCAATGGTGAGGAAGGTATTGGCATGGTGGTGGGTGGTTGTGTGGTGCTCTGAAGAGGTAGTGTGGTGGCGGTATGGAAATACGATGGTGACTGTTGTAGTGTGTTGGAGAGGTTCTGTGGGGTAGCAGAGCAATGTAGGTGAGAAAAACAGCAGGGTACTATTAAGGTGCCTGGAGGTGTTAGAATAGAACTATCAG
Source organism: Calotriton arnoldi (assembly GCA_963921515.1). NCBI lineage: Eukaryota > Metazoa > Chordata > Amphibia > Caudata > Salamandridae > Calotriton > Calotriton arnoldi. The sequence continues at coordinate 463,634 of CAWUFW010005765.1, forward strand.
TCACTTGTGTGTTGTTAAAGATTGCAGTTAGTGGTGGGGGATGATGACCTGGTGGTGATATTGCATTCCCATGCATAAATGTAAAAGGAAATACTGCACAAGTAGAAGGTCGTAATGCAGTGGTGGATGTTCATATTGCAGTGCTGGCCAGATGTTTGTGTAGTGATTAGACAATGACAGTGTAGAAGTGTAGGTTTGGTAGTGTGATGTCTAGCAGGATAGTGTGGTCCTGTGGGATGATAGTGCAATGTGGGTGGTGCTAGTGTTTTTCTGAGGTGGTTGTGATGTGTTGGGAAGTGGCAGTGTGGTGCTGCAAGTATGACATTGAGGTAGTGGTCATTGAAATTCAGTGCTACCAGGTGATAGTGCACTGGTGCAATTGTTAGTGTGGTAGCAGTGAATAGTAGCACTGTGATGGAAGTTGGAAGAGCAATTACTGTGGATATATGGTGCTGTGGGGTAGTTGTGCAGAACTGAGCAGTGATAGTGCACTGCTAGAGGTGGCATTTGGGTGTTGGATGGTAGTGTGGTGGTAGTAGGAGTCATTGGGCAATACTGTGGTGTAGTAATGTGATGCTAGGGGCAGTAGTAGAGGGTTGTGCAGTGTTAGTCCACTATTGGAGGGTGACTGTGACAGTGGAGTAGTGCAGTAGTGCGTGGTAGCAGAGGAGTGAAATGGGTAATAGAGTGATGGTGGTGCTGCATTCATGGGGTGGGGTTGTGGCTTGGTAGAGCAGTGAAGTTGGAAGAAAGTATGGTGTGCAGGATGAACAAATGGCAGTACAGGCCTAGACGTAAGTAGTGTAGTACAATGAGGGTGGATGTTTGTGAAATGCTGGGGATGGTGGTACATTCTCAGTGGTGCTAGTAAGAACTGGAGTACCGGAGTTTATCGCACAGTGCTGGTAAGGCAGCATAGTGGTGGTGGGTAGTAGTGTGTTAGTGACAGATGGTAGTGTGTAGCTCTGAGTTTGCTGAGCAGGAACAGAGGTGGTGATACATTGATGTGAGTGTGAGAGCAGTGCTGTGAAACAATAGTGCAGTGTTTTGGTTGACAGTAGGGAACTAGGGACGGTAGGGCATTAGTGGTGTGGTGGTAACATGGTACTATGCAATGGAGTTAATAAGTTAGTTGTTTTTGTCTAGTGGTGTGAGTGGGAGACAGCTGTCATCATGTGGCCATCCTCCAGATCAACGAGGTACTCGATGAAAACAAAACCAAATCCAAAAACGTTTCCAAAACTTTCTAGACCATGGCTGCAGGATAGAACAAGCAACCAATGAACAAAAACAAATATGGGGAGTTAATATTTTTCAAATATAGCTATTTTCATTGTTAGGAGCAATAATAAAAAGATAGAAACAAAAGAAAAGGCTGCATCACAATTTGAACCTCATCTCTAGGTCATACATGATTCATGGCGGAAAAAAAAGCAAAGAAAATTTAAGAACAACTAAAATAGTAAATGAGAGGAAGTCCTATACTATGAGTGATGGGGCCAATAGGAGTTAAGGGTTAGTAAGCATAAACAAAAGGAAGCATAAAATAGAATTAAAGTATTAAGCTTCTACCTGTCTCAGGTATGCTAAGACCTGGTCATTGCCCAGTCGGTAAATTTATTCTAACCTTTTCCCCAATTAAAACAATAACTTCAAGTTCAGAAGAACCATTTTCCTAAAGTAGGCATGTCTACCACTAGGCATTTTCTGACAATGAAGAGTATAGCTTTAGAAAATCCAAACAAAACAAACACCTTGTTTTGCTGCATGCAATTTCTCAGAGAAAAGATGGTCCCCATAACAACCAATGCATTCCTGTGCATTTGGACCTGAAACTATTTCTGAAATACAATCAAAATATTAGGCTAACATTGCATAAGTACAATTCAGGGCATGACAAGTGGAGTACCTAAAAGTAACTTTTAGGGGGGCACACAAGGGACCACAGATAAAACTGGAGTGGTCACCTACAATGGGCAATCATGGAGATTTTGTGCATGGGTGAAATATTACCTACTGGCGTCGCCAGTATGTAGTTATAGTTAGGATCTAATTTCCATTGGAATATCGTTTTTTGGGTTGCTTATAACTTTGGCATCGTTTGATGAATCTTCACAAAATTTCCCCCCAAAAGTGCCCTCCTGTGTATCGTTGTGCATGGAAAGTTTGTGGGTGATTCGTCAAGCGGGGGCAAAGAGAAAGGGGATCAGGAAAAGTGAGTTTCCAATGTTAATTCCCATAGAGATTTAGACATGACTACAGCCCAAACCGCTGAACCGAATTACTCAAAATTTAGTAGAAAGTTAGATCTTGGTCAAAAAAGATCTCTTCTTGTGATTTGGTACAAATCCATTCAGTAGTTTTTAAAATATTAAAGGAAAAAGAAATTTGCATATCTGGGGGACGCAGATCCTCCACGGATCCGACAGATCTCAGGCTGAGATCTGATTAGCTGGCAACACTTCAACTAGGAAGTGTTGGCAGCCATTTTCGGACTCGGACTCAACCGTGTCCCCAATAAAAGTTACAAAAAAGAGTAGGGGGCTGGGTAGCCTAACCCCCTAAGCCTGGTGTTGGGGTCCTCCAGAGAGCCTGCAAGGGCCCAAAAACATTTTTTTCAACTTTTCCCGCAATAATCACGCTGGTTCCGTGGATCTTGGGAACACATTTTATAAAAAGCAAACACGGTCTCCTATGCTTGTTCATAGATGAGCCCCCGGATGGGCCAGGTCCTAGGGCCAAATTTGATTATTCATTTTGAGGAGGGGGTGCATGCGGACCCCCTCCCCATGGCCAATATTGTCCCCGGGGACCGCCACATCCCCGGGGCCAGGCCAATGTTAAATGAAGAGGATGGGGGCCGTGAGGCCCTCTTCCCCAGGCCGTTTGTGGCCCCGGCCACCGCCACCTCCCAGGGGCAAAGCCAAACTGTCACAGGGGTGGGGAGCCGCATGGATCCACCTGCCTCCTCATGGGACCACCACCTCCCCAGGGCCAGGCCAATTTAGGAAAAGGGGTAGAGGGGGCCGCTCAGCCCCCCCTCCCGGGCCGTTTTGGGCCCCGGGGACAATCACCTCCCTGGGGCAGGCCCTGCAGAAACAAAGGAGGGGGGGCGCACAGCCGCCCTCCTGGAGCCTCGAGGACCGCCACGACCCAGGGATGGCTTCCTATGTCCCGAGATGCCTACACTCAGGACACAGTTGTATGCTTTTGCTTGGCGTGAGTTTTGACACCTCCCACCAAGCAAGAGCAAACAGTAAATCAGCTCCCAGCAGGCAGGAGCAGTAAAACTGCTAGAGCGTACTTTACATCTGTTTTCCTGTCCACTGTCAAGCGAGCAGGAAAACAGATGAAAGAATTGCTCCTGGATGCAGGAGCAATGCCACCTCCTGCTGGAGGTGGGTACCCAACAGGGACCGCAGGGGCATTGAGGCTCCCCCTGCAGTCCCCAACAGTGCACACTGGGTGCCCTGGGTGGGGCCAGGGCACCCAGCAAAATTGGCCCGAGGAGGGGGGTCACGTGGGCCCCTCCCCTTTTAGTAATTGGTGGCCCTGGGGGTTGGGGTCCACTGGGCAGTATTTGGCCCGGGGAGGGGGGCTGCATGCCCACCTCCCGGGTTGCCTATATTTGGGGGGTGGGTGTCTGCGGTGGGTTAGCTGCAGGCCAGGACCTGCAGCTGAGCCACTTCCCTGCAAGGCCAAAGGCCCTGTGTGGAGCGGGATTGGGTGCCTGCGGGGGGCTGGCTGCAGGGCCTGGTCGCAGGCCTGGAACTGTGGCTAACCAACGCCGTGCAAGGTTGAAGGCCGTGCATGGTGCAGGGTTGAGAGTCTACGGGAGGGCTGGACGCAGGGCCTCGCCGCAGGCCTGGAACTGTGGCTAACCAACGCCGTGCAAGGTTGAAGGCCGTGCATGGTGCTGAGTTGAGAGTCTACAGGGGATTGGATGCAGGGCCTCGCTGCAGGCCAGACTCTGTGGCCAACCCCCGCTGCGCACGGCGTGGTGGAGACTGGATTAACATAATGTAATTAAATATTACTTAACGTTAAACAACCCTAGAAATTCATTGCAAAAGCCAAAGGTTACAGGGATGTTATAGTTAGGAAATAGAATTTAAAAAAGCTTAGAAATTCAATAAAAAAACAAAGGTTAGAGGGACGTTATAGTTAGGTTCAAATTTTACACGCACAAAACCATAGAAATTCAAAAGTTATAGATCTACTTATCTCAAGAAACTATAACTTGTGCCCTAAGGTAATTATAACTCACACCCTCGCCATGCAATGCTGCTTACCCCACATGTTACATCAGTAATGACATCTTGTATGCCATCATTTATAACATAATTGCAACATTTGCAATAAAATTAGTGATAAGAAAACTGTGCATGGCAGTGGTGCGAGTTATAGTTACCTTAGGGCACGAGTTATAGTTTCTTGAGATAAGTATAACTAAACTGTTGAATTTCTATGGTTTTGTGCATGTAAAATCGGAACATAACTATGATGTCCCTCTAACCTTTGTTTTTTTTAGTGCATATATATATATATATATAGTCACCAAAAAACCACAGAAGGTTAGGGGGACGTTATAGTTATGTTCAGGTTTTACATGCCCAAAACCATAGAAATACCTATGGGACTTAACATTACAAAAATTCACTCTTATTTCACACCCCAATGTCTCAGTCACCACTGCACAGATCACCCCCAAACTTTCCATGACACACAGAACCTACCATGACACTTTCTTTGGAAATTTTCATGAAGATTGGTCAAACGATGCCAAAATTATAGCCAAGTCACATGGTCCTAACTATAACTACCTACTGGCGACCGCCAGTTATACAAAATATATATTACCTACTGAGAAATTGGGCCGCAAAATAACTGTGCATTTGTAATGTTAATTCCCATAGGAGCCTTTAGCCACACCTACAGCCCAAACCGCTGAACGGACTTACACCAAATTTGGCTGGAGGTAGATGTTGGTCAAGGAGGTGCCTTTTGATTATTTGGTGTAAATCCGTTCAGTAGTTGTTGAGAAATTTAAGTTGAAACATAGTGATATCTCAGGTCGCAAAGCCTTTGCGAAAAAAGATGAGCTCGTGCAGGGAATTGCACCACTCTAATTGGCTGCCAACACTTCAACCAGGAAGTGTTGGCAGCCATCTTGGGACTCTGGTTCACGAGTCCCCCCCAAAAAAGTGAAAATAAAGAAAAGGGGGCAGGGTAGGAATACCCTGACCCCCAAGTTATGGTCTTGGGGTCCCCCTGGATCCCCCCCGGCATAAAAGCATTTTTAAAAAAAAACAATTTGCTGTGAAATCGCGATATTCGCGAGTTCCTGCACTTGCTCTTAAATAACCCCTTGGTGGGCCACGTCCCGGGGGCATATAATAAATATAGGAGGGGAGCGCATGGCGCCCACCACCTAGGCCTCATTACAGCCCCAGGGACCGCCACCTCCCTGGGGCAGGAACATTAATATATGTGGGGGAGCCCCGTGGCCTTCCTGGGGCACAAATGTAATATAAAATTAATGTGGGGGATGCCCTAAGGCCTCCCATGAAACCACGGGGACTGCCACCTCCTACAGCAGTAACTTAATTATATGCGGGGAGCCGCATGGCTCCCTTGCTGCCCCATGGACTGCCACCTCCCCAGGGCACTGTTCTATGCAATTGCAGGGGGGCCCGCTCGGCCCCCCTGCTGCTCCGGGGACACCTACCTCCCAGGGGCACAAAAACACAACAATGAAGGGGAACAATGAAGCCACCACCTTCTCGGGGCTTAATAAACATTGGAGAGGGGCTGCATGGCCCCCCTCTAGGAGCCCTACATGGCCCTGGGGACCACCAACCCCCCCCGGGACATTCCAGCAATGTCCCGGGGTGCCCACCTCAGGGACATTGCAGTTTACTATGGTTTGGCAGGTGCACCGCTCCCGCCAAGCCATATCAAACAGTGCTCTGCTTTCAGCAAGCAAGAGCACAAAATGCTCTTGCTTGCTGAAAGCAGAGCAGTGTCTGTCTCCCTGCCCACTGTGAAGCGAGCAGGGAAACAGACACATTGCTTTGGGACCCAGGGAGCTGCATGTCGGCTGCTCCCTGAATCCCAAAGCAATGCCAGCTCCTGCAGGAGGTGGGGAGCAGGCAGGGCCTTGAGGCTCCCCCCTGAGGTCCCCAACATTGGCAGTGGGTACCCTGGGTTGGGACTAGGGCACCCAGCCTAGAGGCCAAGCCCCGGGAGATGAGGTCCCCTGGGCCGAAATCAGCCTGGGGAGGGGGGCCACGCAGCCCTCCTTCCTAGAACATAAAAAATAAAATTAAAAAAGCCGGCAACTCGCTCCCTTTCTCCACTACTCTGCAAACATGCCTCCTGGCGCGCTGCTGGTTGAAGTTCCCTTGGCTGCTGATGGTCCTTAGGGGCCAACAAGACATCCTGTTACCTCCAGTAAGCCCCACATAGTGGGATTGCTGAGAGGTTGTCAGAGGCCACACCCCCTTTCTCCACCACTCTGCAAATGCGCCTCTCGGCGCACTGCTGGTGGGGAGATGAGGGCCCCTTGCCTCCTGAGGGCCTCAGGACTAAAGTGGACTTCATCATCCAAGCAGCAGTGTGTGAGGAGGCACGTTTGCAGAGTTATGGAGAAAGGGGGCATGGACTCTGACCAACTCTCAGCAATCCAGCTGTGTGGGTCTTACTGGAGATAACAGGAGGGCTAGTTGGCCCCCAAGGACCCTCAAGAGCCAAGGGGACTTCATCCCCCAACTAGCAGGGCACCAGGAGGTTTGGTTGCAGAGTGGTGGAGAAAAGGGGTGTGGCCACTAAAACCTCTCGGCTCACCCACTGTGTGGGACTTGCTGGAGGTAACAGGATGGGTAGTTGGCCCCCAAGGACCCTCAAGAGCCAAGGGGACTTCATCCCCCTACTAGTAGTGCACCAGGAGGCACATTTGCAGAGTAAGGAGAAAGAGGGCGTGGCATCCTACCAGGTCTTAGCAATACTGCTGTGTGGGACTTTCTGGAGGTAATAGGAGGGGTAGTTGGCCCCCAAGGACATCCTTGGGGGCCAGCTACCCCTCCTGTTACCTCCAGTAAGTCCCACATAGCGGGATTTCTAAGAGGTCTTTGGAGGCCACGCCCTTTTTCTCCACCACTCTGCAAATGTGGCTCCAGGCACACTACTGGTTGAGGGATGAAGTCCACTTTCCTCCTGAGGGACTTTGGGGGCCAAGAAGCCGTCCTGGTATCTCCTGTAAGTCCTACACAGCAGAGGATTACTGGGAGCAGGTCGGAGGCCCTGCCCCCATCCTCCACCACGCTGCTAGCGCGAATACTACTTTAAAAACCATAGAAATTCACTGAAAAAACCAAAGGTTACAGGGACGTTATAGTTAGGAATTAGCATTTAAAAAACCTTAGAAATTCACTGAAAAAAACCAAATGTTATTGGGACATTATAGTTAGGAAATAGAATTAAAAAAACCTTAGAAATTCCCTGAAAAAAACAAAGGTTACAGGAATGTTATAGTTAGGCTGACATTTCACTCGTACAAAACCAGTGACATTCAGCAGTTATAGTTAGCTGAGATAACTACAACTCGTGCCATCGCAATGCACTGCTTATGACCTCTCATATTACATCACGCATGACATGGTCAGTGACATCACTGATGACATCACTGATGACATCATCCACAGACTGAACAAAGAAAACAGAAGGAGATGATGGACGGAGTGCTGAAACTTTTCAGACACTCACCCCCAGTCACAGATCTGGGTTGAATCCATCATCATTCTTTAGCTCACTTCTCCACCCCAGTTCAGCCCGAGCGATATACAAATCAGTCTTGACCCTGTTCCTCATGGGAACAGTCCAGCCGGAACGTGGTTCCTTGCTCACTTTTTCACTGGATTCAAGCTAGCCTGGCTGATATGGGGTGTTACCCTGAAACCGGTCCCAGGATGCTTGTTTCCAGTCCAGGGAAGATCTGGCTTGGCAGTTCAGACTGGACTGTTCCCATGAGGAACAGGGTCAAGACTGATTTGCATATGGCTGGGTCTGAACAGGGGTGGCGAAGTGAGCTAAAGAACGATGATGGATTCAACCCAGATCTGTGACTTGGGGTGAGTGTCTGAAAAGTTTCAGCGCTCCGTCCACCATCTCTGTGTGTTTGCTTTGTTCACCCTAAGTTGGCAGGGTATTCCCAGTCATAGGTCCCTTGCTCACTTTGCCACTGGATTCAAACTAGCCGGGCTGATGAGGGGTGTTACCCCGAAACCGGTCCAAGGATGCTTGTTTCCAGTCCAGGGAAGATCTGGCTTGGCAGTTCGGACTGGACTGTTCCCATGAGGAACAGGGTAAAGACTGATTTGCATATGGCTGGGTGTGAACTGGAGTGGCGAAGTGAGCTAAAGAACGATGAATTCAACCAAGATCTGTGACTAGGGGTGAGTGTCTGAAACGTTTCAGCACTCTGTCCATCATCTCATTGTGTTTATCATGTATTTTATAGCCCGGTAAAGTACCATTTACAGTCAATGTGCAAATGCATAAGTGGTTTACATCAATTTCAGGGATAAAAGTTCCATTAGGGCACATTATGTTACCTATTCCTGTTTGCAGTTCTTAAAGTGCAAATCCAATAAATAATGTAACTGTCCGTGTTTTCACAATGACATCATATGTGTGTGTGTGTATATATATATTCACTGAAAAAACCATAGGTTTTAGGGACAGTTATAGTTAGTTGGACATTTCACTCGTACAAAACCATAGAAATTCCCCCGTTATAGTTAGTTCAGCTAACTATAACTCGCGCCCCCGCAATGCACTGCTGATGACGTCACATATTACATCACTCATGACATGGTCAGTGACATCACTGATGACATCTCAAATGACATCACTGATGACATCACTGATGACATCATCCACGTGATAATCTGATGCACCTCCTCACACCCTAATATAACCTTTGATACACCCACTCTAAATTACACACTGCCATTCGCAAAACCATAGACACTCCAACACCAATAACTACATACCCACTCACTGATTCTTAGGTCTACACACACACATCCACTCACTCACCCGTACAGTCACTCATACGTACGGTCACTCAGTACAGGACTATCATATGCACTCATACTCCTATATAGACACTCAAACAGCGCCACTCATCCTTAGAGGTACTCATACACCTAGTCAGTCATGCAAATAATTAATCACACTGCCATTTACTCACCTATACAGTTATACACACACCAGCTCACTTACTCATACAAATACTAGCACATTCTTACGCTCTTATACAATCACTGATACAAGCACACACTCATCCATACAGTCACTCTCACAATCACACACTCTCGCTTATAGCTATTTATATACTCCAACACACATATATACTGCCTTTCACATATGTAGTTACTCACACATGTACCACTGGGACATACATTCACTCACTAACACACTCTTACACACACTTACCCACCCATACAGCCTATCACAGATGCATTCTTGAAACCATCCACCCAGTGAATCACCCACTCACACAACTATGCACAGAGTCGCACACACCCCACCCACACAAACACTCAGACACCCATACAGATACTCAGACAACCAATCAATAACTCATATAGACACTCATGTAGCTATTCACAAACCCATGCAGCCACTTACACAGCAACAGACAGACGGTTACAGACATTCACCCAGTTTAGTCACTAACCCTTGCATTCAGTAAGATACGTTTAATCACTCACTTATAGAGTCAGTCACGCACCTACTAAATCCTTCATCCACACACTTATACACCCACTCATTCTTCAATACACCTTTCCCTATATATTAAAAATATTTAAACTTTACAGAAACACAGTCACTGGATGATGTCATCAGTGATGTCATTTGAGATGTCATCAGTGATGTCATCAGTGATGTCACTGACCATGTCATGAGTGATGTAATATGTGATGTCATCAGCAGTGCATTGCGGAGCGCGAGTTATAGTTAGCTGAACTAACTATAACGGGGGAATTTCTATGGTTTTGTACGAGTGAAATGTCCAACTAACTATAACTGTCCCTAAAACCTATGGTTTTTTTCAGTGAATTTCAAGGTGTTTTTAAATGCTAATTTCTAACTATAACGTGTCTGAAACCTATGGTTTTTTCAGTGAATTTCAAAGGTTTTTAAATGCTAATTTCTAACTATAACGTGCCTGAAACCTATGGTTTTTTCAGTGAATTTCAAAGGTTTTTAAATGCTAATTTCTAACTATAACGCCCCTAAAACCTATGGTTTTTCAGTGAATTTCAAAGGTTTTGTAAATGACAATTTTTAAATGTATTAATTGTTATATTTATTTTTTGATACTGATTTACTACATTTTTTAAACTATTTATTTTTACATATTTTATTTTTTAAATTACATTGTAATTACATTATACATTACATTACAAAATATACTTTCTCAGAATGAATTACTTTAGTTTAAATACTTTGCAAATAGGCAATAGACTTTTAAGTACAGTAGTTACAGGTGTTGCAATGGGCAACACAATTTCAAACAATGCAACATTGAGCTCAATGTGAATTTCTAGTTAAATGCAATTAGTTACTTTATGGATTACTTTTCTAACCACAGGACTGGATCCTAGATTCAGTCCTGGGACATCTCCTTTAAACAGTTGAGTAAAAGCGTTTTGGTTACAGTAGTGATTTTTAAGGAATATTATTGTATTTTAAAAGTTGACACTTAGAAACTTTTCACATAGAATCACCAATGTTATCCTATGGGAGGAAATTCACTTAGCAGGTAAGTAGTGTTATCGTTACTTTTTCTTACTCAGTGGTGGATCCTGTATCCAGCACTGGTGCATCTCCTGTAAACAGTTGAAAGAATGCGTTTAAGTCATACAGGCGATTTTTAAGGAATATTTGTAGTTTGTGAAAATCGACACTTTGAAACTTTTCTGCTGAAAACCAGACAATGGATTCCAATGGAAGGAAATACAAGTTACTGGTAAATACGGTTAGAATTACTTTTCAGGGTCAGTGCTGGGCTAAAAGATGCAGCACTGGGTTCTCTCCTGATAACAGGTGAGTAAATCGGAATTCGTAGTTCTGCTGATTTTAGAAGAATATTTGTATGTTTCAAAAATCGACACTTTGAAACTTTTCTGCTGAAAACCAGACAATGGATTCCTATGGAAGGAAATACAAGTTACTGGTAAGTACGGTTAGAATTACTTTTCAGGGTCAGTGCTGGGCTAAAAGATGCAGCACTGGGTTCTCTCCTGATAACAGGTGAGTAAATCGGAATTCGTAGTTCTGCTGATTTTAGAGGAATATTTGTATGTTTCAAAAATCGACACTTAGAAACTTTTTCAGCAAAAAGCAAGCAATGATATCCTATGGAAGGAAATTCAAGTTACTGGTAAAGTACGGTTAAAATTACTTTTCAGGATCAGTACTGGGCTGAAAGATGCAGCACTGAGGTCTCTCCTGATAACAGGTGAGTAAATCGGAATTCGTATTTCGGCTGATTTTAGAGGAATATTATAAAGTTCCAAAACTCCACACTTAGAAGAATTTCCAAGTGAAACCAGTCAATGTTAGCCTATGGAAGGAAATTCAAGTTACTGGTAAGTACGGTTAAAATTACTTTTCAGGATCAGTACTGGGCTCAAAGATGCAGCACTGAGGTCTCTCCTGATAACAGGTGAGTAAATCTTAATTCGTAGTTCGGCTGATTTTAGAGGAATATTTGCACAATGGTGAAGGGAGGGGGTGGGGCCTGAGGTGACATCTGTGCAAACGCGCACCATGGCGCGTTTTAAGTTGGGGGATTAAGTCCCCTTGAATCATGAGGGTCCCTGGGGTCCAACTAGCCCACCCTGTACCTCCAGTATGCGCCAGGGAGCTGCGTTGCAGAGAGGTGTTCAGAGGCCACGCCCCTTTTGCACCTCTCTGCAACGCAGCTCTTTGGCGCTTTCTGGGCGTACCTGGTGGGCTAGTTGGCCCAGAGACCCTCAGGATTGAAGGGGATTTCATTCCCCATCTTAAAATGCGCCACGGGGCCTGTTTGCACACATGTCACCTGAAGCCCCGCCCCCTCCCTTCACCACTGTGCAAACGCGCCCCATGATGCGTTTTAAGTTGTGGTATTAAGTCCCCTTGAATCCTGAGGGTCCCTGGAGCCCCCCCACACAGGTTTTTTTAATTTAAAAAAAACAGCCCCGGGGGGGTGGCGGTCCGCGGGGCAGCGGGAGGGCGCACAGCCCTCCCGCCATCATTTTTTTTTAAAAGCCCGGGGGGTGGCGGTCCCCGGGGCTTGGGGGGCCTTAGAGGCCCCCCTATAAACAATAAACCCACCCCCCCGCATGCCCACGGGACTTGGGCCACCCTAGGGGGTCAGGGTGTTTCTACCCTGCCCCCTTTGTGCGTTTTGCGCACTTGTTTCTTTTTTTTTTCTCGGCGGGATTCGCGCACCCTAAGCGCATCCCGCCGATTTTTAAAAAACAAAATGCTTTTTTCTGCCCAGGGGGTCTTTGTGGGACCCCCTGAGCAGACCTAGGGGGTCAGGGTGTTTCTACCCTGCCCCCTTTTTGCGCTTTGCGCACTTGTTTCTGAGGGACAAAATGGCTGCCAACACTTCCTGATTTGGAGTGTTGACAGCCAATTAGCATGAGGCTCGTGATCGGGAGGGTGCGTGAATCCGACCCGGCCATAGATATATATGTGATTTTCCTTTTGATTTTCACAGGAACTACTGAACGGATTTACACCATTTAACAAAAAGGGTTCTTTCTGAACCAAGAACTACCTCTTTGCCAAATTTGGTGTAATTCCGTTCAGCAGTTCGGGCCGTGGCTAAAGTTTCCTATGGGAAAAAGAATGGGGAAAACACGTTTTGGGACCCCCCTTTTTTCTCGGCCCCCGCTTGACGAATCACCCCGAAACTTTCAGGGTAGGAGCGGACCGGAGCGGGCCATAATGTTTGAAAATTTTGCGAAGATTCGTCAACCGACGCAAGAGTTATTTCAAATAGAATGTCGCGGATTTCCTATGGAAAATAGGTTCTAACTATAACTATCTACTGGCGACCGCCAGTAGATAATATATATATATATATTCACGCTCCAAATTCCCAATGGGTAAACGTTCCCAGATGGAAAAAAGCACTTGCGGGGGTAGGATCCGTAAATTTTATTACGCCGATCTCTTGGCCAAACAGACGCGTTTTGGCTGACACCTTTATCGATGGTTGTGAAGAGCGTCTTGGCCGCTATTTTTTATACATATATACATTGGTAAACACACACTTCCGTTAACAAGACAAATGACTGACCATATTTGCTAATATGAATGGTTCCGCCATCTTAACACTGTCAAGGTATTCCATATTATTAGTAATACATCACAAATTTAAACATGATTAAGTCACAACCGCATATTTCTTATGGATAATGCGTTTTACATATTGTATGACTCTAGGTAATCCTAACCATTCAATTGAATGAACTACATCATCTCGCCCTATAACCCCTAACTGTGAAAGATAATGAAATGGTTCTTTAAACAGTGACATTTTAACTAACATGACATTTGTACTCCAAATCCTTCTTCACTGTTTAAGATCGCAGTGTACTTACAACCATGAGTAACTGACCCTCGTTTGTGCATATGATTAAGAGCCTGGAAGCTTGAAACGCGTAATGCTTTATCACTGGAACTTACCTGCTGAAATTAAAAGAGCTGCTTTACCTGCAATTCGTTTGGAGGGCTTGTTTTTCATGTTGTGAAGTTATGTGAATTTTCTTATGGAATATATATATACACATATATATATAGTGTTGAATTTTTGGATGTACTACTGTACATTAGTGAGGGTCGGATCCATACCAAACTACACCGCAAGAAAACTGCGGGAAATTCCATTTTACACGCAGAGAGTTCACATCCCTCGCCATTTGATTCAAAGTATCCCATGCGGGGAATTCTTGCGGATTCGCCGTGTATGTAGTTCTGATCTTGACTTACAGGTGTGTCAGCAGGAAGCAGTTGATCGCTTCCTCTGTCGAGGATATAGAAGGTCCATGCTTAACAAAGCCCTGAGTAAAGCGAATGAACAGTCTAGGGAGGATTTATGAGTACCTAACACTGAACGAGTTACAGTGCAGGCCTCGTCATCTCAAGGCAATGATAATGATACACATAATATAAGACTCATTACTACGTTCAGTAAGCAAGAGCGCAAAATCCGTCAGATAATTTATTTGCAGTGGCCCATACTACTTACGGATGTTACGCTAAAATTGATTTTGATATCTCTACCTGCCATCACGTTTAGGAGGGCACCCTCTATGAGGGATGCATTAGTAAGAACTAGCCCCGAGGTAACACCTAAGTCTACTTGGTTGGCTAAATCCGGGTTCTATAAATGCAAGTCGTGCCGAGCCTGTAAGTTCGGCACCAATCTGACGTCATATATGACAGCGTTTAGTACTATACTCATCCCCATAAAAGACCATCTGACCTGTCGCACAGAATTCGCTACTATCTATTGTGGTGCTCATGTGGGCTCCAGTACATTGGGAGCACTAAGCTCCCAGTACATAAGCGAATTCTGCAGCACATAAGGGCTATTGTGAATTCGGACCCTGGCTATCCGGTTGCCAGACATTTCAAGTTGGTACATAATAACAACCTCAACGACTTACATTACTCTGTATTAGCGGCAGTACCCGTAACCGGAAGGGGGGGAATCGTGAGAAAAGCCTACGCCAACTTGAAACACATTATATTCTGGCCCTCGACACTAAGATGCCGAACGGCTTAAACACAAGCGAGGATTTGCACAACTTCCTCTAATAGTATCCGTTCGCATCTGTTCCACCAAGAGGTCTTTAGTTATTTATAATCTGAAAATGCTTTGAATTTTAAGATAACTATGAGTATGGAATCTGTGAAAACAATAATTCTCCAACATCATTTAAGCACCGATGGAGTTCCAATGTTGCATAAATGAGTAAAGTCGTTATAATTGTTCACATTGTATATAGTATGAATCATTTCAGCACTTGCACTTTACGAGCTTTGCCCCTCCAGTATACATTTGAGGCTACTTATTTAAACAATGAGGTAAGCTATTAAGTATAACCTCAACCTCAATTCTTATTTTGGAGCACTTGCACTTTATTTATGAGTCATCTTTGGCGAGTATTTGATGCTTCTAAGCTGCTATACAATTTTGCGTATTTTTGCACTAACTATTAGCACTGAAGATATTATTATTTGCACAAGAGCACAGCACTTTTTTGTGACCATAGACTGTATATACTAATGAGTAATAAACTGCCAAACACATAATATGAATACATTTTAGGAAGTCGTACATCTATGAATTGCTGCTAAGTCAAGATCATATAATAGTGATCCATGATTTCTCATTTGACTGTATTATACAGACATATGATGTTGAACGATACATTGGCACTGTAGCACCATCCATGATTTTTTAGGAGGCCTTTTAAAAAATGTTAAAAGTGGTGTAGGAGTTTAAGCTTTTACATGATGTTAGCAGCATTCGATTAATAATGATTGAGTTTGTGTATAAAGTGACAGCGTATTTTGCATAAATAATGGCAGTTTTATTCATCTTAACATACTAATTGCTTTTAATATATAATATCAGTATTGTTGTTTTTACCTGATGTATTTATTGTATTTTTACAAATACGCATAATATGTTTTAAACGTTACTGGAGTATGTGTAAACAGTCTATTTTCCATGTTCACTTATTGATTTGTGAGTTTCTAGAGGAATTAGTGCACATACACTATTTTATTTGTTCACTGTCATGTGATCAAGATCGCGGCTACACGATCGAAACGCGTCATGGCAGGCACTATGCCTGAACATCATTGGAGTTTTATGTTATCGTGATGGAATAAAGCACTGCACTTTCAAAAGGAGCAGCTTTGAATTGTGTGTTTCCAAGCGTGGTGAGGTCCGTACCTGGGAGGTCCCACCGGAAAGGAGACGGGCCAGGAACATGGTTGTGTGATATATATATATATATATATATATATATATATACACACATATATATATATAGTACTTCACTTGCGCAAAACCATCGGGTCGGCATACAAAAAGGAGAGCACTCACGGGATATTGATTCAAAGTGCTATTTTTAATGTGCTGGGACCCCCCCGCACTGACAGACGCATTTTGGCACTCTGCCTTTATCGATGTCAGTGTGTACAAGTGAAAAACACAATTTTAAAGTGAATTAGTGCATGACGTGAATTAAAATCATTGACATGAAAGATGGCCTTATAGCATTAATACATAATGTAAAACTCATGGCGGCCATCTTTGAACATGTTCCTGACAATTGGATGTAATCCTTGGTAACAAGTACTCCTCTAAAAAACATAAATTCGGTCAATTTCTAATGAAAAAAAACCCTGAAATATACATTTATAATTAATGTCGATCATGTTTTTTTATAAATAAAAAATAAATTTCATGATTTAATTTTCATAGATCGAAAACAATGTTTTTAGTTTCAAGGAGTACAAAAAGGTTTCCACAATTGAGCCCTGAATGGGCAAACCCACTGAGCGGAAATAGCAGAAATGCGAAGACCCAATCCTTTATGGATAGACAAATTAGTGCATTGATATCTTCAGAAAGTATAACATTAAAAATCAAAAAGGAACAAAAGGGCAGATGTAAATCAACCATTACTTGAGATTCATTCTAAGTGAGCCCATAATTCCTCATTATTGAGGCCTAGAGGAACCTTAGTCTGTAGATCTATGATATATTTCGATTCAAGAGCTCGCAACAATCTCGTTCTATACCCACCTCTTTCATTCTTGGGGACCTGATCAATACAAAAGAACTTTAGTAGGTCACGATTACTGTTATGCATGTTCTCGAAATGACGAGCCACTGGATAAGTGGCATCTTTTTTTGAAATGGCGCGCATATGTTCCAATATGCGCTTTTTTGCCGGCTGGATAGTACTACCCACATACTTTTTTAGGAAGGGACACTCCATGTTAGCCTATGGAAGGAAATTCAAGTTACTGGTAAGTACGGTTAAAATTACTTTTCAGGATCAGTACTGGGCTCAAAGATGCAGCACTGAGGTCTCTCCTGATAACAGGTGAGTAAATCGGAATTCGTAGTTCTGCTGATTTTAGAGGAATATTTGTATGTTTCAAAAATCGACACTTTGAAACTGTCTTGTGGATTGTTACCTGCCTTGTTATGTTGGCCTAGGCCTGGCTGCCATGCTGCTTTTCTTTGCGCACGTTACACTGAGCCGGGCCTTCCTCGCCCTTTGCTCGTGCCAAGTTCTTTTGCACTGTCTGCATTTTCTGTTGTTCACCTTTCTGGGCTCAGTCTGCACAAACATGTACAAGGTCGCATAACAATGTATTCTGGTTCTTCCTGATATGGCCAGTCTCGCGCACCCAGACATAACATTATGTGCAATTGCCATGAAGAATTTGGTATGCTTTTAATACTGTGGTTTACTAGCGCAAAAACACACTTGGAGAAATCCCTTTCAGTGAGAAGAGCTATGATGTCCTGCTGATGTAATTCTGCATCTAGAGACTGAGGTATGGGGGTTCGCTAGTCAAAGCCCAGAGGTCTTCTATTATTATAATCAACTATCTTACTGCAAGGGAGGGTGGTAATGTTATTTATACGTTTATCCACTGAGCTCTGAGATGCTTTCCCCGTTTGTATTCTATGGAATTGTAACCATGCTGCTTATATTAGTCATATGCATTATGCTATTAGTACTGACACGTGTACTGTACATTAGAGCACGTAAGTTGGAATAAACATTTTAACCTATCCAGTGTCTCTTACTACGCACCTTGTGGACAAGTACGAGTGAGTGACGAAAGAGTGTTCTTGCTTCTGTGAGTCCTGAGATAAAGATACCGTGTTCTGGGTTGTCCAAACATTAGTACTTGGGTGCTAATGGGATGCTAAGCTAGTTGGGTTGGGGTTTTTGGGTGCTACGGTATATGGTGGCAGACCACTGTATTCCGGGGTCCCATTTTCCTGTGCATAGCTCTGTGTATGTGCAGAAACCTTATGACATGGCGCGACCAACGTGGGGCTGCTTATCTGCGAGACAGCTTGAGTAGTGCTTGTGCTTGTCCACAAACCCCTCGCGTACGCTTCCGGAGGCGTATGTGACGGTGATACCTCCTATATTGAATGTTTTATAGGTTCTTTCAAGCTTGATATTATTAAAAAGGTTAGTTAATAGACCCATTTTTGTGCTCCCTGTTAGGTTGTCGAATATATTTGTTTAGTCATGGCTGGTGTGGCGATAGCTGCACATAGTCGAGAGCACTCCGAGACCACTTAGCTGTGTATGGAGTGCCCGATACTGGGGTCGAGTTGGTCTTTGTGGTTCAAGCCGATGCGGCTTATCACTTTGAAGTGTTTTACACTTGGATCACTTTTGACGCGGTGGATGCAGGTGATAAGCTGTTTCATGAATATAAGCCCACCGCTGTTCCTGCTGCCTATCGACCCTATACTGTTCTTGAAGTGCCTCTCACGGCTTGGCAGCACCGTGTTTGGTTCAATGGCGCCCTACCACAACCAACTACCGCAGTTCGTTTAGGCCCCTTATCAATTCAGGGGCCACTTGGCCTGTATTGGCCGGGTATACCCCGCATCCAAATTATCTGGCATTAACGCTTGCGGAACTGCGCACTATGCATACCGGATTGGTACGAGTGCATCGAGCCCTAGTGACATACGTTACAGGTAGCCTCCATGGAGCTGCTCCTGTAGTCGCAGGCCAACCAGCTATTGCAGCTGGAGTGACTATAAGTCCTGTCATGGTAAATTCTGTGATGGGCAAACGTCCACAAAATAAGGACGACTATCCTTATTGGCTTGCCGAAAAGTTCGATCAGATAGAAGCGGTGTTTCCACATACGTCCCCAGTGGATAAACATCGCATCCTTACGATAAGTTTGCCAAAAGACATAATCCCGATTTGACATCATGTGAAAACTGGGGTAAGGTATTCGCAGCAGTTTATTCAAAATGTTTTGGAACTCCTTCCATGACGGTTCTACCCTCTGTAATTAAAAAAGTACAGGATGAACATGGCCCTGAAGCGGCTGTGGAATTAGGGATGAGACTAGTGGGAGTGTTTGATGTAGTAGCTGAGCTGATCCTTGGAAATGTCAAGGGCGATGCTATGAACTTTCAAGTAGCGAATGCTTTGGCTTTGGTCCCAGAGTTGGACAGGCCTCGCGAATTACCGAAAATAATAGCCCGGGCTTATAAAACAATTGGAAGAAATAGCCTAGGCAACAAGCCTTTTGTAAAAATGCAAACTCAATCGCAAACACAAGTTATACAAACAAAAAGTGCATCTGAGAAAGATGATAAACCGGTCTTCACTAAAAAAGTTGGAGACAGAAAAAACAGGGTAAGCAACAAAAGAAGCCGGGGTCGAGAGGCGCTTCCCCAGTTTCGGTTTCTTCTGAACGTACTTATGATTTACGTGATAGGTCAAGGATTAAATCACCAGAAAGGTTTCAGAGCTCTGATACGCGTTCTCCTCGTTCTTCACAGGCCCAGACGTCGTCACAGGCTGGTGGAGGAGGACGGCAAGATAGAGGAAGGGGCCGAGAGGCTCCCCAGGAGCGAGACCAACCTCGACAACAAGTCAGAGGGAAAGCAGAAGATTTTCATCTTCCTCGACCGCAATTTCAGAAGAAAAGGTTGCCGCTGTCACAGCGAAATATGCCTCAGACCGTGAGAACGAGACTCCAGAATTGGACGTGGGCAGTGACCCTCCTAGACAGCGCCGCGGAAGTTACCATAGTGCGGGAGGCGCTACGTCCTCATATGGAGGCGACAGCAACTGAAACATTCGTTACTGTAGAGACAGCTGACACGAGAGTGGCACCCCTGACAGACTATATAATATAGTCATACAAATTGAAGGTGACATACCGCGTGAAATAAAAGGGATTTTTGGGAAAATCTAACCTCTTCATATGACATTTTGTTAGCAGAGGTGGATTGGCCACCCCCATTCGTTTAGCTGCACATAAAGGAGAGGAGGTAATCCTTCCAAGCTTTTCACGGCATGTCCCAAAAGACAAAGCTGAAGCACTTGCAGCTGAGTGGGCTGTGTACCTGGCACCAGCGTTATACCGCAACCATGTGGGATGTGATGAAGAATCACCTCCTCATGCAATACCTTTGCGGTCACTACCGCAGCCACAACCCCAATATCCCATCAAACGGCAGGCAAAGGCCCCGTCTCCGAAATTCTGACACAGTTGGAATATCAGGGAGTAATTGAACCATGCGTATCACCAATGAACAATCCCCTTTTCGTGGTTTCTAAACCCGATGGATCGTACCGCTTAGTTTTGGATTACCGGCATTTAAATACTCATTGTCGGAACTTTGCGGTGCAAAATACACACAGTTCTGCGCTTGTAGACAGTCTTGTTCGTAAAAAATACAAAACGACACTTGACCTTTCAAACGGTTTCTACACGCACAACCTAGCCCGGAGAGTGGTCAATGGACCGCATTCACATCCGGTGGTAAATTATTCCAGTTCCGGCGATTACCCATGGGCTATAAAAATAGTCCGGGTATATTCGCCGCCCGTGTTGTTTCTTTGCTAAATGACATTGATCAAGACGCATGTTCGTACGTTGATGACATCTATCTGACAGACGACGAGTTATATCAGCATCTGTCCCGTGTGGACCGCATTATTCTTGAATTTGCGGAGCAGGGTTACAAATTTAACTTTGCTAAGTCACACATTGCTGAATTTACCGTTCTGTTCTTGGGCTATGAGCTCAATAACGAAGGTAAGGGCTTAGCCCCTCATTTCTTGGAAAAATGTGCTTTTTCCTCCCCCTCATGGCAAGGTTGATATCTCTATTTGGCCTTCCATCCCTACCATGGAAGCAGATTTCAATAGACTGAGCAGAATAAAGGCACTATTATTAAACGAGGAAGTTATGCTCACGTCCGCCCGGGAGACATTCATTCTCCAGGTGGCGAGTACCCACAGTGAAATACAGGCCCTTTTAAACACTAATCTCCCCCAACATTTTGGGGAGTTAATACATCGTATTTTTAACGCATCTAACACTGAAGGCCTAGTACACTTTTTTAAGGTCGTGGGGTCGGGCTTGGTGTCCTCCTTCCAGACTATTTTTGGTGTCATCCCGGCTTTCATACATTCTATATTTTCCAGTGTCTTTGGCGGTTTCCCATTGATCCTCGCTTTAGCGGCTGGTGTCTTGCTCTTAATTTGCTTTCTGCGCAATGGCTGCTCCCGATGGGACCTGCTCGATCCAGAACGCCTCCAGCTGCTCCGTGAGCGACTTTTGGCCGGTTTTGGTGTCTTGCCATTGGCGACACTGAGTGTGTCATATACTCTTTCATTTCGCTTTGCGTATTTCACTTGCGTGCAACCTGTGATGACTTGTGTCCGCTGTCCTTTCACCTGGACTCTGGATTATTGCCTCTCCAATTCGTCATTGTCTGTTCCGGATTTTGTTCAGTTGATGGGTCCCTTAGAGGCCCATGAGCAGGACTGTTCCGTCGCTGGCTGTATGGCGCGTGCGGCTGCACTGGGGATTTTGGCGCAATGGGATATCTGGGCGGCTGCCCAGGATCTCCTACAACGAAGCTGTTTCAATTATCACGCAAGCTGTCCCGCATTGCTTCTGGATGCTCCCTTTGCTGAGGAGCATTCCTGCTCTTTTGAACTCATGGATTGGATGGCATCTATGTTTTTTGACGATTCCAATGATGAACTCTTGGAGGGTATGGCTTTTTTCTGCACTTTCACTTTCATGGATTGACCTGCCCTTCGCCGTTTGGGCGCTCCCTGTGCTCCGACGTCTGTTTTTCTCCTCTGATGGGCCTCTGTCCTGGCCGCCGGACTGTCCAGGGGAGGGTGTCTTGTGGATTGTTACCTGCCTTGTTATGTTGGCCTAGGCCTGGCTGCCATGCTGCTTTTCTTTGCGCACGTTACACTGAGCCGGGCCTTCCTCGCCCTTTGCTCGTGCCAAGTTCTTTTGCACTGTCTGCATTTTCTGTTGTTCACCTTTCTGGGCTCAGTCTGCACAAACATGTACAAGGTCGCATAACAATGTATTCTGGTTCTTCCTGATATGGCCAGTCTCGCGCACCCAGACATAACATTATGTGCAATTGCCATGAAGAATTTGGTATGCTTTTAATACTGTGGTTTACTAGCGCAAAAACACACTTGGAGAAATCCCTTTCAGTGAGAAGAGCTATGATGTCCTGCTGATGTAATTCTGCATCTAGAGACTGAGGTATGGGGTTCGCTAGTCAAAGCCCAGAGGTCTTCTATTATTATAATCAACTATCTTACTGCAAGGGGAGGGTGGTAATGTTATTTATACGTTTATCCACTGAGCTCTGAGATGCTTTCCCCGTTTGTATTCTATGGAATTGTAACCATGCTGCTTATATTAGTCATATGCATTATGCTATTAGTACTGACACGTGTACTGTACATTAGAGCACGTAAGTTGGAATAAACATTTTAACCTATCCAGTGTCTCTTACTACGCACCTTGTGGACAAGTACGAGTGAGTGACGAAAGAGTGTTCTTGCTTCTGTGAGTCCTGAGATAAAGATACCGTGTTCTGGGTTGTCCAAACATTAGTACTTGGGTGCTAATGGGATGCTAAGCTAGTTGGGTTGGGGTTTTTGGGTGCTACGGTATATGGTGGCAGACCACTGTATTCCGGGGTCCCATTTTCCTGTGCATAGCTCTGTGTATGTGCAGAAACCTTATGACAAAACTTTTCTGCTGAAAACCAGACAATGGATTCCTATGGAAGGAAATACAGGTTACTGGTAAGTACGGTTAGAATTACTTTTCAGGGTCAGTGCTGGGCTAAAAGATGCAGCACTGGGTTCTCTCCTGATAACAGGTGAGTAAATCGGAATTCTTAGTTCTGCTGATTTTAGAGGAATATTTGTATGTTTCAAAAATTGACACTTAGAAACTTTTTCAGCAAAAAGCAGGCAATGATATCCTATGGAAGGAAATTCAAGTTACTGGTAAGTACGGTTAAAATTACTTTTCAGGATCAGTACTGGGCTGAAAGATGCAGCACTGAGGTCTCTCCTGATAACAGGTGAGTAAATCGGAATTCGTATTTCGGCTGATTTTAGAGGAATATTATAAAGTTCCAAAACTCCACACTTAGAAGAATTTCCAAGTGAAACCAGTCAATGTTAGCCTATGGAAGGAAATTCAAGTTACTGGTAAGTACGGTTAAAATTACTTTTCAGGATCAGTACTGGGCTCAAAGATGCAGCACTGAGGTCTCTCCTGATAACAGGTGAGTAAATCTTAATTCGTAGTTCGGCTGATTTTAGAGGAATATTTGCACAATGGTGAAGGGAGGGGGCGGGGCCTGAGGTGACATCTGTGCAAACGCGCCCCATGGCGCATTTTAAGTTGGGGGATTAAGTCCCCTTGAATCATGAGGGTCCCTGGGGTCCAACTAGCCCACCCTGTACCTCCAGTATGCGCCAGGGAGCCACGCCCCTTTTTGCACCTCTCTGCAACGCAGCTCTGTGGCGCTTTCTGGACGTACCTGGTGGGCTAGTTGGCCCCCAGGGACCCTCAGGATTGAAGGGGATTTCATTCCCCATCTTAAAATGCGCCACGTGGCCTGTTTGCACACATGTCACCTGAAGCCCCGCCCCCTCCCTTCACCACTGTGCAAACGCGCCCCATGGCGCGTTTTAAGTTGGGGTATTAAGTCCCCTTGAATCCTGAGGGTCCCTGGAGCCCCCCCACACAGGTTTTTTTAATTTAAAAAAAACAGCCCCGGGGGGGTGGCGGTCCGCGGGGCAGCGGGAGGGCGCACAGCCCTCCCGCCATCATTTTTTTTTAAAAGCCCGGGGGGTGGCGGTCCCCGGGGCTTGGGGGGCCTTAGAGGCCCCCCCATAAACAATAAACCCACCCCCCCGCATGCCCACGGGACTTGGGCCACCCGGGGGCAACTTTGCATCAAAGCGCGGGAGACCGCGCTTCGACTTTTTTTTTTTTTCGGCAGGATCCGCGCACCCTGAGCGCATCCTGCCAATTTTTTTTTTTTTAAATGCTTTTTTCTGCCCAGGGGTCCTTGTGGGACCCCCTGAGCAGACCTAGGGGGTCAGGGTGTTTCTACCCTGCCCCCTTTGTTCATTTTGCGCACTTGTTTCTTTTTTTTTTCTCGGCGGGATTCGCGCACCCTAAGCGCATCCCGCTGATTTTTTTTTAAAAAAAATGCTTTTTTCTGCCCAGGGGGTCCTTGTGGGACCCCCTGAGCAGACCTAGGGGGTCAGGGTGTTTCTAACCTGCCCCCTTTTTGCGCTTTGCGCACTTGTTTCTGAGGGACAAAATGGCTGCCAACACTTCCTGATTTGGAGTGTTGACAGCCAATTAGCATGCAACTCGTGATCGGGAGGGTGCGTGAATCCGACGCGGCCATAGATATATATGTGATTTTCCTTTTGATTTTCACAGGAACTACTGAACGGATTTACACCATTTAACAAAAAGGGTTCTTTCTGAACCAAGAACTACCTCTTTGCCAAATTTGGTGTAATTCCATTCAGCAGTTCGGGCCGTGGCTAAAGTTTCCTATGGGAAAATGAATGGGGAAAACACGTTTTGGGACCCCCCTTTTTTCTCGGCCCCCGCTTGACGAATCACCCCGAAACTTTCAGGGTAGGAGCGGACCGGAGCGGGTCATAATGTTTGAAAATTTCGCGAAGATTCGTCAGCAGACGCAAGAGTTATTTCAAATAGAATGTCGCGGATTTCCTATGGAAAATAGGTTCTAACTATAACTATCTACTGGCGACCGCCAGTAGATAATATATATATATATATTCACGCTCCAAATTCCCAATGGGTAAACGTTCCCAGATGGAAAAAAGCACTTGCGGGGGTAGGATCCGTAAATTTTATTACGCCGATCTCTTGGCCAAACAGACGCGTTTTGGCTGACACCTTTATCGATGGTTGTGAAGAGCGTCTTGGCCGCTATTTTTTATACATATATACATTGGTAAACACACACTTCCGTTAACAAGACAAATGACTGACCATATTTGCTAATATGAATGGTTCCGCCATCTTAACACTGTCAAGGTATTCCATATTATTAGTAATACATCACAAATTTAAACATGATTAAGTCACAACCGCATATTTCTTATGGATAATGCGTTTTACATATTGTATGACTCTAGGTAATCCTAACCATTCAATTGAATGAACTACATCATCTCGCCCTATAACCCCTAACTGTGAAAGATAATGAAATGGTTCTTTAAACAGTGACATTTTAACTAACATGACATTTGTACTCCAAATCCTTCTTCACTGTTTAAGATCGCAGTGTACTTACAACCATGAGTAACTGACTCTCGTTTGTGCATATGATTAAGAGCCTGGAAGCTTGAAACGCGTAATGCTTTATCACTGGAACTTACCTGCTGAAATTAAAAGAGCTGCTTTACCTGCAATTCGTTTGGAGGGCTTGTTTTTCATGTTGTGAAGTTATGTGAATTTTCTTATGGAATATATATATACACATATATATATAGTGTTGAATTTTTGGATGTACTACTGTACATTAGTGAGGGTCGGATCCATACCAAACTACACCGCAAGAAAACTGCGGAAATTCCATTTACACGCAGAGAGTTCACATCCCTCGCCATTTGATTCAAAGTATCCCATGCGGGGAATTCTTGCGGATTCGCCGTATATGTAGTTCTGATCTTGACTTACAGGTGTGTCAGCAGGAAGCAGTTGATCGCTTCCTCTGTCGAGGATATAGAAGGTCCATGCTTAACAAAGCCCTGAGTAAAGCGAATGAACAGTCTAGGGAGGATTTATTAGTACCTAACACTGAACGAGTTACAGTGCAGGCCTCGTCATCTCAAGGCAATGATAATGATACACATAATATAAGATTCATTACTACGTTCAGTAAGTAAGAACGCAAAATCCGTCAGATAATTTATTTGCAGTGGCCCATACTACTTACAGATGTTACGCTAAAATTGATTTTGCCATCTCTACCTGCCATCACGTTTAGGAGGGCACCCTCTATGAGGGATGCATTAGTAAGAACTAGCCCCGAGGTAACACCTAAGTCTACTTGGTTGGCTAAATCCGGGTTCTATAAATGCAAGTCGTGCCGAGCCTGTAAGTTCGGCACCAATCTGACGTCATATATGACAGCGTTTAGTACTATACTCATCCCCATAAAAGACCATCTGACCTGTCGCACAGAATTCGCTACTATCTATTGTGGTGCTCATGTGGGCTCCAGTACATTGGGAGCACTAAGCTCCCAGTACATAAGCGAATTCTGCAGCACATAAGAGCTATTGTGAATTCGGACCCTGGCTATCCGGTTGCCAGACATTTCAAGTTGGTACATAATAACAACCTCAACGACTTACATTACTCTGTATTAGCGGCAGTACCCGTACCCGGAAGGGGGGGAATCGTGAGAAAAGCCTACGCCAACTTGAAACACATTATATTCTGGCCCTCGACACTAAGATGCCGAACGGCTTAAACACAAGCGAGGATTTGCACAACTTCCTCTAATAGTATCCGTTCGCATCTGTTCCACCAAGAGGTCTTTAGTTATTTATAATCTGAAAATGCTTTGAATCTTAAGATAACTATGAGTATGGAATCTGTGAAAACAATAATTCTCCAACATCATTTAAGCACCGATGGAGTTCCAATGTTGCATAAATGAGTAAAGTCGTTATAATTGTTCACATTGTATATAGTATGAATCATTTCAGCACTTGCACTTTACGAGCTTTGCCCCTCCAGTATACATTTGAGGCTACTGATTTAAACAATGAGGTAAGCTATTAAGTATAACCTCAACCTCAATTCGTATTTTGGAGCACTTGCACTTTATTTATGAGTCATCTTTGGCGAGTATTTGATGCTTCTAAGCTGCTATACAATTTTGCGTATTTTTGCACTAACTATTAGCACTGAAGATATTGTTATTTGCACAAGAGCACAGCACTTTTTGTGACCATAGACTGTATATACTAATGAGTAATAAACTGCCAAACACATAATATGAATACATTTTAGGAAGTCGTACATCTATGAATTGCTGCTAAGTCAAGATCATATAATAGTGATCCATGATTTCTCATTTGACTGTATTATACAGACATATGATGTTGAACGATACATTGGCACTGTAGCACCATCCATGATTTTTTAGGAGGCCTTTTAAAAAATGTTAAAAGTGGTGTAGGAGTTTAAGCTTTTACATGATGTTAGCAGCATTCGATTAATAATGATTGAGTTTGTGTATAAAGTGACAGCGTATTTTGCATAAATAATGGCAGTTTTATTCATCTTAACATACTAATTGCTTTTAATATGTAATATCAGTATTGTTGTTTTTACCTGATGTATTTATTGTATTTTTACAAATACGCATAGGATGTATAAACGTTACTGGAGTATGTGTAAACAGTCTATTTTCCATGTTCACTTATTGATTTGTGAGTTTCTAGAGGAATTAGTGCACATACACTATTTTATTTGTTCACTGTCATGTGATCAAGATCGCGGCTACACGATCGAAACGCGTCATGGCAGGCACTATGCCTGAACATCATTGGAGTTTTATGTTATCGTGATGGAATAAAGCACTGCACTTTCAAAAGGAGCAGCTTTGAATTGTGTGTTTCCAAGCGTGGTGAGGTCCGTACCTGGGAGGTCCCACTGGAAAGGAGACGGGCCAGGAACATGGTTGTGTGATATATATATATATATATATTATCTACTGGCGGTCGCCAGTAGATAGTTATAGTTAGGACCTATTATCCATAGGAAATCCACGACATTCTATTTGAAATAACTCTCTTGCCGGTTGACGTATCTTTGCGAAATTTTCAAACTTTGTGGGGCGCTCCGGTCCGCTTCTACCCTGAAAGTCTCGGGGGATTCGTCAAGCGGGGGCTGAGAAAAAGGGGGTCCCAAAACGCGTTTTCCCCATTCATTTTTCCATAGGAAACTTTAGACACGGCTACAGCCCGAACTGCTGAACGGAATTACACCAAATTTGGCAAAGAGGTAGTTCTTGGTTCAGAAAGAACCCTTTTGTTAAATGGTGTAAATCCGTTCAGTAGTTGCTGAGAAAATCAAAAGCAAACGTACATATATATCTATGGGCACGGAGGATCCGCGCACCCTGAGCGCACCCTGCGCGCACCGTCCCGATCACGAGCTGCATGCTAATTGGCTGTCAGCTGGCTGTCAACATTCCGATTCAGGAAATGTTGGCAGCCATTTTATCCTCGGTAGAACCGAGGGACAGAAACAAGTGCGCAAAGCGCAAAAGGGGCAGGGTAGAAACACCCTGACCCCTAGGTCTGCTCAGGGGGTCCCACAAGGATCCCTGGGCAGAAAAAGCATTTTTTTCAAAATCGGCGGGATGCGCTTAGGGTGCGCGGATCCCAATGATAAAAAAAAACCACAAGAAACAAGTGCGCAAAACGCACAAAGGGGGCAGGGTAGAAACACCCTGACCCCCTAGGTCTTCTGGGCAGAAAAAAGCACACACAAAAAAGAAAAAAAAAAAAAAAGACCGGCATCGTGCCGAGGCCCCGCCCCCTCCCTGCAGCAGTCTGCAAACGCGCCCCCTGGCGCGTTTTAAGAAGGGGAAGTAATTCCCCTTGAATACTGGGGGTCCCTGGGGGCCAACTAGCCCACCAGAAACCTCCAGTATGCGCCAGAGAGGTGTACAGAGGCCACGCCCCTTTTTACACCTCTCTGCAACGCAGCTCTGTGGCGCTTTTTGGAGGTACATGGTGGGCTAGTTGGACTCCAGGGACCCTCAGTATTCAAGGGGACTTAATCCCCCAACTTAAAACGCGCCACGGGGCACGTTTGCACAGTGGTGAAGGGAGGGGCGGAGCTTCAGGTGACATGTGTGCAAACAGGCCCCGTGGCGCATTTTAAGATGGGGAATGAAATCCCCTTCAATCCTGAGTGTCCCTGAGGGCGAACTAGCCCACCAGGTACGTCCAGAAAGCGCCACAGAGCTGCGTTGCAGAGAGGTGCAAAAGGGCGTGGCCTCTGAACACCTCTCTGCAACGCAGCTCCCTAGCGCATACTGGAGGTACAGGGTGGGCTAGTTGTACCCCAGGGACCCTCATGATTCAAGGGGACTTAATCCCCCAACTTAAAACGCGCCACGGGCGCGTTTGCACAGATGTCACCTCAGGCCCCGCCCCCTCCCTTCACCATTGTGCAAATATTCCTCTAAAATCAGCCGAACTACGAATTCTGATTTACTCACCTGTTATCAGGAGAGACCTCAGTGCTGCATCTTTCAGCCCAGTACTGATCCTGAAAAGTAATTTTAACCGTACTTACCAGTAACTTGAATTTCCTTCCATAGGATATCATTGACTGGTTTCACTTGGAAATTCTTCTAAGTGTGGAGTTTTGGAACTTTATAATATTCCTCTAAAATCAGCCGAAATACGAATTCCGATTTACTCACCTGTTATCAGGAGAGACCTCAGTGCTGCATCTTTCAGCCCAGTACTGATACTGAAAAGTAATTTTAACCGTACTTACCAGTAACTTGAATTTCCTTCCATAGGATATCATTGTCTGCTTTTTGCTGAAAAAGTTTCTAAGTGTCGATTTTTGAAACATACAAATATTCCTCTAAAATCAGCCAAAATACGAATTCCGATTTACTCACCTGTTATCAGGAGAGACCTCAGTGCTGCATCTTTCAGCCCAGTACTGATCCTGAAAAGTAATTTTAACCGTACTTACCAGTAACTTATATTTCCTTCCGTAGGAATCCATTGTCTGATTTTCAGCAGAAAAGTTTCAAAGTGTTGATTTTCACAAACTACAAATATTCCTTAAAAATCGCCTGTATGACTTAAACGCATTCTTTCAACTGTTTACAGGAGATGCACCAGTGCTGGATCCAGGATCCACCACTGAGTAAGAAAAAGTAACGATAACACTACTTACCTGCTAAGTGAATTTCCTCCCATAGGATAACATTGGTGATTCTATGTGAAAAAGTTTCTAAGTGTCAACTTTTAAAATACAATAATATTCCTTAAAAATCACTACTGTAACCAAAACGCTTTTACTCAACTGTTTACAGGAGATGTCCCAGGACTGAATCTAGGATCCAGTCCTGTGGTTAGAAAAGTAATCCATAAAGTAATAATTGCATTTAGCAAGAAATTCACATTGAGCTCAATGTTGCATTGTGTTTGAAATTGTGTTGCCCATTGCACCAACTGTAACTACTGTACTTAAAAGTCTATTGCCTATTTGCAAAGTATTTAAACTAAAGTAATTCATTCTGAGAAAGTATATTTTGTAATGTAATGTATAATGTAATTACAATGTAATTTAAAAAATAAAATATCTAAAAATAAATAGTTTAAAAAAATGTAGTAAATCAGTATAAAAAAAAAATATATAACAATTAATACATTTAAAAATTGTCATTTACAAAACCTTTGAAATTCACTGAAAAAAACCATAGGTTTCAGACATGTTATAGTTAGGAATTAGCATTTAAAAAACCTTTGAAATTCACTGAAAAAACCATAGGTTTCAGGCTTGTTATAGTTAGGAATTAGCATTTTAAAAACCTTTGAAATTCACTGAAAAACCATAGGTTTCAGGCCTGTTATAGTTAGGGTTTAGCATTTAAAAAACCATTGAAATTCACTGAAAAAACCATAGGTTTTAGGGAAAGTTATAGTTAGTTGGACATTGCACTCGTACAAAACCCGTGAAATTCCCCGTTATAGTTAGTTCAGCTAACTATAACTCGCGCCTCATAATGCACTGCTGATGACGTCACATATTACATCACTCATGACATGGTCAGTGACATCACTGATGACATCACTGATGACATCTCAAATGACATCACTGATGACATCATCCATGTGAGAATTTAATGCATCTTCTCACACCCTAATATAACTTTTGATACACCCACTCTAAATTACAGACTGCCATTCTCAAAACCATACACACTCCAATACCAATAAGTACATACCCACTCACTGATTCTTAGGTCTACACACACACATCTACTCACTCACCCATACAGTCACTCATACTTACAGTCACTCAGTACAGGACTATCATATGCACTCATACACCTATATAAACACTCACACAACGCAACTCATCCATAGAGGTACTCACACACCTAGTCAGTCATGCAAATAATTAATCACACTCCAATTTACTCACCTATACAGTTATACACACCAGCTCACTTATTCATAAAAATACTAGCACATTCTTACGCTCCTATGCAATCACTGATGCAAGCACACACTCATCCATATAGCCACTCTCACAATCACACACTCTCACTTATAGCCATTTATATACTCCAACACACATATATACTGCCTTTCACATATGTAGTTACTCACACATGTACCACTGAGATATACATTCAAACACTAACACACCCATACACACACTCACCCACCCATACAGTCCATCACAGACGCACTGTTGAAACCATGCACCCAGTGAATCACCCACTCACACATCTATGCACAGTCACACACACCCCACCCTCACAAACACTGAGGCACCCATATAGATACTCAGAGAACCAATCCATAACCCATATAGACACTCATTTAGCTAGTCAGAAACCCATGCAGCTGCTTGCACAACAACAGACAGACGGATACAGACATTCACACAGTTTAGTCACTCACCCATGCATCCAGTAAGATACATTTAATCACTCACTTATAGACTCAGTCACGCACCTACTAAATCATCCATTCAGACGCTTATACACCCACTCATTCTTCAATACGCCTTTCCCTATATATATTAAACATATTTAAACTTTACAGAAACACACAGTCACTGGATGATGTCAGTGATGTCATCAGTGATGTCACTGACCATGTCATGAGTGATGTAATATGTGACGTCATCAGCAGTGCATTGCGGGGCGCGAGTTATAGTTAGCTGAACTAACTATAACGGGGGAATTTCACGGGTTTTGTACGAGTGCAATGTCCAACTAACTAATACTTTCCCTAAAACCTATGGTTTTTTCAGTGAATATATATATATATACACACATATATATATAGTACTTCACTTGCGCAAAACCATCCGGTCGGCATACAAAAAGGAGAGCACTCACGGGATATTGATTCAAAGTGCTATTTTTAATGTGCTGGGACCCCCCCGCACTGACAGACGCATTTCGGCACTCTGCCTTTATCGATGTCAGTGTGTACAAGTGAAAAACACAATTTTAAAGTGAATTAGTGCATGACGTGAATTAAAATCATTGACATGAAAGATGGCCTTATAGCATTAATACATAATGTAAAACTCATGGCGGCCATCTTTGAACATGTTCCTGACAATTGGATGTAATCCTTGGTAACAAGTACTCCTCTAAAAACATAAATTCGGTCAATTTCTAATGAAAAAAACCCCTGAAATATACATTTATAATTAATGTCGATCATGTTTTTTATAAATAAAAAATAAATTTCATGATTTAATTTTCATAGATCGAAAACAATGTTTTTAGTTTCAAGGAGTACAAAAGGTTTCCACAATTGAGCCCTGAATGGGCAAACCCACTGAGCGGAAATAGCAGAAATGCGAAGACCCAATCCTTTATGGATAGACACATTAGTGCATTGATATCTTCAGAAAGTATAACATTAAAAATCAAAAAGGAACAAAAGGGCAGATGTAAATCAACCATTACTTGAGATTCATTCTAAGTGAGCCCATAATTCCTCATCATTATTGAGGCCTAGAGGAACGATTGTCTGTAGATCTATGATATATTTCGATTCAAGAGCTCGCAACAATCTCGTTCTATCCCCACCTCTTTCATTCTTGGGGACCTGATCAATACAAAAGAACTTTAGTAGGTCACGATTACTGTTATGCATGTTCTCGAAATGACGAGCCACTGGATAAGTGGCATCTTTTTTGAAATGGCGCGCATATGTTCCAATATGCGCTTTTTTGCCGGCTGGATAGTACTACCCACATACTTTTTTAGGAAGGGACACTCCAAGACATACACAGTAAATTCCGAGTTACAATTAAGAAGTCGGTTAATGCTTTTCGTTTTTTTCTTTTCCGTACCTCTTTCTAAGATGTTATAGTCTGTTACCTTATCGCTATATTTACATGCCTTGCATTTTAGGCAGGGGTTGAAACCCTTTACCTTCTCTTTTTTGTATGGAGTTGGATGAAAATGGCTGTCCACCAAATGGTCACCTATAGATTTACAGCGCTTGTAAGTTATCAGCGGGTACATGGGAAGGACTTTTTTAAGAATATTGTCAGTTCGGAGAATATGCCATTTTTTCTTGAATATTTGAACTACTTCAGAGGACTTAGCATTATAGCGAGTAATCATTCTGGCCGGAGTGACATTGGGCCCAATTTCAGAGTTGGAAGTCTTTGGTATCAGGAGTTGAAGCCTATCTACCTTTTCTGCTTTAGAGTGTGCTTCATGGAGGATGTTAGAAGAATACCCTCTATCTCTGAATCTGTTAAAGGCATCCTCTTTAGCTCTATCATACTCTACTTGTGTTGTGCAGTTCCTCTTAATCCGAAGGAGTTCCCCATAGGGGATATTATTAACCATACTCTTCGGATGGAAGCTCCTAGCATGAAGAACAGCATTTCCCGCTGTAGGTTTTCTATACAGACGGGTGAGAATTCTTGATTCCTCAATATAGACTTCTAAGTCTAAATAACAGACACTGGTATTGCTGATGTTGCCACTAAATTTTAAGTTGAGACTGTTACAGTTAAGGAAGGCTACATATTCTTCGGCCGAAGAACGGCTGCCCTTCCACACAATGAACAGGTCATCTATGTAGCGGGCCCATAATGTTATGTTATCCATCCACCGCTCGAGTACATCTCTCCAGGCCATGTGCTTCTCCCACCAGCCTACGAAAAGATTCGCATAGCTGGGGGCGAAGCACATGCCCATTGCCATCCCGCGCTGTTGCTTGTATAATTGGCCCGAGAAGATGAAAATGTTATTTTCAAGGCAGAATGTTCGCATTGTCAATAACATGTCATTATGTTTCTTAAATTTCAGGGGTCGCTTATTAAGAAACCATTTCACAGCCTCTACGCCATCTCTATGGTTGATACAGGTGTATAGGCTGGTGATGTCTAATGTAATAAGTAGCATGTCATCCTCCCAATTTACACCTTCAATAAGTCTCAGAAAATTGCCTGTGTCCTTAATATAAGAACTAAGATTTCTAACCCAGGGTGCCAGAAAGGAGTCGATGTAAATAGAGCAGTTCTCCAGCAGACTGTTAATGGAAGCAACGATGGGTCTCCCTGGCGGTCT
Organism: Calotriton arnoldi; assembly: GCA_963921515.1. Classification (NCBI taxonomy): domain Eukaryota; kingdom Metazoa; phylum Chordata; class Amphibia; order Caudata; family Salamandridae; genus Calotriton; species Calotriton arnoldi. The sequence continues at coordinate 498,183 of CAWUFW010005765.1, forward strand.
GTTAACATTTTTATGAATTTTGGGGAGGTGATAGAAAGTAGGGATTACAGGATATTCACAGAGTAAAAAATTATATTCATCTGTATCAATCATTCCCTCCTCCCTCCAAGACATTAGATATTGATGAAAAGTCTTGATGCAATTTGCATAGACCATTTTATTTGTGGGCAAATAACACTCCTTATCCTCAAGTTGGCTCAAGGCTTCTGCACTATAGTGTTCCCGGGAGAACACAACAATATTACCCCCTTTGTCGGAGAGTTTTTATTATTATTGAGTCATCGTTCTTCAATGATAGAATAGCCTGCCACTGTTTGAACGGAATGTTATAATGCTTGTTACTGTCACATTTGTTCTTCCTTAGATTCTTCAGGTCCGCAATAACTGCATCATTAAAGACGTCAATAGCATCAAAAGATGTTTGGGGCATCGTTCTTGACTTCCTTTTAAGTTTGCTTTTGCCACTCATTTGTGTGACTCCTGCTAAGTCTAGACAGTTCTCTTTGTCTGGTTGTTGGTTAACGTCTGTGTTCGGCTCCGAGGATTCCAAAAGCTGTAAAGTGAGGAGAGTGTCCAAATCATTGCCAACAAGTAAATCAGTTTCATTTACAATGGCAATATCTTTGTCTGAAGTTGTCTGTGGGCGCAGTAGATGGATTTTTTGTAACTTCAATTTCCTGGTATAGTTAAACAAGTCAATTCTGGTTTCGACAAAGTCAAAATCGGCAGTGGGGCAAAAAGTCAATCCCAGTTGTAATACCTGCGTTTCTTCATCGCTAAGTATTCTATCTGAAAGATTGATGACTGTTTTAGATGTTACCATCTGCCTCGTTTCCCCTTGCTGCGTGTGACTCTGGGGGACGGCATATCTTCTCTTTCCTTTCTTGCCCCTTCTTGTTTTTTCGTTTCTTTTTTGTTGTTGAGCTGTGGGATGTGTTTGTGGCGCCAGTCTTTGGCAATTTTCCCTGATAAGCCTGTATTCTTGAAAATAAGTAGACCCTGTATTTGAGTCCTTATCTTCTGTGGCTGTAGTTTGTTCCCCCTCCGAGGTTTCCACCTCTGACTCTGAGGTGTCTCTGTTACTAGGTGCCCCATTTCTTTGTTGATTTAGTTTTTTCCTTGGGATGTCATATTTACGAGCAAATGTCAGGATACGCCCCAAGGCATAATCCTGCTCGTCGCGCTGGAACTTGGTTTGTTTCCGCTTGCGTATGCCACTCTCGTACTCTCTGAGTCGCTTCATCATTGCAGTTTTTAGGTCTTCACTCTGTTGGTGTCCTTATCCTTATTAATCATTTCCTCCAGCCTTTTGATTTCCTTTCAACGTTTAGAATCGATATACATTCGGCATTCCACCCAGTTCCAAATGCCCTTAGGGACTGTCAATTCATAAACAGTGGGAAACAATTTGAACACGTCCCTCGCCCTTGCCGCAAGACAGCTTCTCATTAGCATATAGCTGCCCGTAGGGATTGCGTTGAATAACCACACCCAGAGATTTGAATAATCCCCGACTGGGTGGAATGCCGCATGTATATCGATTCTAAACGTTGAAAGGTAGCCCGTGTAGGGCGGAATAAGTGATGAAGGACAGAAATAGATCTTTGCAGAACGGAAATAACAAGTACTGTGACATTCTTGCATGGTTCCCGATTTCGGGCTAATTATGTATACGAACGATGAAATGTTTTTACCCAGTACTGCATTTGCTTTAGAAGTACCAATTTTCTGCAATATGGCGGTCAAGTTGGAATGAGTATGTACACCATAATGACAGTCCTTTGTCTGTTTTCCACATAATGCTTCCACCAATGAGCATCGCTTCATACCCCCTTTTAAATGACTATCGAATGGGGCTGCTTTTGTATAAGTATGAGCATTGAGAAAGGCATCAGCCGAAACGCGTCTGCTCTATGGATTAAAATTTTAAATAATGCACCCGAGAGTGCCCGCAATTTCCTTTTGGAACTGAGCTGTATATGACATGTGAGTTCCACCCTCACAGCTGTGGCACCCGCCCAAAGAGTTCGACGTAATCCTGGTGGAATTGTGGAGCAATAATATATATATATATGTCTATATATATATATATATATATATATATATATATATATATATATATATATATATATATATATATATATATATATATATATATATATTTTTTTTTCAATGATGGCTCCTTCTGCCTTCCCCCGCTCTTCGTAGAGGATCACTTAAGAGTTGGCGGAGCATGCCAAACATGAGAATTTTTTGAAAATGCAAATAAAGCGATCACTCGGAGTTTTGCCAACACCAGTTGTTGATTTATTCCAGGTGGAATAAATCAACAACTGGTGTTAACAAACTCTGAGTGATCAACTTTATTTACATTAAAAAAAAATATATATATATATATATATTATCTACTGGCGGTCGCCAGTAGATAGTTAGGACCTATTTTCCATAGGAAATTCACAACCTTCTATTTCCAATAACTTTGGCGCCGGTTGATGAATCTTCGCGAAATTTTCAAAACTTATGGCCCGCTCCGGTCCGCTCCTATCCTGAATGTTTCGGGGTGATTCGGCAAGTGGGGGCCGAGAAAAAAGGGGGGTCCCAAAACGTGTTTTCCCCATGCAATTTTCCATAGGAAACTTTAGACACGGCTACAGCCCGAACTGCAGAACGGAATTACACCAAATTTGGCAAAGAGGTAGTTCTTGGTTCAGAAAGAACCCTTTTGTTAAATGGTGTAAATCCGTTCAGTAGTTGCTGAGAAAATCAAAAGTAAAATCACATATATATCTGGGCGGAGCCTAACCACACATGTCATCGTGAGATCTGATTGGCTGTCAGCACTTCATCCTGGAATTGCTGGCAGCCATCTTGGGACCAATATAAATGATAGTACCCCATTGAAATGCATTGTAGTGAATCAAAGATTTGGAGTGTTACCAAAAGGAGAACTATAAAGGGTGATAACAGACTTTAGTTACATTAGAATTCATTTGTTGATGGTACCATACTAATTTCAAGAATTGTGGTGTGTTCTAAGGTGATTTTACCCTGTGAAAAAGCTTCTGCTGGGATATCATGAATCATGTTTGAGAGAAAACTATTTTCACATGCTTGTCCCATAGAGTTTTGGAAGGTGCTCCAGAAGCTAAAATGAGAGCATATTTTCTCTAAATTCACATTATCTTTCTCAGTCATGTGAGACTGTCAGTTGATTCCTTTGTGTTCTACTGCAGCTTCCCAGAGTGTTCTAAAGAACAACTAGAGTGCAGTGCTTAATTTGTAAAATATTAAGTCCAGGTGCTCAAATTTTTATAGGAGGCCACACCCACTTCCCCCGGCTCCACCCACTTCCTCCACTTGCTCCATCCACATCCTCAACTGGCGTAGAAAAAAGATTAAGAGACCTACCAATACTGAAAGATACTTTCAGAAGCAATATTACAACAGAATAATGTATAATAATATAGTACCGCTTTAGATCCTCTCTGCCTACACCTCACGCACTTCACAATGTTGCCCACTGTAGAAATGTGCCTTTTCTGAATCTGCCCCGTTCTGCACATTGATTTAATTGTCCATGGCGGCACACAGTGCACCATATCCTTAATGGAGACCCTGGGCTGTATAATCTGCATGAAGGAGGGCATCACTTTTACTTTACATGGGCACATCCTTAACCCAGTTATTCTCCCCATGGGAAAATTCAGTGATGTAGAGACAAAATTTGGACAGAAGCCCACACGCAGCTCTATCTCACCCCCTTCCATGTCATATTGAGAAAAACGAAATCCCCTCCCCAGGCCATGGGTCCAGTTATTGAGGTATCATTGTACAAAATACCAGTTAAAGATATCAAACCCCTGTCAATCCCCAACTTTTCCATATTTTGGCAACAGTTCTGAATCACAGAATTGAAAGCCTGGTCAAGCTCAAGGAATGCTACATGATGATGTAGGTTTTGTTGCTCTTCTCATTTAGTACCGAATTCCTCTAAAAAAAACGGGCTTGATTAAACTAAAGAACTCAATTTCCAACAATCTGTTTCTGGACCTTGTCCAAGATCCACGAGTAACACATTTTAACATATATCATGAGGAGTTTTGGGCCTATATGCATCCAGGTCACCTGTCTTCTTTTTTACATGATACAGACTAATCTAGTGTCAATAAGTGACTCTGTAATTCATCATCTGATAGTTAGAAAAAGTAACACACTCTCCTACGGAGGTCTAGTAGTGTTATATAAGTGACCATGCTGGCTAAACAAAAGCTGAGGCGATGGCCTATTGTGAATCAAGCATATTGAACACTAAAGACAGATACTCCCCATTTATCATCCTCAGGCTTTAAAAGACCTGAAGGAGCCTCCTAGCACCACAAAACCTTGTGATACTCAAAGTAGCCCAGAGAGCGGTAAACTCACATCACTGTGGCAAAGTCAGACCATAATCTGAACTCAATACTCAATGCTACTGCCAAATGCAATGTTCTTCTCAAGGCTGTCGTGCACTCCCTAAAGGCCCTCATAGCCAAAATTCCTCATTATACATATAAATTGACAAACATCAGTACTTCATGGACAAAATAAGCACTGCAAGTCCCAACGTCAGCAGCACATAAAACTCCCACTGACAAACAATAACACAGTCTTAACTCACAGTATTACCTGAATACTTCAAAAATATCACTTCTGGGAAGAAAATCTAAATTATTTCTTCAAACAATAACAACTAATATTAAGATAATTTGTGAGTAAATCTGCTCTTTTTTTCTTGCAGTTTTATATAGCGCAAACTCGACCCAAAGGTATTGGAGCGCTTTTCATGAGCACCAGTTACATTACACAAGGACGCATTACTTTTGGTAGACACAGGGAGATTAAGAGATTAGCCCAGAATCACAGGGTGGTGAGCCGACGCCTGGACTCGAACCTGGTTCCCCAGTTCCAAAATAGGCAGCACTGGCTGTTATGCCACAACCTCTATCCTAATCTGAGGGAGAAGCCTGGAGAGTGGACGTTCATTGGCAAGAGTGCCTTGCAAATTATGTGAAGCCCCACAAACTTGCAAGTTTGCAGGCATTCACAAAGGTACATTTAAACGTTGATTTATTCTTGTCGGGGGGGAAAAGAAGATTGTTTTTTTAAGGACGCACTGTAGAAGGAATAATCAGAAAATTCGTGAGGTGTAGGAGAAGGGGATTGTCTAAAGGAAAATCAGAATCTCCCTGAAAGAAAAAGTTATGTGTGACCCCCTTTTCATAAGCGTTAAAGCAAATGTGTAATTCTGCACCATGCACATTTAGAAACGTGTATGTATATCTGGAAAACTACTGTAGTGATAATTGGTGCTTTAAATGGGCTGGTACTTTCAGGGCGAGCACCTGTACTTCATTCATTTTCAAGTGAGAGTACCTGCACTTCCCAGCAGAGGTTCAATATGTTTAATGGGAGAGTACCAGCACTTCTCTGTAGCAAAAGGTACTCTGGATTAGTAAATACCCAAACTTTACCATTTCATACCTCAGTCATACTGTCCCTGGAGTGCTCTCCGATGTTTTGTTGAATTACAAATTATGTGTCATCTACCCTGAACTAAGTGTAAGCCTAAAGGAGCAGGTGTATGATTTACATCTGAGCCTTTAGTAGATCACAATTTGTGTACTAAAAACGAATAATGTTGTTGGTCAAAATGTATTTTTAGATAGTGAAAGATTTAATAGTGACGTTGTTTTTAGGGAAATACACAGCTGCCTTCTTTGAAAAAATGTCTTTAAATGTATTTGCTCCTCGCACATCTTGTAGGACTGTGCATTTGTTCTGTGCTCTAGTAATAAACATTTGTGTGCAAGTCGTTTTTAAAACGTTTGAAGACTGATATGGTTAGTTCAGTTTTCATTTCTTTTTTCTACATCAGACTGAAACTTAAATGTAGCCTTTTACATTAGTTCTCCGTGAAGTTGCACTCAGCAGGGCTCCTGGCATGAACTGTGCCGGGCAGTATACGGATGTCTCTTTCACGGCGCAATTTCAAAACCGATTTATTTTCTATGCAGGACATGTAAAGTTTCGCTTTCTAGTTCAATTAATGTGGTACGAAATATATGCACATTATTTATTAGCACTCGTGACTCGGGTCGGGTAGTCCAGCAATCAGGTTTGTATGGCAGCATGTCGTCATCTGCAAGAGAATTTACAAATGAACCCAGGTCTATGACCAGACCACACCACGGTGATTGCACTTTTCCGGGCACCTTAACCAATAAAGTACAAGACAGTAGTTCATTTTATGAAACAAACATTTAATAATTTCTAATTACTTACTGCCTTTTGTTGCTTTTAATTATAGGCCTTCTGCTGCGAGAAGCGCTGCTTGCCTCGTTAAATGTCTAAAGCTGCAGCTGCGCAGAAGGCTAGGGCGGGCGTAAAGTCGGGACCCTGATCTGCATTGGTCAGTCCGACTCTGGAGGAAACACACACACTTGACGATTCAACGTCAAGGAGGGACGACAGGGCACGCACGGACCGGGCTAATAATTCAGCATCAAGGAGGACTGCAGCAGTTGAATGGTAGCGGCTGTAGTGCACTAGCGCTACTATTGATTTTATTGCTGCCTGTGTTGTTAGTTACTTATGCTGAGCTGAGGCAGCAGCATAATGTCACCTCACCAGCATTTTCTGGCAGTCCATGTGCAGGGAGGAGACCGTTATCTCGCATTATAAAGCATACGCAATTATCGTGTGCACTGTACTCTGGAGACCCGGCCCTAACAAATAAGTGCCGGTGCTAAGCACCGGAAAGCACCGGCACAAATTAAGCACTGCTAGAGTGCTAACAGCCTTACTTATGACAAAAGTATGGCACACCTGAAGCCATCTTGATTGGAATAAACTGGTAACACTTAAAACGTTTAATTTAAAAAGGAACAAAATGATGGGGTTCATTTTGTCATAGAAATTATGGGTAGTGCTGTAGAAAGAAAAATTAGGACATGTTTCAAGTGTGATCTCAAATATCTTCCTGTTATATTTCAACAGGAGCAGCCTGCCAGTTGATGCCTTTGTGTTCTACTGCAGCTTCCCAGAGTGTTCTAAAGAACAACTAGAGTGCTAACAGCCTTACTTATGACAAAAGTATGGCACACCTGAAGCCATCTTGATTGGAATAAACTGGTAACACTTAAAACATTTAATTTAAAAAGGAACAAAATGATGGAGTTCATTTTGTCATAGAAATTATGGGTAGTGCTGTAGAAAGAAAAATTAGGACATGTTTCAAGTGTGATCTCAAATATCTTCCTGTTATATTTCAACAGGGGCAGCCTGCCAGTTGATGCCTTTGTGTTCTACTGCAGCTTCCCAGAGTGTTCTAAAGAACAACTAGAGCGCTAACAGCCTTACTTATGACAAAAGTATGGCACACCTTAAGCCATCTTGATTGGAATAAACCGTTAATACTTAAAACATTTAATTTAAAAAGGAACAAAATGAGGGGGTTCTTTTTAAATAGAAATTATGGTTAGTGCTGCAGAAAGAAAAATGAGGGCATGTTTTAAGTGAGATCTCAAATCCTCTTCTATTTCATTAGAAAATTCTGACATGCAGACTGAAACAATCACTTTCAATACCAGCAGCAGACTTCCAGTTAACTCCCTGGTGAGTAGTAGCTTTACTACAGTGATCTAATGAGCAACTAGAGTGCTAACATTCTGAATTTATGGCAAATGTGAGGCACATCTGAATGCCTTCTTGATGGAATCAAAGTAAAAAACTGAAAGCATTTCCTACTGAGGAGACTGCAGTAAATGAGGAAATTAGGAAACTTCATAACAAAGAAGTCTTCCAAGATGGCCACCAGCGAAAAAGAGACCAAATGTAGCACAAATATTACCCAGATGTAGCCCACATATAGCCCAATGACAAAAGTGTGCAAAACACTTTTTATTTTTAGTTTTTGCAGTTTTATGTAGTGCAGACTGGTCAGGTATTGGAGCGTTGCATCTTAAAACATGAATCCCTACACTACAAAAACACCACTGCACTACCCTAAACCCTAAAACACTACCCCCAGCATCACCCCCTACACTACACAAGCACCACTGCACTATCCTAAACCCTAAAACACTACCCCCAGCAAGACCCCCTACACTACACAAACACCACTGCACTACCCTAAACCCTAAAACACTACCCCCAGCACGACCCCCTACACTACCCAAACACCACTGCACTAACCTAAATCCTAAAACACTACCCCCTTCACGACCCCCTACACTGCCCGAACACCACTGCACTGCCCTAAACCCTGAAACACCACCCCCAGCACGACCCCCTACACTGCCCGAACACCACTGCACTGCCCTAAACCCTGAAACACTACCCCCAGCAAGACCCCCTACACTGCCAGAACACCACTGCACTGCCCTAAACCCTGAAACACCACCCCCAGCACGACCCCCTACACTGCCCAAACACCACTGCTCTGCCCAAAACCCTGAAACACCAGCCCCAGCACGACCCCCTACACTGCCCGAACACCACTGCACTGCCCTAAACCCTGAAACACCAGCCCCAGCACGACCCCCTACACTGCCCGAACACCACTGCACTACCCTAAACCCAGAAACACCACCCCCAGCACGACCCCCTACACTGCCCGAGCACCACTGCACTGCCCTAAACCCTGAAACACCAGCCCCAGCACGACCCCCTACACTGCCCGAACACCACTGCACTGCCCTAAACCCTGAAACACCAGCCCCAGCATGACCCCCTCCACTGCCCGAACACCACTGCACTGCCCTAAACCGTGAAACACCTGCCCGAACACCACTGCACTGCCCTAAACCCTGAAACACCACCCGTGCACGACCCCCTACACTGCCCGAACACCACTGCACTGCCCTAAACCCTGAAACACCACCCCCAGCACGACACCCTACACTGCCCGAACACCACTGCACTGCCCTAAACCCTGAAACACCACCCCCTGCACGACCCCCTACACTGCCCGAACACCACTGCACTGCCCTAAACCCTGAAACACCACCCCAGCACGACACCCTACACTGCCCAAACACCACTGCACTGCCCTAAACCCTGAAACACCACCCCCTGCACGACCCCCTACACTGCCCAAACACTACTGCACTGCCCTAAACCCTGAAACACCATCCCCAGCATGACCCCCTACACTGCATGAACACCACTGCACTGCCCTAAACCCTGAAACACTACCCCCAGCAAGACCCCCTACACTGCCCGAACACCACTGCTCTGCCCCAAAACCCTGAAACATCACCCCCAGCAAGACCCCCTACACTGCTCGAACACCACTGCCCTAAACCCTGAAACACCACCCCCAGCAAGACCCCCTACACTGCCCAAACACCACTGCACTGCCCTAAACCCTGAAACACCAGCCCCAGCACGACCCCCTACTTTGCCAGAACACCACTGCACTGCCCTAAACCCTGAAACACCACCCCCTCCATGACCCACTACACTGCCCGAACACCACTGCACTGCCCTAAACCCTGAAACACCACCCCCAGCACGACCCCCTACACTGCCCGAACACCACTGCACTGCCCTAAACCCTGAAACACCACCCCCTGCATGACCCCCTACACTGCCCGAACACTACTGCACTGCCCTAAACCCTGAAACACCACCCCCAGCATGACCCCTACACTGCACAAACACCACTGCACTGCCCTAAACCCTGAAACACTACCCCCAGCAAGACCCCCTACACTGCCCGAACTCCACTGCACTGCCCTAAACCCTGAAACATCACCCCCAGCAAAACCCCCTACACTGCCCGAACACCACTGCCCTAAACCCTGAAACACCACCCCAGCAAGACCCCTACACTGCCCGAACAACACTGCACTGCCCTAAACCCTGAAACACCACCCCCAGCACGACCCCCTACACTGCCCGAACACCACTGCTCTGCCCAAAACCCTGAAACACCAGCCCCAGCACGACCCCTACACTGCCCGAACACCACTGCACTGCCCTAAACCCTGAAACACCACCCCCAGCATGACCCCCTACACTGCCCGAACACCACTGCACTGCCCTAAACCCTGAAACACCAGCCCCAGCACGACCGCCTACACTGCCTGAAAACCACTGCACTGCCCTAAACCCTGAAACACCAGCCCCAGCACGACCCCCTACACTGCCCGAACACCACTGCACTGCCCTAAACGCTGAAACACCAGCCCCAGCAAGACCCCCTACACTGCCCAAACACCACTGCACTAAACCCTGAAACACCACCCCCAGCAAGACCACCTACACTGCCCGAACACCACTGCACTGCCCTAAACCCTGAAACACCACCCCCAGCACTACACCCTACACTGCCCGAACACCACTGCACTGCCCTAAACCCTGAAACACCACCCCCAGCATGACCCCTACACTGCCCGAACACCACTGCACTGCCCTAAACCCTGAAACACCACCCCCTGCATGACCCCTTACACTGCCCGAACACCCTGCACTGCCCTAAACCCTAAAACACTACCCCCAGCAAGACCACCTACACTGCCCGAACACCACTGCACTGCCCTAAACCCTGAAACACCACCCCCAGCACTACACCCTACACTGCCCGAACACCACTGCACTGCCCTAAACCCTGAAACACCACCCCCAGCATGACCCCTACACTGCCCGAACACCACTGCACTGCCCTAAACCCTGAAACACCACCCCCTGCATGACCCCTTACACTGCCCGAACACCCTGCACTGCCCTAAACCCTAAAACACTACCCCCAGCAAGACCACCTACACTGCCCGAACACCACTGCACTGCCCTAAACCCTGAAACACCACCCCCAGCACTACACCCTACACTGCCCGAAAACCACTGCACTGCCCTAAACCCTGAAACACCACCCCCAGCATGACCCCTACACTGCCCGAATACCACTGCACTGCCCTAAACCCTGAAACACCACCCCCTGCATGACCCCTTACACTGCCCGAACACCCTGCACTGCCCTAAACCCTAAAACACTACCCCCAGCATGACCCCCTACACTGCCCGAACATCACTGCACTGCCCTAAACCCTGACTCACCACCCCCAGCACGACCCCCTACACTGCCCGAACACCACTGCACTGCCCTAAACCCTGAAACGCCACCCCCAGCATGACCCCTACACTGCCCGAACACCACTGCACTGCCCTAAACCCTGAAACACCAGCCCCTGCACGACCCCCTACACTGCCCGAACACCACTGCACTGCCCTAAACCCTGAAACACCACCCCCAGCACGACCCCTACACTGCCCGAACACCACTGCACTGCCCTAAACCCTGAAACACCAGCCCCAGCACGACCCCCTACATTGCCAGAACACCACTGCACTGCCCTAAACCCTGAAACACCACCCCCTCCACGACCCACTACACTGCCCGAACACCACTGCACTGCCCTCAACCCTGAAACACCACCCCCAGCACGACCCCCTACACTGCCCAAACACCACTGCACTGCCCTAAACCCTGAAACACCACCCCCTGCATGACCCCCTACACTGCCCGAACACTACTGCACTGCCCTAAACCCTGAAACACCACCCCCAGCATGACCCCCTACACTGCACAAACACCACTGCACTGCCCTAAACCCTGAAACACTACCCCCAGCAAGATCCCCTACACTGCCCGAACACCACTGCACTGCCCTAAACCCTGAAACATCACCCCCAGCAAGAGCCCCTACACTGCCCGAACACCACTGCCCTAAACCCTGAAACACCACCCCAGCAAGACCCCGTACACTGCCCGAACAACACTGCACTGCCCTAAACCCTGAAACACCACCCCCAGCACGACCCCCTACACTGCCCGAACACCACTGCTCTGCCCAAAACCCTGAAACACCAGCCCCAGCACGACCCCCTACACTGCCCGAACACCACTGCACTGCCCTTGAACCCTGAAACACCACCCCCAGTACGACCCCCTACACTGCCCGAACACCACTGCACTGCCCTAAACCCTGAAACACCAGCCCCAGCACGACCGCCTACACTGCCCGAAAACCACTGCACTGCCCTAAACCCTGAAACACCAGCCCCAGCACGACCCCCTACACTGCCCGAACACCACTGCACTGCCCTAAACGCTGAAACACCAGCCCCAGCAAGACCCCCTACACTGCCCAAACACCACTGCACTAAACCCTGAAACACCACCCCCAGCAAGACCACCTACACTGCCCGAACACCACTGCACTGCCCTAAACCCTGAAACACCACCCCCAGCACTACACCCTACACTGCCCGAACACCACTGCACTGCCCTAAACCCTGAAACACCACCCCCAGCATGACCCCTACACTGCCCGAACACCACTGCACTGCCCTAAACCCTGAAACACCACCCCCCTGCATGACCCCTTACACTGCCCGAACACCACTGCACTGCCCTAAACCCTAAAACACTACCCCCAGCATGACCCCCTACACTGCCTGAACACCACTGCACTGCCCTAAACCCTGACTCACCACCCCCTGCACGACCCCCTACACTGCCCGAACACCACTGCACTGCCCTAAACCCTGAAACTCCACCCCCAGCATGACCCCCTACACTGCCCGAACACCAGTGCACTGCCCTAAACCCTGAAACGCCACCCCCAGCACGACCCCCTACACTGCCCGAACACCACTGCACTGCCCTAAACCCTGAAACACCAGCCCCTGCACGACCCCCTACACTTCCCGAATACCACTGCACTGCCCTAAACCCTGAAACACCACCCCCAGCACGACCCCCTTCACTGCCTGAACACCACTGCCCTAATCCCTGAAACACCACCCCCCAGCAAGACCCCCTACACTGCCCGAACACCACTGCACTGCCCTAAACCCTGAAACACCACCTCCAGCACAACCCCCTACACTGCCTGAACACCATTGCTCTGCCCTAAACCCTGAAACACTGCCCCCAGCAAGACCCCCTACACTGCCCGAACACCACTGCACTGCCCTAAACCCTGAAACATCAACCCCAGCAAGACCCCCTACACTGCCCGAACACCACTGCCCTAAACCCTGAAACACCACCCCGAGCACGACCCCCTACACTGCCCGAACACCACTGCACTGCCCTAAACCCTAAAACACCACCCCCAGCACGACCCCCTACACTGCCCGACACCACTGCTCTGCCCAAAACACTGAAACACCAGCCCCAGCATGACCCCCTACACTGCCCGAACACCACTGCACTGCCCTAAACCCTGAAACACCACCCCCAGCACGACCCCCTACACTGCCCGAGCACCACTGCACTGCCCTAAACCCTGAAACACCAGCCCCAGCAGGACCCCTACACTGCCTGAACACTACTGCACTGCCCTAAACCATGAAACACCATCCCCAGCACGACCCCCTACACTGCACGAACACCACTGCACTGCCCTAAACCCTGAAAAACTACCCCCAGCAAGACCCCCTACACTGCCCGAACACCACTGCACTGCCCTAAACCCTGAAACATCACCCCCAGCAAGACCCCCTACACTGCCCGAACACCACTGCCCTAAACCCTGAAACACAACCCCCAGCAAGACCCCCTACACTGCCCGAACACCACTGCACTGCCCTAAACCCTGAAACACCAGCCCCAGCACGACCCCCTACACTGCCCAAACACCACTGCACTGCCCTAAGCCCTGAAACACCACCCCCAGCACAACCCCTATATTGCCCGAACACCACTGCACTGCTCTAAACCCTGAAACACCACCCCCTGCACGACCCCCTACACTGCCCAAACACTACTGCACTGCCCCAAACCCTGAAACACCACTCCCAGCACGACCCCCTACACTGCCCGAACACCACTGCCCTAAACCCTGAAACACCACCCCCAGCAAGACCACCTACACTGCCCGAACACCACTGCACTGCCCTAAACCCTAAAATACTCCCCCCCAGCACGACCCCCTACACTACCAGAACACAACTGCACTGCCATAAACCCTCAAACACTCCCCCAGCACGACCCCCTACACTACCCGAACACCACTGCACTGCCCTAAACCCTAAAACACTCCCCCAGCACGACCCCTACACTGCCCGAACACCACTGCACTGCCCTAAACCCTAAAACACTCCCCCAGCATGACCCCTACACTACCCAAACACCACTGCACTGCCCTAAACCCTGAAACACTACCCCCAGCATGACCCCCTACACTACCCGAACACCACTGCCCTAAACCCTGAAACACCACCCCCAGCAAGACCCCTACACTGCCCGAACACCACTGCACTGCCCTAAACCCTGAAACACCACCCCCAGCATGACCCCCTACACTGCCCGAACACCACTGCACTGCCCTAAACCCTGACTCACCACCCCCTGCACGACCCCTACACTGCCCGAACACCACTGCACTGCCCTAAACCCTGAAACTCCACCCCAGCACGACCCCCTACACTGCCCGAACACCACTGCACTGCCCTAAACCCTGAAACGCCACCCCCAGCACGACCCCCTACACTGCCCGAACACCACTGCACTGCCCTAAACCCTGAAACACCAGCCCCTGCATGACCCTCTACACTGCCCGAAACCACTGCACTGCCCTAAACCCTGAAACACCACCCCCAGCACGACCCCCTACACTGCCTGAACACCACTGCCCTAATCCCTGAAACACCACCCCCAGCAAGACCCCCTACACTGCCCAAAGACCACTGCACTGCCCTAAACCCTGAAACACCACCTCCAGCACAACCCCCTACACTGCCTGAACACCATTGCTCTGCCCTAAACCCTGAAACACTGCCCCCAGCAAGACCCCCTACACTGCCCGAACACCACTGCACTGCCCTAAACCCTGAAACATCAACCCAGCAAGACCCCCTACACTACCCAAACACCACTGCACTACCCTAAACCCTAAAACAATATCCCCAGCAGTACCCCCTACACTACCCAAACACCACTGCAATACCCTAAACCCTAAAACACTACCCCCAGCAGTACCCCCTACACTACCCAAACACCATTGCACTACCCTAAACCCTAAAACACTACCCCCAGCAGTACCCCCTACACTACCCAAACACCACTGCACTACCCTAAACCCTAAACCACTACCCCGAGCACGACCCCTACACCACCCAAACACCACTGCACTACCCTAAACCCTAAAACACTACCCCCAGCACAACCCCCTACACTACCCAAACACCACTGCACTACCCTAATCCTTAAAACACTCCCCCAGCACGACTCCCTACACTATCCAAACACCACTGCACTACCCTAAACCCTAAAACACTACCCCCAGCACGACCCCTTCACTACCTAAACACAACTGCACAATTTGTTACAGGCGTTGCAACGCAGGCCTGTGGTGCTTACTGGAAGTACCTGGTGGGCTAGTTGGGCCCCAGGGACCCTCAGGATTCAAGGTGACCTAATCCCCCAACTTAAAACGCGCCACGGGCGTGTTTGCACAGTGGTGAAGGGAGGGGGCGGGGCCTCAGGTGTCATGTGCGCAAACACGCCCTGTGGTGCGTTTTAAGTTGGGGAATTAATTCCCCTTGAATCCTGAGGGACCCTGGGTCAGAGTTGCGTTGCAGAGAGGTGAAAAAAGGTGCGTGGCCTCGGAACGCCTCTCTGCAACTCAGCTCTGTGGTCCTAACTGTAGGTACCTGGGGGGCTAGTTGGGCCCCAGGGACCCTCAGGATTCAAGGGGACTTAATCCCGCAACTTAAAACGCGCCACGGGGCACGTTTGCACACGTCACCTCAGGCCCCCCTTCCCTTCACCACTGTGCAAACGCGCCCTGTAGCGCGTTTTAAGAGGCAGTTTTAATCCCCCTGCCCTATTATGTACTAGGGACTTACAGAGGAGGTCATGCTAATCACAGGGGTACCCCAACGCATAGTGTTCCCTAGTGTATGTAGGTGTTTTCACTGTATTCTAAGTGTCTTTTAGCATAGCACTGACTCTGGTTAGTCAGAGTCAGTTACCACCAGTACCCGTCTGAAAAAGTTGTGGGCACAGGATGATTTTGCAACAAGGCCTCTTTCTGCTCCTCTGTTGGTTCTTTCTGCACATCTTTTGCTTCTTCCTGCACTTTTCTTCGTCTTTGTGGACTTCTGTTGCTTCTTTCTGCATTTCTTTTGCTTCTTTCTGTGCGTTTTTCTTCTTTCTTCACATGTCCTACCTCTGTAGGCATAGTTAGAAACTAGCATTTAAAAAACCTTTGAAATTCACTTAAAAATCATAGGTTTCAGGCACGTTATAGTTAGAAATTAGCATTTAAAAAACCTTTGAAATTCACTGAAAAAACCATAGGTTTCAGACACGTTATAGTTAGAAATTAGCATTTAAAAAACCTTTGAAATTCACTGAAAAAACCATAGGTTTTAGGGACAGTTATAGTTAGTTGGACATTTCACTCGTACAAAACCCGTGAAATTCCCCGTTATAGTTAGTTCAGCTAACTATAACTCGCGCCCCGCAATGCACTGCTGATGACGTCACATATTACATCACTCATGACATGGTCAGTGACATCACTGATGACATCACTCATGACATCTCAAATGACATCACTGATGACATCATCCATGTGATAATTTCATGCATCTTCTCACACCCTAATATAACTTTTGATACACCCACTCTAAATTACAGACTGCCATTCTCAAAACCATACACACTCCAATACCAATAACTACATACCCACTCACTGATTCTTGGGTCTACACACACACATCTACTCACTCACCCGTACAGTCACTCATACTTACAGTCACTCAGTACAGGACTATCATATGCACTCATACACCTATATAAACACTCACACACCGCCACTCATCCATAGAGGTACTCACACACCTAGTCAGTCATGCAAAAATTAATCACACACCCATTTACTCACCTATACAGTTATACACACACCAGCTCACTTACTCATACAAATACTAGCACATTCTTACGCTCTTATACACTAACTGATACAAGCACACACGCATCCATACAGCCACTCTCACAATCACACTCTCACTTATAGCCATTTAAATACTCTAACACACATATATACAGCATTTTTCATATGTAGTTACTCGCACATGTACCACTGAGATATACATTCACTCACTAACACACCCATACACACACACTCACCCACCCAAGCAGTCCATCACAGATGCACTCTTGAAATCATGCACCCAGTGAATCACCCACTCACACATCTATGTACAGAGTCACACACACCCCACCCACACAAACACTCAGGCAGCCATACAGATACTCAGAGAACCAATCAATAACCCACATAGACACTCATGTAGCTATTCGCAAATCCATGCATCCACTTACACACCAACAAACAGACGGATACAGACATTCACACAGTTTAGTCACTAACCCATGCATTCAGTAAGATACGTTTAATCACTCACTTGTAGAGTCAGTCACGCACGTACTAAATCATCCATTCAGACACTTGTACACCCACTCATTCTTCAATACGCCTTTCCCTATATATATTAAACATATTTAAACTTTACAGAAACACACAGTCACTGGAAGATGTCATCAGTGATGTCATCAGTGATGTCATTTGAGATGTCATCAGTGATGTCATCAGTGATGTCACTGACCATGTCATGAGTGATGTAATATGTGACGTCATCAGCAGTGCATTGCGGGGCGCGAGTTATAGTTAGCTGAACTAACTATAACGGGGAATTTCTATGGTTTTGTACGAGTGAAATGTCCAACTAACTATAACTGTCCCTAAAACCTATGGTTTTTCAGTGAATATATATATATATATATATGTATATGTAAATACTGAGAAACCAAGGGTTACAGGGACGTTATAGTTAGGGGCAGATTTTACTCATATAAAACCAGAGAAATTCACCCGTTATATTTAGCTGAGTTAACTATAACTGGCGCCTCTGCAATGCACTGCTATGACCTCACATATTACATCACTCATGACATGGTCAGTGACATCACTGATGACATCTCAAACGACATCACTGATGACATCATACAGTGACTGTGAGTGTTTTTTAAAAGTTTATGAGTTTTCAATATATACCAAGGTGTATTGGTGAATCAGTGGGTGTACGAGTATCTGATTGGATGATTCAGTGGGTGTGTGACTGACTATATAAGTGAGTGATTAGGTGTCTCAGTGAATGTATGGGTGTGTGACTTGTTGTGTGAATGTCTTTATCAGTCTGTCAGTTGATGTCTACGTGGGTGTATGGGTGTGTTAGTGGGTACATGAGTGCTATATGGGTGATTGATTGGTTGTCTGACTACCTCTGTGGTTGTCTGGGTGTCTGTGTGTATGGGTGAGGAGGTGTGTGACAGCTAGTATGGATGAGTGAGTGAGTGAGTCAGTGGCTGTATGGGGTGGTGGGTGTGTGTATGAGAAGCTGTATGGGTGAGTGAGTGTGTGCATGGCTGTGTCAGTAACTGAATTCATGTGTCAGTATGGGGGAGTAACTGGGTATGTGAAAGGCAGTGTAGGTGAGTGATGGGGTATGTGAGTGACTGTATGCATATGTGAGTGAATGTGAGAGTGGCTATATGGGTGAGTGCATGCTTCTGTCAGTGACTGTGTAGGTGAGTGAGTATGTGTTACTATTTGTATGAGTAAGTAAGTGGGTGTGTGTTTGTAACTGTTTGGGTTAGTAAGTGACTGTGTGATTGATTGTATGGGTGAGTGTCTAGGTGTGTGAGTAGTTCTATTTGTGACTCTCTCAGTGTGTAAGTGCCTGTATTAGTGTATGAGTGAATATGTCAATGGATGAATTAGTGAGTGAGTGGGGGTATGAGTGAGCAAGTGGATGTGTGTGTAGATCTATGAATCAGTGAGTGGGTGTGTAAGTACTGGTATGGGTCTGTGAATGGGTCTGTAAATGCTTTGCGGGAGTGCCAGTGGGTGTATAAAATATTCGGTAGGGGTGTGAGTGGGTGCATCAGAGATGCTGTGGATGATGTCATCAGTGATGTCATTTGAGATGTCATCAGTGATGTCATCTGTGATGTCACTGACCATGTCATGAGTGATGTAATATGTGAGGTCATAAGCAGTGCATTGTGGGGGCGCGAGTTATAGTTAACTCAGCTAACTATAACGGCTGAATTTCTCTGGTTTTGTCAGAGTAAAATCTGCCCCTAACTATAACATCCCTGTAACCTTTGGTTTTTTCAGTTAATTTCTAAGGTTTTCTTAATTCTATTTGCTAACTATAATGGCCCTGTAACCTTTGTTTTTTTCTGTGAATTTCTGAGGTTTTTTAAAAGCTAATTCCTGATTTAATCGTCCCTGTAACCTTTGGTTTTTTCAGTGAATTTCTATCGTTTTTTTATCTAGTAATCGCGTTTGCAGAGTGGTGGAGAAAGGGGGGTTGGGCCTCTGACCAGCTCTAAGAAATCCCGCTGTGTAGGACTTATTGGAGGTACCAGGAGGGCTTCTTGGCCCCCAAGGTCCCTCAGCAGTAAAGTGGATGTCATGGCCCAACCAGCAGTGCACCACGAGCCGCGTTTGCAGAGTGGTGGAGAAAGGGGGCGTGACCTCCGAAAACCTCTTAGCAATTCCGCTGTTTGGGACTTCTTGGAGATAACAGGAGGGGTAGTTGGCTCCCAAGGATGTCCTTGGGGGCCAACTACCCCTCCTGTTACCTCCAGTAAGTCCCACACAGCAGGATTGCTAAGACCTGGTAGGAGGCCATGCCTTCTCTACCACTTTACAAACATGCCTCCTGGTGCACTACTAGTTGGGGGATGAAGTCCCCTTGGCTCTTGAGGGTCTTAGGGGGTCAACTAGCCCTCCTGTTACCTCCAGTAAGACCCACACAGCTGAATTGCTGATAGGTGGTCAGAGGCCATGCCCCTTTCCTCACCACTCTGCAAACGCACCTGCTGGTGCACTGCTGCTTGGGTGAAGAAGTCCACTTTAGTTCTCAGGCCCTCAGGAGGCCAGTGGACCTCATTCCCTCACCAGCAGTGCGCCTTGAGGCGTGTTTGTAGAGTGGTGGAGAAAGGGGGCGTGGCCTCTGACCACCTCTCAGCAATCCCACTGTGTGGGGCTAAGTGGAGGCAATAGGAGGTCTTGTTGGCCCCTAAGGACCGTCAGCAGCCAAGGGAACTTCAACCAGCAGCGCGCCAGGAGGCACGTTTGCAGACTAGTGGAGAAAGGGGGCGAGGCCTCCGATAAGTTGCCGGCTTTTGTAATTTTATTTTTTTATGTTCTAGGAAGGGGGGCTGTGTGGCCCCCCTTCCCTGGACCATTTTGTGCCCTGGGAACCTTATCCCCGGGGCCTGAACCATTCTTTATTTTTATAACAAAATAAAAGGAAAGGGGGGCCGTGAGGCCCCTCCTCCCGGGCCGATTTTGGCCCCAGGGACCCTTTCTCCAGGCCTGGCCTTTCATTATTTTTTTAAGTAAAGGAAGGGGGGGCCGTGTTGCCCCCCTTCCTTGGGCCATTTTTGGACCCGGGGACCCCATCCCCCAGGGCCAGGCCTTTATTTATTTTTTTATCAAAGGGGAGGGGGGCCTCGCGGCCTCCCTCCCGGGCCATTTTTGGCCCCGAGGACCCCATCCCCTGGGGCCAGGCCACCTCGTTGGGGACCGCGGGGGGAGCCTGAAGGCCTCCTCGGTCCTGGCTGACTCCCGCCTCCTGCGGGAGCCAGCATTGCTTTTTACACACAGCTCCCTGTTTGCAAAAAGCAAAGTGCTCTACTTTAAGAAACCGGAGCACTTGTTTGCTATGGTATGGCAGGAGCGGTGCTCCTGCCATGCCATAACAAACTGCAATGTCCCGGGGTGGGCACCCCGGGACATTGCTGGAGCCAGCCTGGGGGTGGTGGCCCCCAAGGCTATCTAGGGCTTCCTTAAGTAGGGGCCTGCCCCGGGGGGGTGGCGGTCACCAGGACCCAGAACGGCCCAGGTGAGGGGCCAGGCAGCCTCCCTCCCATTTCTTAAATGTAGTTTGGCCCCAGGGAGGTGGTGGTCCCCAGAGCCGGGGGGGGGGTCTGTGAGGCCCCCCACATTAAAATGTTAAAGCCATGGGGAGGTGGTGGTCTCCGGGCTGTGGGGGGGGTCCATGAGACCCCCCATATTAAAATGTTATAGCCCTGGGGAGGTGGTGGTCCCCGGGGCTGGGGGGGTCTGTGCGACCCTCCCATATTAAAATGTTAAAGCCCCAGGGAGGTGGTGGTCACCAGGGCACGGGAGGTCCTCGAGGCCCCCACATTACAACATTACATTAGGCCCAGTGAGGTGGCGGTCCCCATGGTTGCAGGGGAGGCCATAGGGCCTCCCCGCACCTTTTTTTTTTTAACAATTAGCCCCGGGGAGGTGGTGTTCCCCGGGGCACAGGGGTGCCACATAGGCACCCCTGAATTAACTCATAAACTGCCCATGGGACCTGGCCCACCCGGGGGCCTTTATTTATTGAAGTATGGGTTACTGCACTTCGTTTTTTTTCCCGGCAGGAGTCGCAGCTCCTGCAGAACTTTCTTTTTAAATGCTTTTTTGGCTGTGAGGGGGTCCCTCTGGGACCCCCCTAGAGGCCTTGGGGTTTGGGTGTTTCTGCCCTGCCCCCTTTTCTTTTAATCTTTTTTTTGTGTTGGCAGCCAATCAGATCTCAGGCAGGTGATCGGAAGGGGTCACAGTTGCATATCTGAGTAATCTTTAAATTTCTCAGGAACTACTGAATGGATTTACACCATTCAACAAAAAGGGCACTTTGTGGAACAAGAGCTACCTTTTTGCCAAATTTGGTGTAATTCCATTCAGCAGTTCGGGCTCTAGCCGTGTCTAAAGTTTCCTATGGAAATTAACATGGGGAAAAAGCATTTTGGGACCCCCCCTTTTTCTCGGCCCCCGCTTAACAGATCACCCTGAAATTTTCAAGACAGCAGCTGAAGTGAGCGTCAAACTCGTTTTGAACATTTCATGAAGATTCAGTAAAACGACGCCAAAGATATAGGCAACTGAAAAACATCTGTTTATTAGAAATCAGGTACTAATTATAACTACCTGCTGGCGGCCGCCAGTAGGTAATATATATATATACACAAAGTAATTGAAGCATTTTAAAGAGAATGTGAATTAAACATTACTATGATCTGTAGAAGGGGCGGTGGTCTTCGGAGTGTCTAAATCACTCCTGTTCTCTTCACTCTACTCTCTTCTGCAGTATCTTGGTCAGATACTTGCTCTCCTTTTCACCTCATATGTCATGGTGGAAGGGAGTAGGGCACTGTGAGGTAGTATGGTGGTGGTGTGGTAGTCGTTTGGGGTGGTATTGTGGTGATGCAGGTAAGTGTCTGGTGCTGTGGTGTGGTATTGTTATTAGAAGGGTGGTAGAACAATCCTGCAGATGGTAGTACATAGCTGAGAGCTAGTTGAAAAATTGTATTGGTGATTGTCCTGTGGTCAGGGATCCTGGTGGTGTGAAGTGGATGGCAGTGCAGTGCTTTGAGGAAGTTTGTAGTAGTCAGACTGTCATGTATGCTTGCAATCCTCTCAATGTCAGAATACAACACAATATAATACAATACAATTCAAGAGTGTAGTAGTGGTGGTAATTCAGTGGTGACAGAAGTAATTATAAGCTACTAGGTTACAGAAATGGTGGTGGTGCTGTGCTTTTGGTGACATGCTGGAGATGAGAAGGTCTGGTAGAATTATGCAGGGTGGTATTGCAGTGGTGTGGGCAGGTAGTGCAGTGTGTTGGTAATGCAGTGGTTTGGTATTGATAATGAAGTAGTATGGATTTTGGATTTTAGTGTTGATGGGTGGGAAAACTGTGGTGGTCTAATTGTGCTACGGAGGACGTTGTAGTGCTATGTTGTGGTTGGAAGTGGTGTGCTGGGATTGGGTGGGTGTTCTGGGCTGTGGGAGTGCTATGATGGGGGTGGCAGTTATCTGGTGAAACGTGATAGTTTTGTGATGTGGAGTGGAAGTACACTGAAAGAAAGTAGTAACGAATGGCTGTAGCTGTGAGTATCTATTTTAGTGTGTTGTGTAGTAGTAGGGTGATTGTGTGGTGTGTGGATGGTAGTGTGTCTCACTGAAGTGGCAATGTTGCAATCTGGATGATAATGTGTTCATGAGTGTGGTAGTATAATGGCGGTGGAGGTAGTGATGCACAAAGAAGTGGTATTGCAGTGTTGGTCAAAGAGTGGTACTGGTAAATGTTAGGGCACAGCAAGGGTGAAAGTGTGGCACAATATGGTGGTAATGCAGTGATATAGGTTGGTTATGCAGTGGTATAGGATTGTGCACAACTGAGAGTTGGCTGTACAGTACCTTGGATGGCAGGGTCGTGCTAGAAGGATAACTGGTGCTGGGGAGCGGTGGTGTAGTGCTAGGGGTAAAACTGTGGTGCAGGAGGGATTAGTGGCATACTTTTGTGGGGTAGGGGTGCAGTGGTAGAGGTAGAGGTGGGAAGTAGTAGTACAGGGCTGTGAGCTGCTAGTGCAGAGGTAAAGATTACAGGGCGGTATGGCGAAGTAGAATGGTGGTCTGAATTGAACGTGTAAATGGTAGTGCAATGGTTTCAGTTTTTAAAGTGTACCGATTCCAACCAGGGCTCCCAAGCCCTAAAAACGAAAGGCTACGACAAAACATACCGAAGACTAACTTTTATCTACAGTCACAAAGAAAAAACAAGAAGTATGACCTTTGCAAAAGTCTGCACAGTTACTTCAAACTGTTAGCTTACATACAATGTGAAGTGATCACAGAGTTTGCTGGGTGGTACTGGCTTAGAAAAGTAGTGGTGAAACACTCTGGTATTTCCAAAGGGGCTCTCCTTTCAATTGAAGAGCTCTATAGAAGACCACTAACTATGGTAGGATTTCTTCCTGAAGCCTCCTGAGGTCACAGTAGCTACTATGCACACAGAAGAGCTCTGAGCTAAGCCATATTTAAAGTTTTAGTCCTTCTCACAAGAGGTGACATTTAAGCCTTGATTATGAATTGCACTGGCTTGAAAACTCTTCACAATTTTTGTTATTGTGTTGTAACACCACATCAGTACCATGCAATTACAAGTTAAACTCCGCGTACTGTGCAGAAGTCTGCATGGTATTCCATATTCCAAGGGGTTTAACGCTCATATTTGAAACCTGCTCTGAACAGACAGTAAATGTCTGACAGGGGGTTATTTGAGGCTGGGGCAGGAAGGACATGGAGAGGGTTAAAGGGTTGGGGGGAACTGGAATAAGAGTCATTACACCCTTGCAAGAGAAAAAAACCAGGACCAGTGGATGAAACTTGGCTGCTGTTGCAGCCACAGCCTCAATCGATTTTACCAGTTGGAATTACTGGCTCCTAAAATTGGGTCCAAGGTTCCCACGTCTGGGAAAATTGGGTGTGAAAACACTAGGTTGTTTGTGATCAGGCAGACAGGAATTCCACTGCTGAATGTGTAATTTTTCTCTTTTTTTGCCGTTTTTATAGCACAAACTCAACCCGAAGGTATTGGAGCTGCGTTAAATGAGCACATTAATTTTTGGCAGGCACATGGGAATAGGATGTTGAGCCGACGCCGAGACTGGAACCTGGTTTCCCAGTTTCCAAGTCGGCAACTCTGGCTGTTACCCCAGATCCTCTTCCAGTTTGAGGTGCAATGCGTGAGACCTGAGGTCTCTGGTGCAGTGCGGCATTGTTGATGGTTGTATGTTGCAGTGGATGACTCTGCAGTGCTGCGGGTGGTATCTTGGTGCTCTGGACAAATGTGAATGTCCTTGGCCAGTATAGTGTTGTGTAGTTCCTATAAACCTATATAGGATCTGTGCGTTTAGACAACATACACTGTAGGATTGGTTTCAGTCTAATTCTAGAGACCCCTACCGGGTATGTTAGCCTGTACCAGCTAGCTCACAGTGCCACTAGAAACCCCTCTTACCAAGGAGAGAATAGTTCTTGGCAACTATCGAACATGACAACCCTGATCCCTCAGATCGTGGAAACAGTGTACTACTTTTCGCTCAGTCACTCGTGCTCACTTTGTCAGATACACAGAATAAATGGTGGGGACGTTTTTCAATAAACATTTATTGAACCAGTGTCATTCTAGTGTAAAATAGGTGTGCTGAAACAACCATTAGACAGTAACAGATATACATGATTATAAGCACTAACAGAGTAAAAGGATGGTAGATTTCTACCATCGTGCTAAAACAATAAATACAGGCTAGTATATAAAATACATGACAGTAATAAATGCGTGCTCCTACGATGCGACCCTAACTAGATGTACCTAAGTGTACCTAGCATGTATGTGGGTGTAAAGCCAAGAATCCTTCTAGGATAAAGTCAACCCCATTACCTGAAGTGAGAGACTGTGGGACCCGGTCTTGGTCTCGAGATGGACACCATGCAAGGGATATCAGACCACTGCGAGCTGGAGTGTCTGCGTGCAGGAACCTCAGCGTCTCACGTCAGTGTGTCAGCATAGAAGTCCTTTTCTCCTCTGACTACCTCAGCAAGATAGGGTGTATATATACCCAACGTGGTACCCCCTGGGGATATACCTTGCTGTGTCATGTCGGACTAGGATGACGGAAGGAATGACCCTTATACATAGTTATTATGCAGGAGATGGTAGGCCTGCTGTCCTGCTGTGATTCCAAGAATCCTCATGCATAATGAATGAGGATTAAGCTTTTTGGAGAAAACCCCATGTCATCTTTGGACATTACCGCAACTAGGTAAAAGGTCAGTACTAAGAACCATTATGTAGTGTAATATCAGGGAAATGTAGGTGAAAGGTGCATTCACTACCTGAGCCGATATTGGGGTACCTATATGGAACATAACAATAGTGGAACTGGGAAGGTCGGACCCATGGTCAGACTGGAACAGAAAACAGGTTTGGCAGAGTCGGAATGGCCTGTAGGGCAATCAGGCAGTGCCCGATGGGCTGGTCTGGTAGATCAGTATGTGTGCCAGTGTTTTAGCAGTTTGTGGGCGGTTTTAAGCCAGGTGGGCCGGTTTTTACTGTTGATTTTCCTGATATTACCAAAAGCATTGCTTGCAGGAAACACAAATGCATGCAGTCTCCCATACATTGCAAAACCTGTATAGAGAGTGTCTTTACAAGTTCAAAGCTGGCCTGATTTTGCAAAAGTAAGCCAATTTTTTTGCTATATGCTTCGCTCATAGTGACCACTTTTAATTTAGTACCCGGGCCTAACTTTTGTCCGAGTCTGATCCCAGGCCCGGGTGCCAAAATAAAAATGTCCTCCCAATAGTGATATAGATAGCTAAAAAAGTGACCCATGTTTGCAAATTAGGGCAGTTTCCAACTTCTAAAGACACACTGTATAAGTGATTTACAAGTTATTGAAGACTGCATGGATTTGAGCTTGCTACAGTGAAATCAACAGTACAAACCAGCCCAGCAGATCTTAAAACAGGTCTACAAACAGCCAAGAAACCGGCCCACACACTGCCCTGTCAGACTAGCCCGTCGAGGACTGCCTGACATGCAGCCCTGCCAAGTGGCAAGCATTGTGTGTTAAAGTAACGCTTCTTTTGAGGGCAAGTTCCTGCATCATCACAAGGACTGAGATTATCAGGCAAATTAGGTGAGCAGAAAAGATAAGCGTGTTATCTCTCACCATTCCTTGCAGTGTCTCTTCTGATAACAGTAAAAGTCAGCGGCTACCTTGATGGTCTGGTAATATTTGGTGTTGCTCACTCCTGATTGGACTGTGTTATTCTGTAGCCACGCCCACTTTGCCTGCTGGAACTGATGCCTGCATATACACATATGCATCTTATCACTGCCCGCCATGTGCACCATGTTCACCAACATTGGATTTACAGTTGTGAAATCTGTGGTGTATAAAGTGAGCAGGGCATGAATGAACAATCCACACACTGGCCTGTTTAGGTCAAGCCTAGGCAGCCCAGACGCTGTGTCTTCGAGACATGCTGTATTTACTCTGTTGGCTTACAGCCCTCCCATTGCCTTTTTATTCGTCCCTTCAATTGTCATTCAAAAATGCTTGTTTGCTAGTGGTTTATCCTTTCTCTTTGTCCCTTCTTTTTAGGTCGAGCCTGTAGCAGCGCGCATGCGCTACTCTGGCAAGACTTTTAGTAATGGGCTTTGGAAAGCTCACCACACGCTCGTGCATGTGTTTTGTTTTTAGTTACAGGCTATTGGGCTTTGCGTGCGTCTTTCTAAGAAAGACAGCACGCAATTGGGCAAAGGCGGGTGTATGTCCCGCCTTTGCTCCGCCCACGGCCTATTGCTTGCGGTTACCCGCACGGGCGACAACTGTTTTGAATTATCGTGCCCAGACACGGGCGCGATAATTGAAAACAGATCGCTCGCTGTGGGGCGCGCGCGCGCGCACCACTCGTGGGCTTGTTGTTTTAAATTCCAATGCAGCTACTTACAACTCGCTCTTTCGATGCGTGCAGCCCTCCTCCCGAGCCACCCTCGAGCTGTTGGGGCTTTTAGGATGAGTCCACTTGTTAACCTTGTGATAAGAATGCCGTTTGATGAATCTCTCTGAAACCTTGTAATGAGAAACATAACAGCCCTGTATATATTTCTCTTAAAACCTTCAGGGAGTTAGTGGGTATTATATGTGCCTCGGAGATCAGCGCCTCTCCCCCTTCGTGAACATCACGAAGAAAGGAAGGAAGGCCTGTTTGAAAGAGCCAGCACCTGGCCGTCAGTACTAGAAGAAAGAGCAGGCGCCCTTAGCTCGGACCAATGTGCAAACCAGCAGGCAGTGACAGCTTGTAGGTTGGCTGGAGAGGCAGCCAGACAGCCACAAACACGCCAGGTACCGTAATGCTGATGAGCTGCTCGTTCTGTGTAGTTTAACTATGCTGCCCTATGCAAGACAAGATATGCAGCACACCTACACCTCGACTGCAGGTTGTACGGTTTAAGAGTCCCGGGAATTACCATGGCCGGATTCAGTATTTATATCAGTCAAATATTTAGATGAAATGCTACTGCTCCCACTAGGAGTCTCTGCAAGTTTAGGATAACCAAAGTGCCCCCACAGGCCCTCCTCTTACTGGTGTCCACAGACTCGCAGGTCGGACCCTCATAAAGTGCGATCAAAGCCACTCTGCATCTGTGAGCAAACCGGAACAGCAGAGCTGCATCTCTTACTGTAAACAAGCACCAAGGGTCTGTGAACGGAGCACTTCCGGTGTTGGAACCCACGTGTTAGCCCTTTGCAGCCACTTGCACAACCCACTCAGCTAGCTCGGTGAAATCCCCACGATCATAAACCATACCAAGCAGAAATATATGCTTTGAACGCAGCCTCTTTTCTTTCATTAAGACACCTATTTGAATGCTGCAATCCTAACATTGACTATGCTGTTTATTTGCCTTATGCTATTTGTTATGCTAACTTTTTAGGCTGTGTAATGTGGGCACCATAACTCTATAAGTGCATACATGTTTATTTTATAACTGGTAGCGGGGCTACAAAGAATATCACTTCACTCAGGAAAAAAAAGACAATAGAACATTTGCATGGTATTTTGTTATTAATAAGATAGAATGATCATAATACCTTATTTCATGCATCCATTCGTGTAAATGTCGGCAGTGCGCACCAAACATGCTGATGGCAATATGTTAATGATAACAGGAGCACTCCTTCACACATGTCGAAACATTCTGAGGTATGGTTGGGGGTGGGGCCTAATTAATCATGTGGATCACCAGGTGCACATTGCGCTCGGCCTCACACAAAAAAACTTCTTAATAATTTTCAGAGAAAGAAGTGAAGCCAGTTGTGCAGAGCTGTGAAAGCCCTGACTATCCCCGCATGAAGTACATAAATAAAAAAATATTCGAGGCGCTGGATGTCTGGAGAAGCTTCTCCCGGGTTCATGCATTGATGTCAGGGGCCGATGGGGCAAAGTCTTTCCCACAATGAACACTACAGTAACTACAATATGACGCCACCTCATTCACCGCGATGTAACTATTGCTGCATCTCTAGTCCTGTCTCAGACCCTTAACGAACCATCCATCTCCCCTTCTTGCAGCACTTTCAGTCCCTCTCATTATATCCATACATTACAACTCGTTGCAAGTGCAGTCACGGGAGTCCTGAGGGGCCACTTCCCTAAATAATTGCTGCCTTTTATTACCCAACCAGGGTAGGAGAGGGCTATTTCCTTTGCTTGCCTTTCCTCCCACTGAACCCTTGCTGCACCATTGGCGCCACTTTCCGGCTGTGCCAAATGCCTTCTCCCCATAGGTGCATAGACCGTGCACTGCACTTTACTCCGGGTACCTGTGCCAGTCAGCGCTCTCCTTGGGGCCTTGCCCTCCACCCCTCTCCCTTGCTGAGTGCACTATTGTCCAATCTCTCCCTCCCAAGTGTACCCAGCGGCTTATTCCCAAGAGCCTTGTCCCTCAGCTATGCCTACGCTGGGTCCTACTCCATACTATGCCTCTCCCCAGTCTGTCTAGAGTTGCCGCCTCTCACATGTGCCCAGTGACCCAGTCCGAGTCATGCAGCCTCCCTTATGCAGTGCTATTCTCCACAAAACCGTGCCGACTCCCCAGCGGTTTGTATGGTCTTACTCCTGGAGCTATGCACCTCGCCATTTGTACCAGTGGCATGTATGCCTTCCCAGCTGTTCTCTGTGCTCTTCCCCCATAGGTACACCTTACCCAATTAACTCAGTAGCTGTGCCCATAATGTGCTCACAGGGCTGTGTCGATGCACTCTGAAGAGCTGTGCCATTCCCCCCTGCCCACAGTGCTACTACCATTGGTGTCCACTGTGCCCCTCCAACATCTGTGCCCAGTAATGTGCTCCATAATTATGTTCTGTGTCTGCACCCTGCTGTGCCTCTCCAGATCGCCTTTGCCATCTACCCTACATTGTGCGGGTGGGAGAGGGCGGTGGATGGCTGTTGTGATGTCAGTTGTGAGGTTTCAGGATTAAAGTGTTGAGGGTAAAAGCTAGTGTTAGATCACAAGATATTTTGGGCCATATTATCAAGAACGGCGATAACATTATCGCCGCTTTAGCGGCAGGAAACTGCAGCTAAAGCGGCGATAAGGGGCTTGATAATATGCCCTTGTGAATTCCCATAGAAGCCCAGGTTCTGGTGTGCAGGACATCAAACCTGGGCTTCTATGGGAATTCACAAGGGCATATTATCAAGCCCCTTATCGCCGCTTTAGCGGCAGTTTCCTGCCGGTAAAGCGGCGATAATGTTTGCGCCGTTCTTGATAATATGGCACTCTGTGTCTGAGGAGCTTGACAGACAACAGAGAATAGTAGAGAGTATGCCCGAATTAATGAATGAGTGAATACATTTATTTGTTTCAATTAAAAAAAATTGTTACAAAACCATTGCGTGACCTTGCTAAAATTATCACATTATTAATTACCACATTTCATTTCAATTGGTGCATTTCATAATGCGGCTAAAAGAATTCATAAGACCACCACAAGAACTAAGGTTTATATTCCAACTTGAAGCTACACCGAGTTTCTTCCATGTTCGTCAGTATGTGGGTGGCTTCCGTTAATTATTTTTGAAGCTGACTTGCAAATTTGTCTAGCCTTGCCAATTCCATTGGAGTTTCTAAGTTAAAAAAAAGTTCCATTGCTTCTGTGCAGGTACAGTGTCATATTTTAAAACAAGCATTGGCACAGCCAATAGGTCTCGCCTTTGGGACCTTATAAGTGTTTAGCCATGCAACAGTTAATGTTGTTGCAGTAAGGATATTGTGCTGCATAACTAAATACTTATAAGGTCCCAAAGGCGAGACCTATTGGCTATGCCAATGCTTGTTGTGTTTGGTTTCCTCCCAAAGAGCACTGCCCAATTACTGTTAACATTATGCTTCTGTGTTTATGTGTTCATTTGGGGGACTATTTTTTCTTTGATTCTTGCCCATGTCACTGTTTGCCTGTCTTCGGTAGTTCAGCTTCGGCGCTCGTCACTTAACGTCCCTATCCCATTCAAATACTGAGATGAAATGTCAAGACGCTTCAGACGCTGTTTTCAAAATCACCTCTTTAATTTTCTTTGATTTAAACTGCGAGGATTTCCCGCAAACCCCTCCCGCTTCATGAGGTGTTGTTTTAGTAAGCCCTGGTCACTGGCTCTTCAGCAGCCCAACCTTGCAGCTGGGTTAAGGGCAAGGCTGAGGGCCACTCCCATCGCATTTTCTTTGATGCTTGTTTATATAATGTGAGCTCGAGCGACCCAAAGGTATTGAAGCGCTTTACAAAAGCGCCAGTTACAATACACAAGGTCAGGTCAATTGTTTTGTTTTTAGGTGTACGGAGATTAAGTGATGCCACGTCACCCCTGGTTATTCATTATTTCCCCTCTACCTGCTAATGTGAGAAGCATTTGTCCCTCCCTCCTCCTCCCATGTCGCTGCATGCCCGTTGGGCTGCCTCTTCCTGTCATCCTCCTCCTCTCAGAGCTCTAATTTCAAAGCACCCAAGGGACTGTGAGGAATTTTTTATTATATAATGTGAACTCAAGTTACCCAAAGGTTTGGAGCACTTCACATGCGCGCTAGTTACATTACACAATGTCAGATTAATTTTTGGAGGCATTTTTATAGAGCGCAAACTCGGCTGACCCAAAGGTAGTGAAGCATTTTGCAAAAGCACCAGTTCCATTAAACAAGGTCAGGCTAATTTCTTTGTTTTTCGGTGTGAGGACATTTAGTGATGCCGACGCCACCACTGTTTATTCATTATTTCCCCTCTGCCTGGCAGATGGGAGCATTTAATTGCATAGCCCTTCAATCCCTGGTGGCACAGCACCCAGGATAATGTGCTGCATGGCTAAACACTTATAAGGTCTGGTCCCAAAGGCTATACCTATTGACCATGCCAAAGCTTATTTTCCATTGTCATTGCTTAGCAAAGGAGTCAGTGTTGCAATCCCTAATGGGGTAACATAACATGACCTTGATCAGCTGTCACCTCAACACAGCACCTACTCGGGTCGCTCCAAGATCCCACAGTTAGTGGAGCCACAGCTGCATCGGAGGCCTACACTTATTTGATGAGCAGCCTGGTGGGATCTGGACATAGAGGCCAGTACAGATTGGCACCTGAACAGGGTCAAACTGGCCTATAGGGCAATCTGGCAGTGTGTGTAAGGCTGGTGTGACAGGTCAGTGTGTGGGCCAAGCTTTTCCCTGTTTGCGGGCTTGTTTTATGGTCTTGTGGGCCGGTTTTTACTGTTGATTTTTCTGTTGATTTTCCTGATATTACCACAAACATTGCTTGCAGCATGCACAAATGCTTGCAGTCTCTCTTACCTTACATACCACCTTATACACCGTTTTTTACAAGTTCAAAAAAGCCCTGGTTTGCAAATGTGGTCCACTCTTTTAGCTATTTGATTCGCTAGTGGAACCACTTTTATTTTGGTGCCCAGGCCTTTTTTCTGTCCGACCTTGCACTTGAAAGGAGCTGTGCTGCCACTAGCCAAGGCCCAAGTGTGACATGGACCATTATAACGTCAGATTAATCATTATGGGGTGTTCTGGGTACGGCAGCTGGATGGTTCTGGGGTGCCTGTGGTACTGACAGCGCACAGCGCTATTGTAAACCGAGAACGTAACCCCTAAGAAATTGCTTTTGGGACTGGGAAGCAAGACTTGAGCATAAGGAACAGAAGGTTGAAATAATGAAAAGCCAGTTATAAGAGAAAATAATAAAAACATGCATTTTCTTTTCTCTATTCAAACACTCAAACACAAACCATATGATTGCAGATATGCTAGTCTTTAAGCACATGAAATCAGTATAGCAAATCAGGAATGGGTAGTAATGCAACTATGACATAGGGTTGTTTTTCAAAGGTGGTTTGGTGGTGTTGCAATCCCCTCACACATCCCTTCGGTTATTTGCTGGACTTGAAGTATATTAATATGCTAAATTTTGGAGGCTGAGATCAGGGGTGCCGTGAATCCCGGCTTTAGCAGCTACAGTGGGGGGTGGGGTTCTTTATGGGCCTCTTCTGTTTACAACTCGTAGACAAAAGCTCATCATCAGCAATGGAACACAGTGTCAATAGAAGAGCAAACATGAGCATGACACAACGACAGCTGGGCAAATAGAACAGTGAAAGAAAGAAGGAATATTGGAAGGAAGGGTGAAAAGAAGTAAGTATAAATGGATGAGTGGGTGGGTGGATGAACAGGAATGTGGATGAACGAGTGAGTGAAAGAATTAATGAATGATAGGTGGATGGACAGGAAAGGATGGCAAAGTAAAGGGATGAGTGAATTTAAGAGTGAGTGAATGGATAGGTGGATGTACAAGTGAAAGGATGGCAGATCAAAGGGATGAATGGATGAGTTAATTGATAGGTGGATGGACAGGCAAAAGGATGGCAGAGTAAAGAGGTGAATGGATAGGTGGAGGGACATGTGAAAGGATGGCAGAGTGAATGGATGAATGAGTGGGTGAAAAGATGAGTGAATGGATGGCAGAGTGGATGGATGATGGATGGATGGCAGGGTGGATGGATGGCAGAGTGGATGGATGGCAGAGTGGATGGATGGATGGTAGAGCTGACGAACGGATGGATGGATCGCAGAGTGAATGGATGGATGGCAAAGTGAATGAATGGATAATTGGATGGATCGATGAGTGGCAGAGTGGGTGGGTCGATGGGTGGCAGAGTGGATGGATGGATGGATGGATGGCAGAGTGTATGGATGGGTGGATGGAAGTGTGGATGGAAGGCAGAGTAAATGGGTGGATGGCAAAGTGAGTGAATAAATTATTGGATAGCAGAGTGGATAGATTGGGTAAATGAATGGCAGGCTGGATGAAGGACGGATGGATGGACGAGTGGGTGGCAGAGGGATGGATGGATGGCAGAATGAATGGATCGATGGAAGAGTGGATTGATGCATGCCAGAGTAGATGAATGGATGGTTGGATAGCAGAGTGAATGGATTGATGGATGAACAGCAGAATGAAGATATAGGCCAGATTGATAGTTGGATTGAGTCTGCCTGCCTAGCCTTGGCACCAGACAGTAGCACCCAACAACGTCGCTCGAAAGTGCCCAGCCCTTGGTTCACCCCTTCTCTCAAAAAAACAAAGCTAGCCTGTAAACGCAAAGAGAGGCTATGGAGGGTAAACTACTGTCAAAAAGAAAAAAGCTGATTATAAAGCAGAATTAGGGAAGTATTAAAAAGAAATCAAATTAGCCAAAAAAGCCTACTTTGAGTCTAAAATTTTAAAGGTGGGAAACCACTCCAGAGAAATCTTTAAAATTGTTAAATCTTTTACCTCTCCCGAAGTAGAGAGGGATAAATACTTTTATTTGATTTCTTTATAATCATAAAAGGGTGGAACGAACCACCTGGGTACATAAACTATCAAACAATTATTCTGGTTTAAAATTACAATAAACTCATTTATAGAAAAGGTATAGCAGTGTTAGGTCTGTTTCTATGTAATGTCCGGCTCTACTAGGAAAGCAAACTTCTAGATGAGTTGGTTAAATCTGTACATGATGCAGCGCGTACAATAAAAACTATTCTCCTCCTAGTTCACTTATAGGTCATCCAGGGGCAAACTATATTTTCTCACATCCACATGACGATGGGGCCCATAAACATCGCCTAACACACACGCACACACCTGGATTTCCTTTACACCTTTATGAAATTCTGTACTCCTAGGAGAAGCATGAGAACTAAATGGAGAAACACCATTTATGTACCGCTGGAAGGAGCCGGGATATCTTATTACCTTAACTTGTCGCTTTCTTTTAGTTATTTCTTAAGATATTCCTGCTCATTGTTTTGTCGATGAATCATTCATGTAAAAAATTAGTTCATAGTGATTAAGACCAGCTGAATCACAATAACCAATTACTGATGTCACAATCATTTAGGAAAATAACCACTGAGTCATTTTGGTTTAAAGAATCTTAAATTTTATATAATTTTAAAAGCATGAGAAAGAATTTAAACTTTATTCAATTATTCATTCTTAAATTCAAATATTTATTAAGCATAATCAATTTATTGCAGAAAGGAAATTTTTGTCATGAAGCCAAAACTCTAATTACCTGCCTACCTTCCTAATTTAGACTAATGATTTCTAACCTAAGTTTAAGAATTAGAAATAACCTGATTCTCATACTCAACTGGAAAATTAAGACAGCAACAGCAACTTCAGCTCGTCAGCATCAGCTACCTGCAACCCGTCTCATCTAACAGTCTTTCAGCATCTCCCGCTCAGTAAGGGATCGATCAGGACCACCCAGCACTGGAAGCCACCAACACCAACACGACTCTCCAACTCCGCTCCTGACTGTGACTGCAACTCCGACTGACCCCCTCCCACCAAGAGTAGGCCCTCTTATACCCTAATTCTAACTTTGCTAACTAATTGTTGCAACATTAATAACACGCTTTTCTTTCATTGGTCCATGCATGTCATCTTATTCATTCTTTTAATCAAGTTCTCTTGGATCCAATGGTCCTTGGATCATTTCCTTTCCCATACGCTCAAGACATGTTTCCATCCGTTTCGATCAGTACATTTGTAACTTCTTTCGATACATTCGAGAACTCCGCAGTCATTGTCCTTTCTCTTAAACTGGTTTCCCACGGGTCTTCTGCTGATCATCACGGCACACTATCAGTTCAATTAGGTCACATCAGCCTTGACCATTTCTCGCATCCTAGCCTCTCAGTAACATCACGAGGTTTAGTTTTTTCTCCGACTTCATCCCGTGTCACATGTCCCCTTGCGCCTGCGCACATCTTCCCACTGGCGGCCATTTTATATCGCCACTCGGTTATACTTTAGAAGCACTAATTTGAGGCAAACAAAACATAATTAAAATAGAGAAAAATAGCCTTTTCGTTTCCCTCCCGTCATCTACGTACCCCAATTAGTTATTACCTAGCAGAAGCAACATTTAAGCTGTTCCTTACTTACCATCACTATTGTTTTTGCAACGACACATTTTATTTCTATGAAGCACAAAAACATGCATTTATTTTTTATTAGTACGCATTTATTTTTACGTTATAATTAGACACACGGACATCCATTAATAGATTATTTAGCACACACATTGGCATGTTACCTTTCCCACACATACAGTGTTGATTAATACATTTAAACGAACATTTTATTAATTATTTATAAAATTTGTTAGGGGTTAAAAAAATTATTTTCCCTGCTCCATCAACTCCCCCTTTGGTGATTTTTAAATCACCACATAAAACCCAAGTTATACTTCTTTTCAGGCAGCATGTCTTTTATCCTTTGCTTTCTGTCATTTACACAACTGTTTCTTCTTCATCTTGCCTTTTTGTCTCCTTATACATGCTTTCTTTCATTTTCTCCAACTCAATTTCACCCATTTCTCTCTCTCTCTCTTTCATTATTCTGTTATTTCTTTTTATCTTATTTTGTCTTACTTTTCTTTTTACACACGTTATTACTATTTTCAACACCATGGCTAACAGTATTGCTATAGTTGCTATTATTATAACTTTCCCTATCATTAGTCTACTCATTCTGGTCAACCAATTTGTTACTGAAGAAAACCCTCTACCAAGTTTTCCCAAAACACTTTCAACTAGTTCTTTGTGCAAATTTGTAATATTTGTAATATACTTCTGTATATTTTCACTTTTATCAGGAATGTAAGTACAACAATGTTGGACTTTCAACATTCCACAGACTCCACCCTCTTTTGCCAAAAGAATATCAAGGGCAAGCCGATTTTGCATCACCATAGCTCTCATGGCAACCATTTCGGTATTTACCATTAAGAACCCTCCCGCAGTATCTGTAGACAAACGATCTACTACTGTGGATAACTTCCGAATTTTAAATGCATTCAAAGATATTCCCACTGCTGGTATCAATGCTCCAAAAATATCACCTACAATTTCTGAAAAACTTTCCTCTTTCTTACTCTTTCTACGTGTAAAGCTATTAATCATCTTGTATGTTCCCTTTTCTTCTCTGTCCATGTGAAATTTTTTTGTAAAGACCAGGCCTACATAGCAAGTTCCATACCAATGGTCTGGTAACCTGTAATAAGCTCTATTCCCACAAATATAATAGATACCTGGAAATATTGGATCTTTTCCACCTTTGAATCCCCAACCTCCCAGAATTTGATAATTGTCATGGCAGATACTGGAACCTACAAAGTAATTGTCATAGACTGTCTTATTTCTCCTAATACACAACTTTCCTGTTTGCGGCCAATCTAATGTCATTGCTGCATTTATCTTTTTCCTTCATGATTTCCTTCCTCAAACGTCCATAGATGTTTTCCTTCCTCTTTTATTGCTTCTTTTTGAAATTTCATTCTTCTTTCTTCAACCATTTCTAAAAATACTTTTTCTTCTTTCTTTAACTCACAGGTAAGGTTGTTACTAACTATTTCTTCTAATGTTAATTTTCTATGTTCTAAAAAAATTCTCCTAAAACTTTTGCTGGTTTTACTTTGTTAAGTTCTGGTACTACTGGAATGTTTGCAAAAATCTTATCTATGTCAGTATAATAAGATTCTAATCTACCTGTTTTATAAAATAAACTTGCAATTACACTACATGTTATTCCATAAGTTAGAGGTAGGTGATGATAAGTCACACCTTCTGACACTGATGCAGGCAACTGCATACAAACATAACAATCTCTCACATCCATTGTCTCTACATATTCATACAACAATTTTGTAAAAACATTTTTTGAAAAGTCTGTTACTGACTTATCCTTATGTAACTCTGCACTACTTCTTAAAATAACTGGTTCTTTAATATTAGTTTCTTTTTCTGGTTTAGTATCATTCTTTGCTTCTATCACAGCTAAACTAATAGGAATTGTGATTGCTAAAACTATCCATATGGTCATTAATAACCCTGTACAAAAGCAGCACATTTTGCACCACCTTTTTATAAACTCACATTTATCTCTTCTATCCCTATTATTTTCCATTTTTCTTTTTTCTATTTGTTAAGTTTCAGAAAATTGTGTCACTACACCTCAGAAATGACTTAGATGCCACTCTGCTCTCAAAAAGTCTTTGCTTGGTACTTTCTTTTAATTCTCTCCAGAATTCTTTCGTTGTCACATCCGGTGATTTGTCACATCCAGTAAAATTGTCATGTCCGGCAGAAGCACTATAAGTCTTCACTTCAAGTTTGTTGCATCTCACCTTTTCCCATCCGACTTCTCAGTCTCTGGTTCTTGTGAGTGTTTTCTTCTTCTTTGTAATCTGTCAGTGCAATATACAGCCACTCAGGTGACTTATACTTTGCATTCACTTTCTTTGTCCTTTTGGACTTTTGTAATCTTTTTCCACTGGGTTTTTCTTGTCCCTTTTGACTTGTTACTTCATTCACTTGTTCAGCACTTTCGTCTCCCGCTCTTATTATTCTATATCTCAATTTTCTTATATAGCTGTTGGGCCAATTATCTCCTTTTCTTGGCCTTTTGGCTTCACCTTCTCTTTCTTCTCTTTCTGATTTCCAATTTCTTTTTCTTGATTCAGTTTTTGCCTTTTCCTCTTCTCCACTTTCTTCTGTTTCTGTTTCAACTGTTTCACTATTGTCTCTTATTTTGAAACTTATGATCTCGTCATCTCCTACTGGTGGATCTGTCTTTTCCTTCTTGTTTTCCCTTATTACTGTCCCTCCTCGGTGTTCTTCCGATTTGGTGTTTTCCTCCCTTTCTGCTTCTAAATTTCCCTGTTCTTCTGTTTCTCTATCTGTCCCTATTGCTCCTCGGGGTTCTTCTCGATTTTCTAACTTTTTGTGTACTTCTTTCCCTACTTCATCTATTAATATTATTTCTGAAGGATTTCCACCATAACTTGTACTTGGTTGTTCATCTAACTCAATTTCTTGCTCAGTTTCTTCTCTAATTGGTTTATAACCCCAAGTTCTCCTTTGGAATTCTTCACGGTTTTCAACTGAATCATCAGATTCTGAATTTGTGTCAGATATTTCCAGATGTCGACTTACAGGTCGATCTTCAAGTTCTGGAATTTCTGAATTTCTTTCTTCTTCTTCTTCTTCTTCTTCTTCTTCTTCTAGAGGTGTTTGCCGTTGGGGTTTCCAGATGTCGACTTTCAGGTCGATCTTCAAGTTCTGGCACCCTTTCTCTTATTCTTGTTGTCCCAGCCGTTAAACTTTTATCCCACACTTCCAGACGTCGACTCACATGTCGATCAGTAGGTTCTTGAACTCTGATTGTGTGGCTGGCATGGACCCAGTTCTTCACTCCTGCACACTTGACTGCAGTCGTTGTTACTAGGATTACCTGTCGTGGTTCGTCCCAGCGAGGAACTAGACAGTTTCTTCTCCTGTGGATTTTTATACGGACCCAGTCTCCTGGATTCAAGTCGTGGGCTGGTTTTCTTTCAAGAGTGGTCGCATCCGGTCCAACCTGATGAAACACAGAACGCACCACATCAGCCAGTCCCTTGCAATAATCCAGTACTAGATCATCAGTTATAGTTAATAACTTGTTGACAGGTACGTGTGCTTGTCTCATTGCTCGTCCCATGATCATCTCATGAGGACTGAGTCCAGTTTTCTTTTCAGGGATGCTTCTGATGGTCATCAGAACAAGAGGCAGTGCATCCGGCCATTTGAGTCCTGTAGCTTGACACATTTTTCCCAATCTGTTTTTAATTGTTCCATTAATCTGCTCTACTACCCCAGAAGCCTCTGGTCTGTAAGCACAATGTAGTTTTTGTTTAATACTCAATGCTTCACAAATCAATTGGATCAACTCATTTTGAAAATGTGTTCCTCTATCTGTCTCAACCGTGACTGGAAAACCATACCTTGGAATGAACTCTCGCAGCATAAGTTTTGCCACTGTTGTTCCATCATTCCTTCTTGTGGGGTATGCCTCCACCCAACGAGAGAACAAACAGACGACCACTAGAACATATCTTAGTCTGTTACTAGGGGGCATCTCTATAAAGTCCAACTGCATTCTAGTGAATGGACCTCCTTCTCGTCCTATTGTTCCTAGACTCACTACTGTTTTTCTTCCTGGGTTAAACTGCTGACAAATAAGACATCTTTGACAAAGACTTTCAGCAATGGCTCTGAATTTTGGGTTATACCAGGTTTGTCTAAAAAGTCTGATCATTGCATCTCTCCCAATATGAGCTTGTCCATGGTACATCCGTGCCATGTCTGCAATCATGCTATCAGGCATAACTGGTCTTTCATCTCTGTATACCCACACACCATTATTTTCCTGTCTTCTACATCCTGCTTTTATCCAGTAATCTTTTTCCTCATCTCTTGCAGTTTCTTGTAACTGCCTTACTTCATCCCATGTCTCGACAGTATTAGTAAAAAGCAAAGGACAAGAGACATGCTCCCTTTCTCTATTTTTGTTCATGGACACCATGTTCTCTGCACAATATTTAGCGATCTCATCAGCATAATTATTGCCAACGGCTATGTAATCTTCGTTTTTCTTATGCGCTTTGCACTTCACTACAGCTATTTGTTTAGGCAACTGTATCGCCTCAAGCAGCTTTTTAACAAAATCTCCATTTCTGATAGGTGTTCCTGCAGATGTCAAAAATCCTCTTTGTGACCAAATCTGACCGAAGTCATGTACGATGCCGAAACCATATTGGCTATCGGTCACAATCGTGACTCGTACATTTCTTCCTAATTTACATGCTTGAATCAAAGCAATCAGTTCCGCAACTTGTGCAGACCTTATTCCTTTCAGACAAGACGCTTCCATCACAGTTGCCACTGTGCACACTGCGTAAGCTGCGCTTAAAACTCCTTCTTTTGTTCTCAAGCATGAGCCATCCACAAACATGACATAATCAGATTCCTTTAACGGTTCATCTTTTATGTCAGCTCTTGGTTTCGTGCAATATTCCAGCACGTTCAGACAATCATGATCTACTTCGTCCTGTTCAATTATATTTTCCTCATCTGGCAATGATGTAGAAGGATTTACATTCATGCATCTATCTATGGTCACATTTTCAGCACTCAAGATGACTTTTTCGTACTTAGTCAGCCGACTATGTGTCATGTACTGTGTTTTTGTTCTTGTCAAAAGAATTTCTACTGAATGGGGAACATATACTCTCAGTGGATACCCCATCACTATACCTTCACTTTGTTCCAGACTTACACAAGTAGCAGCAACTGCTTTCAGACATCCAGGCAATGCTTTTGCTATCGGATCTAAAACAGCAGAAAAATAAGCGATTGGTCTTTTCATTGTTCCATGTTTTTGTACCAGTACTGAAAACGCACATCCATCTCTTTCACTGCAGTACAACTCAAAATCCTTCTCATAATCAGGCATGCCTAATGCAGGTGCCTCACACAGTTTCTTTTTCAATTCTTTGAAAGATTTCATTTCTTCTTTGTTTAACTCAAAAGGGTCTTTTACATCTTTCTTGGTCAATTTTTGTAATGGTTTTGCAATCAAAGAGAAACCACTTATCCACTGTCGACAATATCCAACCATTCCCAAAAACATTCTTACCTCTCTTTGAGTCATTGGTGCTCTCATTCCTTGAATCATTCTTACTCTTTCTGTCGCTATCTTTCGCACTCCTTTCTCAATTTTATGCCCTAAATACTGGACTTCTTTCTGACAAAACTGTAATTTTGAAGGAGACACTTTATGTCCTCTTTTCTCTAGATGGTTCAGTAAAGCAATTGTATCACTTACACATGCTTCTTTGGTTTTCGATGCCACCAACAGGTCATCGATATACTGCACCATCACTGATTTTTCTGGCATTTTCAAATCTTCCAGAGATTTCTTTAGAATCTGATTAAAGATTGAGGGGCTTTCTGTATACCCCTGAGGAATTCGGCACCATGCCAAAATACGCTCTCCAAACCGGAACGCAAATAATGGCTGGCTATCTGGATGCAAAGGAATAGAGAAAAATGCGTGACACAAATCTATCACAGTGTACCACTCAGCTTCATGTGGAATTTGATATAGAATTACTGCAGGGTTTGGCACTATTGGACAACAGGGCACAACTATTTTGTTGATCTTTCTCAAATCCTGTACTATTCTATATGTTCCATTTGGCTTTTTCAGTCCCATAATAGGTGAATTACATGGACTGCTCATGATTTCTTTTAGAATTCCCTGTTCAATCATCTTATTTATCACAGGAGTTATTCCTTCAATTATTTCTGGAGTTAATTTGTACTGTGGCGTATTCGGGTAAGTTGTCCCTTCTTTTACTGTCACTTTTACGGGATCAACTTCTTTCATTAATCCAATGTCTTCTCCTGTAAAATCCCACACACTTTCTTTTACTGCACTTTTTAGTTCTTCTGGAAGTTTTTCTGCATCAAATGCAGGAAACAAACCATTCGTTTCAGGTTCTTGATTCATCAAAGTTACTTTATACAAAACATCTTCATCTGAAGTCTGAAATCCTATTCCATCTGGCGTACAATAAATTGTGCAATTCATCTTGCACAAAAGGTCACGACCCAAAAGATTTACAGGACTACAATCGCACACTACGAATTTATGCATTTTGCTAAAAGAACCAATTTTTACTTCCACCAATTCAGTAAGTGGGGTTTTAATCTGCTGATTGGCTACTCCTACTACTTGGATGTATTCACCTGAGAGAGGAAGGTTTGGAATTTCCACTGATCTAACAGTAGAACGGGTAGCTCCAGTATCGACAAGGAATGTTACATTTGCACCATTCACTTCTCCATCCACAAAGGGACCAGACTGATCTACCTCTAGAGTTGCGCCAAGCACGCACTCTTTCCCCTCTCCTGCGCACCGTCAGAATCTTTCATCCGGGTCATCCTCACTCTGACGCAACCAATACTGAGAAATGTTAGCTGCTCGTGGCAACTGTGTTACCTGCTCTCCTCCGTAGAATCCTGTTTCTGTGCTGTATCTTTGCTGGTTAACAGTGTTGGGAAGTGGTGGTTGCGGCACCTGACTTTGTTGAACAACTACCTCATTCTGCACCTGTGGAGTTAATGATTGATGTTCCGGATTAGGTTTAGGTGGGAACTTACACTCGTTTCTCCAATGCCCTAATTTTCCGCAATTATGACATGGCCATTTCTTCTTGGCCTCTTCTAGACTCACTTGACCCTTTCCTTTACCTATGTTCGGTCGCATTTTATTCTGTCCTGTTTCATTTCCATTATTATTGTCCAATTGAGCTTCTTGTTTTGTTCTGCCACCTTCACCTGTGCCCACATTGCCTTCTCTTTCAACTTACGCTGTTTACTCTCTATTTCCTCACTACAATACTTAGCATACCTCAGCACCTCATCTACACTTCCATTCTGCCAGTTTATCATGTGTTGCTTAATCATATCACTTATTTCTTGTTTCAGGCCAAACACAAATCGGTATACAAAATGACTCATGTCTTTTTCACTCAATTCTTCATAACCACTATACTGTTTGAAAACTAACAACAATCGCTCATAATATGCATGTACAGACTCCTTACTTTCCTGTGTAGTTCTATCGATTTTTACCCAATCTGTCTCTTTAGGAGGAATCTTATTCTTCAAAAAGGTAATCACCTTATCGTACTTCTTCATCACATCAGGACCTGGAGCTCCTGTCTTAGGATCTCTTGGATATTCTGTAGTTGGCCAGTCAACTGTAATCTTACATTCTGACCACAAATCTGTTGGTACCACTATGTCAAACAATCCATCTAAATCTATCCACAACACTTTTGAGACTTTTACAAACCTCTCTACTTGTCGGTTCCACTCAACTGGCTTCTCTCTTAACTTTGGAAAGTCATTGGTAAATGACAGTATGTCCTGCCTAGTCCAGGGAACATGTACGTAACTACCACCTGGAGTTTCTCTCATGGGGTATTCTTTGGCAACAGATTCTTTTTCAGTTATCATAAAGGCCAATGAACCTTTGTCTGTACTTTTCTCATTCTTCTTTGTCCATCTAACCTTCCATCTGTCCACATCACCCCATTTTCTCAACAACACAATTAACTCCTTTATCTGTGTCAGCCTTCCTGCCATGTTCAAATTTTCAATATCCTTTTCACAAAAGTCTACTCTGTATGGTTTCTGCAGCGTTTTCACTTTTGCAAAGTCTATTCCAATCTCACTGGCTACTTCTTCTAGTTTGTCATGTAAATTCTTTGCCCTCCATGTAATACTTTTGCACAGAAACATTATTTCATCATCCTGGTAATTTTTTATCTTTTTGGTACCAATTGTTCCTAGAATTAATTCTTCCATATCGATTTTTAACCTAATTACATCTAATGGTTTTTCTTCTGGTTCTTTTATTTTGAATGCCTTCATCCACTCATTTAACTCATCAGGAGTCGGACCTATGGGTGTATTATTTAGTTCTATCCAATTACCACTCTTTTCAGGGGTTTCTGTTGCAGATTCTGTTACCATATGCATTTTCCTACCATTGCACTCATTTACCGTCAAATTTGTAGGTGGACTTGGTCTGTAAGTACTAGCCAAATTACTTGTACTTGCACTTTGTTCCATCCTTTCTTTTTCTCTCTGAAATTGTGAACTCATGGGAATTACCAAAGATCGTTCATCAATTTTCTGATT
Organism: Calotriton arnoldi; assembly: GCA_963921515.1. Lineage (NCBI taxonomy): Eukaryota > Metazoa > Chordata > Amphibia > Caudata > Salamandridae > Calotriton > Calotriton arnoldi. Next base: position 542,826 of record CAWUFW010005765.1, read on the forward strand.
CTCAAAAACGGGTATTACTGGACCTATTGTTACAGGCACAGTGACTGCTTCCATATTCTTCGTTAATTCTCTAATCTTCTCAGTTAGTTCTTTTGTGGTCCTTGCTAATTCGCTTGCATTGTCGCTTTCTATTCCTTCATTTTGAGAAGATCTCATTTGTTCTTGTGACCTATTTACTTCAATTCTCTTTTCCGGGCTTTTATTTCGCATAGTCTCTATTAGCGGCGCATTTGGTGTCACCACTGTAGAACTCTGCTGATACGGAGGTGGATTTCTATTTAAAATATCTTCCAGCAACTCGTCATCCGTTTCGCTCTCATGCATATACTTTTCTCTCTCTATATGTTTCTTTTTCTCAGTCCGCTTTTTCTTATTCCCTTCCTCAACTGTAAAAGCTGGAAACAAACCTCCTGTCATGTTAGCACATCTCCATCGTTTTATTCTGTCCTCATGGTTTACTCCCCACAATCTTCTAGGCATAAACTCATGATCTCTCATTCCTCTGAATCTCTCTCGTTCATACATCTCATCTTCCCATTCCGTCAAAGCCTCAAACTGTGTTGGTCTAGGTCTAGATTCCAATTTACACATTTTTTCTCGCAAATTTCGCAAAACCGCTACACTAAATGAACTATTCTCAGGGAAAGCTAAAGCACCATCATTCTTCGTATATTTTGCCCAATTTTCCAACCATATGCACGTATGATATCCATATTTCAGCATCATATGTGAAGCTGCTGATTTCGGCGGAGGAATTCCTTTTCCCTCTCTAGTCACAACCTTTTTGTCTTTCTTAAAGAAATTCTTTAATTTTGTCGTCCATGACGTTCTCTCCCTTTCATACTCGTAATACGGCATGTTTTCTATTTGTTTTTCTCTTTACGCTAACGCTGTTCTGTGTACGGAACTTCGACCAATTACAGCACGACTCACACTAACGTACCAATCAGAACAATTCCCTTCGTCCGCGAACCAACCAATCCTAGCGCGGCACTTTTCTACGTCACTCCTGCTCCGTGTTCACGTGACTAGCGCACTATCCAATCCTAGCGCGGCACTGTTCCACGTCACTTCTACTCTTTTACCCCTCCTTTACAAAATTTATCGGCAATTTTTTCTTTTCGCTGTTTTCTTCGTTAGTTACAACAATTAAAACAATTCCATAGTCTGATTCGCTAAACAAAAGTGACAGCTTTGTCCTTTTACACAAGAATCCTGTATTTCCAGTAGGCAGCGCTTACCTCTACCCTACCACAGAATTATTTACTCTCGCCGATAAAGTAGCACTTCCCTCTACCTTACCCTTCTTTCAAGCAAACAATTTACTCGTTTCTCTGGGGATAAAACACATGTGGAGACTAGGCTCCTGAGAATTAAGGCCAAAGTTTCACAAGTAAACGTGATTTGCTATTTCAATTACACACTTTTCGCACAGAAAATCCCTAACATAACACAACCTGTGTTATTACCAAAATGAATTCAGACCATGTGCCAAATTCCATGTGACTTCTCTTGCCACACGTGTTCCACTTCCTACATCCCAGAAGCGTGAAAACTCACATATAACATAACACGACTCAACATATAGTGTTAGTCATCAAAAATAATCAATAATCAATAAACAAAAATCACTAAACTAATCTATAGAAAACCATAACTCTGCTACCAAGAAATCTGATGCAGCGCGTACAATAAAAACTATTCTCCTCCTAGGTCACTTATAGGTCATCCAGGGGCAAACTATATTTTCTCACATCCACATGACGATGGGGCCCATAAACATCGCCTAACACACACGCACACACCTGGATTTCCTTTACACCTTTATGAAATTCTGTACTCCTAGGAGAAGCATGAGAACTAAATGGAGAAACACCATTTATGTACCGCTGGAAGGAGCCGGGATATCTTATTACCTTAACTTGTCGCTTTCTTTTAGTTATTTCTTAAGATATTCCTGCTCATTGTTTTGTCGATGAATCATTCATGTAAAAAATTAGTTCATAGTGATTAAGACCAGCTGAATCACAATAACCAATTACTGATGTCACAATCATTTAGGAAAATAACCACTGAGTCATTTTGGTTTAAAGAATCTTAAATTTTATATAATTTTAAAAGCATGAGAAAGAATTTAAACTTTATTCAATTATTCATTCTTAAATTCAAATATTTATTAAGCATAATCAATTTATTGCAGAAAGGAAATTTTTGTCATGAAGCCAAAACTCTAATTACCTGCCTACCTTCCTAATTTAGACTAATGATTTCTAACCTAAGTTTAAGAATTAGAAATAACCTGATTCTCATACTCAACTGGAAAATTAAGACAGCAACAGCAACTTCAGCTCGTCAGCATCAGCTACCTGCAACCCGTCTCATCTAACAGTCTTTCAGCATCTCCCGCTCAGTAAGGGATCGATCAGGACCACCCAGCACTGGAAGCCACCAACACCAACACGACTCTCCAACTCCGCTCCTGACTGTGACTGCAACTCCGACTGACCCCCTCCCACCAAGAGTAGGCCCTCTTATACCCTAATTCTAACTTTGCTAACTAATTGTTGCAACATTAATAACACGCTTTTCTTTCATTGGTCCATGCATGTCATCTTATTCATTCTTTTAATCAAGTTCTCTTGGATCCAATGGTCCTTGGATCATTTCCTTTCCCATACGCTCAAGACATGTTTCCATCCGTTTCGATCAGTACATTTGTAACTTCTTTCGATACATTCGAGAACTCCGCAGTCATTGTCCTTTCTCTTAAACTGGTTTCCCACGGGTCTTCTGCTGATCATCACGGCACACTATCAGTTCAATTAGGTCACATCAGCCTTGATCATTTCTCGCATCCTAGCCTCTCAGTAACATCACGAGGTTTAGTTTTTTCTCCGACTTCATCCCGTGTCACATGTCCCCTTGCGCCTGCGCACATCTTCCCACTGGCGGCCATTTTATATCGCCACTCGGTTATACTTTAGAAGCACTAATTTGAGGCAAACAAAACATAATTAAAATAGAGAAAAATAGCCTTTTCGTTTCCCTCCCGTCATCTACGTACCCCAATTAGTTATTACCTAGCAGAAGCAACATTTAAGCTGTTCCTTACTTACCATCACTATTGTTTTTGCTACGACACGTTTTATTTCTATGAAGCACAAAAACATGCATTTATTTTTTATTAGTACGCATTTATTTTTACGTTATAATTAGACACACGGACATCCATTAATAGATTATTTAGCACACACATTGGCATGTTACCTTTCCCACACATACAGTGTTGATTAATACATTTAAACGAACATTTTATTAATTATTTATAAAATTTGTTAGGGGTTAAAAAAAATGTATTTTCCCTGCTCCATCATACACAAGCCTGCATGGTTCTCCGGGGTATAATAAAGTGCTAGTGCTTTGGGCGTATGAACTGCAGAATTTAAATTAAATGAACAAGGCGATTCTGCAAAATGAAGTAGGCTCTAATCAGAAACTTCCGTCAGTGGAATGGTGTGAGACACTTGCCTTGTTCTTTCGAGAAAAAATAGATACTATTCAGGCAAGCCTCCCACCTCCCAGTGCGGGTGATGATATACTGAAATGTGGCACTGATGCTGTCGCCCTAAATGTGATAGGTAATCAGGAAGAGCCTGGCCATGATCCAATCATCAATGATGAAGCTTGCTTTCTGAACTCTTTCTCTCCTATCCCTCTGGATGATTCCCTGCGTGCCTTAAAATGCCTCAAATCAGGCTCCCCGTTGGACCCGTCCTCCTCTTTTATTCTTGCTCGGGGGCAGAGGCTATTAACCCGTTGGTAAATCGGCTACTGAATACCTCTCTCTCGTCAGCCCCTTTACCTACCAAATGGAAGCAAGCGAAGGTTATCCCATTGCTTAAAAAAACCCAGGCACACCCTTCTGACCCATCCAACTATAGGCCAATTTCCCTCCTCCCCTCTTTCTCTAAAGTGCTAGAGAAACATGTGAACCATCAGATGTCATCATACCGTGAAAGGAATTGCCTACTACATGCTAGCCAATCGGGCTTCCCCCCTAATCACAGTACCGAAACAGTGCTGTTGGAGATTGTTGACTCCATCCGACTTGGTCTGGAAGTGGGTGACAGGGCGCTGCTGGTCCTGTTAGATCTATCGGCCGCTTTCGATACAATCTCTCACCATATTCTCCTGGCCCATCTCCACTCGATAGGCATTGGGGGGCATGCCTGGAAATGGCTGGCATCCTTTCTCAAGGAGAGGGGACAAGAGGTATTGATGCCACCCCTACTCGGCCAATTCCCGCAAGCTGAATGTTGGTGTTCCTCAGGGCTCTGCCCTGAGCCTGACTTTCTTCAATATTTACTTCACTCCTTTGACTACTTTGGTAGAATTCTTAGGGGCAAAAATTGTGTCTTATGCAGATGACACCCAGCTGCTGTTCTCGTGGAAGAACAACGAGCCCTGCCCAGGCAAGGAAATTCGTAATTGCCTCTCAACAGTATTTGGGTGGTTGTCCGTGAACCAACTTAAATGTAATGCGGGAAAGACGGAGCTGCTTTAATTTGGTTCAGATCCAGAGATACCCTTGCAGTCCTTCTGGCCACTGGACGCTCCCCCCCTCTTATCAAAAATCATTAGGTGAAAAACTTGGGCTTTAAATTTGACAGTCAATTGCTATTCCATACCCAAGTAAACTCGGTAGTGGGTACCTGCTTTGCCCTCCTGCGACTCCTTTGGAAATTTCTGTTCCTATTGTCCTTGGCCGCCATACAACAAGTGATCCAAGCCCTGATCATCTCACGCCTTGACTATGGGAACGGTCTTTACTCAGGCATGCCTAAGTATCTGATGGATAGGCTTCAGCTGGTCCAGAATGCAGCGGCCCAAACTATTTTCGGGATTCCCCGTGATGCTCACGTGTCAAGCCTTTTTAGGAGTCTTCATTGGCTGCCAGTGAGGAAAAGGATTATCTTTAAGATGCTGCTTGTGACCCAGAAAGCCTTATAAGGCATGGGCCCTGGCTACTTAAAAAACAAGATTTTGTTCTATGCCCCACAGAGAAATCTCCGCTCTGCGAATCTCTTCCTGGCCAGCACCCCATGTATCAAGAAGGCTAGGTCATGGGAAAAGGCCCTCTCCTTTCTGGGCCCGTCCCTTTGGAACAAACTGCCGCTGACCCTCAGAAGCATCAAGTCAACGCCCGTGTTTCGGAAGAAGCTGAAAACTTGACTTTTTTCCAGCCCATAGCTCCTTCTTGCCCCCGCTGACACTCTTCGGCAATCAGCGCCATGACACTCCTTGGAGTAGTAGTTGCGCTTTATAAATATCCTTACATAGACATACATAGACATAGACATGGTAGAATGGATGGATGGAAGAATTGATGAATGGATGGATGGAAAAGTGGATGGATGATGGATGGATGGCAGAGTGGATGGCAGGGTGGATGGATGGCAGAGTGGATGGGTGGATGGATGGATGGCAGAGTGGATAGGTGGACGACAGGGTGGATTGATGGATGGCAGAGTGCATGGATGAATGGCAGTTGATGAATGGATGGCAGAGTGGATGAATGGATGGAGCGCAGATTGGATGGATGGATGGCAGAGTGGGTAGATGGATGGCAGTCGTTAGGGATGGATGGATGGCAGAGTGTCTAGATGGATGGATCACAGAATGGATGGATGGATGGATGGACAGCAGAGTGGATGGATGGATGGCAATGTGGATGGATGGCAGAGTGGATGGATCGATGGGTGGCAGAGTGGATGGATGGATGGACGCATGATGGATGGATGGCAGAGTGTATTGATGGATGGATAGCAGAATGGATGGATCAATGGCAAATTGGTTGATTGGAAGGATGATTAGATGGATGAAATGGGAAAAGATTGAATGATGGATGAAAGAATGAATGGATGGCAGAATGTAAAAGTGAAATAGTGAATATCAGTAGGTGGATGGAAGGTTGAAAGAATTAATAGATAGATGCATGGATGGAAGAGACCAGGAAGCTGTTCTAGGGAGGGTTCGGCTCACTTACTATGTTTGCTTAGAGGCATCAGCGCTTTAGTTCCAAGTGGGGGCTACTTTAATTTTTTGGCTACTCCCTTGGCTGAAATTAATTTAATGCACTTTCAGCAAGTTCTGTATCTTTAGGCAACAGATTAGAGCAAAAAAAAAAAAACTACAGATCCTAGAATTCATGAAGTGGTGGCTACAAAAGCCACTTCTGGCTAAAGTTCCCGTACATAATGATAACACAAGAGTTACTTCTGCCAGTTCTGCATGACAGCAGCTCATCACCCCTGGATTATCATGGCATGATGCTGAAGCGAACACACCAGTCAAAAGTTTTAACTCCTTACAGTGGCAGAAGTGGGCTCTGACTGGTTCAACTATCAGAAAGTAAAATGAACTGCACAGAACTATTTGGTTTTAGATCCTAATGTTTTTTTTTAAAGTAAAGTGAAGTAAATTAATGTATGTTTCAGATTCCTTACACTAACAATGGGGAAAGTCATTCAATCAAAATCCTTAGTTTTAACACATTGTGTATATGGTAATCAGATAGCTGTCAGGTGTCAGTGTGGTGTGCGACTAATACCATGTAGCGGTTCTTGCTTGATAGCCAATAGCACTTCACATTCTGGGGCCTGTATTTAGACTTTTCCTGCTGGCGGATTGGCTGTTAACGATATCAGACCAGTGCTAGTTCGGACGGCTCTATTAAATACCTCAAGTTAAATCACATAATAATGTATAATGGCACCATGTTCATGGGATCACATTCCTTATTATGGTCAATAAAGGTAAATCTGTTTCTAAAGCAGTGTTATGTCTTCCTGGCTGCAGCTCATAACTGCCGAGTACACAAATGCTAGCACTCATAGCCGTTTCTGCAGCCTGCCAAGTTTCCTAGGTCCATGCTTGATGTGCTGCTCCAGCCCAGGTTTTTTTTCTTCGAATTCTGGGACTTGTAGTCTTGTTTACTCCATTATAAAGCAGGACTACAAGTCAGAGAATAAAAAAATAAAAAAACCTGGACTGGAGCAACACATCACGCATGGACATTGGAAAAATGGCAGCTATGCGTAATGTTTGGTGTATACAGAATGGTGGCAGGGCTTGTTTCTACTCACTATAGTGTCACTCAAAGGAAATGAGATGTCACACACAAGCACACTGAAAACACAGAAAGGTCACACAAGTATTCTGAAACCTCGGCAACTATGATTGATCTGCCTGTAGGCCACTCAGACCCCGTGACACCGTACCTCCCACTGTAATAATTTCTGTACATGTTACACAATTTCAACATTTCTGTAGCAGATCATAGCCGTGTAAATAAGAATCCGGATTTTACTTGTTTGGTTGTCACTTTTTCTGGACGCAATCGGGCCTTCGCTGTTACGCGGCAGGAGAAAATATTTTTATTTAGCATCTTTTAGACTGTATATTTGAGCATCAGCCAGAAGAGGGCGCTCCAGGCTCTTCTAGGCTGTGTTATTGAAATTTTTCAGAGGTAGTAGTCATAGCTGACAAATAACCTCCACCCTCCCGGCAGGCCCGCAAAAGGAGGCCTTTTCGGCGGGAATTAGTTTGGACAAAACAAAAGATAGTCAGGAGGGCAGGCAGCAGTGCCAGGCTCGCGGGGAGGGGAGAGGTGAAGCACCCTTTGTCAAAGAACGCATGCCAGGGGCCGGGCACGCCCTTTGTTCATTCCTCCCTCCCGGCGGTGGCGGCATGCTTTTACCAGATCAGCAAAACATTGTTCGATTTATTTTTTCTTTATCGATTGTTATATTGTTGTTACTCTGAGCACAATTCTTATTGGAAGTGCTATATCGTTCAGAACAGGATTATTGATGCTTCCTGTCTATAAACATTTGTATAAAAGTTATACGTATTTTACAACATAAAACGTTTTTGAGACAATAAAAAATGCGCATCGATACTCTTTTCTTTGCGACTAAATATATCCTGAATAGGGAGAAGGGAGGTTTTCATTGGGTCAGTAGGAAATATTTACCTCCGTGGGTCTGAATCACAAAACTAATTATTCTACCTGCAAACGTGCCGGTAGCCAGGGCCGGACCAGCTACCAGACACAGGGCCGGCTTTAGCGCTGCTGGCGTCTGCATAGCTGCCAAGGTTTTGGATTACTATGTGTGACATTTCCATAATTTCAGTGTAACTATGAGTGACATTTCAACGACTATGAGTGACATTTTATCGTGAGCAAAATCAAGCAATGAAGACGAGGGAAACAGTCTCTCTCCACCCAGCTCTCTCCCATCACCCTTTGTCTCTTGTATTAACCTACATGATGCTACATTTTGGGACTATTGACACTACTGGCTAAAAGTATGAAAACACGACACGGCCACTTGGCAGCTATGACAACTGAAGTAGCTCAGCTGGTTTGTGTGCGAGGCTGGCTGAGCTCTTTCCCTTAAGGTGCATCTGTGGCAAAACATGTCACATGAGCATACAGAAGTCTGTTCTCTCTACTTCGGATAGAATGGTTTACAGTGCAGCTTGTCTAAGCTTTTGCAGCGTGACCCTTGTATGACTGCTGAATACGCTTCCAATTACTAATAGTTTACTTAACGTGGATTCTGTGCTTCAGTGGTGGGTATTGTACCACACAACACTCCCATACTCTCATTTCTATTGCACTGTGTACGTGTCACTGAGCGACGAGCTCAGGACCTCGAGCTGTGCAAATGAAATCTCCTCTTACCTTTCCGTCACCATGACCCGGCCCTTGTAGCTATTCTTACCGGCAGCCAGAGACTGCTCCGGTGCTGATCTGGGCCTGACGCTCTGACCCGGTGCACTGACCTGCCCAAAGGGCACAGAGGCCTTCTGGGGTGGCAGTGCAAGCAATATATGCATACGAAAGACACACAGAACAGGCAGCGCAGCAAAAGTGGCGGAGGCGAGTAAACTTCATTCCCAATCCCATAAAGTAGAGCAGAATTAACAGCGACAGTGAAATCTTCACAAAGAGGCTCAGCAAAGGGAATGGCATTGCAAGCCTCATTTTCATAAAGAGCTACTGAGCAATTAGCAGTCCAAGTGTCTCAAGAATGCAGAGAAATTATAAGTCATAAAAAGGTCCGATAAGACTCTGCTCACCTGGCACCATCGAGCCTCGGAAAAACCCCAAACAGTTGCTGTTACGCGATATCAGCGTCTTGTTGCCAGAACACCCTTGCCAGGATTCTCATGCTTTTTTTGTCTCACGCTGTATACCCAACCCAGTGGGCCATACTTAAGCGACTGCCAAACTTCCCTTACCAGCACACACTCTACTGGCAGCGCAGCGGCAAATCTCGTGGTGCAGGATAGGCTGCACAAAGCACGCACATGCATAATGGTAGTAACCAATCACTGCGCTAACAAATAAAATGCTGTCCAATCAGAGTGAATCAACCAGCCTCATCATGACTTTCCAAGAACATCAATTGGCTGCTGAGTTCCCTTGACCCACGTGTGTATAGGTAGCCTCACAAATAAAAATAGGGAGCTCAGCTGATACTATAGATCTCAAAAAGAGGTAACACGCTCAACTTTTATAATAAGCTGATGTGCGTGACAATATTTGTGCTTGCAGTAATGCGGTATTTTTACTTAAAATGCGTTAGTATAACGCGAGATGTCTGACACTTGGCAGGGCTGTCTGCTGCCGCAATCTTTTTTGGCGCCCCTTCCCACCCAATGACCTGCCCCACGGATCCCTCACTACCAGCCTCCGACACGCTCATCTCCCCATATCCCCTCTCTCACATACATTTCATTTGTTTTATGGCGCTACTCATACCAGTGTAGGTGTCAGAGAACTTTACATCTCACAAACATTATAGAGACAATGAATTATACAAGTGTAAATCAGTCTATAGGAAATGTTACATAAAACAATGAGGATGTAGGAATCACACGCCACCCACACTAGTAGGCAGTATATTTTAAGAGTGTTTGGCATGCAGAAGCACAAACTTAGGATTAAAAACGTACCACAGTGATTTGGGTTGACTTTACTTATAAGAATCTAATTCTATCCAAATGAATCCTTTTTAACAGCATTAGGATAATGAACGACGCGGGAAAATACTAAGGGGCTTATTTATGAGAAGTGTTGCATCGCTGCGACAAAGCAGCGATGCGACAATTCTCGATGCGCCCTCCTTGTGACACCATTGATGCGTCATATTTACTGTGCGACACATCATGTCGCAAGGAGTTATAGATACGTCAGTATTACTGACGTATCTGTATGCGCAAAAGTGGCGCATTGCTGGGGTGTGTCTGAAAACAGACGCAACTACAGCAATATGTCCTTTCACATGGGGCAAGCCCCATGTGAAAGGGCCTGCATCCCCCTTACGCCTGCCATGAGGCAGGCATAAGGTTTTGACGCAATGGCGTCCTAGAAGAGGCGCACTGAAATCTTATAGATTTCAATGCACTACTTTTACGAGGCTTTGATGCGGGGGAACTCCCACCCTGCATACATTATACCTGACGCAGGTATAATGTAGCGCAGGGGTTTACAAAGTGACGCATCTGCCTAGATGTGTCACTTTGTAAATATGGCGCAACGCGGTGCATTATTTATGCCGCCGCAGCGTCACAAAAAGTGACGCAACGGCGGTGTAAATGTGACGCAGGGGCTCATAAATAAGCTCCTAAGCGTTCTGACCTATACCATGCAGTTTATATGAAGCTCTTTGATGACAATTCATAGGTCACTGTGCTATATTAGGGCATGTACAAGTTCTTCGCAGCAGGCACATTCAGCCTCTGCGCTACTTTATGATGAGTCAAAACTGCCACTAAATGAAACTCAAAATTCTCTCAAGCAGGAACATTTTATCACCGGAGTTATCTTGACTTTTTTTTATTGTTGCTTAAAACTGCTGGGCACACAAGGAACATTGCGCCTCCCAAACTCAGCATCAGGTGCAGCTGCACCAGTCGCACCAACCTAAAGCCGGCCCTGAGCAGGCATTCTGGTTGGTGGCAGGGCGAGACCGGTTTCACTGCCAATGGACCGGTTTTGTTGCTGGGGACCTGCTGGAGCATCTTTATAAACAAGGCAAAACAAATGTTTTTAAAGCGTACATTAAAAGCAATTGTTTTTGTATTGTTTATTTAGAAACGCCCAGTAGGCACTCCAGCCCTGCAGGTATCAAAAGACACATTTTCCACATTGTTGTAGTCAGTGCTTGAAGTGGAAATGTACAAGGGCAGCTATTCCTTGTCCCTGAGTATGTGTTTACTGCTGAGAAGTTCCACTATTCTCTAGAGGTCGAAGTGCAGGGGCTGGGTCCGTGAACGTGGGGCAGGGTCAAGGGTGTGGTTAAAAAGAGCAAAATATCATGTGACTATTTTATTGGTCTTTCACCTTAAGGTAACTCCATATAAAATAACGCACACCTTAAATGAAAAACAAATGCAAGCTAAACTAATCAGTGGGAAATGCACTATTTTAAGTTCTGGAACCTCTATTGGTTTCATTGCAGATGTCTGTGTGTGTAACCAGATACATAGAATCGAATCCTAGCTGGTGCAGTGGGGAATAGTGACTTGTGTATTTTTAGTGCTACGAGGTGCCAGCCTGTGACAGAAAGCACTGGGACTATGTAAGTAATTATTTTGAAATTGTATTAGACTCAAGTATAAGGCTGCCACAAAATGTGCAAACAGATTTAGTTTTAAGATTTAAAAAAAGTGCTTCCAAAATATAGATTTTAGAAAAATGCAGACTGTACTTAGTGGAAACATTTTTTATAAGGGTCCATTAAAATCACGCACTCTACAGCTCAGCTGGTAGCACCCATACAATACCTCTGAAAAAGAATACATCTTTTTAATCACAAAGCTTTTAAGTGACTCCATCAATTAAAGCCAATACCGGTTTCCAAGCACCTTTACAGTTGCATTATTTACATTACTTTAAGTCAGCAGGCACCCTAGCAAGAAGGATTGTTTCTTCTTTAGCTCTCTGTCGCTCCCTGGCTTGACAGGACAGGAAACTCCCTCTCTTCCGCTTTGAGCTGAGGCATCTCAGCTGTAAGAATTAATCATCCAGGGACGATTGTCTTTTAGCAAAAATGAAGGGAACTGTTTTTGTTAAATTAAAAAAGTAGGGGCATGTTGTGACCCGCAGGTCCCGCCCACTTCGACCTTTGGTACTCTCCCATTAAAAGCATTAGTGCAGTGCTGCAAAGTGCTGGTATTATCGGTTCCAAATTAAAGAAGTGCAGGTACTGAGTCCCTGATAGTACCTGCCCACTTAAAGCGTTGGGTGTAGTTATATATTGGAGCTGCTGCTGTACAAAATGCTGTGTGTGTGCAAACTTGATTGCAAATGGAAGGGCCAAAAGCAAATTGTAGGGAGGGCCGAAAATAAAGTAGACGTGGATGCCCCACTCATAGGCTGATACATACATAGCTCCATGATCTCTTGCAACATTACTCTAGTCTTGACCTGGCACAGAACATGTACAGAGGCGATGACCAGATTTTGAAAAACAGACACTGGCACAATCCACAAACTAGGACTACAATTTAGTATAGACTGAGGGGCACAGAATGACTTAATTTACAACATAGAATACATAGACAATGACACACTAAGATTAATTCAATGCAGCTGTAAAACACAGTATTATCTGTATTAATTAAACTGCTTCCTGATAAGGGCTGCTAACTAATCCTGCATTGGAACACATGAAAACTTGCCTCCCTGTGTGTTCAGTCGAACAACTCTGAAAACCTGATGTGCTAAATTTATTGAAATTTGACAGGACAGTTGTGAAAAGACACAGGACTGTCCTACCAAATACAGGACGCTAGGTTATTGGATGGCCAGGCATCCAGGATTTGCCAGGCCACTCCCAGTTTTTAACCACGTTTTTATGTGTTTCAATGCAGAACTAGTTAGAAACTTATCATAGCAGGTGTGATACTGGCTTTAAAAATTGCACATAATGTATTTCCTTCCTGCTTCGTTGTCTATGTTTCTATGTTGCTGAGCAGGCCCGAGGTAGGCAGAACGAATGCATCTCCTACCTACATTGCAAACCCCATGCACCTATGCACCAGTGCTCATGCATGGATGAGCCTATGAATATGTTTTTTAATTTTTTCCCCCAAATTAAATTATGTAATGAAACCCCATTACTTACTAAGCACAAGGGTGACGAGATTTTCAAAACCAAAAACCAGACCATACAACAGACATAGAAGTAGGACTAAATAGTGCCACTTTTCATGGATTAGAATGGACATCCCACTGACCTTTGAGACAACTTATCTGTAATAGACACAAATGATCCGTGTTGTAAAGAGTCTGCCCTTAGTTCCATTTGAAAAGCCTTTGTCTAGCTAAAGGAAAACGAGTAGCTCATTCTGCCTGGTTTTCTTTGCATTATGGAACTTGTAGTCTTGCGTTTATAAAGGTAAAAGTGGAAGTATGAGTACAAGTAAGCAAAGTATAAAACCAGGACTGGGTAACCGGCAACAGGTGCCTGCGAGGAGGGTGGGGGTGGGGGGAGGGGGAGTGGAGAGTTGCACATGAATATATAAAAACTATTATTTTGATTCCACACAATATTGAATTAAAACATGCATGTCCTCTATTTTAAATGTAACATAGCATTTACATACTGCCAGCGTCCGTCACATCAAACGAAAATAGTGCAAAATAATGTTTTTTATTCAATTCCATTCAATATCAACTTTATTTCGCATTAGAAAAATATGCATAAAAGTAGATAAAATTTCATTTCTGATAAATATCCTTTTCAGCAATTCAAACTCCATACAATGTCTAAAAAACTAAAATATCCATTGATTACAACAATTGAATTTTTAAAAAGACAAGACAGATAGATCGGAAAAAAAATCTTCTTTTTTTTTTAAATCTTAAAAAACAAACTGTGCATTGTAAAGTACCCCAAATTTTATTTACGGATAAAATGGAAAACCAATGAACACCCAGTTGAGGTGAGAAGGGATTATGCTTTCCTAGTAACTTAGGTGGAGAGCACAACGAAAGAGTGTGATTACAAGACATTGGCTATCTAATAAAATTAAACTGCACAAATGCTTGAGAGCAATAGATTAACTATGTCTCACTGAGCTCACCTTAAAATAGCAGCCCTTCTGGATTTTAAAGCAGCCTGTAAAAATGACACAATCATAAAACATATATATGGCGATCCCAATGTTTTTTTTACTAAATAACATGCTTTGATGAAGCTGATAGGGATGCTTATGATCACTGGTGTTAGCTGAGGGTCTTCTCAGAAGCTGATTCGTCATCTCTACATCCTCCTGTGCCTCGGGATGATGCTGCAGCACAGCATGGGAGTCTGCAAAACATTGACTTCTGTCCAGGCTGTGATGTAAATAGAGAGGGTCGGTGGGAATATGAGCGTGTACTACATTTTAACATTTGAAGGTGCACGCTCACCCGACCCTCTATACAAATCCAGGACATGTATTTAAATAAGAGAATAGAGTTGGGATCCCATTACCTTAAATGCACTTTCATGGAAATGCACTACCTGGACCCTTTGGTTGACGGGTAAAGGGGTGACTACAGTGAGGAGGTCCTTATCCCTCCCCCACATGGATTATTGAGTTCAATAAATACAAAAGAAGTGGGCCAACACCTACAGATTTTGTATTTGTGATAGGTGATATTAAAATAGGCTACACACAATTGCATTGCCGCATTGGCCCCTGTTATGTCAATATCAGGGGGAAAGGATGTGTTCAGAGTAAGGAACACAGCCCTCCCTTCAGCACTGGAAAAGGTGGTTCAAACCAAGAGAGGTCAAGATGAGAGGTTAAAAATGCTGTCTCCACTTCTCACACACCGTATGTGCAGTGACGGCTAGCAGTAACAAAATATGGTGGGGCGCTATGGCACAAAACTCACCTTTAACTCGGTGGCGGCTCCCGCCCGGTGTGGCACTTCTCTGCTGGAGATCCTTGTGTCCATGAGCAGGAATGGAAGGACTTCCTTCCTGCTTGTGGAAAGCGAATCCAATCAATCTTGGAATTGCGTTCATGCTGTTTTCAGCTTGAGAGCAGCTCCAGGATTGGTTGGATCAGGCTAACCCAATGCTCATTTTGAGGCTAGGGGCCTGTGCCAGCAATACCCAGGCTGTTTAACAGTCCTTGGAATGCTGGGTCTACAATGCGCATGTCGGATACGACGGCTGTAGACAGCCGGCCAATCTGAAAGGCGCACTGGCAAGGGCAGCAGTCATGCTGCAATCGCAGGATTGAGCCCCACCCTCGCGCTGCACAGCGCGAGCCGGTGGCAAAATAAAATGGCATTGACATGCCATTTTACTTATTTGTGTTTGCCTGCTGCGCTCGCAGCAGGTGGGGGCGGCGCTCCTCCGCCATTTAGGAGGAGCCGCCCCTGCACATGTGCTGTCTGACTGTCCACACTGTGATCGTTGTGTGGAATCACTGTTGCAGATCCTTCTACACAACACTAGTGAGGAAATTAGTCTGTTCCCCGTGTGCCCACCATTTTCCCTGCATTGTCACACAGATAGGCGTCTGCCTGCATCTCCGACCGTCGATGATCTCCTCACATAGCTGCTGGGGTGCTGATGCAGCCTCATCTTCTAAGCCCCACTTGTGACACCTCGTGTTCAGTAGTTTTTGAGAAATTACTTTTAAAAATGTATGTATATTTCACAACTCAGAGGATCCACGGACCTGATGTGTCTAAAGATAAGATCTCATTGGCAGGATACTCTGACCTCCTAGGTCTGGTGGGGGAGTCCAGATTACCCCTCTTCCGGAGTCAAAACATAAATCTTTTAACGGTACAGCAGACCCGCGGACCATCTGCAGTAAAATGAAAAAAAATAATGGCGGCCTCCTGGGGTCAAGGCCAAGGCCTATGGTGTTGGTGCAATGTAAATAATAAATGGGGGCCCCTCCTTGAGCCAATTTCAGCCCCAGAACCCCTTCTCCTGATGCCTGCCACTTTCTTTCATGGTGAGGGTGGCGTATGGCCCCCCTTCCCATGCCAATTTCGGCCCGTGGACGGCTCCTCCCTCCAGGCATGCTGCTTTTTTTATGGGTTGGGGCATGGGGTCCCCTTTCCCCAGCCAATTTCGGCCCTGGGGACCCTATTCCCCCAGGCCCTGACACATAACCATGCCCCAGGGACTCCATCTCCCAGGACAATGTGTATTCCCTGCCCACCAGAGAATGGACAGAGAAGACTTCAGTACTCCCACCTGCCAAGAGCAGAAAGGCTCTCATCGGGAGGGAACACACATGTTTCTCTTGGCAGGAGCAGAAAGAAAAGCTGCTCCTGCCGGGTGGGAGCAAAGCCAGTTTCTGCTGCACCAAGGATGGGTGCTGGCAGGGGGGCCTAGGGGACGTAGGGGTCATGGGCATTCCCTTGTGGCCCCATCACCTCATAAGGCTGTGGGTGCCTCGGGTGGGACCAAGGCACCCACCAACCAAAATAAAAAAAGCCCAGCAGTGGGGCAGTGTGAGGGTGGGCTGCATGCACTGCCTTTATTTAAAATAAATACATACAACTCTGGGTGCCCTTGGTGGGACTGGGATAAATAAATTATAAAACAAAAATTAAAATTGCTGTTTCAATACTGAAGCGGCAAGGCTGCAAATTAAATATTCACTCTTCCCTCCCGGGAGCACCCCCTAATGCCATGCATGGGCGTTGGTATGAAATATTCTACTTATGGTAGTGCCCCAAGAAGGGGCAGGGGCACCACCAACAATTTATAAATGTGTTCTGGGGGGGCTGCAATGGGCACAGCAGTCCCCCAGGAATGTTAAAAAAAACTGTAAATCTCCTGGGGCATTGAATACATGACCTCAGGAGAGCTTACCATTATTTTTAAACACTTCCAGCTGCAGCTGTATGCTCTTGATCTGTGGAGTGTAGGGACTCCTTGTGGTAGGTCCTATGGCTGCATTTTGTAGCTCAAGTGGGTAAAAAAAAGCTCAAATATATTTTATAGTTTTTAATAAAAATGCTTTATTTTAAATATTTTTATGACAATGTGACTTTTTGACAAAGCCAATAGGTCTATTTTATATATGTTGATGTGCTGATCCCCTGATAAAGCAAATAGGCCTTCCTTTAATATTTTGGTGTTCTGACCCTTTGACAAAAGTCTACCTTACATAAAATGACACCCTTTTAGATTGTTACTCTATGTTAAAAAAATCCGAATTTAACCGAAAAAAACAAAGGTTAAAGTGATGTCATAAGTATCTATAATTGGTGTCCTTGCCATACACTGCTTATGACCTCACATATTAGATCCCTTATGACACGTTCTATGACATAATCGATAACAGCACTGATTACATCTGAAATTATATAATTGATGCCAACACTTTGCATGGTGGGCCCGCGAGCTATAGTTACCTCAGTTAACTATAACCGGTGAATTTCAGTGGTTTTTAGAGTTTAACATGTTATGTTTGACCTAACTATAACATCACTTTAACCTTTGTTTTTTTCAGTGAATTTCTGTGTTTTTTTAATGTAAAGTAAGGTATTATTATCAGGCCTAACTATAATGTCACTTTAACCTTAGTTTTTTCCAGTGGAAATATATATATATATATGTGTGTGTGTGTGTGTGTGTGTGTGTGTGTGTGTGTATATATATATATATTCAGTGAAAAAACCAAAGGTTACAGGGAAGTTATAGTTAGGCTCAATTTTTCACTCATACAAAACCAGTGAAATTCAGCAGTTATATTTACCTGAGCTAACTATAACTTAGGCCCCCCAGTGCACTGCTTATAACCTCACATATTACATCACTCATGACACAGTCAGTGACATCACTGATGACATCTCAAATGACATCACTGATGACATCATCAAGTGAGTGTAAGTGTTTTTATGGGTGCTAAACATATATACTAACCTACTACAAAAGTTAGATTAGTATACTAGTTGTACTACTAATGAGTGATACTATCTCTAACATGTGTGAACTGAGTGGGTGTGTGACTGTGTATCTGTGTGTGAGTGGGTGTGTGTGTGAGTGGCTGTATGGGTGTGTGAGTGCATGTGTGAGTGCATGCATGAGTGATCATATGGATGACTGAATGGATTTCTGACTAGGTCTGTAGGTGAGTGAGTGGTTGTGTCAGTGGTTGTATGGGTGTCTGAGTAGGTATATAGGTGTGTCAGTGAGTGTGTGAGTGGTGTTGTGGGTGTGTACGTGGTTGTAGGGGTATGTGAGTGGGTGTCTGAGTGGCTGTATGAGTGTATAAGTAAGTATGTGAGAAGCTGTGTGGTTGAGTGAGTGGGTTTGTAAGTGACTAGGTTGCTGAGTGAGTGGGCGTCAGGGGCTGTATGGGTGAGTAAGGTGCTGTGTGAGTGACTGTATGGGTGAGTGAGTGGGTATCTGAATGACTGTATGAGTGACTGACTGGTTGTGTAAATGGCAGTATGAGTGAGTGAGTGGCTGTTTCAGTGAGTGTTTGTTTAAGTGCATTGGTGTGTGAATGGTTGTGTTGGAGAGTGAGTGTCAATGTAAATGACTGTATAGGTGAGTAAGCAGATATGAGAGTGCTTGTATGGATGCGTGAACGGGTATGTAAGTGGTTGTGTGGGTATGTGAGTGCTTGTATGGGTGAGTGAGTGAGAGGCTGTATGAGTGAGTGAGTGGGTGTGTGAATGACTGTGTAGGTAAATAAGTAGGTGGGTGAGTAGCTGTATGGGTTAGTGTGTGGCTATGTGACTGGCTGTTTGGGTAAGTAACTGGTTCTATGAGTGTCTGTATGGGAGAGTAAATGGTTGTGTGAGTGGCTGTATGAGGGAGTGAGTGGTTGTATGAGTGGCTCTATGGAGGAGTGAGTGTGTCTGTGAGTACTGGTATGGGTATGTGAGCAGTTGTATGGGTGTGTGAATGGGCGTACGAGAGGTTGTATGGGAGCGTGAGTGGGTGTGTGAGTGGTTCTGTGGATGATGTCATCAGTCATGTCATTTGAGATGTCATCAATGATGTCATCAGTGATGTCACTGACCATATCATAAGTAATGTAATATGTGAGGTTGTAAGCAATGCATTACAGGAGCATAAGTTATTGTTAGATCAGGTAACTATAACTGCTGAATTTCACTGGTTTTGTATGAGTGAAATGTGAACCTAACTATAACGTCCCTGTAACCTTTGTATTTTTCAGTGAGTTTCTAAGGTTTTTTAAATTCTAATTCCTAAGTATAACGTCCCTTTAAATTTGTTTTTTTAGTGAATTTCTAAGGTTTTTTAAAATCCTATTTCCTAACTATAACGTTCCTGTAACCTTTAGTTTTTTAAGTGAATTTCTATTTTTTTTAACTAGTAGTCGCGTTTGCAGAGTGGTGGAGAAAGGGGACGTGGCCTTCGATGACCTGTCAGCAATACTGCTGTGTGGAACTTACTGGAGGTAACAGGAGGCTGTGTTGGCCCCCAAGGATCCTCAGCAGCCAAGGGGACTTCATCCCCCAACCAGTAGTGCGCCAGGATGAGGGTTTGCAGAGTGATGGAGAAATAAGGCATGGCCTCTGAAGACCTCTCAGCAATCCCACTCTGTGGGACTTACTGGAGGTAACAGGAGGGGTTGTTCGCCCCCAAGGACCCTCGGCGGCCAAGGGGTCTTCTTCCACCAACCAGTAGTGCGCCAGAAGACGCGTTTGCAGAGTGGTGGAGAAAGGGAGCGTGGCCTCCGACGACCTCTCAGCAATCCCTCTGTGTGGGACGTATTGGAGGTAAAAGGAGGAGTTGTTGGCCCCCAAGGACCTTTAGCAGCCAAGGGTACTTCACCCCCCAACCAATAGTGCACCAGGAGGTGCGTTTGCAGAGTGGTGGAGAAAAGGGGTGTGGCCTCCAAACACTTCTCAGCAATCCCCCTGTGAGTGACTTACTGGAAGTAACAGCAGGGGTGCCTGGCTCCCAAGGCCCTCAGCATGCAAAGGAACTTGATCCCCCAACCAGAAGTGTGCCAGGAGGCACGTTTGCAGAGTGGTGGAGAAAGGGGTGGGGCCTCCAATCACCTCTCAGGAATCCTCCTGTATGGGACTTACTGGAGGTAACAGGTAGGGTTGTTGGACCCCAAGGACCCTCTGCAGCCAAGGGCACTTCATCTCCCAACCAGTTGTGCGCCAGGAGGCGCGTTTTCAGAGCGGTGGTGAAAGGGGGCAGGACCACGGGCGAGTTGCCGGCCCGCTTTGTTTTTAACTTTAAAAAATGTATTAAGGGAGGGGGGGCCACGTAGCGCCCCCTTGCTGGGTTGATTTGTGCCACGGGGCTTAAAAAAGACAGCCTTAAAAAAAAAAAAATTTAAAGGGAGGGCCTGAGTGGCCCCCCTACCAGGCCGATTTCGGCCCCTGGGACCCCATCTCCCAAGGCCTAGCCTTTTTATTTATTCATTTTTTAAAATCAAATAAGGGGAGGAGGCTGTGCGCCCCCCACCTGGGCCGATTTCGGCCCAGGGGACCCCATCCCCCGGGGCCCGACCTCTATTGTGGGTGCCCCTGTCAACTACCGTATATTGGACAGACACAACAACCGATAAAAGCTAGGATTAGTCAACACCGTAGCCGCATCAGACACTCTGTAGTCAACGCCCCATTAGTCAGCCACTTCACCGAAAAAACCACACAGCAGATGACACAAGGTGGCAAGTCATAGACAGAGCCTCCATCCCAGAAAGAGGAGGAGAGCTTACACAAATTCTCCAACGACTAGAATGTCGTTGGATAGAACGTACTGACTCGATAGCGCAAGGACTGAATACAGCGGAGGAGTGGCGAGGATTCGTCACTACACTGAGTAACTAACCTCATTAGATCTCAACTTGCTGTATAATTAGGCAGCACTGTGCTAATTTTTCCCACACATGTAAATTTACCTATAGCTGGGTAAAACACAAACATGGCAAGTACAATACTGAAAATGGCATGCCAGTGGAAACAGGGGGTATATTGAACATAACTCCTTGCCAGTACTACTGGTTGTATAACACATAGGCTTCACCACCGAGGTTGGTTAGAAAACACAACACAGGGCACTGGATTGTAACAAAACGTGTAGGAACTCCGCCATACTTGTATAGAGTTGTAACCGGCTGTCATGGCACAATTATGCTACCCTACAAATCAGATTGAGCAGACAGTATTCCTGATATTAGAATAATTGTTCATACCTGTTAAACACTCTGCATGCAATTACTACAAAGCTTATATCCAATAAAGCAATTGTTGAATAAGGAAAGCGAAACAATCCAATGTGAGCATTTCGGCATGTCGTAAACAATAAGCCCAAATAACATATTAACAGAATTACATGAGCATTGTATATGATATGACTATCACTTACAGTTGTAAAGTCTTGTGCACTGAGCGGATCGTCTTACATGTGATATAACATAATGTTTAGAACACGTAATTTAGTGTCTTGACGTCAAGTACCATTACTGAATTATCATATGGTGTGCCACACTGTCATACCAACCTTTACAGCCACTCAAGGCACAACTGTCAATCGTTTACCCTGAATGCTTCATCACCCATGTATTATGAATGCTATATATTATGTTCTTGACTATGTAAATAATGTGGAATAACTGTCCTGACGTACAATTCCATACAATGGGCTAGCGCAAAATGGGTGAGTTCATTATACCCACCAAAACGCACACCGAAGGCAATCGTCTTGGCGCTGTTATGTACAATACATAGCACAGACCCTGTAAATGGCACACAAGATCACTGTCCTTTAACAATATGGTTATCGGACACAAGTAAGCGCGCATTAAAACTAGGACACCCGGCCAGTCCCCACACTCAACAGAATTATCCAATTCATTACAGTATAAATTTCCGCAATCTATAAATAATATCCACGCATAATACATGCCCCTCGAACTTGGATGGGCCTTATACACGCGTCAGGCAGCAGTCTGCTTTTTGTTTTCATTACTGATAACAGAAATACAGATCTCATCCGCTGATCACACTCCACAGTCGGGTCTGAACATAGACTTTTGGCGGGAAGGCAAGCCAGTCTGTTTTTTGTTTTCATTATGGATAACAGAAATACAGATCTCATCCACTGATCACACTCCACAGTCGGGTCTGAACATAGACTTTTGGCGGGAAGGCAGGCCTTTATAAATCCAGAGCAAGCATTGATCCCTTGTCATCGTACCTGAGCAGACAGACACACGCTGTCCTGCTACTTGGAAGGATTGCCACAGGCTGCAGTTGATACATTCTCCATAAGAGGTAAGCGGGCACACGCCCTGTGCTTGAATGCTGTCAGCGTGGTGCTACATCACGTTTCCCCCAAGCGCACATTTTTTAATGCATTGACCTCTTCTTTTAGACACCAAAGTGAGAATATTCTCACCCTCCATATGAAAACATATGAAAAAAGTATGGCCTCGTCGTGATTGACGACAGAAGGAAGTAGCCTGCTTCCATGCATGCGCTCAGAATCGGAACTCGGTAAGCGCTGAGCCTTTATAAATATATGTGCACCCCATTACAAGTGTCCCCGTACTTTTACCAATGCACATGCTCCCTCCCCCTCTCTACAGACCCGTCTTGACAGCGCTTTGATCGTGCAATCTTCCACACACGTGGATCCTCACATTGTGCGCATTCACGTAATAGCCAGCTCACCACCCACCTCACACTTGGGGTAAGTTCCAGGTCTGTTCCAAGTTGCAATACTATGTCATGCCTCCAACCCCCACTTTTTGAATGCTAATTACTCGTTTCTCTCACGTGTGTAGCTCCCGGCTGGGACCCATGTGAGTATCCCTTTTATCCTTTGCACGGTGCCACACCCTCCACACGAGCCGGTCCATTACCCTTCAGGTACTATACAAACGAAACCTTAGTTCCACCACATAATACCAGTTGCTTAAAATGAGCCACATACTGACATTATCCCTCATCTTCTCATAGGTGTCCCTACGATCATAGGTCCTGAAGAGACCCTACACTGCACACAGGGTCGAAACGCAGTCGACAAGTTGCATAAACGAACCCTTGTCCACCAGCACTGATCACTGTATCTAGCGCTGTATACTGTACATATATATGTAAATGGTCGTTTATATTAAGCATTGGAAACCTTGTATATATTTCACATATATGTCACTAATGTTCTAGGTTCCGTTTTTCAATGGGACACCTTTCACTCAGAACCATATGTCCAAATGCACTATTGTGTAACAGTATTTCATTTCAAGGATTATATAAATATTTTTGGTTCAAAAACAAATCAGAGGTGTATTTGCTTCCTTCTCTCTCCAATATCTCTATAACCCAATATATTGCCATTGTGCTCATATACATTGAGATTACTTCATTAAGTGTCCACAGGAGCCTTTGTCCTTTGATAATAAATGCGATTAAAATCTAAGACAACTGCCCCCGTGAGTGCTGTTTTCTTACAAAGGAGAAGAAAAAGGAGCTTGCATATATATATTTATATATATATTCACATCCTTTTTACCCTTTCTAATGATGACCTGTCTTACAGATATTTTGGCTTCTGAAGGTTATGACATCCCTCCAATTTTTTGAGCTCATACTTTTCTCTTTTGATATTTGTGATCTGAAATAATCATGTCACACTTTAGACTAATGCTATCCTCTAATGTATATTTCAGCTATTTGTCGTATTGGTGTACTGCTGTTGACCATAAATGTATAGATCTTGCTTGCCTTATTACTTGACACACCATGTATATTCATGCCCCCTGCAAATGTTCAACAGATCCAAAGCAGTTCCTTGGATAACATTTTCTGGTCTCAGAAATCTTACATCATACTGCTGGAATCAGGGGATGGGTCGAAGAGCCCTAGCCTCGCCTCTGTGACCCTGCGGCGACAAGGGCTGTGGGTGAGCCTGAGGCTAGAGGCTGCCGAGCCTCACTGGGCTCTCCTCCCGTGCCCCCATACCCTCCTTTCCTCCTCGTCTGGGGTCTGCGCCTCCCCCCAACCCCCTGGATTGCCAGCCTGCAAGCTGCGCCCACCCTGGATCCGGTGGCGCACATTGGGCCTGACTGGACCTGCCGGGCAGGAGGTGTACTGTCCCCGTTGCCTCCTCGCTTGACCTGCTTGGGAGGCATCGGGGTCCTCTTTTGCTCCAGTCCTACCGGCCTTGTGGCTGCGTGTCCCCCACATCCTGGAGCTGGCATTGGGACGCCATATGAGCAAATTGAGGCCCGTTCGGGCACATTGTAGTGGAGATATCTCATAGCCCGCCCTCCACACTTTTTCTTGCGTGGCAGCTGAAACTCCCATCAGCTTCTCATCAACAACAGGCATGATGAGGAAATGGCGTGTGTGTACACTGCTCGCTCCCCCTTGATGGTCTGCATAAGGCCCCTGGACCTGCCTCTCCCCATTGCCATGCTGCTGCTGCACCACTAAGGATCCTCCTCAAACCTTCTGGCTGGATTTCTCACCTTGCGGTCTCCTCCAGTACTCTGGTCCATGCAGTGAGAACCCTAACCTGCCTCCAAGTTGGCCTGCTGCCCCTTGGGATTGTGTCTACTTCTTGCCTCCCTTCCATCACCATTCGCTGACCCCTGCACTGGCTGGGCTGAGTTGGGTCTACTCCCCTGACGCTGCTCTAATTTACTATCATTGCACCTTCCTTGCTGGTGCCCTTGCCCGAGCCCCCCGCTTACATCTGTGGGACTGGGTGATCTCTGGGCCTGGCCCCGGCCTCAAGACTATTAACGCCTTCTCCACCATCACCACTTAATTCCATGCATGGCGCTTACGACCTCTACCATTGCTACCACTGTGGTGTGGCTTGGGTATGTTCGCTATGGTTCATGGTGCCCCCAAGCAACGTAAGCTCATCTTCAACCGCGTCAAGACGACCAGGAGGTCTGACTCCCTATCTGATGCAGAGGATGGGCATGGTGCAGAGAGGTTCTGTTGCTATCATGGCGGAGCTCCGGGCTGGCTTCTGTGCCATCAACACCCGTTTCGACACCCTGGTTGCACGGCTGGACCGCATGGGGGAATACTTGGAGCAAAACACAAAAGAAGGGCCAAAGGGATATAAAGACCAGCAAGGGTTATGTCCCAAAACAATCGATTCATAACACAATAGAAACCCTGGGTCTGTAAGACAGGAAGGAAAGGGGAAAACAAAGCTTATGCTAAAGGAGTGCCCCTTTTAGAGGACGGTTTCCCTCACCCACCCGAGGGTGGCATGCTTCATCATAGGGCAACCTCCTCACACTGTGACCTAGTCACAGTGCGGGCTACAACCCCCTCACTGAAAGGGAGGAGCTCAGGGATGTTTTGATTGATTTAGAATAGGTATACTAAATACCCTATGTGAAACTGGTGTGGTGAGAAGACAAAGTGAATGTGAGATAAAACTAGTGAGGAGGTATGCGCATTAACTTTATTTGGGCACCCTCCGACTAGGATTAAAACTAACAGAGACAGAGTGGAATTAGATTTGTTTCTGCACTCTTTAACAGATCTAATTTCTTTTTTCGGCATTTCGTGGAACTCTGCGTGGCGCGACTCCACGAACTCTGCCCAGGCCTAATTTTTTGTTTGTTATTTAGGTATTGTTGGGATTCGTTGGGTCTCTATTGCCTAGTGTGGGTGGGAGTGGTTTTAGATGGTTTACGTGGGTATTGCTTTCTGTTTTCTTTTTGCTTCTATAGTATGTTGGACGAGACCGCCCCTTGCTTCAAACGCACGACTTGACTTACATGACCACTATTTTCATATCAATGACGGGGGTGATAAACAGCTGGCGGAACTCAGGTTTCTGCTGTGGAATATCCGCGGTCTTAGCAATCCTCGGAAAGGCATACAGGTATTGTCATATCTCCTTAGACACGACGTAAAGGTCGCATTTTTACAAGAAATGCACCTCCCTCCTCACTCCTCCCCTACATTTGCGGCATCCTGGGGGCCCCATAGACACTTTGCCAGTTATAGTACATATTCTCAAGGGGTATGCATACTGCTCCATAAAAGTATCTCCTTCAGCCACCATACCTCTTTTGCAGATAAGAATGGACGTTATGTCCTTGTGACTGGTACATTGCTGGGGCGACGGGTCCTTCTATTGACTGTTTACAGGGCCGGACTGGCTACCGGGCTTTTCTTAATGAACAATGCAAAACAAATGTTTAAAAAAGTACGCTTTAAAGCTATTTGTTTTGCATTGTTCATTTAGAAGCACCAGCAGCTCCCCAGCAACAAAATCAGCCCCCTCAGCAGTGAACCTGGACCCCACCCTGCCACCCCAGCAAAAAACGCCCGGTAGCAAGTCCGGCCCTGACTGTTTATGCCCCTAATGTAGACAATCCCCCCCTTCTTCCAGGAACTGTTGGCCCTGCTTGGTCAGTTTGATACAGATATCGTATTGCTGGGTGGAGATCTGAATCATATTTTTCACCCCTCGCTAGACACCACTAGCGCACATTCTGGCGGCAAACCAAGCGCGCTGTGCGTCCTCCATGATATTATTGACACAACTCTTAAAGATGCTTGGTGTCTCCGCCACTCCACCACAGCGGTATTCACTTTCCATTCTGCCCCCATGCGGTGTGAACATGGATAGACTACTGGTATATGCAGAGGATGCAGGTCCGTGGCTCAAAGATATACAGCGTTTCCCACGTAGATTGTCTGATCATGGCCCAGTCAAGCTAGTGATTGATCTCTCCTACAGAGGGGGGTGGGAGCGGTGATGATCCTTCTCTGGTACAGATTTGTTGGATGTGGTTTTCCGTTCAGAACTTTGTAACTCCATTCATGAATATTTCGAACTCAACTCGGGTACCGTTCACAGTCACGCTATTTTATGGGATGCCTTCAAGGCATATCTATGTGGAATCTGTATTTCAAAACACCCGGGTGTACTCCGTGACATCAGCAACAGTCTGGTTCGAATAGGGGTCAAACTTACTAATATTGACAGGGCCAACTCCCAACACCCTGACTCTCCTTCCCTCCACAGATGATCCGTCCTCATTGCGGAATTCCAGGACCTTGCTGAGAGGGAAACCACATATCTGGGTAAATACTCCACAGCTCACAGATATGGCGAGGGGGAGCGCCCTGTCCACAATCAAGCCCGTCTCCTACGCTCCAGTCGGGGCCCTGAGTGTGTTACTGTACTCCTCTTGGACGGTGGTGTCCGGGTTACTGCCAACGAAGACATTATCTGTGAATTAGTGTCATATTATACAAATCTCTACACTTTGCGGTCAGACTCTAACGAGACATCACGTTTGGCCTCTTTTGAGGAAATAGCTTTGGTCTAGCATACTCCAGGGCAACGCCAATTTCTGCGTAAACCCTTCACTAGCAAGGAGATCGCCCAGGCCATTGACTCCCTTGGTGACTCCAAGGCCCCCGGCCTTGATAGCCTCACAGGTGCCTTTTATAAAGCATACAAGTGTATCCTTGTCTCTCGCCTGCTAGATATGTACGCCGAAGCCCTCAATAATGGGGTCCTCCCACCTACCCTGCAGGAAGCGGTGATCTCCTTATTGCTTAAACCTGGCAAAGACCCACATCACTGTGCCTCTTATAGGCCACTTTCCCTGCTTAGATTTGACAATACGCTCCTAGCCAAAGCAGTTGTCAACAGATTGTCCCTGCTGCTTGAACAGATCGTCTCAACCATCCAATCCAGATTTGTCCCTCGTAGGTCCACCTCTCTAAACTTGCTCATGGTTTTCTTCATTCTGAACAGGATCTCCCTGGACGTGTCCTCAGCTGTCGCCTTTATCGAAGCAGAGAAGGCCTTTAATTCCTTAAAGTGGTCTTTTCTGCATGCAGCGTTGCAGAGACTGGGGTTACCTAATGGGTTCCTCGCCCTAATTTCCCTTCTGTATTCTGACCCGGTGGCCTGCATACGGGTGAATGGTTCTCTTTCTTAACCCTCTGTCATCTCCAGAGGCAGTAGACAGGGATGCCCCCTTTCGCCAATACTGTTCATCATAGCCATGGACCCCTTGGTACGCCACCTTCAAGAAAACCAAATGCACCGCGGTCTCCATTTTGTACCTGGCCTATTACTCATTTCTATGTATGCAGATTACATTTTGCTATTTATTCGCCATCCCTCAGTCAATTTGGCCCCTTAGTATGGGACATTATTCACTTTGATGACCTCTCCAGTCTACATATTAATTGGGCGAAATCAGAACTTTCCCCCCTTACATATGCCACTAAGCCTACTCCCTGTGAATACCCTCTTAAATGGTGCAAAGACTCGACTAAATATTTGGGCATAATTTTACAGAGGGACAAAGAACAAGTGATTCTCCTCAAATACAGCCCTGCCATTGATAGGCTTACAGTCCAAATTGAGTGTTGGATTCGACTTCCTCTATCCATGGCGGGCCAGGTTTGCCATTGTTAAAATGGTTGTACTCTCCCGCTTTTTGTTTTTGTTTTTAAATATAGCCATTCCTTTGACAAACTCCTTTTTCCTTAAACTGCCCAGTCTCGTTTTAAATTGATTTGGGCAAGTCATAGACCCTGGATTGCCTGAAATACCCTTATTCTTCCCCATGACCGCGGAGGGTTTGCAGTCCCTGACTTCCAGACATACTTCCTTATGGCTCAAGCCCAGTTTGCATATCATTGGTACCACCCAGATGCTTGCCTACCTTATGCTAAACCCGAGCGTGACCTGGCGGGTACGACACCCCTGGCAGCTCTGTTGACACAGGGCCACAGGCTAGATCCCCCGGATATCCTGACATTGTTGACCACGTGTTAGGCCTGGCAAAAGCTTAGTCTGGTCCTGGGCAGTGACTTCTTGTACTCCCCTACTTACCCTTTCACAAAATCCATGGCTGCTTTGACACTCGAAAAAATTGTCCAACATACACTGACACGATACAAACTTCCCACGCTGGGAGACTTATTACCGGATGGCCATGAGCTTTCCCATTCAGTGGACACTAGGTTCACTGACTCCACATATATGGATACATTTATATTTTGCCGGCTGCATGGGATGCTCCGCTCCCTCATCCTTTCCTACCCACTGGCCTCCGACGACTTCGCCCCCTTAACGTATTAATAATGGACACAGAGGGGACCCATATGGTTGCTAAACTCTATTGCGCTTGCATGGCCCTCAGACGCACCCAAGACAGCAGGGTTCGACTGCAGTGGGAAAAATACCTTGCCTATCCTATCTCCAACAAGGACTGGTTCTATTGCTGTGTGCAAACTAAACTGATTTCCCCCAACCATCGAAACAAGTTACTCCACTTTCAGTATTTGCACAGATCCTATACCACCCTTGCCTTGCCTTGCCACAGTCGACCTTTCTAGGTCCTCTTTATGCCCCAAATGCAGATTTCCTGAGGCAGTTTTCCCCACTTAACGTGGACCTACCCCCCTACTGCCACATTTTGGACTGACGTGTTTAACATCCTCTCCCACGTGATTTCGACAACTCTCGAGCCGTCCCCTATGATGGCACTTCTGGGCAATATGGCTGACGTCCCGAAGAGCACCAGCAGGTTCACTGCTATAACTGATGCAGCCCCTTTTTAAGCGCCTTACAGGGCCAGAAAGGCCTTTTTGTGGTGCTGGAGCCTCTGCAGGACAGTTGTTAGGGCTATAGGCCGCCCCTGGTGCCTCTGACGCTTCCCCCAGCAATCCGTGGTTAATTGTACCAGGCGCAGGGAGGCTTCAAGAGAGAGAGAAAGAGAGCCAGGGACGGGGAAGGTATAGAGAAGGATGAGACAGTGAGAGAGCCAGAGAGAGAGCCAGAGAGAGAGAGAGAGAGAGAGAAAGAGAGAGAGAGTGCAAGGAGATGAAGGAACTAGGGCTGGTTTGAGCATGTTTGCCAGGGCTGCTTTGGTTCCCAGTACGGCCCTGTGACTGGGTATGTGGCTCACACAAAGTTCAGCTCAGTGCAGCATAACCCTTCCCTTATTTGCCTTTTGCATTCAACAGTTTAGCACCCGGCACTTGCCAAAAGATTATATCCTTCTATTTGTTGTTCTTTGTTTGAGCAAGCCCAGGTATACCTCGGAGATTAGGATTCAGAAAGGTATGCAGTGTAAGGCTTGTTCTAATCTACAAAAGATTTGCAAAAAGTAGCTGCTGGCATTTTTAGGTCTAGCTAGAGACCGCTTCAAATAAGGGGTGCACACTGAGAGCATGCTCATTATTATTGTCTTTCTACATTATTCAGGAATTAAGTCTGCTCCTATTTGTACTTCAACATTGAAGCCAAGCTAGATTGACGTGTTACATTTTTACTACTTAAAAATTCCTATATGGTATTAAACACTGTTTGTTCTTTTAAAATATTTATTATTGGGTCTTATTGGCTCCCTTTTCATATTTCCAAAGAAAGTAAAAAAAAAAAAAACTGTGAATGTTTAAATATCTTTTCATCCGGACGTATATTCATGTTTATGAATTTTTGCAGAACCAACAAATTATATGTATTTTAATTACTATACAATTAATTTCCTTTCGAGGGCTTTCCTTGGCATTTTTTTGTCCTTCTTCTTTGTTCACTGCTAATCGTTCTTCCAATGAAAGAAAGGCTTGGATCACGGACAGCCAGTAAGAGCTATGTTGGGAAAAGCTGAGGAACACGCCAATATTGAGGCATGTGGAAACAGGGATCTGAAAATCCAGTGGACCCACGACCCCCTGATGTCAACGGATAACGTGTACTGTGCTGCGGGAAACATTCTAGCTGGTCTTGGGGCTTTGGTCAAGGGTAACCTAGGGAAAAGTGGAGAAATACCACGAGTCTTAAGTGTGTATACATGTAAGCACAGGAAAGAACCCGAGAGGCTGACAGCTATAAATATTAACTACATTTGTGTGAAGTCCTTTCCGTCAAAACCAGTCATCTTTGCCTATCAGCGTTACCGCATAACTCTACAGATATAACACTTTCCATGCTTTGTTTCTGGCTACATGCCTACTGTTGCCTTTGCCTCCATCTCCTGCTTTTCAATTCCCTCACCTCCTACAAAAGTGCTTCTCTTATTGCCTATCCTACCTATTCTCTCCACCACTTAAAACACCCCCAGGCGCGTGAATCCTTTCAGTCATATGTCATCTCCCAGATGTGTGTGCACTCAATATGTGACGCACCCATATTTGAGTACTGTGGCTGTAGGGTACCTGGACTCTGCACATAAAGTCAGTACCAGCTGCCCCCTTCTGTCTGTCGTCTCACTTCTCTGCTCCAAGCTACTGCCCCTTACCTCTCCCTGCTTCCTTGTGCCCACTCTCTCACTAGGATCCCTTGACTTTCATCTCCATCCATGACCTTGGACCCTTCCTTAAAACTACATGGTCACCTGGATTTCGGTCTGCCTTTTCTGTATCTATTCATGACAATGGCAGTTGCCCACTTCCCCTCTACACTTGAGCCACCTCCATTGCTTGTCATCCCATTCTCCAGCTAGGTCCTCTGATGTCACCTTCACCACCCTATCTTTCTTTGCAAGCTTTACCCTCTCTATGCTCAGCCTTTCACTTCTGCTAGCTGTTTTCATGTATTTCTTTTCCTCGCCAACTCTCTGCACCCAATCTCTCCTGCCATCTTACCCCTAATACTTGACACCAACGTCACTTTCCTTTGACATTGGCTTGTCATCCCATTTTTGGCTTGCCCGTGCCTTTTGAAATGTATGCCAATTGCATCGTCTTACCTGCCCACCACAGCTTGTTACCCCGATTCCTCCCAGTGACATCCCGCAACTCTATCTCTTTTGTCTCCACCCTCCACTGTCTGTGGTCAGCATACCTTCTTTTTGTATCCTTCTCACACTGCTCATACTGACCTTGACACTGGCATGACCCTCAGACTGGTAAGCCTCCATGCATTGTGGCTCTGAGCATGGGTGCATCATGGTGGTTGACTGTTGCAGCCTCTGGGTCCAGCTCTGAGGAGGAAGATGAACTTGTAGAACTGATGGGGGCTGGGGGAAGGGGGTCATTTATTCCTCTGCAAGTAAGCCATTCCCATCCTTAACCCGTATCTAGTGATTCTGTTGCTTTACTTTGAAAGCACATTCTCCATTCTTCAATGCTGCATCCAATAACATATGGGCCCTCATTAGGAGTTGGCTACTATCGGATATGGTAATTATCGCATATATAGGTTTGAACTGCTGATATTTATCACAAAACACATAATTTATCGGCCCACTCAAGCAAAATACTTTATTCAGTATTTTACAACCATAAAAGTACACAACAAATAAAATAAATATACGTACAACAAAGTTTAAGAACAGATAGCACCATGAAGCCTTATAAAACACGTCGCAGATTCAAAGCAAACAATGGCTTATAAAAGGTAGGAAATCCATCTCTTGTAAATGGTTAAAAAGGGAGACATATTTAAAAAGGAACAATAGCCTTAAAAATCAGATCATATTATCATCTGTAAAAGAGACCCCATTAAAAGGTAAAATCATTGTAACCAAAGCCAGTGTAGAGAAGAGGATTAAAAAAGAGACAAGCAAGGTTCTTCACATTTTCAGATTAAAGACCTGACCTCTATACTATCTAAAAGTTCAGACCAGCACTTCCATTCTAATGCACCAACTCCAATATAGATATTTAGAAACCGCACAGACAATAACCAGACTGGATGCACAGCAGCCGTAGAGAGTCCTGGTACTGCCAACATCCAAGTTGTTTACACAGTGGAGTAATCCAGGATTTTCTAATGCGCACATATTATGGGCAGAAGAATACAAAATGTGCTAGAGATTCTTCTGCCTGCTGACACAATGGACATGCAGTAATCACAGCACCACCTGGATTCCATTTTGCTTGGAGCAGCTGTAGTGGGAGAGTGCTGTATCGAAATTTAAGATATATGCTCTTGGTGACTATCGGGGTTATATAATCTATAAAAGGTTCAAAGGCTGTATCAATATTAAAAGCTTAAAATGTATCCGCAACGGATCCCTCAGAGACATGCCTAAGTTCTTCAGCCCACATATACTCCCAAAAAGTATTTTTAAAGGATATCTTTGGTAAGTGCTTTGAAGCCGGGGGAGAAGGCCAAAATTTGCCAAGGCCTTTCTTATGCAGCATATTTATGACAAAGGAGAGCCATTTGATATTGCTAGCCCTATTGTGGGAAGCTACATCCAAAAAAGAATTTATAATAGCCCTCCAATGCTGCAGTATATTTAAACTGTCGCCAAAATAGCAATGGTCTGAGTTGGGCTTTATGGCAAATTGGCTTAAGGCCCAGGTCACGTCTGAGGGGTATCAATGGAGTATTTTCTTGTCAGATTCATGAGCTTATAAAGGTATTCTCAGCCACCTCCAACGTGGTCAGATCAACATTACCCCACACTTCTGCTCCAGACAATGCAATGCCCTCTCTCTGCCTTAGCTTTATACACTTTCAGAGCTGGAGATATCTGTCTATCTTGAGAGGCCCGATGCATTTTTAAAATAGCTGCTGCATTCTGGGTAAGGTTCAAACTGCTTCTCTCGACCTGCAAGCCCCAAGACATTGATTTAGTGAGATTGATCCCCAGGTAAGTAAACTCACTGACCCTATCGAGTGGTCTACCCTCCAGAAAAATAGAACTTCTAAAAGACTTATGTGGGCTGATGGCCATAAATTTGGTCTTCGTATGATTAAACACCAGTCCATGTTCGCTAGAAAAGGCAACAAATTTGTCCACTAAACATTGCATACCACTCAATGTTTTTGATATTAGTAGAGTGTCGTCTGCAGCTAACAAAAGAGGAATCTTGCATCTTGCTGATCGGGGCGCATCATTCATATCATCTTCAAGATGGAGTGCCACATCATTTAAGTACGAAGAAAATAGGGTCGGGCGAGGACACATCTCTGGCGGACTCCATTATGAATGGGTATCTGATCCGTGAGTTCCCCAGCCCTTCCCCATCTAACTTGGGAGTATATATTTTCATGGCACCAAACCAGAACCTTCAGGAGATCATGGGAAGCCACATTATTTTTTAGCACCTCCCAAAGCTTCCCATGGGGGACAAGGTCAAATGCAGACTTTAAGCAGCAGCGGCTGGATGCAGGTAAGCGAGGTGAGGCGGTGGGGCAGGGCGCTGCGGGGGGATGTCGACAGACGACGGAATAGGAGTTATTTATTTATTTAATTTGCCCTATTCCGTCGTTTGTCGACATCCCCCCCTGCCCGGCCCCGCCCCACCGCGCTTACCTGCACCAGTCGCTGCTGACTTCAAGTCTACAAAGACCAAGTAAGGATGCACTTTTCGGAGAAGGACAGTTTTCCAGTATATTAATAAAAATCTAAAAACCTGATCAATTGTACTAACCCCTGTGCGAAACCCCACCTGCAGGGGAAAGAGGAGGGCCTGGTGTTCCTCTATTCAATCTTGAAGGGTCCCTAAAATTTGCCTAGTAAAAAGCTTTTAGGCCACATCGATAAGGCTGATCAGCCTATAGTTAGAAGAAGAGTCCTGTGTACCTTTCTTATAAATAGGGACGCTTTCAGCAGCCTTCCAACTACAGTGAATCTCAGCTCCTTGAAGAATACAATTGGATAGCTTATTAGAATAAGCATCCCAGCCATCAACATCTGTTAAAAAAAGGTCACCAGGGATACCATCGGCCCTGGTGCCTTACCCCTCGCAATATTCTTGATTGCAGAGACTGTTTCACTGACCTCAAATTTAAGGAGGCCTAAAGGAACTAGGTAATTTGTGCTAAAATCAGAGAGCCTGCCATCGATCGAGTCCTGTTTATAAAGATCATAAAAGTGGGAGTACCATACATCAGGGGGAATACAGTTAGCCAAACAATTAAGTGGTTGGGAATTACCATAGGCTACTATCTTCCAAAACAACCTATTATCCTTATGGGCAGCAGCCTCATATAAATTTGCCCATATTCTTGAGTACCACTCCCTACGTGCTTTAATCTGAATTTCTTTGTATTCTAAACATTTGGCACAAATCAAATTACAATCACCCTTGGTCAGGGCAAAGCGTAGCTCCTGTTTAGGTCTCGCGCCTAGCGTTGCAGTGCGTAGCACTGCTCGCGCAGCACGAGACCTCTTGTATGGGGTTTAGAAGGTGAGCTAGGAATCGCACACGCTCGTGCGTGTGCGATTCGTTTTTCCCCCGGCTATTGGGATTTGCGTGCGTCTTTATAAGAAAGACAGCACGCAATTGGGCAAAGGCGGGCGCATGTCCCGCCTTTGCCGCGCCCATTCCCACCAGTGTCTAGCACGCGCAGCAGCGCGCGTCCGCCTCGCTGCCGCGCTCCCTTCCCCCCCCCCGCTCCTCTGTGGTGTGCGCGCACCACTGGTTTACCTCGTTTTCTATGCGATTGCCTTATTACACGGTTATAGCTTTAAATTTCTCATTGTAAAGCATTGTAATGCCCACAAGCCATATTCACGCTAAATAAACAATAGTTTTGCAGTACATAACTAAATGCCATTCGACAATAAGCCATTCTGGTCTAATAATTGTACTCTGTTTAATACTTTACTAATAAAAGGCTGCTCCCCACCTGCAGACCAGTACCTACAGGTTGTCTCTTTGTTTGTGCATTTTATAAATGTCATTACGTCACATTAAGTGGATTTCCTTTATGGAATATAATAGCAGCGTGCGGTACGGTATCAGTGTAGAAATTTTGATGAGTAATAGAATTTCATTGAACCGTATCAAATTCTAAACAAGCGAATCAGCTCAAAGTTCAGCTTGTGGCATGTTGTACAAGATAAGACTGTAGAATGCGTAAAAACACGTCGAAATCTCTGCAGGCAGTGCGTGTTAGCAGAAGGAGTAAGGAATGCACACAGACTACGAGTATGCATTCGTGGGGACGTGGTGTGCTTATAAAGAACAACTTAGGTGACAAACAAATGCTTTTTTAAAACTTGTATTTAAAAAAAATAGCTACACATTTTGCATGTTTAGGTTGTTTGAAAGTCCACTTCACCTTAAACACTTTTATAAAACAACAGTGTCTTCCGAAATAAGGTGTACCTAATAAAACGTTTTCAAAATAATAAAGTGCAAATTAATCCCTGAACCGTTTCAATCAAAGCTGCAACCGGCTAGGGTAAGATTTTGAAAAAATTTCATTTGCTGCCTTCAATTTGGAACTTAGAAGTAACATGTTTCCTTCAGGAGTGAATAGGTAATCCTCATTCCTCGTAGTAATAATTTTAAAACGTGTTTTTAGCATGTTTGACGCTACATTAAGGCGATAGTATGCAACTGATTTTGGATACTTTACAAGAAGTCATGCAAGTATATCAAAAGACCGCAGAGATGCACCCGTTGCTAAGAGGATGAAAAATGCCATTTTGGCCATGGTGTTAAAACTTTATTTTAGTCTTGCACCACAAGTAGGTTTACGCTAATACCTCCTTTGTTTTGGCCAGCACATGACACAGCTTAAAAATGCCTTTTCAATTATAAAGCCTTACTCAAGATGAGCTTCTGTGTCTGCCATGTCACTTTTAATGTCACTGTTCTGGATAAGTTAGTGCTGATGGAAGACAGAGCACTCTGTTGTGCTTTGGTCACTCCTTACTTTCTTCTGTTGGGACTATTTATTATTTGGTAGGGAGTGAACAGGTCAGTATGATGTGTTCAGTCTGCTTATGTAGGACATTTTAATGTTTTAAATATGTCAATGTGTGAAATTTACCAGATTTACTAACTGAGAGTTAATCATTGATCCTTAGTAGCTGAATGACTAACAGAGGAATAATCCTTGATCCTCAGTAGCAGAACCATCAATAGAAGAGTAATCCTTGATCCTCAGTCGCGGAATTGCTCACAAACGAATAATCATTGATTTATAGCAAACAGATTACCCCAGCTGCAGCAGGAATTGCCACCAAAGCACAGATGAACTGCAATGTGTTTTTTTAAGTTTCCCCTGCACAGCTCTTGCACCGTGCTTGCGAAATCTCTTATAAAAAAAAAAAAGCTTACAACTGGTGTAGAGCCCACCCATTACTTACCATTGGATGGCTCAGACTACACTCTCGTTTCCTTGCTTCTAATTGATCAGAACCTCCTCCTCTCCTCTACTTTTTCCTGGTGCTTCACCATTTGTCCCTGCCGTGGAGCATGGACCAAGTACAGCTTCCTGTCTGCGGCCAGTCTCCTTCCTATGGCTGCATGCTCCTGAAGGTACTATTTTTTAGGTCAAAGCCTACCAGACAGCGCAGCTGTTTGGTTTGCTAATGACATCTTTGGGACAATTGGAAAGTTTCCATGGGAATGCATTCTGCCAGTTGCTACCATTGGCTTTGTGGTTTGTAACTTACATTTGCTTACTTTCTATTTGCTGGATTCATGTGTTTTAGGTTGTCCATCTTGAGTTTGTCCCTTCCCTTGCCCAAACCCTATTTATTGTTTTCTTCCAACAGTACGGAATTTCTGTAAACAGACCTTTAAATCTTGTTGTTATCTAGGCACATCTGTGGTGCATTCAAAGACAGAGGTCAAAAGTCTGACTCTGTCTTCCAGAGAGTTTGGTGTTTACTTTTCTTTCTCTGACTTCTAAATGAGAGCATTTATGTCGGAGTCCTGTTAGCTAACCATGTGAGAAAGAAAGACTGTAGGATGTTATTTTTTCCTTGCTGGATACTAAGGGTGTGCTTTCCAATTTTTAGGTCTCGCCTACGCAGCGCGCATGCGCTGCGTAGGAGACCTTTAGCCGTCGTACAGCTCTTTTTCCAAGCACATACTCGTGCTTGTGGCGGCATACAGCTTGCGGGTGTGCGCAGCGGCGCGCCACAAGCACGAGTGTGTGCTTTGAAAAAGAGCAGACTGCGCGCGCACACACGCACGCGGCCAATGCTTGTTTCTATTGTAACTGGTCAGCATGTTCTTTCACAAGAGTGTCCTTCCCTGCGTTTTTCTGTCCCTGGGGCTACAGAATGCCAAACATCGGAGGCTTATAGCCCTTACTAGTTTCTCTTAACTCCTTCCCACACACTTCAGCCCTTCGTCCTGCCTAAGCCGCTCACACTTTTACCCTGCCTCCCCCTCCACCCATCACAACATTCTTGCACGTCTCCCCCTTTCACCACTGTCAGCCATGCCCTACCGCTGCACCCTGGCTCCGTCTACTCACCCACACATCCTTCGACCATTGGACTGTTCCACTCCTTCCCCCACCCCTTAACACTTTCCAACCGCTCATTCCTCCCCAAGTAGTCACTCGTCCGCTTTTCATCCCTCAATTCATGTACTCACCCATCGGCCCTCCGGTCCCTCCTGCGGTCCCCCATCCACCTATCGCTCTCACCTCTGCTCTCACTATTCTTAACTGCTTCTCCCAATCCGCTTGCCTCCTCTCTCTCCATTCTACCCGTCAGTCACCCCGACCGTGACTCTCGTCGGTCTATCCGTCAGTCCCTCACCTATCCATTGATCCCTCACCCATCTACCCTTACGGTGCCTATTACTACCCCAACCATCTCTTCTCCACCCGCTCGTTTCTTTCTCACCCCATCCACCTCTACCTCCGCACTGTCCCAATCTGCACTCCTCGCCCACTGCTCTTTATTTCTCTCACTTCTCCAGACAGTTCCCATCTCTCACTCATCCGTCCGGTTCCTTTCCCTCTCCCGGTACCTCACACTATTGTTACTTTGTTACCTCTGCGCCCTGTACCCCATCCCCAGCCTCTGCACCCCGCTCCTGTATGTCACATCCACCTCACTATTGTCTTCCTCTTATCTTTCCACTCTCTTCCCATCTCTCAATCCCTCCAGCCTCTTCCCACCACTCCACCCTGTTTCCACTTCACCCCACCCACTTTGTTCCCATTCCTCTCCCCTCCGCCATGTTGCTACCATATCTCACATCCACCTCACTATTGTCTTTCTCTCATCTTTCCACCCTCTTCTCATCTCTCACCCTCCACCCATCTCTCACTTTCACCCTCTCCCGTTTCTCATCACCTCCAACCTCTTCTCACCCCTCCGCCCTGTTCCCACCTCACACCCGCCACTTTGTTTCCATCACTCACCCCTGCCCCCCTCCCCCTGTTCCTATCGCTCACCCACCATGATTATGCTCGTCTCTTACTCCTGCTCCACTGTTTTTTCTTCACCTACTGTTCGAGTTCCCGTCTCACACCTCCCCACCTATTGTTTTCTCTTCTCTCGCCCCCCCCCCTCCCATCTCTCACCCTCCCTAGTTCACTTAGCCCCGGATAGGTGTTGTCTCAGTATGCTCACTGGCTCAGCAGATCAGTTCTCCCTGCTGGGTCCGACCCCCTGGCACCAGGCCACATTTAGCTCGGGCGTGCCCACTCGGGTACTTTTGTCTTTCAGGTGCTCCCTCAGACCCACCACACACCTCTTCCTGGGTTTCAACCCTCAGATCTGACAGCCATCCCTCCACCCCAGGGGGGGCCCTCCCTGCCTCTCAGACAGGGCTGTGACAGGCCCGTAGTACACAGGCCCGCCTCGCGCTTCAAATCGAGTTTATACAGCGGGACGATATGCAAACAGTCAAGACCTGACTTGTAAAGGACATGTGCGTGCCCGAACTCACTAAGTTTTTTTCAATTCTGCATCCCTGGATAAAGAAGAACTCATTATTCACACATCCGGCCTTTACACAGCATATATATGTAAAAACAGCTTGTGTACTTTTACACAATGTCGCACAGATTACCTTTCCGGAAATGTGCCCTGACTTGTGGTACTACCAGCAGAGGAGTAACCAGGGTGCCAGGGGCCTGAATGCAAGAAAGGAGAATGCACCACCCTATCCCTCCATGTCCTGGTTTGGTAACAAAAATCAGCAATAAGTAGGGGGCAACGGGCCCTTTATACTGCTGAGCCCCGGTGCCACTGCACCTACTTCACTCCTGATAGCTATGCCTCTGGGTAATGCGCACAGTGCATATTGCGATCCCACGTGAAATAGATTGGGGAACAAATTGCTAATTCCGTAAACATATACAGTGAAAGGGAATGATTTACAAAAGGTTTGCGCAGGGGCTCAGCCTCGTCATTGGCTGTCTTCTGCTGCCAACCGGGGGCAGTGCCCCTTTTCCTTGTTGGCATTGGGACCAGTGGCAACCTTGCTA
Organism: Calotriton arnoldi; assembly: GCA_963921515.1. Taxonomy (NCBI): domain Eukaryota; kingdom Metazoa; phylum Chordata; class Amphibia; order Caudata; family Salamandridae; genus Calotriton; species Calotriton arnoldi. Next base: position 582,977 of record CAWUFW010005765.1, read on the forward strand.
CAACATTGCTAACAAGCATTTGCAATGCAATAGGTCTCGCATTTACGCGAGTTTAAGCTACTGCCATTGTAAATGACAATGTCTTTTATTTATGTTTTAAAAACCAATACCAAAATAAAAGGCATAGCCATTTACAATGCCAATAGCTCAAACTTGTATGTGTAGGTATTCAGGTATGGAATTTAAGCTCCGCCCATTTCCCCGCCCATTTCCGCCCATCCTTTCAATTGGCTCCTGTTACTGTCCTTTGTAAATGGTGGCTTTTGATTCGTCAATAGGCTTCGTAGTCCCTCCTTAGTACCTACTTTTCTCCTGTTGTAACCTCTCCCAAGGACTGCTGCTGTTGCATATGTTGTTACTCGGGCCGTTTTAATTACAGCCTGTGAGCACTGTTTTCTTAAATCACTTTCTCCTGCCTGCTGTTGCATGTAGGGCAGGCTTTCTCCCAACGCCTTTTTTTTAACCAGTGCAGTATGCTTCAGCTGCAATAATAGCCTTTCTTTTCTTATTTACAACTCACCAAACTCAGCCGCACACCTTTTTTTTCTATTTATTTACTTTTGTCACAATCGCGGCATCCGCTCTTTAGCTTTAAACATCTTAAGCTAAAGCGTGGGTGCCGTGATTGCTTCAAAGGTAAATAAATAGAAAAAAAAAGCATGCAGCCGCTATTTATTTTCCATTTGTTTACTTTTGCAGCAATGGTGGCTCCCATGCTTTAGCTTTAAACATCATAAGCTAAAGCGTGGCTGCCGCGATTGCGTCAAAAGTCACAATAAATAGAAACAAAATTTGGCCGCACTGCCTTTTTTCTATTTCTTTACCTTTGTTACAATCGCGGCACCCGTAATTTAGCTTTACACATCTTAAGCTAAAGCACAGGTCCATTCAATAAATAGAAAAAAAATGCGGTTGCACTGCTTTTTTTCTATTTCTTTACTTTTGTTACAATCGCGGCACCCGCGCTTTAGCTTTAAACATCTTAAGCTAAAGCGCGGGTGCCGTGATTGCTTCAAAAGTAAATAAATAGAAAAAAAGCATTGCAATGCAAAAGGTCTCTCATTATTGAAAGTTTGAGCTACTGGCGTTGCATTATTATTAGCAATGCCAATAGCTCAAACTTTCAGTAATGCGAGACCTGTTGCATTGCAAATGCTTGTTCTTGTTACTGCACGCTTTATTATATCAGCTACTTTCTGCCTTAGGCGAGGGGTGACTAGGTCTAGCAGAGCTTACAAAGCAATCACTAAGCAACGTAAAGAGACCCTCATTAATCTTTGTGATCTCATGGTGCGAGAGATCATCGCTAGACTCAAAAAGGTCACTTCTTCTAAGCCTGATACAGCATTAAAGCATTTCCTCGTGCCTTAGTCATAAGTGCTCTAGATTCTACATTACTTTCTACTTTATCCCATTTTAATCTTCCCTATTTTTAGACGGAACTGCATCATTGCTTAGCAAAGTCGGACATTCGCCCTGAAATTACACAAATCTCTTAAAGTGCAATGGAGAGCATTGTGGTCGCTATCCCCTCTATTTAAGACCTTAAAATCGACCATGCTATCCCACAGCATCAGCGAAATCAGGCAATAATCTATTCTATTTGTGCAGCCTGGGCGATTAAAGTGCGGGCAGCAAGCTGGTCTGCAGGTGTACGACCATTACAGGCCCTCAAACCAAAGGATAAAGTAAATGGCATGAGCTGGTAGGCAGCCCTTGTCCAGTGTTTGACTGGTTTAGTATTGAGTATAGGGATTCCCCAGACCTCATCCTCATCACTGAATGATGAACCATAACCTAAATCCATTGGTTCAAAGGTTACATTAAAATAACCTTCAATAATCAGACTATCCTGTGGATCGAGGGGGGTCCTATGAGATATCAAATCTCGCACTGTCTGGTACTCCCTACCTGCAGCTGGAACCCTATTATAAACACTGAATATATAATAGGTGTGAGAGCCTGCTCTGGATATTGATATACCCAGTATGTCATGTGAAATGAATAGCAACACTGTTACTTTGACATCTAAGGCCAATTTTACCCAAATGGGAAGGCCTACCGACGGTTGGCCCCTTCGTGCTGGGATTGCAGGTAAATAATGTGTAACATATCCTATTCTATAGAGCAGCTCACACGACCAGGTCTCTTGAAGGAGGCACAGGTCGAACTCATCTACAAAGTTTCCCCAACTTGGATCACTCAGTTTGGACCTGATCCTTGCCAGATTCCAAATTAGAATATTCGGGAGGGGGCTGGTGGGGATAGCTGATATAGCATGTAGAGGTGAGCTTACAGAATCACTAATCTGTTCCAACTGCAAACCTCTGTCATGTTCTTCAGGGGGCTGTGAGGATGGGACCAGTCAATCAGCCATAGAGGTGCCCAGAGTTTCTAGATGCTGGTTAGGAGACATCAATGGCTCAGCTCCCGAAACACAAATGGGCATGCATGGGACCCCCTGAGGGATGGTATCTCAGAGAAACATGGGGGATTCAATTTGAGTTGGATATGTGAGTTGGGGGATAAAATCCTGTGCACTGCTAAGCTAAGTAAGCCCTCTACAGGGAAATTTGTCTTTAGTTTCAACCTAATGTAAACAAACCTCTCTGCAGAGTAGGATGGGTCTGGGTAGTGTTTAGCCGGTTGAATATCTGCACGAACAACAGAGTAGCAGTCATAAACAGACTGTATGTGATGTATAACATTATTCAAAAGAGCCTCACTCGTAACAAGAGCCTTGGCGCGCTAGAATATACTGCTTGTCATTTGTCTCTTTAGGTCAGTTTTATCCACATAAGTCAAAGGTCTTAGATTGAATATATTGCTGAAAGTGAATCTAGATAGCTCCAACTCATAGTTTTAGTGATTCACTGTCAAAGAGCTGATGATACTGTGATTTTAGAAGTTGCAGCCTTTCATAAACCACAAGCCATGTTTGAGGTCAGCCACTTCCTTCTGTGTTTTCTTAGCATAACCAGATTCCTGTTTCTTTTGCTGCTTAAGACATATTCTTTGTATTTGAATATACCTAGTGCATGATATATTGTCTTCAAAAGTAGAAGCTCATCATCTCTTCAAATTTCTGTGCACCTCCAATGATTTAAACACTTATGATGGCAATTCTGTTGCTTATCCTGGACAGGAGAAGGTGCCTCCTCAGACTGCTTTGCCTTGAGTCTCCTTAGCTGAACCTCAGCTGGGAGAGGGGGCTGGCTTTAACTAGAATGAAGTATTGCACCATCAGACACCATTGCTGGTGCTGTTAGAGTAACCCTCTGAGAGGTCCATGGATCGACTTGGAGGGCCGAGGATGCTCTTTTTCCTTGAATCGATAGCAGTAGAACGACCTTGAGTGCTTTTCAGGCAAAGTATTGTAAAAGATGGGTTGAGATTGTGCCGAAGATCTTGGTGAAGGAACTACATATTAAGCCACAATCTTGGAGGTTAATTTTTTATGAATCAAATTGATGTTAACCTTTCATTCTGAGTGACAGCCTAAAGTTGTTATTGCATCGCAATTAACATTGGGTTTAACGAATAGCACTCGTTACTTAGCATGCGTTTAGTACGCATGCCATTACAACGCGGTCATTAGAATGACCGCGTTGTTAGTTCGCATACCTTTACTACGCAATTCGGAACAACGAATTGCAGTAGGGGGCGCTGGATGTTGGAATAGTATAATTTACTATTCCAACTCCAATCTGTGCGGACACTAAAATCCAACACCTTCTCCCCCCTAACGCAAGTCGTTGTTCCGACTTGCGTAGTAAAGGTTATGCGAACTAACAACGCAGTCGTTGTAATGACCGCGTTGTAATGGCATGCGAAGTATCGCATGCGAAGTAAACGCTGTTTACCGGTTTAACCTATGTTTAAGTGTAAACAATCCAGCCAGATGTAGGGACGGAGGCACGGGAAAATTAAGGCATTCATTTAGAGTGCGGGAGATCTGTCTTAAACTGGCCCGTGTATGGCTGTGTCACTCTTGTGCCCCCCTAAACCCATCACTTGGAGCCAGGACGTCCGGTGAATTTCTAACAGTGTTTTTCGGTTTGTTCTACCATCAGAAGCCCTAGAAACACCACAGTGAAGCTGGTTTTCAGCACTAGGAGGTCGGACTTATATTTCACATCCATGATGCAAGGCATGATGGTCGCAAACCGAAGAAAAAGTAAAATGTTGCTCTGTTTCTTCAATCCTTGTCAGCATTTTCTTCCTTGTGTGGGCGGCTTGTATTTTGTGTTTCTCCTCCCGTGGTGTACCCACTATTTAAGTCTTGGTTAAGCATTCTTCGTTCGTTCAGTTTTGCATTCCCCCAGTAACCCAGCCTCGAAAATTTGTTAATCATGAAGAAGAACTTCACCCATGAAACACCCCCCCCCCCCATATTGGCTTTGCCAGTTCTTGCTTAAATTTTAACTGGCAGGTTTTTACTCACTGCACAATAACTTTATTTTAACAGTCATTGAATTGCAATATAATGTCTTAATAAATAGTGACACAAGATATATTCTGTTCATTATTGGGGGGGAGGGGTGCAAAATGTAAGTAATTTGCTTTTGGGTTATTACGTGACATTTCGGGAAAATGACGCAAAATTACTTGTAAGTGCGTAAAATGCAAATCTTTAATTTCATACAGAAAAAATAAAGTGAAAAACACAATTGCTGCAAAAAACAGCCATTCATTGGTCGCATTTTTACACCAGCGTAATTTAAATTTCGCCTGGGCTTTTTAATTATATCATCCTGCCAACACAGTGGGCATAATACAAAATTCTAGTGGCCGGTGCAAGTTGGTGACAGGCCCAGAGAAATTAACTAATTTATGCCTTCTTCTAGAAATACAAAGAATCTTGTCCATGCCTGTGCCCTGTGTAAGGTGAAGAGTCTTTGTTACACTTGTGGGACAACAGCAGGGAGAAAATTCACACAAATTTTGTTGGCAAATTCCTTTTGCTTTCGTTCTCGTATCATTTTTTACTTCTTTGCCTCTACCAGACAGGTCTGAATGCAATATCCTATTTTCACTGGCTTGCTATAGTAGTTGGAGCTATACATTGCAGTATTGACCTCACAACATAGTTCCACCAGGTTGTTTTGATGGGATGCACTGTACCAATGCCCCATGGCTCTTCAGTGGGGTGTAGCTTGGTTCCAGTGGCACAGTGAGCAAAGGACCCGCGTCTGAGCATACCCTTGGCCACTTAGGACATTACATCAAACACACAGGAGTTGAGGGGAGGAAGCTTGCAATAAATCTAACCACTGGCAATCGCTCAGGGACTTATTGAAAGCCAATAATCAGAACAGAATTCTCTGATTGACTGAATTTTCTGAGTGTTTGTGAACTGTAACAGAATGAATTGGCTATTAAAGGAAAAGCCACATGGTTCACTCAAAGCCTTTGAATATATACATATTTGTTTTAAAAAACTAGGTAGGATTGTATTGAAATGATTCAGAAAATATAACCCTACAAAAACATAGTTGTTGTGACAATTAACCTAAAACCCCCTGAAAAACTCACCAGTTGTGGTACGTTCCTGAACCATCACTGCAGCACATGACCTCACACAAGACATCACAGACAACTTCATAAATGACATAATCAAGACCTCACACATCACATCACTACTGATATCGCTGATACCATCGCTTAAGCTGCTCTACATTGGCCATGTGCAGTGGGCACTAGACTTAGGCATGATGAGCTGGAAATGGGCATATGGCATCTATTCCTCATGCCTCTGAAATGACGGCACCAGGCCATGAGCTAAGCACAAAGGGCACTGGGCACAAAAGACTTTGTGAAAAGTGCATGGCTTTCCACCATGCACTCCATCCACTCATTTGCCCCTGGTGATTTTATACATGGCCTTTAACCATCCGCAGAAAGCACTGGGCAGAGGGCCAGACCTAATGCTATGCCCTGCAGCCTACAGCATTCTTTTCATTCGCTTTACGAACCTCCAAAATTGTTGGTGTACTTTAGCTGTCATTTTAAGTGACAGCTGTAGTTTGAAAGGTTTATCATTACTTTATTTTAAACTCTCCTGTTATTGCCATTAGGGGCCAGACTAAAGAAAGAGACTAGCCTGCATGTGCATGTCTTGCACTGCTTTCCTCACATTTCTTTCTTTTTCTTTTTTTTTTCTCTTTGGGAGATGAGATCCCTCTGTAGCCTCCACCTCCTCTTTGAGTTACTGCTTTAGTGATGTTGCTCAAACATTTGTCAGCTGTACTTTCTGTTTATGGGAGGCTTAGCCTTCTCATGGCCCTGTGAAGGATGTGCTCTCCAGAGAAAATAATGATCCTGTGTACTAACGGAAACCTTGGAGTATTCAAAGATTTCATAAGTTGCTCTTCAAAGCAACTTTTTCTCCCATGCCTTATTTGACATACATATTTTAAGAATTGTACAGTGAAATGCCCCACTTGGTCCAATTTTTAAAACATTTACTTGGGAGAAAAAATGACTCTAATTCCTCTGGAATGTTTCAAGCTTGCTTTCTTGGTCCATTATGAGTCTGCCATTGTGTGCCACACCTATTTTTCCAGCCACCACTGGTTGGGAGGTAAAAGTGTGGACTTTGCTTTGGCTTGGAGGTGGGTTGATTTGAGAAGGTTAGTGACTCAAGGAAAAGTTACTTACCTTCAGTAACAAGTATCAATATTTCTGGAACATGCATAATCTTCCAGCAGATTCCTAATCTTATGACTATCCTTACAGGCATCAAATTGTTCCAGAAAGTGTTTCCCTTACAATAGCTCCCCAGCACCTCCAGGTGGCACCATATGGCTTAGTCACAACTCCATTCACTGGACACACTCACATTGGCATATACTAGGTGCTAAATGGCATGTTGGTGTCAGTACCTGTTGCATTTTCATCCGTCATTGAGGCGTTTGGTGGGGAACCAAGGGATCATTAAGAACAACAACACATAACATGTTTGCGTACCTTGGGACCTTCTGATACACGGCACTAGCTCATCGAGGAGGAGAGAGGACAAAGAGTCATCAAAGTCATCATTTGCTCTGCGAACTTCACTGGCTGCCCATAGACTTTCAGTTTAAAGCTCTGTGCTACATGTACAGGGCTAGATCAGGCTCTGGTCCCCAATTCATTCAGGATCTGGTGTAACCTTATCAGCCCACACACATGCTCCGGTCATCTTCCCAGTCCCTGTGCAAAGTGCCAAGAATTCTTCGAGCACACATGGGGGGTCGCTCTTTCTTTTATCTGGGTCCAAAGCTGTGGAACAATCTACCGGAGTCCTTGCGGAATTGCCCTTCTCTTACGGCATTCCGCAAGGGTTTGAAGACTTAGCTGTTTTAGTTTAGGGGCCGCAATCTCTACTTGGACCTAGTGCCCGGGAAACACTTTGGGGTATCTGTGCGCTTTATAAGACACAAATAATAATAGTAATAATAATAATAATCATAATAATAATAATAATGGTAAGAACATTTTTCTTATGATGGAAGTAACTACCCAGATTCCTCATATTATGAATGAGCCCTAAAGCAAAACTTCCCTGGAAGTTGGATTGAGTAGTGCCGCTTAACTAAGAAAGTCTTGTAAGACAATATGGCCTTTACAAACAATCCGTCACTGTGTACTTGTTTGTGAGGCAGTAGTGCTTAACAAAAGTATGCAAAGATGACCACATAGTCGCCTGGCACATGTCAGCCAAAAAGAAGTTGTGCGGGCCATTGAAGGAGCCATGGCCCTATTGGCGTGAGCATGGATGTCCTCCAAAGGATCTTACTTGGCTAGGGTGTAGCAAACCTTGCTAAAGGGATGACCCAACACGATATGGTGTGTTTGATCACTGCCTTGCCCTTCTTTGCTCTGACAATATCCACAAAGAGCTGATCAACCACTCTGTCCTGTTGAGTGCAATCGAGGTAATAGGATACCACATGCCTGGTGTCTTCCTTGGTTTAGTGGCGCAGAGGGAAGAAAGCTGGTAAAGTAGTAGACTTGCCCATATGAAAGTCAGATACCCTAGCTATGGAAGATGGTGGTGTAAGTTGAAGTTAGAGAGCTTTTGAAGCAGTAGAGCTGGCAGAGGATGACGGTTACTGGATGTGCTACTGCTGCTGGTACTGGTCAACTAGCGTCAGCCCTGCCATGAAAGGATTGGTGCCTTTGTTTGGGGCGTCTGGTTTTGTTGAGAAGGTTGTCTCTGCCCGGACTGCATTTCCCTGAATCGCCTTAACATTTCCTGTACTATGGTGAAAAGGTCTTGTGCGAGGCCCAGTGAGTAAGCCGCAGTTTGACTGTTCTTGAAGCCTTCCATGGATGAGTCGCCCCTGTGTGTAGGACTTAATGAAGAGAATGATGAATGTTTATGACTTCTTCTGGCCTAATGCTGTGTGCCACTTTTTTACATGAACAATGTGGTTTGCACGCCTCATGTGCAAATAGCCGTCTGCAACATTCAATGGAAATCTCCTGGAACACACAAGGACAGCTGGCAAGTAGATTCATGCACTATATGTTCTTTGTGTGCTAGAAATTGGCGCACATTACTGCTTTGTCTCCTCCCTGAGTAACCGTGAGTCAGCAATGGTGCTGCTTTGCCAAAACAAGTAAGGCTAACAAAAGAAAATCTCTTGACAAACAGTCTCATGGTTAAAGGAGCAAAAGCATGGCAAGCAACCACGAGAGATCACCTGAGGTAAGCAACAGAAGTAGAATGAAGCTTTGGTAAACTGAAGGTAAATGTAGTGATGCACTGAGAGCTAAAGGCAGACCTCATATGCCATCGCGCACACTAGTGCAGTGATCTCCAAGAGAGGGTCTGGACGGTCTTCCTCCCCAAAAATTTAAATAGGCACCTAACAGCACATTTTTCCAAATATGCTAACTAAAAGCTGCAGATTCTTAAGTCCTTACTTAATACAAAGTCATTGAAATTTGCATAATTTTTCCACAGTAGTAAATCATTATGTGCCTATAAAACAAGCATTGGCAAAGCCAATAGGTCTTGCCTATGCAAGAGCTATTGCTTTGCCAATGCGTTTTAGCCATGTTTGACACCAGCATGGCTGGTCTCAGCAAGGCTAAAAGTTAATGGCGTAGAGTGGAGTGTTGAAAGTGGAGTAGAGTGTTGAAGGGTGGAGTGCAGGAGCGGGCCGTGCAGGTAAGAGCGGTGGAGCGGGGTGGGGAGGGAGTCGACAGACGACGACGAGGAAAAATTACATTTAAAAAAAAGAAAACCACTTACAATGCAGCGAGTAGCAAGTGGTTTTCTTTTTTTTAAATTAAATTTTCCCTTGTTGTCATCTGTCGACTCCCTTCCCACCCCGACCCATCGCTCTTACCTGCATGGGCTGCTCCTGGTGGAGTGTCATGGATTGGAGTGTTGTGGAGTGGAGTAGATTGGAGGTGTGTAGAGTGGAGGGGCATAGAGTGGAATAAAGTGTCGTAGAGTGGCGTAGAGTAGAGTGGCCTGGAGTGAAGTAGAATGGCATAAAGTAGTAGAGTCGCAGAGTGGAGTACAGTCACAGAGTGGAGTGGAGTCATAGAGTGGGGTGGCATAGAGTTGAGTGGAGTAGAGTAGAGAGGCCTAGAGTGGAGTAGCGTAGAGCGTATTGTGGCATAGAGTGGAGTAGAGTGTCATAAGTGTAGTGTAGTAGAGGGGCATAGAGTGGAGTAGAATGGAGTGGCGTAAAGTGGGGCAAAGTAGAATGTCATAGAATGGAGGGGCATAAAGTTGAGAGGCAATGAGTGGAGTAAAGTGTTGTGGAGTAAAGAGTGGAGTAGAGTGGAGTAGAGTGGAGTGGAGTGGAGTGGTGTAGAGTGGAGTGGAGTGGTGTAGAGTGGAGTGGCATGGTGTTTAGTGGAGTAAAGTGTCATAGATTGGAGTGGCATGGTGTGGAGTGGCATAGAGTGGAGTAAAGTGGCATAGAGTGTCATAGAGTGTCGTGGAGTGTTGTAGAGTGGAGTAGAGTGGTCTAGAGTGAAGTGGCATTGAGTGGCGTAGAGTAGATTAAGTGGGGTGGAATAGAGTGTGGTTGAGTAGAGAGACGTGGCGTAGAGTGGAGTAAAGTATTGTAGAGTGGAGTAGAGTGTTGTATAGTGTTGTAGAGTGGAGTGGCATAGTTTGGAATATGCATGGTGTGGTAGTACACTGCCATTACAGACAACACATTTTCAATTGAAATGACCATTACATTTGCACAAACAGTTTTACTGATAAAACTATACAGTGCACAAACGTTAATGTGTGTAAATGGGATCACCTAGTGTACTGATTTGTTTTGATTGTATTCAATATTTGTTTCCACCACGCTTCAGAATGACAAAAAATTTGCTTTCCTAATGCTGATATATTCTGAAATATTTGCACAGTTCATTTACAGAAATTTTAAATGTTGTTGTGTGTTAGAAAATACCTTTTCTTTCCCAGTACAGGTAACATTGTCACATAAATCCTATCACTTTGAAGTCAGAGAAAGAAAAGTAAACACCAAGCTCCCTCAGAAGACAGAGCCTGACATTGACCTTTGTCTCTTTGAACGCACAGCAAATGTGACAGGATCAAAATTTAAAGGTATGTTTACAGAAAGCGGGGACTCGTGGAAGAATATGGTGAACAAGATTTGCTCCCCTGGAGGAACGAAGACATTTTGGACAGCCTAAAATAAATCAAGCTAGCAAATAGAAAGCCTGAAAATGTGAGTTACAAACCACACAGCCAATGGTAAGCAATAGGTGGAATGCATTCCCAGGAAAGCTTCAGAATGCCCACAAGAAGTCTTTTTTGCAACCAGACAGCTGCACTGCATGGTAGGCTTCGACCTAAAACCATGCTTATCCTTTAGGGCTGCTTTGTGAGGGACAGAGAAACCTCTGAAAGAAGCCACCACTAAATCAGCCTCTGTGTGGACAGATAAGCTCCAGTTAAAACAAAATAATTACTCTGATATGATGCGACACAACTGAGACACCTCGTAGGAGAGGAAAACTCACAGTTATGCATTCAGGAATTCTGCATTTAGAATATGCCCCCAGAACCGTAGCCTCGGGGGCTGGGGCTTAAGAGCCAGGTCAGCCTAGTGTGTATTTATTTTTGCCCCCCCAAACAGGCAGGCCGGAAGGTCAATACTATGAAATTAAATGTTCTGGGGATTCCAAACACGATTCAAATGAAATGAAAGTTTAAGTGCGGCAGCTGCGTTTCACTATAAAACAAAATAAACCATTTCCAAACAAGCTAAAATGTTCTTTCCTTTTAGCGAGGATGAGACAGGAGCTGACCTGGTTAAGCAAACAGTAATGCTGCAACGTCTAATGTATGCTTCTGTTACCTGCATGGAAACAATATCCAAAATGTCTTCCATGCTAGCTACCGAGCATTTTTGTAATAATTCTACTTTTGTTTTTCAGATTTTGGGCTCTTTAGCTCCAGCTGAAATGTGCTATAAGGTATAATGAGTCGTATATCTGAGCAGCATTATCTTCAGATCTGAGGGATTAAGTGGTCTATCTTTTATACATATTTTTGTTGTTTAAGCACGTGCTATAATTCCCCTAGCATTAGCCAGTGTCACGGTGTAGAGTGGTGATATATGGTGAGACGCACGTGATAGTTAGTGGTGGTGGTCAGGGCCGGCGCTAGGCATGGGCAGTGTGGGCAACTGCCCAGCCGACCAACATGGGGCCCCGCACCTCTAAGACTGTGATGTAGCGCTGCGAGGCCCAAGACCTCGCAATCATGTGCAGGTCTGGAAATAATAAGTGAAGGCTACACTTCTCTGGGCCTCGCCACATTGTGCCATGACTGCGAGATACAGGGAAGGGGCGCCTCATCCCCTGGGCCTCGCAGCTCTACGCCGTAAGTGCGATGCTCAGGGAACAAAGGGCCTCTCCCAGGCTAATCACGGCCTGTAATTGGGGATCCAGTCTCGTGCTGCCCAAACAAAGGCACTGAAGGACACCCCATATCCCGCACGTTTAACCCTTCAAATGAAAGCAACTCTCTTCTAGCTCTTGATGAGCTGTGAAAGAGATGCTTGTGGAAGGCAGACAGGGAGGCGTTGCAGCACACCAGGGGTCCTGCACAAAGCAGCTTCAGTAGAGCCTTCAGCTACTAAGATGCAAACATACTTAAATGAGTATGTGAAACCTATTCCCAAGACCTGTACTGAGCGTATGCCCTGTATTGTTATTTCAAAGTGCAGGGCCTGAATGTGTCATGTCTATGCAATTTAGAGGGGCCTCGCACATTCCCTTTCTGCCCAGGGTCCCAAAAATCATAGAACCGGCCCTGGTGGTGGTTATAACCGTGTGTTTGTTTAGTACACGGCGGAGGTTCTTTTTGGGACATCGGTGAGTACACCTTGGTACACATATGTGGTATGGTTATTTTCATCAATTGATTTTTTTATCTGTTTGAGCCCATTGGGTTTCATTTTTGTTTTTGTGCTTAAAGGTTTGCCACCCCTTCTCTGGTGTCCCAAGATTTTAGCTTTGGGGATTGAATATTCGGTGCCCTGAGAAAGGTTGACGTGTTGTACCGAAAGGCGCGTTGGCACCCTAAAGGTGGCCTGACAAACAATTGATACCTGAAGGCGTTCTCACAGATATTAATGAGCACAGTATTATGATATTGGCACTAAAAGGTGCTTTGACAGATATCAAAATTCGCAGTATTTCTCTGTTATTGTATATCTGATTATGTTATAAAGTACCTTGAATGGCATTCAGTAAAGGAGAAAGGTCGAGATATTTGTCCATAATATTGGCATGTGATGGAGTCTAAAGAGATCGCTGTCTAATCTTATGTTCAGACCTTTCGGGTGTTGACTTTGTTTCTCTTTAAATAGTTGCGATGTGAGTGATGGTGATATGAATGTGAGAGAATGTTCGTGAGGGGGGACTGTTGATTGGTAGGCATAGAGGGGTTGGCGTTTATTTTTGTGTAGCGTATGTCCCCACATATGTCTGCTGTATTATGATATAAAAGACCTCATTGGAGACTCCCCCTGTGAATCAGTACGACTGACCCCCCCGGAGGGACCATTGTCGTGCACTACGACGGGAGGTTTGCCGCCAACCTATGCCTGGTGAGGGGTTCCCCGCCCCGACTTACCACCGAGCATACACGCGCAGGAGCTAACCAGAGATAGGAAAACCGAAAGGCCGCGTGGGATTGTCTCCCCCACAGGCAGGCAGCGGTGATTACTACCGAGCAATCACATCAAAACTATGCAGGAAAACTTAGGCCCCAAAATGACGGGGGGCAGAGGACCGCACAATGCGCACCAAACTAAAATTGACAAATATGCATGGACTAAAGAGCAATAAGATTCGGCTGATCCGTTAACTAATCAGGCTGAAGATCGCACCTCGGCAGAGACGAAAGAAATCACCTTGCAAGATATCATGTCCACACTGAATAGGATGCACACATCCCTAGAAATGCGCATAGACTCCGTCTCCGTAGAGATCTCACTGGTCTGAGCTTATCTAAAAAACATGAGCGCTAGAGTAGCGGAGGTGGAGACCACAACGGTTGCCCTCCGTGAAGACTCAGACAACTTCAAAAGCCAAATTAGACAGCTACAGGAAGTGAGCAAGACACTAACCGCTAAGCTGGATGATTATGAAGGCCGCTCAAGGCGCAACAACGTGAGGATTATTGGAGTCCCGGAAAAAGCAGAGGGACCTGCAACTGACCTGTTTGTGGAGGACCTCATCCAAAGTCACCTGCAGCCAAGGGGATTATCCATAACTTTTCGGTGGTAAGGGCCCACCGTGTGCCAGTAGGCAGACCCAAACCAGAAGCCCCCCCGAGGCCGATCCTGGCTCGAATCTTCAATTTCCGAGACCGGGACATAATCTTGCAAACGGCCCGAGCTGCCCGGCTGCTGCGCTACGCCCAAAGTACAATAACTTTCTTTCCAGATTATACAGCGGCAGTGACAAAACAAAGGCCAGTTTTTTTTAGATAAAACAGGAACCGAGGAAGCGCGAACTCAAATACTCCATGATGTTCCCCGCAAAACTCAGAGTCGAGGCTGAGGGGAAGGCATGGTTTTTCGTAACACCAGAGGTGGCTCGAGAATGGCTTGAAGGATGGCGCCAAGTCACAAATCAAGGCACAAATGGGAGAAAATACAACAGACACCCATCAACAGGAAACCCAGTCGAAGGTCGAGGAGACAGCCGCTGTGAACGCTACAGATGACCCTGTGAATTCCACTGGATAGCACTCCTCGATGTTAGCAGGATAGACACGAGCCCCCAGAGGTGACGGATCTCACAAGACCACAGTATTAATAAACCACCAAAAGAGTGGAAACTTATTCCGAAGGGAACTGGAACAGACCATGCAAACATGGAGGACTGGCACCGCTCCAGATTCCTTAACGGAAGAGCCCCGGATTGAATAACTGAACGCTAGCTGTTTTTCTATCTTTTTCCTATCTGTATCCTTTTACTTAGAAATGGAAGTGCGACACCGCTTGAATATACCTTCGAAATTGGAATGGACATGGGGAGATAACGGGAATGCTTCCCCCACAGAGGTACCGGGGAGGGGGTGACAGGCACTCTGCATTGTTGGGGAGGCAGGTAGTTTTAAATCCATCATGCAGGGAGGCGGGGAGAGAAGGGGGGTAGAGGTAGATAGTAATTGTATTCATAGTTATAGTAGTTCGACGTTGTTAGTAGTAGAACACGGCAGGCATCACTTGGCAACACGGATCTCACACCCTGACAACTCCATAAACACCGAGGAAATAGGGGACACATACGACCATACCATTTGATCACACTCCCCCCGCAACCATGCACCACCCTCTAGGTAAAATTCACCTACAGCTCCTTTCCTGGAATGTGAATGGGGTGAAGGACAAATTGAAGAGAGGGCTAGTTCTACAATACATAAAACGACAAACACCAGATGTGGCCCTACTCCAAGAGACCCCCTGGTGGGTACTTCATGTAAGGCTTTTGATAGATGGGGCTTTAAATTAGTGGTACACTCTGGTTTTACATCTGGTTCAAGAGGGGTAGGAATCCTTGTTAGGAAACAATTTCCCCTGATCGTGCAGCAGACGTGGACGGATGACCAAGGGTGATTCCCGGCAGTATCAGGCCACTGGGAGGGGTGACCAATCAATATAGTAACAGTCTAAATCCCCCCGGCACTTCACACGATAGCTTTGCCTGCACTGAGTACTTTCCTGCTCAAACTACCGGAGGGCGAGTTGATAGTTGGGGGAGACTTCAATACAACCCTGAGTGACCCGATAGATCGACTGCCCCCCAGAAAGCAACACCAAACCACATCCCGGTTTGCCGACTTCTTGGAGGCCATGGGACTCGCAGATGTTTGGCGTACCAAATACCCACAACTTCGTCAATATACATTTCACGCAGGAGCACACAACAGCTTATCACGAATAGATTTTGTGCTCACGTTAGAAGACAAAGTGGCTAGGTTCAATGATACACGACATCTGGCGAGGGTCATCTCTGATCATTCCCCCAACTTTGCCAAATACGCCCTGGATGCCCCAAATCAACGCCGCATATTTCCCATATACCCAGGGTACCTGAATAACCCCAAGATCTGGAAGGGCCTCTTCGCGGCCACACAACACTATTTCGAAGAAAATGAACACTCAATCACTTCCCCAATCACCCTATGGGAAGCTTACAAGCCAGTCATCAGGGGACACGCAATCTCCCTTATTTCAGGCCACAAAAAAGAGAAGACACGAGCAACAGAGGCTTTGAAACAGGAGGTGCGTGATTTAGAAGCCATACACTCCCAAGACCCCCCTGATTTTAACACAAACCGACTAAACACAAAAAAACAGGAATACAAGGAACACATGTGGGAGGGACCCAGGGTCAAACTGTCATCCACCCGTCACAAGATTTATGAAGTAGGGGAAAAGGCAGGCAAACTCCTTGCTTGGTTGGATAGACGGGAGCTGGCTGACAGATGGGTGGATGGGCTCCAAACCGACACAGGGGATCTAGTTACGGACCCACAACACATAGTAGAAGCATTCGCACAGCACTACGCCAAAATCTATACCCCAGTAGCCACTGCAACAATAAACGATACAGCCGAATTCCTTAGAGATATTCGCACAGCCACACTCACGGTGATCTCACAGAAGATGAAATAGTAACAGCTATAGGCGGTATACAGTAAGGAAAGGCCGTGGGACCGAACGGCATCCCAATCGAACTGTATAAAAAGGCAGCAACAAAGTTAACACCACACCTAATAGGAATGTATCAGGCTAGCTTGGAGGAAGGGGAGCTCCCCAGAGACCAACGTATGGCAACAATAGTAGCAATCCGTAAATCGGGCAAACCAGCCCAGGAGTGTGCCTCTTACCGCCCCATCTCTCTGCTTAATGCAGAAGCTAAGATTTTGGCAAAAACACTCGCAAATAGGCTGGCCCCGTATCTTAACAAGTTAGTGCACCCAGACCAATCCAGCTTTATGCAGGACAGAAACACAGCTCTTAATCTGAGTCGCCTACATGGAGTATTAGGTCGTAGACACACTATCCGGGAGGAAGCAGCCATCCTTTCCCTAGATGCCCCCATGGTCTTCGACACGATCTAATGGCCATTCCTTTTTGCAGTCCTAGAACACATGGGGCTAGGCCCCAAATTCAGGTCTTGGGTTCGGCTGCTGTACACAAAGCCACTAGCACAAGTAGTGGTGAATGCCAGACTGTCCAAAGCATTTACCCTGGGGCGAGGGACAAGACAGGAATGTCCCCTATCCCCAATCCTCTTCGCCCTAGTATTGGAACCGCTTGCAGCATGGGTGAGAGGAGACCCCCTTATCCGGGGACCCCGATGGGCGGAGGAGTTGGAGGACCGGATATCATTATGTGCGGATGACATTCTGCTATACATGGCCTCACTGACGCGCTCCCTGGCCAGAATACTGAACATCTTCGCAAATTTTGGGAAGTGTTCTGGATACACAATAAATTGGAACAATCAATTCTGTATGTCCTCAACGGCCCTCCCCCAAAAATGCCCCGGGGTTGTGAGGTGAGAGTGGTGAAGGATGGCTTCTGATATCTGGGGCTTTTCATTACAGCAAATTCGGAAGAATACATGAACAGGAACCTTCAAGAACCCATGAGACGTTTACGAAGGGAAGTCAAACACTGGCAGTCTCTCCCTTTAACGCTACTAGGGAGCGCAGCACTCTTTAAAATGATGGCATTACCTAGATTTATATACGCCCTCCAGAACACACCATTCCAGGTTCCCCAAACATATTTCAGGGCAATAGAGGCTGAAGTGCGTAGCCTGCTATGGGACGGAAAGCCACCCCGCATAGCTACGAACAATTTGATCAGATCAGATTGTGGAGAGGTGTGGTGCAGCGGCCAGGGCAGCTGACTTCGGAGCACAGGGTTCACGGTTCGATCCCCGGCTCCGGCGGCAGCTCAGCTCAGCACCATGTGACTCTGGGCAATAGCTCACTTAATTTCCACTACGGCCCCCAGCTCCTTGAGACCCGTAAGGGTGAGTAGCTGCGCTATATAAAAACGGACTTACATTTACTTACTTACTTACTTACATATCAGAGGATGGTACGATGGCGGTATAGCACTCCCACATATACAGGCGTATTATTGGGCTTCACAGCTCATAGTCCTTAACCAATGGATTCACTCCCCTCAGACTGAACCCGCATTCCGGATGGATCGATACGTCCTGGGAGAGGGAGGGGTCATGCGAGCACTCTACAACAAAACAAACATTGCATGTCTCAGCCCAACGGTCCATATATGGCACACAATGCTTAAGAAACTGGGTTGGCACAACGAAATAACACAGTTCACCCCACTTTGGGAGACCAAGAAACTGGGTAGACAGATTAGCTGCAAAGGTTTCCAAAAATGGGACCTAATAGGAATATCAAAGGTGGGAGATCTTTGGGACAAGGGGAAAGTTATCTCGTTTACACGGCTACAACAACAATATAATATGGCCCCAACGGAAACGTTCCGTTATCTACAAATTAGACATGCACTCATGGCCACTCTCCCGGCAGACACAATCCTCCCAGAGGCATCACCACTGGATGACAGGTTACTTACAGACCGGATCGACCGGAAGGCAATCTCCCTAACCTATCAGAAGTTAATCAATAACTCCACAGACCCTACGCTGGGCCTTCGTGAGAAATGGCAAAAAGACATAGGGGAAATAGATGACACCGACTGGCAGGAAGCACTGGAATCCCCACGGGAGGTGGCAATAGCCTCCAGATTGCGACTGGTACAACTTAAAGTGCTCCACAGAACATACTTATCTAGGGCAACATTAGTCAAAATAGGGAGCGTCGACACCCAACTCTGTCTGCACAGGTGTGGGGGAACAGGCACATTCTATAACACTCTATAGGAGTGTCCGTAAATTAGAAACTACTGGGGAACAATCATGAAGACAATTACACAAATCAGCGGGCCCCTGTACCACCTGAACCCAAAAGATGTCTTCTCAACATATGGAAGGCCACAGACCTCAATCGTAAAACCCAAGACTGGGCAACACTGGGTATGATGATCGCGAAACGCAATATTGCTAAACACTGGGGAGCGCAAAATACACTAACATATACTGAATGGTGCAAAGATATGGACTGGGTCATGGTAGCCGAAAAGGCGGTATACGTAAATAGGGGATGCCCCAAGAAGTGGGAGCAGGTGTGGGGAGGGTGAAATACGTACAGAGGGAATATTTGTACCTTGCCACCTCGGGGATTGTTATCGGAGGAAAGCTGAATGATACATCAAGACATGAAAAGGACTGCAGTCTATAAACAAAGCTGCCTATGTATAACAGACGAAATGGTCATGGTCTAAGATGTCATGTTGATGTAGTTATGTACATGATTGCTTATAATGTGATGATAGCCTGCGATATGTTCAATAAAGAGTTTTTTAAAAAAAATCCTGTTTCTTAACTTTTGTTTGGAAAGTATGTGGCAGAGGGAGTCGTCTAAAGTTACCAATATTGCCCACACATTGGTGCTAACTTTAGAGGGTATTTGGAAAGGGTGACGAATTCTGAACGTATATTTGTATTGACGTGTTTTCGTCCAAAAATACAATCAACTGAGGGCTGTTTTAGTATAATCTCTTTTTGAAACAGGTTTTAACGATTAGGAGAAGGATGTATTTTATTGAGTGAAGCTACTTTCTACCATTTTATTATTTTAAATATGATGTGTTCTATCATTGGTATACTTTCGTATTTAAAGTGCTTTATGCGGGAATTATATGGTCATGTTATATGGTGTGTTTGACACCATATAACATGACCATATAATTCCTGCATAAAATATTGATGCATAGTTATCTTTTATGGTTTGAAAAATAATCGAATAAAGATTTATTGATGATGATGACACCATGGCTTCAACCACCTCGAAGAAAAACCTGTGACAATTCACCCATTTCTGGAAGACTTGGTGGGATTACTCATGTTGATTATGCTTTATACGAATGTACAAATGAATACACATTTGAGTACTGCAGATGTACCTCCACACGAGGGGGAACATTTCCATTATATCTGTATGGCACATTTTTCTAATGCGATGGGTGTTTTCTCCAAGCACTTTAGGGCTGTCATGGTTTACTAAGAGTACTTGCATGCAGAAGATGCTGTAAAAATGATGGTGATCTGGAACCCCTAAATTTGGCAACAGGTACATCACCATTTTCGTCTCTGTCTTCACCATAAATATGCCATCACCCATGGCAGTGTTTGCACTGGCACCACTGTCCGGGAGGCCGACATATATATATATATATTATGATGGGGAAATGCAGAGTAGTGCAGGCAGGACTTACACCATTTTTGGTAGAAATCCTATGACCGGCCTCCTTGAAATCGGACCTTAAATGTTACGTTTGCCAACAGCCTCACAAATCTGGTCCTGAGACAGTCAGAGTCAGCGATAGCATAGCCAGAAATGGTTGTGGGTCGTGCAATTTTAGACAATGTGCAGAAGCGTGGTTTGGTGCATGTTGGTAGGCACCATGTTGCAGGCAAGTTGGATTATGGGCTATCAAATAACTATAAGCAGGTGAGTTTGGTACTGACTTGGATGAGATTCATGTGGATGAGTGGATTTAGCCATGGATATTTGTGTAAATGCCATGCAATTGTACAACTTACACACCAAGCTAGTCAGATGGTGTTAGCTTATGAATGAATCAAGTATGCAAAAAGTACCTGTCCATTATGCTATTTCCGTTCCTAGTACCCTGCTGCTAGAATTTCCACATCTGCTTGCTTTTATGATTAACCCTACAATCGAATTATGCGGTAACAGGAGACCAAATTTTTCGTTTACTAAATTATGTGTCAATGTGGCAGCATGCCAGAAAATTATAAATCTCCTACATCAATTGTGTGGGTGGATTGTTCTTTTAAGTGCTATCTGTTTATTCTAAAAGTTACAAGTGTCCACGGGACTTGATGGTAATCTGCAGTTGGGGTAAATAATGTGGAGTATTTTTTAAGTAAATGTATTCTTCGAATGGACGTCCAAGTTGTCAACCTGCATTAAACAGTGTGATCACATCTGACTGGTTTAATGTTCTGTAACGCGGCAACTCTGCCGCTGCTTCAGCCCAGGTACTACAGAAATGCTGCCAGCAGCGCCTGCTTCCCTGTGCACGTGCAGTGAGCCCAGCCCTCCACTCCTGGCACCCGAGCACACACCGAATGAATCACCAGCCCCAGGCTCCACACAGGCAGGGAACGCCCACACGTGGACTCACACAGTGAGTAGCTCTCCACCGGCAGGGATTCCTCGGTGCCAGACGCCGCCGTGCATCGCGCAGCTCACCCCTAAGTGCAATGGCCTGCAAGACCATCGCTGTCTTCGGAGCAACAGGTAAGACGCAGCAGCGACCACGAGCTCTCCGGGTCACCCGCTCAAGGTGGGCGACGCAGCACCTGGGAACAGCACAAGACAATGTAAACTGAATATAACCTTTTACAGGTTTCGCTTTTGCGTGTCATGTGGTAGTTCTGGGCTTTGGCTTGGCGGTGGCAGGCTGCAGTGCTAGTCATGCATCGTTGCAGCCTTGATGATTAGATGCGAGTCAGAACTACTGTGAACAAAACGAAAGCGATGGACACAGTCTGATTCTGGGGCTCTGGAGTGGAATTCCCACTGTGTACTGTTGTTCACGTGCACTCTGCATGCTGTTGCAGTGGTTTCGTTGCTGGCCTGTTCAACGCGAGGTGTTCACAGTACTACTGTACATGAACTGGTGTTACCGAGACACTGCCTGGTGGCGCTAGTTTATAAGACCTGCCACGAGGTAAGGAGCAGGGCACAAGTGCTAAAAAAAGAAGTGGGGGGACTAACCTAGTTAATCAGTATGCAAGTGGCATCGCAGCGCGTGACATCACAGCGCGTGACATCACAGCACGTGACATCACAGGAACTGGCATCACAAGAAGTGACATCAGATCTTAAGCCCTCACATATATGCTTAGCAGGTGTATCATGAGTACATTTGAGCACATTTCGAGTATACTTGCAAACCCTCCTGATTTAGGCAGAAGATTCACACTTTTGTACGCTACACATAAAACAATGTTACCTTTTATCAGCGTTAAGTTTTCTCTCGCCATAGTGCTTTAAAAGAAATAGTGATATTTAAATTATTACAACGCCTCCTCAGGAGTAGCAAGCGTTATACCCTGTGAAAAAAGTGGGGGGACGCCGTCCACCCGCGTGTACCCCCGACTCGTGCCCTGGTAAGGAGATATTATTGATGATGTCTGAATCACCTTGCCATGTTCTGTCGGTACTGTTGACTGAGCTTCTAAAGCTTGTACTGGTAGCACGGATACTTTAACAGTATCTAGTGGGATACCACGGGGTTTATTGATGGCGTTTGCAATGGTGACTACTGAGAAACCAAGGCATTCGTTATAGTACTGGCACCAATGGTAACTTAGTTAAAAGCCTTGCAGTGGTAGCACTAACACCGATGTTAACTGAGTTAAAAGCCTTGCACTGGTGGTACTGCCACCAAAGTTAACTAAGCTAAAAGCCTCGCAGTGGTGGTACTGGCACCGATGGTAACTTAGTTAAACGCCTTGTATTGTATTGTATTGTAATTGCATTTATATAGCGCTTACTACCCCTCACGAGGCGTCAAAGCGCCTTTTCGGCGAGCAGCATGCTACTCCGGAACCCATAAAGGATTACTGTTGAGTTAGTACAGTGAAATATGAAAGTAATTTGAGTGGTGGATAGGTTAGTCAGTTATTTGGATTCAGAAAGATAGCGGGGGATAGAGGAGGGAAAAAGGTTTGCATTTATATAGCGCTTGTTACCCCTGTTGGGGTGTTAAAGCGCTTTTTTTCGGCGAGTAGCACGCTACTCCGGAACCCATAAAGGATTAGTGGTGAATTAGTATAGTGAAATATGAAAGTAGTTGGAGTGGTGGATATTAGTCAGTTATTTGGATTGAGAAGGATAGCGGAGGGATAGAAGAGGGAAAAAAAGTTAGCATTTATATAGCGCTTGTTACCCCTAATGGGGTGTTGACTGTTGAAGCACTTTCTTGGCGAGTAGCACGCTACTCCGGAACCCATAAGGATTAGTTGTGAATTAGTAAAGTGAAATATGAAAGTAATTTGAGTGGTGGATAGGTTAGCCAGTTATTTGGATTCAGAAAGATAGCGGAGGCATAGAAGAGGGAAAAAGGTTTCCATTTATATAGCGCTTATTACCCCTGATGGGGTGTTAAAGTGCTTTTTTCGACGAGTAGCACGCTACTCTGGAACCCATAAAGGATTAGTGGTGAATTAGTATAGTGAAATATGAAAGTAGTTTGAGTGGTGGATATTAGTCAGTTATTTGGATTGAGAAGGATAGCGGAGGGATAGAAGAGGGAAAAAAGGTTTGCATTTATGTAGCGCTTGTTACCCCTAATGGGGTGTTGAAGCACTTTCTTGGCGAGTAGCATGCTACTCCGGAACCCATAAGGATTAGTGGTGAATTAGTATAGTGAAATATGAAAGTAATTTGAGTGGTGGATATTAATCAGTTATTTGGATTGAGAAGGATAGTGGAGGGATAGAAGAGGGAAAAGGTTTGCATTTATATAGCGCTTGTTACTGCTGATGGGGTGTTGAAGCGCTATAAGCACCGTTGTTAACTTAGTTAAAAGCCTTTCACTGGTGCTACTGGTACCGATGTTAACTAAGTTAAAAGCCTTGCACTGGTGCTACTGGTACCGATGTTAACTAAGTTAAATGCCTTGCACTGGCGGTACTGGCACTGATGTTAACTAAGTTAAAAGCCTTGCACTGGTGGTACTGGCACCGATGTTAACTAAGCTACAAGCCTCGCACTGGTAGTACTGGCACCAGTGGCGGCTCGCAGAGGGAGTGCTGTGGGGCGGGAGAGGGACAGGGTGGAGGGGTAGTGGAGTCGGACATACGACGGCCAGGTGTAAAGTAAGTAAATAAATAAATACAACTATTTACCTTGCGCTCGCTGCATCGCCGAGTTGGCGATGCAGCGAGCTCAAGGTAAATAGTTTTATTTATTTATTTACTTACTTTACTCCTGGCCGTCGTATGTCCAACTCCACTACCACCCCACACTGACCCTCCCTCCCTCGCCCCGCCCCGCCCCGCCCCACCTACCCGCAGCACTCCCTCTGCGAGCCGCCACTGACTGGCACCAATGTTAACTAAGTTAAAAGCCTTGCACTGGTGGTATTGGCACAGATGTTAACTAAGTTAAAAGCCTCGCAGTGGTAGTACTGGCACCAATGCTAACTTAGTAAAAAGCCTTCCAGTGGCAGTACTGGCACTGATGGATTACTCAATGCTTGTCTAAAATCTAGCATATCACATCAAAATTGCATTAGAAATAAAACTACATTTTTAACAGCTCCAAACTTACCATTAAGATATTATTTTTTATTTGTGAATAAAACAAAACATTTCATATTTGTGTATTGTTTCATGTAGGTTTGTATCTGTGTATAGTTTTCTTGTTCAAATAGTAGACATTGCTTAGGCGGGTGTCTGCGGCTTCTAGTATGGATTAAGAATCACTGTTCTATTGCACTGGTACGGGCAGTGGCTACATTACTGAGGCTTGAACTTGTGGTACTGACACTGATAGGATCTAACTCATTAAGCCTTGCACCTTGTCACTGGTACACTGATGGGGACTGGGCTACTAAGGTGCGTACTTGTGGTACTAGCATTGATAGCACTTGAGTTACTTAGGCTTGCACTACAACATCACAACACTGGTACATTGTGCACTAGTCGTGCTGACAAAGATATTGACTCGGTTACTATAGGTTGTGTTGGTGACACTGCTTCTTTTGGTAAGTCACTAATCACTGCACTGCTGGTGTTGCCACAAATGACTGCATGAGTGAGGTTGTTTCTGGCTGCACTGACACAGAAGGTGGCTCAGCAGGGACTCTGCTACTTGCATTCATTTTGAGTTTTCTAAGACTGTATATAATCCTAATTAAACTTCAGGCAACAGCAGAAAGGGTCACCCATCTAACCCTCTCAACCTTCAGTGCTCCAATGGTTGCCCGAACGCCCGAGAATGAAATCTGTATTTGCAGCTCAGACTGAGATCCTACAGCTCTCACTCGGTAACTCCTGACACGTTCATACATGGTCTCAAACAGCGCCAAACATATCATCGCTGGCGTCATTCTTTAAATGACCGCAAATTAACCCCTTCCCAAAAATGTTTTAATTTTCCCCAAAACACCAACTACAGGAGAAGAGAATTCCGACGTGTACTTGGCTGATTTAAGCGTCATATTTGCTGATTTTCTTCAGTAGCATTAATGAAGTGTCCCATCTCTGTTGGATTAATGCTATTCCAGGTTAAGACCATGAAAGCCCCCAGCCTTGTAGCACAGCTTTTCACGATGCAATGAATGTGCTTGGATATTGACATGATTGTCTAATTTAAACTTTCGACTTCCATTCATTCTGCTGGTGCACAATATGGACAGCAACAGAAATCCAGCCATTTGTTTCACTAAACACGAGAGAAAAAGGTGGAGGTCTCAGTGGGCAAGCTGGTGAAAAACAATAAAATATTTTCATAAAATAAAAAATAATAAAATATTGTTTAATGTGAGTGTACTGTTTTATTTTTGTTCACCCTGTGGGAGCATTAGCCAGTGAACAAAACGTGGTTGGAAGGAAAGTTAACGCGCATCTCAGATCTTGAACATTACCAGAGGCTGTGCCATTAGTGCTTGCAAAGTGCGTTGCAATCAAATAAAAGGACAGGTATGGTAAATATATCATGAATGGAGAGATGTAAACAGGAAGTGTTAACGTTGACGTTGATATTTCCTATCTATGCAACCTGTTGGTTCACTTCCTGGCCCTTGGTGAATTGCTCCAGGCCTCACGAACGCTTCTGATAGGTCTGAGAGAACCTGTTGGGAGTGAAGAAGCCCATGCACATTATTTTAATCAAGATTCAGCCTGTCTGTCTAAAGTGGTTCACCAGAGGAGGCATTGTCTCTCATCATTCCAGAGTGACTAGTCCATTTTACCGGATGGTCATGAGCAAGCCATCACGCCTGTCTTCCTGGTTTCATCATGTGTGTATTTATTTGATGCATACTTGTTTTTGTCTGCTTATGTATAGTTTTGAAGTTCAAATCGTATCAATTGCTTAGGCCGGGGACCCTGGCTTCCATTAATGAGTGGGGGTTCGCGGATTGCAGTAATTATTCAGTGGGGCCCCTCAGATTGCATTAATGATTCAGTGGGCACCCACAGAAGTCAAAAGGTTAAGGAATGCTGCTGTAGGATACTTCCAGGACACACCACATACGAGCAGCCCTCCAGTCATTGCTCAATGCATTACTAATACCCCACTCTGTCTGTTCATCTGAGCCATTTGGATATTCGCTCCAGGATCTGTTGTCAAGTTCTAGTGCTTGTTTACTAGTCTTCAAACTCGCTTTTTGTCCTAGTGTTTGAAGGCTCCAAATCTTCAAGCCTCAGTCCTGGCAAATTCTATTCTGCAACTCCAGTCCAGAATTTGCAAGCCAGAATATCCAGGAACTTCAAAACAACACTTAAAAGCCAGATTCTGCTAATAAAGCTTACAGCCCTAAGGACTTCCACTGAAGACAGTTGGGTGTGGTTGATTAGTAACGATAGGATGCAGTGCCTTTAGGATTTAGTGTAGTTTGGGTGCTCAGTGTCCTTAGGGTGTGGCACAGTGTGCTGGGTTGGTATTCCTAGGGTGAAGTGCATTGTGGTGTGCTGCTGTCTCTAGGATATAGTCTAGTGTGGTGAGTTAGTGTTCCCAGAATGTAAAGCTGTTTATAGGGTCAGCACCACTAGGATGCAATGCAGTGAGTTAAACTCACCAAGATGCTATGCAGTGGGTTAGTATCCTTAGGTAGTGGGATGACATGGTGTCCTGGTTGGTTGATCTTCCTAAGCTGCAATACACTGTGACAGGTTAGTGACAAAGAATCCAGTATGATTTAATTAATGTCACTAACATGTAGTGGTATTCTGTAGGTTAGCAAACCATGGATATTGTGCAGTATGGGATGTCAGTGTTCACAAGACGTAGTGAAGTTTGTTGGGTTGGTAATCCTATGTGGCAGTTCAGTGGACTAAATAACCTAGGACAATGTTCAGTGTAGTGGAGTAGTGTACCTACGATTCTATGTAATGTCATGGTTTAGTATGTCCAGAATGCAGTGCTGTGTGGTAGACTAGTTCCTTTAGAATGCAGGGACCTTTATATTTGTTTTCAATAACAAACTCCTGCTTATTCATCTAAAACGGATTTTAGAATAAGGTGTCAAAGATGTGGGAAGCCATTGGTTTGAGTAGTTTCCTTTCAAAGATGTATTTGGAAATAAATTGCTCAGTGGCATCAATTTGCGGCCTCCATTTTCATTCTAAAATCGACTTTAACTATGGAAGTTGAAAAACTCAATAGCAGCATGAACCTGACACAATGTTTGGCAGATCCTTGTCCCAATAGACTAGGTAAGAGCTTTGTACACACACTATTTAGTATCATCATAAATACAATAATTCCTGAAAATGAATATGCAGATCTGCTTAAAACAATCTTGACCACACCTTTGAATACAAAACTCCAGTCTAACTTTAAAAGATCCAGCAAGGTTTACACAAGAGCATAATGCAAGTCCCTGCAGCCCCAGCAGGCAGGGGGGCTCCCAAGACCTTCAGGGGCCCCTCTCAGTGCAAGGACCCTATTCACATTCTGCGGGGGAGGGGCATCATTTTGCGTTACGCCATGGGATTTAGATCCATTTCTAGGCCTCCCTTTTTGGCCCAGGTAATGAAAAGCATGGCGGGACCTCTGCCCTCTCTGAGTCACATAAGTTCATGGGTGAAATGCAGACTGAGTTTTGGCCAAACCATGGTTTGAAAACAGCATTCTTGAATGTGAGGGAGGGAGGTGGCTGATCAAGGGAAGGTCACTCTGCTTTTGGTACCACGCATCATGATGTGTGAGTCGAAACAGTAAATACTGTGGTATGGTTGGAGGCATATAACCTACACAGGGTTTCTTCTTTGCCGGAAAATTGGATTCACAGACGAAGTGAAGGCATATGTTAGCACCAAGAGTAAAGATAACTTTTGGGGTCCCTTAGGGCTTGCCAATGTTGCTGATCCTGTTCCACGTGTATGTCATATCCCTACACAATCTTTTATTCAAAAGTTGTAAAGGGTTCAATTTTTATGCAGATGGTATTCAAATCGCTATATCAATCTGCAGTGACATTGTGCAGGATACTAAAAATCGGAAATCTGAATGAAATCATCAATCCAATATACACAGGGGATTGTGCTATTGAATATCAACCCCCAGAATATTATGGTACAAGAATATCGAGGCCAGAATGTCGAGGGGAAAAATACTAAAAGGTAAGTGCATATTCGGAAGTATCAATTTGCTATTCCTAACTCTACATCTATGTACCTTGAAGATATATTTATCACCAAGGTACATATATGTGGAGTTAGGAATAGAAAATATAGACTTACTTGCCTATTGAGATTTTATTTTTATTTTGTTCTCGGTATAATGTTCCATCGATATTCTAGCGTCGATATTCAGAGTGCACCCCTACACATGGGTGGCAACTAAATGGTTGGCATTGAATACGTTTTCAAGCATTGGAAAACCAAATTTGCTTGCCTTTTTGATATAGGAAGTGTTTGGTAATAAAATACCATAATGAAGCAAGATCTTGAGCTAAACAGTATGTGTGCTGGGAGAATGGCCCCTTTGCCAGAAGTCTGTATTAGCCGAGATAAGCTTTACCCTCAAAGAATAGTGTAATGAAAAGGCGATGTTTGCATTGTTAATGTTGAACCTAAAAGGTATACACAAGAAAAATTTGTAATATAGATACATTTTGACAAAGAACCAGTATTTTTATTTAATCTTTAAGAAAGCCTATCTGTGTTCACACCTTTACATTGTGAATAAAAAAAGCTACTTGATCAACAAAATGTTATCATGACAGTAAAGTAAAACAGTGAGCATGCAAGGGTTATTAGTGTGTAGCATTGTGTTTTTATGGAAGGCTAAAACATCGAAAAAGTGCATATTTCCTGAACAAAAAATTGTGAATCAGCATTTAAGATGCCTTCTTGCCTGCAAAGTAACTACACACATCGGATATCAAGTACAAGCTACAGGTCATGTTGCATTTGCAGTCTAATAAAAGGTCTACTTAACACCCCATTACCAAAACCTCATTGCAACACAAATGGGACAATGCAACCATCCATGAAATGCCTTGATGGACAGCTCATCCAAGCAATGGCAAACCATGAAAAACACATGAAACCCAGCGGCTGAGTGGATTGACCCAAAAGCTATGTCTGCCCGCAGCTGGCCATGCTGCCCATTTCTTCTACGACTTCCATAGGAATTGTTAGATTGGCCTCACTAAGAGTAAAATGTCACTTGTGTATTTGCCTAATCAATGTTATCCACTTTCCGTTGTTTTCACCCCTCTTAATGATGATATCATTGACAATTTAGTCAAGGAAGGACTATTGCAATACACAAGCAGTATTTAGTCTAACATCTATGCTGTGCTATGCGCATTCTCAGATTTACGATCTGTTTGAAATGTATCATCTTGATTTATTATTTATTCCCAAAACATGGTTTACTCCTGAGTCTAAACATTCATTTAATTAATTAATTCCATCTAATTTCAAAATCTTTCAGGTGGACTGGGGAAACAAAACTGGGGAAGGGGGGTGGGGCAGTGGAGGTACTGACTGCTGCCAGATAGTCATTATGTGCAAAAGCATTAAATATAGTGGCATAGCCTCCGCAGAAAAACTTAGTTATCTCTTTCAAATTTCAGACCTCATAATAATATATTTTTTGACATATTGTGCTCCACATGCCTGCACAAATTATTGAATTAATCTTGCTGAGGAACTCAAGTTTCTTTGTTTAAATAAATAAAACGTGACTTGT
This sequence comes from Calotriton arnoldi, assembly GCA_963921515.1. Lineage (NCBI taxonomy): Eukaryota > Metazoa > Chordata > Amphibia > Caudata > Salamandridae > Calotriton > Calotriton arnoldi. Next base: position 612,549 of record CAWUFW010005765.1, read on the forward strand.
TTTTAGGAGATCTTGATTTATAACTAAACAATCCACAGTTTGGTCATTAGTGCCCTAGGAAGATGGCTACCTAAGCTGGGAGCTTGCGGTGACAGGAGATAACTGGCAAGGAATCAACTTTTACAGGCATCGTTATGTAACCAAACCCAGCCCATCGCACTAAGACGCCTGCAACTTAATCCTGCTTACAAAATTGTGCTGCTGGCACACCTGCACGATATGAAGTGCAAATTACGGCCAGCCGCTTCCAGACAAGATTGTGCAGGGGTGTGAAGTTCCCAGTGATTACAACTATGAACACATAACTCACCACACTCTTAAAAGGAGACTAAAACCCAAACTAGAGATAGTAATCTCCATCAGCCTCAGCTGTCCTGATACATCACAAGGTCTGATGCTATGAACTGAAACGGGATGCGGAGGCAACACACTGTAGATCTAAAATGGCAGTCACCTACTAAAAGTGACTTTTGACCTCGCTACTCTTTTCCGCACTTTTCTGCAGTGGCCCTGACTTGACCACTACAGGCTTCTCTATCATACAGTGCCACCACTCCCTAAACTAACAAGCTTATTATTGTCTCCTAAAAGAAGGAGGTTACCTCAAATGACGCCCTCATCCTGGGAACACTATCCACCACCTGTCACACAGTATTCCACTGCCCATATCTGGCTGAACAAGAGAAATGCTGTACCACCAAGCGCCAGACCTGATGGAAGACATTTATACCTGCTGTGGCACTGTTGAGGCACTTCTGGAGGCACTGTAATTTTCACAATATGCAAAACTGATGATTGTTGGGTATACAATAGTAGATAATTGTGCATGTCAGGGAACCACAATCAACAGTGAACTTGAATGGGAAGACCAGAAGAGGCTAATTCAGGACTGAAGATGAGTTGTAATTTCCCCATGATTTACAAAGCAAAATAAACTGAAATAAATCTACAATAAATCTTGCTCAGCTTGTATATTGCTCAAAACAAAAGAAGCTGCATGCAGAATGTGGCTAAGCCTGGAGGAGAGTGAAATAAATGAAGAGGAAAAAAAGATGTGCAATAAATGTAAACTCACTAGCACTGAGGTGAGGGTCAGATCCCAATGCAAACATGAAACTGATTCTGAAATGCCTAACTACATTGAACAACCTGGCCCAAAGAACCAAAACCAACAATGATTTTCTACAAAGAGGGATGTTAGCCCTTAGGAAAGACTTTGTGGACCTCTCAGCCAGACTCTCAGAAGCTGAATCTAGAATCAGTAGAGTATAAGATGAAATAAAACATACTACAGAAAAGAACAGATATCATGGACAAGAAAAATGGTACCCTCGAATGAGAAAATGAAACTAAAGGATAGAAATGGATGAGGGAGTCTGAGAATTGTTGGTCTCCTAGAAGTTGTAGAAAAAGCTTCAGAATGCTGTGCTACCCTTCTAGAGGCTTGGATCCCAAAGGTCCTGAGAATAACCTTTACACAGAATCTCAACCAGACTTTCACTTCAATAAACGCATCCTGGAACTATGATCCTACTAAACTCTGAGTTCAAACAGTTCGGTTTACCATAGAAATAGTAGAACGTCTAGCTATGCATTATGGGACATTAAGCACAATACTCTCCTCTGGTGTGTTTGACGCTTGTAACAACTGCTCTGCTGATAGCCATTGGTGCCTGATGCAGTTAATGTTATAACAACACTTATTTAATGCTGTTTTGATGTTTGCTTCAATCTTTGACAGAATAGCTCAGGAGTCTGTTTTGAATGTTTCCAACCGCCTGTTCTAGATGTTTAATGCTCATGTTGTTTCTTTGTTGGTTGCAATAGCTGTCAGGCTTTGGCCACTCGAGGCCTCCACTGTTCATAGCCAGAATTTTGGGAAGGGAAGACTAAGGAGGAAGTTTCTCTTAATCTCTGGACTCACTCTTTGGAAGCCTGGCCTTTACCATAGCACTTACAATTTCTTAGAGGCGGCCCAACCCATCCCACCCACTGCACAGCCCAATAACAGGGTGACTTTACAACTCGGCTGCAATCATACTGTAGTCTATCTAAGCACACTGCCATCTTACCCACCAGATGACTACTAACAGCTTGAAAATCCTGTCTGTTAATACTAAGCACTAGATTATTATAAAAATGAAAGGATATTTTAGATTGTTTCACAACTTCTATTCATACCTTTATAACCCAACCACAGTCCTTCGCTGGAGCAGTGTAGTGCCTACCTACAATAAATACCACTCCCACCATTAGATGGTTCCTGCAGCCCCTACAAACACACTAAAATTAGAGCACAATATGCAAATTGAAAACTAGAAATCACCAACACAGTCAACTCATTAAAAACTGGTAATACAACAGATCCTGCCACGTTCTACAAAATCTCTCCGGCATCATTATTAAACTAGATGGGAAAACATTTCCCATATTTTGCAGCGACAGGCCTTATTGAGGGAATGGCATCTGAAGCTAATATATCGGTAATTCATGAAGAAGATAAGGGCAAATTAGAAACAAAAATACTATAAACCAACATCGTTGATTAATGTTGACTGTAAAATATATGCTAAAATCCTCACCACAAGACTTGTGAAAATCATGGCGACTCTAATACACCTCTCACAAACTGGTTTTGTGAAAGGCAGTCTTGTGAGTGACAATATAAAGTTATTTGGGCATATTATGGAAAAGGCGAAGCTGTTGGCCACTCCTGCAATGGCTATAGTGCGGACGCAGAGTAGGTCTTCGACAAAGTTTTGTTGGCCTTCCTGCGCTTGGTGCTAAGTAAATTTGAATAGGGACTTACATTTAAACTCATGATGGTTGCCCAATATTCTCGACAACAGTTTGGACCAGAGTTAATGGGCTCTTACCCATCTACCTCAACGTATCACAAGATAACAGACATGGTTGTCCCCTTTTAGATATTGTATCCTTACTAATAGACATCTGCACTAACACAAACATTAAAGGGATACCTCCCCTTCTGGTCATGAAAAGGTCGCTGCATATGCAGAGGATGTCCTGATTTTGTCTAAAGAAGCAGAACCGGCAATCCCGGAATTAATTAAAACAATAAATCATTATGCTAGTGTATATGGTTACTCACTCAACCATGAAAAAACTGAAGTTTTCTCCTAAATAATGTATGTCATTATGTAATACTAAGCAATACTGGCCTGAAATGGCACTCAAAAATGCAAAATCCCCGGGCATATGATTTTGCAGGAGTCTAGAAGAATCAAGAGACCACATTGAAAATAAATACACTCTACAACAAAAGTTAATGCGTGGTCCCCAAAATTCATGAATTGTTGCCGAAGACTATGCATCCAAATGATAATAGCACCTCAAATTAACTTTATAAGCAGCATGTTCCCGCTAGAGCTAACTAAGACCTTCTGCAAGATGACAGAGAAGCTAACTTCGGATTCCAGTTGGAAATAGAAAAAGCAAGAATTTCCCTTATAAAATTAAACTAAATAGAACACAAAGTTGAGTTAACTTGCCAGACTTTTTTAAAATACCAAACCTTATTTCTTTCAAGGCACACAATGGATACAGGATAACAACAAACAGCTGAATTTGATCTACAACAACCAATAACTCCTATTGTGAATAAAAGAACTGAAAGTATGTGTCTAGCTTTTTCTGGTGGGCCTGAGAATACTTCAGAAGAAGTGCGAATAACATCATACACGCTAGCACTCTAAAACTCAACTCTCCTACACAGCTTTAATCTAAATTAGACCTGTTGCTTAAAACTCAAAACCCACACTCTCACACCGCAAACTTGAGATAAGTATGGGAGTCTTATAGCGATTGGATACTGGTTCTTCCTTAGGTGCTGTTTACATTACTTTAAAAAAAATCTATTCATTAGGGTTTTACACGTCATGTTCAATTTGCATCTCCAGCACATTTCCGTATTTTACACAAATAACATCAATGCTCACATATATATTATATATCTTTACTTCTCGTAACCCACACCATGTACGTTTGCATTTCAAGCTTGCACAGTATTATCCTTTTAATCAGCATTCCTTTTTCTGTTGTGCGAATATAAACATTATTTAGTCTTAGTCTGTACCTTGTGGACTCAAAGTATCTTTTAATTGTTTCCTTGTTGCAATGTCAACTTCGGGTCATTACGGACCGCTGTGAAAAGCCATTACCAATGTCCATTTGCATGGATTTTATCCATAAGGTATATTCAGGTCCCAGTCCTGCGTTCACTGAAACGCTATTCTTCTGACTGCTAGTATCAATCCCATGGCTACAAATTTCTACTGCATTTGTTTCCCCTGTGGGTTTTAATGTAGTCCTCCTAATATACATTGTTTCACGTCTCTATCTACCCTGGATCCCCAGGTACGCCCACCGCAACACCCACTGCACGACCCCTTTCGCGCTAACTTTAGCGTGAAAGGGGCCTTATTCTCAAGGCAGCGTTAAGCCACTTAACGTGGCTTTAAGCCACGTTAAGTGGGTTAACGCTGCCTTGAGAATAGGGCGCTGGCCCTATCGCCACGGGAACGTCCCCATGGCGATAGGGGCTTGAGAATATGCCCCTATGTGTCTGTAAATGACAGTGTGCTACCACACCATGCTTTAGGAATATATTTGAAACAGCATGTCCCAAAATGCACCACCAGCTACATACTACACCCTTTTCCTACACTTGTTATTTGTGTGATGCTTGGATTTTTCATAATCCCTATGACCTCTGTGATGTAACATTGATGGTAGCACCCCCACTCTGAAAATTGTTCCAGCACCACTGATGAAGTCCACCCTTTTTGGATTTTGAACTTTAATTCTCTTAAACCCCTTCAAATTAACTATCCGCTGTTTTACAAGTCTCTGTAAATGTGCTCTTCTCTGCTACTCTCTGGTTGCATTACCAATTTTATCCAGTTAATCTTTCTTCTAAGATAGCCCTTGGGAAGTTTGCATGCCCCATAAATCTAAATTAAGTATTCTCCAAGTAAAGAACTGTAAATTTCCCTTGTCAGATTTTTCTAGGTTTTGGTAATGATATACTTTGGTCCCAGACCAAAGTAAGGATCTGCAACACATGGCTTTTGGCTGTAGAAAACATCTCCGGGAGCAGGGAAGAGCTATGTGCAGTGGGGTCTGGGCATAGGACTGCCCCCAACCCCTGTATCCCAAGAATGTTCAGCCATGCACTGTACTTGTGCCTTCATGCCTCTAGAACAAGCTGCACATGATCTTTGACTATGCGCAGAAGACTCTGGTGCAGGACTTGGCCTCTGGACATTCCCTGTTCGAAGCTCACATACACCCACTGCAAACAGCCTCAGGCTGTAGATCATATAAATCTTGCTGTAAGTGCAATGCATGGCCACAAGCCACATCTCCCTCAAACCCCCTTCCTTCCAGAACCTGCTGCAGGTTTTTTTTCATGTGTATTTTCACCCTTTTTTTTAGAGTGGTCCTCAAACTTGTATAATGTTGGATGTCTTCCAGACCAATTTTTAGTTGTCAAACTTAGTGTGCCATTTAAGCTTTGCAAAACAATTGGCATTTTCTACTCTTCCAGGTTGTCCCCTGATCTCCTCCAAGAGTTTCAGGTGTGCCTCTGCATAGTCCTACTTGCCCCCAATTATTTTTTTCGCAACATGGGTTCAAGAACAGTTCTTTAACTAGTCACAAAGTGTATTGATTGTCAGAAAAAAAACTCTTTAATGTGTTACCGCTAGTCAGAAAGTGGTGGTTCCCTAACCGTTTGAGATTCTGAAACATGATGGGACAAACAGTGAACTCAGCAAATGAGATTTATATTTCTAATACAAAATTGAATCTCTTTCACTATATAAATATATTCACATATACAAGACATCATAGTTATGTAAAAATGTCAGTTAAAACATACCGTTCAGCTCAAACATAACGTTTTACAAAACCACTGAAATTCACCAGTTATAGTTATCTCAAGTAACCATAACGTGTGCCCTAAGTAACTATATCTCGCGCCATTGCCATTCACAGTGTTGTCATCAAAACCGGCATTTCAGACGCTGCATTGATTTTATCAATTATTTAGATAAATATAACTGGTGAATTTCAGTGGTTTTGCTCCTTTAAAACAGTATGTTTTAACTGACATTTTCACCTAACTGAAACATCTCTTTAACCTTTAGGGTTTTTTTCTGGGAATTTCTAAGCTTTTTTGTAATGCAATGCAATACTATTATCATACCTAACTATAACACCACTTCAACCTTTGTTTTTGAAAGAGAATTTCTACAGCTTCTTAACATAAAATAATATGTGGATTGCTGTGCGTGGCGTGGGGGTGGGCGTTGAACCCCCCCACCCCGCCGTGTCCTGCGTGGGGTAGGGCGTTGCAAGCCCCTGCAGGCAAACAACCCTTTTTAAAAAAAATGTATGGGGTTCGGTGGATTGGTGGATCTACTGCAATGCCCAACGTGACACCTCTGGGTATTCCCTCGGATCCATGCATCAAGAGCCAATCCCGAGAGGTGTCACATCGGGCATCATGGTGGAGTCGCAGATCCATGGAACCCCAAAAATACATTTTTCTAAAGATTTTACCCTGCCCACAGGTCCAGGGGGTCAAGGTGCTCCTACCATGCCCCTTTGTATCTTATTTGGCGTTATTTTTAGGACTAGGGGACTGAGTCCCCGGTTCTTAAGATGGCAGCTGCAACTCTTCCTTCTGGTTGCAGCCATACAATCTCAATGTGTGGTTAAGCGTGTGTATCCGCAGACCCTCAGCAGCAGAAATACACAATAATCTTGAGCCTCAATATCTTAAAACCTACTAATCGGATTTACACCAAATCACAAAAAAGCACGCTTTCTGGACAAAGATCTATCTTTCTGCCAAATTTAGCGTAATTCCATACAGCCGTTTGGGCTGTAGCTTTGTCTAATTTTCATAAGGAAAAATTAATGAGAAAGCGCGTATTGGGACCCTCCTTTTTCACGGCCCTCGCTTAATGGATCACCCCAAAACTTTCCAGAAAGGAGCTGAAGTGGAGGAACATTTGTTTTGTAAACTTTTGTGAAAATTCAGCAAACAGTGCCAAAGTTATTAGCAAACCAAAAAATGCTTTTCCTATGGAAACATGAAACTAACTATATATGTGTATATACATATATGTGTAAGTATGTATGTATGTGTGTGTGTCTGTGTGTGTGTGTATATTTATGTATATATAAACATGTATATATATATATATATTTATATAACTTGCTCCCCCGCCATGCACAGTTTTATTCTCAATAATTTTACAGAAAATGTTGCACTGATATTATTCATAATATCATAGAAGATGTTATAAGTGACATAATATGTGGCGTAATTAGCAGTGCCTGGTGAGGGCACAAGTTATAATTACCTTAGGGCACGAGTTATAATTACTTAAGATAACTCTAACTATGACTGTCGAATTTCTATGGTATTGTGTATGTAAAATGTGAGTCTAATTATAACGCCACTGTAACCTTTAGATTTTCCAGTAAATGTCCTTGTTTTTTAACGTAGAGTAAAATTTAATTACCATACGTTAATTCAACCTCCGCCACACACGGCTTTGGTGAACCGACCCTGCGGCCAATCACACGCATGCCCCACGCTGCGCATGGACTTCGGCCGTGCGTGGTCGGGAATTGGACGCAGGGCCTGGCCTCCAGCATGGCACTGCGGCCAATCACCCACATGAAGCCAACCCCATGCTGCGCACAGCCTTTGGCCAACCCCCCCACATGCAACCAGCTGGGCACTTCGGAGGAGTTGGCCACAGGACTTAGCCTGCGGCCAGGCCCTGTGGCCAACCCCCGAAAGGTAGTCAACCCGGGTGGGGGGCATGCAGCCCCGCTGCCCGGGCTGATTTCGGCACCTGTGACCCCTTCCCTAGACCCTATTTGGCCCAAGGGACCCCATGGCCCATGACCTAAATTATGGGGGAGGGGCATGGTGCACCCTCCCCAGACCAATGTCAGCCTGGGGACCATGTGCCAGATGTACGACACGCCAATTAGTCGCAAATTGCGTCGCATTTGCGACTCGCAATTTGCGACTCGCAATTTGCGACTCGCTAATTGGGATGCACAACAGTGTCTGAGACACTGTTTCCGATTCCCAATGGGGTCGCAAATTGCATGCCTCATGCATATTAATGAGGCTGTCACAATTTGCGACCCCATTGGGAATGGCTGTCACTCCCAGGGATGGTGGCCTGCTGGGGTCAGCAGACCTCCATGTCTGGGACTGCTTTTAAATAAAGCATTTTTTTTTTTTAAATGCAGCCCATTTTCCTTAAAGGACGCAAAATATTCTTACATAGCTTAAGGAGTCGATATTAGGAAGGGACGCCCTTGGAACGCCCCTTCCTAATAGCAAGTCGCTAATCCTATTTTGCGAGTTGCAAATTGATTTGTGACTCGCAAAATGGGATAAGTACATGGGCCACAGGTTTTTTGCGGGCGCAAATGGGTCTAAAACCTATTTGCGCAAGCAAAAAACCTTTGTACATCTGGCCCCATATCTCCTGGGCCTGACCTTACTATAAAGGGGGGGCACGTAGCCTCCCTCCCTGGGCCAATACTGGGGACCTCATCCGCTGGGGCCTGCCCAGTAAATGGTGGGTGCCCAGCAGCCTACTCAGTGCACCCATTTTATATTTAAAAGGGGGAGGGGGGCACACTGCCCCTCTCCCCGGTTCGATTTTGGCTTCTGGGACCACATCTCCTGGTGCCCGGCCTTACTTTTAAAGAGGGAGGGGGCATGTGAGCCCCCCTTCACGGGCCAATATGGACCCCAGGGACCCAATTCCACCAGGGCCTGGTTAGTATGTAAAGGGGAGGGGGGCACACAGCCCCCTTCCCCGGACTAATATTGGCCCCTGGGAGCCCCATCTCACGGGGCCTAGTCAATTATTAATAGGGAAACGGTACCGCACTGCCCCCCTCCCAGGGCTGATTTCAGCTCATGGGACTCCATCCCCAGGGGCCCAGCCAATCATTAAAGGGAAGGGGTCATGCAGCCATCCTCCCTGGTCTGATATCCACCCAGGGGGCCCCATTCAAGGGCCCGGACACTCAATGGTGGGTGGCCTGGAACCCACCCAGAGCACCCACTGCCTCTTTGTTGGGGGATGCGGGGGGACCCCCAAAGCCCCCCACGGCCCCAGCCGAATCCCCGCATACAGAGGGAGTCGGCATTGCTCCCGGACACAGGTAGCAGCAAAAAATGCAGCTCCCTGCATGCGGGAGCAATTTTTTCATCTCTGTCCCTGCCTGCTTCACAGTGGGGAGGGAAACAGATGAAAAGTCCGCTCCCAGTGGGCGGGAGCATTTTACATGCTCCGGCCTGCTGGGAGTGGACTTACTGTTTGCTCTCGCCAAGCAAGAGCAAACAGAGGTTTCCCCGCCCGCACTAAACCGCTACGTTCCAAGGGTAAGCACCTAAGGACATAGTAGGAGCCAACCCTGGGAGGGGGCGGTCCCCAGGGCCACTATGGCCCCAAGAAGGCGGCCACATGGCCCCCTCCTTTAGAAAATGCACAGCTGTGCCATAGGGGTGGTGGTTCCTGGGGCCGAAAACAGCCTGGGGAGAGGGACCACGGCCCCCTCCTCATTCTTGAAATCAGCCTTGCTCCAGGTAGGTGGTGGTCCCAGGGGCTGAATACAGATCAAGAGGGGGCTCGCACAACCCCCCTTCCCCTTGTAAAAATTGGTCTGGCCCAGGGGATGTGGTGGTTCCTGGGGCCGAAAATGGCCTGAGAGGGGGTCCCCTCTCCCTCTTAATTGATTTGGCTGGGTCACAGGGTGTGGTGGTCCCGGGGGCAAAATCGGCCTGAGGAGAGGGGGCTCTGCACGTCCCCTATCCCCATTATAATATAAAATCCTCCCTCTGGGACCTGGCCCACTCGGGGGAGGGGGGCAAATTAAAAAACAAGCACGGGAAACTGCGCTTGTTTTTTTGTAAACGTTTTGCTACAAATTTGTGGATCATCTGCAAAATCGCAGCAAAAAAAACACCAGGCATAGAGGATCAGGGTATTCCTAACCTGCCCCTTCTGCTTTTTTAACAGTTTTTTCTTGGGACTTGGCTCAGTCCGAGTCCTTAGAGGCTGTCAACACTTTCTGATTGAAGTGTTGGCAGCCAATCAGATCTCAGCATGAGATCTGTCAGATCCATGGAGGATTCGCATCCGTAGATATCTTTATTTCTTTTTTCTTTAAAACTCCAAAACTACTGAACAGATTTATACCAACTTACAAAAAGGGCTCTTTCTCGACCAAGAGCTAGATTTCTGCCATATGTGGTGTAATTCCGTCCAGCGTTTTCGGACTATAGTCGTGTCTAAAATCCTTATAGGAAATCACATGGGGAGAATGTGTTTTGGGATCCCCTTTTTACTCAGCCATAGCTTGATGGATCAGCCAGTAAATTCTGCTTTAAGGTCTTATTTGTTCTGGTTTGACAAGCAGAGGCATCATTAGAATGCAAATCCATGCCAGTTTCATCAAATAGATTACGCGCTATGTCCAGACTTCATATTGCCTCACTACATGAAAGTTGCATAGCAACTTGACCATATCTATGGTTTATAGCTTGTTTTTAAAGGTGATGGTGCACTGATGTCATCAGTGATGTAATTTGAGATGTCTTCAGTGATGTCATCAGTGAAGTCACTGACCATGTCATGAGTGATGTAATATATGAGGTCATAAGCAGTGCATTGCGGGTCGTAGGTTATAGTTAGCTCAGGTGTCTTTAACTGCTGAATTTCACTGGTTTTGTACGAGTGAAATCTGAGCCTAACTATAACATCCCTGTAACCTTTGTTTTTTTCAGTGAATTTCTAAGGATTTGTTTATTCTATTTCCTGACTATAACGTCCCTGTAACCTTTGTTTTTTTCCAGTGAATTTCTAATGCTTTTTAAATTTTATTCGCTAACTATAACATCCCTGTAACCTTTAAGTTTTTTTAGTGAATCTCTACAGCCCACCCCAGCTGCTCTCGCCGGCTCCCCGACTGGCCAGCACCCTCGCGTGCTGCCGCGGAAGCGGGCTCTTCATTCTGGTCTGCCCGCTCCGGCGGGCAGACACGGATGATGCTGCCGGTTAGGTGTGGCCATGGGGGAGTGCAGCGGCACTCCGCCCTCCTTCCTCCTGCTGCGGGGGAGTGTGGCGGCACTCCCCCCTCTTCTCCCCTCGCACCGGGGCCCAGAGTTGGGGATCCCGGGCCCCCAGGGAAATCTTCACAGGGAGCGCGACGGTGCTCCCCGACTTCCGCCTTCAACAAGGCCCGGAGTTGGGGGTCCCGGGCCCCGGGGAATTCTTCGCGGAGAGCGTGACGGCGTGACCTCCACCTTCAAGGGGGGTGTGACGGCGCTCCCCAACTTCTGCGGGGCCCGGAGTTGGGGCGCCCAGGCCCCTCTCACCATTTCCAGGGGGGCGCGACGGCGCTCCCCTGCCTCCGTTTTCATCGGGGGCCAGGGTGGGCTCCAGGCACCCCTGCAGACCACTTCACGGGGAGCACGACGGCGCTCCCCAACTTTACTTCGAGGGGGCTGAGGGTGGAGAGCCTGGGCCCCGTGGCACTCACAGGGGGCGCGACGGCGCTCCCCGGCTTCACTTTCTTCTGGGGGCAGCCCCCGGGACCTGACCCACCCCGGGGGCACATCAAAGACCGGCGGCTGAGCCCCACGCGCTTCGTCGTCGGTCTGATTAGAGGTCAAAGGTCACCTACCTTCTGGGGGGCATGTCTCAGCCCCCAGGGGACCGATTTTCTCAATATTGGCCTCTTTTTGCTCCTGGTGGCCAGCCACCTGGAGCACTTTTCACCACCTCCTTGCTTCCAAGAGGGTGACTCTGCAAGGAGCTGTCTTCACTGGCTCCCTGCACCAGCCTTTCACCTGGGTCTCCTTCTGGGCCTCTCTTCTCCCTGCGCAGAGGTCCAGGCTTCTCCTCACTGGCCCTGGACTCCCTCAAAGGCGCAGTCAAGAGTCCTGGGACAGTCAGGGGGTTCCTCCTTCCAACTGCCCATGGCACCAGGCTCCAGCACCAGTCTAACACCCCAGAGAGAGCGCCTCTTCCTGTGCAAGACCTTTTAAAAGAATTTTGAGGGGGCTAGCAGAAAGGCCCTTCTGCCCTATCCTGCAGCGACACATCACCTCTCTGCCCCTGCTCCCTCCTTCCTGCACAGGCCTCTGGGATACTTCAAAATGGCGGCGTCCAGGGGTCTCATGTCACATGGTCTCTGAAAAGCCCCCTTGCTGACTTCATGGCCCGGGCCCGGAGCAGGCCTGGTGCCTGGCACCGAGTGACAGCTGCTGATGGATAACCTGCAGCTTCACCTCCATCTCTCCCTCCTGGAGAGAAGACCTTCGCCCTTGGAATTCTTGCAGTGAAGGGCTAGGCCTTTGATGCTACAGCTTGGGGAGGAAGGTAATTAATCCAGCCTGGCAGGGTCACACCGGGCCAGGCTCTGGTTATGAGCTGAGTCAGAGGAATATGACATTTCTGGATGACCCACAAGCAGTACAGATATGGCTTTGGACTCAGCAGAATACTTCTTTTTACACAACTTACAGTGTACTTTGGTGCGTGTCTGAAATTTGTAGGCCCTAGGGAAGTGAAACTACCCCATGTGGTCTCTGTCTTCATAGGAGAGTAATGGAGTGTTCCTACAGTGAAAACAGTAAAGCACACTGACTTTCCCTTACATGTGTCTCCCCACATTATAAAGCCTATTCCAGGTCACCACCCAACTCTGCCTAATTCCTGCCACACCATTCTATCTGTACCTGCTCCTGGGCTGCGCACGACAGGAATCTCCCCCGCGCAGCCCTTACACGGGTGCACACGCGTGTGCACAGGTGCCTACATGTAACCAGTCCGGTGCCCCTTACCCTGGCTGCAGCGCAGTGGCCTTCTCTCACAAGGCGGACACCGGTGCAATCCACATGTAGTCTGTTTTATCATTAGTTCACTGTAGGTGAGTCCCAGCTTATGAGGCTCTCCCACAGTAAAAGCTCAAAAATTAGGTGTTCAAAAAGCGAAAAATCCAGGCGGCTCAGATGGTCTGAACCACCTTCTAACAGTGTCTGAGTGGTTCTGTGAGTGGGTGTGAGAGTGTCTAGGTGGGTTTGCGAGTGGGTGCAAGAGTCTCTGAGTGAGTGTGGGAGTCTCTGAGTGGTTCTGTGAGTCACTATGTAAGTCTCTGAGTAGGTTTGTGAGTTGGTGTGAGAGAGTATTAGTGGGTCTGTAAGTAAGTGCATGAGTGTCTGAGTGGGTCTGTGAGTGGGTGTACGTGTCTGAGTGAGTCTGTGAGTGGGTGCATGAGTGTCTAAATGGGTCTATGAGTTGGCTGTAAGAATGTCTGAATGGTTCTGGGAGTGGGTGAATGAGTGCCTGAGTGGGTTTGTGAGTGGTTGTGAGAGTGTCTGAGTGCATCTGTGAGTGGGTGCAGTGCATGAGTGTCTGAGTGGGTCTATGAGTCCGTGTGAGAGTGCCTGAATAGGTCTGTGTGTGGGCGTGTGAGTGGGTCTGTGAGTGGGTGTATGAGTGTCTGAGTGGGTCTGTGAGTGGGCATATCAGTGTCTGAGTGGGTCTGTCAGTGGGTGTGTGAGTGTGTGAGTGGGTGTCTAAGTCTCTGTGGGTGTGTCAGTAGCTGTGTCAGTGACTTGGCCACAACGGAACCCCACCTGCCCCTTTATGCAAAAAGAGTCCACAGTTTTGCACAAAATATCTACCCAGGTGGAGTACTTCTATTGGTTAATTACTAAGTGCTACCTTCTTGGGTAAATGTCCAGTACATATTCTACACTACAGCTGCGTAATGGAGCACAAGGAAAAGTCGCCAGTGACCTTGTGTGTGTTTTGGCAATGTGATTGTTCCTCGTGCATCTTTATCCAGAAATTTATGATAACATGAATCTTCCTATAGAGAAGACGACATGAGTACAAAGAGGTATATCTCCATCAAACAAGGGTCCTTCCTCTTAACTATATGAATTAAGTGCTTCTTTGTTTGGGGGAGATGTCCTCATATTCATCAGCATCAAGAACGCGTCACCAAAATCAGCAGGAAAAGCGCTGGGGGGCCTTTTGGTAAGCTGACCATCATCCTGGCAAAAGGTGGGAAGACCATGGCATACTGCTAAGGTAGACGGGCGGGCCAAATGGGTGGTCTTCGAGTGATTTTGCACATTTGTATAGTCATAGTCATTAAAATGTAGAACCATGGACTCTGCTCTCACCATGTAAGGATAAGAAAGAAGCCACTCGTCATAGTCACTAAACATTGCGCCTCAATAGATGAACGATGCATTCACCTCCACAAAGCATTTCAGATCATCTTTCAATGTGGAATTGTGAGAAAACACATTTGCTTTGCCTTTGTCAAGCTAAGGAGGCCAAGATCATTTATCCTTACAGAAGTGGAGCTTCAATTGGGGAACCTGCTATGTTTTTATATGTAAGTGTTTCTCGTTGAGGTTTAATTTCTGTAAAAATTAAGCATTTACTCATGCCAGCTCCCCCTGCGACAGTTCTCATGTCCAGCTTGCCCATAGTCCGCTACCCTCTCCTGCCTGTCTACCTGCTGCCTTCTTTTTGTGCTGCTCTACTCGTTCCTTGCTCTGTTTTGCCCTTTTTTGCTAGTTTTTCTGCCCTTTATTTTGCCTTTTTCTATTCGTTTTTCTGTCCTCTGTTTTGCCTTTTCTGTTTGTTTTTCTGAGCTCTGTTTTGCCTCTTCTGCTCATTTTTCTGCCCTCCATTTTGCCCTTCTCTGTTTTGCCTTCACTGCTCGTTTATCTGCCCTCTCTTTTGCCCTCTTCTGTTTTGCCTTTTCTGCTCGTTTTTCTGCCCTCTGTTTCGTGCTCGTTTTTCTGCCCTCCATTTTGCCTTTTCTTCCCTCTGTTTTGCCCTCTTCTGCCCTGTTTTGCCTTTTCTGTTTTTTTTCTTCCCTCTGTTTTGCCTTTCTGCTCCTTTTTCTGCCCTCTGTTTTGCCTTTTCTACTCGATTTTCTGCTCTCTGTTTTGCCTTTCCTGCTCGTTTTTCTGCCCTCTGTTTTGCCTCTGCTGCTCGTTTTTCGGCCCTCCATTTTGCCTTTCTCTGTTTTGCCTTCACTGCTCATTTGTCTGCCCTCTGTTTTGCCCTGTTCTGATCTGTTTTGCCTTAGCTGCTTGTTTTCTGCCCTCTGTTTTGCCTTTCATTCTTGTTTTTCTGCCCTCAGTTTTTCCATTTCTGCTCATTTTTCTGCCCTCCATATTGCCTTTTCTGATTGTTTTTCTGCCCTCTGTGTTGCCCTCTTCTGCTCTGTTTTGCCTTTTCTGCTTGTTTTTCTGCCCTTTGTTTTGGCTTTCTGCTCGTTTTTCTGCCCTCTGTTTTGCCTTTTCTGCTCATTTTTCTGCCCTCTGTTTTGCCTTTTCTGTTCCCTTTTCTGCCCAGTGTTTTGCCTTTTCTTCTCATTTTTCTGCACTTTGTTTTGCCCTCTTCTGCTCTGTTTTGCCTTTCTGCTTGTTTTTCTGCCCTCTATTTTGGCTTTTTTCTGTTTGTTTTTCTGCCCTCTGTTTTGCCTTTTCTGCTCATTTTCTGCTCTCCATTTTGCCTTTCCTACTCTTTTTTCTGCCCTCTGTTTTGCCTTTTCTGCCATCTGTTTTCCCTTTTGTGTAATTTTAGCTCCTGGGAACTCATCCCCAGGGGCCCGGCCACATCAAAATGACCCAGTGTGCTTTGATGGGGACTGCAGAGGGAGCGTTAATGCCACCGCTGCTTCCTGAGGGAGGTGGCATTGCTCCCACATGCAGCAGCTGCTAAATATGCAGCTCCCTGCTTGTGGGAGCAATTCTTTCATCTGTTTCTCAGATGAAAACATCCACAACTCGGGAGCAGTTTGACAGCTCCCACTTGCTGGGAGAGGAGTTAGTGTTTGCTCTCGCTTGGTGGCCAAACGAAAGCAAAATGCTATCTCCGAGGGGGGCACCTTGGGAGATAGCAGGAGCCGGCCCTGGGTTCTGATGGTCCCCAGAGCCATCTCATTGGCAATAAATCATCCCAAACATTTTCTTTTTCGCGCGCGAGGATCCCCGGATCCACCACGGTGCTCAGCTCGGCCACGTGCGAATCTGCAGTGGATCTGTGGATGCAGATCTCAATTAAAAAACACATATACCCACTCACACACCCACAAACCACTCACACACCCACTCATAGACCAACACAGCCACTCAAACAGGCACTCACACACCCCCTTGGATACCCACTCAACCACTCAATCACCCACTCACATACCCATACAGCCACTCACACACCCACTCACAGACCTACAAAACCACTCACACACCTACTCACAGACCCACACAGCTACTCATACACCCACTCACACAACCACTCACACATCTATACATCCACTCACAGACCCACAAACCACTCACACACAGACTCACAGACCCACAAAACTATTCACACACCCACTCACACACCCACTCCCATGCTCACACACACTCTTACACACCCACACAACCACTCACAGACCCACACATTCACTCACACACCCTCACAACCATTCACACCCCCACCTACACATCTATACACTCACTCACACACCCATACAGTCACTCACATACCCACTCACAAACCCACAAAATCACTCATACACCCAATAACAGACCCACACAGCTATTTACATACCCACTCACACACCCTCTCACAGACCCACACAAACACTCATACTACCACTCACACATCCATTCAACCACTCACAAACCTACTCACACATCCATACACCCACTCACATACCCACTCACACACCCACCTATACACCCATACAGCGACTCATATACTCACTCACAGACCACCAAAGCCAATTGAACACCCACTCACAGATCCACACAGCCACTCACACACCCACTCATATACCCACTCACACACTGACGCACCCATGTACACACCCAAACAACCACTCATATCCACTCACACACCCATACAGCTATTCACACACACACACCCACAGACCCACAAAACAACTCACACACCCACTCATAGTCCCACACAAACACTGACACACCCAATCACACAAGCATACAGCAGCTCACACACCCATACAACCACTCACACATTGACACAACCACTCATACATCCACTTACACACCCACACAGCCACTTACACAGCCAATCACAGACCCAAAAAACCACACACACCCACTCACAGACCCATGCAGCCACTCACACACCCATTCATACACCCACTCACACACTCACTTACACACCCACACAACCACTGACAAGCCCACAAAACCACTTATACACCCACACTCACAGACCCACACAGCCACTGACATACCTACTCACACACCCACACAACAACTCACATCCCTACACCCACTCACACACCCATACATTCACCCACACCCACTCATATACCTACACAACTATTCACACATCTATACACCCACCCACTCACACAACCATACAGTCACTCACACATCCACTCATAGACCCACAAAACCACTCACACACCCACTCACAAACCCACACAGCCAATCACACACCCACATGACCACTCACATACCCACTCACAGGCCCACAAAACCACACACACATCTGCTCACACGGCCACACAACCACTCACATACCCAACTAGTCACTCACACATCTGCTCACAGACCTACAAAACCACTCACACACCCACTCACTGATCCACACATTCACCCTCACACACCTACTCACAGACCCACACAGCCACCCATATGCCCACTCACACACACACAGATATTTACATCCCCATTAACACACCCATACAATCACTCACACAGCCACTCAGGTACTCACTCACGCACCCATACAGTCACTCTCACACCCACTTACAGACCCACACAGCCACTCACCCACCCACTCGCATACCCACTTACACACCACACAGACATTTACATTCTCACTAACACTCCCATACATTCATTCACACAGCTACTAACACACCCACACAGCCACTCAGGCACCTTTTTCACAGACCCATACAGCCACTCTCACACCCACTAACACACCCACACAGCCACTCAGACATTCACTCACACACCAATACAGCCACTCTCACACCCCCTCACAGGCCAACACAGCCATTCACATACCCACTCACACACCCACACAGACATTTACATCCCCACTAACACACCCATACATTCGCTCACACAGCTGCTGACACACCCACACAGCCACTCACACACCCACTCACACTCCTATACAGTCACTCACACACCCATTTACACATGCATACACCTACTCAGATAGACTCACACATCCTTACAGACACACAGTCATTCACACACCCACACAGCCACTTACGCACACCCTCATAGACCCACACATCTACTAACACACCCAGAGAGCTACTTGCATAAGTACTGATACACCCATACAACCACTCACACATCCACTGAGACACCCATGCAGTCACTTACACATCCCCTTGCATTTTAGTATTCTAGATGACATTGTAAAACATTTCCTAGTGTATTCTTTAATACTTTATAGGTTTATTCCCCTTGGTGAATATTAAAGTAGTCAGATGTGCTACTTTGATTTCACGTATGCAGGGTATGATACATGTATACATAGAAAAACTCACAAACACTTAAACACACAATTGTATACAATCATAAATTATGTAGTTAGCTCTTTCCTTGACTAGATTAAGTGGTTCTAACAAGAACCGTTTTTTTGGAGGTGGATTTTCTCAAAACAAGTTTTGCATTTTTGTGTGGCTTTTTTCTTATAGAACAAAAATAGTAGTAAAAGGAGTAAGGGAAGGCAACTTGGAAGAAGCAACTGACTTCAATCTTTAAGAGGAATGGAAGGTGGAACGGTGATGTGAAAAAGAAATTAACAATTATGCTTGTTGATAGCATCCATAAACTGGGCAACAGATGACATTTTTAATGCAACTGGCGAATGGCATTTGCCATAATGAGTCACCATGTCTTGCAATTTTGGTGAAACAGCTGGAATGGTAACCATCTGTGGGATGATAAGGGTCCCACAGACGGTCCAGCTGCTGATGATGCTGCGCCACCTTCCCTCTCTCTGATGATTCTCTCATACATCCTTGTATGTATGGTTTTCAGATGTTTCCATGTGGAAGATGTGGAAGATGTGCCATACGTAATACTTCTTCCCCGTACTTCTCAACAATTTTTTGCTGCATACATTGTACTGCAAACCTTTTGCATCAAATTTCTTTTCTCCTGAAGGGATGGAGAAATATATCCAAAAGGCCTTTTTGGAGTTGGCAAGGCTTCTTCTTCATCCTGTTCTTTCCCTTCTCTTCTATTTCAACAGAAGACATCTTAACTTTGTAACTTTCTTCTTTTCAAGGAAAGCCAAAAAACCAATGGAGCTTTGGTTTTTAGTCTGTCTCCAGAGAGATGTGAAACCCACAAAAATGATTTAGGGTGTGGCTTCCAATGTGCATGGGTAGCGACTTACTGTATTCAACGAGAAGTTGAGATTTGGGTGTGTTCCTGGAATTGCAGTGGATCCACGGTGGAATCATGACGGATCCGTGGGTTTGCCAAACTTGTAAAATAAATAAGTATGTTGTAAAACACAGATTGGCTTCCAAATATTAATGTATGGATATGGTTTCTCTGATGCCAATGTTCAAATTTGTGGGGAATGCATATGATATCTCTATTTTGTTTTATGTTTTATCGAATCCGCGGATATACCACAATTTCGTCACAGGAACTACTAACTATAGAGTACTCGCATGGGCTCCCTTCGTGAATTTGTGGGGCTCTGTGGATCCATACAATGAATTTAAAAAAGTAAAAGACTTGGTGTATTGCATTTAGAGAAAGACTACATGAGTTACCTTATCTTGATTTGTTAATTGTTACTTTTAAAATGTATAATAAGAATAATAAACTTATAAAAATGTTTATTACTAAATTGAACTTATAGATGAAATTGTAGTACAATTTATATTAAAAACAACAGTGAAATTCACTAAAAAAACAGAGATTACAGGGACGCTATAGTTAGTAAATAGAATTTCACTGAAAAAACTAGGATTATAGGTATGTTATAGTTAGGAAATAGCACTAAGAAAATGCAGAAATTCAATGAAAAAAACAAAGGTTACATGGATGTTATAGCTAGGAAATAGATTTTTTTTTTAAAACCTTAGAAATTCACTGAAAAAAAACAAAGATTATAGGGACATTATAGATAGGTTCAGATTTTACATGCATAAAACCATAGTAATTCAGCAGTTATAGTTACCTGAGATAACCAAAACTTATGCCCCCACAATGCACCTGCTTATGACCTCACATATTACATCACTCATGCCATGGTCAGTGACATCACTGATGACATCTCAAATGACTTCACTGATTCCATCACTGATGACATCATCCAACAACGTAAACTTTAATATACTTTATAAAATACCATTTACATTTTTAAAAAATAAGAAGACACAGGTGAGAGATATACAGCATAGAACTTGCTGTAACCTTGTCAACTACTACACTCACTTAGCACCTAAGAGACAGTTCTCAGCTGATAGTCCTGTCTCTTCTGAACCACTACTCTAAGCACTTATGACCAAAATAAGACGTCTAACCATATAGGCCAGTCTATTGGAAACCACAACAACACCATTCGTGAACCTAGATAGAAGTTTTAGTGCAAATGTCAGATTTACACAAACCACTACAACATACAACCAGTAGAGAGGTCTTAGCGGACAGTCCATTATATCACAAACCACTAGTAATATTACTCTTCATTCTGGAGAAAGGTGTGAGCAGAGAGGTCAGTCTGTTGTAAATGTCAACTACACTGAGCCATCACCCGAAAGAAAGGTCTTAGTGAACAGATTAATTCAGTTCAATCTACTAATACAGTCATTCATTACAAAGGAGAGAGGTCTAAGGAAACTGGTCAGTGTGTCATAAAACAGAACTATACTTAGCCATGACCGTAGAGTGAAGTCTTAATGAACAGTTTAGACTATTGCAAAGTACTACCATACACATACATCAGCAGGGTACATGTGTCAGTGTAAAGGCTAATTCACTGATAAATAGTACACCCTCTTTAAAAACGGAATTATAGATCAGATGACATATGTTAGAAATAGTATCACTAATTAGTAGTACAGAAAGAATAGTAATTTAACCTATGCAGTAGCTTAGTATACATCTTTAAATCTCAGAAATTTTTACAAAACACACTCACTGGATGATTTCATCAGTGATGTCATTTGAGATGTCATCATTGATGCCCTCAGTGATGTCACTGACCATGTTATAAGTGATGTAATATGAGAGGTCATAAGCAGTGCTTGCGGGGGGCCTAAGTTATAGTTAGCTCAGGTAACTATAACTGCTGAATTTCGATGGTTTTGTGCGTGTAAACTCTGAACCTAAATATAACGTCCCTGAAACATTGGGTTTTTTCAGTGAATTTCTATGTTTTTTCTGATTCGATGTCCCAACTATAATGTCCCTGTAACCTTTGTTTTTTTTCCAGTGAATATATATATGTTCCATTCTTTTGGAGTCTTCAGGAGTCTTTCTTTCATCTAACACATCATTAATTCTTTGTTCATCTTTAAAAGTATAATGCTAGTTTGTTGATATTATATATATGATATTTCTGGTGGTCTGATTGGAGATGATTCTCTATAAATTCATGCATTGTAGTTATGTGCAATTTGATTACACTCCTGTATGTATGAGTGATGTAATGTTTGAGGTAACAAGCAGTGTGTGGCAGAGGCGCAAGTTATAATTAGCTCAGTAAACTATAACTGGTGAATTTCAGTGTTTTTTATCTAATTTCAACACCTAATAATAACATAACATTAGCCTTTGTTTTTTCAGTAAGCATTTATAAATATATACATCACAAACATTACATCACTCATTACATGCTAAATGACATCATTGATGACATCTTTGTGCTGTGCCGCACCGAGTCCAACTCCGCCATCTGGATCTCACCCACAAGTGCCTGGGGGTCAGGATATCCCTACCCTGCCCCCTTATACTATTTTTAAAAGGAATATCCAGGACAAGGGTTCCGAGTCTCTGAGTCCTCTAATGGCCACCTCAGCATTTTCTTCCAAGTTGCAACTGGCCGATCAGATCGTGTGGACTGCAGGACCATATACATCCTACGGTACAGAAAAGGTCAACAGAAGATAACATTTCCTCAGCCAGAGGGCCCTGTTTCTTTTAATTTTGGGTGCTGCAGGACCAACCGTCCAGATATCTCTATTTTTTAACCCCTTCATAACTACCCTGAACACCTCTTTAAAGGCAAATTTCTCTCAAACAGATTTACACCTAATAATGAAAAGCACCCTTTCTCTGTAAAGTTCCAACATTTTTGCCAAATTTGATGTAATTCAATTGAGCCGTTTTTTCTGTAGCCGCACCTGCTCCTGTGATAACTGGGGCGTACAAACAGTGGAGCACGTTGTCATGTTGAGTCCCCATTTCGCTCAGCCAAGAAAGTATTTTTTAGTACCACTTCTCAAAAAACTAAAATTCACACAAGTTAGACCTGCCATGTTATATCTTGTGATGCTCAGGGACATACAATCTTGCGTGTGTATTGCCAACTTCTTAAGTTGTGAGATCAAGTTGCGAGAGGTGTGAGGCTAGCATTGATCATGCTGATCACCAGGATGGACCTGACCAGTTGGTGATTTGTATTAATGTCATTGACTGATTTATGATGCATTTTTAACTGTTCTTTTTATCTACATATGTTTTATTTGCTTTATCAATTTTATGATGTACATGTATCTTTTATGGTAATATCTTTTAACTGAATAAAAATTATTATTACTACTACTGTAGCTGCGACAGAAGTTTGGGTATTAAAATGGGAAATCAATGTTTTGGGACCCATTTTCTTGACCCCTACTTGATGAATCATCTGAAACTTTCCAGAAAGGAGGTGAGGTGGATGAACTTTTTTTCGGAAAGCTTCCAAAAGATTTGTCAGATGGCACCAAAGTTATTAGTGAAACAAAACACGCTTTGTGACTTTTGGTCCCTTTCTTGAACTAGACTGAATATACACTCAGTTACGTAGAACCTGTTGCTAGTGATGATTTCTTGTTGCTAAAGCTGTCTGATTGCCTAACTACCAAACACTTCACTTTTTAAACTTCTGTGTTGATCATCATCAGTCCCATCAGCACATCCTATGTCAATTTTGGAATGCTGTCTTCAGTCTAATGATTTACTTCCACCCTCATGGACTTGTTGGCTTCTCTCAGATCTAGCTGCATGTGCTGCTTTCACACTCAAACTCTCCACTGTAATATCTCCACCTACATCCACTGTGGGTCCATACTATGTCCCACACTGCTGTCAACAGTGATACTCCACTTGATCTTTCTGTCACCACTGCAGTCATGGTCTGTAGCTTCCTCTCCCTACTTATGCCAAAGTAACTCATCCCCCACAATACTACTTCCTCCGAGCTCAATGAGCTTTTACATTTGAGATGCTGGTGATCTGCAACTACACTTTCATTCCTACCTTGTTCGTCACCACTCCCTTTATTCCATGCATTTCTTTGAACTTCTAAAACTGGTCATGAACTATTTCCATATCACCACCTTTCCCAGCAAGCTGACCTTTCGGATGCAAACCATCTCACTTCTCACCAAGTGCTCTACCTCTCTAATTGAAACTGGGTGTACTACAGTCC
Source organism: Calotriton arnoldi (assembly GCA_963921515.1). NCBI lineage: Eukaryota > Metazoa > Chordata > Amphibia > Caudata > Salamandridae > Calotriton > Calotriton arnoldi. The sequence goes on from CAWUFW010005765.1 coordinate 636,296, forward strand.
TGACTCATCACTCTCATCAAACATTCTCACCAAATGCTCCTCTTGCTTTTATTTCATATTGGGCACATACCCTTCCCAACATCTCGATCCCCGCACTTCCTCCTCTGAGCCCACCTAACTCTTATTTTTTTACACATACATATAAATAGAATAGGCTGCATGAATATGCCCATTGCGTAGAAAAAAATTAAAACAAGCCCAAAAAATGATGATCTCTTGAAAACTATAGTGCTGAAGGAGGGGTGTTGCCCAGTAAAGCACAGATACAGTTTGGTGTTACCTGGTTAAAAAGAAAAAAAATAGGAAAACATTTGTCTGTGTGCGTGCATATTGAAGCTGCTGTGCTAGAGCTTCCCCCCTCAATCTCTTTCCATGTAGTAAAGATAGGTGGAAGGTCCATGATCACTTACATTACACACCCCAATGTATACATAGCAGATATTGGGAATACCTAAGGGTTCGTTTTAAACAGATACATTTCAATTTTATTTTCTGTTAGCTTTCTTAAGAATAAAGAACCAAGGGTCAGAAAGTTAAAATATAATTTTAAGGTAAAAGTCTCCCTCCTACTTTGCACATTTTTGCATGCATGCCATTAGGAACTAAGTGCTACTCTTCGTGAGCTCATCCTGATCTTGTTGTAATCTGTGTCCTCTGTGGAGAACAAGGCACCGAGCAAAGATTGCAGAGGCAAGGTCAGACAGGGCTGAACCAAGACCCCACATCACTGGCACAGTATAGTACATTGGTGGTCCAATAACACTCAGTGCTGGCCTAAATCACAGCAATTGCTCAAGATCAGACAAAGTTGACTTGAAATCACATAGTGCTGAGCCAAGAACACACATTTGTGGCCAGAAACCACACAGCATAGGTCAAAATCACTTTAAGTGCAATGGGCTCCATACATATTTTAGTGGGTGATAGCAGCAAACTGCCTATTAATTACTATTCTGTGTTTTGCCACGTGCAGAGGGAATCGGCACATATGGAAAATTAGAAACTACTAACAAGGACAGTGCAAGTGCAAAATGAATACTCAACAGATAGCAGAAGTGCCTTTGCATCATGTCCCAGCCCTAGTCCCGCCCACAGCCCAGCCCACTAGCCACACCCCTAGCTCAATTTGATGAGTACCTGCACTTATTTGTTTCCCATTTACAGCACTGGTTGAAGGGTTAGCCTGGCCTAAAGGTGCTCTAGCCCCAACCCAGGTTTGCACGCACTGGAACAACGTATCCTTTGAGGAAGTGTGGTCGGACTCGGCCACAGTTCTTCTAACCACTCCCCCCAAATGCTTTGAGTCATTTCCATTTAAATCTCTCTTTATACATGGGCAAGGATTTGCACAGAAGTGATGTCTCTTGAGTAGTGTATATATCAGACTGTCTTTCCTCGACTTGGTTAAATTGTGCCAAGACCAACAAGAGATTTGTCTTATCAAACCTGTGTAAGGTGCCCATCAGTATTTGCTGAAAATGGGTGCTGCATCACTCATCTGCTCTTTTGAGGCAGTACCTACCTTTGTTGTACAATAGACAGATTTCACATATTTGTTTCTGTGCATCTCCAGATGGACCTAAGTAAAGTTGAAATAACTTGTTCAAAACATAAATGCATCAAGAAACCTGTAAGCAGGCGGAGCAGAGAAGTGCTACAAGGATAATTCTATAGAGGCGATGCTTAGAGGGATGTGAAAATGGAGGAGCCTACCGAAAACAGGAACCGAATTAAAAATATTCTACAGCAAGGTTTAGGTGATTTATAACTGAGTCTGCTCCAGGGACAGATCTGAATAGGATACGGCTAACGGGCATTTGTTGTGTATAGGGAGACTAGTAAAAGTGGTAGGAAATTCCAGCTTAGGGCTAAAGAACCTATGTAGCAGGGACCGAAAATATCCTAAAATACCCAAAGACTAGTGGAATGTGCAGAATAGCTTGGAATAATGGGACTAGAAACAGTTCTCTGAGGGTCCTGCATTACAACACAGAGTTCACCCTTACCTCCTACACATGGAACCATTTCCACAGTGGCGCATATGTTCTCTTGGCCGCATTTTAGGGTTCACATTCTATTTCTATAGGAGTTTAGTGTGCCTGTCCCTATGTATGTTAAGACTGTGAAATATGGTGAACGTCAGTGGCTGATATCTATTCCCCAATGTTCCTTATTTTGTTACAGTTATGTTACAATAATATTGTTTTTAATAGATTGCCTTAGCTTCGCACATTCTGCGTTCAACTGGCATGTCATTGTTTTGAAAATCCCTACTTTTTATCGTAAATTAATATGAATGATCCCCTCCAGGTGCCCAGGGTGGGTCAGTTGCCCGAGCTCTTTTGAAATGCCCCGGCTTTGCGGTCAGAGCGGTCACCAGAGATGTCAGCAGGCCTGCTGCCATTGCACTGAAGGACCTCGGAGCAGAGGTTGTGAAAGGAGACCTAGATGATAGAGAAGCCGTGGAGAAGATTTTAAAAGGAGTCTATGGAGCATTCCTAGTCACCAACTTCTACACCTGTAAAGAGAAAGAAATCACCCAGGTGAACGTGTATTGTAATTTCTGTTGTAACACTTCAAATTAGACCGAAATTGATAGAGAAGTAAAATGCTATGTTGAGTTCACTTAATTAAAACCATCACAGCAAGACAGAACAGATACAATAAGAGCACACACAAAAAAAAATCAAAAAAAGAATATGTTATGATAAAAAGCAAAACTGCTGCATTCTGAACCTTCATCACAGGAACTAAAAAAAATGGTTAATCACAATGGCAGCCTTTGTTAAAAGATCACTTTTGTCCAGTGTGTTGTAGCCCAATTCAAAACATTTCGTATCATAGCAAAGCAATTTGTGATTGCTTCTGCGATGGTGGCACAAAGGGTACCACAGACACAGTGGTCAGTCCACTCTCAATAGAGGGCAAATACACAATGAATGAGCAAAGTTCTCCATTTTATACCCACATAAGCAGCAGCATCTACATAGATATTGACGAGATTCACTGCATCACTCAACTAGTTTTAATCCTGTCCCTAACAGACAAGAATAAAGGTTAAAGTCTGATAAGGCGTCAGTTTAACTTCAATTTATTTCATGCGTTTACACTCTGCTCATCTCACCCACAAATACCACTCACATGGGGTACGACACAAAACATCCAAGAGCTTCTCCTATTTTAGGAGTTGTAGCCCACAATACCACTATTGTTGTGGTGTGAGGAGGAACCCTATGATGAAGCATGCCGCCTTATGGTGGATGAGGGTTTGTGTCCTTAAAAAATATATTTTTTTCTTATTTGTCAGAAACACTGACAGTCAGCTGACCTCTTACAGTTGAAGCTACATTTCCATACCTGGGTATATTGTGTATATTCATAAGCCTACAGCATGAAGGTCTTTTTAATTTGTTTGCCAGTTTTATGTGCAAATAATCAGGAGTGACGTAGAATGCGTGGCATTGGTGACAGGGATGGGTCATCACCCCTAAAGGAAGGGATGACTTTGGAAGCCAGGGCCCTCACTTAGACAAGAAGAACCAAAGAGGGCCTATGGGTTGAGCGATCAGGCCTTCAGCGTTGTTGTGTAACCAGCCGGCAGACTCCCGGAAGTTCCCCATGTGATGGAGCCATCTTCACCATGTGCAAAGGCACACATGACAGAAAGGAGTTGCTGAAGTGCCGGAATTCATCGGGTGATGGCTGCAAGGCACTATAAACAGCTACCAACACAACAGGCGAGTTATTGGGCACCAAAAGTGGTTCCTTCTCATAGACTTTGGCCCACAGCCATCACTGCACATTTTTGCTCTTCCCTGCTAGGGAGGAATGGCCCAAAGAGGGAAATTAGAAGGAACCATCCACACACCAGCTCATATTAGGAGCATCACTGCTTACCAGGCTCCCCAGAATAGGTGTTGGACACTGCAGGGAGAATATTTATCACCGCTCAGGAAAGCTTAGGACTGCGTGCTTGTGAGGCAGTGGGGGCGGGAGAAATGTTGCCTCACTAGTACGAGCACGCCTGTAGTGCTGTAGGAGGGAAAACAGTATGAGTGGATGTGTATCCCGAATGTGTGAGGGGAGCCGGATTTCGAAAGAGCCATGATAGTTGGTTTCTTTGAATTTTTGCCCTGCTGTATCAGGGCTAGTTGCAAATAAGCATTTCAGAGTACGTCACCTAGACACTTTATGGGTGCACTTTGTTGTACCATACAACATGGGATGTTCTCGGTCTGACACTGGGAAGCAGGTACTTGGATTTCCATTGAGCATGCCATGTCCTTATACAGCTAGTAACACACAGACCAGGCAGTGTACATATTCATCTACATGGCATGCCACCAGGCCACACACAGGATTGACACCTGATGGGGTTTATAGTTTACTTAATGAGAAAATCATGTTATGTCATATATAAATAACCCCTAAAAACCACTGTATGCTAGCACTGGGGTTAGAATAACAAATTAAGCTAGCCTTGCAACAAGCGTGAAGTGAGGTTGGCTAGATATAGGAATTTAAAATAAGTCAAGCATTTAGCTTGTTGGCACAAAAGGTGTATCTCTAGATTTCTGATGTAACCCAAGCTAGTTAAATCTCAGCATAGTTTGACAAGTGTAATAAACAAGGCTGATTTCCTATCCGGGGCAGATAGTAACCAGTGTTATCAGCCCTTGCTTGACTCGGGCAGGCTTTTCGGCAAAGGCAGACCTTCACCGTGGCTCATTCCTGTGTCCCTCAGGGGTCCCGCAGCAGATAATGTCTGATTGTACATTGGGATAAAAAAAAAACAAGCCTGTTTAATTACTGTGTGTGTTCGTTCACAGGGTAAACTGGTGGCAGACTTGGCAGGGGCCCTGGGCCTGAAGCACGTGGTTTACAGCGGCCTTGAGAACGTGAAAAAACTGACGGGCGGCACTTTGACGGTCGCGCACTTCGATACCAAAGGGGAGGTGGAGGAGTATTTTTGGGCGAAGGGGGTTCCCATGACAAGTGTTCGGATGGCTTTTTATTATGAAAACTTCCTTACTGACTTGAAACCGGTGAAAAATGCCAGCGGAGAATATGATTTGGGTAAGTCGCCTACAGCGCTCTCTGTAAAGGGGTACAAATACAATCTAATGAAAACATTAGGGAATTAATTAAAACGTAGTTACCTCAAAAATGAATTCAGCAATTGTTTCGATTTGGTTTGTATTCACTTTGATTGATGCACCCATGATAATATGCAAAAATGTTGCATTACATTAATATGAAAAATAGCGCAGACTTTACATTCAGATGCCATTTTAATTCTGAAGTGCCTGGATGCATGTGTAAATGAATTATGGGTGTGCCAACTTGAGCCTCATTCAAGCCCGATTTGGAGTGGAGGTTCTTACAACCTAATCAGGAGAGATGCGTCGCTCATTTTTAGGTGAGACTTGAGATGGTCAGAGGTATCTATCTCAACACTGGTGGAACCCGCATTAAGGACAGTGATAAGATTTCAGCGCAGCCTACTGATTTTAATTGCTTATCTCAAACTTGACAGCAATGCTTGTGCTCTGAGCTAAATCAGATTTTTTATAGATTCAGGGTCCTCTGTTTAGTACCAGGGGCGGAATTATGTAAAGTGCCCCAGGGGCGCAACATGTTTGTGCACCTGCTTTCTGCACCGTAGTAGCGGCCCGTGGTGGGAGTGCTGCCGGGCGCTGACGTGGGGCGGGGAGGGGCAGGGTGTGGGGTAGTAAACTACGGATTACGGCCGATTAGAGGTAAGTAAACATATAAATAAATAAAACGAATTTCGTTGCGCGCGCTGCATCGCATTTGGCAATGCAGCGCGCGCAATGAAATTCGGGGACAGCCTCTGGAGCTCATGACTTTTAATTGTTTTGCACCACTCTCCACCCTAGCTGAGGTGGATTGACTCTCTGTTGCAGGTCCTTGTAATCTCCTATCGCCAGCTGCTCTGCCTCCCACCCCCCTATCGAGTGTGTTGACACCTTTTTCTGAGTCTCCGGTCAATATATCATCTCCTGTCCCTCCGACTAGGTCCCTGCAGGAGAGAAAGTATGGTTCTCTCTTTGCCAAAAAAGTGTCAGCCGGGCAGCATCATCTCAGGATGCTTAGTTGGAACACAGCAGGAGTTAAGATGGGATCACAGGCTTGGATGGGATCACAGGCCTGGATGGATTTGGTCCAGCAATTTGATGTTGTTCTGCTGCAGGACACCTTGGCCACAGAAAACGTCCTGTGTGACAGTTTTGTTAGTTTTTCCCAACATGCTGTTCCGTCACCTTCGGCGTGGGTGAGTGCTGGTTCATTAGCCTGGGTTAAGGTCTCTCTGGGCTGCTCAATAACATGTATTGATTCAGGCAGCAGACTCATCCAGGACTCTCTTTTAAAATGGCCTTTCGAAAGGAGGGTTTATTTGTGATCAATTTTTACAATGATGAGTTTTCGGCCAAAGGCAATAGGAACTTTACTGCCTTGTCTGCCTGTATTCAGGGCCGGACTGGCAGTACCAGGCATCAGGCATTTCCCAGGGAGGCTGGAAGGGTGGGGGCCGGTTTTGCAGTGGTTGGGGCCTGTTTTGTTACTGGGGTCGATTTTGCAGCAGTGTGGCAATATCGGCCCCCAGTAACAAAAGCAGCAGTGCTTTATACTTGCACCCTCCACCTGGTTGGTGGAGGTACTGGTACGACAAAATTGCCAGGGCTGGTATGAGTTTCCTGTCCGGCCCTGCCTGTATTGATTCTCTGACCCTCAGCCCTCCTTACCCTGGGGGGTACATTGGTCTGGTGTTAGCAGGCGATTTTAATTCTAAGCTGGGGGACACAACAGCACTTATTAAGTCTCAGTCTTTCGTATTTCCCACCAATCTTTTAACAGAAATCACAATGCTAGGAGCACTCTTCTGTATCCTATAATAGTCAGCCACAACCTATGTAATGCTTTTGATTTTCTTAACCACAATGTATCTGATCTTGTTAAATTTATTGGGAGAGGGCATTGATCCACTGTAGGCGATGTCCTTGTTTCCAGAGGCATGGCTACCAGAATTTTGGAGGGTGGTGTTATTTCCAACATTCTTAGTGATCACAATGCCCTCTACATTTTCATCAATCATCCTTTATCGGCCCAAAAGGAATCTTTGGCTGGTAATTTCCTCATGAAAGCGAAGGATAACCATGGCAGACTTGTATGGAGGTACGCTGATATCGAATTAGTGTTTGCTAAGCAAGTGGCTGGGAACCAGACTTACATCTCTAACTGTCTATCTCTGCAGATTGACAGTCGCCTGGTTGTTGATTTTTTTGTGGAACTGGAGGACGCCATTAGAGCTATTCTCACCAAGAAGGTTAAGATCCGGGACCGCTGCCCGGCTTCTTGGTTCAACAGAACCTGCAGGCTGGTATGTAGGAAACTACACACTGCCTTAGGGAAATCTCCTAAGAACAGGGAGTAAATAGCTCAGTGTAGGAAAGATTACTCACGGGCCTTGAAGATTAGAAAAGCTGAAGTAAGAAACATGCATTAGGATAAGATGGCAGAAGTCTGTTCTTGAAAGGATTACATGACTTTCTGGAGCCTGGTAAATAATTATTCTCTGGCTGATACACCTAAGCAAGCCCTGGACTGCAATATTGCCCCGAAGAACTAGGTGAAACACTTCCAGTGTATTTACACCCAATGGAAATCTCCTTCTGCCTGGAAGAGGTCACCGCAGGCTTATCTATTGCTTCTGCATAGCTTCTTTGCAAGGGATGAGCCCCTTATGGAAAAGCTTGAGCACCTGTTATGTTATGCGCCTCAGAGTCTGGAACCCAAGCGGAAAACCAATTCACACGTGTTTTCTCCTCCAGCACATTTAGATACTAATATAGCGTACCTCTTTTTCACAAGCAAATTTTGTTGGTTTTTTTCTGGAGTTGGGACATTCAGGGCATAGGAATTACCAGGACACTAATAATGAAACTCATACCAGGGAGCTTTCAAGCAGAATTGTATCACATATAATCTCCCTACATATGCTCTATTTCCTTACGGAGACCAGAGGGAGGTGGTTTAGAATTTGGAAACCGTGAGATGTGCATTGGTAAAAAGCTGGTAACTTGTGCTATGTCACGAAGTTGATTCTGTTCACGTCTGTTTTCTTTTCATTTACCCACTCTGTTAGTGTTGCCAATGGAAGGTGTTCCAATGGATGGCATGGCTGTGGCAGATATTAGACCCGTTGTCTGCAGCCTCTTCCAGTCTCCGGATGGGTACATTGGGAAAGCCATTGGTCTCAGTGCTGAGCGCCTGGCAGCGGAGCAGTATGCAGAGAAGTTCTCCAAACATACAGGGAAAAAAATCAAAGCTACCAAGGTGAGAGTCAATCTCTACTGGAGAACACAATTAGGGTGTAGAGTTTTCTTATTTATTCTTGGATTTTTATATAACTCCACGGTTTATAGGTGGTGTCTCGTTGCAAACTTAGTTTCGTTCAAACCCAAGCAGCCACTTTATAAACATGTCAATTTAATATCAAGAAATACCAATCTTCTGAAATGAATTAACACAACAGTCTAGTGTCACCTACCCACAGCACATGACTTGCCGCTGCAGTAAAGAATACTAACACACATCTACTCTCAAGAGGAATAAGGGTAAATTGTCTCATTTCAGTGATTTTATTTTTTAGTTCTTACAGTGTGATTAATGTAGAAAGTAACCCAAAAAGAAATTAAGGAGAGATTCCAAATGGGGATTACAAGGAGGCTTAAGACCGACTAAATAGTAACTAAAGAAAAGAAAACTCTGTCTATCCAACCGCAGCCATAATTAGATATATTCAGCAGCAACCTTGACGACAACATTGGCCTCTTTTAATGCAAGTTGACTGTCATTGATCTGACATAGGAAGGAGGATAGATTTAGGTTACTTCCTCCCTAAGGGTTCATTGTGCATAGACCATAGGCAGGAACATAAACAATTTTTTATTGTTTAAGCTTGTATTTGAAAAATCTGTGAGGTTGTTTGTGGTACATACTTATTTTGGGTAATTAATGTTTATAGGTATTGTTGAAAATAAATCATGTTATTATTAATGATTTGTATTATTGATACTGTAGTAACCAAGCTGACACAGAAGTTATTTAATGGCTACATGGGCAGCAGAGTCAGGAGGACCAGCTCTGCCAACAGCTCCAACAGGAATGAGCTAGCTTCATACAGTTGCTAGGAGACCAGACATTCTAGAGCATAAACATCATCACAGGTTTAAAGGTGAACAACATAAGATGCACGATACAACATATCTTCTCTTCTTCCAAAACAAAAACAAACAAACAATGAAGAACGAAAAAAAAAACGAAAAAAACAAAAAACCAAATTATGACTTGTACCTGGCAGGGCTAACAATGTTTCTGGAACTTTTCCTGGAAAAGGTTTGGTCAACACAAGGAGGAATCAATCTCTCTGAACATGAGGCGGCATCTCTTACCCGAACCTTCACCGCCCTGTTGAGGTTCCACCAATGACCTCCCTCAACCTTTACTGCATTTCCAAGAATTTTGAGAACCTTGACTGGTTGACCGAACTTACTGTCACCCTTCTTAGTATGAACAGCAGTTTTGATCTTGATTATGTCCCCCACTTCAAGCGGAGCTATTTTAACATTCCTTCTGGAGTCGAACCATAGCTTCTGTTTAGTTTGTGAAGCAGTCATATTTTCACTCGCCAAAGACATCAGTTGAGCAACATTAGATTCAAACATGACCCACTTGCTCATCCATGCAGGCCTGAAACTAGTGTTGGGCTTTCGTCCCCTCAAAAGTTCAAAGGGAGAAATCTTAGTGGCGGAATGAGGTGTAGTTCTATAGAACCATGTGCCCTGCAAATACCATGACTACCAGCTCTGGCCAACTTAATACACTCCCCCACCACCCGATTCATTCTTTCAACTAAACCATTCGTTTGTGGGTGGTAAACGGAGCTTTTGTGGTGTTTCACACCAGACTCAAGGAGGAAGGACTTGAATTCAGCACTGGTGAACTGCTTCCCATTGTCCGAGACTAAAGTCTCAGGAAAACCCTCTCTCAGCCACACGTTTTTAAGAAATTCCACAATAGTTTTGGTGTTGGCCTCTTTTACCATCTTGACCTCTGGCCATTTTGACGTATAATCCATGAAGACCAAAATTAAACGGAATCCTCCTGGCAGAACTTTATACGGCCCCATGACATCGATAACGAGTTTCAACCACGGACCTTTGGGGCATTCAATAGGCATCAATTGGGGGACCAACACTTTCAAACTCTTGTCAGCCGCATCGCAGACACAGCAATTGGTAACCACAAGATCAATTTCAGCATCCATCCCTGGCCACCAATATGTGTCCCGGACGCGCTGCTTGGTGAGTGTGGAACCAAGATGACCCTCGTGGGCTCTTTCAATAATGGTTTTACGAAAAACATCAGGGGGTAAGAACTTGTCTGCCCTGAGCAGCAAACCATCTTCAATGGAGAGCTCACCTTCAACCTTCCAGAAAGGCTGAAGGGAGCCTGGAAGTACCTTTTCTCTGGGCCACCCACTTCTGACGAAAGCACAGACTTCACGTATCATGCAATCAGATTCCAGCACCTGCACCCAATCAGACTCAGAGCCCAGATTCAAATCAGGCAAGTCTAACACAGCAACTAGACAGTCATCACATTCTTCACTCGAAAACTCGTCCAGATTGATATCGTCATGTTCACTCGACTTGATGGGGAAATGGGATAAAAAAATCTGCCCTTCCATTCTTACCACCGGAAATATGCTTCACCTCAAACTGATACTGAAGGAGTCTCGTTACCATACGCATATTTCTCGGGGAACTGCACTTGCTCATACCCCTCCCCCAGAATGTTCACTAAGGGCTTATGATCAGTCAAAAGAAGGAACCGCTTACCCCAGATATAAGGTTGAAACTTCTCAATGGCCCATGCACAGGCCAACAGCTCCTTTTCAATGACGGAGTACTGGAGCTCGGGAGTTCTCAGCACTCTGGAGGCAAAACACACTGTGTTCTCACAATTGTTGTCCAACTGAGTTAAAGTGGCACCAATACCTACTTGACTGGCGTCGACAGTGGCGCAACATGGCAAACTCGGGTCGAAGGGTTTCAAAGCGGGACTGTCCCTTAAAGCGGACTTTACAAACTTGAGAGCCACTACACATTCATTGCACCATTCAAACTTGACTCCTTTCTTGAGTAGATTACTTATGGGACGTACAATGGATGCAAAATTTGGAATAAACTGTGAGTAGTACTCACATAGCCCCAGTAATGACTTGACGCCCGCTTTGTCCTCTGGTTCAGGGGCATCAACGATGGCCTGAAGTAACCCTGGTCGAGGACTGACCCCATCATGAGAAATCACATGTCCCAAGTATTCAACTTTGGAGCACAGAAATTTACACTTCTCCTCTTTTAACACAACACCACATTTTTTGAACAGTGTTAAAACTTTTTCCAGGACAGTATCATGAGATGTGACATCCTTACTAAAAATGAGAACATCATCCTGAAATACCAGAACGCCATCAACATCCCTGAGTATATTGATCATTATTCTCTGGAAAACAGAGGCCGCTGACGCAAGCCCAAAGGGCATCCGACAGTAGCGAAATGTTCCCAGAGGTGACACAAAAGCGGTTAGATGGCGTGATTCAGGATCCAGTTCCACCTGGTGATAAGCACTGGCTAAGTCAAGTTTAGTGAAAAAGCGTGCTCCCTTGTTTTAAGAGAATAGGTCATTAATTTTTGGCAGGGGATGGGAATCTACCCATATCTCTTTATTGAGGGATCTCAAATCGACACAGAGATCTCCTCCCCTTTTTCTGGCTACAACCAAGGGAGAAAGCCATAATGAAGAGTCTGTGGGTTCGATCATCCCTTTAGTACACAGACTCTTTAATTCTTTTTCTAGATCTTCCCTCACACTGAACGGCACTCCTCTAAGTTTGTGTTTGATGGGAATGGCACCATCTTTAACTATAGTCTTGTGCCTGAATCCTTTGATTTTTCCCAGATTATTGTAAAAAATTTCAGGGTACTTGTTTTTCCATACAAGACCTGTTTCTTCGCAACCAACAACCAACACCTGCTCTTTGGCTCCAGGTTTAAGTATCATGCCGAACAGGCCCTGGTGAAACCAACCCAATATGTTGAGTCCCTTCACCGCAACATATATTTTTCCCTTGATCCTCCTGCCTTTAAATGACATTTCATCTTCAAAGAAACCCATTAAATCTATTTTCCGCCCTTCATACGAGACAGGAGAGCGATCAGCTGGAGAAAGAGCCTGAGAACCATTCCAAGTTTCTTCAAACAATTTTTGAGTGATCATTGTGATCTTTGCTCCTGAGTCAACTAACAATTTCACAGTATGATCCCCAATATCAATGTCCACAATGGGATCGACGCACGAAGAAGGATCACCCATAACAACCTCTTGACAGGAAACAGGTTTGTATGGATCTACATCATCAGAGCTTCTGACAACAGAGATCACTTCAGGGTCAGACTCATAATCAGATTCAACTGTACAGATGGTTGGTTTTCTAACATTTCTTTTTTTAAGCAAATTTTAGCAAAGTGACCCATCTTATTGCAGTAATTGCACATGACGTTGCTAGCAGGACAACGGGAACCCTTGGTATGTGGTGGATTACCACACCTGATGCACATATTAACACCATTAGCCCTAGTATAATTGGCTAGATCGGACTTGGGCTTGGAAGATTGACTGACAGATTGACTAGGCTTGACACAATACTTTACAGGATTGTGGTATTGACCACATTGACAGCATCTAAAGGTTTGTCGTCCAGTTCTTTCAGTGAGACTATGGATATTTATTAGCGATTTTGATAGTCTCATCTAGAGATGGATCAGACAAACACAATAGTTTTTGTCATATGTTCTTATCTTTGCACTGGTAAACGAACTGGTCTCTGATGAGTTGATCCGTAAAGTTTTCAAACTTGCAGTCAGCTGCTAGTCTGCGTAAAGAGGAAACATAAGTGTCCACATCTTCTCCTTCAGCTTGCTTTCTTTTAAAGAATTTGTGCCTTAGGACCATAAGGGTCGGTTGTTTGTCAAATCTGGTTTTCAATTTAATAATAGTTTCATCATATTCATCAATGCCGTTAAGTTGTTCTTGAGAAAGAGGTGGTAGATGTTTGTAGATAGACCTTCCTTCAAATCCTAGAGAGTGGAGAAGAAGGCATTTTTTCCTCTCTGCACCGAAACGTAGAGCGCCAATAGCACCCAGGTACATTTCAAAGGCGTCATACCATATTTCCCACCTGACTGGAGGATCACCAGGAGAGTCAAGAAAGGAAGATGGTGGATTGACAGACTGCATAGTACACAATTCTGCTAAGGTTGGCAAATTTGAAAAAGAATTCGTGGCAACCACAGTAACACAACAATACACTGTGTATGTGAACAAGCGGAGAGTGGATAGAGGTGAATACTTCACAATATTAATGAGTTATGCGCATCTAGAAAAGAAATGTGTCACTTCGTACAGGTGTGCGCATGAAATGTGTCACTTCGTAGAGGTGTGTGCATCACCGTAGAAGTACACTGGGAACACACTGTAGAAATGATAATTGGAGAAGGCAAATTCTGGATGTAATAACTGTGGGTGTGTGTATGACCATGAATACACCAAAGATGGAGTAGTTGCAGTGTAAACGTATATGCAGTGGAAGATACACGCTGTTGGACTGTTCAAGTAGAAAACTTAGAGAGTTGTGTGTATCACCGAGTATGCTGCGGTAGATACACTTGACTTTCTGGCAACTTTTAAGACGCAGTAATAGATGTGTGTATCATCGATGATGTGATCGAGGTACATGCCACATGCGTTGTCAAGGAAAAGCGAGTGCAAACAAGAAAAGTTGCGGAGGTCAAATGCGAGGCTTCCTGACCTTACAAGATGGCCGCGATGTTAAGTGTAGATTACCGTCGTGCTTGCAGTAAATGAAACGTTGTTTCCCAACTCCTTAAGATGGCCGCAGTGATGCGGCGTGACATGACGCGATGACGTCACGGCGTGGAGAAAAGAGCGTAAGCTGAAACGAAGTAGAAGCTGGAGGTATGCCGGTGGGAGACAATGGATGCCCGAGCAGGCAGCGCAACGCAGGCTGGACGTGAAGGGAAGGGCGAGCAGGCTAGAAGCACAAGCGGGCTGCGCGGGGCAAATGACAGTTGCCGGAGGATTGAAGGTAAACACTTTTCCTCCTGGGTAGAAATTGAAGAGTTTAAAAGTAGACGGTAGCGCAGGGGAGCACAGCTTAGATAGGCGCAGAAATACCTTATAAGTAGGAGTCCAGCGGTGGTATTTTGGTGTTAAAGTTCAGCATAACTCAATCACCGGGGCAGGAGTACGATGAGGAATCGTCAGATCAGCTGCGTGGGTTCCTCCATGTAGCCAAAAAACGTCGCCACAATTTTGTAGCAACCAAGCTTACACAGAAGGTAGTAAGTTGGTTATTTAATGGCTACATGGGCAGCAGAGTCAGGAGGACCAGCTCTGCCAACAGCTCCAACAGGAATGAGCTAGCTTCATACAGTTGCTAGGAGACCAGACATTCTAGAGCATAAACATCATCACAGGTTTAAAGGTGAACATAAGATGCACGATACAACAGATACTATCTAGGTCTTTGTAGTCTGAGTGTGAGACAACTTATTACAAATTCATTATCGACTTCAGTGGGGCTGTGCCGTCTTGAACCAGTTGCTTGCAGGCTTGCAACTCTGTGCTTTAAAAAAAGATTATCAGATTTGCAAATTGCAAAGCTGAGAGCGTCTAGAAAAAAAATGGGCCCTGAGAAATACAAAATAAAAAATGGACTCTGTGCTGTAGCAGGAATGGACAACATTTTAACTACCCCGCATTGGGCGAATTCAGGAAGCTTTGTGCTTCTATGGGAAGTAAGAATTTCCCTAAACTTGGCTGACTATATGGACATAATTAAAACATCACCAGGCCAGAGGTCAAAGGGAGCAGGATCTGTTGAGAACGAAATTCCCAAGCTTTTTTATTTTCATGAAAACAGTTTCCACACTTTTTGTAAAAAAGCACTACTGTTCCTGAATGGGTAATGATATAATTACTAATCAGTAATTCCATTTCTCCGAGTTATTTCTTGTGCATTTCTCTGTGCAGATGCTTAATCAGTCTGCCTAGACTAGTAAAGTCCTTCTTAGTTGAAACAATCATTAGCTGTTTCTTAATTTCAAAGAGTTTTTCTTTTTGAGAGGTACTTTAGGACTGTCTGGAATGCGTCCATTTATTGTAAACCCATAAAAAGATTTGCAGGGGGTTCATTCTGATTGTGTATTACTAAAAATATAACTTTTGAGAACACGATAAGCACTTAAACCCTGACAATTTGCAGAACTCTAGCTTATTTTAAAGTGCTGCATCCTATTGTATACTGTGTGTATTACAAGTGTAAACTAACATATTCACAGTGCTTTGTGTCCAAGGCAGGGACCTCAAGTGCTGTAAGAACACGTCACTATCCAAGGGCACCAATCAGGATTCAAATCCGTGACCTTCCGATTACACACACGTCTGAAGTGATGACATGATCAGCTGAGATTTCCGACCAGAAGATGATTTTAATTTATTTTTCATTTAGGGTGTGTGTATTATATTTATATGCATATACCTGTAGGTGAAAGGCAACAAAATAGTTTCAGAATATTTTGTTCTTTTTAGCCTGAGTTTCTGACTCCTCCCCCACACTAACTGGCCACTCCCCAACGTACTCGAAATCTCATCGCCCACACTTTTTGAATGGACTTTGACCGCTGGCTGCACCAGGTCCGACTTAAGTATTCCCTTTCTGGGTGAGTCCTAGAAAAACCGGCGCAATAATGACCTGCTTCATAATTAAACATCAACTGAAGTATGAGATCAGGATGCGCGTGTAAAACCACTCTGTTGTGTTAAAAACAATCTAACAGCTGAAAAGTGCAGATATGATCCTTTATTCTTCGTAAAGTGACAGCAAAGCGACACATTGTCTTTAAACTAACAATTAATTATACAGTATACATTTTCTGTTAATTGTTTTTCAGATCTCCACAGAAGAATATTCAAAATTGGGATTCCCCTATGCACAAGAATTTGCCAATATGTATCGCTTTTATCAGATGAAACCAGATCGCGATATTAAATTAACTCACCAACTGTACCCAAAAGTGAAAAATTTTGACCAGTTTCTAACAGAAAATAAAGACGCTCTTAAAGATTTATTGAAATGACAGTGTGATATTACGACCTGCTACTGTGATGCACATTTTCTGCTTAGAAGAAAAAGCGAGATGTGAAAATAAAAATATATGAAATATTGTACAACCTGGAAAATATGCATTAAAGCAAAAAACTTATGTTATCTCATCCGCAATATCAATGTAATCTCTGTTAATCACATAAATTCGGAAATAAATACAATTTCATTACAAGTGTGTTGTAGTTGAAGTCAAAATATAGTGCTATGAAAATGAACTAATAAATTATAAGGCTCATGAGAGAGAGAGAGAGAGAGAGAGAGGAGAGAGAGAGAGGGAGAGAGAGAGAGAGAGGTTTATGCACACATACTGGGGTAACAAAGGTAAGACACTTGTAACAAAATACAACCGAATATTTGCATGAATATAAAGCATATTCATTCGGATTTTGTTTTTTACAAATTTATAACAGCAAAGATGCAAGAATTAAAGGGCATTTGTGTGACAAGCATAAATATGTGCTTGATCTATAGCGTTATGGAGGCACTCCGCTTCCATAAAGCTATAGATAATTGCTAATGAAGATGCTAGCGAAGTGCTGCGTACAAAAGAGTGGTGCGGGTGAGGTGGGTAGCTCACTGCTAGAAGTTAATCTGTGACATAGAGGTGGAAGTGCATTGGTGTGTTTTTGTAGTCTGGTACTGTGGGTAGTAGGTCATCTGTGGGTTAGATGTTCGGTTGCAGTAGGGTGGTAGTAGAGTAGTACAGATTTTATTTCAGGGTGTGGTGCGAGTGCAGTGCTCGGCTGGAACTGCAGTGCAAGAGACTGGCAGTATGGAGGATGGGTAGAGTTAGTTCTTTAAGATGTTATTATGGTATTGGAAGCAATGTGGTCTTGTAGAGGGGTAGTGGAATTGTAAGGGTGGCCGTATGGTAATGTGGTTGTAGAGCACTGGACTGGATGACAGTGTGGAACTGAAGATGGTATTGAAATTAGAGACTCGTGCTGTGTGGTGGAAAAGTGGTGCTAGGTGTGAAAGTGATGTACTGGTAGAGGTGGTAGTGTCGTGATTCAGGAGGTTGTGTGATGCTGGGCAGCGGTAATGTACATGGTAGCAGATCCGGGACAGTTGTTAGTATGTTAGTGAGGGTGATAATACAGTGATTTGAGCAGTGGCGGCTGGTGACATTTGAAAGTGGTGAGGCGTAAACGTTGGGCATGGCTTATATATAGCGAGCAATGTTAACAAGTTCAATGGACAAACCTGGGGTCCAGGGTGAGTCCCTCTCCCGAGAAAGAAATGAAAAAAAGATTGGTAAATGGTGAATTTTAAAGCAAATAAATGTAGCGATAAAGCAAGGCTTATAAAGCAGTGGTAACGTATAGTCTTGAAATATTAAACACATTAAAAACTGCCCCATATCTTCCTGCATTAATATGTTCAACAGTTACTGTAATGTGTAAATTGTACAGCATGACAACTTTAGCCCTTGAAAATGTATGCTTGGCAAGTGTCTTGCACTGCAAGCAGCATTACCTGTGGAAAAATATGCTCTTACCAGACTTCGAGAAGCACCCACAGCTGCTGCAACCAGTCATCTAGAAATATGTGCAGACAGGTCTTTAAGTGGGATGAAAAAAGTGGGGGCTCTCTATAAAAGAACATGTCAAATACATTTCTGTGATTCCCATAGTGTGCCACCTGACAGGTATTTTGGTTTCTCTCTGAGATGTAATGGTATCCAGATAAATAACACAACAACTGGCATACACCCAAAGCCTGTCAGTATGATTGGCTTTGTCAATGGGTGTTAGTCATTTAAGATAGATGAGTAACAACAATAATATGTTATAAATAATTGACATTGGAAATGTTTCAAATCTGAAACTGTGAGTCTGTCAATTAAATAGCATCAGGCCTGTGGAAGGAGTTTTGGCCTTCAGTTATGTGCTTTATGTTAGATATGTATCCTCTTTTCTCTGCATATCTTGTCCATCTGCACATCTTCAACCACCTCTCTTTCGTCTTCTGCATCCACTTTTCACTCTTCCCTGAATGCACTTCCTCGCATCTCTGTAACTTCACTGCCCCCAAACATAAACTGCACTCCCTCAAATTTAAGAGATTTAATTTCACTTACTTTTGCCTTGCAAATATTTTGACATCTGTTTACCCCCTTCACACACATATCCAAAGAATTTCAGTTGCAAATGGAATACATAAACATTGTTCTGTGTGCTATGTAGAGAGGCCAAACCACTGACAGGCACTTTGTTTTGCTTCAGCCTTAGCACCTGCGTGCTCAATCAGAGCCCCTCATAAACACCTGGCATGGCTCAAGCCTCAAAGTATGCACAGAAAAAAATACAGATAAACAACAACATTATAAAATAGCTTACTCTTGGGGAATGCAAGATTAAGTAAAGCATGTGAAATAAGAGAGGCACTTATTCGCTGAAATGCATTCCCTTAACGTTTTTAACAATCGTTTGCAAGTCAATCCATGTTTTTGGCATCAGTGTTAACTTAGGGGCATGAAGACACGGCCAGTTTTAATGTCATACATCAGAGAACTGGCCACTGTAAGCACATATTAATCACCTTGCTTGACTCGGGTACTTGGATCAACTTCCCAAGGGAACAAGAACCCTGCTCGTTATTTGGATCCATTTCACGGGGGAACAAATACAGCAGCTCCACTTCTAACAGAGCTAGCAATCTTCAGCGAAGGCCTGGGGTGTCACAGTGGGGGAGGTAAGCGTGATGAGGGTCTCAGCACAATATACATAACACAACATTAGCATGCAAACACTTACCATTACAGAGAACAAGGCCCAGATCAGATGTACTTGCATCCACTCTGACCTATGAGGAAAGGGTGGGATCTATGCCTTTGAACGACAGACTTCTGAAGTCACGCAGGGATGAAGTGTCCGACGCCCGAAACCGTGACGCTGATTGCGTCACTGGCCTATAGAGTGCATTCAACCCTAGACCACAATGGCAATGAAGGGCTTTAAAACAGAAAGCCCTGTGCCCTGCATTACAGTTCAGAAAGTTTATTTACTGCCTGGCTTCCGTCTCCTGCTTCAGAGCGAGGCAGGCAGGTAGCCTGAAATGTACAGCCCAGAATTAAATACATCGATTTATTTAGAGATACGAATGGTATCTCTAAATAAATCGATCTATTTAATATGTTTTGAAATGTGTAGGAATTTCAGAGGGGCGCAGCCCCTGAGCGCTAATGGACAAACCGCCCCTGCCAGTAGTGGCTGGTGTGCGGGCGGAGTGGCGGGGCGGGATGGGAGGGGAAACGTATAACAAATATTTAAAAAATAAAATAAAAAGAACTTACCTTCCGCCTGCCGCCCGGCACTCTTTTCCGTGTCCTTGCTGCAGCACAGGCTCCCTGCCTCCCCTGCAGCCAATCCTGACGCTCCTTTCATGTTTGAAAGCAGCATCAGGATTGGCCTGAGTGCTGGGAATTTGCACTCCCAGAGAGACTGGGAGCCTGTGCTTTGCTGTCTCCAACCCAGTAATGCCACGGGTTGGAGACAGCCTGAGAAGGCCGGCCAAACCCACATGCGCACTGATAGAAATGCTGCTTACCACTCCCTCTCCTGACTGCGATGCGATGGCCTCACCCCCAGGATGCAGCACATAGAAGTTGAAAAAGAAAACAATAATAAACGTGTTTTATTATTGCTTTATTTTTCAACTTTTGAGGATGGGGGGGGGACACTCCTCCGCCATAGCAGAGGAGTCACCACTGGCCAGGGGCAGTTCCTCTCCAGCAAGGAGTGCGCAGAGTTAAACAATGCACAGGGTCCATTATGGTATGAGGGCATAGGCTGTTTGTGCAATGAGTGCCTTTAGTGATTTGTTTTCAATTGCTTTGTCCCAACCTGTATTGTCATGTTCTGGGTGTGCCCCTGGGGTGTGTGGTGGCAGGCCGCAGGACAGGGGAATGCACACACTGCTTCCCAACCTCCCAACTGGCTGCGCCGATGCAGGGGCCAATCCCCTCTGCCAGCTGCTCTCGCGCAGTGCCCAGCTCTTGTCACAGGCTTCTCCCTTGTGAAAGACAAGCAGGGTCCTGCCATCGCCTGGGAGCAGGCATTTGCTTGCTTCCTGCTGACTGCAAAAGGAGTAAATCTGGTTTTTAGGTCCGCAGTACCTCAGCGGTACATGGCCCTCCAGCCAGCCCAGCCAATTAGAGTACGGGCCCCCGCTGCCCCCATTAGGTCTATGGCCCAGGACCCCGTGCCGGCTCAGGTTCTCTCAGATCTGCCCCGGCTCCAGGCCTGGACTCAGTTGCTGTCGTCTTCCCGTCGTAGGCTGGGTCGGGCCACAGCCCCCGACGTGCTTCAGTCAGAGGCCGATTTTCTGACAGCACCCCCTCTAGGATCCACACTCAGGAGGCAAGTCCAGTATTTCACGCCCAGCGACCATCCACCAGTTTCCGCTCCACTGCTGGACCAGTCAACTCAGCCTTCGTGCCTTCCCTGTCGTTCAGGCCTCCTTTAAAAGGGCCGCCAAGCGAGAGGCACATCTTGGCTGTTGCCCCGAGTGTGGGAGAGACCCCGGGCCATCAAATGCGGTGAGGAACGTGAGTTGGGCACACCCGGTGGGAGCGGTGGCTGCATCGCTGGGGCCTGCTAATGGTGTGGCGCAGCATGCTAGATTCTTGAGCGGACCCGCCAGGGCGGTGCCCCGATTCCATCCGCCCTTTGGCCCATGCCTGCTATTGTTGGTGACCAGACGTGCCCCCCGAATCGGGAGAGGAGAGCAGCCCTCACCAACGCTGGCGCTTTGGGGCTTCGAGACTGCCTGTGGCCGGGGGATGCCCGCTGGTGCCTCGCTGGAGCGCAGCGCCGATGGAGGCTTCCTCTGGACTTTCACCTTCCATTTGACGGTCGGGAGCTGGAGGAGAGGTCCCGGCCCCTACCGCCATTTCTGGGCTCTCATCATCCGGTGCTAGTGGAGCCCTCCTTGCTGATACTCAGGACCCACCTGTGTTCTGCTTGGAGTTCACGGGGGAGTGGTCGTCCACCCCCCTAAGTTTAGCTACCGTTAGATCAGTTGGGGCGACAGGCACTCTGCAGAGTTTTTTGATGGGCAGTTTTAGGCCCAGAGTGCAGGGGAGCAGGGAGGGGGGTTGTTGGGTGGGTTTTGGGAATGCAGTTTCGTTCTCCTTTTTCATTATTTGTTTTGTCATGTCGACTGTACTATTCTTCGAATCTGGGTATTTGGGTGTGTACTGTGTCAGATACAATGGGAAACGGCCGTGACAGGCAGATTAGATTGTTAAGTTGGAATGTCAATGGCCTCGGGGATAAACTCAAACGCAGCATAGTATTACAACATATTAAACGTCACTCCCCTGAGGTGGTCCTACTTCAGGAGACGCACCTAGTCGGTAACACATGTAGGGCGCTCGACAGGTGGGGGTACAAACTGGTGGCTCACTCTGGAGTCACCTCCGGGTCTCGGGGTGTTGGTGTCCTACTTAAGAAATCCTTTCCGTTCGCTGTGCAGCGCACCTGTGTGGACGATATGGGGAGGTATGTTGCAGTGTCCGGGCAGTGGAAGGGCACAACCCTTAACTTAGCTACAGTGTATGTACCACCGGGTCTGCAGACCCTGACATTCAGGGACATGGGCGCTCGCTTGCTCTCCCTTCCCGAGGGTAGGTTAGTGCTGGGTGGTGACTTCAATGCCGTGGTTTTGGGGCACCTAGACCGTCATCCCCCACGGGACATGGCACAGTCCCAGAGATGGCTCCCGGACTTTCTTGAGGCCATGGGGCTGGTGGACTTATGGCGCACACTACACCCTGACACTTCCGAATACACGTATTACTCCGGAGCACACAGCAGTTTCTCTCGCTTGGATTACTTACTGGCCCCAGCGACCCTGCTCGCAGAAACACAGGAAGTCAGACACATGGCACGGGGCATCTCAGATCACTCCCCCATCTGGGCGCATCTGGTTGTGGGGGGTGGACAGGCCGGGAGAGTAGCGCCGATTAACCCTTGGTGCCTCCGTAGCCCCGCGGTCAAAAAGACACTCCTACAGACAATTACTAACTACTTTAGTGACAACGAGGGTTCGGTCCAGTCTGCCCAGGTCCTGTGGGAAGCGTTCAAGACGGTGTTACAGGGACAGGCCCTGTCCTCTATCGCCGGGATCCGGAAAGATAGGGTCAAGGAACTGGTTCGGGTGGAGGATGAGATCCGTCATCTCGAAGACTCGGAGGCAGATGACTCCTCGCCAGAGACGCTCCATACTTTGCAGCTCAAGCGAGACGAGTACAGGAGCATTGCCATGGACATGGCCAAAACACTGGGGAGAGAGAACGCCAGTAGACTCTACGACCTGGGGGATAAGGCGGGGAAAGTGTTAGCCTGGCTGGATAGGAAGGAACTAGCAAACAGGCTAGTCCCGGAATTGACGGTTGAAGGGGGGCACACAATAACTGACCCACAAGCGATTGCAAACATGTTTGCTGACTATTACTGCTCCGTGTATCGGTCAACGTCCAGCTTCTCTGTTGTAGACTCAGAGCAACTCCTCCGGGATATCAGAATGCCGACCCTTACGGCTGACGAACGCGACACGCTTGACAGTGCACTTACGGATGACAAACTGGCGCAGGCGATCCGCGGCCTTCGTACTGGCAAGGCCTCCGGTCCTAACGGACTGCCGATTGAGCTGTACAAATTGAAACCGGACGCTATTGCTCCCCACATGCGTAACATGTTCACCGAAAGCCTTGAAAAGGGACTCCTGCCTTACGACCAGCGAGTTGCCACGTTGGTGATGATACACAAGGACGGAAAGCCCAAGACTCCCACCTCTTCCTATAGGCCAATTTCCCTGTTAAATGCTGAACCTAAAATCCTTGCCAAGGTACTGGCGAATCGTCTGATACCAGTAATCTGCAACCTCATCCACCCTGACCAGTCGGGCTTTATGCCCCACCGCAATACTTCGTTAAATCTACGGCGCGTCCATGGCGTCCTGGGCAGAGTCGACATCATTCGAGAGGCGGCGGTGGCGGTCTCGTTAGACGCCACAATGGCATTCGATACACTTGAGTGGTCTTATCACTTTGCAGTCCTGACCAAGATGGGCTTCGGCCCGGGCTTCATTGGCTGGGTGCGACTCTTGTATTCGGAACTCCTGGCGCAAGTGGTAGTTAACAACAAAAAGTCAGCGATTTTCGGCCTGAGCCGGGGGACCCGCCAAGGGTGCCCTCTTTCGCCTCTCCTTTTTGCCCTGTCCCTGGAGCCGCTCGCGGCATGGATCCGCTGGAGTCCCTCAATCCGAGGGCTTAAATGGACGGAGGGATGGGAGGATCGCATTTCCCTTTATGCGGACGACATCGTCCTATTCCTGGCCTCCCCCAAGTCCTCCATACGAGTAGTCCTCAATATTTTCACTGTCTTTGGGATGTACTCGGGTTACAGAATAAACTGGAGCAAGTCCCTCCTATACGTCCTTCATGGGGATCCCCCACCCCTGCCCCGTGACTGCCCGATGCAGGTGGCAAGCGAGGGATTTCGATACTTGGGCATATTTATTGCTGCCGACCCTAGGCTTCGCTATGAACGTAACCTACTTCCCCCTTTGATGAGGCTTAAACGTGATGTCGAAGTGTGGGGACAACTCCCGCTCTCGCTCCTGGGAAGGGCGGCATTATTCAAAATGATGTCATTACCCCGCTTCTTATTCGCCCTGCAGAGTTCCCTTGATCTTGTTCCGACCAGTTATTTCAAAGAAATAGAAGCCCTGCAGAGAAATTTGCTGTGGGAGGGCAGGCCTCGGATAGCCCTCCAAAAGCTGGTCCAGGGTTGGTACGATGGGGGTATTGGTGTACCGGACATAATGAGGTATTACTGGGCCGCGCATCTGGCGGCTATAAATCATTGCGTATACAAACCTGAGGATGACCCTGCTTACAGGATGGATAAATGGTTACTTCCTGGGGGCACGTTCCACAGAGCGCTATATTCCAGACCCCGCAGATATCAACTTACGGGCCCGACTAAACACTCGGTGGCGGTGCGGCACACGGCGAGTAAAAGCCTTGGGTAGGAGTGGAAACTCTCTCTGGCAACCCCCCTATGGGATTCGGAAAAGTTAGGCACACTCAGTACCACCAAGGGATTCGACAAGTGGGATCTAATTGGGCTCTCAACTATCGGTGACCTGTGGAAGGGAGGGCGAGTGGTGTCGTTTGCAGACTTGCAGCGTAGTCACGACCTTGCGGACTTAGAGCACTTCCGTTATTTACAAGTCAGGCATGCACTACAATCACACATTCCTGTTGACACCTCCCTGCCGGACGCCTCGCCGTTAGAAGACAGACTATAAGATGGATATTTACCAGATAGGGCCATATCTTTGACGTACAAGAAGTTGGTCAACAACACACCTGACCCCCTGGCACTCCTGAGACAGCGCTGGGAAGGTGATGTGCTTGAGATAGACGATGAGGATTGGCTGGAGGCCTTGGCCTCCCCTAAGGAGGTTGCCATCTCTTCTAGATTGCGTCTTGTGCAGTTAAAGATCCTGCATCGGATTTATATCTCTGGTCCAACACTGGTTAAAATGGGTGGGATGGCTGGGGGTGATTGTCGGCGTGGTTGTGGACAGATTGGCTCCTTCATGCATATAATTTGGGAGTGTCCCCTCATTCAGTCTTACTGGTCCAGGGTGCTTGAGTGTATGAGTCGGGTCACAGGGGTAGTCACACTACCAGAAGCAAAGCGGTGCCTTTTGAATATCTGGGAGCCCACAGACCTCAACAGCAGAGATAAATTGTGGGTTACTTTGGGCCAGATGATAGCCAAGCGGAACATAGCACAATCGTGGGGGCGAGAGAACCACCCGGGGTGATCTCCTGGAAAAACGACATGGACTGGTGCATGTTTAGGGAAAAAACTGTGTAAATCTCCCGTGGGTGCCCCAGGAAGTGGTCCTCCATCTGGGACAAATGGAACAATTATCAAGGGGGTATTTGTGCTCCCCCCCTGGACCCTGATACCGATGACCAACTTACGCCTTCAACCCTATTGTAATGTAATGTAGGCTGTATGGTTGTACCCTTGATTACTACAAGATTCGAAGCAGATGTATCAGTATTTTTCAATGCTTTGTACTGTCGACTTTGTTGATAATTAATAAAAAGATTTACAAAAAAAAAAAAAAGGGCCGCCACCCCAGCATTCTTTGGGGCCCCGGTTCCCTTTCGAATCCCACCGCGTGCCGACAATAGCTCCTCAGGCAGGCATTGCTTTCTTGTTGGGCCGCCGCAATTCCGTTAGACCGAGGCTCCCCAAGCAGCATTATTGGATGGGGCCTATTAGGCCAAACCGGAGCTCTTCTAGTTGTGTACTATCTGGTCACCATCATGGCCACACCCCTGGTAGTGCAGTGCTTTTAAAGTGTTGTTGGGGAATTTCTATGCAGAGCTTATTTCTGGTAGTGCTGTGGGACAGGCTAATTTGGTGCTGGGAGGTAGTAGTTTGGTGGTCGAGGAAGCATTTAAATAGAGTGAGTGCAGTGATTTGGGGTGCTGGAATTGTGCAGGAGTAGCAAATCTGTTGGGAAACTATGTGAATGGGATATTAATGTGGTGTTATACAATGGTAGTGCTAATCTGTGATAGCAATGCAGTATTATAAGATCGTAGTATAGTGGCATGGGAGTGTTCTGGTAGTGTTCTGAGTCAGTAGTGTGAGGCTGTGAAGCTAAAGTGAGGTGGTAGTGTGGTGGTGAAGGGTAGCAGTGTATTAGAGTAGATGTGATTTTCTGAGGGATTACAGTGACCATGGGGGTGATAGTGCAGTACTTCAGTGTGGTAGTGTTGTTATCTGGAAGTCGTAATGCAGGAAGTAGTACTCTGCTCCGCTTTGAAAGTGCAGTTATAGGACATTGTACTGTAGTACTGTGAATGGTCATGCAATTGTAAGTGAGTTATAGTGGTATTTGTATGTTGCAATGGGCTTCTGTGGTGCCAGAAGGCGGTAGTGTAGGGCAGGGAGGTGGTGATGCATTGCTAGTCATAGGTAATGCAGAGCTGGGGTAGTGTAGTGCAGTGGATGGAAGTGTGGTTTTTAGTTTGGTAGTGTGTGGTCTTGGGTGGCAGTGTGTTGCTCTGAAGTTGGTAGTGCAGTGGTTGTAGTTGTAGTGTGGGGCTACTTGATTTGAGCAAACATTTTTACGGCCGTTCATCATTTTTGTACACAAAGGTATTCATCATTTCTGTAGCTGCTGGATGTTATTGTGTTATGTTGACCTTATCCATCCAAATAAGATAAGTGACATAGGTCTTTAAAAAATTTAAATTGGGATACTTGTAACAATTTGTAACTGTTTGTATGCAGTTTATATGCATTTCAAGCACACCAAGGCTGACCTTTTTGCAAGCAATACTTTATTTCACTGGTAATCATAATTCATTATACAAGCAAGTTGGCAAAAATCTGGAACTCTCTCCCTACCCACATCAGGATGAACCCCTCCTTCACGAACTTCAAGAGACAACTAAAAGAATTTCTCCTCAATCGTCATCTCTATGCATCTGGTCAATGACCACGATCTATGTAACCCTCAGTACTCTAGATGCTAGTCACTGCATGTATGCAGCTGTAAAGCGCTCTGATACCCCTCGGGTCATGTAAGCGCTATATAAAACTCCCCAAAAAATAAAAATAGTTATTTGTTGAATGTAAAGTTGAAATTATCGACCGTGTGTAAGGAAATGCCTCATTTTGGATGATCACCCCCAGATTTTGGCTGATGTTTTTTAACTCTGAGAGTGCACTGAGGCCTGCTAACGAGCCCTCAGTGCCAGTGTTCTAACCTTTTACAAAATGTATGTAGAATTGGCTACCCCCAATTGGCATAAGTTAACTTACTTTTAAGCCTCCAGTATATGGTACCAAGGATGCCCAGGGCCTGTAAGTTAAAGTGTCTACCCAGGGCTGCCCATTGATTGTGCCAGCGTGAGTGTGATAAGGTACAGCATGGCTCCCAGCCTGCCACAGTAGACTGGAAGAACAGTTTTAAACTGCTAGTTCGACTTTGCCATTTAAACAAATGGCAGAGCCCATATCTCTCTTAATAATATATATGTCTCCCCTTTGGAAGGCCTATCGAGCCCTTAGGCAGGGAGCTGTATATTGTTAAGTAGGACATGCACTTTCATATGCCCTAACAGTATAAGCCCCAAATTGTAGTTTTTACAGTGGAAAGGCCGGTGGTCCCATTAGCAAGTACAGTATTACACACTGGCTCCTCAGCTGTGCTAACTCCTAAATGGGACCACTGAAATGGGTGCTTCAAGGCATCAAATTAAACATGACATTAAACCCGACTTAATACCCAAGTCAAATTTTATGTCATTTTTAAGGAAGGGCAACTTTTAGAAAGCTGCCACTCGGTTACTCAGTTTCTCCAGTGGCCATTCATAGATACTGGCCACCAGACAGCATTCTGCCCTTCCGGGGAGGAGTGCTAAGGACTCCCAAGTACAGGAACAATAGAGGCCTACCAGAGAGAGAGAGGTGTAACCTTCCCCTCGCAGGAAGCTACACTGGGTGTTGGCCTAAAACGTGAGCGTCAAAGGAGAAGCCAACTTTGATGGGCAAATGGCAACCTCACTCGAGAGGGGCTGCTCCTTTGTTCAGGTAGACAGGCTGGCAGTGGGAACAGAGAGGGGAGACCAGTTGCCAAACTGGTTTTTGCATGGGTGTGTAGCCCACAGGTAGCCACACATCTAGAGAGGGCTGCCATGTTCTCCACACCAAGAGAGAGGTGCAGACATCTTGGGAGTGGGCAGAATAGTGCACTGTGGGATAGCTAAGATGCCACACAGTCAGAAGGCATCATAAGGTGGGAGGGAACCTGGTAGTCCACTGGCTAGTGACCGCTTCATCTCCTGAGGGCACCTTCTGGGCATAAATAAGGCACCTCTGGCAACCTGACTTCAGATCACATCTGGACTGGAGAGAAGACTGAAGAAGGTTTGCCCTGCTGACCCCTAGACCTAGCAAGAGAAGCTGACCCAACCGCTGGACTGCACTTGCTGCTCCAAGGGTTAACAAAGGGAGGACTGTGCCTATGGTGCCTGGCTCACAGAAAAATCGCTCCAGAGCCCCAGATTGAAAAGGTGAACTCCAAGAGTCAGTCGCCTGACTTTGTTCCAACACCAGGGCCACAAAAACTGAAGTAGCTTGTTTGGGCCAGTCAGTAGACACATTCACCAAATCACAGCTAACCACAAATGTGCAGCCAAGAATACCTCTCCTTGATGCTCAAAATTTGCACCCTATTCTGCTGGACCCGGGAGAGTCCCCAGAGTGCAGATTGGTCACCAAATAGGGACACTAGCCTTCACCAAAGGAAACCGCTGGACTCTCTGTGATCGGAAACCGGTAGCCCAGTTATCACTGGACTTCTGCAGGACCAAAGAGGACTTCGAGGGACATCGATCCTGTGGCTAAAATTGCCCCCCTTTCCCGTGGACCAAGGTATAACCCCAGGAAGACCCCCGATGACTGCACAGCACCCTAAACATCCTATAGCATCTTCAGCATCCTGTATCCTCAGAATCAGGACCACTCGTGGACTTGAGACTGCTTTGATGACCAGATAACTGTCCTAATATTCCTTATTGGCTCTGCTGACCCTCTCCCTGTTGGAATTGTTCACCCAGAACAGACGAACACAACTCATGAAAAGTTTTAGAAAGCTTTCAAATTTTACAGTTACCAATGTTTTACTTAAAAATCTATATCTTCGAAACCCTTTGGTGGATTTTGCTCATCTTGGTGTCTAAAAATTCATAAAATATAATCTATTTTTATAAATTGTGTCAGATTTCTTTCATGTTGTGTGACTTTCGTATTCTGTTGTTTGGTGCACCTAAATACTTTATACTAGTTGTTTTGTTTCAGCCTTGCTGCTCGAAGCCGCCACAGGTACCCAAGGTTGAGCTGGAGTTTTTACAAACAAGCCTGACCAAAGATGGTTTTGTAAGCATTACCCGGTGAAGTCACAACCACGCTAAATATTACACCACAATCCTCACACTGGGAAGTGCTAGATCTATTTTAGAATCGTCTTGCCACTAAAGCAACAGGTAAAGGCATTTTGAAATTTTCATTCTGATGAAAACAGGCATCACTTCCTCCTTTACTGTAACCCTCCTGGTCCCAAAAATGGAGTTGGCATTTATTTACATACTTCAAAATACACAAGCACTGGCAAAGCTAATAGATCTGGCATTAATGTGACAATGCTGACTTGCTTTTGTATATTGCTGACTAAATTCCACAAACAGCTAGCTATCAAACATCCGAATACTAGGAGGCATATTCACAAACAGCACTTTTTAATACATTTAGTTGTACTACAATAGTACCACTCGTACTACAAAATACTGTACACAAACCTATGTGTGAAGACCTCTGCCTCCGCCTCTCCTAACATTTCTATGAAGAGGTCTCTGCCACAGTTACAGACATCTCCAAACATATGTCAGCCTTACCAAGGACCACGCATCAGGGGTTAGACTAACGCATTTAGTGCAGGTGTCCACATCACCGTCTAAAATGCATAAGTTACGCAAATACAACGCCCCTGACCATCCCACGAGGCCGCTGTATGGGGAGTCGCCTTTTAACAAGGATCGTGCTGGCAATAAGTGTGCTGTGCAGAGAGTGACTCTGTTCTCACTTGCTTACTTAGTGGTAGTACTTTGTCAGAGCGTCCAGTCTTTTGCTGTGTGCCCTCTTTGTATTTCCATGGCACAGGCTGCAGAAGCTCTCTGTGACTGGCTCTGCCCTTCTGCTCCCACTCCGTGCAGGTGTCTGGTATAGTTGCGTCGCCCTTGACCTGTAGTCGTAAATGAGGATTGCCACAGCTATGGTAAATTTGCCTAATACGCACAGTCTTCAGTAAACCTGATTTCTTAGTTACGCTCTCCAAAGCACAACTCCTATCAGAATCTAACAATTGTTAGAGCTGCCAACTTTGAGTCTCGGCGTTGGCTCAACATCCTGTGATTCTTGGCAATTCACTTAATCTCCCTGTGCCTGAAAAATGAATGTAGCCCTGTGTAATGTAACTAGTGTTCATGTAAAGTAGTGGTGCTCATGTTAAGCACTCCAATACTGAGTTCCCGCTATATTTCACTGAAAAAAATAGTTTGAGACACAGTGGCCCCTAAAACAACAAATCTAAATCCGCACAGGGCGAGCCAGCAACAAAGATTGTATTTCACATTGTTTGAAATCACATTATGTTATTGGTATTTGGCTAGCGCTTTCAGACATTGTCATGGCACAGTAGCACTATCTTCATCTGTGAGGAACTGAAGAGACCATTGTTTAATAACGCATGATGGGATTTGGTTGTTCGTGGTTAGTAGATATTTATTCACTCTTTAGGTTTGATTAGGATTTTGTGAAATCTGATATGCCAAAGGCAGACACTGAAGCAGCAGCTTTGATTTTCCTTGCTGTGCTCGCTGCAGCCTGAGCTAAGGTGACCACCTGGCTTGGAGGCAAAGTTTGGGCAGTGGGTGTAAAAATTCAGGACATGGGGCCAGATGTACAAAGCATTTTCCTGGTCGCAAACGGCCTGATTCGCAGAATTGGGCCGTTTGGGACCTGAAAAATGCTTTTTTAAATGTATAAAATGCAAAATACTATTCGGTAACTTGTTACCGAACTGCATTGGGCATTTGTGAATCAGTAATTGGAAGGGGCATGTTTAGAGCATCCCTTCCAAATACCAAACCTGTATGGTATGTATTACTGTTTTGTGGCCAAATTCTGGTCGCAAAACAGTAATACTTTACCACCTGTTTAGAACAGGAAATGTCCTTTAGGGCGAAGCCGGAATCACGCTGTGCCTTCACAGCGCTGGCAATACAACAAACGCGTCTTTAGCACGCATTCCTTCAGCACGCAAGTCGTTACAACGGCTTGCTTTAGGGGGCGCATTGGTGGAATGGTGTTGGATTTTAAGTCCAACACCTTCCCTACTGTTGTGCAGACTGGAGTTGGAAAAGTAAATTAAACTATTCCAAAATCCAGCGCTCCTAAGGCAAGTCGTTATAACAACTTGTGTGCTGAACGAATGCGTGCTAAAAACGCGTTCGTTCTAATGATGGCGTTACGAAGGCATGCGTGCTAAACGCATTCGGAATACTGTCATACATTCGTTTAAAACTAGTGGTAATTCATTCGCAAAGGGTCCCCAAGGGACCCCTTCTCCATTGGGAATGTAAATAATAATATTTTTTTAAGAGCAGGCAGTTGGCCACCAAACCACTGCCTACTCTTAAAAAATGAAAGTTCAAGGTTTCATTTTTTTATTTTCAAACGTATCCCGATTTCCTTAAAAGAAAACGCCCTGCATTTAAAAAAAAAAATTGCTTTATTAAAAAGTAATCACAGACATGGTAGTCTGCTGACCTCAGCCGGCCACCAACCCTGTGATGGCTGTGAATCCTAATGGGTCACAAACTGCGACCTACCGCATTAGTATTCATGAGATAGGTGGATTTGCAACCCGCAAGGAATCCCTAAATTAAACTCAATAAGTTTCAAACATAAGGAATACTGATTTCCTAATTGTGATTCAGAGAGAATCTCAATTAGGAAATCGGTATTCCTAATGTATGTACATCTGGTCCAAAGGGTCAAAATTCAGGACAATAATTCAGGACAAAATGTCAGTTTTATGGACACATTAGCAGAGGTCACGCCTGCCAGCCTTTTGGCTTTGGCAATGCCAGTTTTGTTTTGTCAAGGTTTTTGTAAAATCTTACTTCTGGGGGAGACGCTGCCTCCTCAGCAATATAGTAAAAATGGCCAGCAGCAAAAATATTTCGGGTCCCAAAAAGCACAAGTGGCCAGAGTAGCTTTTGACACTGAAGGGGGCTACTTTGTGTATGGATGTGCTCCTCAGTAAATGAAAAATGGTGTCACTCACTTTGAAGTTAGCCAATGGCTGAATTGAGCTGATCCACTGCTGCATGCTGTACAGGGCAAAAGTATTATGTGAATGACAACAGACCAATGGCTAAAAGAATATATCTATCTATCTATCTATCTATCTATCTATCTATCTATCTCTCTAGCTAGTTAGCTAGCTATCTATTTAATATACATGTTCAATTTTAGTCAAATTAAAAGTTCTTGGCTAACTCTAGACCAAAACATGAGAGACAGATATTCAACGAAAACAGTGCAGAGAAAAAGAACCCACAGGAGGCTAGACAACTAAGTGGAACTGGAGTATCTCTCTCTCTCATGTGGAGGAATATGCACACCAAAGATGGGAGACCTGAAGTAAAAATCACAGGTAGCAACGTGTGCAAACAATTTTTGAATCTCTATGGAGTAAGGAAAAATTAGCAACTGAGTCCAGATCAACACATTTGAAATGCAAAACAAACTGGAAAGCATCATAAATATTTCCAAAAATATTAACAGAGCTCCAGGTGTTAAGACCTGTCAGAAGAGTGTGGCACCCACTGCACATTCACCACCTCAAGTGTTTCTTACTCGGTTCTCAGTTCTTTTACAGATGGCCATTGTCGTGCCAATCACACCCCAGAAACATTCTCGCCTCCTTTGCACTGTCTTACCCAGTATGCCTCTCCTTCAACACTATACAGGGCAACTGGTTTCTTTTCACTGTGATCCTCGAGGGGAATGTTCCCAGTAAACTGTTTACATCCATCCGTGGTTTACAACAAACATCTTTCATACCTTTCCCTATTCAAGATGGAATCAAGTCTGTCGCCTCCCAATCATATATAGCGTAATTCCCCTTTCACCAGCTCGCTCTTGCCAGCAACAGTATAATAGGAAGTTTACAGTCTAGCTGCACTGCTTTGTGGGTGTGCATTAAAAGTGATAGAAATTCAAAAAGAACGTAGAAACATGCCTGCTTCCCGACCATGATAAATAAAATGCCACCAGTGAACTAGCAAGTTGTTATGTGTAACCTATATGTGGAGTCTTATAGGTGGAGCACCATTCTAGTCTGTTAAATGAAATGTAAGAGGTTTTATTGTAGTGCACTTCCTGAACGTACATATTGACATTGCATTTGAATAGCGCTTATTACCCCTGGTGAGGTATTTGAGTGCATCGCACCCAAGCTTAGTGGTTAGTCCAGTATTATTGTTATTCTTTGCTATTGGGATTAGTCTTGTGCAGCCATGGCCCGTGCAGGTAAGAGAGGTGGGGCGTGGGGCCAAGTTGGGGGCGGGATTTGACAGACGACCACAAGGGAAAATTAAATAAATAATTATTTGTCCCTCGTCCTCGTCTGTCGAAATCCCCCTCCACCCGCCCCACCGCTCTTTCCTGCGCGGGCCGCGGCTGGTCTTGTGTGCCCAAGGAAACCATTCCATGCATTCACTCCGGTTTCTTTGTGGTCGATCAAATCATTTGGAGTTGGTTGTAATCATTAGTTGGGACAGGGAAGTATGTGAGCTCATGCACATGGTTGGAGGGGTTAACAGATGAGCTAGAGGAGATATATTTTGTTAGGTTGAAGGGGTTTGACTTAGAGGAAGGAGGAAATGTTGTGATCTTGTGAATGGGTTTTGAGCAAATTGCAGAAAAACAATAATAGAGTTTAAGCCAAACATGCATGTGACAGTAGGGTGTGCACAGAGAGAAGAGGCGTGAAAAGGATGGGAGGGAAAGTGAGGGCAATCTAAAAGAAATAAGGCGAGGTGACAATCAGAAGTTTTAAATAAAGGATATTGTTGTAACTAGGCCTTTAATGCTGATGTAATACATGGAGCCTTTAGAGCATCATACAGAACCCTGTGGGTGTCCTGGGCAACCAGAGTGTCAGTTGGATAGTGGCTGATGAGACGTTGGCTGTGTACCTGTAGGTGGATGCTAATAAAGAGAATTCATACCTCCAATCTGCGTTGAGGCTCCTATTAGCACTGGCAACGAGCTGCATCCACCAGTGGAACCTGCGTGCATCATTTGGAGTTTTTAGTGGCATCACAATTTGAGTAGCAAGTGAATCTATTGAGACACACCTTTATTTACTTACTGCGGTGAGTAAACCTGATATTGGAAGCAGGACTATGTTGGATTAAGGGCTCACCGCCAACGTAGTTACTATCGATTTTGGGAGGTTTAGTCTATACCACAGTTTGGGGCAGTTGAGGTGCTGGCCAGGGCACAAGTCCTAAAAAAAGAAGTGGGTGGACGCTCCAAGTTAGGTGGTGTCACATGAAGTGACGTCACGACAGGACGTGACGTCACGAAAGGTAGTCCCCAGCACAGTGAGCTGATATGTAACTTTCACTGTTCCAGGTGACATTTTGTACCATGATTGTTTGGCATTCTTGCGTGCGGCTGCATGCATATATACGTCTTTGTTCTCTTTATATTTAAATAAAGAATGATTGCGTAAAATTGCTTCAGACTTGGAAAATATTCTCACCAAATGAACAGTACGGAATCGAAACTCACTCAAATGTTTAGTCGAATTATTGGCAATATTCGAACAACTTTAAATAATGTTGCAGATTGAAGAGAGACTTGAATTGACAGATGTCGTTTTTAGAACGGGTACACTTTATAGTCTTTGTAATTTTTTATTTTGAAATGATGGCTTCAGCTTGAATTCTGTTTTTGGGGTTATGCTTTATTCCCACACTGCCAGTTCTTTCACAAAAATAGCCCAGCTGTTTGGCTTTCAAACGTGATTCAGGCCACCATGACTACTCCAGAACTTACATAAAGGTCAAAGCAGAACTTTGATGGGTAGCGCATTTGCGCGCTCCACAAGATTGACAGCCAGCCCTGTACTTGGGAGATCGACGGGGCGGCCGTGCGGGCAAGTAACGCCATCATTGAAAGTCCAGCTTTTGGGCAGGGTGGACGGCGTCCACCTGGTAAAATAAGTGGGGGGACGCCATCCACCCGCGTGGTATCCCGACTCGAGCCCTGGTGCTGGCGCGAGTACTGAGCACCTGTGTGTATTTAAAACCCGGCTGCGCAAGCGTATGTGGTCACAGTGGAGTGAATATTCCTTACCTCCATGCGAGGAAGTTACAGGCGACTGCTGTGGCGTAGTTACGGCATATGGAGGACACGGTTATTTGCTCCCATCATCCTTGTCCAATTTTTCATGTAGCATTATTCTAGGTGTATGTACAACCTTGTATCTTAGTGATTTGAGTTAATATGTCATTTTGTACACAGTAGCGGCTGGCAGGGAATGAGGGTGGAGAGGCGGGGGGGGACAATATAAAACTAAAAACAAATACTACTTAACTTTTCTGCCGGCCGCATCTCTCCTCCGCTTCTCTGGTGAGTCCTGGAACCAGGAAGCACCTAGGCTCCCCACAGCCAATCACAACGCTGCAATGCAGCGTTGTGATTGGTTCCCCTAAACCAATCACAACACTGTAATGCAGCGTTGTGATTGTTCTGAGCGCCGTGAATTGGCGCTCAGATGGGGACTGGGCCTGTTCTCAACAGCCTGGTGGAGAACCTGCAAAGGGCGCATAAGCAGTCCTGCTTACTTGCAGTGTGCAAACCACTCCTTTCCCTGTGCCTCCAGCCCCGCCCCGCCCTAACCTAGCCCGGAACCTGCAAAAAAAAAAAAAAATGATAATAATGATGTTATTATCATTTTATTTTTCCTCCTCAGACAGCAGTGGGGCGACGCTCCGCCGCCTTAGCGGAGGAGCCGCTCCTGGGTATATATCTATTCAGTTCTTTTACCTTTGTTTTCCTAATCATGTTTTCATACCCACCTTACCCTTGTAGAGTAAATAGCATGTTCCATTCTCCGCAATCCGCATTTTTCCTTTATAGCATTTTTTATTTAGTTGATGTTGTAAAGGGGCGAAGATGTTTTGTAAGTTGGCCTTTAATGCTGATGTAGTACATGGAGCCTTTAGAGCATCATACAGAACCCTCTGGGTGTACTGGGCAACCAGAGTGTCAGTTGGATAGATGCTGAAGAGACGGTGGCTGTGTACCTGTAGGTGGATGCTAATAAAGAGAATTCATACCTCCAACCAGCGTTAAGGCTTCCCTTAACTTTCAGATATTTTTGAGACAAATATGCAATTTGAGGATGGAAAACTGTAGAAAGGAACAACAGTATTTGCATATGAAGATTGTGCTATGTTAGGTATTTGTGATAAGCACTAGAATCAGGTAAGATTTTAGGAGCCCCACCACTCTTATGCACACACTAAAGGCCTGATTTAAGAAAGGGAAATATACCTGACACGTTTAGTAAAATCAGAACAATAGGTCACAACAGGCCACATTAATCCATGCCTGAAGTCATTCCTGATAATAATAGGGTGCAGTACTGTAGAGGAGTAACAAAATGCTTATAGAGAAGGGAAAAATAACATTTTAGTTCCAGCAGGGAAAGAAAGGTAGCTTACTGATATATGCAATAATTGCAGTGGTACAGACCCTTTACCTATAAAGGAAAAATGAATTTGGTTCACTGAAATGTTACTTCAGAACAGCAGTTTCTCAGGAGAACACAGTTGAAAACCAGGTTGTCCTGAAAAACTAGACTGGCTTATTTTCAGGTACTTACATATACCATAAAGGTAGGCGAGCCACTGAAAGCTCCGAAGCCACTGATAAACTCGAGCCAGGCTTAGCTATAGGTGCTTGTGTAACTTCAAGCCCAAAACAAGTTGTGTTTTCATGTGGCTTCTCAAACCACAAAGTAGTAGGGTGCCAGTATCACACAAAGAGGCTCAGGACCATAAGTTCGGTCCGTCACCTCCTAGTCAAAGTCGCGTGGGGGCCATTCAGAACAGGAAGGCCATACTTAATTGTAGAGGATGCCTCACACACATAACAGGGTCAAGCTTCATAATCGGCCTCCTCTCCTCACCCCAGTAAGATGGTACCACTGAGGCGGCTCGACCTCTGCGAAGACTTGACGAAAGGAGGGAGTTCTTACATAAAACTACTGGACAATATCTAAATCTAAATCTAAATCCGTATTTGTAGAGCGCGAACTACTCACCCTTACGGGTCTCAAGGCGCTGGGGGCTGTTGTGGAAATTAAGTGAGCTATTGCCCAGAGTCACAGGGTGCTGAGCTGAGCTGCCGCCGGAGCCAGGGATCGAACCGTGACCCCTGTGCTCCGAAGTCAGCTGCCCTGGCCGCTGCACCACACCTCTCCACAATACCAGGTACAGTAGTAAATGTACTACAGCCAAGTCTTGGAATAAGTCAAGCAGCACACATGAGCACTCACAGTTAGAACCACCCACTCTCATAGAAAACTATGGAGGCACCAAAAAAATAGAAATATATGGGAAACTAATGCAAAACGTGTTTACTTTTTGATTATTTTTTTATCCAATATATATGTTTTTAATTTTACATTTTTTCATCAAGGGTTACAACACTTGCAAAACCACTGGTAATGCAAGGAGTGATGGCTCTGGACTCTACCACCCATCTACAAGTGGAATACATTACAACATCAGTCAATTGAATGGAGGCTGACTGCATAATGAATGAACTCACAGACCCAAACACTTTTTCTGCTTTCACCTTGTTGGTGAATGTGTTAGTTGCTTTAGCCTTCATTTTTGGGAAGGAGAGAGAGGGTTTACAGGCAAAGGATCATCACCGTTGGCATGCCCAGGGAAGCAGTCATTGCCAGGTTCCACTTCTTACCTGACCTGATCCTTGACATAGTTGCAGACTGAGAGCAAAAGCTTCATTCACCTACAGCCCACTCCCAGGCTATCCTTTTCAAAATACTGGCTGATCTCCATTTCATGGGCACTGGATCGTTCTAGAGCAGAGGTCTTCAATCTGTGGGGCACGACCCCCAGGGGGGCCGTGGAGTCCTGGGAAGGGGGTCGCGCATTCCCCAGCTTCACTTGTGCCTGGAATCCAAAACGTTTGCTTTCGTTTTGGAAAAAGACAGCCGGCCTGGGACGGCTAATTTAGATCGTTATCAGCATGAAGTTTCATCAATTGAGTCTCCTGTGCTGTGAAAAGTCTTCGTGCCAGGGTACCTGCTTGCCTGAATGAAATACAAGTGTGCACTATTAGTTAATCTGCATGAGTAAAGGGTGCTTGGGAGCCGGTTCTGGCTTTAATTGATCCAATCACTCTAAGCTTTGTGATGACAAATATTTTTGAGTAGTGGTGCAAAGAGTTAACAACTGGGCTGTGAAGTGCTTGCTTTTACCTGTAACTGTATTTACACAGCCCTTAGTACCCCTAAGGAGGTGCTGAAGGGACAGTTATGTAAATAAACAAATTGGATTACATACGCTCTGGTATTACTAAAATCTACATTTTGGAAGCACCATTTTATCGTAAAACTATTTGCACATTTAGTATCAGTCTGTCTTATACTGTGTGTAATGCATGTATACAATAATGACTTACATATTCACAGTGCTTTCTGTCACAGGCTGTGACCTCATAGCACTAAAAAACACTATTCTCCACTGCACCAATCAAGATTTAATTCTGTGGCTCTCTGGTTACACAAAGACCTCTACAGTGCATTAACCAATACAGGTTTCATAATGTACTACAGTGCATTTCCCACCGAGTGACAACTTTTTAAAATTTATTTTTCATTTAAGCTGCCCATTGTTTTATATGTAGATACCTGATGGTGAAAGACCTAAAAAACGTACAGAATATTGTGGGGCTTATTTATGAGAGGCTTGCGCCGCTACAGCATCACTTTTTTTGATGCTCCGGCGGCGCAAGTGCCTCAACCATACCTATGAGGGGGTGCAAAGTCACCCTGCATGGCTTTGCATGGCCTCATAGATATGGAGTTAGGCAAAGCAGTGCAAGTCACTGCATTGCATTACTCTGCATCAAGGAGGTGTTCCAGGGGTTTTGCGTAGGGTTCCCACGCAAAAACCCATGGATTTTGATGCTGCACCATATTTACAAAATCACGTAAACCTGGGGCAGCGCCAAAAACGTATGCCTCCCCAGCGGAGGCAGTAGGCAAAGGAGGTATAAAGTTCCTCAGAGTCTGAGTAAAGGAATGTGGGAGTGTAGGTGAGAATGACGCTCAGAATTGGTCGTCTCACCTGAAAAGGAAAACAAGGGGGAATTCCCTTGTCGGAACTAGGGCTCTCACACACCTAGCAAGCTAGGTGTCATGCTTCATCATATGAGCCTGCCCCTCGTCAGGTCGGCGGTGCAATACCTGACGGGCACCCAGTACGGGGCTCTTTGGCGGGGATCTTTTGTTCCTGCCGTAGGGTGCAGTGGGGGTGAGGGTTCTAGTGTGTGTGTAGATGTGCAGTGCGTGAAATAAAACAGGTCAGTTAGTCCTAGTAGTGATTTATTCTGGGAGGTAAACTGCCTGAGTAAAAACAGGGAGAATGACAGTAAGCTAGCAGGAAGGTATCTAGCTATGTAAGTTCTATTCTCTACTGGTCGACATGTTTCATGCTCTTTGCGTCAGAGGGATCAAGGCATTTCATCAGGACCAAAATTAATAACTATCTACACGACATGATAAATGAAAACCTACATACCATGTGTTAAGGTAGATGCCCCAAGCTGCTGACTATAATTGCCTGCAACGGAGTCCGGCGGTCAAAATGGACACCAATGTGTGTCCCCCACTCGTTGAGTGCTCGTACCCTGACCTACCCTGCCGCCGGAACCGGGATATCCCCAGCGGAGGTGCAACGAGGAGAAATGTTTTCATTTCTCCTCGTTTTTTCCTCTTTCCATGTGTGCTGCATTCTGCAGCTCACATACAAAAAGGAAAACGCCTCTCTGGATTGTTTTTATGAAGGAAGGTTCCCCTTCCTGTACAAAAACAATCCTGCCAATGTTGGTGCTAGGCAGCAATTTGAGCAAGGGGAAAGGACAGGAATGCACCATATTTCATAAATACGGTGCATTCCTGCGCTTTCACATTGACATAGGGCAGGGCAGCAAGAAGACTTACAGCGCTGCCCTAAGCTAATTCCTCATAAATGAGGCCCTTCAATTTTAGCTACACCTTTGACTACACCCCCACGCTCACTAACCTTTGGTTTGCTAAATACTCTTTAATATTATTTCCCCACCGTAAAAATGATTTGCTATGGAAATTGGGGGTGTTTATGGTTGTTGAATGATTTCGATGATGAGGAGTACCAGGTTCTAGAAATTTTTGTCAGAAAGGGGGTCCTTACCCCTAAAATATTTTTGACAAGGGGGTCTCGGCATCAAAAAAGTTTGAAGACCTCTGTTCTAGAGGGTCAGATCTGACAACTTAAGTATTACACAGGCAAGACAGTCTCAAGGCTTGCAACAGATACTGACATAAATCAAAAGAAGAGTGCATCAGTTTACTGCCATACCACACTCACTGGAGCAAATGACTTTTAGGCCTTTGTCCACTTTGCCCACTTCCCTTGTTTGGTAGGTGTGATTGATTGCACCTGCGTGGCACTTCAGCCTCTTCACCACGTAGCACACCTTTTCCACAACAAAGTGCAGAGGCTGCAAGTTTCTGAGCAAAGCTTTTTCATCAACATGCAAGCTGTCTGTGGTGCCAATGGCTGCTTCACTAGTGTGTAAGCATCCTTTACTGGAACACGACGGGTACATTGCCCATCAGTTAGGTCTTGCATGTCGGTTTGGTCCTGGAGAGTTTGGTGGCCTGTGGCTCATTGGTGAGTAAGAACTTCTCACACTGAAAATACATGTGCATCTGGGGGATGGCGTCTCAGAAATACTCACTCACTACTCACTACAACACAACTGACACTGCTTGTATGTAGACATGATGTATTCCATTTAAAATAGAACACCATTTTAGAAAGGTGATGAGGTGTGTACTCTGCCTCCCTATCTCCTCACATCCTACAAAGATCCAACCACACAATCTGAATAGAGGTACAGTATGACATGCACACGTATATAAGCCATCACTGAATGTTCTTTTGGAATCCTTAAGCCGCAATTCAGTTGTCTTGAACATACAGGGGTATGCTGGCGTTCTCCCCAGAAGTTATGCGCAAGATTGCTGTAGCCTCTTGCGTGTTGCACAACATCACTTTGTGATAGAGCTTACATTTGGACATTACACCTCATCCACGGCCAAATCCAGCTACCCAGAATGGGGTACGCAATAGAGGTCAGGCTATACTGGTGCAGGAGCGATTGTTTAACTCATTTTTTACTTGAGCTGCTAGTTTGGTTGCTGCATTTATGTGTTTGGCTAGTGTCTTGTTGGTGATGAACGGTGGACTAGTACATTGTGAAAATATATGATTCTGAGAGGACCCTGTTAAGTTAACAAGTAACAAACATACATGCTATACTCTATTTATTATAAGATTTACACTTCACCTTCACTGTCATTCCTACACGTTTTACTTAGAACACTTAATTACAATCACTCACACAGTACACGCATTATTATATTCCAAAATACATATTATAGATCTTCATTTATTAATATAAATCATGTATACAAGCACTCCCTGTAAAAAATTTGTGTTACCCAAAAGCATTTTCTTTTTCTCAACATGAAGTATCTCCCACCCGCATGTGGAGGTCTCCACCCGCATTCATGCGATGTCTCCCTACTGCAGGCAGAGACCTCTGGAAGCAGAATCGAGATCCTGAAGTTGGTGGTGAACATCTTTGCCTACAAACAGAAAAGTACAAACAGGAATATGACGTCAGCAATTTTCTGTCATGCTGAGCCATCCTTTCACCACCACAAAAACATCCTTCTCCATCCTGCTACTACTTTGAGATTCCCAAAAACCAACTTGGCTGAGCGGCAAGGCAAGAGGCCCTCCCAGCTTGACTGATGACAAATTGGTACTCATCTGAGAGGGGTCCTCCCAAGTTACCCTCAGCTTTATGGGGGTCCATAAACCAAGCTAAGCAATACAGCGCGGGCCCTAATTCAGAGTGACATTGGCATGCACTGCAGTGCAGTGGGTGTCCACACCCAGCGCAAAAAGGAATGCCGCAAGCACTGGGAGGACCTTTGATGTTGAGCAAGGATTAAGCTGAGGACATTCTTTTTTTTTAACAGTTGTTTTTATTGAAAATAAAGCAGCACCAGTCACATATACGGCAATGATCAAGACAAAGACAGTTACATGTTGTCTACAAACGTTATCATTCAAAATAGCGGCTTCACTCAGCCATCTGCACCCCTTCTGTCCCATCGGCGTTCCGACATTTCCATTTCAGTGGTCGGCGAGACACATAGGTCACCCCTATAAACATTCCATTTTCCCCATTTCTTATCGTGCTTCCTGGGGCAACCTCTAGACTTAAAAACCTCTTTTTTCTGCGATCATGCATTTATCTAGGTCCCTTGCCCAGTTTCCGGAAGTTGGAGTGTCCGCTACCCCCCATTTTGTAGCTATGTTCCGTTTTACCAATGTGTATCCCAGGGCGACCCACTGTTGCTCAACCTCGGTAAGATCTGTCGCCTCCCAAATGTTGAGGAGCCCCAACTGTGGTGTCAGAGTGATGTCCTTCTGTAGTGCTCGTTGCATGAGCTGTGTAGCCCTCTCCCATAGGGCCTGTATAGGTGAGCAGTCCCATATAATGTGATAGACGTTGCATCCCTATTGCAGCGACGGAGACACAAAGAATCTTGTCGTCTTCCGATCTTTGCAAGGGTGATACCTGTAAAGTATGCTCTATGTAGTACCTTTAATTGGACAAGGAGCTGAGGACATTCTTGGTGTGCATCCCCGCTCCCAGCCACATTCTCTGTACCACTGCATGACACCACTGTACAGGAGTTTCTTTAGAGCAGCCTGGTTGACCCTCTTCACAGAGCAGGAAATGTTCAAGCCACAGACAGCCGGTAAGTGTCTTATTTTAATAATACCTTAAGACAAATAAGCTTAGATTGTTTGCCCAGTCAACAGTGGAGTCTGAAGTTTGGTCTAACATCCAGTGTTTTCTTTATACTCTGTTATTTTTTGTTTAGGAATAGAAAAAAATGCTTTAAAATACTAATATAAATTGTTTTCGTTTTTGGTTTGGACAACTAATCAGCTAAATTTGACATATTGCAAATGATTTTCGAACTTCCTAATTCATGTCAATATAACATTTCCGACACAACTTTAACATTTTGCCTATGGAAAATTTCTATTTTGTCAAAATAAATTTATTTAAGGCTGGGATTGTGTACCTTTAACATACTTTCAAATCACCAAAATGATTTTCTTAAGAATGCAATTTACAACACATAAAAAAAAGAAAAGAAATTTTTATAAAAAAAAAAAAATATGACATAATCATTTTACCAATTACGTTTTCCTTTTGAAACACTCATGTATAAGTGAGGCAACATGGTAAAGATACCTAAAAAAAAATGGGACATGATGTATTTAAATCATATCTCTTGGGGGCGTGGCTTGGACGGCAGAGCTGATGGCTGCCTGACGCTGTCTCTCTGCTCAACGCGGAGTTACCAATCCTTCCTTCGTCCATCATCCCGAGGCTATATGGGGACCCACTGGCAGGCTTCGGTTCCTTAAGGTGCACAGAATGTGATGGTGACACCGGCGCATGAAAAAAGCATAAACCCTGCCAACACCTTTGATGCCTGAATCCACACAGCACCCCAAAATGGCGGACCACTAGCGGCACCCGATACGGAGGTACGGCGGAAGATCCCTTCAGCAAACCGCCTACCTGCACAGCCTGTCTTGCGGTCAATCAGCAGTAGAATTCTCCGGTTAAGGTACCGCCGCAATAGCGTTTAAGAAAAGTGCATGTGGGGCCTAGAACGAGCGCTCCGATAATCGGCATGACTCTAAGATGGCGGCCGCAACTGTGTTTACCGCGCTCCGTCGGCCAGCTAATTAACCCGCTGCAGAGCTGTTTAAGCGCCTTTTCGCCTCCACGCCGGGTTGCCCTTGCTCCTTTCACATGGGGAGGCACACCTGGAACGATAATTCATTTTAGGAGCACGCATATTACCGGCATCTTCAGCAGGTCCTTAAAATGGCGCCCAACCCTCAATATGCTTATATGCTCTTGTAACACCACCAACTGACCCAGTTAATGTACGGATGCTGCCTGGCAACGTTTTTCTACAGCAATTCTCCTTCCTGTTCAGCGGTTGTCTTAGGGGGCAAATTTATTCTCGGCCTAACAGCCTAACAGGCTTGCCTGACTCTGTTGCCTGACCTCAAAATGGTGTGACCGGTTCTGTGCTCAAGCAGCCTAGCTCTTCGCCATAGTGTGGCCAACAGGCTCTGTATCACCTAAAACTGACAGGAGAGCACATTATCGCATATAACCACCAAGCATCTGTGTTACCACCAAACTTCTGCGGTTGGCACCTACTCCTGCAACCTCAACCAGGGCCAACTAGGTCTTCAGCTCTTCCCTCCTCTATAGGAGATAACTAACCCAGTCAAACATCATCCTAACCAAAGGACCACATAGCAGCACTACCAGCGTCTAGAGGTCAGGAACGTTTTTCAGACATAATAGTGCCCTCTGCAAATACGCGAAGGTCACACTAGCCACTAGCTGACGGGCTACAG
Source organism: Calotriton arnoldi (assembly GCA_963921515.1). Classification (NCBI taxonomy): domain Eukaryota; kingdom Metazoa; phylum Chordata; class Amphibia; order Caudata; family Salamandridae; genus Calotriton; species Calotriton arnoldi. The sequence goes on from CAWUFW010005765.1 coordinate 681,157, forward strand.
CTTCCATTACCCATCAACATGGCAGAAAAAGACTCCAAGGCTCAATATAAAATATCTAAAGCTGAATCCTCTCCATCTGCCTCCCCGATCAAATTTAAGTCTGACATGAACAGTACGATGGTAATGATACTCTTAGTGGAGAAGTGTGGCTCAATGGTTAGAGCGGCAGACCCTGATGCAGAGGTCTAGCCCGGGACCAGGGTTCAATTCCCGCCTCGGCGGGTCTTGGGCTCAATTTCCTCGGACCTGATAATTCTCGCCTCGGTGCCTATTCTGATCATGGGTCCCACTCTGCAACTCTGGGCAATAGCTTGCTTAATCTCCACAATGGCCCCCACAACGCTAGGATGCCTGGCTTCACCTTGGGGGTGCCCAGGAGTGGGCATCTCACAGGGAAAGGCCAGGAAGGGTTCCACAGCGGTATGCGTACAAGCGCCTGAGATACCCCTTCGGGGGTCGATTCGTGCGCTATACAAATACTACTACATTTACATTTACTCTAAAAACTGGCTGACGTCCATGCCCTAGCCAAATCAACCAAACAAAACACGGATGCTATGCAGCTTGAGTTGACAGCTATACGGGCGGACATGAACACAATCAGCTCTAAGGTCAACGCCGCGGAACAAAAAATAAGCGACGTTGAAGACTCTTCGATACAAACCTCAAAAGAATCAAAGTCTCTTCTAGCCATCACCAGCAGTCTAAAAAGACAAACAGCCAAACTTGAAGACCGGAATAGGAGAGGTAATATAAGAATGTTTGGTATTTTGGAAGGCTCAGAGGATAATGCAGAATCATGCATCGCCTTCTTGGAAAACTGGATTCCACAAATCAGGGGCATAAAATTTGACAAGATCCTGGAGCTGTACCGAGCGCATAGAATTCCAACCTACAACTCGTCGACAAGGAAAACAACACGACCTATCATCTGCAAACCTCTGAGATATCAGCAAACAGAAGCCATCCTCAATTTTGCCCGCAAAACTCGCCAGATCACTTGGAATGGCCAAAGAATAACTTTCACGCAGGATTATTCAAAACCTACCGTCGACACTAGAAAGAGCTACCTCCTACTAAGAGACAAACTAAGGGACAAAAACATTCAGTTCTCGTATGCTGGCCCTTCTAAATTCAAAATCATAGAGAACGGTAGGCTCCACTTCTTCACGGACCTAAATGACCTGTCGAAATTCTTGGACAGCCCGGCCACGCAGGAAATGGATCACACTAACTCCTTCTCTAATAAAAGGAAACCATGATATCCTTTCACATGGTTACAGTCGCAATCCTAGTCATGCTTAACACGGCTGCCGTCCCGTAGGTTTATTCAAGTTTATGGGTTATTACCTTTCAATGTCATAATGCTTAAGCTAAATACAGTTAATTGAGTTACCTCTCGTCAATTCAGTTGCCCAACGGTTAATTGACCTTGTTTATATGCATATCTGTACATGTCAAACATATGTGTAGATCATATGTGTCAACCATAATGCTTCTTAGATGGTGCGATATCCTTTACACTTCATTATATCCTTTACGATCCTAAATGCTTGTATACCACTAACGTATGGTTAAGTAAGGTTAACAGTTTCAGTCGTTCTATTACCGGATACAGTACCCTTCAATATTATTCTCGATGGTGATGTTGTTAAATATGCCTCTCTCCCAGCTTTCAAACGTTTCTGTACTCAAGGCTCTAATAATTAGCAACTACTTACATTATTATATCCTTTATGAAGCTAAATGCTTGTATACCACTAACGTATGTATAAGTAAGGGTTAACAGTCTCAGTCTCAGTCGTTCTATTATCGTATACAGTACCCTTCTTTATTATTCTTGATGGTGTTATGTTGTTAAATAAACATTTCTGTACTCAAGGTTCTAATAATTAGCAACTACTTACAGCTACACTAGGCCACAATCTCGAAGGTTACTTAGATCTTAAAAAAGGTTTCTCCAAGTTGACGGATTGACGCTCCTACCGTCGCACCTCCGACATTCGATGTTTGCAGGTTTGGGAGGGGAGGGTGGGGGAGCGGGGAGGGGTTTTGGGGATTCCCAGGTTCTATCGTTTGTTATCCTTATTTTTATGCTTTACCTTAAAGCACTGTTATGTTTGGCCTGCTCCGCTTCGCAGTCTCTTGTACATTCACATCCTGTTAAGCGAGTACCTCTATCTCCAATTCCCTACACATACTTACGGGGAGCTACCTGCCTAACAAAATTTCTCTTCAGCATCTAACAAGTGCATTTCGAAATCCCGATAATATTAAAACATCCAAGAACTACTTGCTCTGGAAATACTTGTCCATTCGCCAGAGCATACACACTTAATGTCACATAATATTACAGATAATCTAAATATAGTCTCCTTGAACGTAAAGGGTCTTAACCACCCTATCAAACGCCGGAAAAGTTTAGATTATCTAGCTAAATCTAAAGGTGACATCATTCTTTTACAGGAGACAAAACTATCCAGTAAAGACTCAGAATTCATCAATCACAAATGGATTTTTCATGTTTCATGCTCTCCAGCGCAACACAAAAAGAAAGGGGTAATCCCCCTAATAGCAAAAAAATCTAATATATCCCTTGAATCTTACTCTCATGATGAGGAAGGTAGGCTCCTAGTTACACATCTGCGTAGAGGTGATAACTTCATTCATGTGGTAAACATTTATGGCCCAAATAATGATGAACCCCTTTTCTGGGAAAAGGTTTCCAAGAACATAGAAGACTTACCGACTTACCCCAAGATGACCTAATCATAGTGGGAGGCGACTTTAACCTCTCATTAGACCCTTTAATAGATCGTCAATCCACTTGCAAATATCACCCTACAAAATCTCATGGCATTTTAAAACAGATTTGCTCCAAATTTAACCTCAAGGACACCTGGCGCCTTCAACAACCGGACTTCAGGGAATACACGTTTTTCTCAGCACCTCATAACACGTATACAAGAATCGACTATATACTAATATCAGGCTCATTTGCACAGCGAATTGACCAGTCTAATATCTCGCCTATACTTGTGTCTGATCACTCATGCATTAACACCTTACTAGCAGGTAGCCAGACTAGATCCTCTCCTAGAAGCTGGCGCTTTAATAATGATGTTTTAAGTGACCCCCAATGACAAAAAGAAAAAAAAGATGCAATTTCGGACTACCTCAAACATAATGATCTCCCTGAGACAAATCCAAACACTCTCTGGGATGCGCTGAAAGCTACTCTAAGGGGGATCATTGAAATCAAAACGAAAATCAATAAAGCCTACAACGCTGAACTAATCAAGTTAGAACAGGAAATTAAACAGCTGGAAGTATCTCACGCCAATTCCCTTAACAATAATATCCTCAACCAATTAACACAAAAGAAATATGAATACAACAAAATCCTAAGCATACGAGCAGGGGTTTGGATAAACAAATTTAAAGGTCTCAAACTTTGTGAAGCTAATAAAGCCGGTAAAATGCTTGCGTCCTACCTCAAACACAAACAAAATCAATATAACATTGCTTCAATCAAAGACACAAACAACCAAACGCACACTAAACCTAAGGAAATACTAGACTGTTTCAAAAATTTTTACGAAGCCCTATATCGTTAAGACCAAGTTTTTAACCCGGAAGAATGCACAAAATACCTAGGAAGACTAAATCTCCCTAAACTTTCCGATACTGAAAGAACTGCCCTTGGTAAACCTATAAGTGAGTTGGAAGTGTCTAAGACCATTAATTCCCTGAAAGATAACAAAGCACCGGGTCCAGACGGGTTTACAGCCAAATTTTATAAATTATTCAATGACGCGCGCTGACATAGAAGCTGCACTTTAAAGCTGCTTCAGCTTGCTCTCTAGCGATTTTGTACAGAATTTTTAATCTTTTAAAAACTTTTATTCTGCTTATTTGTGTATTGCTGCTCACCTTTATTACTTGCTCAGGTCATTCCTCCCCGGTCCACCGCGAGATTAGCTCGATTGATGTGGAGGGAGCTTTGACCCATTTCCGGTTGCGAGGGAGGTTGGCGCTCTAGTGCCCCAACCCCCTCTACTTAACCGGATGCCCCAGACGACGCGCAGCGGGCGTGCCTAAGGCAAGCCCGTCTGCACCTGGATGTCGCCAGGAGCCAGGGACCCTGGTCAATCTATACTTAAACAGGGCTCAGCTCCCCTCTGGTCCTATTCTAGACGGGAGCTGCTGGATTTAAGGACCGACCTTACACTCATGCCGGACTGAGACCTGGCCATTCCCCGAAGGCCCCTTCTCTTGCCGAGCCTGTCAGTTTCAGGGTAACTCTGGTGAGACGGCACCGATTCATGAGGTACCTTACTGTTCTCTCTTAAGTGTGGGTTCTTTTACTTCTGAACCCGCCACCCTCTCTGACCAAGATATAGGTAATTCCCAAGATAAGCCGCAGAAGGGATGGAAAAGCCTGTTATGTAACATCCGATCCCTGCCCAAGCATTCCATGGAGGTTTGGGATCTACTGTCCTCTGCGCAGCCTGAGCTGGGATTTCTGACCGAAACCTGGCTTAAGCCTCACTCTGTTCCTTCTATTGCGCTAGCTATTCCCGAAGGCTACAAACTTATTAAGATGGACAGACAATTAAAGGTGGGGGGTGGAATTGCTATTGTGCACAAAGATAGCATTAAAGTCTCCCCACTGGATCAGCGCTGCAATGCCATTGTTGCGGGGATTCTGCACATATACAGAGCTATGCACAGGATAATAGGACCTCGGTGTATAGTGGTGAACCAACCATGCACCTTAGTACCCACAATCCCAATCCGACTAGCTTTAGCGTCTCATTCGTTCTCCGTACTACAGCGAAGCTACCAATGATTAGACAACCCAGAACACGGTCTCTCTCTCAGGATTCGCGGGAGCAAGAACACTCTTTCATTACTCACTCATACTTATCCACAACGTGCGTAATAAGATGCACAGTATAGTTTAAAATTTTTATTTCAACTATCGTGCTCTAAGATAAAGTACACGTGCCAGTACTATCAGCATAATGCATAACGATAAAATAATAAGCACGGTTACAATTCCATAGAATACAAACGGGGACAGCATTTTATAAAGACAGTGGACATAGGGCTAAATGGCCTTACCACCCTCCCCTTGATATTAACTAGTTTATTATAAAAATAGAAGACCTCTGGGCTTTGTCAGGCGGACCCCCATACCTCAATATCTAGATGCAAGGTTTACATCATCAGACAAGCACAGCTCTTCTCCCTGGAAAGGTTTTTCTCCAAGTGACACCAACAGGGAGATCACAATATTAAAAGCACACAAATTTCTCCAGTGCAGCTGTATTTCGTGTTATGTTTAAGTGCGAGGGGCTGACCAGATCAGAAATAACAAGGGACGTTGTTTTTCGACCTTGTACATGGTGTGCAGACGAAACCCACAAGGAACATGAGAAAAGGTGAAAGGCAAAAAGGCAGACAGTTCTAATATAGCTGGGCACAAGCAGAGTCTGGAAAAACAAAGTCACAGAGTAACGTGTGCAAAAAAGGCAACATGGCAGCCAGGCCTAAGCTAACTTATCAATATGGACAATGAGGTCACAAACCACATTACACCCTCCCCTGGTCAGTCCATAGGCCAAGACAGAGGACGAAAACAGAGTTCAAAGAGATGGAGCAGAATGCAAACGTCTATTTATGAAAAGTCCCCATGAAGGTCAGTGAATGAAAAAAAATCAGGACAAAAAAATTCTAGATAGAGCCAAAAAACAGGGCAAGAAGAAGAAAAAAAAAAATCCAGAAATGCAGTTTGCTGAAAGCGAAGGCCCCTAATCCAATAGAGTGTATGTGCAGAAAACTGCCACACCTTCCAAGAGGACATCATTGGTATCGTCCGAAAAAAGAGATGCCATCCAGTTCAACAAATCAAAACTGCATTCATGTTCCTCATAATAGGGAACAGTGATCAGCATTGCGGGACAACTTGCGTGATACTCAATATAACTTTGTTGTAGGAGATCCTGAGCAGCCGCCCAGATATCCCATTGCGCCAAAACTCCAAGCGCAGCCGCACACGCCATCAGTCCAGCGCCAGAACAGTCCTGTTCATGGGCCACTAAGGGGCCCATCAACTGGCCAAAATCCGGGTCCGACAGAGACGTATTGGAGAGGCAAACATCCAAGGACCAAGAGAAAGGACATCGTAAGCAAGACATCACAGGTTGCACGCAAGTGAAATACGCAAAGCGAAAAGAAAGTCTATAGGACACGCCGAGTGTCGCCAATGGTAGGATGCCGAAACCGATGAGCATGCTTTCACGGAGCATCCGGAGTCGACCTTGGTCGAGTAGGCCCCCAGGAATTGCAGCCTTTGTGCAGCAAACAAAATAAAAATAATATTCCAGCAGCTAAGGCTAGGAGCAATGGGAAGCCGCCGAAGACGCTGGAAAAAATAGAATGAATAAAAGCCGGAATTACACAAAATATAGTTTGAAAGGAGGTAACAAGGCCAGAGCCCACAACTTTAAAAAAGTGCACAAGACCTTCGGTATTAGAAGCATTGAATACGCAGTGAATCAGTTCACCGAAATGTTGTGGGAGGTTCGTGTTCAAGAGAGCCTGTATCTCACTGTGGGTACTAGCCACCTGGAGGACGAAGGTCTCCCGTGCGGAAGTGAGCATAACCTCCTGGTTTAATAATAGCGCCTTTATTCTGCTCAATTTATTGAAATCTGCCTTCAAAGTGGGTATGGAAGGCCAAATGGAACTATCTATTATGTCGTGCGGGGGTGGAAAAAGCACATTTTTTCAGCACACAACCCGGTGTGAAACCGTTACAATATAGGGGATGCCGGCTTGCATTCCACAACAGTCATGATTATTCAGAAGCAGATAACTACCATTTGCAAGCACAGTGAAAGTAGGTGATATAACAGGAGCCGGAATGCCCTTCAAAACACAAGCAAGATTCGGAGCCGAAACATTACAAGCCCCGTGCAATTTAATGTTTTTACAAATTAGGGAATGACCCACTGTAGAATCGCAAGACTCTCCTGTGAGAAAGACCTCCTTCCCTTCCCTAAGGCATCTGTACATGAAAGGCAGGGACCAAAGTTCATGCAAGAAGGCACTGCCTAAAGGCTGAAAACGGCCAACAGAATAATGTTTCATGCATGAGCTGAACTCAAATAAAGAAAAAGGCAAAGCGATAACCCCGTGGACTAGCCACACTGCAGAGTCAGTCTCCGCCACAGAGAATGGTAACGGCTCTATCTTTTCGATATGTAAGAGAGTGTATGTAGCATCTTTCATGGACATGAATTGCTGTTTGTCAGTTAAATTAAACGGCAAAAACAAGGCAGACGTGTTCAAAAAATGCCATGGAACCTTGCCCATTTTCAATGTTTGTAACGTCCACGCAAACTGCATTACTAAACGCAACTGATTCTGACCATGATATAACACAGACACATCATCCTGTACAATATCAACAACAGATGAAACAATATTTTCTAATGTGTAAATGCGGGAAGACAGGATATTAATACTATTGTCAACAACAGCAAGCACTTTTTCTAAATTTGCCTGATCGATTTCCCGTAAACGGGAAGCAGCTTCAATTTGCGAAAGCTTCCAGAGTTCATTGTAAGTCTCATAAATAAATCTTTTAGGTCTAGGACCTCGAGGCCCTAGAACAAAATCGGACAAATCAATGTTGCCTGACAGGAGTGACAAATGTTGTTTTACAGAATCTAATGAGGAGTGCTGCAACCACTGTTTACACAATTTACCAACAGAATATGTAGTAACAGTACGGGAGTCAGAAAACCTTGGATCTGGCCTATCCTGTTTGTAACCAGGAGCAGAGTCATGAAAACGTAGTTGGCAGGCATTCGATGCTGTGGGCCAAGCCAACCAGGGTGACTGAGCAAACATAGAGACATTAAACGAATTGTTTTGAAACAAAGCCTGCAAATTTACAAGGGAAATATTAAAATGCAAGCTCTCGTTGGGAGTGGAAGACAATACGGGAATGGAGGGTGCATTCAATTGTTTGGAAGTAGCCAAACCCCAACAAGTTGTTTGATAGATCGTACTATTTAAAAATAAAAGTTGGGCTGGGATTAGGCAAGCACGATGTAAGGCCTCTGTACCGCGAACCTGCCATGATTTGGTGCCCCAAATTGATTTTAAGTCAATGGTGTCCTGCCAGTGCTCATAACCACCCACGGCTAATGCGTTCAAAAAGGGACTCGAATATAGCAATTTGGTGTGGGTTAACATGACCTTCTGAGTGGACGAAGTGTTCAATTTAAAATAATAGGACCCAGGGTTTGATCTATCAAAGTCTGTAAAGTAAGTAAACTTACTTTTAAGTGTTTGGGAGCTACCTGGTAAAAGGGTCGGACAATGTTCGCATTGGGTGTAATTAAAAGCACCCCAAAGTGTACTTGGTTTATGGAGAAAATGGTTGCCCCAATGCTGGTAACAATATAAATCAGCATAACTTGCAGAATTTAAGTACAAATCTTCAGCATTAAAAGCAGCATAATATTTCAAATCAGAGAATAACGATTCAACTGCATGCACATCCCAATCTTCAGAATGAACATTACTTGTCACCACATCACCCATGGAAACACGGAGGACATTCGGTACATTAATAATCTCGGTTGGTCCATGAATTTGGAAATTTACTGCATCCCATGCGATGCCATCAGCGACTGGGACAGCTGAAATGTTCACAAATGTGTGGTCACGCTTCATGATGTGAGAGGAAGAATGCGGAGCCAAAGTTCCAGAGACACAGTTCACCGCAGAGCGTTCTGGTAAATAGTGACCATTGATGAGCAAGAAAAAAACCATCACAAAGCCAATGGACATGAACAGGAAAATCAGGAATAATACCAACCAGATGTACGTCCATGGTGGGACCAAAAAATTGTCTCTGAACCAGGATATAAAAATACTGAAGCTGGACGGGATAAGTGATGAGGTGGAAGCCGAATCAAAGGAAAAACGGGTTGGGCTCAGTGGTGTTGTAGGCAAATGAGCCACCGACTCGTTGGCGGGGTATGCATACTCGGTCTCCTCGTTGCAGGAGGAAGCCGGGAAGATGAGCAGGCGATCAGGCAAATCTACCATCTCAATGGCAACATCAGTGTCTTGTAAGGTGGAGGGCCACAAACAGGAGTCCTTGAAATGGCTGGACATGATACCGCAGGTGTCACGCTATTCAGGATCAGCCAGATGTTGTAACTTGACATTGTCCACTGAAATGTATCTGTTGTCTTTGCGACCAGGAAGCGGTGGTAAGATGACAGTACGAGTACCCTTCAAGCCAAGGACAGGAACCGGTGCACGATATGAGGGGCCAAATTCTTTTTTGTTCTCCACCTTCTCTCGGACCAGATCTCCAACCTTTGGAAGCCAGCGGCAACAGGAATCTGCAACGCAGCGTCAGTGGCCGAAGGCAAGTGTTCGTTTGCAAGTTTGTCACGGGTTTCTTGTAAGTCCTGTAACATAGTAGAATGATTATCTACGTCAAAGATTGCGGCATTCGCCGCCATGTCTAGACCATCAAGGTCTGGCACAAACATTTGTATGCCAAAGAGCATTTCGTATGGGGTCCGCCCACCCAGAGATCGTCTAGGGAGATTATTAAGTGCACGTTGCACGCTATACAAGTGGGCTAGCCAGTTCCTGCCAGTACCTAAGACTCTAGCTGTCAAGGATTGCTTTAAGTCACGGTTCATTCGCTCCACAATTGAATTACCTTCAGGTCTATATGGAGACGAAAATTGCACCCGCACCCCCAGTGACCTCATTGCGTTCTTGTATGCCTTAGAGGCGAACGCTGGACCTTGGCTGGACCTTGGCAAAAATTCCCACAAAGACACGCAAACATCCCTGATGACATTTCGAGCGTCAGCACTTCGTTGTGGCCAAACCCAGATGAAATGTGTGCACGAATCCACTGCAACTAACATGTATTTATATGCAGTGTCAGAAGAAAATGGACCGCAGTGATCCAGGTAAACACGCCCAAAAGGTTTGTTAGAAATGCAGAGCTGTGTTTGTGATGGTCGTGTAACCGTCGAAGGCTTAATTTGCTGACAAACGTCACAAGAAAGCACATAAGTACGGGTCTGTTTATATAAACCACGCCACCAGTAACGCTGCTGCAAGATGGAAACAGTCGCAGACACGCCAGCATGGGCCGAAGCCAAGCCTTCGTGTGCGGCCGTTATCAAGGAAGTTCTGCGGTCCACGTTGGGAATCAGCCGATCACCAACGTCTGGAATTCTTACGTAAGGAACTTGTTCGGGACCTAAGTGATAAGAGTACCTGGAAGGGAAACCCCGTGGGTAATTAGCACCTTCCTTCGTTGCAGCAATAGCTGCCAAAATCTCATTATCTATTTTTGTCATGGATCTTGTAACTGCTGCTACTGAGCACGTGGCTACTGCAGATTTGGCAGCCTCATCCGCCAAACTGTTACCGACAGCGTGTGCGCCCACACGCTGGTGGCCAACAGTGTGAATCACCTGTGTGAGAGGCAGACGTTGTTTAAGATCTGCCACTCGAACCCAAAGCATTTTATGCTTAATTGAACTGCCTTTAGCATCTCTATAGCCATTTTGAGACCAAAAGAATAAGTTGTCATTAAAGGATTGAACACAGTAGTAAGAATCGCATACAATAAGTGTTGTCACGTCTGGATTCGCGAACTCAAGTGCGAGCACCAAAGCACGCAGCTCGGCCAATTGTGCAGTACTGTCTCCTAGTGCCTGTGTGTGCACCACACTTGATTTGAACTCACCGTTCACCATAGTACCTGCAACAATAGCACATGCTGCGGAATAAGCATGCTTAGAATCCGTGGCCGGTTGCGCCGAACCATCGGTGTAAATGATACATTTGTACTCCTCAAGCGGCAGCAAAGACAGAGGAGGAGGATGAACAAATTCATACTGTAAGAACTCCTGTGTCTGAAGAGAGGAATCAAAAATAAAAGTGACAATCCGGGGACATCAGAGATGTAGCCCATTGTATCCAACGGGGGTGCAAAGCCTTAGAGTTCGGTACACATGCCTTCGTCACTGTCTCAGGGGCAGGATATGGTGTTACCACCAAAATGCGTTTTCCCTGTGCCAGTGCGCGTTCCTTAAGAATCGCCATTTGCACTGCAGTCAAAACTTTCTCCACAGTGGAAAAGCGCAACTCCGCTGAAGTGTAAAGATGCGACTTGTATGCAATAGGGACCGTGTCACCTTCGTTAAACGTTAAGTACGTGAAACCCACTGCCCCTGGCACAATTCTAACCACCAGGTTCGTGTGGTTATCACGAGTCAACAAGAACTTAGATTCAAGTAGATCAGACTGCAAAGAATGCAGTATAGAGGAATGCTCAGGAAGCCAGCAGGACTTCGAAAAGTTAGGTTGTATCAAGGCATAGAGAGGCTTGATACGCTGGGCATATTCGGGAATGTAAGAACGCCCGAAGTTTAGAAATCCCAGTAAAGACCGAAGTTTCTTCAGGGTCGTTGGAGGGCGCAAAAGTGCACACTTCTCCAAGAAATGGGGAGCTAAGCCCCTACCTTCATTGTTGAGCTCATAGCCCAAAAACAAACAGTGAATTCTGCGATGTGTGATTTGGCAAAATTAAATTTGTATCCTAGGACTGCAAATTCAAGAATAATGCGGTCCACATGGGAAAGATGCGGCCATAATTCGTCATCTGTCAAATAGATATCGTCGACGTACGAACACGCATCTGGGTCTATGCTGTCCAACAAAGAGACAACACGGGCGGCGAAGACCCCCGGGCTGTTCTTGTAGCCCATGGGCAAACACCAAAATTTAAATTGTTTCCCACCGGAAGTGAAAGCGCCCTATTGGCTACACTCCGGGGACAAGTTGTGCGTGTAAAAACCATTTGATAGGTCAAGTGTCGTTTTATATTTTTTGCGCACAAGACTGTTTACGAGCGCAGAACTATGGGTATTCTGCACCGCAAAGGTCCAACAATGAGAGTTCAAATGTCGGTAATCCAAAACTAAACGGTACGACCCATCGGGTTTAGAAACCGCAAAAAGGGGATTATTCATTGGTGATAGTGATACACATGTCTCAATTACTCCTTGATATTCTAACTGTGTCAGAATGCTGGAAACGGGACCTTTAGCTTCCCGCCGGAGGGGATATTGGGCTTGTGGCTGTGGCAGAGACCGCAAGGGTATATCATGGGGTGGAGAATCTTCATCCCAGCCCACGTGGTTACGGTATAGCGCCGGAGCCAGGGCCCCAGCCCATTCAGCTGCGAGAGCCTCTGCTTTGTCCTTGGGGACATGACGAGAAAAGCTCGGAAGGATGACCTCCTCCCCTCTACGAGCAGCAAGTACGAATGGGGGTGGCCAATCCGCCTCTGCCAACAAAATGTCGTAAGAAGAGGTCAGATTTTCCCCAAAAATCCCTTTAATAACACGCTCAATGTCACCTTCAATTTGAATGGCAATATTAAATAGTCTGTCAGGGGGTGCCACTCGGGTGTCAGCTGTCTCGACAGTAATGAATGTATCAGTTGCTGTCGCCTCCACATGAGGACGCAGTGCCTCCCGCACTATGGTAACTTCCGCGGCGCTGTCTAGCAGCGTCACTGCCCACGTCCAATTTAGGAGTCTCGTTCTCACCGTCTGTGGCATACCTCGCTGTTAATGCTGCAACTTTTTTCTTCTGAAACTGTGGGCGAGAACGTGGAAATTCTTCTGGTATCCCTCGGCCGAGTTGTCGAGGTAGGTCTCGTCCCTGTGGGGCCTCACGACCCCTGCCTCTATCCTGGCGATCTCCTCCACCAGTCTGGGAGGTCGATGGTGCCTGTGAAGAACGAGGAGAACGCGGATCAGGGACTTGAAATCTATCTGGAGATTTAATTCTCGCTCTGTCGCGCAAATCATAAGTGCGTTCAGAAGATAGGGAAACCGGGGATGCGGCACGTGACCCTGGTCTTGATTGTTGCTTACCCTGTTTTTTCAACCTCCAATTCTTTTTAGTAAAAAACGGTTTCTCATCTTTCTCAGACTGAGTTTTTTTGTTGTGGGTGTGATGGAGTCTGCGTTTTAGTAAAAGGCTTAACCCCCAAACTATTGCGGCCAATGGTTTTATAAGCCTGTGCAATAATTTTCAGTAATTCGCGTGGCTTGTCCGGTTCTGGGACTAAAGCCAAGGCATTAGCTACTTGAAAGTTAACTGCATCGCCCTTGACGTTCGCAAGGATTAGATCAGCCACTACATCGAACACTCCCACCAGTCTCATCCCCAATTCCACAGCCGCCTCCGGGCCATGCTCATCCTGCACTCGTTTAATTACAGAGGGGAGAACCGTCATGGAAGGAGTGCCGAAACACTTCGCATACACTGCTGCAAATATCTTGCCCCAATTGTTGCATTCTGCCAACTCGGGAATTAAGTCTTTCGGCAAGCTAATCGTCAAAATCCTGTGTTTGTCCACAGGAGAACTATTCGGAAAAACAGCCTCCAGCTGGTCAAATTTTTCTGCAAGCCAATAAGGCAAATCATCCTTATTTTGTGGGCGCTTGCCCATCACCGAATTAACCATGACGGGACTTATGGTTACACCGCCCGGTCCAGCTGGATGCGCCGCAACTCCAGGAGGGGCCCCCTGGACGTTGCCTGTAACATATTGTACCAAAGCTCTGTGCACGCGGATTAAAGACGCATGCAACGCGCGCAGTTCATCAACCGCAAGCGTCAAATAACGCGGATGTGGGGTATACCCGGCCAAGACTGGCCAAGTGGCCCCGTCAATTATCAATAATAAGGGGCCTAAACGAACCGGGGTGACCGGATGTGGGAGGGCGCCATTAAACCAAATACAGTGTTGCCATGCCGTAAGTGGTACTTCAAGAGCCTGATAAGGCCGATAAGCATTGGGTAAGGCAGTGGGAGCGTAAACATGAAACAAATTGTCAGCCCCTTCCACCGCCGGAAAAGTGACCCAAGAGTAAAACACCTCAAAATGGTGAGCCGGGTCAGCCTGCACCACAAAGATGAGAGCGACACCCGCGTCAGGCACTCCATAAGCCAGTAAATGAGCCCGGAGCGCAGCGCGGCTATGTGCCGGGATATTTACATTCGCGGCCATAAGCCCAGGAATGATCGACAACCTAGTGTAAGGCAGCGCAATATAGGGTTAACATAAAGACCTTTTAATAACTTCAAGCTTGAAAGAACCTATAAAAACATCAATATAGGAGGTATCACCCGCACATACGTTTCCGGAAGCGTAAGCTAAGGTTATTGTGGACAAGCACAAGCACTACTCAAGCGTCTCGCAGATAAGAAGCCCACCACGTTGGTGGCGCCATTTTGCGGGGATTCTGCACATATACAGAGCTATGCACAGGATAATAGGACCTCGGTGTATAGTGGTGAACCAACCATGCACCTTAGTACCCACAATCCCAATCCGACTAGCTTTAGCGTCTCATTCGTTCTCCGTACTACAGCGAAGCTACCAATGATTAGACAACCCAGAACACGGTCTCTCTCTCAGGACTCGCGGGAGCAAGAACACTCTTTCATTACTCACTCATACTTGTCCACAACGTGCGTAATAAGATGCACAGTATAGTTTAAAATGTTTATTTCAACTATCGTGCTCTAAGATAAAGTACACGTGCCAGTACTATCAGCATAATGCATAACGATAAAATAATAAGCATGGTTACAATTCCATAGAATACAAACGGGGACAGCATTTTATAAAGACAGTGGACATAGGGCTAAATGGCCTTACCACCCTCCACGTGATATTAACTAGTTTATTATAAAAATAGAAGACCTCTGGGCTTTGTCAGGCGGACCCCCATACCTCAATATCTAGATGCAAGGTTTACATCATCAGACAAGCACAGCTCTTCTCCCTGGAAAGGTTTTTCTCCAAGTGCCACCAACAGGGAGATCACAATATTAAAAGCACACAAATTTCTCCAGTGCAGCTGTATTTTGTGTTATGTCTAAGTGCGAGGGGCTGACCAGATCAGCAATAACAAGGGACGTTGTTTTTCGACCTTGTACCTGGTGTGCAGACGAAACCCACAAGGAACATGAGAAAAGGTGAAAGGCAAAAAGGCAGACAGTTCTAATATAGCTGGGCACAAGCAGAGTCTGGAAAAACAAAGTCACAGAGTAACGTGTGCAAAAAAGGCAACATGGCAGCCAGGCCTAAGCTAACTTAGCAATATGGACAATGAGGCCACAAACCACACTACACCATTATGGAAGTCCTAGTCTTCTGGATATATTTCTCCTCCCAAGTTAGCTGGAAGGGGGCTTTAGTATATCGACCCCCAGGACCCTTAGCTGAATTCTCGCTACTACTTACCGAATTAATAGCTCCCCACGTGAATGCGAGCAGCAACTTTTTGTTATTAGGTGATTTTAACATCCATAGTGAATGCACCTCCAATGCTGACTCACAAACACTCTTGGATGACCTAGCTCTTCTGGGTTTATCCAAGCTCAATGAAGGCCCTACTCATATAGCTGGCCACACACTGGACATTATCTTCTCCAACTCCCCTAGTGTTCAGTGTGAGCCCCCCCAACAATTAACTTGGTCTGACCATGCGTTAATTAAATTTTCCATTCAGGGTCCAAGGGAGCTGAAGGGACCTAACTCTGCCACACACCACACCAGTAGGCAATTGCAAAAAGTCACCCCGGAGAGCTTTCGAACCTCTCTGTCTATGCCACGGAATATTGCATCGGATAATATAGAAGAAGCCCTGGCTAAATACAATTCTGCGGTCAACATGGCTATTGACCACCTTGCACTGTTGAAACGACTCCCTAATCACCCCAAACGCCCTCAGACTGCCTGGTTCTCTCCTCAGCTGCGAGTACAGAAACAACTCTGTAGGAAATATGAGAGGCGTTGGCGCACTACCCACAATGAGAGGGATAAAGATCGGTTTCTGGCCACCCTGTCCAGCTACCATAAAAATATAAAAACTGCGCGTAAAACCCACATTGCCTCTCAACTAGCTCAGGCTGGCAACGCCCCTAAAACCTTACATCACATCCTCCAGTCTTTTATCAACCCCAAAGGCCTGTGAGAACCTTGAGGCACCCACGCAAACGCTATGCAATGATATTGCACAATATTTTTCGCAGAAAATAGAGCTCATCTACGAAAAAATTGTCTCGTCAGGAAGCCAGCCCCTGGCACCAATGACATCGGATCAACCAGAACTGGCAACCTCTCAGTTGCAAGAGAGCTTCCCCCCGTTGACCTCGGCAGATGTAGTAACACTGATTCATACAGTAAAATCAGGGTCCCCCCTCAATATCATTCCGGCCAAAGTTGTCACCTCCCTGGCCTATCAACTATCTCCTTTGATTGAATATCTCCTCAACCTCTCACTGAGAGAGGGCCACGTTCCATCAGAATGGAAAGCAGCACAGGTTATGCCCATTCGTAAGAACACCAAGGCCCCTCTGACGGACCTTTCCAATTTCCGCCCCATCTCGCTTCTTCCCTTCCTGAGCAAACTATTGGAGAAACATATCAACAAACATCTCTCCAACCATGTCGAACTCACTGGTTGCTTAGACTCCTCCCAGTCAGGCTTTAGGCCCAAACACAGCACTGAATCAGCTCTGCTAGTGGTCACGGATAACATCAGGATGACCCTAGACAAGGGCCACTCCACGATTCTGGTGCTGTTGGACTTATCTGCCGCGTTCGACACGGTCTCACACCAGATACTGCTCAGGAGACTGAAGGAGATTGGATTAAGAAACTCTGCATTTCAGTGGATGAAGAGCTTTTTATCTGCTTGATCCCAGACCGTCAATCTGGGCCTGTATCGTTCGGCACCTATGGAATTGTCCAAGGGAGTACCTCAGGGCTCATGTTTGAGCCCCACATTGTTTAATATCTATGTTGCCCCCTTAGCCAATCTCCTGAGGATGCATGGGTTCACCCCCATATCCTATGCCGACGATACACAGCTGCTTTTTCCTTTTGACAAATTTACTCCATCTGTACAGTTGACCTTCTCTTCTGGTATGAGAGCCATTTCACACTGGATGAAGAGTAATCTCCTCCAGTGTAATGTTGGGAAAACTGAGATTCTGCTCTTCGGAGCCCCTTATTATGGTCTCCTGAATGGTGGCTGGTTGATCTTGGTGCTCCTCCTGCCCCTAAATCCACTGTTAAGAACTTAGGCATCCGTCTGGATCAAGCCCTTACTTTGAAGGAGCATGCTGCTCAGACAGCTGGCGCCTGTTTCCATACATTGGGCCTACTTCGCCGAGTCTTTCCTCTGCTTCCCGATTCAACTCGGAAGACTCTGACTCAGGTACTTATATTAAACCGTCTGGACTACTGCAATGGTCTGCTGA
Source organism: Calotriton arnoldi (assembly GCA_963921515.1). NCBI lineage: Eukaryota > Metazoa > Chordata > Amphibia > Caudata > Salamandridae > Calotriton > Calotriton arnoldi. The sequence goes on from CAWUFW010005765.1 coordinate 698,575, forward strand.
TCTCTGCTAATGAGACTTCGCTCAGCAGACTACAGGTAGTCCAGAATACGGCGGCGCGACTAGTCCTTAACGCACCCCCTAGGACTCCCTCCCGCCCTCTTCTCTTGCAGCTTCATTGGCTTCCAATACACCAACGGGTAAAATTTAAAGTTTGCTGTACCATCCATAAGGCGCTATTCAATCTTGGTCCCACCTATCTCTCGGAGAAATTTACACCCTACCTTCCTTCCAGGTCTCTACGCTCGGGCTCCAAACACTTCCTTGAGGTTCCCCGAGTTAGGAGGGCAAGACTAGGGGGAAAGGCCCTTTCCCATCTTGGCCCCCGCTACTGGAACAAGCTCCCCCTGTACTTGAGAGAATTTCCTGACCACCTACAATTTAGGAAGCTGCTCAAGACCACTCTTTTCTGTCTCTGATTCAGCTGTAGTAGCACTACACTCATGCTGCCCGTCCGAAGCGCAGAGATACCCCTTCGGGGTCGATTCAGGCGCTATATAAATAAATAAATAAATAAATGAGCTTCTCCTACCAACCATGTTAAAGGTATATAACAATGTAGCTAATTTAAGCGTTACATCTGATTCAATGGCAGAAGCTAACATTGTAGTTCTTCCAAAAGAAGGTAAAGACCCCTTGTTCCCAAAAAATTATAGACCGATTTCCCTCATCAACGTTGATTGTAAAATTTATGTGAAAATATTGGCCAACAGACTTAACGCTTTGTTACCACAACTTCTAAGCAACTCCCAAGTTGGTTTTATCAAACACCGCATGTTCAATGACAACACCAGTCTTCTATGCCATGTCCTCGAAAATGCGCTTTTTAACCGCACCCCATCTATAGCTATAACCCTAGACGCAGAGAAGGCGTTTGATAGGGTGTCGTGGTCCTTTTTAAACCAATGCATGCATTCCTTCGATCTCGGTGAGCCCTTCATTAAAATGGTCATGGCACTTTACGCAAAGCCCTCTGCACGCATCGCGATCAACGGTTCCCTCTCCGAGTCCCTCACCCTCCAACAAGGTACTAGGCAGGGTTGTCCGCTTTCCCTTCTCTTTTCTTGTTAGCACTAGAACCCCTCCTACAAGATATAAAACAGAATGCTGATATCGCTGGAGTGAATTTTAATAACATTCAGGTCAAACTAGCTGCATACGCAGACGACATTCTGATAGTTACAGAAAACCCTGAACCCTCTATTTTAGCCCTGATGAACACAATAAGCATCAACTCCATACACTCAGGTTATAAACTGAACAGAGACAAATCTGAAGTAAAACCATTAAACATTCACTGCACGAAAGAGATCTTAAGTAAATCTGGTCTGGCGTGGCAACCCGGTTACATAAAATATTTAGGGATTGAGTTTGGCTGCAATATTATCAACACACTACTCCACAATGAAAATTGTACCCTAGTGAAAATCAAGAAGCTACTAGACAATTGGTCCCGCAAATGTATCACTTGGTGGGGCAGAATCGAAACGATAAAGATGATGATCTCCCCGCTAGTCAACTACCTCATCAACATGTTACCCCGTGTTCTATCAGAGGATTTTCACCACAAACTAGACAATCTCATTTCTAAATTCATCTGGCAAGGTAAAAAAGCTACAATTGCCCTCAAAAAGCTCAGGCTAGATAGAGCTCTGGGGGGCGTTAACCTGGCTGATTTTAAATCATAACAAACTGCATTCTTAGCGAAACAGGGTTCATACTGGTTCTCTACTCCCAGCAATTACGTTCCAGTTTTGTTAGTAGTAGAAAAAGCTATATTAGACAATCTAAACCCCCTTACCTTACTGACATCCAACTCTATAACGCTAACTAGATCTAAGTCTATATTCAAAAATACAAAAACTCACTCTTACAACTTGACATGAAACTCAACTCAAGCATCAGACTCTCAAACTTAGAATCATTATGGAACAACCGCAATATTAAATACAAAGGTAAACCTTTACATTTTGAACCCTGGATTAACAAGGGTATCTTCTTTCCTCATCAACTAGAACACTCTTCGTATCCCTTATCTTTCACGGAAATCCAAAACAAATACGGTTTAGATAAGATAGAATTCATTAACTTTCTTAAAATCAAAACGGCCTTATCAAAATCTAAAATACATAAATCCTCTCCATCACTGCCAAGCTTCATCACTAATATCAACAAGTTGGGACATCAAGTCTACCATATTTATAAACTCCTACGACCAAAAACCTCTTCCTTAAACAAAAATATTATCACATTCTGGGAACAACACTCTACTAGCCCTCTGTCTGAATCACACTGGACCCAAATTTACAAATCAATTACCCACAGTAAAATCTCCCCTGTCTTATCTCAAACAAAACTATGGTTCATTCATAAAGCTTACTGGACACCGGCACGTTTGCACTCACATCTCCGTTCAGACCCGACCTGTTGGAATTGCAAGGAATAAATAGGCGACTTAGCCCATCTTATTCTCCACTACAAAACTTTGTCAAAATTCTGGGATAAGCTTTTCACGTTCTTATCTAATCTCTTTGACTGCCAGCTAAAAAGAGAATTCTCTTCCCTAATTGCAGGTTTTCTTAGCACTAAAATAGAAAGCCAAGCAGATAAAGCGCTACTGGACCTCCTACTCACCACTACAATAAAAATTGTCCTAAATAACTGGAAGGACACACACAAAGCCTCCTTCAAAGGTTGGATTAATTGGATCATCCATATTAGGGGCGCAGACAACATCGCCCTCCAACAGTCTCCTTGGAAATCGTCTGTCAGACATATCTGGGACAAACTAGATAACTATTTCACCACAAATAAACCGCCATGACATGCTGTTAGTCATTTAACTCTCATAAGTTGTCCGTTCTCTCTTAATTCTGCTTACGCCAGATCACACGTATGTTTATACACAAATCATGCTTGGGGTATCAATCCACACTTGCTTAACACTACTCTCCCTCGTCTTATGTCTGTACAACTACCTGTTTCTTAACCGATTCACAGACACTAAGGCCATCTATTGTTTGATTTTTATTATTTCATTTTATATATTGTTTTTGTATTATAAGTTGCTATCTGTTTGTAAATGTTTCTTCTATTTTTATTGCTAGCATTGGATCATACCTTTGGAATCTGTTATTGTTGTGTAACGTCACCAATTTACAAACATTCATGTATTATACCCTGTTTAAATTCTAAAAATGCTTAATAAAAATCATTTGAACTTAAATCATATCTCTTTGCATTTGTTCTCCGTTGAATACCTGATATAAAATAAAATTAATCTTCATAAAAGTTTTAAGAAATGTGTTTTTATTATGATATTTCTGAATACACATTAGTATGGCCAAATTTAGTTAACGTATATAATGTGTACTTTCTTGTCTTTAGAGAGTATATTAGCTCACAAAAAAAAGATTGAATTGATATGAAGCATTTTACATATGTATTCAACTTTTCATTGTTTTTATTTATTCAATTTCAGAGGACAGAGGTTGGTGAATAACATACAGCAGGACCTTGGACGCAGAAGAACATCCTTGTCTGCAAGGTGGGTATAACACCATCAGCAAGAAGGAGGAAGCCAATTCCAGCAGGGACAGTGTACCAAGCCTCAGACCAGCACACTACTTAACAAGCTCCTCCATTCTTTAAAGGAAGATCTCTCAGTGATGTGTGAAGAGCAAGCCAACTGTCTTCTTGGACTGTGCCCACTCCTCGTTAACTCCAGAGACCCCTATACCATCGGAGGTCTCCAACCGCACCAAAGGCACCGCCTTCTTCCCCTCCCCCAAGTGTCCACCCAGAAGTATAGCAATCATTCATGAGACACTTTTGCTCCCAACATTCTAGAGTCCTCACCTTTGCCCACTCCCTTCCCCAAGATTATGCTTCAGTGTCTGATCTCAAGGAGATCATGACGCCAATCGAAGAGGTTAAGGGATCGATATCTCAGGATATCTAGGACTTAGTAGCATAGGTCTGGCTACCCCAGGAGGCTGAAAATGAACAGCTCCGAACTTCATATGGCTTCAGGACCATGATAGCAGGCCTAACACCTCGTCGGTCTCCCTAACCCACCCCATCTCATGTTATCCAGTTTGACTGTTCATCAGTGTTACATGTTTCAGCTATTAGGCCTGTGTTTCGAGCTTCCCATGGTGTGCCTGGTCCTGCAAAGGACTGCACTTTAACATCCACATCTGAGGAGGATTTCTTCATCATTGTGCTGAAAAGTATAACAGAGGATGGCCCAAAACTTTTGCCTCCAAGGCATGAGCTTGATTCAGACTCCCATCCCCTCCCCCCAGCTTGGGGAAATGACATTATAATTGTTTAGGACACTAGACTTTATGGTATAATCTGACTTTATTCTGGACTTTAAAATTTCATTCATAATCTGATTTGTTTGGATATTGTTTTCTGCTAAAATGTATGCCCTATTGCACATGGACTTGCTCCCTGACAATTCCTGATGTGTTTTTATTTATTTTCCTACCCGCCTCTAGAGTGGTATAGCGCCTCTGCAAGAAAACTATTTTATTTTTTTTGTCCAATCCTAAGAACATTTTACATTTTTGTAAAAAATATATTTTCTTCATTTTATATGAAAAAAGCTGAACATTTCTTATCAATGATACATTTGGTCAGAGGTGCTTAACGACACTCTGTTCAAAGACACCATCAGTAATCACATTGCATAGTACTTTGCAGAGAACTAGAGGTCAGCCACGGATAGAGCAGTGGCATGGGATGCTTTTAAGGTGGTCGTACATGGGCACTGCATTAAGACCACATGGGATGCCAAGACAGCACTGAATAGACAAATATTGGATAAAGAGCACTGCAATCAAGAGGCTGGAAACCTAGCAATTAATCACCTAAATACTGTGCATAACTTGGATCACTAATAAAGAAACACCTTGAATTAGAGGACAGAATTGGGGGGGGGATAGATTACAGGTAATATGTAGTGTGACAGCATGCAGTGGGGGACAGGGCAGGCACTCTGCTCACTGAGTTATTGATATCAGATGCTCCTAGATCTCTCATTGGAGCTTTCCAAGTCTGGAAAGGGAGATATAATTAACTCACAAGTGGGTATCAATCAGACCTTTACTGAGTATTATAAAGCTCTTTAAATTGCTTCCCAAGATATAGACCTGCACCAAATAAATGCTTATGTACAATACATTCCTGTCCCTCAGCATGACCATTTGCACTCTGGAAAGCAAATGTTTACAAAGGTTTACAACATCTTGCTTTTCCCAAAAACATGGGGAACTGCCCATGTGATCTTTGAGGGTTTCTCGTGCTTCAACATACTGGCTGTCTCATCGCGTGCAGAGCGTGCTTCCGGTGGCTTATCCATATGAATTCATCTATTATTAGGTGGCCGAGTGGAAGTTCTGATAAACCTAGGGAGCGAGTACCAAGCAGTCCTATATAGAGGGTCCTTAACTCTATCTTATACATTTTTATAACAATGATTTTATTTTTACAAGCCACCAAATGAGTTAATGGCACCACAAAGGAGTTTCCAACAGCACCAGTCATTCCAGAGTATGTCACGTAACAACAGGTACGCATCCCTGGCGGAATACACAGAAGTTGACAGACAAATAAACACTGGGTTGCACAAGGAGGTCAGCAAAACTACAGGGGGTCCACCTGGTACCACATCCAAGCCGAAAGATGGGAAAGCTTATACCACTACGGTGGGGTGCCTGATGATGGAATTAGCAAGAGTACTCCCCCAGGGATAAGGACTCTTCGAAAAAAATTCTACGGTGGAACATAGCAGGGCTCCGCTCTAAAATATCACTCCCAGGCTGGCAAATGTTTATAAAGGCTTACAAAATCTTGCTTTTCCAGGAAACATGGGATACTGCCCCTGTGATCCTTTGAGGGTTTCTTGTGCTTCAGCATACTGGCTGTCCCATCGCGTGCAGGGCGCGCTTCGGGTGGTTTATCCATATGAATTCATCTATTATTAGGTGGGCGGGTGGAAGTTCTGAAAACTCCGGGGAGCGATTAACAAGCAGTCGGATATAAAGGGTCCTTAACTCTGTATCTTACAACTTTTTATAACAATGATTTTTATAATGTTCCAAATGAACTTTTTCCAGATTTATTTAACTTCATATCTTCCATTGTAGAGATCAAGTCAGAGATGGGTCAACAAATGCACCTGTGCCTAGCAGGTGATTTTAATGCTAGCTTACCAAGTAGAAGAGCAAAAATAGATCCAGCTCCATTGCCGAGATCAGATACAAGAGGGAATGAACTGGAGGCTCTGCTCACTGCGGCAGACCTGTATGATATAGTAGAGGGGGCAGGGGTAGGCATGCAAGGGCCACCAACTTTTAGGGGGAGAAATAGTTCCTCTATAGTAGACTATGTCTTTATTTCCCAGAATTTGATAAGCCGCTGTTAGATTTGGGGGTCTCTAGTTGGCAGAGGTAGGTACCTTTGTCCAAATAGGGACCCTTGCGTCTAGTCAGGGAAAGTAGGTACACTCCCGAAATAACCCCTGCTCACCCTCTTGGTAGCTTGGCACGAGCAGACAGGCTTAGTTCAGAGGCAGTGTGTAAAGCATTTGTGAACACATACAGTAATCAAGTGACAACACTACAAATGGACACCACACAGGTTATATATTTATAAAAATAGGTATACTTTATATAGATTTATCACAAGACCATAAACGACAAAAATAATCCACAATACTGTCAAGAGTGCTTAGTTCTGATCAAAAGGCTTAATTCAAGGTTCTGTGCGAGTCGGTAGCCTCCTCCGGCTACGGCGATGTCGAGAACAAACAGAGTCTAACAAATCCAGCTGACCGCGTCGAGACGGGCCAACACAGCGTAGACAGACTCGGTCACAGTACCTTTTACTTGAAGCGGCAGGCACGGGCGTGCGAGCCGGATGGCTGTTCGTCGCGGTCGCGATGCAAAAATGGAAGCGTTGCAGGACGCGTTGTCCCTCGATGCGGTGCAGGCAGCGGCTCGTTGGACGTCGTTGAGACGGAGTCGGTGAGACCAAGGCCGGGCGTTGCAGGGCGAGACGGTGCTTCGATGCGGTGCTGGCAGGTTGCGGTGCGGCGACGGAGCCGGATTCAGGAGCTGGCGTCGATCAGTCCGGACAGCGGTGCGAGTCGGGCGGTGCGTCGCAAAGCGTGCGAGCGGTGCCCAACTCCGGTGCGGTCACAGGACTCGAACTCAGCAGCAGTGACCGTGTCGGTCGGACCAGTTCGATTCGGCGTAGCGAAGCGTTGCAGGACGCGTTGTCCCTCGATGCGGTGCAGGCAGCGGCTCGTTGACGGAGTCGGTGAGACCAGGGCCGTGCGTTGCAGGGCGAGACGGTGCTTCGATGCGGTGCTTACAGGACACCGAGTCGGTCGTGAGAGTCGGTCACAGCTCCCTACCTCTGTAGCCACTGAAACAGAGTTTCCAGCAGCAATTCACAAAGGGGGTGAAGTCCAATGGTCCTGGGACTTCGGTCAGGGGGCAAGCTCTCTTCCAAGCCCTTGGAGATCCTTCACAAGTTGATGAAAGTCACAGCAAAGCAAAAGTTCCTTTCTCCTTTCTTTGGCAGTCAGGCAAACCACTGCAGGCCAATCCCCCAAGCAGCACTTCAGGCTTAGGGATAGTCTCTCCTCAGTTTCTTCTTGGTTCCGCTCCTCAGCAAAGGTTTCTTCTTGTTCCCAAAAGTGATCTAATTTTCCTGGGGTCTGGGTGCCCCTCTTATACCCTGATTCTCTTTGTTCTCTGGAGGCAGAGAGGCCTCTGCCTAGTCCAAAACCAGTTCTGGTCAGTCCTGGAGCACTTTGTTTTTCTGACTCCTTCTTTCCTTTCAGAATGTGGGGCAGAGTGCTCAGCCGCCCGGCAGGAGGTGGAGCCAGCATTGTGGAAGGCAGGCACAGCCCTATTCAGACCCAGGTGCAACTCCTCCCTCCACTCTGGATGCAGATCTTTCTATTCAGCCCTGGGCTGACTCACCCTGTCTCCTGTAGCCACCCCCAGCCCCTGTCACTCAATCTCCAGACAAGGAATACACAACCTAGCAGAGGCAGGCTTGGATTGTTAGGCAAGAAAATACCCACTTTCTAAAAGTGGTATTTTCAAACACAGAATGTTAAAACCAACTTCACTAAAAGATGCATTTTATCATCCTAAGTTCAGGCATACTAAATTCGTTTTTCTACCATGTTCCCTGGGTCAGTTCTGACTATAAGGTGTAATAGTCAGTCTGCCCATTCTGGCCTATGGGGAGCAGGTAGCCTTGCAATAGTGAAAAACGAAAATGGCTGTAATTCACTATTAGGACATGCCACACATACCATGGCATGTCCTACCTTATACTTACAATGCACCCTGCCCTAGGGCCTACTTTAGGGGTGACCAACATGCAGTAAAGGGAAGGTTTAGGGACTGGTAAGTGGGTGTACTCACCAAGTCGACATGGCAGCCCTAGGCTGCACACAGGCTCTGCGATGGCAGGCCTGAGACACATTTACAGGCCGCTTCTGTGGGTGGCACAACCAGTGCTGCAAGCCCACCAGCGGCATTGGATTTACAAGCCCTGGGCACACTGAGTGCACTGTACTAGGGACTGACAAGTAAACCAATCATCCAATCATGGAGTCACTAATACATATATCAATTAACGATAGGGAGCACTTGCACTTTGGCACTGATTAGCAGCGGCAAAGTGCCCATGAGCATCTAGTCCAGCAAAAACATATCGGCAACAGTGGAGGCATTACGAAAAAATGGAAGGGAGACCCACGCCAAGGATGCCAGGTCTAACACGTGTCCCCTCCAGCTGAAATGTGGGGAGAACTATCCTACCCCTAGGGAGTTCTCATCGCTAAGGCGGAAAAATCTGGACAGACCATCAGCATTGGCGTGTTCTGTACCAGGGCGGTGTTCCACCGTAAAGTCCATCCCCTGTAGGGAAATGGACCACCTCAACAGCTTTGGATTCTCACCCCTCATCTGCATCAACCATCTGAGGGGCCTGTGGTCTGTCTGAACCCGGAAGTGAGTCCCAAACAGGTATGGTCTCAGCTTCTTCAGAGCCCAGACCACAACAAATGCCTCACGCTCAATAGCACTCCATCTCTGTTCCCGGGAAGTAACCTCCTACTGATGAAGGCTACAGGTTGGTCTAGGCCCTCCTCATTGATCTGTGATAGAACAGCCCCTACACCATGCTCTGAAGCGTCGGTCTGAACAATGAACTCATTGGAGAAGTTGGGGGCCTGGAGCACAGGCGCCGTGCACATGGCAGTCTTCAAGGTGTCAAAAGCTTTTTGACAGGCGTCAGTCCAAATCACTTTCCTGGGCTGCTTCTTGGAAGTCAGCTCTGTCAAGGGGGCAACAATGCTGCCATACCCCTTGACGAATCTCCGGTAATACCCGGTGAGTCCTAGGAAGGCTCTCACCTCTGTCTGGGTCTTGGGGGCTCCCAAGCCAGAATGGTATCAATTTTCGGTTGGAGGGCGCCACCTGGCCGCTCCCAACCTGGTGTCCCAAGTACACCACAGAACCCTGCCCAATCTGGCACTTACTTGCCTTGATTGTGAGGCCTGCCCTCCGCAGCGCCATCAACACTTCCCAGAGGTGGCGCAGATGTTCTTCCCAACGGGCACTGAACACTGCGATGTCATCCAGGTAGGCGGCACTGAAATCCTCCAGTCCAACCAACACCTGGTTGACCAACCTCTGAAAGGTGGCAGGGGCATTCTTCATCCCAAAGGGCATCACCCGGAACTGGTAGTGCCCATCTGGTGTGGAGAATGCTGACCTCTCTTTGCCCCATCAGTCAAGGCGATCTGCCAGTACCCAGACGTTAAGTCAAACGTGCTGAGGTACCGCGCAGCCCCTAACCGATCTATGAGCTCATCAGCTCTGGGGATGGGGTGGGCGTCAGTCCTGGTGACAGAATTGAGTCCCCTGTAGTCCACACAGAACCGGAGTTCTGGTGTGGCACCAGGCGCGGCAGCCTTTGGAACCAAGACCACTGGGCTGGCCCAAGGGCTGTTAGAGGACTCAATGACCCCTAGCGCAAACATCTTGGAGACCTCCTCCTTGATGCAGGCTCTGACCCGGTCAGTCACCCTGTAAGCCTTGTGCTTCACAGGAAGACTGTCCCCAGTGTCCACATCATGGACGCACCAATGAGTGACACTGGGAACCAGGGAGAACAGGTCAGGGAACTGTCCCAACAGTTGGCGACAGTCACCCTGCTGCTCAGGTGTCAGGGAGGTAGAGAGGTTTACTCCCTCCACTGATCCATCTTGCTCCCGGGCTGACAGGAGGTCAGGAAGAGGCTCGGTCTCCTCCTCCATTCCATCATCTGTAGCTAAGAGCATGCCCACTTGGGACCTCTCCAAGTGGGGCTTCAGGCGGTTCACATGCAGGACCCGCAAGGGGTTCCTGGGAGACTGCAAGTCCACCAAATAGGTAACTGGACTCTTGCGCTCCACCACCGTAAAAGGGCCGGTCCACCTGTCCTGGAGCGCACAGGGCTCCACAGGGGCCATGACCCACACTTTCTGACCAGGCTGAAGCTCTACCAGAGTGGCATTCTGGTCGTACCACCGCTTCATCTCCTCCTGGCTGGCTTCCAGATTTGCCTCAGCAAGCTCTCTGAAACGCCTAGTCTGGTTCCTGAAGGCCAGCATGTAACTGTATACATCCTGGGGAGGTTTCCTGGGAGATTGCTCCCAGCCTTCCTTGACCAAACTCAGAGGTCCTCGCACCGGGTGTCCATAGAGGAGCTCAAAGGGACTGAACCCTAGAGACTTCTGTGGCACCTCCCGGTATGCAAACAACAGGCATGGTAAGAGGACGTCCCATTTACGCCTCATGGGTTCTTCCAGACCCATAATCATGCCCTTGAGGGTCCGGTTGAATCTCTCAACCAGACCATTTCCTTGAGGGTGGTAAGGAGTGGTGAACTTGTAAGTTACACCGCACTCCTGCCACAGGGACTTCATGTACTTGGACACGAAGTTGGTACCTCTGTCAGACACCACCTCTTGAGGGAATCCCACACGTGAGAAAATTCCCATCAGTGCCCGTCCCACCACGGGGGCCGTCACTGTCCTCAGAGGGATGGCTTCAGGGTACCGGGTGGCATGGTCCACCAAGACCAGGATAAACCTGTTGCCCATGGCTGTCTTGGGGTCCAGTGGCCCCACAATATCAATACCCACCCGTTCAAAGGGGGTGCTGACCACAGGGAATGGCTGGAGAGGAGCCTTGTGCTTCCTCCCACTCTTTCCACTTGCCTGGCAAGTCTGGCATGTCCTGCAGTGAGTGGCGGCACTCCTGCGCATCTGGGGCCAATAGAAATGGGTAACAAGCCTGTCAAAGGTCTTGTCCTGCCCCAGATGTCCCGCTAACGGTACATCATGAGCCAACCCCAGTAGGAAGGCTCTGAAGCGCTGGGGTACCACCAGCACACGGGCTGACCCAGGCTCAGCCACCTTAGGCTCTGAATACAGGAGACCATTCTCCCAGTAAACCCAATGTGATCCAGACTGATCACCTGCTGCCTGGTCTGTGGCCTGTTGCCTCAGACCCACGAGAGAAGGGCATGTGTTCTGCTCCTTGCAGAACTCTTCCCTGGAGGGTCCTCCTTCTTGCTGCCAATGGGTCAGCTCAGGTAGGTCCCCCAGTTCAGCTACCTGTTCCCCTGTAGGTTCCAGGGCATCCCCCTCAGGGTCTGCCTCCTCCTGGACCGTGGGAACTTCGGGGGCCGGTTTCCCGCGCCCCCTGCCTCCTCTCTCTCCGGCAGGCACCTGGGCCTCCCTCTCAGGCTCCAGGTCCTCTTGAACACCTTTAGCTGCCATTGACCGGGTGGTCACACATGCCCAATCAGGCAAGCCCAACATTTCTAAATGCGCACTCCGCTCCACCTTAGCCCAAGGTGAGCTCTCCAAATCGTTCCCTAACAAACAGTCAACAGGCATGGCTGGCCTCACAGCTACTTGAAGAGTACCCGAGACCCCCCACTCAAAGGGAACCTGAGCCACCTTGCAGTGACTCTCTGTGTTGTCAGCGGCAACAACCGGATAGAATGCATCAGGGATAACCTGCTCTTTAGACACCAGGTGACACTTGACAGCTGTCACACTGGCTCCGGTGTCTCTCAGAGCCTCCACCCTATGGCCATTGATGGTCACCCACTGCCTGTATTTCTTAGTGTTCTCAGGCAGCGGGGTCCTAGGGACCATCTCAGAGTCTCCTAATGAGACAAGGGAAAACACTGTGGGATCCCCCACCTTGGGCACCCAACTCCTCCCCCAGGGCTACACTAGCCAACTGCCGGGGGACTGCACTGGTGGGTGCTGGTTTTCCATGCAAAGGGCAACGAGGATCGTTTGCCTTGTGGCCAGGGGCGCCACACTTGTAACATACCAGTGGTCCCTGGGGAACAGGGGGCCTGTTAGGGCCACTGGCTTCTTCTCAGGGGGAGGCTGGGAACCTTTCCCTTGGTTCCCTTGGGGTTTACTTTGGGGCCCTTTATGGAACTCCTTCTGTTTACCCTTGTCCCCCCACTCTTCTGCTGGGGACCCTGCCCACCCTTGGCGGAGTCTCCCACGTGACCCTTGTGGACCCGGGTACTCACCCAGCGGTCCGCCTCCTCAGCAAGCTGCCTAGGGTTAGTCAGCTTACTATCAATCAGGTGCTGGCGTAGCTCAGGAAAACAATTACCGGACAAGTGCTCCCAGGCAATTAAATCAAAGAGCGCCTGAAAATCAGTCGCTTTGCTACCCTTTACCCAACCATCCAAGGCTCTGCAAAAGAAGGTCACATATTCAACCCAGGTACTGCTTTCAATCTTACTACAGTTCCTGAACCTTTGCCTATAAAGCTCAGGGGTCAAACCATACCTAGTCATTAAGGCATCCTTCATGTGGCTGTACGAATTATAGACTTCAGAGGGCAAATCCAACAAGGTATCCCGCCCTTCACTAAGGAACCGTCCCCACAACCCCGCTCCCCAATCCTTCTCAGGGACCCGGTGGGAAGACATGGCTACCTCATAGGCTTTGAACCACTGCCCTATGTCATCATTTTTAAAAACTCCTTCACCACATCTTTGGGAATATACACCCTAGCTTCAACAGGCACAGGCGGTACACTGCCACCAGAGGGAGTAATCTCTAAGCTCTTGGCCTTCAATTCCAACTCCCTCAAAACTTTCTCATGTTCAAACTGCATTTTCTTTTCCTCTAGGGCCAATTTCCTAGTTTGCATTTGGAATTCTAACTGCCCATTCAGCTTGAGCTTGGTCAGCTCCATTTCGTGCATCCTACTCTCTTTCCTGTCCTCCAACTCCTCTGGAGACAGTCCTCTGGCAGAAACACTGCTACCTACTGGGGAAGGTAATCTTCTAGCCCCTAGACCCAATAGCCCCTCCAGCTGCCCTTCTGCATTCTCAGCCCCCTCCACAGGGGCACTCCTTGATTCGACCCAGGCCCTAAGCGCCTTTTGAAGGTCCTCCTTCCTGGAGAGTCCGGTCATGGACACTTTGAACTTCTTGCAGAATTGCTTGAGCTGCTTAAGGGTGTAGCATTCTAGCCTCTCTTCTTCCCAATCACACTCAACAGAGGCTACTGATGCTGGTTTCTCCATAGTGACTGAACTTGGCATTTGCAAAAATAGGAAATCCCAGAAAAAATGCTATAAAAGTATGTGGTTGCGTTTTGGTCTGCACTCACTAAGTAGTGTTCACCAATCACTGTACTTGAGTCACAAATGCAAGTCCAGAATCCTCACCGCTGACCACCAATGTTAGATTTGGGGGTCTCTAGTTGGCAGAGGTAGGTACCTTTGTCCAAATAGGGACCCTTGCGTCTAGTCAGGGAAAGGAGGTACACTCCCGAAATAACCCCTGCTCACCCTCTTGGTAGCTTGGCACGAGCAGACAGGCTTAGTTCAGAGGCAGTGTGTAAAGCATTTGTGAACACATACAGTAATCAAGTGACAACACTACAAATGGACACCACACAGGTTATATATTTATAAAAATAGGTATACTTTATATAGATTTATCACAAGACCATAAACGACAAAAATAATCCACAATACTGTCAAGAGTGCTTAGTTCTGATCAAAAGGCTTAATTCAAGGTTCTGTGCGAGTCTGTAGCCTCCTCCGGCTACGGCGATGTCGAGAACAAACAGAGTCTAACAAATCCAGCTGACCGCGTCGAGACGGGCCAACACAGCGTAGACAGACTCGGTCACAGTACCTTTTACTTGAAGCGGCAGGCACGGGCGTGCGAGCCGGATGGCTGTTCGTCGCGGCCGCGATGCAAAAATGGAAGCGTTGCAGGACGCGTTGTCCCTCGATGCGGTGCAGGCAGCGGCTCGTTGACGTCGTTGAGACGGAGTCGGTGAGACCAAGGCCGGGCGTTGCAGGGCGAGACGGTGCTTCGATGCGGTGCTGGCAGGTTGCGGTGCGGCGACGGAGCCGGATTCAGGAGCTGGCGTCGATCAGTCCGGACAGCGATGCGAGTCGGGCGGTGCGTCGCAAAGCGTGCGAGCGGTGCCCAACTCCGGTGCGGTCACAGGACTCGAACTCAGCAGCAGTGACCGTGTCGGTCGGACCAGTTCGATTCGGCGTAGCGAAGCGTTGCAGGACGCGTTGTCCCTCGATGCGGTGCAGGCAGCGGCTCGTTGACGGAGTCGGTGAGACCAGGGCCGTGCGTTGCAGGGCGAGACGGTGCTTCGATGCGGTGCTTACAGGACACCGAGTCGGTCGTGAGAGTCGGTCACAGCTCCCTACCTCTGTAGCCACTGAAACAGAGTTTCCAGCAGCAATTCACAAAGGGGGTGAAGTCCAATGGTCCTGGGACTTCGGTCAGGGGGCAAGCTCTCTTCCAAGCCCTTGGAGATCCTTCACAAGTTGATGAAAGTCACAGCAAAGCAAAAGTTCCTTTCTCCTTTCTTTGGCAGTCAGGCAAACCACTGCAGGCCAATCCCCCAAGCAGCACTTCAGGCTTAGGGATAGTCTCTCCTCAGTTTCTTCTTGGTTCCGCTCCTCAGCAAAGGTTTCTTCTTGTTCCCAAAAGTGATCTAATTTTCCTGGGGTCTGGGTGCCCCTCTTATACCCTGATTCTCTTTGTTCTCTGGAGGCAGAGAGGCCTCTGCCTAGTCCAAAACCAGTTCTGGTCAGTCCTGGAGCACTTTGTTTTTCTGACTCCTTCTTTCCTTTCAGAATGTGGGGCAGAGTGCTCAGCCGCCCGGCAGGAGGTGGAGCCAGCATTGTGGAAGGCAGGCACAGCCCTATTCAGACCCAGGTGCAACTCCTCCCTCCACTCTGGATGCAGATCTTTCTATTCAGCCCTGGGCTGACTCACCCTGTCTCCTGTAGCCACCCCCAGCCCTGTCACTCAATCTCCAGACAAGGAATACACAACCTAGCAGAGGCAGGCTTGGATTGTTAGGCAAGAAAATACCCACTTTCTAAAAGTGGTATTTTCAAACACAGAATGTTAAAACCAACTTCACTAAAAGATGCATTTTATCATCCTGAGTTCAGGCATACTAAATTCGTTTTTCTACCATGTTCCCTGGGTCAGTTCTGACTATAAGGTGTAATAGTCAGTCTGCCCATTCTGGCCTATGGGGAGCAGGTAGCCTTGCAATAGTGAAAAACGAAAATGGCTGTAATTCACTATTAGGACATGCCACACACACCAGGGCATGTCCTACCTTATACTTACAATGCACCCTGCCCTAGGGCCTACTTTAGGGGTGACCAACATGCAGTAAAGGGAAGGTTTAGGGACTGGTAAGTGGGTGTACTCACCAAGTCGACATGGCAGCCCTAGGCTGCACACAGGCTCTGCGATGGCAGGCCTGAGACACATTTTACAGGCCGCTTCTGTGGGTGGCACAACCAGTGCTGCAAGCCCACCAGCGGCATTGGATTTACAAGCCCTGGGCACACTGAGTGCACTGTACTAGGGACTGACAAGTAAACCAATCATCCAATCATGGAGTCACTAATACATATATCAATTAACGATAGGGAGCACTTGCACTTTGGCACTGATTAGCAGCGGCCAGGTGCCCATGAGCATCTAGTCCAGCAAAAACATATCGGCAACAGTGGAGGCATTACGAAAAAATGGAAGGGAGACCCACGCCAAGGATGCCAGGTCTAACAGCCGCCTATTATATGGTGCCGCCATCTGCACCAACTTCGGTAACCATAATCCAATCAAGCTGGCTCTAGCAACACCTGCGAGGAATCCTGCCCAAACCACACCCAGGCTGAGTAGTGTGGAGCCAACCCAGACAACCTTAGACTGTCTTGGAAGCTACCTGAACCGATAAAACCTTTGGGGGAAATAGTAGGTGCAAATATGTCTTTGGTGATGGGGTGCTTAACGGAGTTAATGGGTAGGGAGGGCGTCGTGGACTGTTTTGTAGCTCTTTGTGCTGAAATTACGGTGTCCTTATTGAAGCCAGCTAAATCTGCATTGGAGGCCCGTCTATGGGTTGATCACGCTTGCTCACTGGCTAATCGCCTCCTTTGCAAGGCACTCATTACTCGTCCGCGAGATAAAGATCTTGTGGCCTTTCCTTGTAGGGAGTATAAGTCGGTGATCAGAAAGCGCAGAATGACATTATAATTGACCAGTGAGCTACCCTTACAGACACTGCTTAGACGAAGGATAGTAAGGCTTTTTGGAGATCAGTATCACACATGAGGGCAACAGATCAAACCCGGCACCACTATTAGCTGTCATATAAGGGTAGAGGATTGGGCAGTGCACTTTAATGCCATCTTTGTCGGAAGTCACGGTTGCCATTCAAGAGAGTAAGGGTGGTAAGGCCCCCAGCTCTGACGGCATTCCCATTGATTTGATTAAGTGTGAGCCGACCTTATGAGCACCTTTAATGACAAATGTCTTTAATTCCATGAGACATCACACAATTCCAAAATCTTGGTCCCTTTCAATCATAGTGCCCTTTTTTAAAAAGGGAGTCGCTCGGAGCCTAAAATGATCGCCCTGTCTCCCTGATAGACATCCCTGCTAAGATCTTTGGAAGAGTCCTATACAATAGCATACTAACATGGGCCAATGAAAATAATATATTGAATGAGTGTCAGCTGGGTTTTTGTAATGGAATAGGTACAGTAGAACAATGCAGGAATTTACACCGTATTATTGGCAAATACACCGTGGCGAAGCGATCTAATCTGTATGTTGTTTTTATGGACTTGTCGACGGCCTTCGACTGTGTAAACAGGGCTAAGTTGTGGCAAATTTTAATCAAAATAGGGATGTAATCAATACTGGTGCGCACTTTAATATCTTCATACCATGAGACAAAAGCATGTGTTAGGTTTGGGACTGATGGGAAAGTATCTGATGCTTTTAATGTTGAACATGGTGTGTGCCAAGGGTGTTTGCTTGCCCCTTTGTTATTTATTTCATACATAAACAATCTCAGTTTGGATCATATAAATAGCACCACTGATGTCCCCATGGTAAACAGCGCACCCATTCCTGTACTTTTATATGCGGATGACGCTGTATTAATGGCCCGCACCCTGAAAGTCTTACGTATTTTAGATGATTCCTTCATGGAATTTATGGAGAAATTAGATCTAAGGACTAATTTCTGAAAATCGTTTACTTTGTCCTGGGGCCCGAAGCACAGGCGATCTTCACCCATCACAGTAGGGCCAAATACGTTATTGCACACCAGAACTTTTACATATCTAGGGATTTTATTTAGGAAGCCAATTCCAGCAGGGACAGTGTACCAAGCCTCAGACCAGCACACTACTTAACAAGCTCCTCCATTCTTTAAAGGAAGATCTCTCAGTGATGTGTGAAGAGCAAGCCCACTGTCTTCTTGGACTGTACCCACTCCTCGTTAACTCCAGAGACCCCTATACCATCGGGGGTCTCCAACTGCACCAAAGGCACCGCCTTCTTCTCCTCCCCCAAGTGTCCACCCAGAAGTATAGCAATCATTCATGAGACACTTTTGATCCCAACATTCTAGAGTCCTCACCTTTGCCCACTCCCTTCCCCAAGATTATGCTTCAGTGTCTGATCTCAAGGAGATCATGACGCCATGTCGAAGAGGTTAAGGGATCGATATCTCAGGATATCTAGGACTTAGTAGCATAGGTCTGGCTACCCCAAGAGGCTGAAAATGAACAGCTCCGAACTTCATATGGCTTCAGGACCATGATAGCAGGCCTAACACCTCGTCTGTCTCCCTAACCCACCCCATCTCATGTTATCCAGTTTGACTGTTCATCAGTGTTACATGTTTCAGCTATTAGGCCTGTGTTTCGAGCTTCCCATGGTGTGCCTGGTCCTGCAAAGGACTGCCCTTTAACATCCACATCTGAGGAGGATTTCTTCATCATTGTGCTGAAAAGTATAACAGAGGATGGCCCAAAACTTTTGCCTCCAAGGCATGAGCTTGATTCAGACTCCCATCCCCTCCCCCCAGCTTGGGGAAATGACATTATTATTGTTTAGGACACTAGACTTTATGGTATAATCTGACTTTATTCTGGACTTTAAAATTTCATTCATAATCTGATTTGTTTGGATTTTGTTTTCTGCTAAAATGTATGCCCTATTGCACATGGACTTGCTCCCTGACAATTCCTGATGTGTTTTTATTTATTTTCCTACCCGCCTCTAGAGTGGTATAGCCCCTCTGCAAGAAAACTATTTTATTTTTTTTGTCCAATCCTAAGAACATTTTACATTTTTGTAAAAAATATATTTTCTTCATTTTATATGAAAAAAGCTGAACATTTCTTATCAATGATACATTTGGTCAGAGGTGCTTAACAACACTCTGTTCAAAGACACCATCAGTAATCACATTGCATAGTACTTTGCAGAGAACTAGAGGTCAGCCACGGATAGAGCAGTGGCATGGGATGCTTTTAAGGTGGTCGTACATGGGCACTGCATTAAGACCACATGGGATGCCAAGATAGCACTGAATAGACAAATATTGGATAAAGAGCACTGCAATCAAGAGGCTGGAAACCTAGCAATTAATCACCTAAATACTGTGCATAACTTGGATCACTAATAAAGAAACACCTTGAATTAGAGGACAGAATTGGGGGGGGATAGATTACAGGTAATATGTAGCGTGACAGCATGCAGTGGGGGACAGGGCAGGCACTCTGCTCACTGAGTTATTGATATCAGATGCTCCTAGATCTCTCATTGGAGCTTTCCAAGTCTGGAAAGGGAGATATAATTAACTCACAAGTGGGTATCAATCAGACCTTTACTGAGTATTATAAAGCTCTTTAAATTGCTTCCCAAGATATAGACCTGCACCAAATAAATGCTTATGTACAATACATTCCTGTCCCTCAGCATGACCATTTGCACTCTGGAAAGCAAATGTTTACAAAGGTTTACAACATCTTGCTTTTCCCAAAAACATGGGAAACTGCCCCTATGATCTTTGAGGGTTTCTCGTGCTTAAACATACTGGCTTTCTCATCGCGTGCAGAGCGTGCTTCCGGTGGCTTATCCATATGAATTCATCTATTATTAGGTGGCCGAGTGGAAGTTCTGATAAACCTAGGGAGCGATTACCAAGCAGTCCTATATAGAGGGTCCTTAACTCTATCTTATACATTTTTATAACAATTATTTTATTTTTACAAGCCACTAAATGAGTTAATGGCACCACAAAGGAGTTTCCAACAGCACCAGTCATTCCAGAGTATGTCACGTAACAACAGGTACGCATCCCTGGCGGAATACACAGAAGTTGACAGACAAATAAACACTGGGTTGCACAAGGAGGTCAGCAAAACTACAGGGGTCCACCTGGTACCACATCCAAGCCGAAAGATGGGAAAGCTTATACCACTACGGTGGGGTGCCTGATGATGGAATTAGCAAGAGTACTCCCCCAGGGATAAGGACTCTTCGAAAAAAATTCTACGCTGGAACATAGCAGGGCTCCGCTCTAAAATATCACTCCCAGGCTGGCAAATGTTTATAAAGGCTTTCAAAATCTTGCTTTTCCAGGAAACATGGGATACTGCCCCTGTGATCCTTTGAGGGTTTCTTGTGCTTCAACATACTGGCTGTCCCATCGCGTGCAGGGCGCGCTTCGGGTGGTTTATCCATATGAATTCATCTATTATTAGGTGGGCGGGTGGAAGTTCTGAAAACTCCGGGGAGCGATTACCAAGCAGTCGGATATAAAGGGTCCTTAACTCTGTATCTTACAACTTTTTATAACAATGATTTTTATAATGTTCCAAATGAACTTTTTCCAGGTTTATTTAACTTCATATTTTCCATTGTAGAGATCAAGTCAGAGATGGGTCAACAAATGCACCTGTGCCTAGCAGGTGATTTTAATGCCAGCTTACCAAGTAGAAGAGCATAAATAGATCCAGCTCCATTGCCGAGATCAGATACAAGAGGGAATGAACTGGAGGCTCTGCTCACTGCGGCAGACCTGTATGATATAGTAGAGGGGGCAGGGGTAGGCATGCAAGGGCCACCAACTTTTAGGGGGAGAAATAGTTCCTCTATAGTAGACTATGTCTTTATTTCCCAGAATTTGATAAGCCGCCTATTATATGGTGCCGCCATCTGCACCAACTTCGGTAACCATAATCCAATCAAGCTGGCTCTAGCAACACCTGCGAGGAATCCTGCCCAAACCACACCCAGTCTGAGTAGTGTGGAGCCAACCCAGACAACCTTAGACTGTCTTGGAAGCTACCTGAACCGATAAAACCTTTGGGGGAAATAGTAGGTGCAAATATGTCTTTGGTGATGGGGTGCTTAACGGAGTTAATGGGTAGGAAGGGCGTCGTGGACTGTTTTGTAGCTCTTAGTGCTGAAATTACGGTGTCCTTATTGAAGCCAGCTAAATCCGCATTGGAGGCCCCTCTATGGGTTGATCACGCTTGCTCACTGGCTAATCGCCTCCTGTGCAAGGCACTCATTACTCGTCCGCGAGATAAAGATCTTGTGGCCTTTCCTCGTAGGGAGTATAAGTCGGTGATCAGAAAGTGCAGAATGACATTATAATTGACCAGTGAGCTACCCTTACAGACACTGCTTAGACGAAGGATACTAAGGCTTTTTGGAGATCAGTATCACACATGAGGGCAACAGATCAAACCCGGCACCACTATTAGCTGTCATATAAGGGTAGAGGATTGGGCAGTGCACTTTAAAGCCATCTATGCTGCCAGTAACCAAACCACCATTGGCGTTCTCAAAATTGACACTTCTGCTTCCCTATCTGTATCTTTGTCGGAAGTCACGGTTGCCATTCAGGAGAGTAAGGGTGGTAAGGCCCCCAGCTCTGACGGCATTCCCATTGATTTGATTAAGTGTGAGCCGACTTTATGAGCACCTTTAATGACAAATGTCTTTAATTCCATGAGACATCACACAATTCCAAAATCTTGGTCCCTTTCAATCATAGTGCCCTTTTTTTAAAAGGGGAGTCGCTCGGAGCCTAAAAATGATCGCCCTGTCTCCCTGATAGACATCCCTGCTAAGATCTTTGGAAGAGTCCTATACAATAGCATACTAACATGGGCCAATGAAAATAATATATTGAATGAGTGTCAGCTGGGTTTTTGTAATGGAATAGGTACAGTAGAACAATGCAGGAATTTACACCGTATTATAGGCAAATACACCGTGGCGAAGCGATCTAACCTGTATGTTGTTTTTATGGACTTGTCGACGGCCTTCGACTGTGTAAACAGGGCTAAGTTATGGCAAATTTTAATCAAAATAGGGATGTAATCAATACTGGTGCGCACTTTAATATCTTCGTACCATGAGACAAAAGCATGTGTTAGGTTTGGGACTGGTGGGAAAGTATCTGATGCTTTTAATGTTGAACATGGTGTGCGCCAAGGGTGTTTGCTTGCCCCTTTGTTATTTATTTCATACATAAACAATCTCAGTTTGGATCATATAAATAGCACCACTGATGTCCCCATGGTAAACAGCGCACCCATTCCTGTACTTTTATATGCGGATGACGCTGTATTAATGGCCCGCACCCTGAAAGTCTTACGTATTTTAGATGATTCCTTCATGGAATTTATGGAGAAATTAGATCTAAGGACTAATTTCTGAAAATCGTTTACTTTGTCCTGGGGCCCGAAGCACAGGCGATCTTCACCCATCACAGTAGGGCCAAATACGTTATTGCACACCAGAACTTTTACATATCTAGGGATTTTATTTAGCGTCTCTAGTTCATGGGCGTCCCAAATTGTGCAAAATAGAATTAAATTGTCGAAGGCAGTAGGCTCCCTCCTTAGATTACCATCACCACCAGGAGGGAGGGCCTTTGTTCCATTACTACATATATATTTAGCTCAGTGTGTACCTATTGCTACTTATGGGACAAGATTATGGGGCATTAGTGACCCGCAGCCATTGCAAATGGAGGAAAATCGTTTTTGCAAGGCACTTATTAATGGCGCCTGCATTGACCTCACATTTTATTTGCCATAAGGAGTTAGGATTAAATTATTTATGTGACCAAATACGCATTGGTCCAGACTGCTGAAGCTCTCTGTTATGAGCAATGTGAAAGCATCATTCACTAGAAAGAAACTTTTTGACTGCCTGGCCTGTGACAAAGGGATCTCTCTATTCTTTGTCTGTCCTACGTAAAATAAAATGGCACTGGAAAGGATTGGTGTAAGGTTTGCTGTTTCTGAGTCAGCCATAGGTGCGCTACCGAGCAGAAAGCAAGCCCAGGCCCTGTTGTTAGAAAAATTGCAAGGTATCTGGTTGCATGAGGAATCACAGAAACCCACTATTGGGGATTACTTACTTGCTAATTTTGGTGCTGTGTCAACTTATTACCTGATGAACACAACAGAGAGTTGGGTGCACTCGCTTCTATTTCTATTTAGAACAGGGACCCTGAAATATTCCCTCTGCTTCCCGCGAGGTATCCAGCACAACTTGAGCTCACAAGTTTTCCTGTGCAACAATGTATCTAAGCAAACTATGATTCATTTTACTCTCTTCAATGGGTACTGCCAATTATTTACGAGAATGGATTTAGTACCTTTGTTAAGGCTCAGAAATTATCGTAAATGCCAACAAGTTTTTAGGTGTCTGCAAGATTTACCTGACAATGAAACCTCTTGTTGCGTAAGCTTGTTTCTCAAGGCAGCTGTACGTTCAAGAAGCACTAGGCACTTTGACTAACATCTTGTACCTTTTTCGACTATTTACCTATGGATGCAATGCTTTTTCTTAAGTTCTCTATGATACATGTTGGTCGCTTTTGATGTATATTTCTATCTTTTTTGTATGTATTTTAAACTGCTTTTATGGCTGGTCTCCCTGCCGAATAAAGATGTTTTTGATTTTTGATCTTTTATTAAAATTATTACAATCGTTTGGAACATAATAAATAGACAATATAAAAAAACATAAAGTAAAGTGCAGTCTAGTGTTAATATAAACATGAGATTAGTATAAATAAGATCAAAAGACAAAACATAGTATTTCTTATTCGAGAGCTCATCCCAGACATAAGGATATGGAAGAAAGAAATGCGGTGTGCCTATTGCTGAGCGGGTTAATTGGCATTACCTTATCAACAGGATTAATGCAGATGGCAATCTAGTACTGCTAATTTGCGACCATTCATTCCTTATTGACAAAACATGTGCAAATCTTTGGATGAGAAAGTGCATATAAGTTAAAGTGCATATTATTAGGGAGTTCTCATCTGTCGCTTAGATGACAGAAATGTTTTACAGCTGGCCTTGTTTTAAATGTAAAGTGTCAAGTATAATAGATTGCTATGGACGGAAGATGCCCTGACTCTATTATTTCCCCACCATTTCAGCCTGTTTAAACAGTGCAGAAAAAAAGTGCTTTGTGCGAGTGTGGGGGCTAATAATTTCAACATTACCTGTGGACAAAGCAGTAACCCAAGTGGAAAAGAGGGCTAGAGTGCGGTGGTGCAAAATAGTGGTCTCGGGCTAGCTAGAAAAAAAGGTGATTAAAATAGCCAGTAGACCATTCACCATATAATTAAACTTTTCTGGGTTTCGAGAATGCAGTAATCAGTTGGGAGCCTTTGTGTGTAATTGACAGGTTGAGAGTCATTAGTTTGAGGTTGGAGATGAGCTCTAAGTTCTTTAACGAATTTTCCACACCTTGATAAAGATCTTGTGACCGATTCGGAAAAACATATCGCTGAGGCCTCCTGGCAAGTAAAGGTCCCCTTCATCAAGAAGACGGGTTTCAGCAAGGACCTTCTAGCGGCACCAAGAGAGTGGCAGCAGCACAGGAGATGTAACCATGATTCTCGCTTAAAATTACATAATCTGCATGCCCCCCCTTTTCTACGTTGACCTATGCTGGATTGAAGTCTGCTATCGTAAAACCAAGGAGGCGCATGTATAAAATGACTCTGCACACTTGTACAGTGAAATATGTGTAGTGAAAAACAGGTATCAAGGAAACCTGTGTATTTTTTAAATAGGTACAAGATATTTAGTTTAGGAGCAGTGGTTATTTGTACATCTCTGAATTTGTGGGTACAATTACTAGCATATGAGTTAAAGGGTATTTTTTTAAATGTCTTCTTTCTTACCCACTAGCTTAAAGTTTGAAAGGCACATATGCAGCAAAATCCAATTGGTAATAACAAATGTTCTACTATTCTATGCTCCTACATATCTTCTGATAAAAATGGTACATCACTTGTGTGGGTAGGCTTAGTGCCCACAACAGGAAATGGCCCAAAACACAACATGGAAACATTGTTCCACTCAAAACTAACACTTTTTTTGCAAAGTGGGTAGCTGTGGATTTTGGCCTCTAGCTCAGCCGTCACCGAGGGAAACCTAACAAACTTGTACATTTTTTAAAACTAGATGCACCTTGGGAAATCCAGGGTGGGGTGACTTGTATGGCTGTCACCAGGTTTCTTTAACCCAGAATCCCTTGCAAACCTCAAACTTTTATTTAAAAAAAATACATTTTCCTCACATTTCTGTGATGTAAAGTTCTGGAATCTCTGATGAGCCACAAACTTTTTTCCACCAACCATTCCCGCAAGTCTCCCGATAAAAATGGTACCTTGCTTGTGTGGCTAGACCTAGTTCCCAACACCAGGAAATGTCCCAAAACGCAACATGGATACATCAAATTTTTCCACTCCAAACTGAACCTTTTTTGCAAAGTGGGTAACTGTTAATTTTTTGGGCCTTAGCTCAGCTGGCACCTAGGGAAAACTAACACACTTACACATCTTTATAAACTAGCCACCTGGGGGAATCCAGGGAGAGGTGTCTTGTGTGGCTGTCACCAGGGCTGTCACCAGGGCACCCAGAATGTCCGGCAAACCTCAAACCTTGACTAAAAAAACACATTTTCCTCACATTTCTGTGATGGAAAGTTCTGGAATCTGTGGCAAGTCACAAACTTCCTTCCACACAGCATTCCTCCAAGTCTCCTGATAAAAATGGTACCTCACTTGTGTGGGTGGACCTACTCCCATTACAGGAAAAGGCACAAAATGCTAAATGGATACATGAACTTTTTTCCTCTCAAGACTGAACATTTTTTAGCAAAGTGATTAGCTGTGGATTTTGGACCCTAGCTTAGCCAGCACCTAGGCAAACCTAGCACACTTGTACATTTTTTTTAAATTAGACAACTGGGGGAATCTAGGAAGAGGTGACTTGCATGGCTCTCACCAGATTTGTTTACCCAGAATCCCATGCAAACCTCAAATCCTGACACAAAAAACAAATTTTCCTCACATCCCTGTGATGGAAAGTTCTGGAATCTGCAGGGAGCCACAAACATCCTTCTACCCAGCATTTTGCTAAGTATCCCGATAAAAATGGTATTTCACTTGTGTTGGTAAGCCTAGTGCCCGAGACAGAAAACAGCCCAAAATGCAACATGAATACATGACATCTTTCCACTCCAAACTGAACCTTTTTTTCAAAAGTGGGTAGAAGTGGATTTTGGGCCATACCTCAGCCGGCACCTAAGGAAACCTACCACACTTTTCTAAACTAGACACCAGGGAGAATCCAGAGTGTGATGTCTTGCATGGCTCTCACCAGTTTTTTTTTTTATCCAGAATCCCTTGCAAACCTCAAACCTTGAGTAAAAAGCACATTTTCCTCACATCTCTGTGATGTAAAGCTCTGAAATCTGCAGCAAGCACAAGCTTACTTCCACCCAGCATTCCCCTAAGCCTTCCGATAAAAATGGTACCTCATTTGTGTGGGTAGGCATAATGCCCTCAACAGGAAACAGCCAAAAACACTACTTGGACACATCACATTTTTTCACTCAAAACTGACCCGTTTTTTGCAAAGTGGATAGCTGCGGTTTTGGGCCTTAGCTCAGCCGGCACCTAGGAAAACCTAGTGATACAGCACGTTTTTGAAAACTAGACAACTAAGAGAGTCCAGGGGTGCATGACTTGTGTGACTTTCACTAGATAATTTTCCCTAGAAGCCCTTGCAAACGTCAAACGTTAGTAAAAAAACAAACATTTTCCTAACATTTCTCTGATGGAAAGTTCTGGAATCTGCAGGGAGCTACAAATTTCCTACCACCTGAGTTCCCACATGTGCCCCGATGAGAGCGGCACCCCACTTGTGTGGGTGGCCACAGGACCACGACATAAAAGGCCCTACAGCGCTACGTTGTTAGATAAGTACTAGGGCTAGCTGGGGTATTTGGGGCAAACATTGCCGGAAATCATGCATTTTCCTTACATTTTTGTGATGGAAACTTCTGGAATCAGCAGGAATGCACAACATTTGTACCACCCAGCATTGCCCCACTTGTGCCTATAAAAATGTTGCACTACTTGTGTGTCTAGGTTTAGAGCCAGCAACAATAATGGAGCAAACTATGGTCAATGGGAACCCTTGCGACACCATTTTGGGTGTCAGCCACAGTCTCCTGGCCAATATGTAAGAACAACACTCAAAAGAATCTAATGTCCTCTTGCTTGCCATTGGGATGGGATGCTTTAGTCCGCAGGGGAGCAGAATGTCTGTTGAGACTTTAAGGGTGAGGATGGAGCCTGTTAGAATAGGCCAGACTCACCACATTATTTTATTTAAAAATATATATTCCTGCCATATAGTCGACTTTCTGCCCCCCTAGGGGCAAATTTGGAACACACCTCCTGTCTGCCCCTGGGGGGAAAAAGACTGGTTTGCCCCTTTTGGGGTGCGGGTGTGGCCAATACAAGAGTGCAACAGCTGCAGCATTTTGTTTTGCCCCAAAGGCAAAATCCCTGGTTTCAGGTGGATTTTCTGCCCCCAGGGGACCAGTTTGGGGCAACCTTACCAATTGGGACAAGCCTCCTATTATTCCCCCGGGGGGGGGGGCAGAATGGCACTACTGACTCCACTAAGGCAGGAGTATGGCTTGATGCGAGGGTAGGCCACTGCATTCTTTTGTTTGTTTTGGCACCATCTTGAAATCCCTGGTGTCTAGTGGGCTTTCTGCCCCCCCCAGGGGCCAACTGGGGTTGAATACTCTATCCACCCCCCAGTAGGGGCAAAATGTATTCCAGGGGGGGGGGAGCACAGACCCATGTCCAAGAAGGGGGGTGCAAAATATTGCCTGAATGCAGACCCTGGTGTCTAGTGGACTTTCTGCCCCCCGGCAGGGAGATTGGAGGTAATCACCCCCATCCTCCCTCCAGGAAAGGGGGGTGGGGGGCAGAAAGACTGCTCTGGTTTGGGGGCATGCCCATGGTGGGCAGCCTCCATCCCTTTATTTCTTTTTTTTTTTTTAATCCCTGGTGTCTAGTGGACTTTCTGCCACCCCCCCCCCCCCCAGAGGGGCAGATTGTGGGTAATCATCCCCACCCACTTTGTCTGCTCTGTTATGGGGTGGGGCATGCCTATGCCCATTGTGGGCAGACCCACCCCTAAATTTAAAATAAAAGCTTTCCTTGGTGTATAGTGGGCTTTCTGCCCCCTTGGGGGGGTAGAACGGGAGGGGAATGATTATCCCCATCTGCCACTAATCCTATTTGGGTTCCGGAGTAGTGTGGTACTCGTCGAAAAGTGCTTTGATGCCTCATCAGGGGTACAAAGCGCTATATAAATGCAAGCCCCTCCCTCTTCCATCCCTCCACTATCCTTTTCAACCTAAATAGCAGACTCACATGTCCACAGATCAAATTGATTTCATATTTCCCAAAACTAATTCACCACTAATCCTTGTTGGGTTCTGGAGTAGCGTGCTACTCATCGAAAAACGCTTCAACACCTCATCAGGAGTAGTAAGCGCTATTTAAATGCGATTACAATTACAATCTGCCACCCCGGCACAAAGTCTGTAGCCCCATTTAATTGGGGTGGGGGTATGGCCATACCCATGGTGGGCAACCACCACCCCTATATTTTGTTTAAAAAAAACACTTTCCCTGGAGTCTAGTGGGCTTTAGATTGATGCCCCAGTTTTTTTGGGGTGTGGGCATGACCATGCCTATATTGGGTAGCCCCCACCCCAATATATTACAAAACAAATCGATCCCTGGTGTCTAGTGGGCTTTCTGCCCCCACCCCCCCGGGGAGCAAATGGGGGGTAATTACCCTCATCTTCCCCCCTGGGGGGCAGAATACTGTGGCAATTACATTTTCTGGGGAGAACACAAGCCCTTACATAAGGGGCTTCTCCCCCATCCCTGGTTGCTAGTGGGTGGATCCTGCCTCCTGTGGCAATCCCCAAGCAGGGATCCACTTGGTAGAGATAGAATTGAAAAGGGGAGATTCTCCCTTTTCCAATGACACCTCTCCCGAAGGAATCAGTGCTTGGGCTGAGATAAGGCCCTGAGCACTGATTAAGTGAAAGTAAAACCCCAGCACTGATTAAGTGAAAGTAAAATTAGCCTGTTGGCTCGTTTTCCTTTCACTTTTGCTGCAATGACAGCAGCGCGCCCTGTGCACCGATCGTCATTGCAGTAAAAAACAAAAAAAATACAATCATGCTGCTGGAAAGATCTTCCTGAGCAGCCTGATGTAAAAAAACAATAAAGGACTCCCTAGGGTGCAGATGGGCTTTTAAGTACCTTCACAGTGTCAGCCAATGGCTGACAAATGCACTGGGGAGGCAGTACAGCCATCGGCCTACGGACGCACTTATAGGGTACACTAAGCGAAAAGAAAGACAGTAAAATACTCATCTCTGTGTCTTTAATAAAATTACGACTTTCCAGCAATCGTTTTTGGAAAAACCACATTGTTATGCATGTGGGTAGGGTTGCCACACGACCGGTTTTCTACCGGCAACACTGCCATTGTGACGTCCTGGCCGGTACAAAAATAACCAAATTCACCTAAAGCTGTTATTTTTAGCCTTTATCTTTACATACTTCAAAAATCGAATATAAATAGAAATCACTGTTAAATGTGTTCTAGAGCTGCGTTACTGATCCACGACTTATAATTAAGGTAAACAAAGACAGAAAAGTAATGTTATAAATGGATACATACGATTGAGGGCGCTGAAAGAGACGCAGAGCAGGTGCGACTATGCTGAGAGCGAGCAGAAGGTGCAGTGCAGGCATGGCTCAGTGAGAGAGTGCAGGTCAGCGTGGTGGTCGGAGACGGATGAGTCGTGGGAGGAGGCCAGGGAGGTAATATAATCGCATGGTGACAGAGTTTGGTTTTACAGGACTCCCGTGGATATCGGAAAGAACGTATCCGACATTGCCGCTGTCCACCGCATCCTGCTGCATTTATCGCACAAAGCTTGCTGCACTTGGCTGCTCTTGACGCCACGGTGATAGGGCCGCTGCAGTCCCACCACTACTTGAGTCTTGGAGCTTGCTGAGTGAGCAAAACAAGTGATGATTACCTAGCCTGAAGTGAGCAGTGAAGCGGGGTCGCATTAGGCGCATAGAGAGTGAGGGCCCCTGGTGCACGGAAGCTGCCATCTCAGAGGCTGGTGCAGCTTGTGCCGGGGGCCACCTGTCCCCGCCCCACCCCGTCCAGTTTGTTCTAAGGCAGCGGTTCCCAACCTGAGATCCGTGGACCCCACTGGTCCATTAAACATTCCAAGGGTGTCTGCAGGTCTCGAGAGCCTACCTAAGCTTTCTGCAGAAGAGCTGTGCCTCTTGTTGTTTTGAGGCTGAACAGTGTTCGGGCAGCTCAAGGCCTGGTCCGGCAGGAAGGCACTTCTCCAGCTGGGGTCACGTGAGTGTTTTCATATTTGTAACTGCATTTGTTCAGCTGTTCTAAATGCACTGCAACAGTCCTTATATATTCAGCAGTTTTCAGGAAACAATAAAATTGTCAAGATAGCTCTGGTAATTTGTGTACCTGCTGGAGAAAGATGGGAGTTCATTTACGGTAGCGCGGTTGGTTAATATGCCTGCTGTAAAGAACGTGTACCATGCATATCAAAGAATAGTATTTTTTGTGCATAACTCAGTGGGCTGCTGCTGTTGTCACTGATTCTTTTGTTACTGTACAGTTCATAATTTAAAATTGTAATCTAGCACAGTGTGCTACGAACTGCCATCAAAGAGCTGCATGATACAAGTCAGAAAGCTATGTTTTTTCCCAGTCTTTCATTATCCTGATGCTGCTAATAAAGGTTTCTTTGGGTACAAATAAATTCTGAGTATTAAAGTCAATGCTAACCACTGTGTTATGTTCTGAATCCTGAGCTTGTGCTTCTCCAGACCAAGCACTCTTAAAAAATACTTACCAGTATGGAAAACGTGAATCCTACACATTGTAGTCCCCTTTGCCTTACATTTTCTGTACACTGATTTACACATGTATGATTCATTGTTTCTGTATGTGTGTGATGTAAAGTGCTCCTGATCCAGCGGCGTAATAGCAACAGATACTCCACTACCATATACTCACCTGGGCCCATACAACTTGCTTCCACTAAACACCAAGTAGACCGCTGGAACTTTTAGTTTTAATGATTTTCATACCTTAAGATCTAGTTATTTCCTCTCCAACTAAACCTTTCACTGATCAAATAGTTCTTTCCTCTGGTCAATGGACCATTAGGTGGAACTAGTTAATGGTGATAATTAACATAACTTATTATACATTTCTCGATTAAAATGAAATAATCAGAGACTCAAGAAGGTTTAAAATCTTTATCTAAATTAGTTGTTTGTGAACCATCTCAAAAAACATTTCAGTACAAACACCCTCATTCGCAAGAGTGCCAATTCAGTCAAAAATTCAATAGATATAATACTAATTCAGATCCACACATAAACTATGCTCAGAAAGAAGAGGATAGAGAGAGAAGAGCATTTATCAAGACGATGAATTTATAATTACCAAGTATGGTGTGAAGACCAACCCTCTGGCCAAAGGGCTGGTACGGGTCCCCAGGACAGATCAGGAGACAAAGACTTCAAGACAGGAATCAGGACAGGATACTTCACCTCTCTAGATACCAACGACTACGTCGCACCCCTCTCTGACACTCTCTTCCTCCTCGTGGTTCTTCCGCGATCTTCTTTCTAACCCACCCAAATTAAGTAGATGGTTCTACATTCGATTTCTTCATCAGCATTTCAGAGCATCAGCACCACCCCCAACACCGACAGCATCCCAAGCTACGTATTGTCTCTGCTGCTTCCGCTCCCAACAAGCTAAACTAACTAACTAAACTACCTCAATTATACCTTTCTGTTACCATGTACCACCCATTAATGTTTCAATTTTACAAGATACTAACTCTGATTGGACAGGAGAGGGGGGATGATCATCGCACCATGCTTACATTTCACTTATTTCTTTAAACCATTGTTTCAAAACTCCTCCCCTCAAACTTTATTCCCCGCTTCCTTTCCCATACATCTTCAAACTTTATTAATACAAATGTTGCGATCTCTTGAATAAAGTTCCTTCATATGAACTCTTCACCCTCATGTTCTCAGGGCACATCTTCGCTGGCCTTGGACGCGTGACAAATCCTTAGTCATCTTTCGTACCTTCTCGCCAGAGCGCATGCGTTGCGCAACATCAGTCTGCTCGACTCAGACAAATTTGACAGGCCCAAATACGCACTAATAATAAAGTCAAAAGGAAAAATGTTATTCTCAAAAATAAATGATTTCACTGTATACCACCAACCTCTACTCTAGCCCATACCATTTATTATTTCCCTTTCTGCATTTGCGTTAGTATAAAACTTATTTTCTAATTTTCAGCAAGCAGGTGCCAAGCATGTGAGTTTTCAAGCGGCCATTTTATGGTTCTTTGCGCAGGCGCCAGAATTTCCTTCCAAGTGTTAGTACGTCATACTACGTAGATGTAGTAGACGCATGCGCAGTAAAGATCCCGTGTTAGAATGCATCTTAGTCCTTCGTTCATGTTATTGCAGTTAGTAAACACATAGCCAAGCTTCATTTTCTCCCGCGTGTAAAGGAAATGCGTTTTATTAATCACAAAACACGTTGTTAATAATTCGTTAGTGAGTTAAACGAGAGGATTGCTTCCGAGCAAGTCTCATTTACAAAAGGAAAAGTTCCAGATTCCAGGTTTTCCAGGCTTTCCAGGCTCTCGCTTCCCGCTCTCCGGCCGAGCCAGCGGCCGCGGTGAATTCCGGCTCGGCTCCGGCGGCGAGCTCAGACTTCCATCTGCACCGGTGCCCCCGGTACCCCCCCGCACGCACGCTCGCCACAGTACTTCAGGCAAAGGCTGATAGCGGCTGCAGCTACGGTGGATCCCGGCCTCGACTGTCTCCCGAAGAGTTCCAGGTGGAGGCAGGTGGAGGCAGTCGTGGCGTCCGTCTCTCGGTTCCCCAGCGCCGAACCGGAGGTGGGGGCACAGAGGTCGAGCCGAGCTGAGCAGCGGAAATTAAGCACCCGGAGCTTGGGGCTCGGCCGGCAAACTCGGTGTGCCAGTAGTGCGTGTTTCCTGCTATACACGCCAGGTACACCAGGCAGGCTCGGCAGTGGTAGTGGGGCAGCCACGGAGGCGCAGCCAGACCGAGTGTGTTTCCAGGTCTTCTCAGGTGCCTCTACTTGCCTGCTAGCTATATTGGCTCCCGGCTCCCCTGGCTCCTGCCTCCCGTCTGCACTCCTGCTTTCCTGCAACCCGGTGGTCGCGTTGAGGACGGCCCCCAGCCAGCTCAGTGATTTCTACCATTTTCATCATTGACAGCACCCGCTGCAACACAAGCTGATTAAAGCTTTAAGTTCCCCGGGAGTGAGTGTGTGTGTGTGTGTGCCCAACATCACAGCCTGCCCCAGTTGCTCTAACTGCCCCAGGTAGGGGAGGTACCACTGAGGTATTGGGGCACTGAGGCACTGAGGCATTACAGGGGCACTGCTGGATACTACCTCACCACCTCACTACAACCCTGCAATGAGGTCAGGGAAAACCAGGAAATTGCAATCCAAACCCCTACCCAAAGCTATAAGGCACGAGTCCCTAAGTGATAACTCAGATATGGCGGATGCACCATCCTTGGACATACTTCAGCCCAGTGTGGCACATGGACATGTTCAGTCACCATCAACTCATCTTTCGATCTCCCCCGGCACTTTTTCTCCACCCACACTGTCGGGGCCATCACCCTTTGTCAGCTTCAAACCTTCAGATACAAAACTAGGTATGACAGTCCGTGTGGCCACTTCCCCCAAACGGGCGACATTGAGGGATTTCTTTAAAAATGTCGCAGCAACAAAAAAGCCAGGCCTAACCTCAAATACTTCGTACAGCACTGCGCTGGAAACTACAGTCGTCCCTCAGTCCTCAGACCGGAACTTAAACCAAGTAGAGGCTATAATTCACGATGGCCCCCATAAGTTAGGCCTCAGTCTGCCTCAAACCACATCCTCCTCAAGAATTCCAACGAAGGACGAATATTCGGCTCCAAATGTTACAGAGAGCTGCTTACTACCGCCTCTACAGGGATTTAACGTGTTCCAACATGATCAGCCATCAGATAATGTAAAGCCAACTCTAGTCTCGCCTCAAAATACCCTTCTAAGGGAGGACGACCAGCTTTTTATTAATACAAGCTCGCCACCACCGTTAACACCAAATGCACAGACCACGATCACGGCTACGGACGAGCAAGCTGGGAGTAAACCAGCATTAATCGCCCAAAGGGAACTACAAACAGGGCCTACTTTAAGCGAGGACCTTTTGTCACCCACAAAATTCATACCGGAGCCATCTGACCAGTGCAACCACACGGGCCCCTCAACAGGCAGCCCGATCATTAAAAACTCATTTGACTTGTGCACAGAGAACCTTAAAAGATTGAAATGGACGGATCATCTAATCCCTGCAATAATGGACAAATGCAGATCTCTCCTTGGAGAATGGAGCACAGGAGAGACTGTCCCAATTAAAATATGGGAGCTCCTCGTCCATCAATTGCTGAGCCAATTTCCACCTTCAGTACGTAAATTTTCAAACCCTGTACAACCTCCCATCACAGCAGAGACAAAAACATTAAAGACCAAATGCAATTCTGCATTACGCCTCGCCAGGAAACGTCAGGGAGATGTTCATGCATTCGCCATCTACAAGCAAGCTCAGAAAGCATTGAGAATATCCATTAACAGGGACAAACATAAAGCAGCTGACCAGTTCTGGTTGAAATTAGTCCACGCCAGTAAAAACACCAATCCTAAACCCTTTTGGTCACTGGTGAAGAGGAGGACACTGGGCGCAACTGGCCAATGCAGCGCCAACATAAGCGAAGCTGAATGGGCCCTTTTTCTAACAGAGCACTTCCAAGATCAAAACAAAGGAAGGGATCAATTGAACATCACTTCACCACGGAAAACAATGAGAAATGGCACATTAACCACACATGATAAACCCAATGCTTCTATTTTATTTATTAATACCATGGAAACCAAGTTTCAGCAAGACCCTTTACTTTCAAACTTTTGGCTCTCCTATGAAGGCATGAGACAAAATATTACTCGCTGTATCAGCAACGCCCGGTCGGACGGGGCCCCAGGCCCTAACGGGCTCCCGCAGGCGTTGTTTAAAGCAGACCCCATGCTTTGGTCCGAACATCTGGTCCCACTATTTTTGCACTGCCGACACACTTATGATATACCAGATTCGTGTAAAGGAGCAATAATTCACCCAATTTTTAAAGGAGGCAGTAGAGCCGATCCCAAAAACTACAGGATGGTAGCACTTCTAGATGTAGACTCCAAATATTACGCCAGCCTCCTGTTGGAAGATCTGTCATCCTGGGCGCTAAAAACTCAGCGGCTGCCATTTAATCAGACTGGCTTTGTGGCCAAATCAGGTACTACTAGCAACCTACTGGCCCTATCCGTACTTACGGAGAAAGCAGCATCCTTAAAAATGTCATTACACTGCTGCTTTGTTGACTTTAAAGCGGCCTTCGACCGGGTGCCTAGGGACCCTTATGGCACAATTTACAAAAATGGGGAATCCCGAGTGACCTGTTAAAATCAATAATCCAACTTTATTCAAACACCTGGATTCGCATCAAGTTGGACGACGGGTCACATATTTCAAGAAAAATACCGACTTTCTGTGGGGTCAAACAAGGGTGTGTGTTGGCCCCTCTTTTATTCAATCTTTTCATTTCTGATTTATCCTATCAATTGGACAAGGTCAACTCTCATCCCCCTTCACTTGGTGGATCCCGAATTAGTAATTTGCTTTACGCCGACGATCTTTTTTTATTCAGCCACACGAGGGTCGGTTTACAGAGACTTCTTGACCAGCTGCTTTCTTTCACATTAAGTAACGCTCCTGAATTAAATCTTTCAAAAACGAAAGCTATCACCTACGGGAATCGGAAGCAGCAAACCGGTGGGTGGTTCTTTGATGGCAAAAAAATTGAAACTGTGACATCGTACAAATATCTGGGCATTCACATGGACTCCAAGGGCTCCTTTGTAAAACAGAAAGAAGCGGTCAAAGCAAAAGCATTGTCCCTCGAAGCAGCAACAATGAAACTTTCGGCACAGCTACTTGGCCCAAGCTTATCCCCCCTCCTGACAGTCATGAAGGCAAAGGTTACAAACTGTTTAACCTACGGTCAAGAAATAATGTTGGGGAGCAATTCGTCAATGCTGAATAAAACAACAACTAGAATTTACAAACGAGCCTGGCACCTTCCGAAATCGGCATCTCCGGCTCAGATCAGGCTTGAGTTTGGCCTCCTGAACCATGAGGGTGTCGGAGCAGGTGCATCATCAAGCTGTGTCACAGACTGCGTAACTCAAGGGAAGGAAGCCTGGAGGCCAAGTTGTGGCAAGAAATATCAGCAGGTCAATCCAGTCAAAAACACCGACGTTTCCTTGAACACTCCTTGAAACTGCTCAATGTTGTGGACTACTGGGGAACTAATCCGCCCCAGCAGGCACTAAAACTGTCCATTAAAAGAAGTGCTCGCCTCTGGTCTTTCCATCGGGACAGGGCACAATTGTCTAAAAGAAAACACGCCTGGTCTATAATCACTGAGCTCAAACCCAGATCAGAGGCCCCATATCTTTCGAGCACTTATGCAGCTGTCTGGAAGAAAAGATTTATGGCACTGAGGATGGGCGAATGGCCCTTTTTAAAACATTTGCCAACATGACGTCGCTCAAATGAGGACATCAATTGTAGGGGCTGCGGTCACCACTCAGAAACAATTGAGCACGTGGTGTGTGTTTGCCCTGCATTTCTCAAGGATAGAAGGCGGTTGTTGCGAGGTGAATGGATCAAGCACGGCGTTCGATCATGCCGGCAAGCCATTATATCAGCAATGAACCCCAACAACACGATGCTCAATGTTAAGTTTACGAAATTTGTATTTCAAACTGCAAAAAACTTAACTCCGTAGGTTTGCAGGAACAATTGCCACAATCTTTAAATCTATGACCGATCTGGGACCCCTGCGTTCCCTATCAAACCTCAAGACTCTTACTGGTGGAGCCTTTGCATGTTTTACTGAAAGCTAGGGGTGGGTTTCACACTCATCAACAAGGTCATTATGTTTTTAAACATATTTGAGCTGCTTCTTGCTTTTAAAAAATATATATATATCACACCACTGTATCTTTTTAACAATTTTAACTTCTTCTTGTTGCATTTAAGATGAAACTTATTTTTTTGTCTGTTTTATACTAAATTGTCATGATTTTAAGTAATCGAACAATAAACAATATACTTACTAAAGTCTCATTTACAAGTCCTTGCTCCATCAATCCCCTCTCTGATGGCATATTAAGCAATCACAAAATTACCCATCCATCCCAGATACCAACTTTAACACTTCTCAGTTTTCTCTATTTCTCCTCTCAAATTTTCATCAATAATTTCGTTTCCTTCTAAATCTCGCATCTTCTTACATAACCTGCCTTTCATTTCTTCCAAACGTATTTCATCATATTTTCTCTTTCGTGTCTGTCCCTTTCCCTTTCTTTCCAAGTGTACCTTTTCTTTCGTACCTTTTCTACAACATTTATATGTAATTACTATTAACATCACTATCGTTATTGTCATAACTAATGGTATTATTATTTGACCTAGAAAACTTTTCCCAAAATCAACAAACCATTTCCCTATTGATGTTATACTTTTTGTTAGTTTTCCCCACACACTGTCAACCTCCAGTTGGGTCAAATCTTTCTGCATTCCCGTAATATTTTCAATATATCCTTTAATTTCTCTGCTCTTGTCCGGAATATAAGTGCAGCAGTGTTGAACTTTCAACATGCCACAGACTCCACCTTCTTTTGCTAACAATATATCAAGAGCAAGACGGTTCTGTAAAATCATAGATCTAATTGCAACCATTTCTGTGTTAATCATTAGAAATCCTCCTGCAGTGTCTGTAGAAAGACGATCAACTATGGTTGATAACTTACAAATTTTCTGTGAATTTAGAATGACTCCAACTTAGGGTATCAGTGCACTAAAGATGTCTCCTACAATTTCAGAAAAACTAGCTCTTCTTCTACGTGTTAGTCCAGTAGAATTTCCATTGGTTCCACTGATTTTATCTACATGATACATTTTTGGAAAAACTATTCCAAAATAACAGCTTCCGTACCATCTTGCAGGTAACCTATAATAGGCATTGCTCCCACAAACATAATACACTCCTGGAAACACAGGATCAGTTCCCCCTTTTAGTCCCCATCCTCCTAATATTAGGAAGTTATGTTCACATTCACTGGAACCAATGTAATTATTGTTATAATCTGTCTTTAATCTATGGAGGCAGAATTTTCCCCTTTTCACAAAGTCCAGGGACATCGCAGCATGAGCCTTGCCACTTGCATAGATTCCCTCCTTCCCAACCCATGGAGGTACATGGGTTTTCTGTGTGGTTGCCTTCCTCATTAAATCCTGTCTCCTTTCTTCTACTAAATTCAAAAAGTATTTGTCTTCTTTTCTTAATGTACATGTTAGATTATCTTTGTGTGCCTGAACTAAATCTATTGAACTCATCGTTATGAAAAATTCACCCATAAACTGTGCATTTTTACTACTAGCTACTGGATTCATATCCTTTCTAACAGGTAATTCAGGAAATACTACATCTATATCTGAATAAAAATATTGAAGTTTCCCTGCAGCATAAAATAAACTTGACAAAATACTACATGACACACCATAGGTTAAGGGTATATGGTGATACGTCATTCCCTCTGATACTGATGAGGGTAACTTCATACACACGTAGCAGTTATTAATCTCCATAGTACTAACATATTGAAATAACAACTTAATAAACACATTAGAGGACGTATTATAGTCTGATTCATTATGATAGTTTGCTTCATCTTCTACCCCTATTTCTATTTCAGTTTCTCTTATTCTATCCACCTTAACATTAGTATCTGTGTTATTCTTGTCACTTGTTTTCATTATAAAAGGTACCCCTACTGTTAAGAATAGCCATCCTAATGCTGCTAATAAAATACTACAAAAACAAAATCTAAAACACGTTCTTTTTAGTCCACACTTTGGTTTCCCGGTAACTTCAGTTTCCGCCATTTTATTCCTGAGAAAATCTCTTTTCTCTTGTCTTTTTCAGTCTTAGCCTTCCTTTTTGTTCTTAAGGAGGTTTCAATTGGCTTTCATCAATTTGTGCAATATGGACCTCTTCTGTCTCATCAGACAGATCCAGGGACTCAAATTCCTCGAGTATAACGTATGTCCACTCAGGAGCCTTGAATCTCCTGTTTAAATTTCTCAATCTTGGACTTCTTCGAGTTATTTTCGCTAAGATTTGTTTAGGTCTTGTTTGACTTGTGACTTTGTTCACTTGTTCTGGTCTCTTTTCAGATTTTTTCAGATGATATTTTATTTTCTTTACTCCAGTTGGCCAATTGTCTCCTCTCCTGACTCTTTTGATTTGTACTGCGTTTTCACCTTCCTTATCTCTTTGTAAAATTCTTTTTATTTCATTTATTTTAGGCACAACCTGTTCTGTTTCTCTGTTTTCTGTGCTTGTATCTTCTTTTGCTTCCTCCTGCTCAGGTACTACCGTATTTTGTTCTACTTCTTCCTGAGCTTGTTCTTCTAATTCTATCTGACCCTGTTCAGGTCTTACTTCAAACCTTTCTTCTTCTGCCTGAACTTGTTCTTCTAACTCTATCTGGTCCTGTTCAGGTCTTAATTCAAACTTTTCTTCTTCCGCCTGAGCGTGTTCTTCTATTTTTCCCTCCTCAGGTTTCTTTGTGTCTCTTTCTATTTTCACCTGAGTGTGTTCTTCTTCCCCTGTCTCTTCCTGACTACTTTCCTGTCTTTTCAGTTCTGTTCTTCTTCTGGTTTCAATAGCATCATCAATTATTTCAATCACTGGGATCCATTCTTCCTGACTTATCTCGGGCTGTTCGTCATATGGTTGTCTTTCAGAATCTATCACTCTAGATTCTTCAATTTCACAGTTTACAACTCCTGACGCTTCCAGCCTGCTCAGTCAGTGGTGGCTCTTGTTGATCTGATGGGCTCGGAACTCTTCTGGTATGGCTGGCATGAATCCAATTGGGCAGACCTGCACACTTCACTGCTGTGGTAGTGACTAGTATGACTTGTCGTGGCCCGTCCCACCTTGGTGCTAGACACGATTTTCTTGCGTGTTTCTTCACTAGCACCCAATCTCCAGGATTCAAATCATGCGCTTGGTCTGGCTGTCTTTCAACTGCGTCTTCTCCAACCTGGTGAGAGATAGAACGCATCATTTCAGCCAATCCTTTGCAATAGTCCAATACCTGATCATCAGTTATACTCATTAGCTTATTTCCAGGAATAAATGCTTGTCTCATGGCTCTTCCCATGAGAACCTCATGTGGGCTCATTCCTGTTTTTCTGTCTGGAATGCTTCTGAGACCCATCAATACAAGAGGTAATGCATCTGGCCATTTCAGCTTTGTGGATGCACACACCTTTCCCAATCTTGACTTGATTGTGCCATTAATTTGCTCAACAACTCCAGAAGACTCTGGACGATAAGCACAGTGCAGTTTTTGTTCAATGTTAAACGCAGCACAGATTAATCGAATTATTTCATTATTAAAATGAGGGCCTCTATCTGATTCCAAAGTGACCGGAAAACCAAATCTCGGCACTAACTCCCTCAACAATTTTGCAACTGTAAGATTGTCATTTCTTCGAGTTGGATAGGCTTCCACCCATCTTGAGAAAAGGCATACTATGACAAGTATGTATTTCAGTCCATTGCATGGGGGTAATTCAATAAAATCTAACTGTAATCTGGTGAAGGGTCCTTCTGCCTTTCCGATCTTTTCCCAGCTTACCACTGTCTTTCTACCTGGGTTCTGCTGTTGACAGGTTAGGCATCTTTGGCAAAGGCTCTCTGAGACTACCCTGAACTTCGGATTATACCAACTCTGTCTGAATAGCCTGATCATTGAATCTCTCCCTATGTGTGTTGCTCCATGGTACACTCTCGCCATTTTTGAAAGCAAACAATCTGGCATGGCTGGTCTTCCATCTAAATACACCCATACCTCATCATGTGGTCTCTTTGTACAGGCTGCCGTTATCCAGATTTCTTTTTCCCTTTCCTCAACTTCTTCCTGCATTTGTTTAATCTCATCCCATGTTTCTGGTACTGAGAAGTACATAAGTTGGCATCTGGTTTCACCCGTTTCAATTTTTCTGTTTATGGCTACTGCATTTTTAGCACAGTATTTGGCCACTTGGTCAGCATAATTATTGCCAGCAGTCACATAGTCATTTCCTGACTGATGTGCAGCGCATTTTACAACTGCTATCTCTTTTGGCAATTGTAATGCTTCCAACAAATCCTTTACGTTTTTGCTGTTTCTGATAGGAGATCCTGAAGAAGTCAGAAATCCCCTTTGCATCCAAAGCTGGCCAAAGTCATGCACAATCCCGAAACCATATTGGCTATCCGTAAATATGGTTACTCTCCAATTTTTCCCCTTTTTGCATGCCATTGTTAAGGCAACCAATTCAGCTACTTGTGCAGACTTGACCCCAGGTAAACAGGATGCTTCAATTACCCCGGATATTTTACAAACAGCATATGCAGCACTTAGTCCTCCTTCTTGTGTCCTAAGGCAGGAACCGTCTACAAATAACTCCTGATCAGCCTCTTTCAAAGGAGACTCTCTTATGTGCGGGCGGGGCTTTGTGCATTACTCAGTCACGTCCAAACAATCATGATCACTTTCATCTTTCACTTCTTCATCGCAGGGGTCTGGTAATAGGGTGGCTGGGTTCAGGATTGTACACCTTAT
Organism: Calotriton arnoldi; assembly: GCA_963921515.1. NCBI lineage: Eukaryota > Metazoa > Chordata > Amphibia > Caudata > Salamandridae > Calotriton > Calotriton arnoldi. The sequence goes on from CAWUFW010005765.1 coordinate 740,339, forward strand.
CACAGTCACGTTCTCAGCTCCCAAAATCACTCTTTCGTTCTTTGTCAAACGACTAGTGGTGAGGTGCTGTGTTCTTGTTCTTGTCAAAAGAATCTCAACCGAGTGTGGAACAAGAACTTTTACCGGATGTCCCATCACTATGGACTCACTTTGCTCCAGACTCATACAAGTAGCAGCTACTGCTTTTAAGCAGCCAGGCAATGCTGAAGCCTTTGGGTCCAATGTGGCTGAAAAATATGCCACTGGACGTCGACTCAATCCATGTCTCTGTGTTAAGACTGAAAGTGCACAATTTTCTCTTTCACAACAGAACAAAGCAAAGTCTTTTGAATAATCAGGCAAGCCCAAAGCAGGAGCCTCACACAAACAATTTCTTAGTCTCACAAATGCCTCTAGGCAGTCATCATTCCAATCAATCAGATCTTTTACTCTTTTCCGGATCATCTGTATCAATGGTTTCGCTAACAAAGAAAACCCATTAATCCATTGCCTACAGTATCCAACCACTCCCAGAAACATTCTCATTTCTCGCTGAGTCTGTGGCAATTGCATTTCTTTGATTATTTTTATTATTTCCGGTGTCACTTTTCTAACTCCTCTTTCTATTTTATGCCCTAAATATCTAACTTCTTGTTGACAGAACTGTAACTTTTCTGGAGACACCTTGTGTCCTCCTTCAGCCAAATGGTTCAGTAATGCAATTGTATCCGTGACACAATCTTCTCGTTTGATGCCACCAATAGGTCATCAATGTACTGAACCAGAACAGAATTTCCAGGCATGATCAACGATTCCAATCACTTTTTCAAAATCTGATTAAAAATTGAAGGACTCTCTGTGTACCCTTGAGGAACACGACACCATGCGTAAATACGATCTTCAAACTTAAACGTAAAAAGATACTGGCTGTCTGGGTGCAAAGGAATAGAAAAGAATGCTTGGCATAAATCAATTACTGTAAACCATCCTGCATTCCAGGGTATCTGATAAAGGATCACTGCTGGATTTGGCACAATTGGACAACAGCGAATTACAATTTTATTTATTTTCCGTAGGTCTTGCACTATTCTGTACTTTCCGCTAGGCTTTTTCAGTCCCATTATTGGAGAATTACAGGGACTACCCATCACCTCTTTTAAAATACCTTGTTTAACCATTCGTTCAATTTCTGGAATAATTCCTGCTTTTACTTCTGGACTCATTTTATACTGTCGGGTATTTGGATACACTGCACCTTCTTTCACTGTTACTTTAACTGGGTCTATATTTGTCATTAGCCCAATGTCTTTTCCTGTAAAATCCCACACTTCTGGATTGACTGTCTTTCTTAACTCTTCTGGCAATTCATTCTCGGTTATTAATGAAAACATTTCATCTACTTCTGTTCCCTGTTTGGCCAGCATCATCTTATAAACAACGTCCTCATCGGGGGTTTGGAAAGCAACACCATCCGGTGTACAATAGATCGTGCAATTCATCTTGCACAAAAGATCTCTTCCCAACAGATTTACTACACTGGAATCGCAAACTACAAATCTATGCATTTCTTTGAAGTTCCCAATGTGCACCTCCATTGGTTTTGTGATTGGGGTTCTAATCTGTTGGTTAGATACGCCTACAACTTGGATAGTTTCTCCCGAGAGGGGTAGGTTTGGGATGTCTGCTGTTCTCACAGTAGACCTGGTAGCACCAGTATCCAATAGGAAAGTAATATCTTTACCTTCTACTCTCCCATCAACAAATGGACCTGACTGATCTACCGGCAAGGATGCGCCAAGCACGCACTCCTCTTCCTCCCCCCTCAGGCACCGTCATTGTGCGGCATCTGAATGTTTTTCATCATTCTGTAAAAAATATTGTGCAATTGTTCGATTATTCTTACCACTTTCTCCTTGATATCCGGTGTTCGCACTGAAACTTTGATGGTTCACAAAATTTGGCATAGGAGCTGGTGGCACCTGATATTGTGGAGTAACTACCTGTTGCTGCTGATTCATAAGTACTTCATTCTGCATCTGTGGGATAAAATTTTGATTTGGCCCATTATTATTCTTATTATTCTGAGTACTCTTACACTCGTTCTTCCAATGTCCAAGCTTTCTGCACGCATGACAAGGAAACTTCTTTTTTGCTTCTTCTCTGTCCATTCGCCCCTTAATTTTATTACCATTCGCTCCTTGATTATTCTGACTCTGTTCTTTCACTTGATTATTATTTTGGTCATTTACTTTCTCTTCTTGCTGCTCTGCCAATTTAACTTGTGCCCACATAATTTTCTCTTTTAGCTTCCTACGCCTGGCCTCAATGTCATCTCCGCAATATTTCGCGTACTTTAGAATCTCATCCACTGTCTTGCTTTGTCAGCACAACATGTGCTGCTGTATCATCTGACTGATTTCTGGTTTCAAGCCATATACAAACCGACACACAAAATGTCCCATATCTTTGTCACCAATATTCTCAAAACCACTATACTGCTTAAACACCTGCAATAACTGTTCATAGTACGCATGTACAGATTCATTTGGTTCCTGTGTTGTTCTATCTATTTTTACCCAATCTGTTTCTTTAGGAGGGTTTTTCCCTTTCAAATACGTAATCACTTGGTGATACTTTTTCATCACCTCCTCCGAAGGTGCTCCTGTTTTTGCATCTCTAGGATACTCCTCATTAGGCCAATCAATTGTGATCTTACATTCTGTCCATAAATCAGCAGGTACCACTATATCAAATAGACCATCCAAGTCTTTCAATAACACCTTTGAAACCTTCACAAACCTTTCCACCTGTTTGTACCACTCACCTGGTTTTTCTCTGTTTTGGAAAATCATTTGTAAATGATAAAATATCTTGTCTACTCCAAGGGACATGAACATATCCACCTCCAGGAACCTCTCTCATCGGACACAATTTTTCCACTTTTCCTGATTCTCTTACTGGAAATGCAGCTGCTGCTTCTCTCGCTTGTACTTCCTCTTTCTTTCTTATCCATCTAATTCTCCATTTATCAATGTCTCCCCACTTTCGCAAAATGTTCATTAATTCCTTTATCTGTAGTCTCTTTCCAGAAGCATTTACACTTTCTAAATCTTTATCAGTAAAATCCACTCGATAGGGCTTCTGTAACAACTTTGATTTCCCTATGTCTATTCCAATCTCTGAAGCAACTTCAGTCAGTCTCTCATGAAATACTCTTGCTCTCCTAGTTATACTCTTACATAGAAACAATAATTCCTCATCATTGTAAACGTTTAATCTTTCTGTGCCCACACATCCTGTCATCATCTCTTCCAATTCCACTTTCAATCTGCTGATATCTAAAATCTTTGGTGTTGGGTTCTGATTATCTCTTTCCTGAGCCCACCTTTCTATTTCTTCAGAGGTGACTACTGTTGTGCCTGCAGTTCCAGCCGGAACCAAAGGTCTTCTTTCTCTCAAATTCATAGGCGTAACTCTCTTTGAAGTTTCCGTCAAAGGTTCCACAATAGGGAGATCCATTAATGAAATAACTGACTCACTTTCGCTAACCTGATCATCTGTAATTACTATCTCTTTTCTGGGACTATTTAATGGAACTGTCACAAGTTGTGATTTCTGGCAAATCTTATTATCTCCATACAATGGGATTACCGGACCAATGGTTACTGGTACTGTTAAAGCTTCAGTATTTAAATTCAATTGACTTATCTTTTGAACTAGTTCTTCTCTAGTTTTATTCAAAGCTTCTCTTTCATTATCTTGCAACACTCTGTTATATGACGTTTCATGTAAAATTTGTGGGGTTAATGGCATTCCCATTACTGGTGCACTTGGAGTAACCTTACTAGCTGCTTCTTGATACGGTGGTGGATTTTTAATTACAATATCTTCTAACAATTCATCATCTGATTCACCATATCCTGTCGAATTCATATGTTTGGTTTTCTCCTTACACTTTCCTCCAGATTGTTCCTCAGCCATCAATACTGGATAGAATCCTTCTGATACCATAGCTCTCCTCCACTGTTTCATCTGCCCTTCTCGTGACTCATGCAAATGTCTGGGAAAGAATCCTCTATATCTTCCACCTCTGCATTTTTCTCTTTCATATGACTCAGTCTCCCATTCTTCCAAAGCCTCATATTGAGTTAACCTTGGTCTAGGTTCCAAATCATTCATTTTCAATCGCAAGTTCTGAAGAATCCTCCCATTAAACGTACCATCCTTAGGAAACGCTAACACACCATCATCCTTCGTGTATTCTACCCAGTTTTCCAACCACACGCAAGTATGATATCCCCTTTCCATCATCATAAAAGATGCTGGTGTCTTCGGTGGTGGAATAGGAATTCCTTCTCTAGTCAACACAGGCTTATCCTTTACAAAGAAATTCTTTATTTTCTTAAAAATTGACATCTTTCTTTTCTCTCCATACATTCTTGAAGAACGGTGTAGGAAATTGTATTCTGCAAACCCTTGAAATTTTCTGCCTGTACGTCTTGCACTTACAGTCAAATCAAAATCCCGCATACAATCTTCTCCTCATCAATCCTAGCGCGGCTTCTAACTAAGTATCTAATCAAATCAGGCTCACACTCGTACTCTGACCAATGCCAGCGCGGCCTTTTCGTGACGTCAGTTCTGCTCCTTACTACTGACCCCTCCTTTACAAGGCTGCTCCTGTCACCCGCCCGCTGTTTCTACCAATCCCAGCGCGGCTCTCTGTGACGTCAGTACCACTCCGACGGCTTCTTACCCCTCCTTTACAAAGCTCCTCTTGTCACACGCCCGCTGCTTCTACCAATCCCAGCGCGGCTCTCTGTGACGTCAGTACCACTCCGGCAGCTGACCCTCCCTTTACAAGGTAATATGAAACTTTATTTCTTGAATTTCTCTTCAAACTTCTTTGTTAATAACGACGTAAAAACATTCGCTACTCTGTCTGTTCCACTAAATCAAAGGATAGTTTATTTATTTTTACTGCGAGTTAAACCTTCCGCTTACTCTTCACCTAAGCTCCAGAGAACCTGCTACTATTCCGGTGTCACCCGTTAGGGAAATTTGAGACCGATGTTTCACCAGCGAACTCCTTTTGCTGTCAATCTAGCTTAGAAGAACCTGCTACTCCTTCAGGGTTACCCTTACTAGGTGATATAACGCCTAATGTTTCACTAGCAAACTCTTTGCTATCAATCACTCTCACTTTTATACAGAAAATAGTCCCTATTTTAACACTGCCAGCCCTACCTAGCTTCTCAGTGTTATTCCAACAGACGAGTAACCTCACTGCAGTGTGGTTTCTATCGCCACCCGCTATTCATTTCCCCGGGAATTTTCCAAACGACATAAAACAAGACACTAACTCTTTTTGTTAAACATAAACCAAATAATTAATAATCTATACTTATCACCAAACTAGTCACTAATAACCATAGCTCTGCTACCAGAAAACTGATCCAGCGGCGTACTAGCAACAGATACTCCACTACCATATACTCACCTGGGCCCATACAACTTGCTTCCACTAAACACCAAGTAGACCGCTGGAACTTTTAGTTTTAATGATTTTGATACCTTAAGATCTAGTTATTTCCTCTCCAACTAAACCTTTCACTGATCAAATAGTTCTTTCCTCTGGTCAATGGACCATTAGGTGGAACTAGTTGATGGTGATGATTAACATAACTTATTATACATTTCTCGATTAAAATGAAATAATCACAGACTCAAGAAGTTTTAAAATCTTTATCTAAATTAGTTGTTTGTGAACCATCTCAAAAAACATTTCATTACAAACACCCTCATTCGCAAGAGTGCCAATTCAATCAAAAATTCAATAGATATAATGATAATTCAGATCCACACAACAACTATGCTCAGAAAGAAGAGGATAGAGAGAGAAGAGCATTTATCAAGACGATGAATTTATAATTACCAAGTATGGTGTGAAGACCAACCCCCTGGCCAAAGGGCTGGTAAGGGTCCCCAGGACAGATCAGGAGACAAAGACTTCAGGACAGGAATCAGGACAGGATACTTCACCTCTCTAGATACCGATGACTACGTCGCACCCCTCTCTGACACTCTCTTCCTCCTCGTGGTTCTTCCGCGATCTTCTTATTAACCCACCCAAATTAAGTAGATGGTTCTGCATTCGATTTCTTCATCAGCATTTCAGAGCATCAGCACCACCCCCAGCACCGACAGCATCCCAAGCTCCGTATGGTCTCTGCTGCTTCCGCTCCCAACAAGCTAAACTAACTAACTAAACTACCTCAATTATACCTTTCTATTACCATGTACCACCCATTAATGTTTCAATTTTACAAAATACTAACTCTGATTGGACAGGCGAGGGGGATGATCATCACACCATGCTTACATTTCACTTATTTCTTTAAACCATTGTTTCAAAACTCCTCCCCTCAAACTTTATTCCCCGCTTCCTTTCCCATACATCTTCAAACTTTATTAATACAAATGTTGCGATCTCTTGAATAAAGTTCCTTCATATGAACTCTTCACCCTCATGTTCTCAGGGCACATCTTCGCTGGCCTTGGACACGTGACAAATCCTTAGTCATCTTTCATACCTTCTCGACAGAGCGCATGCGTTGCGCAACGTCAGTCTGCTCGACTCAGACAAATTTGACAGGCCCAAATACGCACTAATAATAAAGTCAAAAGGAAAAATGTTATTCTCAAAAATAAATTATTTCACTGTATACCACCAACCTCTACTCTAGCCCATACCATTTATTATTTCCCTTTCTGCATTTGCGTTAGTATAAAACTTATTTTCTAATTTTCAGCAAGCAGGTGCCATGCATGTGAGTTTTCAAGCGGCCATTTTATGGTTCTTTGCGCTGGCGCCAGAATTTCCCTCCAAGCGTTAGTACGTCATACTACGTAGATGTAGTAGACGCATGCGCAGTAAAGATCCCGTGTTAGAATGCATCTTAGTCCTTCGTTCATGTTACTGCAGTTAGTAAACACATAGGCAAGCTTCATTTTCTCCCGCGTGTAAAGGAAATGCATTTTATTAATCACAAAACACGTTGTTAATAATTTGTTAGTGAGTTAAACGAGAGGATTGCTTCTGAGCAAGTCTCATTTACGAGTCCTTGCTCCATCACTCCGACACCCTACCTAGACTGGTATGATGAGATGTGCTATAAAACAAATTAAATACTTGTGACAGATGAGCTATGGAGAGGCACTGTTGGAGGGTGATAGTGAGGGAATAATTGAAGATCCCCAACAAAGACTGTCATATCCTGGTGCACAGTAAGGTCATTATTTACTATGCTTTAAAAGCTAATACAATTAAATACATAATGAGAAGGATTAAAGGCCAGTTGTCTGTTAACTGCAACTTCCCTGGACGTTTCCATCTTATTGATACAGCTATGGGTTGTGGCACTCAAGCGTTTTGAAACACTTCTGAAAGACCTCTGACTCTCGAAAAGAGTTTCATTCTTCAGCTACAGACCCTGTGGGGGTGTCCTGGCATGCTCGTACCCCTCCCCTGAATCCTAGTGACACGAGTAACAGGTCTAATGTTCCCTGCAGTGTCTTGTTTTTTTAATCCTGGCCAAGGAACGCACTAATAAAGATACCCTCTAGTCAGTTTTACTCTGACATGTTTTCCTTGTTCATGCTCTGCAGACCTTACCACCCTAAGCTCAATATAAGTTATTTATTATACCTCTCAAAAAACAAATGCAGAGCTCCTCCCTTTCAGTGAAGGGGTTGTAGCCTCCACCGTGACTAGGCATCATGGTGTGAAGAGGTTCCCGATGATGAAGCATGCCACCTACAGTGGGTGATGGAAATCGTCCTTTAAAGGGAAGACTCCAACTTTTTAGTCTTCTTTATTCTGACCCTGGAGTTCTGTTGTGTTTCATAGTGGTATATTGGGGAGTTAACCCCTGCTGGTGTCTAAATCTCCCCTGGCCCTCCCTTTTGTGAGTTGGTCTTAAAAATTACAACATACCCTAGATACTTGCATTTGAGTAACTCAGGTACGGATACACGCTCAAAAACGATGCTAAAAACATTCCCATCCCCAATTTCTTATTTTTTTTAAATTCAAAAAAAGTTGTTAAAATAAAAAATAATACTTCTGGGACTCTAAATATGAAGTCCTTTCAACACAGCGCAATATATTTAAGTCCCCCAAAATTGATTAAACAGAGCAACACTCGTGGAACTGCATTTCTCACGTGCCTTAGAGGTCACGGGCTTTAAATAAATACTACCCAAAATAGAAAATACTACGCAATTTAAAAGAGCGTCTCTTTAAGATGGCCGACGACTTATGAGGAGAAGCGCTCAAGGCCGTAGTGTAGGCAAAAGGCATTCAGTCACTCAACTGACTCACGGTGGCCCAGCCTTCGCCGGTATTTCTGAATCCGATTTGTCAGGGATCCACTATTATTTTGTTTGCTGCGCTGTAAACGGAAGTGCCGCAGAACAAGTCACAGACGTTTAAGAAAAAATATATTTTCGTACATGAAATCACACAATTCGTGACCATCGTCTCTTTCTACTGCTAAGAGGTTGTATTTCTTTGTGACGTACCGTAGTCCTCTTTTTATGACGACAACTAGGTTATATATATATTTACACGATTTACCCGCCCACCAGAGCGCGCGCGACTGCCGTTGAGAGTGGACGAGGTCCATTTTGTGCTCTGTGTGGGAAGATGAGCGACAGCGGCGAACAAGCTTACGGCGAGCGGGTAAATGTTCGATCTCTACCCTTTGCGGGCACTTAAGAGTTTTGATGAGTACTAGAATTTAAGATTTATTACCATCTTCAGCAGTATTAAACAGATCTGTTTTGGCTGGAGCTCGTGTATCAGGTTGCGTTATGGGCGCGGTGGGTGCATTGTTACCTGATGGAATGCATTTTAATACATGTGATTTACTTTAATAGTTTATTATTGTGATGTAAACTCTGTTTAGATCTTTGCCCGCTGTTCCTTAAACCGGGGCCTGTTGTGCCGTTAGGATTTACGTGAGGATCTTCGATTAAGAGGGTGGTAGTTTTTCGGTTCAGGACGTTTACGTTGCATTGGCTTTGTCCCTTAAGGGTTTCTGTTGCCTTTGCTCATTGTTCTGGACCATCGTGAATTGCGACTATAGAAATAAAATGGCGGTCGCCCTGTAAGGGAGCAGGAAATGAAGTGGACAGACGTCACTTCCTGGCGCCATCTTGGGGGTCTGACTGCAAGGGTCAACGTGATAATCAAAATGGTGCTTGTGGGCGTCCGGGGTTTTTCCTGCATCTGATGCGCTTTGCATAAGAGGGGCCTTAGTCCTCTAATTGAGATGGCTGCAATATTTACTGCTTATTTATTATGGCTGGGCCCAAGGAATGGTCACTCCAGTTGGTGAATGTGGTGTGATTGCCGTTATTGACCTCTTACCAGCGTTACGTTTTGGACAGCTAGAGTTAATTATAATACCATTCAGTATGATTTGCTTTAGCTTACGGGCTATTCTGTAGTGTAACGTAATTAAAATGGCGCCCGTTACACTAACATTGTTGCTGGGTAATGGTAAAAAGGCGGAGTATACTTAATACGTTAGTTTCTCTTCTCCCATACTAATACTACATTTTCACCCGCCATCTCAACGTACAAGATTCAAATAAAATTGGGGAACTACTAGTTGGTCTTCGCTCTTAATCAAATATCCACATGTCCCACTTGAAATTAACTCGTAATTGAGGATGTTTACACTAAATCTGCTGTTCAAGTGCGAATAGCTGGCTATGGGTTTGAATTGATTTGCTCAAACTGTTCTAACTGACTTCATTTAATTTGCTTGTTTTTAAGTTGCCGAACATCATCTCTGCAGAACATAATCACTTGAAGTATTGCCTAATAATCACACGAACGTTACAGAAAAAAGAAATGGGGGCATGCGCAATTTACTCAGAATGTTTGGATGAGAAGCACGGTTGCGTATTTTCAGCACAATGAAAAATGAACATTGCCTTATTAACAGAACGCCGCTCCTCCAGAGGAAGCATACGATTGAAGACATTTGGGGTCTTACCGTTTGCCTGCTTTCATAGGTGCCACCAGGGTGTAATGGAATCGCTGTTTATAATCCCTAAGAATGGCTGTTGGCGTTTTTCAGTTATTTTGGAAATGTGGGTTTTTGGGGCGACTGTTACTGAAGTTTGTTAAAGCCGACAGACATTGCATTCGCTTCTTGTGGAACTGTGCAGTAGGAGGGGAGCTGCCTGAAGCCATGGACTAGTCGTTTTAGTTCCGAGCTTGGCGCTTATTTTTATCCCTGAGTTTTTAAACTTTCTTCATCCTGTTTTTTTCTATTAAGGTTATTATTGAAGAAGGAAAATGCAGAAGAAGTCATTTGACAAGTTTTATAAATGAGAATTATTTGAAGCTCAGAAATAAGTGAAGCCGAAATTTGAAAAAAAGAATGCATGCTAATTTTCAAACCAGAAGTCCCTCTTATAGAATATTAAGAAATTTGTGTGAAGTGGGGAAGATGAAAAGAAGTCAGAATTTGAAACGGAAGAATGAAGAAAAGAAATAGAAATGAAGTTAAGATAAGAAGTAATCTGGAATCAGAAAGCACTACGCTAAGTAATTATTAGTATGTTTCTGTGTCCCTGTATATTATGCTGAACATATGCATGCATCATCTTTTTAAGAGAATCTATATACAGGGTAACTTAACAGGCTTAATAAATTCAGGCAGTTATAATTGAAACTGCTCATAGATAAATGAAATTCAAAATAAATCGGCATTTATTTCACTGCAGCTTGCTATAAATTAAGCACCTAGTTATAATTGTTGTATAGCTATGTACGTTTACACTCTCAATGTCTGCGTACGTAGGTATCTCGTTCCGCTTCTAGGAGCGCAAGTGCACGGCGTTCTGGTAAATCTGCAAGCCACTCCCCTGCTCGTTCTAGGTCTAAGGACGGATCGAGGCGCTCCAGAAGCAAGTCCAGGTCAAGATCAGACTCTAGGTAAGTGCTGGCAATAAACCCGGTTTATATTGGTCGCTTATGTTTTCATTGTATCAGGTTGAGTTAAGCTACTTTAATAGTTTATCGCTGTGATGTATAGCTTTTAGATCCCGTTCCGTTGTGCCTTAAAGCCATGCCATGGCTGTTGCCCACATAAAAGTAAATCAGCATTTGTAAAGCACAGCTTGTCACCCGTAGGGGTATCTGGGCGCTGAAGATGGTAAGTTTAGCTCTTATAACAGTCACGTTTATTGGGATAATCTGTTTCGACATGTCAGTAGTTCGCTTGTTGGATTATTTTAAGCGGTATGGTTGTTTTACGTTTATACGTGCAATGTGGCTTAACTCCGAGGGTTTGGCTTGCCTTAGTTGGATTTCCACGTTAGGAAAATAGGCCAGTGTAAAATGCAGGACTTCATACTTTGACAAAATGGTCATCAAGCCCTGCGGTAAGTAATTTTTCATATGGAAGAATGCCTCAAATGGACTTTACTTAGTTGCTAGTGGAACATTGGCTCCCACCGCTAAAACCAGCTGTGCTATTCTGTGCAGATACACCCACGCTCTAGTGGTGGATTATACTGATGAGTGGCTTGCTATGTCCCTCTAAGTGTGCATAGGTGTGCGCTTTCCGTAGAATATCAGTTCAGCTGTTTGTGTCCATCTTTAGATCTAGGTCAAGGAGGAGTTCGCGCCGACACTACACAAGATCACGCACTCGGTCTCGCTCACACCGAAGATCCAGAAGCAGATCGTACAGCCGGGACTATAGGCGACGTCGCAGCAGTCACAGCCACTCTCCAATGTCCAGCCGCAGGCGCCACGCTGGGAGCCGAGTGAGTTTGTACACTAGATTTAGTTCTATAAAAACCAATACAAAATGTTTATCCTGGTTGTCTTTAAGGTACTTGCCATACACAAGGAGGCATCGGGGTGTAATGCTAGCCTAGCGTCGTATACAAGACGACTTGTTAATGGTGGCTCCGGTTCATCTTGGCTTCTAGATTAGAGCAAACCCATGGCCAATATTTCTTTTCCGAACACGAATTGTCAGATTTTAATTGAAGACCTGATCTATGTACTGTCTGAACCACTTGAAATTGTGACTTTCCAACTGCTTCCCTGATTTGCTTCGCACAAATAAATCTGTTTAGCACCCTTATCCTTCATGAATGGGCCAACCGTCCGCATGCAGTCTTTCCCACCCCAAAAAATCGATTGAGTATGTTGTACCTCTTTAACTGGTCTGGCAAGTCACATGTGACCAAGGCATGTACTTCAAGCACGTTACTGAGACTTATCTGGTCCTGCCGGTTTGTAACTTATATGCGGTCCTTCTGTTACGTTTGTTTTCTCTGCATAATTCGTAGCGCTAGCTACAGCCGAAGCTCAAAGGAAGGCGGCGTAATGTGTTTTTACGCATATTAAACTGGTACCAAGGAGGAAATCCTCCTTTGCCCAGTTACCATTCAAATATAGCCTTAAGATGCCTTTTAAAACTTGAAAATCCATACTTATGCATAATCTCGTATTCCAGTGGCATTGGGTGTAGAGAATTTCTCCTTTTGTAGCAGTTTGGGATTTGACGTAACTGCATACGATCTGGAATAAGTCCATCAGTTGAGTACTCTAGTCATTGTAGTTGGTGCCGTCTCAAATGGAGGTGGACTTTAGAACTACAAATACTGCTCATGTTTCGAAGTATATGTACATCAGTAACTGAATTGCAAATGTATTTATATGGCTCTTACTACCCCAGACAAGGCGTTGAAGTGACTTATGGCAAGTAGCATTCCCTAAATTAGTGGTCCCTCCATTGGTTATTGGGGGTTAGCCTTGCATGCTAAAGAGAACCATTCCATGCATTTAATCCAGTTTCTTTGTGTTTTATTAGTTACGTGACCTTTCGCAGGCGCTTTGTGAGAAAGAAATGCCTGCTGGAATTAATAGATGGGCTTAGGGCTACAGGTATGACGTTTAGATTAGTTTTTACAGTCACTTAGAAGGAAAGCGGAGGTGCGTTCAGAAGAAGTGAAGGAAAGTTCAAATGGAGGTCAATTAATACAGGATTCTAAGGAGTATAGCAGGTCTAAAGCCACTTAGTTTTAGAGGTGGTACAGATCGCTCTCAAGCAGTGTCTTGTTTAAGCGCATCACATTCCCAATTGCAGTTTTACACCACCACTTGTGCAGTTCAAGTACGTTCCCTAACTTTTTCTACCTGCGGCTCCCATGACCCATTGCTCCCCAGTTATTATTTTTTTTCTTCGGAGGGTGGGGTGGTATAAGCCTGGCCTCGGGAGTACTTTAATTTTTCTCCCTGAAAATGATTGGGATGAAGCTGATGGAGATATTATAATATACGCAGGGTGTTTCATATTACTAAGGCGGCGCCTCTAATAAAGTATTCCTAGTTGCACTTCTTTGCCCATGTTTTTTTCAGAGTACCCTCAAACTTTTTATCCCATTTCTACCCATGTCATGCGTGCCAACACCTCTCAGCAGGGTGACTCAGGATTTTGTAAACCACATACAGCTTTATTGCTGTCTCCTCCCTAAAATTGCCTCCATCAATGCAAGTAAAATATATATTTTTTAAACTTCCTTCTTGCTTCCAAATGTTGGCATTATGCCATATATGGTTTTACTTCCCTGTGCTCCAGGAGAGACCAGGCCTGTCTAGAAATGTGTACTGGAAGTACCTATGATTCAAGTACAAATGTCAATACTTAATAATACTTCGTGTTTAATTGACAGAACAACTGTAGTTTCCTGATAACTTGCATTGTAAAATGCATTTGGAAAAAAAGAAACTATTAACGAGTAACAAAATAAATCGGGCATCTTCCGCTTACTTTGGGAGTGTTGGAACGTGGGTATCCAGTGAAATATGGAGATCTCCCTCGGCATGGCATCAATTAAACACTACATTTACAGCTCTAGGCATGTCACTTACAAATCATCTATCATGCATTTAAGTCTAATTAGTTTAAAGCCAACAGACCCTGGCAAGGTTTGGCGGCTCCCAAGGGAGCCACGGCACAGTTTGGGAACCACTGCCTTAAACCCTTACCAGACGTGTACATACATGGGCTGTATATCAGTACCATACTATTAATGCTGCTTATGCAAAACTTTTTTCACACATTGGCTATAATGTTGGGCTGTTATGCCACACACCACCCTATTAACCCCTTCGCTGCTTCTGTCGGCCAACTGCTGTCGCGAGCACTACCTCCGTAGTGCTGTGCACGTCCGTTGGCCGACGCGGCCCCACCCACTCAATGGAACGCCCTGCGGCGGAATTGCCGCCGCAGTAAACTGGTTAAAGCCAGGCAGCTGATAAACCTGTAGCAGCCAACATAATTAGTAAACGCAATGTATATTTATGATCCATTCAGGGCCCTCTTTGGAAGGTTTTGCCCCGGAATCCACCCGAAGAGCACCAGGCCCCACAGAACAAATGTTCAGAGTGAATGAATGTGTTGAATGGATGGTCACCATAACTACAGTATTCACCATGTCACGTAATGGTGGGCGGCTGTACATAACTTGTTTCCACTCTTCCTCTTACCATTACTGTATACTGTTTGTCTGCTCAGTACTGTCTCCCTATAATAGGTTGAATGTAATCTGCAAAATGACTTTTAAAGATCATATGCAAATTCTTTATCCCCTTTACCTACCTCTTTAACAAAGTTTTCTTTCCATTGATGCTGATTTGTTTGTGTGGATCACCTTTAACGTTTTACATCCGTGTATATAGTCGATTAAAGCTTTATCCTTGATGGTTAAATGATGTCATTTACCCCTCTCCTTAGACACAAAGGACTTCAAAATCTGCTTCCAGGGGTGAAAAAAGAAGTGGTGATTCCTCTGTAGATCGGGTAAGGAGCCTCCAGGGGAATGATCATTGTATTCATTAGTTTACCCATTGCATATGATCTTGAAGCAAATGGTTCATCATTTACTTGTAACTGATATTGCGAATTCGGTTTACTACTGCTTGCACCCATATAGCCATAATTAATTTATCAAGCTTAGTGAATGTTTGCACTTTAAAAGTGCATGCTAAATCTCAGTAAGACCAGTCTTAACTCTAGTTTGCGGTTCTATCTGCGTCCTTTGGGGGGAGGGACGGCACAAATTTCTTAATTTCGTTTTTCAATCGTTTGAATTTATTTTACAGGCAAATCCCGACCCGAACTGTTGCTTGGGCGTATTTGGCTTGTCTTTATATACCACTGAGAGAGACCTGAGGGAAGTTTTTTCAAAGTATGGTCCACTTTCTGACGTGTCAATTGTTTATGATCAACAATCGCGACGGTCAAGAGGATTTTCATTTGTGTATTTCGAAAACGTCGATGATGCCAAAGAGGTATAACTCCTTTTCAATAACCATTTCCGTTTTGCTGCCTTCGAAGCATGAATATTTAATAGTTGATTGCATTGTCTGTGCTAATTGCTTGATTCTATTAATCCCCAGTAAAATTCTAATAGTTGGCCACAGCCTGGCAACTACAAAGTAGTGACGAATTTCATGTGCGTTATGAACTTTTGTGATTTAGTATGCTGCAAGTTCTTTACAGAACTAGTAATTAAAGTTTATTCACGAGGATTGTGAAGTGACGCTCTGGCTCTTCTATAGGCAAAAGAGCGTGCCAACGGCATGGAACTTGATGGGCGTAGGATTCGTGTAGATTTCTCTATTACAAAAAGGCCTCACACTCCAACACCTGGCATCTACATGGGAAGGCCTACCTAGTGAGTATTAAAGCATTTTCTTTTTCAAAGCTTGCATTTGTAAAACGAAATGTCTGTTGTGCTTTACTGTAAGTATTACGCCATGTTTTGTTGCAATTTTGGTTTGACTGGTTTTGCAAGCATTTACTTATCTTTGAGCTAATGTGGCCATTGATTGTCACACTGCGGTTTTCCGAATGCTGATTTTGAAGTGTACACAATCCAGTCTTGGAGTACAATTTAATCGCCTACTCCTAGCTTGTGCCTCAAGCTAGAACATTCATTTGGCTATTTTAAGTCTACGAAAAGACTAGCTGAAGTGAATATGTACTGCGTACTTGTTCCAACGAGAGGAAATTGATTCCGGCTACGTTGTTCACAAGGACAAAACTTCGCATATAATTGTGCTTGCTACACCAGTACACTACTATCCCTGTTAAATCAGGCGCTAAGTTACACTAGCTCAATTTAAAAAATACTATTTGGTGTAACCCTGTCAGCGAGTTGAGACGCTTTAGGTTAATCTTACGCTGCTAAATTGACGCCGGCCATCTTTTTAGGTCTCGCTGAGCCATGCGCTGCTCTGCGAGACTTTAGTAAGGGGCTTTTGAAAGTGCTCCGAAAGCGGCCACCAGCGTGCGGTTACGCGCACAAGCGCGCGCGACGTGCACAGCACTTTTTCTCGTCGTGCGCACAACTCGCGTCACCACTCGCGTTTTTTTTAAAATTTCATTTCGCGGCCGCGCGGCGTTACTTTTACGGCCGCGCGGCCAATGCTTGTTAAATGTTTGTCACCCTCCCTGTGGTTTCATGACCACCTCCTTCCGCTTCCTGTGGTTTCACCCAACCCGTCCGCCCTCCAATGTCTTTCCCACTCGTATTGCTTCACCTCCCCAATCCCCCCACACTGTTTTTTACATGTTGGCCAGCAGCATAGGCTGCTGTGCAACATGCTACAAGTAAAATAAAACAAGCATTGGCATAATAGGTCTCGCCTTTGGGACCTGCTGCATAACTAAATACTTATAAGGTCCCAAAGGCGCGAGACCTATTGGCTATGCCAATGCTTGTTTACTGTATGTTCATGAGATGCTTGCCAGTGCTGGGGAAATGTTTAATTGCACATAACTTGTTTATAGAACAGCTTTTGCTCTACAACCAAGGCCACTAGGATTATGCTGCAAGTGTTCTGCTCACTTATAGATTTGCCGTACATTCACTGCATAAATAACTTAACTGAATATTTAGCTTAGCAGCTCAAGTTACTAACTGCTACCATTTGTTAAGGGGTACAACTAGGCTTGCTAGTAAGTGCTTTAAAGGATAACCTACCAACCCGAAAGTTAATGTTCGAGGCATGAGCTGCAGAGCTCACACTGCATTAGATCGCCATCTGGTGTTGGGCTCGGATGCTTGCACGTTGTTTTCTTCGAAGAAGTCTTTGTAGTCATGTGATGGGTGACTCCTCCTTTATACAATAGTGCGCATGGGCATCGACTCCATCCTCAGATTGTTTTTTCCGCCATCGGGTTCGGATGCAACTTCGACACTCCGGTTCGAAACTTGTTTTTTTTGCAACGTTTTTCACTTTTCAACACCTGATACCGACATCTCGACGTCCCTTCCTCGATCTCCTTTCCAGCCGTCAACGCGGGCCGTTGGGCCCATCGACGCCGTAAGGCCTACTGCCCATGGAAAGGACGCCATTCCGAAAATGCCCCCAGTGTGGAGCAAAGTTTCCTCAGTGACCACCACCAGGTCTGTAATCTGTGCCTCTCACCAGACCATAACGAGGCCACTTGTCCGGCCTGCGCCTCCTTCCGCTCCAAAAAGACCATCCGCGATCGTCGAGCCCGAAGGCACATCATGGTGCAAAGGTCCGCTCCGGAACCCGTCAACATCTTCGATGAGGGTCCCGATGTTCCGGAAGAAGACTCCGAAGACCTCGCTATCATCTCCGAGGCAGAGGACTCCGACGGTTCCATCCCTCCAGGGCAGCATGTGAGTACTACTGCCCCTGCCCCAACCCTCCCTGCAAAATCGAAGGCACCGGTCAGCACTTCGCCTACGGGCCCCAGTCGAGACCGTAAACGTGCTTCGGACGCCCCGCCTCCGGGCTCGGCACCGAAGAAGAAAACAAAGCCTTCTAGTTCCTCAGCACCGACCACCACATGTGCCCGTTACACCGGCACCTTCGGCGCCGAAACAAAAACCACCCGGCGCCGAAATCCAGTTCGGTCCCCAAATCCGCCTCCAAGCACGCGGATCCCTCGGCACTGGAACCGAAGCTACTCGACACACCCCCTAAACTAAAGCCGGTCGAGCCTGTAGCTAAGCCGAAGGACGCCTCGACGCCTTCTAAAGCAAAGGAACATTTAAAGAAGCCATCACCACGTTCGGAACCGAAAAAGTCGGCGCCGAAAACTAATATTCATGGGGAGGAACTGTTTACACCGGATCCCATTGATCCTAATCAACACAAGCTTTATATCAAGCCTAAAACAGGACACATTTCCTCTGTGCCACGTCACAAGCCTGTCCCTCCAAAGGACTCTTCCACTTCCCCTATGCCTCCTTCTTCCCCTATACCTCTCTAACACCCCTCCTCTCCACATCCCTGTCACACCACCTCAACCTGCGGCTTCTCCCCCACATGAGTACGAGGACAACATGGGGTACGGGGATGACCCTCACAATTTATTTCTGGACCCAGATAATCCACCACAAGATGACTGGGGTTATAATGACCCTACAGACCTCCCCAGCCCTCCACCTTATCCCACAACCATCTCCACCAGATGATCACATAGGTTTTGGGCAACTCATACATAGGGCGGCCGTTTTTCATGGGGTGCATATTCACACCGACCAACCAGAAGAAGACTTTCTTCTAGACACCTTTGAACGGTCTCAAAAAACTGTTCAAACTTTGCCCATGATCAAAGGTGTCATTAAACACGCACCTGAAATTTTTAACGACCCAGTCAGAGCCAGGATCCTTAATCCTAGAGTGGATAAAAAGTATAGACATGACCCCACCTACATCAAAGGTCAGCTCCCCCTTGACTCACTGGTCGTTTCTAATGCCAGAAAACGTGCCAATTCCCAAACTTCAGGGGATGCTCCGCCCCCTGATAAAGAATCTAAATTGTTGGATTCCTCTGGCAAACGCGTAGCTGCGCAAGCCACCAACATCTGGTGCATCGCTAACACCCAAGCTCTACTAGCTAGGTACGACAGGGCACACTACGATCAGCTAGAAACCCTCCTCCAACATCTACCTGATCAATACAAAACACAAGCCACTGACCTCATTCAGGAAGGCAAACTTATTTCAAATGCCTCCATTAAGTGCGCCTTAGACGCAGCCGACACCGCCGCTAGGTCAGTTAACACTAGCGTGCTTATCAGACGACACGCCTGGCTTCGCATTTCAGGTTTTAAGCCAGAAGTCCAGACTACCATACTGAACCAGCCATTTAACCAAAACCAACTATTTGGTCCCGCTGTCGACACAGCACTAGAAAAGATGAAGAAGGATACTGACACTGCCAAATCAATGGGAGCATTGCAGTCCCCGCAGCAACGTGGCTCCTTTCGTCGCTCCTTTTATAAAGGGGGCTCCAGGAACACCACCGCAGACAGTTCCTCTTCCTATCGAACAAACACCCAAACCTCTCCCAATAGAGGATAATTTAGGGGTGGTTACAGAGGCAACAACTCTTAAGGGCAGAGGTCGAGGTAATAATAACACCCGTACCTCCACCACTCCCAAACAGTGACTTTCCTCCGCTTCCCCCTGACCACAACACCCCTGTCGGGGGAAGGCTATCACAGTTCCTGCCTGTCTGGAACTCCATTACAACAGACAGGTGGGTGAGACAGATTATCCAACATGGCTACTGCCTGGAACTAACAGCTACCCCCCCCACCATACCACCCAGGCAGCGTCCAATGTCCACAGACCATCTTACACTTTTACAACAAGAGGTACTTTCCCTGCTTCAAAAGCACGCCATAGAGCCAGTGCCTCTGCTACAGCAGGGCACAGGGGTTTACTCCTGTACTTCCTCATTCCCAAAAGGACGGCACTCTCAGGCCTATTTTAGACCTCAGACCTCTCAATCAATACATACACTCAGATCATTTTCACATGATCACTCTCCAACAAGTGCTTCCCTTACTACAACAACAAGACTTCCTTGCCACATTAGACCTCAAGGACGCCTACTTCCACATTCCCATACATCCTGCTCACAGGAAGTATCTAAGGTTCGTTCTCAATGGGCAGCACTACCAGTTCAAAGTACTCCCATTCGGAGTCACCACTGCTCCAAGAGTGTTTACCAAATGCCTTGCAGTAGTAGCAGCGCATCTACGAAGACAACAAATACATGTCTTCCCATACCTGGACGACTGGCTTATCAAAGCCAAATCATTCAACCAGTGTGTCCAACACACTCACCAAACGATACAAACATTACACAACTTGGGCTTCACAATAAACTATACCAAGTCCCACCTTCAGCCCTCCCATGTCCTTCAATATCTGGGAGCCACGATAAACACTTCCACTGCTCTAGCTTACCCCAGCCCAGCCAGGATAGCCAGTATACAAACCCTTGTCCCCAGGTTTCAAATGCAACACTCTCTTCCAGCCAGAGTGTTTATGCAGCTCATCGGCATGATGGCATCCTGCATTTTTATCGTCCCTCATGCAAAACTTCAAATGCGTCCTCTACAAGAGTGCCTAGCGCGCCAATGGAACCAGGCTCATGGACATCTTACAGATCTGGTGTTGGTGGACAGCCGCACACATCGCTCTCTGCAGTGGTGGAACACCAACAATTTGTCCAAGGGGCAGCCGTTCGCATCCCTTACAGGATGGGGAGCACACCTGTTACATCATACAACACAAGGCAAGTGGACCACTCAGCAGAAGCTGCTCCACATCAACCACCTAGAGTTACTAGCTATATTCCTAGCTCTCAAGTCCTTTCAACTCCACGTACAAAACAAAGCTGTCCTGATCCGAACAGACAACATCACAGCTATGTACTATATACAAAAACAGGGGGGGACACACTCTCCACAACTGTCCCAACTAGCACAGGACATTTGGAGGTGGGCCATTCCACAAAACGTATACCTTCTAGCAGAACACCTACCAGGGGTTCACAATCAGATTGCAGATCTGTTAAGTTGACAGACACAACAGATTCACGAGTGGAAACTACATCCACAAGTTCTTCTACCTTTTTTTCCGGATGTGGGGCCAGCCAGACTTGGATCTGTTCGCCACACACCAACGCCAAATGCCCAACCTTCGCCGCCAGGTTTCCACACCCGCAGTCCAAGGGCAATGCGATATGGATGAACTGGTCCGGCAGATTTGTGTACGCTTTTCCACCGCTCCCACTCATCCCACTTGTAGTACGCAAGCTTCGACAACAGTCTCTAAAAATGATACTAGTAGCCCCCACATGGGCACGCCAACCGTGGTTCACCACACTACTGGAGCGATCAGTAGTCCCATACCAAAGACTACACCTCTCCCCAACAATGCTAACGCAGAGCCATGGAGAGATAATGCACCCAGATCCATCTCAGCTGAACCTTGCAATTTGGCTCCTGAAGTCCTAGAATTTGGTTACCTTAACCTACCCCCAGACTGCATGGACGTTATAAAAGAAGCTAGACGCCCAACTACCAGAGCCTGCTATGCAGCTAAATGGAAAAGATTCGCTATTCACTGCACTAATAACATCCAACCATTACAAGCCTCTACGCAAAACATCATTTGCTACATTTGCAAAGATGTAATCTTGCATACTCATCCATACGTCTGCACCTCGCAGCCCTTGCTGCTTACTTACAAAACAGACAACACTTATCACTCTTCAAAGTCCCCGCCATTAAAGCCTTTATGGAAGGCCTTAAGCGGATCATACCTCCCAGATTACCACCTTCCTTAGTGTGGAATCTTAATATAGTACTTACCAGGCTCATGGGTCCACCTTTTGAACCCCTACATAAATGTGAACTTCAATTCCTTACATGGAAAGTTGCGTTTCTAATTGCAATCACTTCTCTCAGGAGAGTGAGCTACAAGCTCTAACTATACAAGAGCCTTTCTTACAAATACATCATAATAAGGTAGTTCTCAGAACAAACCCAAAATTCCTTCCTAAAGTCATTTCGCCTTTCCACCTTAACCAATCAGTAGAACTACCTGTGTTCTTCCAAAACCCAGATTCCGTGGCAGAAAGAGCTCTCCACACCCTAGATGTCAAAAGAGCCCTTATGTATTACATTGACAGAACCAAATCCTTTCGCAAAACCAAACAATTGTTTGTAGCTTTCTCTCCACCACACAAAGGTAATCCCATCTCAAAAGCCGGGGTTGTAAGGTGGATTGTTAAATGTATCCAAATCTGCTACCAAAAAGCCAAACGCACATTATCAGTTCCCCCTAGAGCGCGCTCAACACGCAAACTAGGGGCCTCCATGGCATTCTTAGGGAACATTCCCCTAGAAGACATATGTAAGGCAGCCACATGGTCTACAACACACACCATCACTAAACACTATTGTGTTGATGTGCAAGCCAAGCAACAAGCTTCCGTGGGCCAAGCTGTCCTTAAAACCCTTTTTCAAACTACTGCAACACATACAGGTGACCACCGCTAGGGGAGATACTGCTGTACAGTCTAAGCACAGTGTGAGCTCTGCAGCTCACATGCCTCTAACGGAAAATGCTACTTACCAGTATGCATCTGTTCTTGGCATGTAGAGCTGCACCCACCTCCCCGGGACCTGTATGTGCTCCAGTCCTATCTTAATTAGATACACACACACATGGACATCTCTTTCCTTTTCTACTAACTCCATCACTCCCCAATATGGCGAAAAACAATCTGAGGATGGAGTCTATGCCCATGCGCACTGTTGTCCAAAGGAGGAGTCACCTATCACATGACTACAAAGACTTCTTCGAAGACAACAACAAAGTGCAAGCATCCGAGCCCAACACCAGATGGCGATATAATGCACAGTGTGAGGATCTGCAGCTCTACATGCCAAGAACAGATTCATACTGGTAAGTAGCATTTTCCTTCCTTTCTGACCTATTAACGAAAAATGACTTGTTTGCATAAATGTACCAATGTGCTAATTTGTATGACCATTCTCAATGTACCACGCTGTATATTTTCAGCAAGAGTCGGCACTTTTGGCCCTGAGAACTACTAATGTTGACTAGGCTTGGATCAAACCGTTAATTGCATCGGATCTTAGTTTCAGCCAAGTTTCAGGACCAAAAATTCACTCTGTACGCTAATGCAGTTCTGTGTCCTGATTAGGAACACCACCCCCTGCCACAGTACGATCTGTTTTAGTGATCGCATCCTACCAGACCCACACTTTTTGGGGCTGACATTGACCCCAGGTTGGAAAAAACCTCCGCCAGACACATAGTTTGTAGTAAGCACGATGTTAATTTTTATTGAGCTACAAATGCATTAAATTCTCTGTACTGGTCGCCAGTGACTGAAGATGCCATTAAAGGGTATATTTCATGTTCAACTCCAAATGGATTGTGCTGTAGGCAACTAACCGCGATGTGCATCGTGGAAGTTTAACATGTTTTTAATGCACGTTTTTGACATTCTTCTTTGCTTTTAGTGGCAGTAATCGTCGTAGAGATTACTACGACCGTGGATATGACCGAGGATATGATGACCGTGAATATTACAGCAGCAGATCATACAGGTGTGCAACGACATTTTGGATTGTTTTGGTGGCAAACGTGCTGAAAGCTAGCAATGCTGTCATCCTTGGCCTGTGCATTGACCACATTGGATGTCCAAGTACTATAGTGAAGTCGGAAGTGGGCTGCAGAATCAAGAAGCTGGGTTTAAATTATCAAGCAGATGTTTTAACTCCACTGAGAACCAGTGTTCTACGAAACGGTTCCATAGGTCTTTTCGATTGCTCCTTATCTTGTGTTAATCATGTGCATCATTGTAATTATCGGTAGCAATTTTGGCAACTACTCTCAGAACAAATAGAGGGGGTTGGACACGTAATTCCCTACAGTACCCTTTTAACTCAACCTTGCTCACTGGTGCACGTGTCCCAGTCCGTCATGGAAGATTATCTGAGGTATTTTGAATAGTCAGTTTGCTGTATTCCTTGTGAACGTTAGTCTTAATTGGTCTGTTGCAGAATTTAAAAAAATCCTTTTATGCTCTCTGCCAGTGCCGAAAGCACTTTACAGTAAGTAGCTACTTACACTACTGTCTCGGAACGGCCCACTTGATATCGGACTGTCATTTGCCGGTCCCAAATGATCCCCTGCTAATTTAGTAGGATTCCTGTAGAATGATCAGGTTGCTCGAGCACCCCAGTAAGTTGTGTTGCTACCTCGTCAAAGGCAGCTGATCTTTTTTCTAAACCTGTTTGAGAACATGGCTGACGTTCTGATTCCTTTGATTAGATCAGTACACTTTTTTTTTTTATTGGGTTAAAGGAGAACAAAGCATGTATTTTGAATGTGAAATGCTTGTGGGCGGGGTGTCATGTTGCGAGATCTTGCTGCCGGTTTTTAGAAAGAAGCAAGTTTTTGAGTCTGCTTCTAACTGATCTGCGGCGATTCTGTTCTATAGTTAATGCGGTGCATGCTGGATTCCAGAATTAAGGATTTATGTACTTGTTTGCTTGGCATGCGGCGTATTAAAAGGGAAGTAATAGTATCTGCTTTAAGTTCTGTATATTCTGTCCTATCTTTCGAGCAGAATAGATCTTTCAAGTTGCATGTTTTAATTGAACCCATCCTATTACCCAGTTAATAGCTCGAAGGGGTGCAAGTACATCGAAGGCAACTGTCCAAAGGTCCAATTGCTAACATGGTCAGGATTTTGAGGATTGGAAGTAGATAATTTTGACGGCAATGTAATTTTTCTTCCATGATCTCGTTGTCCTAAATGTCACATGGTAGTGGAGGCATTGGTCCTACAAAGCTGAAGTGGATTCTGTAGTGGGTAACTCGAGGCTATTAGGCTGTTAACGGTAACCAAATGGCGTTGAGTTTATTATGGCTGCTCACTTGACCACGTGATTCATTTCCAGACTGTGACGTGCTCGGTTTTCAACCATATGTTGAGCTCACCTCAAATATGTAGGTTTGGGTGAGCTATTCCTATGTTTCAGAGCCAAGTGGAGTAAAAAGCTTACCTATGCCACTGAAGTTTGTAGGTGACCAGTCTCTGGTCCTTTTTTTCCCTTTAGAAGCTCTGCTTTCAACAGGAGTAACCATAATGTATTGTCATATTCCAGTTGGCATCTTCACGCAGTGCGGGTGCAGCATAAGCTAGCCTGGTTTCAGTGCAGATTAACGTTGTTTGGTTCAGCGATGTGTTCTGCCTAATATATTGAGGGCTTATTTTCTTGGGATGCTGTATTTAGTTTTGACTTGTCGGGCCTTTTGCAACTTGTTCACATCCACTTTGAAGGAAAAAGGCACTGCAAGTCTTAGTTGATGCTGTGAACTACGTATTTAATTGTTTCCTTATATTTCAAGTATCAATGTAAAAATTAAACCTTACTTTGCTTGTGTGTTTACAGAGGAGGCGGAGGAGGGTGGCGAGGTGGCCAAGACAGAGATCAGTATTACAGGTATGCTAGGCAAGGTGTTGGTTTGAAGATAGCATTGAACGTGGTTTCAACAAAATAGTAACTGGTGTCAGCTTGGCCAGGGCCCACTTTAAAACATCTTTTGTGGACCAGATTATGGTTTAGATGAAGACCTGGGACTCGTGGTGCCAATGAGCAAAGTTTGGTTCTTGTCCTTAATTCGCTTGGGGGTGTCTAGCTTTGCTTGGGTGCAGATCAGTTATGCTGATTCAAAGGCTGGGAATGCAGTGCATTAAATGTCAGCAGGGTAATGGTGAAATGTAATTTTAGTAAGTGACCGTCACAGAACTTATTACTTTGCAAATGCTGAAGTCCTTTCTATGCCTTATCCTGATTTAACTGATCGGAGGACAGTAAATGTTTGCTCACTTTTGATTATTCATTGGGATGTCCTGTGCAATTTTTCCTATACGCAATAGCCATGAATTGTTGGATCTTATTTTCAGAAGTAGAACCACTGTCTCCTGCAAAATTGCTTGATTATAGTAATCGGTCACATTTTCGATCTAGTGGAAACACCCAAACATTTTACTACTTGCTAACTGACCGGTGGCTGCCTAGGTAATCGTATGCAGACTCAATTGTAATGTCTTTACAAACTGGCCATAACTTAAGGTTGGGGGTTGCCAGGCTAGAAGTTGCCCAGAATGTAAGACTAGAGACCAGCTTTCTGGCTACTTTTCAGTGTTGCAAATGTTGTAATCCCATATTATAGAGTGACGCTGATGTAGTTTAATTTGTCCCAACATACTTGTAGAATGAAGTAACTAGAAACGTTTGATAGACTTGGACTGGACACCCATTTTTTTTTTTTCCTCAAGCTTTACTATTTGTGGTTGCAAAGATGGCAAGCAGTCCTTTTGATTTGCGATTTCTACAATAAAGGAGAATTACTTTGTAGAAGCAAGCGTGGCTTACAACCTCTTTGCATTCTACTATCGTTTGATAGGGTATACATTGATTGTACTTTTGAATCAATCCTTGTGTTAATAACCCAGGGTAATAAGGATTGAAGTTTGGGGTTGCATTTGTTTCCGTCCCACTTGTAGTGTTGGCAAGGAGCATTTCTTGTTCACTAGTCTAAGCAGATCTACCATAAGTGGTTGGTGCCTGACTCATACTTTTTAGCATTTTCGGTCTGGCTATAAAGCATGCAGGCGGTTGCTAAAAGTGTGGAATGTTAGGTTTAACCATGTAAGCTTGCGTTTTTGAAGCAAACTGTTCGCCAACGCGAAGAGCAGCTCATGTTTATCTTGAACTAATCTAGTATTAGATTCAAATCTTCAGTTCATCATTGTTGGGAATAACTCCTGGTTAGATGTACAGGTTGAAAAATGTATTTATTTTAGTCTAGCTGATTTCTTTTTTCTTTCATCCTAGCAGGCATTCAATTTTGGGCAATTTCCATTCGAAAAATTGTATACTTAAACTCTTGCTAGTTAATGTTGCAGCTTATTTCAGACCATGCAAAGCACCTTGACGACTTCTAGGTATTGTCTAGTGACATTCCATTGTATGCAGACTTTACACTGGAGAGTTTTAATTGCGAGGCAGATGTTTGCTTTAGTATGGTTTTTAATTAATATATGGGTAAGTAACGTGAAACTGGTCTCAATTGGCTCCTGATCCCTTCTTCCCATCCCTTTAAACCTCACTCCCTTGCCCGCACCTTCCCTCACATCACGCTTTGCCCCCGCCGTTCCCCCTTTCCCTTCAGCCTAACTGCTCGTTTGTATTTGCCCCTAGTTCCCCTGATTTCACTACTTCTCCCATCTGTGGGAAATTGTATTTTATTTTTATTTTAAAGGTTTTATATAGCGCTGGCTAGACCCGGAGGTATCGGAGCGCTTTACATGAGTATCAGACCATAGTTGTAGGTTACATCGTTATAAAGGTTACACAGTTATTAGAGCATGGCAACATAGTTACATGTAAGGTCGAGACAAACAATGACTTATATGTAAGGGGAAAAAGCAGGTAGGGGAGACATTCAGGGGAGGGGGGGTAGGAGTAGGGGAAGTAGAAAGAGAATGCAGGAGGGAAGGAGGAGGGGAGGGTGAGAGACACAGCCTGGAAGGAGGGTGAGAGACACAGCCTGGAAGGAGGAGGGGGAGGGTGATGGGGACACAAACCAGTAGACGAGTCAAAGCTGCGTCCAAAGTCCAGAAAGCTGTGATCCCAGGGGAAGTGGTATTATTTCCGCATCTCTGTTGCGAGAGGTTCCCTTTATACAGTGGACTCTCTGAGGGGTCTCAGACTCCAAGGCCTACAAACTGGATCCTTCCCCAAAAGGGGAGAGGAGTGCTTTGGCAAGGGGTGCCATACCATACCTCAACTGTGAGTGGCTCCCTTGGCGCTGTGGACTCAGAGGGATTCATTATACAAATTATATAAATTAATACAAACGCTTTTGTTCACCCATCCTCACCACCTGCTTCAACACATTTCTCTGCTTGTACGTCTCAGAACCCCTCCTTTTTTCAGCATTCTTGCTTCTATGTGCTCTCCTTCAAATCCTTACTCATTCCAGTGACCAAATACTTCACCATTCCTTCTACTCTATTCCCCTCAGTGTGTATTTCCCACTCTATTCAATACCCTAACAGACTGTAGAGCCAACTAGTGCAACTCATTGTTTCAAAACCTGGATTTTCTCCTCTTGGTTTATTTTTGTGTATTTGTAATGCATTTTTACATAAAAAGATGTGCAATGGGTAAGTAGTGTTGCTGGTTTTTGACAGTTCAGCCTTTAACTTTAAGATTTTTATTTGAGGAATGACTTCACTTTCCCTTTTTAGCAGAAGGCGATCTCCCTCCCCTTACTACAGCAGAGGTGGCTACAGATCCCGTTCCAGGTCCCGATCCTATTCTCCTCGTAAGTTGAATTACGTTGCACCATTGCAATACAATAAAAATTCAGTGTTTTTTAATTGATTACTTTGAACATGGACTCCCCAGCGACCACTAGAAGGATTTGCAGTCCATAGACTTTAGGGTAAAATTGAAGAGCTTTTTTTTTTTTTGTGAGGGAATAGTCTCCTACTGGTAAGCATACTTGTTTCAGGAGAATGGTTTGTGAATTGAAACTAGCCTTAATAAAATGTGTTATCTACGTATAAGAATGTTCTTGCGCAACCTTTTAATGGAAGGTAATCTGAGTGAATGGGTTGATTGAAATGTGCCCGTTCTGGTGTTGGCTCTTACTGGAAACCGCTTACGTTAATGGATGCTTTCAGATTACATTTGTTGACTACATATTTAATGGCCCGTTGGAAATAAGAATTCTACACAGCAAGAATTCTACACAGCATACTTCAATGCTGTTAGTGACGGACTGCTTCTTTAGGGCCCCAAGCTGGCGAGCATTGGTAGTGCATTGTCTGGCTCTATAGAATGAATCTTGCTTTTTAAGCCTAGAATGTTTGATTCTATTGCTAACAGAACCATAATACTGTCGGAAGTTAGTTAATGCTTATTCTAGGCAGCTAATCTATCTAGATCCAAAAGTTTTTAAGTTCAAACTGTCCCTATGTTTAAGCTAGTTGAATCTTAATGCAAGAACAAACTGGATGGAATGCTGAACAATGTCACTCGCCCAGTACAGATCTGGGCCTAAATCCATCTGTTTCTGTTCATCATGCCATTCTAGATTGGACCCAGCCATAATTCAAATCGGTGTTGCCCCTGCTCCCCATGGGAACAGTCCAGCACAAACTGGCAGGCAAAAAAGATGGATTGAATCCAGATCTGTGACTAAGGGGTGGATGCTTGACTAGCATTCAATCCATCTGTGTTGCTAGCGTCTTGATGTAGACAAAGAATCAGTATGTGGTAGCAAATTGAAAGACTGCCAATCTTCATAGGAAGCAAAAGATTGAGCAGAATGCACTATTTTATGTGCACATCTAACTGGTGTTTAATTTCTTTCAGGTCGTTATTGAAGAATGAGTTCTGAAGAATCCTCAATTTGGCCCTAAGTTAGGGTTGTAGTTGTGGGCAGCACCTTTATTTTGTAACGTGACCATTGGCTAGCGAATAGATGGCTTTGCAGTTTATGAAGTTCCAAATGTACATTGCTGTTATCATTCTGCATATTTGTGTAGGTTGGTGCTTTGTTAACTTCTGTTCTACCACATTGTGCACGTTTATTTTTTACAGTACACTGTAAATGCTACAGTAACTATTGTACCATAACTTGAATGTTTTTTTATTGCTTGAAAGTATTCACCGTCTGGTCCTCAATATTGGAAGATCAAAACAATAAAAATACTTTTTCTTACCTTCTACTTTAAAATCTTATGTTGCATGCTCTGAATGGATGGTATTGTATATATTTCTTGAAAGGCAGTGCAAAGTGCTAATTGTTTCAGGTGGCTTCTGCCAATTGAGTTTAATTAGCACACCTCACTGGAGTCCTACGAATCATAACAATGTGGAGCTACCACATATAAAATCTACCTTATCGTGGGTGAATCAAAGTATGTCGGTTGTGATAGTTTTTGGCACAACTGCTTAAAAGACTTTAAAATGAATACTGTTCCCATGTAAATAGAACAATAAACTATTACTTTAAAAATAGCGTCTTGCTCTAATTTGGGATCTCATCTGGTTGTAAACTATTCCTTATTTTGTAAATATTAGAAATTGCAATTATTGCATTTTGTTGATATTTACCTTTTAGGTTAACCATCTGTGGGTGGGGATCACCCAGCTGCTATTAAAACTTCAGGTTATACTTAACTGCACACTTGTGCATATGTACGTTCAGTGACCTTTGTACTGTCCACATTGATTATACAGAAAAGATCTCTGGGTTTAGTACAGACCCTGTACCTTAGCATACACAGATGGGTATTCTACGTCTGATAAAACAGATTTCCTCAGAAAATGTCTGTTAAATTGCTGTGCATACTTGTATGGCAAGGTTTGCGTTCATAAACAACTGATTTGTATTTAACCGACCGAATTGCAGGTGACTAGAAATACTGTTGAAATACAGATCTTGTGGGCAGATGCGAGAGCAACTTGTTAAATGCTTAGCTTATTGAAATCTGCTTTCAGAGTAGGACTGGATGGCCACAGGGAGCTATCCACAACTCCGGAGGGACAAACAGGACGTTATTGCAACTAGTGAGACTGAGAAACTGATGCAATATACGGGACTCCCACCTGCATACCGCAACTGGGTTGATTATTAAGCATGAGATGGCTTCCATTTGGAAGTACAGCAATGAAGGTAAGGATTTCGGGAACTCTAGTTCCTTTTAAATAACAAGCCAAATTAGGTGCTGAAACATTACAAGTGTCATTGAACTTAACGTGTTGAACAAGGGAATGACCAGCAGTGGAGTTGCACTCCTGTAAAGCTTCTCTATCAGCACGTTCACAGCAATGGGTAAATGGCAGTGACCATAACTCATAGTTGCAGCTGCTCCAAGGGGATCCAATCTACCTATTGGAAAACGTGTAATGCACTCACACTGAAATGTTGATATGGGCAAGGAGAACCCTGTGCATAAACTATACTGCTTAAGGCGTTTCGGTTACAGTGAATGGAATATTTTCCTGTTTCTTTTTCTTTCTCTAAATGTTGCATGGTGTAAGTTGAATCTTTCGTAGCCATTAATTGTGTTTAAATTTAAAAGGTAAAAACCAAGCCGGTACAGTTCAGGTAATGCCAAGGAATGCGTCCACTTTTGAGTCAAGCGTCCAACTAAACTGCATAATGGATCTGAGTGGACTATGACCATGAGACCATGTTGACATTCTGTACAATATCAATAACATGAGACCATATTCAAATTATAAATACAGTATGACCTATTAATACTGTTTGCAACTGCAGCAGCAAGTACTTAATCTAAATTATCTTGATCAATTTGTCTTAAACATGTAGCCGCTTCCATTTGTGATAATTCCCCAAACTTCATTATAAGCTGCATATTGGAATCTTTGAACAAGGGGGCCTGGAACCTAATAGTCAGATTTGTGGCCTTGGATAAAAGACAGATGTTTCGCTGCAGATAGTTTAGGATGTTATTTATTTGAAGAGTTTTATATAGCGCTGGCTAGACCCAGAGGTATCGGAGCGCTTTACATAAGGAAGTGGTTACAACAAGAATGGTGTTACATTATTTTCCAGAGCAAAAACAGCCTGGAAAAAGACCATTATTACAAAAATAAATTTGTTACAAGAGCATAAGAATAACAGAACCAGTCCAAGGAGCAAAGATGGTAGAGGAGGAAAAGTAAGGGGTTAAGAGGACATAAGTCAGGACGACCAGTCCTGGAGAAGAGAACTTCCGTGGATACCAAGTCATAAGGCAAGTTGAACAAAAACCGGAGAGGGTCCAGGGATCCACAAAGAACCGGTGCCGGACTTCATGACTGGGTCAGGTAGGGTTCGAAGTGGAAGGGGTGCCTCATTAAGCCGAACACTAGGAGCTGGGAGAAATTGATTAAGAGGGGCAATGCTCATTGCAGAGGGAGCTGGCCAGTGGTAAGGAACAGTCAGGAGCACAGAAAAGACGCAAGATGGAGGAACCAAGGACACAGACCACAAGAGTTACAAAAACAAGATGGCGGGAAGATAAAGATTAAAAGAAATCCAGAATTAAAACCTACCCCAATAGCAAAGCTGAATGGGGAAGGCAGCAGCTTGGTACTGGAGGGAGGTAATGACTTGCTGCTCTTCCGGGTCATCAACGGCAGGGGAAGTCAGCGCGGGTGCCCAGGCAGCAGTCCCAGGAAGAAGAAAGGCAGCTGCCGCTAAGTAGGGCAAGCTCCTCTTTGGGGGGGACGAGAGGAGGAAGCAAGCTCAGAGGTGCAGGGCAGCAGTGCCGCGAGGTTTTCATTTCTGCATTTACGTTGATTCTCGTTCCAGCACAGCGGGATGCCAGGCAACCAGTTCTTTGATCCGGAAGGCAGGCAATGGCCGGAGGAGAGGATCTCTGCCAATTTCCCAACAGCCACCCAGGAAGAAAAATTTTCATCAGAGTATCATCTGGAAGACTGGGGAAGAGCGAGGCACATCGGAGAGGTGAGGAGAACTGTGCCCGATGTCCGGCTGGGTAGGTGACGGCCGTGGCGGTGAAACTAGAGCCAATCTCTCCTACAGCTGTCTGGCAGCTCCACTGGGCATCGGCCATGTTTGCTCGGGCTCCGCAGTCAGAAAAAAACGATCCCATAATCCTCAAGATCTCAAGCCGATATGCGGGAGATATGAGGACCGCAGACAAACAGGACCCCAGGTGAGTAAGAGGGTCCAGGGAGGAGGAAGAAATCGGGGGGATTTAAGACAAAAAGGCAATCACAGGCTGGGAACTCCTGGCCAGAGTATATCATCTGCCCGCCATCTTGGAAAGTGT
The DNA here is from genome assembly GCA_963921515.1 of Calotriton arnoldi. Lineage (NCBI taxonomy): Eukaryota > Metazoa > Chordata > Amphibia > Caudata > Salamandridae > Calotriton > Calotriton arnoldi. Next base: position 773,134 of record CAWUFW010005765.1, read on the forward strand.
TATAACCATTGCTGGCATAAATTATCCACTGAGTAGGTGTAATGTTAGAATGGCTTGACTGACCGTGGATCTGGTCTGCTTTATTTGAAACTAGGTGGTTTGAGAACTAGCATGACAACCATTCGTGTCTACTGGCCACAACCACTCATCAAAATTTGAAAATGAGTTAAATGTATCAATATGTATCTTAACAGTTTTTGTACAATTGCCAATTATCAAAGCAGGCAATCTAAGCAATTGTGGGGGCCTTCATTTCTTTAATTTTAGCCAGTCCCAAACAATTAGTTTGGACTGTTTCATTTAAGAAAATAATTTGTGACGATCAGGCAGGCTTGAATAGTTTCTGTGCCCTGAACTTGCTATGCTTTTATACCACTAATTGATTTCTGGTCAATATTGCTTTTTCAATAATAACCCTTAAGGGCCTTTTGTTTTGCCCAACGAAGCTGCTTTTATCAATTTTGTCTGTAAGCGCATTCTTTTTGGACTGGATCTGAACCAATTTTTAAAATGGTATGAGGTTGGATTTGAAAGGTCATAACTTGTGAAATGTGTATACTGGTCTCTTTGGACTACCTTGTGGTGGTTGGATAATGTTCCCACTGAGTAGTTGTGATGGGGACGCTGTCCACTTGCCCTATGGAAAAAATGATGTCCATAATGATGGTGGTAGAACATCTCAGCGGTATTAAGATACAAATCTTCTGATTCAAACACAGTATAATATTGTAATTCTGAAAGCATCAAATTTGCAGTATCAACTTCTCAATCCCCGATTGTAACCCTGGTGCAATTACATCACCCATAGAAACTTTAAACACATGGAATCTGCAGGACCATAGATATAGATATATATATATATATCTATATATATATAGATATAATCAAATGGAACTTTATCCCAAACTATTCCTTCAGCCACTGGAACTGCTGAGATGGCATGGGATAAGTCTGGTTTCATTTTATGTGAGGAAGAATGTGGAGCCAACACCCCGTTGACCAGTTCTGTAGCTGAATGTTCTGGAAGGTAGTGGCTGAGAAAAGACTGCCTCAAATCCAATCTGCATGAATAAAACAATCCAAATGTATAGCCAAGGAGGGACTAGATAAGTGTTTAAACCAAGAAATATAAACACGTGTTGGTGGGTGCAGAACTGAAGAACTGTCAGGCAAGAAATGGTCTTGATAGTATCCTGAGGAACTCCAACAGAAAAGTGGAGGTTGTGATTCAGCAGTCTGATTTGAAAAACGTAACTTGGGAGTATCCAATGGTGGACCAGTATAAATTACATCCATTCTCTTCCTGCTCCGGGTCTGTCGAAGAGCCAGGTCTTGAGGTCCTTCCTGAACGAGTGCAGGGTCGGGGGAGAGTCTGATGTTCACGGGGAGCTCATGCCAGATCTTGGCTGCGATGTAGGAGAAGGCTCTCCCGCTAGTTCTATTTCTGCGGATGCGGGGGACCTCGGCCAGGGTAAGGTCGGCGGAGGTTCCTTTTGGGTATGTGGAAGGATATTCTCTCGTTGAGGTATTTGGGTCTTCTCGACGGGGAGCCAGTGGAGGCCTCGTAGGTGTTGGGTGATGTGTTCGTGACGCGTTGTCCCGAGGACGAGTCGAAGGTCTTACAGAGGATGCGCAGGCAGTTGAAACTAGTAGAGGTGACGGCGTTGATCTGGCAGTGCATGGAGAGGGAGTCGAGGATGATGCAGAGGTTTCATGCGTGGTCTGTATGGGTCTGTTCCGAGGGCGGAGGGCCACCAGGTGGAGGGTCTGAGGATGAGGACCTCTGTCATTGAGTTGAGCTTCAGGCAGCTTTTCATCCAGGCGGCTACGTCTCTCATTCCTTCCTGGTGATGGAGCAGAGAAAAGAATTTTTTTTAACCCCTAACAAATTTTATTAATTAATAAAATGTTCGTTTAAATGTATTCAACACTGTACGTGAGGGAAGGGTAACACGCAAGTACATGGGCTGAATAATCTATTAACGAATGTCTGTCTAATTATAACATAAAAATAATTGCGTACTAAATTTATAATAAATGCAGGTTTTGTGCTTCATTGAATATAAACGTGTCATTGCAAAAACAATAGTGATGGTAAGTAAGGAACAGCTTAAATGTTGCTTTCTGCTAGGTAATAACTAATTGGGGTATGTAGATGACGGGTGGGAAACGAAAAGGCTATGTTTCTCTATTTTAACTATGTTTTGTTTATTTCAAAATAGTGCTTCTAAGTATAAACGAGTGGCGATATAAAATGGCTGCCGGTTAATGAAGTGCGCATGTGCAGGGAAACGCGTGACAAGGGAGAAAAAGTTGGAGAAAAGCTAACCACGTGGTGATGCTGAGAGGCTAGGATGCGAGAATGGTCAAGGCTGATGTGACCTAATTGAACTGATAGTGTGCCGTGGTGATCAGCAAGGAACCGTGGGAAACCGTTTTAAGAGAAAGGACAATGCCTGCAGAGTTCTCGAATGTATCGAAAGAAGTTACAAATGTACTGATCGAAGAGGATGGAAACATGTCTTGAACTGTGAGAAAGGAAATGATCATATACATTCCAAAGGACAAGTTGGATCCAGGAGAACTTGATTAAGAATGAATAGATGAAATGAATGGACCAATGAAAGAAAAGCGTGTTATTAATGTTGCAACAATTAGTTAGCAAAGTTAGAATTAGGGTATAAGAGGGCCTACTCTTAGTGGGAGGGTACACAGTTGGAGTTGGAGAGTCGCAGTCAGAGTCGGTGTTGGTGGCTTCCAGTGCTTGGTGGTCCAGATCGATCCATTTACTGAGCGGGAGATGCTGAAAGACTGTTGGATGAGACGGGTTGCAGGTAGCTGATGCTGACGAGCTGAAGTTTCTGTTGCTGTCTTATTTTTCCAGTTGAGTATGAGAATCAAGATCTTTTTAATTCATAAACTTAGGTTAGAAATCCTTAGGCTAAATTAGGGAAGCTAGGCAGGTAATTGGGGTTTTGCTTCATGACACAATTTCCTTTCTGCAATGAAATTGATTTTGCTTAATAAATATTTGAATTAATAATGAATGAATAATTGAATAAAAAGTCTAAATTCTTTCTCATGCTTTTAAAATTATATAAAATTTAAGATTCTTAATCAAACGGCTCAGTGGTTATTTTACTAAATGATTGTGACACTAATAATTGATTATTGTGATTTAGCTGGTCTTAATCACTATAAATTAATTTCTTACTAGATGATCCATCGACAAAACAATGAGCAGGAATATCTTAATAAATAACTAAGAAAAGTGATAGGTTAAGGTAATAAGTTATCCCGGCTCTTTCCAGCGGTACATAAATGGTGTTTTCCATTTAGTTCTCATGCTTCTCCTAGGAGTACAGAATTTCGTAAAGGTGTAAAGGAAATCCAGGTGTGTGCGTGTGTGATAGGCGATGTTTATGGGCCACATCGTCATGTCGATGTGAGAAAATATAAGTCGCCCCTGGATGACCAATAAGTGACGGAGGAGAATAGTTTTATTGTACGCGCTGCATCACTGGAAACAGTTTGGTGTCTTTGGGGTTCTTGGTGAGGGAGAGCAGGCAATTAGCCCAGAGGCTGCATAGATAAATAACATCACTGTATAGGAAAAACTGGCACCATGCCTTTTAAGGCTTCCAAGAACTTGAACACTGTGCCTTTAAGACCTCTAGGAGCCCCCTGCTCCCATTATGCACCACAGGTGACAGTTGGGTCCGTTCTTTTTTTCCGGCTCCTCCTGTGAGGATGCTTGAGCTAGTCAGTTTTTGGCTTTTCTACTCAAATTGTTTAGACAGAAGATTGGGCCTCTTGCCTCGTTGGAGAGACACCATAAAAGTAGCCTAGCGAGTAATCCTACCTCTAAGAAGCCCTCCTCTCAGGAAAAACAGAAGAAGCGGCGAAGATCTGCCTCTCCAGCCTCCAAAAGTAAGAAATTTCCTGAGTGATCAGTGTCGGAACAGGTGAGACACTCCTTGACGTTGAGGGACAGATCGCCGTTGACGCGAAGAGAGCCTCTGTCAACGAAAAGTAAGGCAACATCGAGGCATACTACTTCGGGCTCGAAGTATGGTCCCGACAGACCCAAGTCGTCGTCTAAGCCTCCGACGTCAAAACATCGGTCTCCGTCCCCTTCCCGAAGGTCGGTGTCGAGGGGGGGGGGGGAGAGAAATCAACGACAGATCACCCTCACGGACCCACAGGCAGTAGAGGGCACGTTCACTGTCGAAGAAGTTGACATCTAAGACGCCGCAGGTACACACTGTCTACATCTAACACCTTCACGGTTGATGTTGAAGAGACCGACATTGAGGGCATAGCCGCAAAGGCGTGAATCCTTAAGTGGATCTCCGCAGCAGCGATTAACGTCGATGGTGGTACATTCTGTGTTGTAGAGACATCACTTGACGTTGAGGGAGAGGAATCCTGCCATTCCTGCTGGGGACGTACCAGGGAAGCCTAGATCGGCGTCTAGATTCATGCGCTCGACGTTTAGAGGATCATCTTCGTCACCTGGCATCACCATTATCCAGGTTACGCCGGAGGGCTCCAACTCCCAGAGAAAAGTCTCCTTCGATTCATATGTCACCAAGATGGCCGGAAAGCTTAAGGCACTAGAAAGTTCCTCCCCGGTCTTCTGAGGGACCTCCTCCTACAGAATCCTCGAGACCCTCTCCTCGCAGGTCTCTGAGACGATCTAGATCTCATCACGAAGGCGTTCACATTCAAGAGGGCGCTCAAGATCTCGCCATTCTCCTACTCCAAAGAGGAGACGGAGGTCTCCAACATCTTCCAGGTCTTCCTTAAGGGACTATTCACCAACCCCATCTTCTACACTGCCATCCAGGGTTTCCCCAATTGATGATATCGGGACTTTCAATGAAGTGCTCTGCAGGGGTGCCAGCAAGTTGAACATAAATATGACTGCACCACCAGTTAACGACAAATCCAATGTAGGGAACCGGAGATATGGATTTTCAAAGATTTAGCAAAATATAGCACTTAAACTTATAGCACCATATTGGGATACAGGCTCGCGATGGACTGACCCAAAGTCAGTTTCAGGCCGACCGCGATGGAGCCCTGAGTGGCTACACCTCGCGGTAGGTCCCGGTCAGTTTTTACCTTACGTCTTAGAAACTCTTCTGGAGCTTTTCTTCCTGGGGTCCCTCGAAGCTCTCATCCAGTCCGGATTCGGTGAGGGTTCGCCAGATAGCCTTGTGATGAGCTCCCGGTCAAACTTATGAAAGTCTGGTTCCAGCGGGGCACACCCAGGATCCAGGCCGACACGCGGTTGAAGGCAGGCGGCTTGGCTTTCGTGTTTCCTCCCGGTCACCTTTTCTTTGAGCGGACTTAAACTTTTCCGAAGCTTTTTCTCGCGGGGTCCCTCTATGCTCTTCACCAGATTCGGTGAGGGTTCGCCGGCCTCGGATTTCTTCTACTCCCGGTCAAACTCTGGAAGTTGGACCGACGGAGCTTTTAGCGGGACGAACCTGGATGGCTTGGCCGGCTCGCGGTTGAAGGCAGGCGGCTTGGCTGGCCAGGTTGAGTTGGTCCCTCCTTGGAGCTTTTTTCAAAGTTCTTCCAAAGTTCTCCAAACTTCTGGAACTTCTTCCTGATGTTCCCCAAAGTGTCTCGAACTCACTCCTAGGGTCTGGAAGCTCCAAGATGGTCCTTGAAAGTTGAGGACTTCAGTTCCCACAATCCACTTGGACGTCACCCTTACAAATCCACTGGTAGTTCTTCCAGTTGATGATCCTTGGTGGTGATGGTCCAGGTGAGCTCTGTTAACCTGTAGCTTGCAGGGAGTCCACTCTTTAGTTCTTTTGCAGCAAGGTAATCCACAGGGCTGTAGTTTCAGCTGGTGCAGTCTTCAGAGGCAGGCCTTAGTTTTGCACCCCCAACTTCTCAGCATGGCAACGTCTTGCTTCCTTAAGTTTCAAGCAGCAGATCTGGAGGGCTCTGCCCCTCTCAGATACTTATTCCAAGTTCTCTGGGTCAGGCAGGAGGTCACTCCTGACCAATGGGAGCAGGGTAACTCCTCAAAGATATGACCACATCCTGTAGAGTGGCATTATTTTGTCCCAGAGTGCATCAAATCTTCCAAATTCATAATGGCTGATTTTCCAGCAGGGAGGTAAGAGCTGGCTAAACACACCCCTAGGATGGCTAGTTTACTTGCTCTCCCCCCCCTGCATCTGCTCATACCTTCCTTAATCCTACCATCTGCCTGAGGTGGAAAGTTCAGAGTTGTAAATGACACTGGTTTCTGCTCTCCTCTTTGAAGCCCATGGTTTACGACGACTCCCCCTGGCATTCCTGTGGAACAGCACACTGCCCTGCCAGCAGAGGTGGTTGACCCCCGGGGCTCTTTATCACCTATTCAAGGCAGCCTGGCTAATCCACTTAACTCTGACCAACCAGGGCAGACCACTGGAAGGCTGAATCTGGACCTACAAACAGTCTTCTAACTTATTGTATGTACACTTTAGGAGATATTAACAATATCATATTGTGGGATTTATTAATACCATTCGGGGAACTCTTTGAATAGTACTGCTAGCCCTCTCCTATCGAGTTATTAGTTCATAACTTCCTACCATGTTAACCTATGTAGCAGGGAATTTGCAATGGGAAAAATGACTTGGGCCATTTTTCCAGCACCAGGACTTACAAAAACATATTTTATAAGTACTTTGCTTATATCTACAGGACCCCCACCCCATGGGACACTTAGGTGAGACTTTAGGGGTTCTGAATCTGTAGAAATATTGCAGATCCTCACTTCACAGTGCTCCTAGCATCAAAGTCTAATTTGGGCAGCACTTTATCACAATGTGGGGAGTGAAATGTGAAATTTCACTTAACCCAGGGCATATAAAACATTTTATAAGGGTCTACCTTATAGATACCTGACTCCCCCCCTTCCACCCTCCCCCCCCGGGATACCTAGGGGAGACCCTGGGGGGTTCCTAATATGCCATAAAATTGTAGGTTATCCATGTTTAAGTACCCCAAACACCAAGTAGAGTTTGGGCACAATTTACTTTTTAAAAGCAGTCATGGCACCCAGGGCTGCTTTTAAAACTGACCTCAGGACTCAGCAGTGCACACATGCAAGTGCAGAAGTCTGCTGGCCTCTAAACTGCCATGCCCTACTATATACTAGGGACTGATGGGTAGTTTCAATTCCCCTGCCCTATTGTATACTAGGGGCTTATAGGGTAGGTCATGCCAATCACAGGGGTACCCTAACCCATAGTGTACCCTAGTGTATGTAGGTGTTTTCACTGTATTCTCAGTGTTTTCAGCATAGCACTGGCCCTGGTTAGGCAAAGCCCAGGGTCAGTCACCACCAGTACCAGTCAGCAAAAAGTTGGCGGGTGCCCAGGGCGACTTTGCAACATAGCCCCCCCCCCACACGAAAGGTGATGGGTTACTAACCTACACCCTGGTAGTCCTCAATATAAGTGGAAAAACCTGGAAAGTCCATCTGCAACCCCAGGTCTGTGTTCCACTGTAAAGTCCATTCCCTGTAGGGAAATGGACCACCATAACAGCTTGGGATTCTCCCCTCATCTGCATGAGCCATCTGAGAGGCCTGTGGTCAGTTTGAACACGAAAGTGAGTCCCAAACAAATATGGTCTCAACTTTGTCAGGGACCACATCACAGCAAAAGCCTCTCTCAATGGCACTCCACCTCTGCTCTCTGGGAAGAAGCCTCCTGCTAATAAAGGCAACTGGCTGATCAAGGCCCTCTTCACTTAGCTGTGACAACACTGCCCCAATCCCTTGCTCTGAAGAATCTGTCTGAACCACAAATTCTTTGTGTAGTCAGGGGCTAGTGGCACTGGTGCTGAACACATAGCAGCTTTCAGAGTGTCAAACGCTTTCTGATACACTGGGGTCCAATCCACCTTCTTGGGCCTCTTTTTAGAAGTGAGTTCTGTTGGGGGGCCCCACGATGGTCCCATAATTTTGAACACCTTCTATAGTACCCCGTCAGTCCAAGGAATGCCCGGAGTCTGGGTAACAGGAGCGGTCCAATCCAAAATAGTTTGGATTTTAGCTTGGAGAGGCTGTACATGGCCCCCTCCTACCAGGTGGCCCAGGTACACCACAGAACCCTGCCCTATTTGACACTTGCTTGCCTTAATAGTCAGGCCTGCCTGCTGCATGGCCTGAAGCACTTCCCTTAGGTGGCTTAAGTGATCTTCCCCCCCTCCCCCCTCCCCCAGGTAGAACTGTATACAGCTATATCATCCAGGTAAGCTGCACTGAACTGTTCCAACCCAGACAAGACCCTGTTCACCAACCTTTGGAAGGTGGCAGGTGCATTCTTTTAAGCCAAAGGGCATTACCTTGAACTGAATGTCCCTCTGGTGTGGAGAATGCTGACCTCTCCTTTGCTCCATCAGTGAGGGCAATCTGCCAGTAATCTGAAGTCAAATCAAAAGTACTCTGGTACTTAGCAGCCCTGTCAATGAGCTCCTCAGCTCTAGGTATAGGGTGAGCGTCTATCTTTGTGACTGGGCAAACCCAGGATCCTCTGTAGTCCACACAGAACCTTAACTCCTTGGGTCCCCCCTGAGGATTAGGTTTAGGCACCACTGGACTGGCCCATGGACTCTCAGACGGTTCAATTACCCCCAATTCCAGCATCTTAGCAACCTCCGCTTTAATGCTGGCTCTGGCATGGTCCTACAACCTGTACAGTTTATTTTTGACAGGTATGCTGTCCCCAGTGTCAATGTGGTGCACACACCACTCTGTGATGCCTGGGGTCAAAGAACAGGCCAGCACTTGCTTACAGTCTGTGCAGCTGGTCTGTCAACTTGGGAGAGAGTATCACCCCCTCCACTGGCCCATCTTGCACATTAGTGGAGAGGAGGTCGAGCACAGGCTCAGTTTCCTCCTCCACACCCTCATCAGTGACCAGTAACATGGTCATGTCTGCCCTGTCATGGTGGGGTTTCAATCTATTCACATGCAGGACCCTATGAGTCCTGGGTTCCTGGGGGTGCCAAGGTCAACCAAATGGGTAACCACACCCTTTTCTAAAATTGGATAGGGCCCACTCCACTTGTCATGGAGGGCCCTGGGAGCCACAGGCTCCAACACCCACACCAATTGTCCTGGAGTATACTCGGGCATAGTTGCCTTTTGATCATACCAGTGCTTCATGAGCTCCTGGCTAGCCTCCAGTTTCCTGTTTGCTTTGTACATGTACTCTGCCATTCTAGATCTCAGGCCTAGCACATAGTCGAGCACATTATCCTTTGCTTCTTTAAGAGGCTTCTCTAAAGACTCTGCAGGCTCAATGGCCCCCTCACCGGGTGTCCAAACAACAACTCAAAGCGACAAACCAACCCCCTTCTGTGGCACCTCCCTGTAGGCAAACAGTAAGCATGGGAGTAGAACATCCCATCTCCTGAGTTTCTCTGACAACCCTTTTATTATGCCCTTCAGGGTTTTGTTGAATCTCTCAACAAGACCATTTGCTTGTGGGTGATAGGGGGTGGTGAACTTGTAGTTGACACCACACTCATCCCACATAGCAGTCTGATAGCTGGACAGGAAATTCGTGCCCCTATCGGACACCACCTCTTTTGGAAAACCGACTCTGGTGAACACGCCAAGATGTGCTCTAGCCACTGCAAGAGCATCAATGGTTCTAAGAGGTATGGCTTCAGGGTACCTAGTGGCATGGTCCACTACTACTAAGATATACCTATTCCCTGATGCAGTAGGTGGGTCCAGGGGACCAACAATGTCCATACCCACCCTTTCAAAAGGAACCACTGGCAGTGGTATTAGGGGAGCCTTTGTCTTGCCCCCTGCCTTGCCACTGGCCTGACAGGTGACACAGGAGCTGCAAAACTCCTTTACCTTTTCAGACATATGGGGCCAGTAGAAATGGTTCACCAACCGGTTCCATGTCTGTCCCAAATGTCCTGCCAAGGGGATATCATGACCCAAAGTCAGGATGAACTCTCTCTACCTCTGGGGCACCACCAACTTCCTGGTGGCCCCCTCCTTGAGGTTTCTGGCCTCAGTATAAAGCAGTCCATCTTCCCAGTAGAGTTTGTGAAATCCACTGTCATCCCCTTCCTCTTGCTTAGAAGCAATCCGCCTCAAGCTCACAAGGGTGGGACAGTCACGCTGTCCCTGACTGAACTCCTCTCTGGAGGGTCCACCTGCTCCTGTCAGTTCTGCCAAATCTGACAGCTCTGGCAGGGATGGAGTCCCTCCCTCAGAGGCCAGATCCTCCCATAAGGGTTAGATTCTTCCTGCACCTCTGTAGTTCCCTGGGCTGGCTCACCACGCCCAGTACCCTTGTCCCTGGATGCTTGGCCCTTTGTTCCAGGGTCCAAGTGTCCAGCCCCTCCCTTCTGGCTAGTCTGTGACCTAGTCACAGCACATACCCACTCAGGGAGCGCCAATATTTTCATATGGAGTCCTCTCTCCACCGCTGACCACACAGAGGCTTCAAGATCATTGCCCAGTAAACACTGGACTGGGAGCACCTTTGACACAGCTACCTTCATAGGGTCTGTCACACCTCCCCATTCCAAGTCCACCACAGCCATAGGATGGAGCTTGGTAGTGCTGTCTGCATAAGTCACCTGGTGAAACTCACCAGGTAACCACCTTTCTGGAGGCGCCAGCTCATCCAGGACCATAGTTACACTAGCCCCAGTGTCCCTGATAGCCTCAACCTCAGTCCCATTCACTTTAGGCCTCTGCCTGTACTTGTCCATGTTTGGAGGTTAGGCAGCAAGGGTTGCAATATTCCCCCACCCAGGGACACTAAGGTTGCTTCCACCACCTGACTACTCCTCACTGGGGCACCACTCTCCACCCCTATACTTACACTGGCAATCCCTGTGGATGGCCCCTTAGGGGGGAGCTTCTTGGTGCAGACAGCATCTCCCTGTTTGTGCCCTGGCTGGTTACAGTCAAAGCACTTACGCACTTTTGAGGGATCAAAGAACCTACCATTCTTTCCCTGATTCCACCTCCCTTTGGATTTGGGTTGGCTGGGGGGGGGGGGCTCTCCTTGTGCAGGTTTTGGTGAGTCTTTGGAGGACTCCATCTGGTTTTGACCTTCTTTCCCTTGGGCTTTCCCCTGGGGAGGGACCTGTCCTCCTTTCTTCTGGTCACCCCCCTGGTGCTGTATGGAAACCTGGGTTCTCACCCACTCATCAGCTGCTTCACCCAGCTCTCTGTGGTCTGTCAGCTTAGAGTCCAGTGGATACTGACGTAACTTCTCTTCTGCACAATGAGTCAAAATATGTTCTTTCAAAAACAAATTATACAATCCCTCATGTGTCAACTTTGTTACCAACAATCCAGCCTTCCAGTGCCTTCACTGAAACGTCCACAAAGTCTACCCAAGACTTTGAACTCAATTTCTGGGTGCCTCTAAACTTCACCCTGTACTGCTCTGGAGTCAGACCAAATCGTTTGACTAAGTATGCCTTTATCTGCTGGTATGATTCTGTATCCTCTCCCTTCAGGGTCAGGAGCCTATCCCTCCCAGCTACTGGAATCAACTCCCACAGGAGTGCACCCCAATACTTGGAGTGGACCCTACTCATTCGAAGGGCCCTCTCAAAAGCTGCTAGCCATTTGTCAATGTCATCCCCCCTCAGTGTACTTGGGTACTATATCCGTGGGAAATTTGGGATCAAATCCACCACCCCAGGACATTTCAAAATCTTCATCCTTTTCACTGCCACCATTTCTTTTCAACGCCTCCTCCCGCTCCCATCTCAGCCAATTCCAGTTTCTACTGCTCCAAAGCTATTAAAGCTAACCGAGCCTGAAGCTGTCTCTCTGCAAGGGACGGTGGGGGTCCTTGAGTAAGGGACCCTTCCCCACTCCCACCATCTGGATTCATATGGCTAACACTAGGTAAAATGGAAGAGGCATCATCCTCAACCTCCTCTTGGATGAGGTTGGGGGGGGACACCCTCTATCCCCCCTTGACTCTCCTCGGCTCCCCCAGCCCAGGCCTTTAGGGACTCGATCAACCCTGCCTTCCTAAGCTTCTTGGTAGCAGGCAGCCCCCTAAGTCTACACTGTTCCCTAAGATCAGCTATCTTAAACTGGGACAGTTTTGCCAGGTCCAGCTCCATGGTTCCCTAGTTTTGGGTCACAATAACTAGGCACAACAGACTTAAGACAATTTGGAAAAATCAAAACAATGGATTAAAAACAGTTTAGTCCAAATTCCAAAAATCAAACTCAAATTTTGTTCTAAGGCAATTTAGAGGATTTTTATAATCTTAATTCACTTTACTGAAAGGAGTACTTTTTAAACAAGTCCTCATCCACACCGCTGAGCACCAAATGTTGGAAAGTGGATTATTGGTAGGGGCAAATGTAGGTCTGCCACTGCCAATAAGGCCACTAACACCTGGTAGGACTCGGCATAGGTCTTAGAAAATTATTCCTATGCTCAACCCTTGGTAACGTGGTTGCGAGCAGACGGGCTTAACTTCAAAGACTGGTATGTAAAGCATTTAAAAACGTCAATTGAGTAAATAATTAAGACACAACACATAATAAAAATCCAACACCAATTTATTAAAATAGGAAATATTTTTATCTTTAAAATGACACCAAAACGACAAAAATCCAATGTAGGGAACCGGAGATATGAATTGTCAAAGATTTAGCAAAATATAGCACTTAGAAACTTATAGCACTATATTGGGATACAGGCTTGCGATAGACTGACCCAAAGTCAAAGTTTCAGGCCGACCGCGATGGAGCCCTGAGCAGCTACACCTCGCGGTAGGTCCCGGTCACAGTTTTTACCTTCGGACTTAGAAACTTTTCTGGAGCTTTTCTTCCCGGGCTCCCTCGAAGCTCTCATCCAGTCCGGATTCGTTGAGGGTTCGCCGGATAGCCTTGCGATGAGCTCCCGGTCAAACTTATGTAAGTCCGGTTCCAGCGGGGCAAACCCAGGATCCAGGCCGACACACGGTTGAAGGCAGGCGGCTTGGCTTTCACGGTTGCTCCTGGTTACCTTTTCTTCGAGCGGACTTAGAAACTTTACCGGAGCTTTTTCTCGCGGGGTCCCTCGATGCTCTTCACCAGGCCGGATTCGGTGAGGGTTCGCCGGCCTTGGATTTCTTCTACTCCCGGTCAAACTCTGGAAGTTGGACCGACGGAGCTTCTAGCGGGGCGAACCTGGATGGCTTGGCCGGCTCGCGGTTTAAGGCAGAAGGCTTGGCTGGCCAGGTTGAGTCGGTCCCTCCTTGGAGTTTTTTTTCAAAGTTCCTCAAGTTCTCCAAACTTCTGGAACTTCTTCCTGAAGTTCCCCAAAGTGTCTCGAACTCACTCCTAGGGTCTGGAAGCTCCAAGATGGTCCTTGAAAGTTGAGGACTTCAGTTCCCACAATCCACTTGGACGTCACCCTTACAAATCCACTGGTAGTTCTTCCAGTTGATGATCCTTGGTGGTGATGGTCCAGGTGAGCTCTGTTAACCTGTAGCTTGCGGGAGTCCACTCTTTAGTTCTTTTGCAGCAAGGTAATCCACAGGGCTGTAGTTTCAGCTGGTGCAGTCTTCAGAGGACAGGCCTTAGAGTTTTGCACCCCCAACTTCTCAGCATGGCAACGTCTTGCTTCCTTAAGTTTCAAGCAGCAGATCTGGAGGGCTCTGCCCCTCTCAGATACTTATTCCAAGTTCTCTGGGTCAGGCAGGAGGTCACTCCTGACCAATGGGAGCAGGGTAACTCCTCAAAGATATGACCACATCCTGTAGTGTGGGGCATTATTTTGTCCCAGAGTGCATCAAATCTTCTAAATTCATAATGGCTGATTTTCCAGCAGGGAGGTAAGAGCTGGCTAAACACCCCTAGGATGGCTAGTTTACTTACTCTTCTTCCCCACCCCCCTGCATCTGCTCATACCTTCCTTAATCCTGCCATCTGCCTGAGGTGGAAAGTTCAGAGTTGTAAATGACACTGGTTTCTGCTCTCCTCTTTGAAGCCCATGGTTTACGACTCCTCCCCCTGGCCTGGCATTCCTGTGGAACAGCACACGGCCCTGCCAGCAGAGCTGGTTGACCCCCGGGGCTCTTTATCACCTCTACAAGGCAGCCTGGATAATCCACTTAACTCTGACCAATCAGGGCAGACCACTGGAAGGCTGAATCTGGACCTACAAACAAGAAAGTCTTAACTGCTTGTATGTACACTTTAGGAGATATTCAACAATATCATATTGTGGGATTTATTAATACCATTCGGGGAAGTCTTTGAATAGTACTGCTAGCACTCTCCTATCAAGAGTTATTAGTTAATAACTTCCTACCATGTTAACCCATGTAGCAGGGGATTTGCAATGGGAAAAATGACTTGGGCCATTTTTCCAGCACCAGGACTTACAAAAACATATTTTATAAGTACTTTGCTTATATCTACAGGACCCCCACCCCATGGGACACTTAGGTGAGACTTTAGGGGTTCTGAATCTGTAGAAATATTGCAGATCCTCACTTCACAGTGCTCCTAGCATCAAAGTCGAATTTGGGCAGCACTTTATCACAATGTGGGGAGTGAAATGTGAAATTTCACTTAACCCAGGGCATATAAAACTCATTTTATAAGGGTCTACCTTATAGATACCTGACTCTTCCCCCCCCCCCGGGATACCTAGGGGAGATCCTGGGGGGTTCCTAATATGCCATAAAATTGTAGGTTATCCATGTTTAAGTACCCCAAACACCAAGTAGAGTTTGGGCACAATTTACTTTTTAAAAGCAGTCATGGCACCCAGGGCTGCTTTTAAAACTGACCTCAGGACTCAGCAGTGCACACATGCAAGTGCAGAAGGCTGCTGGCCTCTAAACTGCCATGCCCTACTATATACTAGGGGCTTATAGGGTAGGTCATGCCAATCACAGGGGTACCACAACACATAGTGTATGTAGGTGTTTTCACTGTATGCTAAGTGTTTTCAGCATAGCACTGGTCCTGGGCCTGGTTAGGCAAAGCCCAGGGTCCGTCAGACAGATACCACCAGTACCAGTCAGCAAAAAGTTGGGGGGTGCCCAGGGCACAGGATGACTTTGCAACAGTTTGGAAATGGGAAAGAATTCTGATGAAGGTTCTGTCCCTATGATCGGCCTTTCTTTCAGAAGAGGGTTCAAACCCCTCACTGGACCACACAACCAAAGTCAGACGCAATCAAGGTCTCACTACCAACAGAGGAGACCTGGATGAGGGAGAGGGCCGCAGAAACAGCAGTCGGCTGCACCTAAACCACCAACTAAACAATGAGGTGTGGCTTCCTCCAGACCCGTTGACCACTCCGGTGGGGGGGAAAGTTTCTTTACATCTGGAGGAGTGGAAAAAGATAAAGGACAAGTGGGTCATCAATATTGTGCAGAATGGGTATCTGCTCAGGTTAAAATCTCCACCGCCATCAATCCCTCCGAGAGAAATCTCTCCACGACCACCATTTGTTACAAGAGGAGGTGAACATTCTTCTACAAAAAGGCGCCATAGAAAGCGTTCCCATTCCACAAAGGAAACCGGGGATTTATTCTCGCTATTTCCTCGTGCAAAAAGAGGCCCCACCACTGAATACAGACCAATACTGGACTTGAGACTGTTGAACAAATTCATTCGCAAAGAAAAGTTTCGAATGTTGGCACTGCATCAAATCTTCCCACAACTTCATCAAGGGGACTGGATGTGCTCCATCGATTTGCAGGACACATACTTCCACGTACCAGTGTCCAAGAAACAACGCAAATTTCTAAGGTTTCGGGTTTCATTCCAGCGTTACCAATTCACGGTGCTCCCGTTCGAGCTCAAATCGGCCCCTCGAACATTCTCAAATTGCATGGCTGTGGTGGCAGCTTTTCTCCGCAAGCAGAGGATATTCATATATCCCTACCTGGACGACTGGCTCCTGAAGAGCTCGTCCCCTTCCCTGCTGCAGATTCATCTCTTGTACTGTCTTTAGCTACTAAACCGGTTGGGCCTTCATGTCAACTTCAAGAAATCGATCTTCAATCCAACAGAGGATCCACTACCTGGGTGCCTTCCTGGATACCGAAAAAGCAAGCGTGTGTCCGGAGGAGAGGTTATCCTCAATCCACGAGAAATGTCTGAACCTCCACACTCAACGTCCCCCAGTCCAACAGGTGTCATCACTGCTGGGCTCAATGGCGTCATGCATTTTCATCGTACCAAACGCAATGTTAAATATGCGTCCTTTACAACACTGTCTGGAAGACCAGTGGTTGCAGGTATCGGGACGCTGGGAAGATCATGTAATTCTCCATCAATTAGCCAGGGATTCCATCAGGTGGTTGATGAAGCGATCCCACCTGATAAGCGAGTTCCTTTTCACCTGGACCCCCCCCTACTCTGACGATAGTCACGGATGCCTCACTCCAGGGATGGTGTGCTCATATGGGTCCTCTGCAAGCTCAAGGTCTGTGGTCCGAAACAGAACGAGGTTACCACATCAACCTCTTAGAGCTGAGAGCCGTACATATAGCTCTCAAATCTCTGTGCCCTTCGCTCCAGTCTCCGTCCATTCTAATTCAAACGGACAATACAACGACAATGTATTACTTGAACAAACAGGGGGTTACCCGATCGAGACCTCTTTCCATAGAGTCTCAGACCATCTGGAACTGGCTTCTTGCCCGAGACCTATCGATTGTGGCCATTCATCTCCCGGGGACTCAACTCCCAGGCAGACGCCCTAAGCTGTGACTTCGTCGAAGCCCACGACTGGGTCCTCAACAACTAAGTCGCTCAAAACATCTTTCAAAACTGGGGTGTACCAGACATCGACCTGTTTGCAGACGCGGTAAACGCAAAATGCCCTGTCTTCGCATCCAGGTTTCCCCAACCAGGCTCTCAAGGGAATGCCCTTTTGATAGAATGGTCTCAGACATTACTGTACGCCTTTCCACCGATACCGTTGATTCCCACAGTAATCAACAAGTTCTACAGGACCAACACCAGAATGATCCTGATAGCCCCGAAATGGCCTCGTCCGTGGTGGTATCCGAACCTTCTTCAGCTATCTGAAGTACCACACAGGAGATTGCCATGCCGTCCGGATCTGCTATCCAAGCACACAGGGAAGGTTTTTCACCCCAATCTCTCATCCCTACAGTTGACGGCATGGCTCCTGAAGTATGGACACCTACAGTTGACTTCAGAATGCATGGACATTCTCAAAGAAGCAAAGAGACCTTCCACTAGGAAATCGTATGCCTTCAAGTGGAAGCGTTTTACCTATGGTGTGTGAACAATGGACAGGATCCCGTCCGGGGTCAAGAACAGGTGATTTTACCATATTTGCTGCATTTGGCCAAATCTGGTCTCCAGTTCTCCTCTATTAAAGTCCATCTTGCAGCTATCACAGCATATAGAAAGTCCCCTACACAGATTTCCTTTTTCAAAATTCCTGTGGTCAAAGATTTCCTTTAGGGTTTGAGAAAGGTTTACCCTCCAATCAGGGCTCCTTCTCCATGGGAGCTTAACATTGTTTTAACAAACTTGATGGGGGGCTCCTTTCGAGCCTATTCATAGAGCTTCTTTACAACATTTGACATGGCAAGCCGCTTTTCTAGTGGCTATTACATCTGCTCGCAGAGTGAGTGAGATCCAGGCGCTGTCGTAAAGAGCCCTACACTGTGTTTCATGCTAACAGAGTGGTTCTAAGAACACATCCGAGTTTTTTTACCTAAAGTAGTCTCGGATTTCCATATTAATCAGGCAATCACACTCCCTACATTCTTCCCGAATCCTTCAAATCCTCCGGAAAGGTCCCTCCATTCTCTGGACCTCAAGAGGGTTCTAAAGTTTTATTTAGACTAAACAAAGGAACTAAGAAAATCGGACTGTCTGTTCATTAACTATGGTTCCATAAACACCGGCTCTGCAGCTTCCAAAAGATCGATCTCTAGGTGGATAGTATCTTGCATATCATTGTCATACCAACTGAGCAACAAAACCCTCCCGGGCAAACCTAAGGCCCATTCAACCAGGGGAAAAGCCTCTACCACGGCTGTCCTTAGGAATGTGCCCATTGCAGAGATTTGTAAAGCAGCTACATGGCGATCAGTTCACACTTTCACTCGTCATTACTGTTTGGACTCTGGCACACAGGCGGATGCTCAGTTTGGGCAAGCCTCTCTGAGAAATGTATTTGGTTAATACCATGTAACATGTTTTCTTTAACTGTGCTTGCTGCTGTTTGCTCGTCCACGAGGAAGTGGGTATGGGCTTGTTACTCTATTCAGTGCTTATGACTATTGATGAGTATCCCCTGGAAGAGAAGGATAAGTTACTTACCTGTAATTCTAGTTCTTTTCCAGGGGTATACTCATCAAAGTCATAAGCAACCCTCCCTCCTCCCCGGAAGAGCATTAACAGTGCTATACTGTGTTGCTTGCATCATATATGCTGGTTTCTACAGGTGTATACACCGTAAAAAAGAACTGACCTAACTGTCACCTGTGGTGCATGATGGGAGCAGGGGGCTCCTGGAGGTCTTAAAGGCACGGTGTTCAAGTTCTTGGAAGCCTTTAAGGCAAGGTGCCAGTTTTTTTTCTATACAGTGATGTTATTTATCTATGCAGCTTCTGGGCTAATTGCCTGCTATTACCCGTTTTCTTTTCTGAAAATAAAAGGTTGTTGTGGAACACTATTGCAGTGCATGTTCTCTATTGCAGTATTTGTATGTGATATTATTTTCACACAATGGAAATACATGTAATTTTGGCTTCTTAGCCTATTGGATATATAATAGGCTGCATATTTGTGTTTATACATGTGTGTGTATATATATATATATATATATATATATATATATATGTATGTTTGGATAGTACTATGTACTTGTGGTTCTAAACATACACATATATATGTATTGTTGTATATGCTCTGGGGTCCCGCACATGGGCGGGGATAATTCAGTGCTTATGACTTTGAGTATACCCCTGGAAGAGAACTAGGATTACAGGTAAGTAACTTATCCTTGTAGAAGATTAAGTTGAAACGGGTGCCAAATCGACAGGCTTTGACCGACCCCCTCTCCACCCCCGGCCGCCAGGGAGAAGCAGCAACAGTGGTGCTCACGGGTGGAAAAGTCTTGTGAGGTATTGATTACTCCTGGACATACTATGAAGAATTGGCCATATGGTGTAACTTGACCTGTTCAATGGAAACAAAGCGATTTTCTTTGACATGGAAACGGTGGCAACATCAGTTTGTGCACTCTGGATACGAAGGACTAGAACAGGAGCTCAGTATGTTGGGCCGAATTCCTTCTTGAGGGCCACTTTTTCATGAACAAGGTCTACAACCATAAGAAACCAACCAGAAACAGGAAGTTGAGTGCTCTCGGAAAGAGCCGTAGGCAAGTTTGTGTGAGGCAGAGCATTGCAGCACTTTTGTAGATCCTGCAAAACAGCATAGTGGTTATCTGCACCGAAGGTTGTAATGTCTGGACCATCAAGGTCTGCAACATACATCCTGATGCAAAATAGCATTTCGTATGGGGTGTAATGTTTGTTGAACCCTCTAGAGGTGATTCAACCACCATGCCCTGCACCCAATACCCTCAAGGATTCCTTTAGGTCATAGTTCATTCTCTCCACAACTGAATTGCCCATAAGCCTATATGGAGAAGGAAAATGCACTTGCACACCCATGTACTTTATCGAATCGTGGTATGCTTTGGAGGTGAAAGCCGGACCTTGGTCTGAGTGGAATGTGCAACAGGCATAAGTCCAGATGAAGACTTTCAAATCTTTAACATTTTGAGCGTCCGAGTGCTGTGGCCAAACCCAGAGGAACCTGGAGCAAGAATCCACTGCAACCAAAATAAATTTGAAAGCCGTATCTGAAACCAAAGGACTGCAATGATTAAGCCAAATGTAGCCGAAAGGCTGATTTGATACAAATAAATGTGCCATGCGGTGGAAAAGAGAACTTTTTATTTGCTGACAAACGTCACACAAAACAGACTTCCTGGTTTGCTGGTATAAACCTTTCTACCAATAATGTTGTAAAAGGAAATGGTGGCAGCCACTCCTGCATGCGCGGAAGCAACACCTTCCTGCGTGGCAATAAGACTGTGGTCAAGATTGGATATCATGCAATCGCCAACCCAAATAATAGTAACAAAAGGGACTTGATGATTGAATATGAATATTTAGATGGAAAACCTTGAGGTAAAGTGGTGCAGGCCTGAGAAGCATTGATGACGGCCAAGATATTAACATTGGTTTTAGAGAATGTCACTGCTGCTATTCTACATGTGGCTTCTGCAGATTTGGCTGCCTCATCAGCCATAGAATTCCTTACTGCGATTGCTCCCATACATTGATGGCCCAATGTATGGATGACGTGTTGGTGACAAATGATAGTTGAAATCTCCCACCCTAACCCAGGGCAGTTTAAGCTTGATTGTGTTACCTTTGGAGTCCTGGAAGTCATTCTGGGTGCCAAAAATGCAAATTATCATTAAACGATTGTACGCAATAGAACAAATCACACAGTAAGTGTGGGAACTCGGGATTTGCATTTTCAAGCGCAAGAAGCAGTGCTTTCAGTTCAGCCAATTGTGTCCACTACAGTCTTCTAGAGACAGAGTAATAGATTGAAATATGCCATTAGACATAGAGCCCAAAACGGCTGTGCATGTCACGAAGTATTGCTGTTTAGAACCTATAGCAGGTTGCGCTGAACCATCGCTGTAGACAATACACTGATATTCATCAAGTGGAAGAAAATACCAGATAAATGTGCTCATATTGCAAAAATTGCCTGTAAAGAAGAGTCGAAGACCAAGTCAACATCAACTTCTGTGAAGGATGTAGCCCATTGAATCCATCATGCATGAAGGGCTTTCAAATTTGGCACGCTAGCTTTTGTGGCAGCCTCTAAGGCAGGCACAGGAGAAACTAGAATCTGTTCACCTTGAGCCAGAGGCTGTTCTTTGAAGATCGCCATCGACTGCCGTGAGTATTTTTTTCAACTGCCAAACGTATTTCCTCCTGGGAATATAAATGCAACTTGTATGCAATGGGAACAGTATCACCTTCATTAAATGTGACCTGGGCAAAGCCAAAAATATCTGGTACAATCTCGATGACTAAATTAGTTAAAACGTGTATGTAAATGTTGCGTTTCAAGCAAATCAGTTTGTAGCTATCTCAGAATCTGTGTGTGCAAGCATCCAGTAGAATGGTAAAAAAAAATCTGGACATATCAAGGACTAGAATGCTTTAATATGTTGAGCATAGTCCGGAATATACATTCTTTCAAAGTTTAAAAAGCCAAGCAAAAATTGTAGCTTTTTGAGCAGATTAGGAGGTTGCAACTGCCCACATTTTTCTAATGTGAGGGGCCAAGCTCATACCCTCATTGGTTAATTCGTAACCAGGGACAAGAACGCTTAAGATATGAGATTTAGAAAAATTTAACTTGTAACAGAGTTCAGTAAACTGCAATATGATGTGATCCACTCTAGCCAAATAAGCGTTCAATTAATCATCTGTGTAGTCATCAACATAATACAACGCATCAGGGTCAATCTCATGGAGAATGAACACAATTTGAGCTGCAGAAATGCCTGGGCTATTTTTATACCCCACCGGCAAACGTGTATCGCCTCTGGGAGCCAAGGGTGGTAAATGTGGACCAATTGTGGCTCTCGAGCCAAAATGTGGCTAAAAAAACCATTGGAAATGTGTGGTTTGATTCGATTTAGAATAATATTGTTAATCAGCGCTGTACTATGTGTATTTTGAACAGCAAGAGTGAGTATGACTAATCAAATGTCGATAATCCAATAAGACTGGTCGGGTTTAGAAACCAGAAATCTGAAACACAGGGCAGGGTTCCATTACTCCCAGGTACTCCAATTTAGTAAGAATGTCTTTGATGGCTGCTTTGGCATCTCGTTTAATTAGATACTGTGGTTGAGGTTAGGGAGGGGAATGGATGGGAATTACATGGAAAGGAGAATCTTTATCCCATCCAGCTTGATTTTGATATAAAGCAGGGGCCCATTCAGAAGCGTAAGCTTGTTTAACTTCATCAGGAACTAGATGGGGACAAGCATCAATAAAAGGAGGTGGCCAATCTACCTCCACCAGAAGAATGTCAAGCTAAATTGTCCCACAAGATTGCTTTAATGGTGCATTTGACGTCCCCTTCAACTTGAATCTCTAAATGATAGTCTGTCAGGGGGTGCAATGCGGGTGACAGCGGTTTCTACCATGATGAAGGTTTTAGTTGCTTTCACCTCCAGAAGCTGGCAGAGTGTCTTGCGCACTATGGTGACTTCTGCCATGCTGTCCAGGAGAAGGGTTCTCGCCGTCTGAGGCATATTTAACTGTTAAGGCAGCAGCGTTATTTTTCTTGAAATGGGGTTTATAAGGTGTGATTCTCCTTTTTAGGTCGAGCCTAGCGTTGTAGCGCATGCGCTGCACGCTCTGCGAGGCATGCTGTATTAGGGTATGTTTTAGAAGTGGAGTGGAAGCCCCGCCCCTCTTTTTCATTGGCTGGCGTCATCAACCATGGTAAATGCTGGCTTCCGATTGATAATGAGGCTTCTTAGTCCCTCCTTGTTACCGCCCTGTCTCCTTTTGGGACCGCCCATCAGGACTGGATCTTTTACTTGCGGCGTTACACTGTCTCCTTCATTACTCGGTAAGCACTATATTTTTTTCACAATGGCGACACCTTGTCTGGTATTTGTACTTAATTAGTCGGTAAACACTATATTTTTTTCACAATGGCGACAGCTTGTCTGGTATTTGTATTCAGGGTTTTGGCGCGCTGCTGTAGAGCCAGAGAACCAGGTCAGCAGAGCTGCTGTAGAGCCAGAGAACCAGGTCAGCAGAGCTGCTGTAGAGCCAGAGAACCAGGTCAGCAGAGCTGCTGTAGAGCCAGAGAACCAGGTCAGCAGAACTGCTGTAGAGCCAGAGAACCAGGTCAGCAGAGCCGCTGTAGAGCCAGAGAAGCAGGTCAGCAGAGCTGCTGTAGAGCCAGAGAAGCAGGTCAGCAGAGCTGCTGTAGAGCCAGAGAACCGGGTCAGCAGAGCCGTTGTAGAGCCAGAGAACCGGGTCAGCAGAGCCACTCTAGTCTGAGAATCAGGTCAGCAGAGCTGCTGTAGAGCCAGAGAACCAAGTGAGCAGAGCTGCTGCAGAGCCAGAGAACCAGGTGAAGCAGAGCCGTTGTAGAGCCAGAGAACCAGGTCAGCAGAGCTGCTCTAGAGCCAGAGAACCAGGTCAGCAGAGCTGCTGTAGAGCCGTAAAACCAGGTCTGCAGAGCCACTCTAGTCTGAGAATCAGGTCAGCAGAGCTGCTGTAGAGCCAGAGAACCAAGTGAGCAGAGCTGCTGCAGAGCCAGAGAACCAGGTGAAGCAGAGCCGTTGTAGAGCCAGAGAACCAGGTCAGCAGAGCTGCTCTAGAGCCAGAGAACCAGTTCAGCAGAGCTGCTGTAGAGCCAGAGAACCAGGCCAGCAGAGCTGCTCTAGAGCCAGAGAACCAGGTCAGCAGAGCTGCTCTAGAGCCAGAGAACCAGGTCAGCAGAGCTGCTCTAGAGCCAGAGAACCAGGCCAGCAGAGCCACTCTAGAGCCAGAGAACCAGGTCAGCAAGCTGCTGTAGAGTCTGAAACCAGGACAGCAGAGCTGCTGTAGAGCCAGAGAACCAGGTCAGCAGAGCTGCTGTAGAGCCAGAGAACCAGGTCAGCAGAGCTGCTGTAGAGCCAGAGAACCAGGTCAGCAGAGCTGCTGTAGAGCTAGAGAACCAGGACAGCAGAGGTGCTGTAGAGCCAGAGAACCAGGTCAGCAGAGCTACTGTAGAGCCAGAGAACCAGGTCAGCAGAGCTGCTGTAAAGCCAGAGAACCAGGTCAGCAGAGCCGCTCTAGAGCCAGAGAACCAGGTCAGCAAGCTGCTGTAGAGTCTGAAACCAGGTCAGCAGAGCTGCTGTAGAGTAGTAGAACCAGGTCAGCAGAGCTGCTGTAGAACCGGAAAACCAGGTCAGCAGAGCTGCTGTAGAACCGGAAAACCAGGTCAGCAGAGCCACTCTAGTCTGAGAATCAGGTCAGCAGAGCTGCTGTAGAGCCAGAGAACCAAGTGAGCGGAGCTGCTGCAGAGCCAGAGAACCAGGTGAAGCAGAGCCGTTGTAGAGCCAGAGAACCAGGTCAGCAGAGCTGCTCTAGAGCCAGAGAACCAGGTCAGCAGAGCTGCTGTAGAGACAGAGAACCAGGTCAGCAGAGCTGCTGTAGAGCCAGAGAACCAGGTCCGCAGAGCTGCTGTAGAGCCAGAGAACCAGGTCAGCAGAGCCGCTCTAGAGCCAGAGAACCAGGTCAGCAGAGCTGCTCTAGAGCCAGAGAACCAGGTCAGCAAGCTGCTATAGAGTCTGAAACCAGGTCAGCAGAGCTGCTGTAGAGTAGGAGAATCAGGTCAGCAGAGCTGCTGTAGAGCCAGAGAACCAGGTCAGCAGAGCTGCTGTAGAGCCAGAGAACCAGGTCAGCAGAGCTGCTGTAGAGCCAGAGAACCAGATCAGCAGAGCTGCTGTAGAGCTAGAGAACCAGGTCAGCAGAGGTGCTGTAGAGCCAGAGTACCAGGTCAGCAGAGCTACTGTAGAGCCAGAGAACCAGGTCAGCAGAGCTGCTGTAAAGCCAGAGAACCAGGTCAGCAGAGCTGCTCTAGAGCCAGAGAACCAGGTCAGCAGACCCGCTCTAGAGCCAGAGAACCAGGCCAGCAGAGCTACTGTAGAGCCAGAGAACCAGGTCAGCAGAGCTACTGTAGAGCCAGAGAACCAGGTCAGCAGAGCTGCTGTAAAGCCAGAGAACCAGGTCAGCAGAGCCGCTCTAGAGCCAGAGAACCAGGTCAGCAGACCCGCTCTAGAGCCAGAGAACCAGGTCAGCAAGCTGCTGTAGAGTCTGAAACCAGGTCAGCAGAGCTGCTGTAGAGTAGTAGAACCAGGTCAGCAGAGCTGCTGTAGAGTAGTAGAACCAGGTCAGCAGAGCTGCTGTAGAGTAGGAGAACCAGGTCAGCAGAGCTGCTGTAGAGCCAGAGAACCAGGTCAGCAGAGCTGCTGTAGAGCCAGAGAACCAGGTCAGCAGAGCTGCTGTAGAGCCAGAGAACCAGGTCCGCAGAGCTGCTGTAGAGCCAGAGAACCAGGTCAGCAGAGCTGCTCTAGAGCCAGAGAACCAGGTCAGCAGAGCTGCTCTAGAGCCAGAGAACCAGGTTAGCAGAGCTGCTGTAGAGCCAGAGAACCAGGTCGGCAGAGCTACTGTAGAGCCAGAGAACCAGGTCAGCAGAGCTGCTGTAAAGCCAGAGAACCAGGTCAGCAGAGCCGCTCTAGAGCCAGAGAACCAGGTCAGCAGACCCGCACTAGAGCCAGAGAACCAGGTCAGCAAGCTGCTGTAGAGTCTGAAACCAGGTCAGCAGAGCTGCTGTAGAGTAGTAGAACCAGGTCAGCAGAGCTGCTGTAGAACCGGAAAACCAGGTCAGCATAGTTTCTGTAGAGTAGGAGAACCAGGTCAGCAGAGCTGCTCTAGAGCCAGAGAACCAGGCCAGCAGAGCCACTCTAGAGCCAGAGAACCAGGTCAGCAAGCTGCTGTAGAGTCTGAAACCAGGACAGCATAGTTTCTGTAGAGTAGGAGAACCAGGTCAGCAGAGCCGATGTAGAGCCAGATAACCAGGTCAGCAGAGCTGCTGTAGAGCCAAAGAACCAGGTCAGCAGAGCTGCTGTCGAACCGGAAAACCAGGTCAGCAGAGCTGCTGTAGAACCGGAAAACCAGGTCAGCAGAGCCACTCTAGTCTGAGAATCAGGTCAGCAGAGCTGCTGTGGAGCCAGAGAACCAAGTGAGCAGAGCTGCTGCAGAGCCAGAGAACCAGGTGAAGCAGAGCCGTTGTAGAGCCAGAGAACCAGGTCAGCAGAGCTGCTCTAGAGCCAGAGAACCAGGTCAGCAGAGCTGCTCTAGAGCCAGAGAACCAGGTCAGCAGAGCTGCTGTAGAGCCAGAGAACCAGGTCCGCAGAGCTGCTGTAGAGCCAGAGAACCAGGTCAGCAGAGCCGCTCTAGAGCCAGAGAACCAGGTCAGCAGAGCCGCTCTAGAGCCAGAGAACCAGGCCAGCAGAGCCACTCTAGAGCCAGAGAACCAGGTCAGCAAGCTGCTGTAGAGTCTGAAACCAGGCCAGCAGAGCTGCTGTAGAGTAGGAGAACCAGGTCAGCAGAGCTGCTGTACAGCCAGAGAACCAGGTCAGCAGAGCTGCTGTTGAGCCAGAGAACCAGGTCAGCAGAGCTGCTGTAGAGCTAGAGAACCAGGTCAGCAGAGGTGCTGTAGAGCCAGAGAACCAGGTCAGCAGAGCTACTGTAGAGCCAGAGAACCAGGTCAGCAGAGCTGCTGTAAAGCCAGAGAACCAGGTCAGCAGAGCCGCTCTAGAGCCAGAGAACCAGGTCAGCAGACCCGCTCTAGAGCCAGAGAACCAGGTCAGCAAGCTGCTGTAGAGTCTGAAACCAGGTCAGCAGAGCTGCTGTAGAGTAGTAGAACCAGGTCAGCAGAGCTGCTGTAGAGTAGGAGAACCAGGTCAGCAGAGCTGCTGTAGAGCCAGAGAACCAGGTCAGCAGATCCGCTCTAGAGTCTGAGAACCAGGACAGCAGAGCCGCTCTAGAGCCAGAGAACCAGGTCAGCAGAGCCGCTCTATTGCCAGAGAACCAGGTCAGCAGAGCCGTTGCAGAGCTAGAGAACCAGGTCAGCAGAGCTGCTGTAGAGCCAGACAACCAGGTCAGCAGAGCTGCTGTAAAGCCAGACAACCAGGTCAGCAGAGCTGCTGTAAAGCCAGAGAACCAGGTCAGCAGAGCTGCTCTAGAGCCAGAGAAACAGGTCAGCAGAGCCGCTCTAGAGCCAGAGAACCAGGTCAGCAGAGCCGCTCTAGAGCCAGAGAACCAGGCCAGCAGAGCCGCTCTACAGCAGCTTGCTGACCTGGTTCTCTGGCTCTAGAGTAGGAGAACCAGGTCAGCAGAGCTGCTCTAGAGCCAGAGAACCAGGTCAGCAGAGCCGCTCTAGAGCCAGAGAACCAGGTCAGCAGAGCCGCTCTATTGCCAGAGAACCAGGTCAGCAGAGCTGCTGTAGAGCCAGAGAACCAGGTCAGCAGAGCTGCTGTAGAGCCAGAGAACCAGGTCAGCAGATCGGCTCTAGAGTCTGAGAACCAGGTCAGCAGAGCTGCTGTAGAGCCAGAGAACCAGGTCAGCAGATCTGCTGTAGAGCCAGAGAACCAGGTCAGCAGAGCTACTGTAGAGCCAGAGAACCAGGTCAGCAGAGCTGCTGTAAACCCAGAGAACCAGGTCAGCAGAGCCGCTCTAGAGCCAGAGAACCAGGTCAGCAGACCCGCTCTAGAGCCAGAGAACCAGGTCAGCAAGCTGCTGTAGAGTCTGAAACCAGGTCAGCAGAGCTGCTGTAGAGTAGTAGAACCAGGTCAGCAGAGCTGCTGTAGAACCGGAAAACCAGGTCAGCATAGTTTCTGTAGAGTAGGAGAACCAGGTCAGCAGAGCTGCTCTAGAGCCAGAGAACCAGGCCAGCAGAGCCACTCTAGAGCCAGAGAACCAGGTCAGCAAGCTGCTGTAGAGTCTGAAACCAGGACAGCATAGTTTCTGTAGAGTAGGAGAACCAGGTCAGCAGAGCCGATGTAGAGTCAGATAACCAGGTCAGCAGAGCTGCTGTAGAGCCAAAGAACCAGGTCAGCAGAGCTGCTGTAGAACCGGAAAACCAGGTCAGCAGAGCTGCTGTAGAACCGGAAAACCAGGTCAGCAGAGCCACTCTAGTCTGAGAATCAGGTCAGCAGAGCTGCTGTAGAGCCAGAGAACCAAGTGAGCAGAGCTGCTGCAGAGCCAGAGAACCAGGTGAAGCAGAGCCGTTGTAGAGCCAGAGAACCAGGTCAGCAGAGCTGTTCTAGAGCCAGAGAACCAGGTCAGCAGAGCTGCTCTAGAGCCAGAGAACCAGGTCAGCAGAGCTGCTGTAGAGCCAGAGAACCAGGTCCGCAGAGCTGCTGTAGAGCCAGACAACCAGGTCAGCAGAGCCGCTCCAGAGCCAGAGAACCAGGTCAGCAGAGCCGCTCTAGAGCCAGAGAACCAGGCCAGCAGAGCCACTCTAGAGCCAGAGAACCAGGTCAGCAAGCTGCTGTAGAGTCTGAAACCAGGCCAGCAGAGCTGCTGTAGAGTAGGAGAACCAGGTCAGCAGAGCTGCTGTAGAGCCAGAGAACCAGGTCAGCAGAGCTGCTGTAGAGCCAGAGAACCAGGTCAGCAGAGCTGCTGTAGAGCCAGAGAACCAGGTCAGCAGAGCTGCTGTAGAGCCAGAGAACCAGGTCAGCAGAGGTGCTGTAGAGCCAGAGAACCAGGTCAGCAGAGCTACTGTAGAGCCAGAGAACCAGGTCAGCAGAGCTGCTGTAAAGCCAGAGAACCAGGTCAGCAGAGCCGCTCTAGAGCCAGAGAACCAGGTCAGCAGAGCCGCTCTAGAGCCAGAGAACCAGGTCAGCAGACCCACTGTAGAGCCAGAGAACCAGGTCAGCAGAGCTACTGTAGAGCCAGAGAACCAGGTCAGCAGAGCTACTGTAGAGCCAGAGAACCAGGTCAGCAGAGCTGTTGTAAAGCCAGAGAACCAGGTCAGCAGAGCCGCTCTAGAGCCAGAGAACCAGGTCAGCAGACCCGCTCTAGAGCCAGAGAACCAGGTCAGCAAGCTGCTGTAGAGTCTGAAACCAGGTCAGCAGAGCTGCTGTAGAGTAGTAGAACCAGGTCAGCAGAGCTGCTGTAGAGTAGGAGAACCAGGTCAGCAGAGCTGCTGTAGAGCCAGAGAACCAGGTCAGCAGATCCGCTCTAGAGTCTGAGAACCAGGTCAGCAGAGCCGCTCTAGAGCCAGAGAACCAGGTCAGCAGAGCCGCTCTATTGCCAGAGAACCAGGTCAGCAGAGCCGCTGTAGAGCTAGAGAACCAGGTCAGCAGAGCTGCTGTAGAGCCAGAGAACCAGGTCAGCAGAGCTACTGTGGAGCCAGACAACCAGGTCAGCAGAGCTGCTGTAAAGCCAGACAACCAGGTCAGCAGAGCTGCTGTAAAGCCAGAGAACCAGGTCAGCAGAGCCGCTTTAGAGCCAGAGAACCAGGTCAGCAGAGCCACTCTAGAGCCAGAGAACCAGGTCAGCAGAGCCGCTCTAGAGCCAGAGAACCAGGCCAGCAGAGCCGCTCTACAGCAGCTTGCTGACCTGGTTCTCTGGCTCTAGAGTAGGAGAACCAGGTCAGCAGAGCTGCTCTAGAGCCAGAGAACCAGGTCAGCAGAGCCGCTCTAGAGCCAGAGAACCAGGTCAGCAGAGCCGCTCTATTGCCAGAGAACCAGGTCAGCAGAGCTGCTGTAGAGCTAGAGAACCAAGTCAGCAGAGCTGCTGTAGAGCCAGAGAACCAGGTCAGCAGAGCTGCTGTAGAGCCAGAGAACCAGGTCAGCAGAGCTGCTGTAGAGCCAGAGAACCAGGTCAGCAGAGCTGCTGTAGAGCCAGAGAACCAGGTCAGCAGAGCTGCTGTAGAGCCAGAGAACCAGGTCAGCAGAACTGCTGTAGAGCCAGAGAACCAGGTCAGCAGAGCCGCTGTAGAGCCAGAGAAGCAGGTCAGCAGAGCTGCTGTAGAGCCAGAGAAGCAGGTCAGCAGAGCTGCTGTAGAGCCAGAGAACCGGGTCAGCAGAGCCGTTGTAGAGCCAGAGAACCGGGTCAGCAGAGCCACTCTAGTCTGAGAATCAGGTCAGCAGAGCTGCTGTAGAGCCAGAGAACCAAGTGAGCAGAGCTGCTGCAGAGCCAGAGAACCAGGTGAAGCAGAGCCGTTGTAGAGCCAGAGAACCAGGTCAGCAGAGCTGCTCTAGAGCCAGAGAACCAGGTCAGCAGAGCTGCTGTAGAGCCGTAAAACCAGGTCTGCAGAGCCACTCTAGTCTGAGAATCAGGTCAGCAGAGCTGCTGTAGAGCCAGAGAACCAAGTGAGCAGAGCTGCTGCAGAGCCAGAGAACCAGGTGAAGCAGAGCCGTTGTAGAGCCAGAGAACCAGGTCAGCAGAGCTGCTCTAGAGCCAGAGAACCAGTTCAGCAGAGCTGCTGTAGAGCCAGAGAACCAGGCCAGCAGAGCTGCTCTAGAGCCAGAGAACCAGGTCAGCAGAGCTGCTCTAGAGCCAGAGAACCAGGTCAGCAGAGCTGCTCTAGAGCCAGAGAACCAGGCCAGCAGAGCCACTCTAGAGCCAGAGAACCAGGTCAGCAAGCTGCTGTAGAGTCTGAAACCAGGACAGCAGAGCTGCTGTAGAGCCAGAGAACCAGGTCAGCAGAGCTGCTGTAGAGCCAGAGAACCAGGTCAGCAGAGCTGCTGTAGAGCCAGAGAACCAGGTCAGCAGAGCTGCTGTAGAGCTAGAGAACCAGGACAGCAGAGGTGCTGTAGAGCCAGAGAACCAGGTCAGCAGAGCTACTGTAGAGCCAGAGAACCAGGTCAGCAGAGCTGCTGTAAAGCCAGAGAACCAGGTCAGCAGAGCCGCTCTAGAGCCAGAGAACCAGGTCAGCAAGCTGCTGTAGAGTCTGAAACCAGGTCAGCAGAGCTGCTGTAGAGTAGTAGAACCAGGTCAGCAGAGCTGCTGTAGAACCGGAAAACCAGGTCAGCAGAGCTGCTGTAGAACCGGAAAACCAGGTCAGCAGAGCCACTCTAGTCTGAGAATCAGGTCAGCAGAGCTGCTGTAGAGCCAGAGAACCAAGTGAGCGGAGCTGCTGCAGAGCCAGAGAACCAGGTGAAGCAGAGCCGTTGTAGAGCCAGAGAACCAGGTCAGCAGAGCTGCTCTAGAGCCAGAGAACCAGGTCAGCAGAGCTGCTGTAGAGACAGAGAACCAGGTCAGCAGAGCTGCTGTAGAGCCAGAGAACCAGGTCCGCAGAGCTGCTGTAGAGCCAGAGAACCAGGTCAGCAGAGCCGCTCTAGAGCCAGAGAACCAGGTCAGCAGAGCTGCTCTAGAGCCAGAGAACCAGGTCAGCAAGCTGCTATAGAGTCTGAAACCAGGTCAGCAGAGCTGCTGTAGAGTAGGAGAATCAGGTCAGCAGAGCTGCTGTAGAG
Organism: Calotriton arnoldi; assembly: GCA_963921515.1. NCBI lineage: Eukaryota > Metazoa > Chordata > Amphibia > Caudata > Salamandridae > Calotriton > Calotriton arnoldi. The sequence continues at coordinate 804,261 of CAWUFW010005765.1, forward strand.
CCAGAGAACCAGGTCAGCAGAGCTGCTGTAGAGCCAGAGAACCAGGTCAGCAGAGCTGCTGTAGAGCCAGAGAACCAGATCAGCAGAGCTGCTGTAGAGCTAGAGAACCAGGTCAGCAGAGGTGCTGTAGAGCCAGAGTACCAGGTCAGCAGAGCTACTGTAGAGCCAGAGAACCAGGTCAGCAGAGCTGCTGTAAAGCCAGAGAACCAGGTCAGCAGAGCTGCTCTAGAGCCAGAGAACCAGGTCAGCAGACCCGCTCTAGAGCCAGAGAACCAGGCCAGCAGAGCTACTGTAGAGCCAGAGAACCAGGTCAGCAGAGCTACTGTAGAGCCAGAGAACCAGGTCAGCAGAGCTGCTGTAAAGCCAGAGAACCAGGTCAGCAGAGCCGCTCTAGAGCCAGAGAACCAGGTCAGCAGACCCGCTCTAGAGCCAGAGAACCAGGTCAGCAAGCTGCTGTAGAGTCTGAAACCAGGTCAGCAGAGCTGCTGTAGAGTAGTAGAACCAGGTCAGCAGAGCTGCTGTAGAGTAGTAGAACCAGGTCAGCAGAGCTGCTGTAGAGTAGGAGAACCAGGTCAGCAGAGCTGCTGTAGAGCCAGAGAACCAGGTCAGCAGAGCTGCTGTAGAGCCAGAGAACCAGGTCAGCAGAGCTGCTGTAGAGCCAGAGAACCAGGTCCGCAGAGCTGCTGTAGAGCCAGAGAACCAGGTCAGCAGAGCTGCTCTAGAGCCAGAGAACCAGGTCAGCAGAGCTGCTCTAGAGCCAGAGAACCAGGTTAGCAGAGCTGCTGTAGAGCCAGAGAACCAGGTCGGCAGAGCTACTGTAGAGCCAGAGAACCAGGTCAGCAGAGCTGCTGTAAAGCCAGAGAACCAGGTCAGCAGAGCCGCTCTAGAGCCAGAGAACCAGGTCAGCAGACCCGCACTAGAGCCAGAGAACCAGGTCAGCAAGCTGCTGTAGAGTCTGAAACCAGGTCAGCAGAGCTGCTGTAGAGTAGTAGAACCAGGTCAGCAGAGCTGCTGTAGAACCGGAAAACCAGGTCAGCATAGTTTCTGTAGAGTAGGAGAACCAGGTCAGCAGAGCTGCTCTAGAGCCAGAGAACCAGGCCAGCAGAGCCACTCTAGAGCCAGAGAACCAGGTCAGCAAGCTGCTGTAGAGTCTGAAACCAGGACAGCATAGTTTCTGTAGAGTAGGAGAACCAGGTCAGCAGAGCCGATGTAGAGCCAGATAACCAGGTCAGCAGAGCTGCTGTAGAGCCAAAGAACCAGGTCAGCAGAGCTGCTGTCGAACCGGAAAACCAGGTCAGCAGAGCTGCTGTAGAACCGGAAAACCAGGTCAGCAGAGCCACTCTAGTCTGAGAATCAGGTCAGCAGAGCTGCTGTGGAGCCAGAGAACCAAGTGAGCAGAGCTGCTGCAGAGCCAGAGAACCAGGTGAAGCAGAGCCGTTGTAGAGCCAGAGAACCAGGTCAGCAGAGCTGCTCTAGAGCCAGAGAACCAGGTCAGCAGAGCTGCTCTAGAGCCAGAGAACCAGGTCAGCAGAGCTGCTGTAGAGCCAGAGAACCAGGTCCGCAGAGCTGCTGTAGAGCCAGAGAACCAGGTCAGCAGAGCCGCTCTAGAGCCAGAGAACCAGGTCAGCAGAGCCGCTCTAGAGCCAGAGAACCAGGCCAGCAGAGCCACTCTAGAGCCAGAGAACCAGGTCAGCAAGCTGCTGTAGAGTCTGAAACCAGGTCAGCAGAGCTGCTGTAGAGTAGGAGAACCAGGTCAGCAGAGCTGCTGTACAGCCAGAGAACCAGGTCAGCAGAGCTGCTGTTGAGCCAGAGAACCAGGTCAGCAGAGCTGCTGTAGAGCTAGAGAACCAGGTCAGCAGAGGTGCTGTAGAGCCAGAGAACCAGGTCAGCAGAGCTACTGTAGAGCCAGAGAACCAGGTCAGCAGAGCTGCTGTAAAGCCAGAGAACCAGGTCAGCAGAGCCGCTCTAGAGCCAGAGAACCAGGTCAGCAGACCCGCTCTAGAGCCAGAGAACCAGGTCAGCAAGCTGCTGTAGAGTCTGAAACCAGGTCAGCAGAGCTGCTGTAGAGTAGTAGAACCAGGTCAGCAGAGCTGCTGTAGAGTAGGAGAACCAGGTCAGCAGAGCTGCTGTAGAGCCAGAGAACCAGGTCAGCAGATCCGCTCTAGAGTCTGAGAACCAGGACAGCAGAGCCGCTCTAGAGCCAGAGAACCAGGTCAGCAGAGCCGCTCTATTGCCAGAGAACCAGGTCAGCAGAGCCGTTGTAGAGCTAGAGAACCAGGTCAGCAGAGCTGCTGTAGAGCCAGACAACCAGGTCAGCAGAGCTGCTGTAAAGCCAGACAACCAGGTCAGCAGAGCTGCTGTAAAGCCAGAGAACCAGGTCAGCAGAGCTGCTCTAGAGCCAGAGAAACAGGTCAGCAGAGCCGCTCTAGAGCCAGAGAACCAGGTCAGCAGAGCCGCTCTAGAGCCAGAGAACCAGGCCAGCAGAGCCGCTCTACAGCAGCTTGCTGACCTGGTTCTCTGGCTCTAGAGTAGGAGAACCAGGTCAGCAGAGCTGCTCTAGAGCCAGAGAACCAGGTCAGCAGAGCCGCTCTAGAGCCAGAGAACCAGGTCAGCAGAGCCGCTCTATTGCCAGAGAACCAGGTCAGCAGAGCTGCTGTAGAGCCAGAGAACCAGGTCAGCAGAGCTGCTGTAGAGCCAGAGAACCAGGTCAGCAGATCGGCTCTAGAGTCTGAGAACCAGGTCAGCAGAGCTGCTGTAGAGCCAGAGAACCAGGTCAGCAGATCTGCTGTAGAGCCAGAGAACCAGGTCAGCAGAGCTACTGTAGAGCCAGAGAACCAGGTCAGCAGAGCTGCTGTAAACCCAGAGAACCAGGTCAGCAGAGCCGCTCTAGAGCCAGAGAACCAGGTCAGCAGACCCGCTCTAGAGCCAGAGAACCAGGTCAGCAAGCTGCTGTAGAGTCTGAAACCAGGTCAGCAGAGCTGCTGTAGAGTAGTAGAACCAGGTCAGCAGAGCTGCTGTAGAACCGGAAAACCAGGTCAGCATAGTTTCTGTAGAGTAGGAGAACCAGGTCAGCAGAGCTGCTCTAGAGCCAGAGAACCAGGCCAGCAGAGCCACTCTAGAGCCAGAGAACCAGGTCAGCAAGCTGCTGTAGAGTCTGAAACCAGGACAGCATAGTTTCTGTAGAGTAGGAGAACCAGGTCAGCAGAGCCGATGTAGAGTCAGATAACCAGGTCAGCAGAGCTGCTGTAGAGCCAAAGAACCAGGTCAGCAGAGCTGCTGTAGAACCGGAGAACCAGGTCAGCAGAGCTGCTGTAGAACCGGAAAACCAGGTCAGCAGAGCCACTCTAGTCTGAGAATCAGGTCAGCAGAGCTGCTGTAGAGCCAGAGAACCAAGTGAGCAGAGCTGCTGCAGAGCCAGAGAACCAGGTGAAGCAGAGCCGTTGTAGAGCCAGAGAACCAGGTCAGCAGAGCTGTTCTAGAGCCAGAGAACCAGGTCAGCAGAGCTGCTCTAGAGCCAGAGAACCAGGTCAGCAGAGCTGCTGTAGAGCCAGAGAACCAGGTCCGCAGAGCTGCTGTAGAGCCAGACAACCAGGTCAGCAGAGCCGCTCCAGAGCCAGAGAACCAGGTCAGCAGAGCCGCTCTAGAGCCAGAGAACCAGGCCAGCAGAGCCACTCTAGAGCCAGAGAACCAGGTCAGCAAGCTGCTGTAGAGTCTGAAACCAGGCCAGCAGAGCTGCTGTAGAGTAGGAGAACCAGGTCAGCAGAGCTGCTGTAGAGCCAGAGAACCAGGTCAGCAGAGCTGCTGTAGAGCCAGAGAACCAGGTCAGCAGAGCTGCTGTAGAGCCAGAGAACCAGGTCAGCAGAGCTGCTGTAGAGCCAGAGAACCAGGTCAGCAGAGGTGCTGTAGAGCCAGAGAACCAGGTCAGCAGAGCTACTGTAGAGCCAGAGAACCAGGTCAGCAGAGCTGCTGTAAAGCCAGAGAACCAGGTCAGCAGAGCCGCTCTAGAGCCAGAGAACCAGGTCAGCAGAGCCGCTCTAGAGCCAGAGAACCAGGTCAGCAGACCCACTGTAGAGCCAGAGAACCAGGTCAGCAGAGCTACTGTAGAGCCAGAGAACCAGGTCAGCAGAGCTACTGTAGAGCCAGAGAACCAGGTCAGCAGAGCTGTTGTAAAGCCAGAGAACCAGGTCAGCAGAGCCGCTCTAGAGCCAGAGAACCAGGTCAGCAGACCCGCTCTAGAGCCAGAGAACCAGGTCAGCAAGCTGCTGTAGAGTCTGAAACCAGGTCAGCAGAGCTGCTGTAGAGTAGTAGAACCAGGTCAGCAGAGCTGCTGTAGAGTAGGAGAACCAGGTCAGCAGAGCTGCTGTAGAGCCAGAGAACCAGGTCAGCAGATCCGCTCTAGAGTCTGAGAACCAGGTCAGCAGAGCCGCTCTAGAGCCAGAGAACCAGGTCAGCAGAGCCGCTCTATTGCCAGAGAACCAGGTCAGCAGAGCCGCTGTAGAGCTAGAGAACCAGGTCAGCAGAGCTGCTGTAGAGCCAGAGAACCAGGTCAGCAGAGCTACTGTGGAGCCAGACAACCAGGTCAGCAGAGCTGCTGTAAAGCCAGACAACCAGGTCAGCAGAGCTGCTGTAAAGCCAGAGAACCAGGTCAGCAGAGCCGCTTTAGAGCCAGAGAACCAGGTCAGCAGAGCCACTCTAGAGCCAGAGAACCAGGTCAGCAGAGCCGCTCTAGAGCCAGAGAACCAGGCCAGCAGAGCCGCTCTACAGCAGCTTGCTGACCTGGTTCTCTGGCTCTAGAGTAGGAGAACCAGGTCAGCAGAGCTGCTCTAGAGCCAGAGAACCAGGTCAGCAGAGCCGCTCTAGAGCCAGAGAACCAGGTCAGCAGAGCCGCTCTATTGCCAGAGAACCAGGTCAGCAGAGCTGCTGTAGAGCTAGAGAACCAAGTCAGCAGAGCTGCTGTAGAGCCAGAGAACCAGGTCAGCAGAGCTGCTGTAGAGCCAGAGAACCAGGTCAGCAGAGCCGTTGTAGAGCCAGAGAACCGGGTCAGCAGAGCCGTTGTAGAGCCAGAGAACCGGGTCAGCAGAGCCACTCTAGAGCCAGGGAACCAGCTCAGCAGAGCTGCTGTAGAGACAGAACCAGGTCAGCAGAGCTGCTGTAGAGCCAGAGAACCAGGTCAGCAGAGCTGCTGTAGAGCCAGAGAACTGGGTCAGCAGAGCCACTCCAGAGCCAGAGAACCGGGTCAGCAGAGCCACTCTAGAGCCAGAGAACCAGGTCAGCAGAGCCGCTCTAGAGCCAGAGAACCAGGTTAGCAGAGCCGCTCTAGAGCCAGAGAACCAGGTCAGCAGAGTTGCTGTAGAGCCAGAGAACCAGGTCAGCAGATCTGCTGTAGAGCCAGAGAACCAGGTCAGCAGAGCCATTGTAGAGCCAGAGAACCGGGTCAGCAGAGCTATTCTAGAGCCAGAGAACCAGGTCAGCAGAGCCGCTGTAGAGCCAGAGAACCAGGTCAGCAGAGCTGCTATAGAGCCAAAGAACTGGGTCAGGAAGCTGCTGTAGAGCCTGAGAACCAGGTCAGCAGAGCCGTTGTAGAGCCTGAGAACCAGGTCAGCAGCGCTGTGGTAGAGCCAGAGAACCAGGTCAGCAGAGCTGCTGTAGAACCGGAAAACCAGGTCAGCAGAGCTGCTGTAGAACCCGAAAACCAGGTCAGCAGAGCCACTCGAGTCTGAGAATCAGATCAGCAGAGCTGCTGTAGAGCCAGAGAACCAAGTGAGCAGAGCTGCTGTAGAGCCACAGAACTAGGTGAAGCAGAGCAGTTGTAGAGCCAGAGAACCAGGTCAGCAGAGCTGCTGTAGAGCCAGAGAACCAGGTCAGCAGAGCTGCTGTAGAGCCAGAGAACCAGGTCAGCAGAGCTGCTGTAGAGCCAGAGAACCAGGTCCGCAGAACTGCTGTAGAGCCAGAGAACCAGGTCAGCAGAGCCGCTCTAGAGCCAGAGAACCAGGTCAGCAGAGCCGCTCTAGAGCCGGGGAACCAGGTCAGCAGAGCCGCTCTAGAGCCAGAGAACCAGGCCAGCAGAGCCACTCTAGAGCCAGAGAACCAGGTCAGCAAGCTGCTGTAGAGTCTGAAACCAGGTCAGCAGAGCTGCTGTAGAGCCAGAGAACTGGGTCAGCAAGCTGCTGTAGAGCCAGAGAACCAGGTCAGCAGAGCGGCTGTAGAGCCTGAGAACCAGGTCAGCAGACCTGTTGTAGAGCCAGAGAACCAGGTCAGCAGAGCTGCTATAGAGCCAGAGAACCAGGTCAGCAGAGCGGATGTAGAGCCTCGGAACCAGGTCAGCAGAGCCGTTGTAGAGCCAGAGAACCAGGTCAGCAGAGCTGCTCTAGAGCCAGAGAACCAGGTCAGCAGAGCTGCTGTAGAGCCAGAGAACCAGGTCAGCAGAGCTGCTGTAGAGTCAGAGATCCAGGTCAGCAGAGCCGCTGTAGAGTCAGAGATCCAGGTCAGCAGAGCCGCTGTAGAGCCAGAGAACCAGGTCAGCAGAGCCGTTGTAGAGCCTGAGAACCAGGTCAGCAGCGCTGCTGTAGAGCCAGGGAACCAGGTCAGCAGAGCTGCTGTATAACCGGAAAACCAGGTCAGCAGAGCTGCTGTATAACCGGACATCCAGGTCAGCATAGCCATTGTATAGCCAGAGAACCAGGTCAGGAGAGCTACTCTAGAGCTAGAGAACCAGGTCAGCAGAGCCACTGTAGAGCCAGAGAACCAGGTCAGCAGAGCCGCTCTAGAGCCAGAGAACCAGGCCAGCAGAGCCACTCTAGAGCCAGAGAACCAGGTCAGCAAGCTGCTGTAGAGCTAGAGAACCAGGTCAGCAGAGCTGCTGTAGAGCCAGAGAACCAGGTCAGCAGAGCTGCTGTAGAGCCAGAGAACCAGGTCAGCAGAGCCGCTCTAGAGCCAGAGAACCAGGTCAGCAGAGCCGTTGTAGAGCCAGAGAACCAGGTCAGGAGAGCTGCTGTAGAGCTAGAGAACCAGGTCAGCAGAGCTGCTGTAGAGCCAGAGAACCAGGTCAGCAGAGCTGCTGTAGAGCCGGAGAACCAGGTCAGCAGAGCTGCTGTAGTGCCGGAGAACCAGGTCAGCAGAGCTGCTGTAGAGCCGGAGAACCATGTCAGCAGAGCTGCTGTAGAGCCAGAGAACCAGGTCAGCAGAGCTGCTGTAGAGCCAGAGAACCAGGTCACAAGATCTGCTGTAGAGCCAGAGAACCTAGGTCAGCAGAGCCGTTGTAGAGCCAGAGAACCGGGTCAGCAGAGCCGCTCTAGAGCCAGAGAACCAGGTCAGCAGAGCTGCTGTAGAGCCAGAGAACCAGGTCAGCAGAGCTGCTGTAGAGCCAGAGAACCAGGTCAGCAAGCTGCTGTAGAGTAGGAGAACCAGGTCAGCAGAGCTGCTGTAGAGCCAGAGAACCAGGTCAGCAGAACTGCTGTAGAGCCAGAGAACCAGGTCAGCAGAGCTGCTGTAGAGCCAGAGAACCAGGTCAGCAGAGCCGCTCTAGAACCAGAGAACCAGGCCAGCAGAGCCACTCTAGAGCCAGAGAACCAGGTCAGCAAGCTGCTGTAGAGCCTGAGAACCAGGTCAGCAGAGCCGTTGTAGAGCCAGAGAACCAGGTCAAGGAGAGCTGCTGTAGAGCCAGCGAACCAGGTCAGCAGAGCTGCTGTAGAGCCGGAGAACCAGGTCAGCAGAGCTGCTGTAAAGCCAGAGAACCAGGTCAGCAGAGCTGCTGTAGAGCCAGAGAACCAGGTCACAAGAGTTGCTGTCGAGTCCGAGAACCAGGTCAGCAGAGGTGCTGTAGAGCCAGAGAACCGGGTCAGCAGAGCTGCTGTAGAGCCAGAGAACCAGGTCAGCAGAGCCGCTTTAGAGCCAGAGATCCGGGTCAGCAGAGCTGCTGTAGAGCCAGAGATCCAGGTCAGCAGAGCTGCTGTAGAGCCAGAGAACCAGGTCAGCAAGCTGCTGTAGAGTAGGAGAACCAGGTCAGCAGAGCTGCTGTAGAGCCAGAGAACCAGGTCAGCAGAGCTGCTGTAGAGCCAGAGAACCAGGTCAGCAGAGCTGCTGTAGAGCCAGAGAACCAGGTCGGCAGAGCTGCTGTAGAGCCAGAGAACCAGGTCAGCAGAGCTGCTCTAGAGTCTGAGAACCAGGTCAGCAGAGCTGCTGTAGAGTAGGAGAACCAGGTCAGCAGAGCTGCTGTAGAGTAGGAGAACCAGGTCAGCAGAGCTGCTGTAGAGCCAGAGAACCAGGTCAGCAGAGCTGCTGTAGAGCCAGAGAACCAGGTCAGCAGAGCTGCTGTATAGTCAGAGAACCAGGTCAGCAGAGCTGCTGTAGAGCCAGAGAACCAGGTCAGCAGAGCTGCTGTAGAGCCAGAGAACCAGGTCAGCAGAGCCGCTGTAGAGCCAGAGAACCAGGTCAGCAGAGCTGCTGTAGAGCCAGAGAACCAGGTCAGCAGAGCCGCTTTAGAGCCAGAGAACCGGGTCAGCAGAGCTGCTGTAGAGCCAGAGAACCAGGTCAGCAGAGCTGCTGTAGAGCCAGAGAACTGGGTCAGCAGAGCCACTCTAGAGCCAGAGAACCGGGTCAGCAGAGCCGCTCTAGAGCCAGAGAACCAGGCCAGCAGAGCCACTCTAGAGCCAGAGAACCAGGTCAGCAGAGCTGCTGTAGAGTCTGAGAACCAGGCCAGCAGAGCTGCTGTAGAGCTAGGAGAACCAGGTCAGCAGAGCTGCTGTAGAGCCAGAGAACCAGGTCAGCAGAGCTGCTGTAGAGCCAGAGAACCAGGTCAGCAGAGCTGCTGTAGAGCCAGAGAACCAGGTCAGCAGAGCTGCTGTAGAGCCAGAGAACCAGGTCAGCAGAGGTGCTGTAGAGCCAGAGAACCAGGTCAGCAGAGCTACTGTAGAGCCAGAGAACCAGGTCAGCAGAGCTGCTGTAGAGCCAGAGAACCAGGTCAGCAGAGCCGCTCTAGAGCCAGAGAACCAGGTCAGCAGAGCCGCTCTAGAGCCAGAGAACCAGGTCAGCAGACCCACTGTAGAGCCAGAGAACCAGGTCAGCAGAGCTGCTGTAGAGCCAGAGAACCAGGTCAGCAGAGCTGCTGTAGAGCCAGAGAACCAGGTCAGCAGAGCTGTTGTAGAGCCAGAGAACCAGGTCAGCAGAGCCGCTCTAGAGCCAGAGAACCAGGTCAGCAGACCCGCTCTAGAGCCAGAGAACCAGGTCAGCAAGCTGCTGTAGAGTCTGAAACCAGGTCAGCAGAGCTGCTGTAGAGTAGTAGAACCAGGTCAGCAGAGCTGCTGTAGAGCTAGGAGAACCAGGTCAGCAGAGCTGCTGTAGAGCCAGAGAACCAGGTCAGCAGATCCGCTCTAGAGTCTGAGAACCAGGTCAGCAGAGCCGCTCTAGAGCCAGAGAACCAGGTCAGCAGAGCCGCTCTATTGCCAGAGAACCAGGTCAGCAGAGCCGCTGTAGAGCCAGAGAACCAGGTCAGCAGAGCTGCTGTAGAGCCAGAGAACCAGGTCAGCAGAGCTACTGTGGAGCCAGACAACCAGGTCAGCAGAGCTGCTGTAAAGCCAGACAACCAGGTCAGCAGAGCTGCTGTAAAGCCAGAGAACCAGGTCAGCAGAGCCGCTTTAGAGCCAGAGAACCAGGTCAGCAGAGCCACTCTAGAGCCAGAGAACCAGGTCAGCAGAGCCGCTCTAGAGCCAGAGAACCAGGCCAGCAGAGCCGCTCTACAGCAGCTTGCTGACCTGGTTCTCTGGCTCTAGAGTAGGAGAACCAGGTCAGCAGAGCTGCTCTAGAGCCAGAGAACCAGGTCAGCAGAGCCGCTCTAGAGCCAGAGAACCAGGTCAGCAGAGCCGCTCTAGTGCCAGAGAACCAGGTCAGCAGAGCTGCTGTAGAGCTAGAGAACCAAGTCAGCAGAGCTGCTGTAGAGCCAGAGAACCAGGTCAGCAGAGCTGCTGTAGAGCCAGAGAACCAGGTCAGCAGAGCCGTTGTAGAGCCAGAGAACCGGGTCAGCAGAGCCGTTGTAGAGCCAGAGAACCGGGTCAGCAGAGCCACTCTAGAGCCAGGGAACCAGCTCAGCAGAGCTGCTGTAGAGACAGAACCAGGTCAGCAGAGCTGCTGTAGAGCCAGAGAACCAGGTCAGCAGAGCTGCTGTAGAGCCAGAGAACTGGGTCAGCAGAGCCACTCCAGAGCCAGAGAACCGGGTCAGCAGAGCCACTCTAGAGCCAGAGAACCAGGTCAGCAGAGCCGCTCTAGAGCCAGAGAACCAGGTTAGCAGAGCCGCTCTAGAGCTAGAGAACCAGGTCAGCAGAGTTGCTGTAGAGCCAGAGAACCAGGTCAGCAGATCTGCTGTAGAGCCAGAGAACCAGGTCAGCAGAGCCATTGTAGAGCCAGAGAACCGGGTCAGCAGAGCTATTCTAGAGCCAGAGAACCAGGTCAGCAGAGCCGCTGTAGAGCCAGAGAACCAGGTCAGCAGAGCTGCTATAGAGCCAAAGAACTGGGTCAGGAAGCTGCTGTAGAGCCTGAGAACCAGGTCAGCAGAGCCGCTGTAGAGCCTGAGAACCAGGTCAGCAGCGCTGTGGTAGAGCCAGAGAACCAGGTCAGCAGAGCTGCTGTAGAACCGGAAAACCAGGTCAGCAGAGCTGCTGTAGAACCCGAAAACCAGGTCAGCAGAGCCACTCGAGTCTGAGAATCAGATCAGCAGAGCTGCTGTAGAGCCAGAGAACCAAGTGAGCAGAGCTGCTGTAGAGCCACAGAACTAGGTGAAGCAGAGCAGTTGTAGAGCCAGAGAACCAGGTCAGCAGAGCTGCTGTAGAGCCAGAGAACCAGGTCAGCAGAGCTGCTGTAGAGCCAGAGAACCAGGTCAGCAGAGCTGCTGTAGAGCCAGAGAACCAGGTCCGCAGAACTGCTGTAGAGCCAGAGAACCAGGTCAGCAGAGCCGCTCTAGAGCCAGAGAACCAGGTCAGCAGAGCCGCTCTAGAGCCGGGGAACCAGGTCAGCAGAGCCGCTCTAGAGCCAGAGAACCAGGCCAGCAGAGCCACTCTAGAGCCAGAGAACCAGGTCAGCAAGCTGCTGTAGAGTCTGAAACCAGGTCAGCAGAGCTGCTGTAGAGCCAGAGAACTGGGTCAGCAAGCTGCTGTAGAGCCAGAGAACCAGGTCAGCAGAGCGGCTGTAGAGCCTGAGAACCAGGTCAGCAGACCTGTTGTAGAGCCAGAGAACCAGGTCAGCAGAGCTGCTATAGAGCCAGAGAACCAGGTCAGCAGAGCGGATGTAGAGCCTCGGAACCAGGTCAGCAGAGCTGTTGTAGAGCCAGAGAACCAGGTCAGCAGAGCTGCTCTAGAGCCAGAGAACCAGGTCAGCAGAGCTGCTGTAGAGCCAGAGAACCAGGTCAGCAGAGCTGCTGTAGAGTCAGAGAACCAGGTCAGCAGAGCCGCTGTAGAGCCAGAGAACCAGGTCAGCAGAGCCGCTGTAGAGCCAGAGAACCAGGTCAGCAGAGCCGTTGTAGAGCCTGAGAACCAGGTCAGCAGCGCTGCTGTAGAGCCAGGGAACCAGGTCAGCAGAGCTGCTGTATAACCGGAAAACCAGGTCAGCAGAGCTGCTGTATAACCGGACAACCAGGTCAGCATAGCCATTGTATAGCCAGAGAACCAGGTCAGGAGAGCTACTCTAGAGCTAGAGAACCAGGTCAGCAGAGCCACTGTAGAGCCAGAGAACCAGGTCAGCAGAGCCGCTCTAGAGCCAGAGAACCAGGCCAGCAGAGCCACTCTAGAGCCAGAGAACCAGGTCAGCAAGCTGCTGTAGAGCTAGAGAACCAGGTCAGCAGAGCTGCTGTAGAGCCAGAGAACCAGGTCAGCAGAGCCGCTCTAGAGCCAGAGAACCAGGTCAGCAGAGCCGTTGTAGAGCCAGAGAACCAGGTCAGGAGAGCTGCTGTAGAGCTAGAGAACCAGGTCAGCAGAGCTGCTGTAGAGCCAGAGAACCAGGTCAGCAGAGCTGCTGTAGAGCCGGAGAACCAGGTCAGCAGAGCTGCTGTAGTGCCGGAGAACCAGGTCAGCAGAGCTGCTGTAGAGCCGGAGAACCATGTCAGCAGAGCTGCTGTAGAGCCAGAGAACCAGGTCAGCAGAGCTGCTGTAGAGCCAGAGAACCAGGTCACAAGATCTGCTGTAGAGCCAGAGAACCTAGGTCAGCAGAGCCGTTGTAGAGCCAGAGAACCGGGTCAGCAGAGCCGCTCTAGAGCCAGAGAACCAGGTCAGCAGAGCTGCTGTAGAGCCAGAGAACCAGGTCAGCAGAGCTGCTGTAGAGCCAGAGAACCAGGTCAGCAAGCTGCTGTAGAGTAGGAGAACCAGGTCAGCAGAGCTGCTGTAGAGCCAGAGAACCAGGTCAGCAGAACTGCTGTAGAGCCAGAGAACCAGGTCAGCAGAGCTGCTGTAGAGCCAGAGAACCAGGTCAGCAGAGCCGCTCTAGAACCAGAGAACCAGGCCAGCAGAGCCACTCTAGAGCCAGAGAACCAGGTCAGCAAGCTGCTGTAGAGCCTGAGAACCAGGTCAGCAGAGCCGTTGTAGAGCCAGAGAACCAGGTCAAGGAGAGCTGCTGTAGAGCTAGAGAACCAGGTCAGCAGAGCTGCTGTAGAGCCAGCGAACCAGGTCAGCAGAGCTGCTGTAGAGCCGGAGAACCAGGTCAGCAGAGCTGCTGTAAAGCCAGAGAACCAGGTCAGCAGAGCTGCTGTAGAGCCAGAGAACCAGGTCACAAGAGTTGCTGTCGAGTCCGAGAACCAGGTCAGCAGAGGTGCTGTAGAGCCAGAGAACCGGGTCAGCAGAGCTGCTGTAGAGCCAGAGAACCAGGTCAGCAGAGCCGCTTTAGAGCCAGAGAACCGGGTCAGCAGAGCTGCTGTAGAGCCAGAGATCCAGGTCAGCAGAGCTGCTGTAGAGCCAGAGAACCAGGTCAGCAAGCTGCTGTAGAGTAGGAGAACCAGGTCAGCAGAGCTGCTGTAGAGCCAGAGAACCAGGTCAGCAGAGCTGCTGTAGAGCCAGAGAACCAGGTCAGCAGAGCTGCTGTAGAGCCAGAGAACCAGGTCGGCAGAGCTGCTGTAGAGCCAGAGAACCAGGTCAGCAGAGCTGCTCTAGAGTCTGAGAACCAGGTCAGCAGAGCTGCTGTAGAGTAGGAGAACCAGGTCAGCAGAGCTGCTGTAGAGTAGGAGAACCAGGTCAGCAGAGCTGCTGTAGAGCCAGAGAACCAGGTCAGCAGAGCTGCTGTAGAGCCAGAGAACCAGGTCAGCAGAGCTGCTGTATAGTCAGAGAACCAGGTCAGCAGAGCTGCTGTAGAGCCAGAGAACCAGGTCAGCAGAGCTGCTGTAGAGCCAGAGAACCAGGTCAGCAGAGCCGCTGTAGAGCCAGAGAACCAGGTCAGCAGAGCTGCTGTAGAGCCAGAGAACCAGGTCAGCAGAGCCGCTTTAGAGCCAGAGAACCGGGTCAGCAGAGCTGCTGTAGAGCCAGAGAACCAGGTCAGCAGAGCTGCTGTAGAGCCAGAGAACTGGGTCAGCAGAGCCACTCTAGAGCCAGAGAACCGGGTCAGCAGAGCCACTCTAGAGCCAGAGAACCGGGTCAGCAGAGCCACTCTAGAGCCAGAGAACCAGGTCAGCAGAGCCGCTCTAGAGCCAGAGAACCAGGTCAGCAGAGCCGCTCTAGAGCCAGAGAACCAGGTCAGCAGAGATGCTGTAGAGCTAGAGAACCATGTCAGCAGAGCTGCTGTAGAGCCAGAGAACCATGTCAGCAGAGCTGCTGGAGAGCCAGAGAACCAGGTCAGCAGAGCTGCTGTAGAGCCAGAGAACCAGGTCAGCAGAGCTGCTGTAGAGTCAGAGATCCAGGTCAGCAGAGCCGCTGTAGAGTCAGAGATCCAGGTCAGCAGAGCCGCTGTAGAGCCAGAGAACCAGGTCAGCAGAGCCGCTGTAGAGCCTGAGAACCAGGTCAGCAGAGCTGCTGTAGAGCCGGAGAACCAGGTCAGCAGAGCTGCTGTAGAGCCGGAGAACCAGGTCAGCAGAGCTGCTGTAGAGCCAGAGAACCAGGTCAGCAGAGCTGCTGTAGAGCCAGAGAACCAGGTCACAAGATCTGCTGTAGAGCCAGAGAACCAGGTCAGCAGAGCCGTTGTAGAGCCAGAGAACCGGGTCAGCAGAGCCACTCTAGAGCCAGAGAACCAGGTCAGCAGAGCTGCTGTAGAGCCAGAGAACCAGGTCAGCAGAGCTGCTGTAGAGCCAGAGAACCAGGTCAGCAAGCTGCTGTAGAGTAGGAGAACCAGGTCAGCAGAGCTGCTGTAGAGCCAGAGAACCAGGTCAGCAGAGCTGCTGTAGAGCCAGAGAACCAGGTCAGCAGAACTGCTGTAGAGCCAGAGAACCAGGTCAGCAGAGCTGCTGTAGAGCCAGAGAACCAGGTCAGCAGAGCCGCTCTAGAGCCAGAGAACCAGGTCAGCAGAGCCGCTCTAGAACCAGAGAACCAGGTCAGCAAGCTGCTGTAGAGCCTGAGAACCAGGTCAGCAGAGCCGTTGTAGAGCCAGAGAACCAGGTCAGCAGAGCCGTTGTAGAGCCAGAGAACCGGGTCAGCAGAGCCACTCTAGAGCCAGAGAACCAGGTCAGCAGAGCCGCTGTAGAGCCAGAGAACCAGGTCAGCAGAGCTGCTGTAGAGCCAGAGAACCAGGTCAGCAAGCTGCTGTAGAGTAGGAGAACCAGGTCAGCAGAGCTGCTGTAGAGCCAGAGAACCAGGTCAGCAGAACTGCTGTAGAGCCAGAGAACCAGGTCAGCAGAGCTGCTGTAGAGCCAGAGAACCAGGTCAGCAGAGCTGCTCTAGAGTCTGAGAACCAGGTCAGCAGAGCTGCTGTAGAGTAGGAGAACCAGGTCAGCAGAGCTGCTGTAGAGCCAGAGAACCAGGTCAGCAGAGCTGCTGTAGAGCCAGAGAACCAGGTCAGCAGAGCTGCTGTAGAGCCAGAGAACCAGGTCAGCAGAGCTGCTGTAGAGCCAGAGAACCAGGTCAGCAGAGCTGCTGTAGAGCCAGAGAACCAGGTCAGCAGAGCTTCTGTAGAGCCAGAGAACCAGGTCAGCAGAGCCGCTCTAGAGCCAGAGAACCAGGTCAGCAGAGCCGCTCTAGAGCCAGAGAACCAGGGCAGCAGAGCCGCTCTAGAGCCAGAGAACCAGATCAGCAGAGCCGCTCTAGAACCAGGCCAGCAGAGCCACTCTAGAGCCAGAGAACCAGGTCAGCAAGCTGCTGTAGAGCCTGAGAACCAGGTCAGCAGAGCCGTTGTAGAGCCAGAGAACCAGGTCAGGAGAGCTGCTGTAGAGCTAGAGAACCAGGTCAGCAGAGCTGCTGTAGAGCCAGAGAACCAGGTCAGCAGAGCTGCTGTAGAGCCGGAGAACCAGGTCAGCAGAGCTGCTGTAGAGCCAGAGAACCAGGTCAGCAGAGCTGCTGTCGAGTCCGAGAACCAGGTCAGCAGAGCCGTTGTAGAGCCATAGAACCGGGTCAGCAGAGCCACTCTAGAGCCAGAGAACCTGGTCAGCAGAGCTGCTGTAGAGCCAGAGAACCAGGTCAGCAGAGCTGCTGTAGAGCCAGAGAACCAGGTCAGCAAGCTGCTGTAGAGTAGGAGAACCAGGTCAGCAGAGCTGCTGTAGAGCCAGAGAAACAGGTCAGCAGAACTGCTGTAGAGCCAGAGAACCAGGTCAGCAGAGCTGCTGTAGAGCCACAGAACCAGGTCAGCAGAGCTGCTGTAGAGCCAGAGAACCAGGTCAGCAGAGCTGCTCTAGAGTCTGAGAACCAGGTCAGCAGAGCTGCTGTAGAGTAGGAGAACCAGGTCAGCAGAGCTGCTGTAGAGCCAGAGCACCAGGTCAGCAGAGCTGCTGTAGAGCCAGAGAACCAGGTCAGCAGAGCCGCTGTAGAGCCAGAGAACCAGGTCAGCAGAGCTGCTGTAGAGCCAGAGAACCAGGTCAGCAGAGCCGCTTTAGAGCCAGAGAACCGGGTCAGCAGAGCTGCTGTAGAGCCAGAGAACCAGGTCAGCAGAGCTGCTGTAGAGCCAGAGAACGAGGTCAGCAGAGCTGTTGTAGAGCCAGAGAACTGGGTCAGCAGAGCCACTCTAGAGCCAGAGAACTGGGTCAGCAGAGCCACTCTAGAGCCAGAGAACCAGGTCAGCAGAGCTGCTGTAGAGCCAGAGAACCAGGTCAGCAGAGCTGCTCTAGAGTCTGAGAACCAGGTCAGCAGAGCTGCTGTAGAGTAGGAGAACCAGGTCAGCAGAGCTGCTGTAGAGTAGGAGAACCAGGTCAGCAGAGCTGCTGTAGAGCCAGAGAACCAGGTCAGCAGAGCTGCTGTAGAGCCAGAGAACCAGGTCAGCAGAGCTGCTGTATAGTCAGAGAACCAGGTCAGCAGAGCTGCTGTAGAGCCAGAGAACCAGGTCAGCAGAGCCGCTGTAGAGCCAGAGAACCAGGTCAGCAGAGCTGCTGTAGAGCCAGAGAACCAGGTCAGCAGAGCCGCTTTAGAGCCAGAGAACCGGGTCAGCAGAGCTGCTGTAGAGCCAGAGAACCAGGTCAGCAGAGCTGCTGTAGAGCCAGAGAACTGGGTCAGCAGAGCCACTCTAGAGCCAGAGAACCGGGTCAGCAGAGCCACTCTAGAGCCAGAGAACCAGGTCAGCAGAGCCGCTCTAGAGCCAGAGAACCAGGTCAGCAGAGCCGCTCTAGAGCCAGAGAACCAGGTCAGCAGAGCCGCTCTAGAGCCAGAGAACCAGGTCAGCAAGCTGCTGTAGAGCTAGAGAACCAGGTCAGCAGAGCTGCTGTAGAGCCAGAGAACCAGGTCAGCAGAGCCGCTCTAGAGCCAGAGAACCAGGTCAGCAGAGCCGTTGTAGAGCCAGAGAACCAGGTCAGGAGAGCTGCTGTAGAGCTAGAGAACCAGGTCAGCAGAGCTGCTGTAGAGCCAGAGAACCAGGTCAGCAGAGCTGCTGTAGAGCCGGAGAACCAGGTCAGCAGAGCTGCTGTAGTGCCGGAGAACCAGGTCAGCAGAGCTGCTGTAGAGCCGGAGAACCATGTCAGCAGAGCTGCTGTAGAGCCAGAGAACCAGGTCAGCAGAGCTGCTGTAGAGCCAGAGAACCAGGTCACAAGATCTGCTGTAGAGCCAGAGAACCAGGTCAGCAGAGCCGTTGTAGAGCCAGAGAACCGGGTCAGCAGAGCCGCTCTAGAGCCAGAGAACCAGGTCAGCAGAGCTGCTGTAGAGCCAGAGAACCAGGTCAGCAGAGCTGCTGTAGAGCCAGAGAACCAGGTCAGCAAGCTGCTGTAGAGTAGGAGAACCAGGTCAGCAGAGCTGCTGTAGAGCCAGAGAACCAGGTCAGCAGAACTGCTGTAGAGCCAGAGAACCAGGTCAGCAGAGCTGCTGTAGAGCCAGAGAACCAGGTCAGCAGAGCTGCTGTAGAGCCAGAGAACCAGGTCAGCAAGCTGCTGTAGAGTAGGAGAACCAGGTCAGCAGAGCTGCTGTAGAGCCAGAGAACCAGGTCAGCAGAGCTGCTGTAGAGCCAGAGAACCAGGTCAGCAGAGCTGCTGTAGAGCCAGAGAACCAGGTCGGCAGAGCTGCTGTAGAGCCAGAGAACCAGGTCAGCAGAGCTGCTCTAGAGTCTGAGAACCAGGTCAGCAGAGCTGCTGTAGAGTAGGAGAACCAGGTCAGCAGAGCTGCTGTAGAGTAGGAGAACCAGGTCAGCAGAGCTGCTGTAGAGCCAGAGAACCAGGTCAGCAGAGCTGCTGTAGAGTCAGAGAACCAGGTCAGCAGAGCTGCTGTAGAGCCAGAGAACCAGGTCAGCAGAGCTGCTGTAGAGCCAGAGAACCAGGTCAGCAGAGCCGCTGTAGAGCCAGAGAACCAGGTCAGCAGAGCTGCTGTAGAGCCAGAGAACCAGGTCAGCAGAGCCGCTTTAGAGCCAGAGAACCGGGTCAGCAGAGCTGCTGTAGAGCCAGAGAACCAGGTCAGCAGAGCTGCTGTAGAGCCAGAGAACTGGGTCAGCAGAGCCACTCTAGAGCCAGAGAACCGGGTCAGCAGAGCCACTCTAGAGCCAGAGAACCGGGTCAGCAGAGCCACTCTAGAGCCAGAGAACCAGGTCAGCAGAGCCGCTCTAGAGCCAGAGAACCAGGTCAGCAGAGATGCTGTAGAGCTAGAGAACCATGTTAGCAGAGCTGCTGTAGAGCCAGAGAACCATGTCAGCAGAGCTGCTGTAGAGCCAGAGAACCAGGTCAGCAGAGCTGCTGTAGAGCCAGAGAACCAGGTCACAAGATCTGCTGTAGAGCCAGAGAACCAGGTCAGCAGAGCCGTTGTAGAGTCAGAGATCCAGGTCAGCAGAGCCGCTGTAGAGCCAGAGAACCAGGTCAGCAGAGCCGCTGTAGAGCCTGAGAACCAGGTCAGCAGAGCTGCTGTAGAGCCAGAGAACCAGGTCAGCAGAGCTGCTGTAGAGCCAGAGAACCAGGTCAGCAGAGCTGCTGTAGAGCCAGAGAACCAGGTCACAAGATCTGCTGTAGAGCCAGAGAACCAGGTCAGCAGAGCCGTTGTAGAGCCAGAGAACCGGGTCAGCAGAGCCACTCTAGAGCCAGAGAACCAGGTCAGCAGAGCTGCTGTAGAGCCAGAGAACCAGGTCAGCAGAGCTGCTGTAGAGCCAGAGAACCAGGTCAGCAAGCTGCTGTAGAGTAGGAGAACCAGGTCAGCAGAGCTGCTGTAGAGCCAGAGAACCAGGTCAGCAGAACTGCTGTAGAGCCAGAGAACCAGGTCAGCAGAGCTGCTGTAGAGCCAGAGAACCAGGTCAGCAGAGCCGCTCTAGAGCCAGAGAACCAGGTCAGCAGAGCTGCTGTAGAGCCAGAGAACCAGGTCAGCAGAGCCGCTGTAGAGCCAGAGAACCAGGTCAGCAGAGCCGCTCTAGAACCAGAGAACCAGGTCAGCAAGCTGCTGTAGAGCCAGAGAACCAGGTCAGCAGAGCCGCTCTAGAGCCAGAGAACCAGGTCAGCAGAGCCGCTCTAGAACCAGAGAACCAGGTCAGCAGAGCTGCTGTAGAGCTAGAGAACCAAGTCAGCAGAGCTGCTGTAGAGCCAGAGAACCAGGTCAGCAGAGCTGCTGTAGAGCCAGAGAACCAGGTCAGCAGAGCAGGGGTAGAGCCAGAGAACCGGGTCAGCAGAGCTGCTGTAGAGCCAGAGAACCAGGTCAGCAGAGCCGTTGTAGAGCCAGAGAACCGGGTCAGCAGAGCCGTTGTAGAGCCAGAGAACCGGGTCAGCAGAGCCGCTCTAGAGCCAGAGAACCAGCTCAGCAGAGCTGCTGTAGAGCACAGAACCAGGTCAGCAGAGCTGCTGTAGAGCCAGAGAACCAGGTCAGCAGAGCTGCTGTAGAGCCAGAGAACTAGGTCAGCAGAGCCACTCCAGAGCCAGAGAACCGGGTCAGCAGAGCCACTCTAGAGCCAGAGAACCAGGTCAGCAGAGCCGCTCTAGAGCCAGAGAACCAGGTCAGCAGAGCCGCTCTAGAGCCAGAGAACCAGGTCAGCAGAGTTGCTGTAGAGCCAGAGAACCAGGTCAGCAGAGCCGCTGTAGAGCCAGAGAACCAGGTCAGCAGAGCCATTGTAGAGCCAGAGAACCGGGTCAGCAGAGCTATTCTAGAGCCAGAGAACCAGGTCAGCAGAGCCGCTGTAGAGCCAGAGAACCAGGTCAGCAGAGCTGCTATAGAGCCAAAGAACTGGGTCAGGAAGCTGCTGTAGAGCCTGAGAACCAGGTCAGCAGAGCCGCTGTAGAGCCTGAGAACCAGGTCAGCAGCGCTGTGGTAGAGCCAGAGAACCAGGTCAGCAGAGCTGCTGTAGAACCGGAAAACCAGGTCAGCAGAGCTGCTGTAGAACCGGAAAACCAGGTCAGCAGAGCCACTCGAGTCTGAGAATCAGATCAGCAGAGCTGCTGTAGAGCCAGAGAACCAAGTGAGCAGAGCTGCTGTAGAGCCACAGAACTAGGTGAAGCAGAGCAGTTGTAGAGCCAGAGAACCAGGTCAGCAGAGCTGCTGTAGAGCCAGAGAACCAGGTCAGCAGAGCTGCTGTAGAGCCAGAGAACCAGGTCAGCAGAGCTGCTGTAGAGCCAGAGAACCAGGTCCGCAGAACTGCTGTAGAGCCAGAGAACCAGGTCAGCAGAGCCGCTCTAGAGCCAGAGAACCAGGTCAGCAGAGCCGCTCTAGAGCCGGAGAACCAGGTCAGCAGAGCCGCTCTAGAGCCAGAGAACCAGGCCAGCAGAGCCACTCTAGAGCCAGAGAACCAGGTCAGCAAGCTGCTGTAGAGTCTGAAACCAGGTCAGCAGAGCTGCTGTAGAGCCAGAGAACTGGGTCAGCAAGCTGCTGTAGAGCCAGAGAACCAGGTCAGCAGAGCGGC
This sequence comes from Calotriton arnoldi, assembly GCA_963921515.1. Taxonomy (NCBI): domain Eukaryota; kingdom Metazoa; phylum Chordata; class Amphibia; order Caudata; family Salamandridae; genus Calotriton; species Calotriton arnoldi. The sequence goes on from CAWUFW010005765.1 coordinate 824,649, forward strand.
TGTAGAGCCTGAGAACCAGGTCAGCAGACCTGTTGTAGAGCCAGAGAACCAGGTCAGCAGAGCTGCTATAGAGCCAGAGAACCAGGTCAGCAGAGCGGATGTAGAGCCTCGGAACCAGGTCAGCAGAGCTGTTGTAGAGCCAGAGAACCAGGTCAGCAGAGCTGCTCTAGAGCCAGAGAACCAGGTCAAGAGAGCGGCTGTAGAGCCAGAGAACCAGGTCAGCAGAGCAGCTGTAGAGCCAGAGAACCAGGTCAGCAGAGCCGTTGTAGAGCCAGAGAACCAGGTCAGCAGAGCTGCTGTAGAGCCTGAGAACCAGGTCAGCAGAGCCGTTGTAGAGCCTGAGAACCAGGTCAGCAGCGCTGCTGTAGAGCCAGGGAACCAGGTCAGCAGAGCTGCTGTATAACCGGAAAACCAGGTCAGCAGAGCTGCTGTATAACCGGACAACCAGGTCAGCATAGCCATTGTATAGCCAGAGAACCAGGTCAGGAGAGCTACTCTAGAGCTAGAGAACCAGGTCAGCAGAGCCACTGTAGAGCCAGACAACCAGGTAAGCAGAGCCGCTCTAGAGCCAGAGAACCAGGTCAGCAGAGCCGCTCTAGAGCCAGAGAACCAGGCCAGCAGAGCCACTCTAGAGCCAGAGAACCAGGTCAGCAAGCTGCTGTAGAGCTAGAGAACCAGGTCAGCAGAGCTGCTGTAGAGCCAGAGAACCAGGTCAGCAGAGCCGCTCTAGAGCCAGAGAACCAGGTCAGCAGAGCCGTTGTAGAGCCAGAGAACCAGGTCAGGAGAGCTGCTGTAGAGCCAGAGAACCAGGTCAGCAGAGCTGCTGTAGAGCCAGAGAACCAGGTCAGCAGAGCTGCTGTAGAGCCGGAGAACCAGGTCAGCAGAGCTGCTGTAGTGCCGGAGAACCAGGTCAGCAGAGCTGCTGTAGAGCCGGAGAACCATGTCAGCAGAGCTGCTGTAGAGCCAGAGAACCAGGTCAGCAGAGCTGCTGTAGAGCCAGAGAACCAGGTCACAAGATCTGCTGTAGAGCCAGAGAACCAGGTCAGCAGAGCCGCTGTAGAGCCAGAGAACCGGGTCAGCAGAGCCGCTCTAGAGCCAGAGAACCAGGTCAGCAGAGCTGCTGTAGAGCCAGAGAACCAGGTCAGCAGAGCTGCTGTAGAGCCAGAGAACCAGGTCAGCAAGCTGCTGTAGAGTAGGAGAACCAGGTCAGCAGAGCTGCTGTAGAGCCAGAGAACCAGGTCAGCAGAACTGCTGTAGAGCCAGAGAACCAGGTCAGCAGAGCTGCTGTAGAGCCAGAGAACCAGGTCAGCAGAGCCGCTCTAGAACCAGAGAACCAGGCCAGCAGAGCCACTCTAGAGCCAGAGAACCAGGTCAGCAAGCTGCTGTAGAGCCTGAGAACCAGGTCAGCAGAGCCGTTGTAGAGCCAGAGAACCAGGTCAAGGAGAGCTGCTGTAGAGCTAGAGAACCAGGTCAGCAGAGCTGCTGTAGAGCCAGCGAACCAGGTCAGCAGAGCTGCTGTAGAGCCGGAGAACCAGGTCAGCAGAGCTGCTGTAAAGCCAGAGAACCAGGTCAGCAGAGCTGCTGTAGAGCCAGAGAACCAGGTCACAAGAGTTGCTGTCGAGTCCGAGAACCAGGTCAGCAGAGGTGCTGTAGAGCCAGAGAACCGGGTCAGCAGAGCTGCTGTAGAGCCAGAGAACCAGGTCAGCAGAGCCGCTTTAGAGCCAGAGAACCTGGTCAGCAGAGCTGCTGTAGAGCCAGAGATCCAGGTCAGCAGAGCTGCTGTAGAGCCAGAGAACCAGGTCAGCAAGCTGCTGTAGAGTAGGAGAACCAGGTCAGCAGAGCTGCTGTAGAGCCAGAGAACCAGGTCAGCAGAGCTGCTGTAGAGCCAGAGAACCAGGTCAGCAGAGCTGCTGTAGAGCCAGAGAACCAGGTCGGCAGAGCTGCTGTAGAGCCAGAGAACCAGGTCAGCAGAGCTGCTCTAGAGTCTGAGAACCAGGTCAGCAGAGCTGCTGTAGAGTAGGAGAACCAGGTCAGCAGAGCTGCTGTAGAGTAGGAGAACCAGGTCAGCAGAGCTGCTGTAGAGCCAGAGAACCAGGTCAGCAGAGCTGCTGTAGAGCCAGAGAACCAGGTCAGCAGAGCTGCTGTATAGTCAGAGAACCAGGTCAGCAGAGCTGCTGTAGAGCCAGAGAACCAGGTCAGCAGAGCTGCTGTAGAGCCAGAGAACCAGGTCAGCAGAGCCGCTGTAGAGCCAGAGAACCAGGTCAGCAGAGCTGCTGTAGAGCCAGAGAACCAGGTCAGCAGAGCCGCTTTAGAGCCAGAGAACCGGGTCAGCAGAGCTGCTGTAGAGCCAGAGAACCAGGTCAGCAGAGCTGCTGTAGAGCCAGAGAACTGGGTCAGCAGAGCCACTCTAGAGCCAGAGAACCGGGTCAGCAGAGCCACTCTAGAGCCAGAGAACCGGGTCAGCAGAGCCACTCTAGAGCCAGAGAACCAGGTCAGCAGAGCCGCTCTAGAGCCAGAGAACCAGGTCAGCAGAGCCGCTCTAGAGCCAGAGAACCAGGTCAGCAGAGATGCTGTAGAGCTAGAGAACCATGTCAGCAGAGCTGCTGTAGAGCCAGAGAACCATGTCAGCAGAGCTGCTGGAGAGCCAGAGAACCAGGTCAGCAGAGCTGCTGTAGAGCCAGAGAACCAGGTCAGCAGAGCTGCTGTAGAGTCAGAGATCCAGGTCAGCAGAGCTGCTGTAGAGTCAGAGATCCAGGTCAGCAGAGCCGCTGTAGAGCCAGAGAACCAGGTCAGCAGAGCCGCTGTAGAGCCTGAGAACCAGGTCAGCAGAGCTGCTGTAGAGCCGGAGAACCAGGTCAGCAGAGCTGCTGTAGAGCCGGAGAACCAGGTCAGCAGAGCTGCTGTAGAGCCAGAGAACCAGGTCAGCAGAGCTGCTGTAGAGCCAGAGAACCAGGTCACAAGATCTGCTGTAGAGCCAGAGAACCAGGTCAGCAGAGCCGTTGTAGAGCCAGAGAACCGGGTCAGCAGAGCCACTCTAGAGCCAGAGAACCAGGTCAGCAGAGCTGCTGTAGAGCCAGAGAACCAGGTCAGCAGAGCTGCTGTAGAGCCAGAGAACCAGGTCAGCAAGCTGCTGTAGAGTAGGAGAACCAGGTCAGCAGAGCTGCTGTAGAGCCAGAGAACCAGGTCAGCAGAGCTGCTGTAGAGCCAGAGAACCAGGTCAGCAGAACTGCTGTAGAGCCAGAGAACCAGGTCAGCAGAGCTGCTGTAGAGCCAGAGAACCAGGTCAGCAGAGCCGCTCTAGAGCCAGAGAACCAGGTCAGCAGAGCCGCTCTAAAACCAGAGAACCAGGTCAGCAAGCTGCTGTAGAGCCTGAGAACCAGGTCAGCAGAGCCGTTGTAGAGCCAGAGAACCAGGTCAGCAGAGCCGTTGTAGAGCCAGAGAACCGGGTCAGCAGAGCCACTCTAGAGCCAGAGAACCAGGTCAGCAGAGCCGCTGTAGAGCCAGAGAACCAGGTCAGCAGAGCTGCTGTAGAGCCAGAGAACCAGGTCAGCAAGCTGCTGTAGAGTAGGAGAACCAGGTCAGCAGAGCTGCTGTAGAGCCAGAGAACCAGGTCAGCAGAACTGCTGTAGAGCCAGAGAACCAGGTCAGCAGAGCTGCTGTAGAGCCAGAGAACCAGGTCAGCAGAGCTGCTCTAGAGTCTGAGAACCAGGTCAGCAGAGCTGCTGTAGAGTAGGAGAACCAGGTCAGCAGAGCTGCTGTAGAGCCAGAGAACCAGGTCAGCAGAGCTGCTGTAGAGCCAGAGAACCAGGTCAGCAGAGCTGCTGTAGAGCCAGAGAACCAGGTCAGCAGAGCTGCTGTAGAGCCAGAGAACCAGGTCAGCAGAGCTGCTGTAGAGCCAGAGAACCAGGTCAGCAGAGCTTCTGTAGAGCCAGAGAACCAGGTCAGCAGAGCCGCTCTAGAGCCAGAGAACCAGGTCAGCAGAGCCGCTCTAGAGCCAGAGAACCAGGGCAGCAGAGCCGCTCTAGAGCCAGAGAACCAGATCAGCAGAGCCGCTCTAGAACCAGGCCAGCAGAGCCACTCTAGAGCCAGAGAACCAGGTCAGCAAGCTGCTGTAGAGCCTGAGAACCAGGTCAGCAGAGCCGTTGTAGAGCCAGAGAACCAGGTCAGGAGAGCTGCTGTAGAGCTAGAGAACCAGGTCAGCAGAGCTGCTGTAGAGCCAGAGAACCAGGTCAGCAGAGCTGCTGTAGAGCCGGAGAACCAGGTCAGCAGAGCTGCTGTAGAGCCAGAGAACCAGGTCAGCAGAGCTGCTGTCGAGTCCGAGAAGCAGGTCAGCAGAGCCGTTGTAGAGCCATAGAACCGGGTCAGCAGAGCCACTCTAGAGCCAGAGAACCTGGTCAGCAGAGCTGCTGTAGAGCCAGAGAACCAGGTCAGCAGAGCTGCTGTAGAGCCAGAGAACCAGGTCAGCAAGCTGCTGTAGAGTAGGAGAACCAGGTCAGCAGAGCTGCTGTAGAGCCAGAGAAACAGGTCAGCAGAACTGCTGTAGAGCCAGAGAACCAGGTCAGCAGAGCTGCTGTAGAGCCACAGAACCAGGTCAGCAGAGCTGCTGTAGAGCCAGAGAACCAGGTCAGCAGAGCTGCTCTAGAGTCTGAGAACCAGGTCAGCAGAGCTGCTGTAGAGTAGGAGAACCAGGTCAGCAGAGCTGCTGTAGAGCCAGAGCACCAGGTCAGCAGAGCTGCTGTAGAGCCAGAGAACCAGGTCAGCAGAGCCGCTGTAGAGCCAGAGAACCAGGTCAGCAGAGCCGCTGTAGAGCCAGAGAACCAGGTCAGCAGAGCTGCTGTAGAGCCAGAGAACCAGGTCAGCAGAGCCGCTTTAGAGCCAGAGAACCGGGTCAGCAGAGCTGCTGTAGAGCCAGAGAACCAGGTCAGCAGAGCTGCTGTAGAGCCAGAGAACGAGGTCAGCAGAGCTGTTGTAGAGCCAGAGAACTGGGTCAGCAGAGCCACTCTAGAGCCAGAGAACTGGGTCAGCAGAGCCACTCTAGAGCCAGAGAACCAGGTCAGCAGAGCTGCTGTAGAGCCAGAGAACCAGGTCAGCAGAGCTGCTCTAGAGTCTGAGAACCAGGTCAGCAGAGCTGCTGTAGAGTAGGAGAACCAGGTCAGCAGAGCTGCTGTAGAGTAGGAGAACCAGGTCAGCAGAGCTGCTGTAGAGCCAGAGAACCAGGTCAGCAGAGCTGCTGTAGAGCCAGAGAACCAGGTCAGCAGAGCTGCTGTATAGTCAGAGAACCAGGTCAGCAGAGCTGCTGTAGAGCCAGAGAACCAGGTCAGCAGAGCCGCTGTAGAGCCAGAGAACCAGGTCAGCAGAGCTGCTGTAGAGCCAGAGAACCAGGTCAGCAGAGCCGCTTTAGAGCCAGAGAACCGGGTCAGCAGAGCTGCTGTAGAGCCAGAGAACCAGGTCAGCAGAGCTGCTGTAGAGCCAGAGAACTGGGTCAGCAGAGCCACTCTAGAGCCAGAGAACCGGGTCAGCAGAGCCACTCTAGAGCCAGAGAACCAGGTCAGCAGAGCCGCTCTAGAGCCAGAGAACCAGGTCAGCAGAGCCGCTCTAGAGCCAGAGAACCAGGTCAGCAGAGCCGCTCTAGAGCCAGAGAACCAGGTCAGCAAGCTGCTGTAGAGCTAGAGAACCAGGTCAGCAGAGCTGCTGTAGAGCCAGAGAACCAGGTCAGCAGAGCCGCTCTAGAGCCAGAGAACCAGGTCAGCAGAGCCGTTGTAGAGCCAGAGAACCAGGTCAGGAGAGCTGCTGTAGAGCTAGAGAACCAGGTCAGCAGAGCTGCTGTAGAGCCAGAGAACCAGGTCAGCAGAGCTGCTGTAGAGCCGGAGAACCAGGTCAGCAGAGCTGCTGTAGTGCCGGAGAACCAGGTCAGCAGAGCTGCTGTAGAGCCGGAGAACCATGTCAGCAGAGCTGCTGTAGAGCCAGAGAACCAGGTCAGCAGAGCTGCTGTAGAGCCAGAGAACCAGGTCACAAGATCTGCTGTAGAGCCAGAGAACCAGGTCAGCAGAGCCGTTGTAGAGCCAGAGAACCGGGTCAGCAGAGCCGCTCTAGAGCCAGAGAACCAGGTCAGCAGAGCTGCTGTAGAGCCAGAGAACCAGGTCAGCAGAGCTGCTGTAGAGCCAGAGAACCAGGTCAGCAAGCTGCTGTAGAGTAGGAGAACCAGGTCAGCAGAGCTGCTGTAGAGCCAGAGAACCAGGTCAGCAGAACTGCTGTAGAGCCAGAGAACCAGGTCAGCAGAGCTGCTGTAGAGCCAGAGAACCAGGTCAGCAGAGCTGCTGTAGAGCCAGAGAACCAGGTCAGCAAGCTGCTGTAGAGTAGGAGAACCAGGTCAGCAGAGCTGCTGTAGAGCCAGAGAACCAGGTCAGCAGAGCTGCTGTAGAGCCAGAGAACCAGGTCAGCAGAGCTGCTGTAGAGCCAGAGAACCAGGTCGGCAGAGCTGCTGTAGAGCCAGAGAACCAGGTCAGCAGAGCTGCTCTAGAGTCTGAGAACCAGGTCAGCAGAGCTGCTGTAGAGTAGGAGAACCAGGTCAGCAGAGCTGCTGTAGAGTAGGAGAACCAGGTCAGCAGAGCTGCTGTAGAGCCAGAGAACCAGGTCAGCAGAGCTGCTGTAGAGTCAGAGAACCAGGTCAGCAGAGCTGCTGTAGAGCCAGAGAACCAGGTCAGCAGAGCTGCTGTAGAGCCAGAGAACCAGGTCAGCAGAGCCGCTGTAGAGCCAGAGAACCAGGTCAGCAGAGCTGCTGTAGAGCCAGAGAACCGGGTCAGCAGAGCCGCTTTAGAGCCAGAGAACCGGGTCAGCAGAGCTGCTGTAGAGCCAGAGAACCAGGTCAGCAGAGCTGCTGTAGTGCCAGAGAACCGGGTCAGCAGAGCCACTCTAGAGCCAGAGAACCGGGTCAGCAGAGCCACTCTAGAGCCAGAGAACCGGGTCAGCAGAGCCGCTCTAGAGCCAGAGAACCAGGTCAGCAGAGCCGCTCTAGAGCCAGAGAACCAGGTCAGCAGAGCCGCTCTAGAGCCAGAGAACCAGGTCAGCAGAGATGCTGTAGAGCTAGAGAACCATGTTAGCAGAGCTGCTGTAGAGCCAGAGAACCATGTCAGCAGAGCCGCTCTAGAGCCAGAGAACCAGGCCAGCAGAGCCACTCTAGAGCCAGAGAACCAGGTCAGCAAGCTGCTGTAGAGTCTGAAACCAGGTCAGCAGAGCTGCTGTAGAGCCAGAGAACTGGGTCAGCAAGCTGCTGTAGAGCCAGAGAACCAGGTCAGCAGAGCGGCTGTAGAGCCTGAGAACCAGGTCAGCAGACCTGTTGTAGAGCCAGAGAACCAGGTCAGCAGAGCTGCTATAGAGCCAGAGAACCAGGTCAGCAGAGCGGATGTAGAGCCTCGGAACCAGGTCAGCAGAGCTGTTGTAGAGCCAGAGAACCAGGTCAGCAGAGCTGCTCTAGAGCCAGAGAACCAGGTCAAGAGAGCGGCTGTAGAGCCAGAGAACCAGGTCAGCAGAGCAGCTGTAGAGCCAGAGAACCAGGTCAGCAGAGCCGTTGTAGAGCCAGAGAACCAGGTCAGCAGAGCTGCTGTAGAGCCTGAGAACCAGGTCAGCAGAGCCGTTGTAGAGCCTGAGAACCAGGTCAGCAGCGCTGCTGTAGAGCCAGGGAACCAGGTCAGCAGAGCTGCTGTATAACCGGAAAACCAGGTCAGCAGAGCTGCTGTATAACCGGACAACCAGGTCAGCATAGCCATTGTATAGCCAGAGAACCAGGTCAGGAGAGCTACTCTAGAGCTAGAGAACCAGGTCAGCAGAGCCACTGTAGAGCCAGACAACCAGGTAAGCAGAGCCGCTCTAGAGCCAGAGAACCAGGTCAGCAGAGCCGCTCTAGAGCCAGAGAACCAGGCCAGCAGAGCCACTCTAGAGCCAGAGAACCAGGTCAGCAAGCTGCTGTAGAGCTAGAGAACCAGGTCAGCAGAGCTGCTGTAGAGCCAGAGAACCAGGTCAGCAGAGCCGCTCTAGAGCCAGAGAACCAGGTCAGCAGAGCCGTTGTAGAGCCAGAGAACCAGGTCAGGAGAGCTGCTGTAGAGCTAGAGAACCAGGTCAGCAGAGCTGCTGTAGAGCCAGAGAACCAGGTCAGCAGAGCTGCTGTAGAGCCGGAGAACCAGGTCAGCAGAGCTGCTGTAGTGCCGGAGAACCAGGTCAGCAGAGCTGCTGTAGAGCCGGAGAACCATGTCAGCAGAGCTGCTGTAGAGCCAGAGAACCAGGTCAGCAGAGCTGCTGTAGAGCCAGAGAACCAGGTCACAAGATCTGCTGTAGAGCCAGAGAACCAGGTCAGCAGAGCCGTTGTAGAGCCAGAGAACCGGGTCAGCAGAGCCGCTCTAGAGCCAGAGAACCAGGTCAGCAGAGCTGCTGTAGAGCCAGAGAACCAGGTCAGCAGAGCTGCTGTAGAGCCAGAGAACCAGGTCAGCAAGCTGCTGTAGAGTAGGAGAACCAGGTCAGCAGAGCTGCTGTAGAGCCAGAGAACCAGGTCAGCAGAACTGCTGTAGAGCCAGAGAACCAGGTCAGCAGAGCTGCTGTAGAGCCAGAGAACCAGGTCAGCAGAGCCGCTCTAGAACCAGAGAACCAGGCCAGCAGAGCCACTCTAGAGCCAGAGAACCAGGTCAGCAAGCTGCTGTAGAGCCTGAGAACCAGGTCAGCAGAGCCGTTGTAGAGCCAGAGAACCAGGTCAAGGAGAGCTGCTGTAGAGCTAGAGAACCAGGTCAGCAGAGCTGCTGTAGAGCCAGCGAACCAGGTCAGCAGAGCTGCTGTAGAGCCGGAGAACCAGGTCAGCAGAGCTGCTGTAAAGCCAGAGAACCAGGTCAGCAGAGCTGCTGTAGAGCCAGAGAACCAGGTCACAAGAGTTGCTGTCGAGTCCGAGAACCAGGTCAGCAGAGGTGCTGTAGAGCCAGAGAACCGGGTCAGCAGAGCTGCTGTAGAGCCAGAGAACCAGGTCAGCAGAGCCGCTTTAGAGCCAGAGAACCTGGTCAGCAGAGCTGCTGTAGAGCCAGAGATCCAGGTCAGCAGAGCTGCTGTAGAGCCAGAGAACCAGGTCAGCAAGCTGCTGTAGAGTAGGAGAACCAGGTCAGCAGAGCTGCTGTAGAGCCAGAGAACCAGGTCAGCAGAGCTGCTGTAGAGCCAGAGAACCAGGTCAGCAGAGCTGCTGTAGAGCCAGAGAACCAGGTCGGCAGAGCTGCTGTAGAGCCAGAGAACCAGGTCAGCAGAGCTGCTCTAGAGTCTGAGAACCAGGTCAGCAGAGCTGCTGTAGAGTAGGAGAACCAGGTCAGCAGAGCTGCTGTAGAGTAGGAGAACCAGGTCAGCAGAGCTGCTGTAGAGCCAGAGAACCAGGTCAGCAGAGCTGCTGTAGAGCCAGAGAACCAGGTCAGCAGAGCTGCTGTATAGTCAGAGAACCAGGTCAGCAGAGCTGCTGTAGAGCCAGAGAACCAGGTCAGCAGAGCTGCTGTAGAGCCAGAGAACCAGGTCAGCAGAGCCGCTGTAGAGCCAGAGAACCAGGTCAGCAGAGCTGCTGTAGAGCCAGAGAACCAGGTCAGCAGAGCCGCTTTAGAGCCAGAGAACCGGGTCAGCAGAGCTGCTGTAGAGCCAGAGAACCAGGTCAGCAGAGCTGCTGTAGAGCCAGAGAACTGGGTCAGCAGAGCCACTCTAGAGCCAGAGAACCGGGTCAGCAGAGCCACTCTAGAGCCAGAGAACCGGGTCAGCAGAGCCACTCTAGAGCCAGAGAACCAGGTCAGCAGAGCCGCTCTAGAGCCAGAGAACCAGGTCAGCAGAGCCGCTCTAGAGCCAGAGAACCAGGTCAGCAGAGATGCTGTAGAGCTAGAGAACCATGTCAGCAGAGCTGCTGTAGAGCCAGAGAACCATGTCAGCAGAGCTGCTGGAGAGCCAGAGAACCAGGTCAGCAGAGCTGCTGTAGAGCCAGAGAACCAGGTCAGCAGAGCTGCTGTAGAGTCAGAGATCCAGGTCAGCAGAGCTGCTGTAGAGTCAGAGATCCAGGTCAGCAGAGCCGCTGTAGAGCCAGAGAACCAGGTCAGCAGAGCCGCTGTAGAGCCTGAGAACCAGGTCAGCAGAGCTGCTGTAGAGCCGGAGAACCAGGTCAGCAGAGCTGCTGTAGAGCCGGAGAACCAGGTCAGCAGAGCTGCTGTAGAGCCAGAGAACCAGGTCAGCAGAGCTGCTGTAGAGCCAGAGAACCAGGTCACAAGATCTGCTGTAGAGCCAGAGAACCAGGTCAGCAGAGCCGTTGTAGAGCCAGAGAACCGGGTCAGCAGAGCCACTCTAGAGCCAGAGAACCAGGTCAGCAGAGCTGCTGTAGAGCCAGAGAACCAGGTCAGCAGAGCTGCTGTAGAGCCAGAGAACCAGGTCAGCAAGCTGCTGTAGAGTAGGAGAACCAGGTCAGCAGAGCTGCTGTAGAGCCAGAGAACCAGGTCAGCAGAGCTGCTGTAGAGCCAGAGAACCAGGTCAGCAGAACTGCTGTAGAGCCAGAGAACCAGGTCAGCAGAGCTGCTGTAGAGCCAGAGAACCAGGTCAGCAGAGCCGCTCTAGAGCCAGAGAACCAGGTCAGCAGAGCCGCTCTAAAACCAGAGAACCAGGTCAGCAAGCTGCTGTAGAGCCTGAGAACCAGGTCAGCAGAGCCGTTGTAGAGCCAGAGAACCAGGTCAGCAGAGCCGTTGTAGAGCCAGAGAACCGGGTCAGCAGAGCCACTCTAGAGCCAGAGAACCAGGTCAGCAGAGCCGCTGTAGAGCCAGAGAACCAGGTCAGCAGAGCTGCTGTAGAGCCAGAGAACCAGGTCAGCAAGCTGCTGTAGAGTAGGAGAACCAGGTCAGCAGAGCTGCTGTAGAGCCAGAGAACCAGGTCAGCAGAACTGCTGTAGAGCCAGAGAACCAGGTCAGCAGAGCTGCTGTAGAGCCAGAGAACCAGGTCAGCAGAGCTGCTCTAGAGTCTGAGAACCAGGTCAGCAGAGCTGCTGTAGAGTAGGAGAACCAGGTCAGCAGAGCTGCTGTAGAGCCAGAGAACCAGGTCAGCAGAGCTGCTGTAGAGCCAGAGAACCAGGTCAGCAGAGCTGCTGTAGAGCCAGAGAACCAGGTCAGCAGAGCTGCTGTAGAGCCAGAGAACCAGGTCAGCAGAGCTGCTGTAGAGCCAGAGAACCAGGTCAGCAGAGCTTCTGTAGAGCCAGAGAACCAGGTCAGCAGAGCCGCTCTAGAGCCAGAGAACCAGGTCAGCAGAGCCGCTCTAGAGCCAGAGAACCAGGGCAGCAGAGCCGCTCTAGAGCCAGAGAACCAGATCAGCAGAGCCGCTCTAGAACCAGGCCAGCAGAGCCACTCTAGAGCCAGAGAACCAGGTCAGCAAGCTGCTGTAGAGCCTGAGAACCAGGTCAGCAGAGCCGTTGTAGAGCCAGAGAACCAGGTCAGGAGAGCTGCTGTAGAGCTAGAGAACCAGGTCAGCAGAGCTGCTGTAGAGCCAGAGAACCAGGTCAGCAGAGCTGCTGTAGAGCCGGAGAACCAGGTCAGCAGAGCTGCTGTAGAGCCAGAGAACCAGGTCAGCAGAGCTGCTGTCGAGTCCGAGAAGCAGGTCAGCAGAGCCGTTGTAGAGCCATAGAACCGGGTCAGCAGAGCCACTCTAGAGCCAGAGAACCTGGTCAGCAGAGCTGCTGTAGAGCCAGAGAACCAGGTCAGCAGAGCTGCTGTAGAGCCAGAGAACCAGGTCAGCAAGCTGCTGTAGAGTAGGAGAACCAGGTCAGCAGAGCTGCTGTAGAGCCAGAGAAACAGGTCAGCAGAACTGCTGTAGAGCCAGAGAACCAGGTCAGCAGAGCTGCTGTAGAGCCACAGAACCAGGTCAGCAGAGCTGCTGTAGAGCCAGAGAACCAGGTCAGCAGAGCTGCTCTAGAGTCTGAGAACCAGGTCAGCAGAGCTGCTGTAGAGTAGGAGAACCAGGTCAGCAGAGCTGCTGTAGAGCCAGAGCACCAGGTCAGCAGAGCTGCTGTAGAGCCAGAGAACCAGGTCAGCAGAGCCGCTGTAGAGCCAGAGAACCAGGTCAGCAGAGCCGCTGTAGAGCCAGAGAACCAGGTCAGCAGAGCTGCTGTAGAGCCAGAGAACCAGGTCAGCAGAGCCGCTTTAGAGCCAGAGAACCGGGTCAGCAGAGCTGCTGTAGAGCCAGAGAACCAGGTCAGCAGAGCTGCTGTAGAGCCAGAGAACGAGGTCAGCAGAGCTGTTGTAGAGCCAGAGAACTGGGTCAGCAGAGCCACTCTAGAGCCAGAGAACTGGGTCAGCAGAGCCACTCTAGAGCCAGAGAACCAGGTCAGCAGAGCTGCTGTAGAGCCAGAGAACCAGGTCAGCAGAGCTGCTCTAGAGTCTGAGAACCAGGTCAGCAGAGCTGCTGTAGAGTAGGAGAACCAGGTCAGCAGAGCTGCTGTAGAGTAGGAGAACCAGGTCAGCAGAGCTGCTGTAGAGCCAGAGAACCAGGTCAGCAGAGCTGCTGTAGAGCCAGAGAACCAGGTCAGCAGAGCTGCTGTATAGTCAGAGAACCAGGTCAGCAGAGCTGCTGTAGAGCCAGAGAACCAGGTCAGCAGAGCCGCTGTAGAGCCAGAGAACCAGGTCAGCAGAGCTGCTGTAGAGCCAGAGAACCAGGTCAGCAGAGCCGCTTTAGAGCCAGAGAACCGGGTCAGCAGAGCTGCTGTAGAGCCAGAGAACCAGGTCAGCAGAGCTGCTGTAGAGCCAGAGAACTGGGTCAGCAGAGCCACTCTAGAGCCAGAGAACCGGGTCAGCAGAGCCACTCTAGAGCCAGAGAACCAGGTCAGCAGAGCCGCTCTAGAGCCAGAGAACCAGGTCAGCAGAGCCGCTCTAGAGCCAGAGAACCAGGTCAGCAGAGCCGCTCTAGAGCCAGAGAACCAGGTCAGCAAGCTGCTGTAGAGCTAGAGAACCAGGTCAGCAGAGCTGCTGTAGAGCCAGAGAACCAGGTCAGCAGAGCCGCTCTAGAGCCAGAGAACCAGGTCAGCAGAGCCGTTGTAGAGCCAGAGAACCAGGTCAGGAGAGCTGCTGTAGAGCTAGAGAACCAGGTCAGCAGAGCTGCTGTAGAGCCAGAGAACCAGGTCAGCAGAGCTGCTGTAGAGCCGGAGAACCAGGTCAGCAGAGCTGCTGTAGTGCCGGAGAACCAGGTCAGCAGAGCTGCTGTAGAGCCGGAGAACCATGTCAGCAGAGCTGCTGTAGAGCCAGAGAACCAGGTCAGCAGAGCTGCTGTAGAGCCAGAGAACCAGGTCACAAGATCTGCTGTAGAGCCAGAGAACCAGGTCAGCAGAGCCGTTGTAGAGCCAGAGAACCAGGTCAGCAGAGCCGCTCTAGAGCCAGAGAACCAGGTCAGCAGAGATGCTGTAGAGCTAGAGAACCATGTCAGCAGAGCTGCTGTAGAGCCAGAGAACCATGTCAGCAGAGCTGCTGGAGAGCCAGAGAACCAGGTCAGCAGAGCTGCTGTAGAGCCAGAGAACCAGGTCAGCAGAGCTGCTGTAGAGTCAGAGATCCAGGTCAGCAGAGCTGCTGTAGAGTCAGAGATCCAGGTCAGCAGAGCCGCTGTAGAGCCAGAGAACCAGGTCAGCAGAGCCGCTGTAGAGCCTGAGAACCAGGTCAGCAGAGCTGCTGTAGAGCCGGAGAACCAGGTCAGCAGAGCTGCTGTAGAGCCGGAGAACCAGGTCAGCAGAGCTGCTGTAGAGCCAGAGAACCAGGTCAGCAGAGCTGCTGTAGAGCCAGAGAACCAGGTCACAAGATCTGCTGTAGAGCCAGAGAACCAGGTCAGCAGAGCCGTTGTAGAGCCAGAGAACCGGGTCAGCAGAGCCACTCTAGAGCCAGAGAACCAGGTCAGCAGAGCTGCTGTAGAGCCAGAGAACCAGGTCAGCAGAGCTGCTGTAGAGCCAGAGAACCAGGTCAGCAAGCTGCTGTAGAGTAGGAGAACCAGGTCAGCAGAGCTGCTGTAGAGCCAGAGAACCAGGTCAGCAGAGCTGCTGTAGAGCCAGAGAACCAGGTCAGCAGAACTGCTGTAGAGCCAGAGAACCAGGTCAGCAGAGCTGCTGTAGAGCCAGAGAACCAGGTCAGCAGAGCCGCTCTAGAGCCAGAGAACCAGGTCAGCAGAGCCGCTCTAAAACCAGAGAACCAGGTCAGCAAGCTGCTGTAGAGCCTGAGAACCAGGTCAGCAGAGCCGTTGTAGAGCCAGAGAACCAGGTCAGCAGAGCCGTTGTAGAGCCAGAGAACCGGGTCAGCAGAGCCACTCTAGAGCCAGAGAACCAGGTCAGCAGAGCCGCTGTAGAGCCAGAGAACCAGGTCAGCAGAGCTGCTGTAGAGCCAGAGAACCAGGTCAGCAAGCTGCTGTAGAGTAGGAGAACCAGGTCAGCAGAGCTGCTGTAGAGCCAGAGAACCAGGTCAGCAGAACTGCTGTAGAGCCAGAGAACCAGGTCAGCAGAGCTGCTGTAGAGCCAGAGAACCAGGTCAGCAGAGCTGCTCTAGAGTCTGAGAACCAGGTCAGCAGAGCTGCTGTAGAGTAGGAGAACCAGGTCAGCAGAGCTGCTGTAGAGCCAGAGAACCAGGTCAGCAGAGCTGCTGTAGAGCCAGAGAACCAGGTCAGCAGAGCTGCTGTAGAGCCAGAGAACCAGGTCAGCAGAGCTGCTGTAGAGCCAGAGAACCAGGTCAGCAGAGCTGCTGTAGAGCCAGAGAACCAGGTCAGCAGAGCTTCTGTAGAGCCAGAGAACCAGGTCAGCAGAGCCGCTCTAGAGCCAGAGAACCAGGTCAGCAGAGCCGCTCTAGAGCCAGAGAACCAGGGCAGCAGAGCCGCTCTAGAGCCAGAGAACCAGATCAGCAGAGCCGCTCTAGAACCAGGCCAGCAGAGCCACTCTAGAGCCAGAGAACCAGGTCAGCAAGCTGCTGTAGAGCCTGAGAACCAGGTCAGCAGAGCCGTTGTAGAGCCAGAGAACCAGGTCAGGAGAGCTGCTGTAGAGCTAGAGAACCAGGTCAGCAGAGCTGCTGTAGAGCCAGAGAACCAGGTCAGCAGAGCTGCTGTAGAGCCGGAGAACCAGGTCAGCAGAGCTGCTGTAGAGCCAGAGAACCAGGTCAGCAGAGCTGCTGTCGAGTCCGAGAAGCAGGTCAGCAGAGCCGTTGTAGAGCCATAGAACCGGGTCAGCAGAGCCACTCTAGAGCCAGAGAACCTGGTCAGCAGAGCTGCTGTAGAGCCAGAGAACCAGGTCAGCAGAGCTGCTGTAGAGCCAGAGAACCAGGTCAGCAAGCTGCTGTAGAGTAGGAGAACCAGGTCAGCAGAGCTGCTGTAGAGCCAGAGAAACAGGTCAGCAGAACTGCTGTAGAGCCAGAGAACCAGGTCAGCAGAGCTGCTGTAGAGCCACAGAACCAGGTCAGCAGAGCTGCTGTAGAGCCAGAGAACCAGGTCAGCAGAGCTGCTCTAGAGTCTGAGAACCAGGTCAGCAGAGCTGCTGTAGAGTAGGAGAACCAGGTCAGCAGAGCTGCTGTAGAGCCAGAGCACCAGGTCAGCAGAGCTGCTGTAGAGCCAGAGAACCAGGTCAGCAGAGCCGCTGTAGAGCCAGAGAACCAGGTCAGCAGAGCCGCTGTAGAGCCAGAGAACCAGGTCAGCAGAGCTGCTGTAGAGCCAGAGAACCAGGTCAGCAGAGCCGCTTTAGAGCCAGAGAACCGGGTCAGCAGAGCTGCTGTAGAGCCAGAGAACCAGGTCAGCAGAGCTGCTGTAGAGCCAGAGAACGAGGTCAGCAGAGCTGTTGTAGAGCCAGAGAACTGGGTCAGCAGAGCCACTCTAGAGCCAGAGAACTGGGTCAGCAGAGCCACTCTAGAGCCAGAGAACCAGGTCAGCAGAGCTGCTGTAGAGCCAGAGAACCAGGTCAGCAGAGCTGCTCTAGAGTCTGAGAACCAGGTCAGCAGAGCTGCTGTAGAGTAGGAGAACCAGGTCAGCAGAGCTGCTGTAGAGTAGGAGAACCAGGTCAGCAGAGCTGCTGTAGAGCCAGAGAACCAGGTCAGCAGAGCTGCTGTAGAGCCAGAGAACCAGGTCAGCAGAGCTGCTGTATAGTCAGAGAACCAGGTCAGCAGAGCTGCTGTAGAGCCAGAGAACCAGGTCAGCAGAGCCGCTGTAGAGCCAGAGAACCAGGTCAGCAGAGCTGCTGTAGAGCCAGAGAACCAGGTCAGCAGAGCCGCTTTAGAGCCAGAGAACCGGGTCAGCAGAGCTGCTGTAGAGCCAGAGAACCAGGTCAGCAGAGCTGCTGTAGAGCCAGAGAACTGGGTCAGCAGAGCCACTCTAGAGCCAGAGAACCGGGTCAGCAGAGCCACTCTAGAGCCAGAGAACCAGGTCAGCAGAGCCGCTCTAGAGCCAGAGAACCAGGTCAGCAGAGCCGCTCTAGAGCCAGAGAACCAGGTCAGCAGAGCCGCTCTAGAGCCAGAGAACCAGGTCAGCAAGCTGCTGTAGAGCTAGAGAACCAGGTCAGCAGAGCTGCTGTAGAGCCAGAGAACCAGGTCAGCAGAGCCGCTCTAGAGCCAGAGAACCAGGTCAGCAGAGCCGTTGTAGAGCCAGAGAACCAGGTCAGGAGAGCTGCTGTAGAGCTAGAGAACCAGGTCAGCAGAGCTGCTGTAGAGCCAGAGAACCAGGTCAGCAGAGCTGCTGTAGAGCCGGAGAACCAGGTCAGCAGAGCTGCTGTAGTGCCGGAGAACCAGGTCAGCAGAGCTGCTGTAGAGCCGGAGAACCATGGTCAGCAGAGCTGCTGTAGAGCCAGAGAACCAGGTCAGCAGAGCTGCTGTAGAGCCAGAGAACCAGGTCACAAGATCTGCTGTAGAGCCAGAGAACCAGGTCAGCAGAGCCGTTGTAGAGCCAGAGAACCGGGTCAGCAGAGCCGCTCTAGAGCCAGAGAACCAGGTCAGCAGAGCTGCTGTAGAGCCAGAGAACCAGGTCAGCAGAGCTGCTGTAGAGCCAGAGAACCAGGTCAGCAAGCTGCTGTAGAGTAGGAGAACCAGGTCAGCAGAGCTGCTGTAGAGCCAGAGAACCAGGTCAGCAGAACTGCTGTAGAGCCAGAGAACCAGGTCAGCAGAGCTGCTGTAGAGCCAGAGAACCAGGTCAGCAGAGCTGCTGTAGAGCCAGAGAACCAGGTCAGCAAGCTGCTGTAGAGTAGGAGAACCAGGTCAGCAGAGCTGCTGTAGAGCCAGAGAACCAGGTCAGCAGAGCTGCTGTAGAGCCAGAGAACCAGGTCAGCAGAGCTGCTGTAGAGCCAGAGAACCAGGTCGGCAGAGCTGCTGTAGAGCCAGAGAACCAGGTCAGCAGAGCTGCTCTAGAGTCTGAGAACCAGGTCAGCAGAGCTGCTGTAGAGTAGGAGAACCAGGTCAGCAGAGCTGCTGTAGAGTAGGAGAACCAGGTCAGCAGAGCTGCTGTAGAGCCAGAGAACCAGGTCAGCAGAGCTGCTGTAGAGTCAGAGAACCAGGTCAGCAGAGCTGCTGTAGAGCCAGAGAACCAGGTCAGCAGAGCTGCTGTAGAGCCAGAGAACCAGGTCAGCAGAGCCGCTGTAGAGCCAGAGAACCAGGTCAGCAGAGCTGCTGTAGAGCCAGAGAACCGGGTCAGCAGAGCCGCTTTAGAGCCAGAGAACCGGGTCAGCAGAGCTGCTGTAGAGCCAGAGAACCAGGTCAGCAGAGCTGCTGTAGTGCCAGAGAACCGGGTCAGCAGAGCCACTCTAGAGCCAGAGAACCGGGTCAGCAGAGCCACTCTAGAGCCAGAGAACCGGGTCAGCAGAGCCACTCTAGAGCCAGAGAACCAGGTCAGCAGAGCCGCTCTAGAGCCAGAGAACCAGGTCAGCAGAGCCGCTCTAGAGCCAGAGAACCAGGTCAGCAGAGATGCTGTAGAGCTAGAGAACCATGTTAGCAGAGCTGCTGTAGAGCCAGAGAACCATGTCAGCAGAGCCGCTCTAGAGCCAGAGAACCAGGCCAGCAGAGCCACTCTAGAGCCAGAGAACCAGGTCAGCAAGCTGCTGTAGAGTCTGAAACCAGGTCAGCAGAGCTGCTGTAGAGCCAGAGAACTGGGTCAGCAAGCTGCTGTAGAGCCAGAGAACCAGGTCAGCAGAGCGGCTGTAGAGCCTGAGAACCAGGTCAGCAGACCTGTTGTAGAGCCAGAGAACCAGGTCAGCAGAGCTGCTATAGAGCCAGAGAACCAGGTCAGCAGAGCGGATGTAGAGCCTCGGAACCAGGTCAGCAGAGCTGTTGTAGAGCCAGAGAACCAGGTCAGCAGAGCTGCTCTAGAGCCAGAGAACCAGGTCAAGAGAGCGGCTGTAGAGCCAGAGAACCAGGTCAGCAGAGCAGCTGTAGAGCCAGAGAACCAGGTCAGCAGAGCCGTTGTAGAGCCAGAGAACCAGGTCAGCAGAGCTGCTGTAGAGCCTGAGAACCAGGTCAGCAGAGCCGTTGTAGAGCCTGAGAACCAGGTCAGCAGCGCTGCTGTAGAGCCAGGGAACCAGGTCAGCAGAGCTGCTGTATAACCGGAAAACCAGGTCAGCAGAGCTGCTGTATAACCGGACAACCAGGTCAGCATAGCCATTGTATAGCCAGAGAACCAGGTCAGGAGAGCTACTCTAGAGCTAGAGAACCAGGTCAGCAGAGCCACTGTAGAGCCAGACAACCAGGTAAGCAGAGCCGCTCTAGAGCCAGAGAACCAGGTCAGCAGAGCCGCTCTAGAGCCAGAGAACCAGGCCAGCAGAGCCACTCTAGAGCCAGAGAACCAGGTCAGCAAGCTGCTGTAGAGCTAGAGAACCAGGTCAGCAGAGCTGCTGTAGAGCCAGAGAACCAGGTCAGCAGAGCCGCTCTAGAGCCAGAGAACCAGGTCAGCAGAGCCGTTGTAGAGCCAGAGAACCAGGTCAGGAGAGCTGCTGTAGAGCTAGAGAACCAGGTCAGCAGAGCTGCTGTAGAGCCAGAGAACCAGGTCAGCAGAGCTGCTGTAGAGCCGGAGAACCAGGTCAGCAGAGCTGCTGTAGTGCCGGAGAACCAGGTCAGCAGAGCTGCTGTAGAGCCGGAGAACCATGTCAGCAGAGCTGCTGTAGAGCCAGAGAACCAGGTCAGCAGAGCTGCTGTAGAGCCAGAGAACCAGGTCACAAGATCTGCTGTAGAGCCAGAGAACCAGGTCAGCAGAGCCGTTGTAGAGCCAGAGAACCGGGTCAGCAGAGCCGCTCTAGAGCCAGAGAACCAGGTCAGCAGAGCTGCTGTAGAGCCAGAGAACCAGGTCAGCAGAGCTGCTGTAGAGCCAGAGAACCAGGTCAGCAAGCTGCTGTAGAGTAGGAGAACCAGGTCAGCAGAGCTGCTGTAGAGCCAGAGAACCAGGTCAGCAGAACTGCTGTAGAGCCAGAGAACCAGGTCAGCAGAGCTGCTGTAGAGCCAGAGAACCAGGTCAGCAGAGCCGCTCTAGAACCAGAGAACCAGGCCAGCAGAGCCACTCTAGAGCCAGAGAACCAGGTCAGCAAGCTGCTGTAGAGCCTGAGAACCAGGTCAGCAGAGCCGTTGTAGAGCCAGAGAACCAGGTCAAGGAGAGCTGCTGTAGAGCTAGAGAACCAGGTCAGCAGAGCTGCTGTAGAGCCAGCGAACCAGGTCAGCAGAGCTGCTGTAGAGCCGGAGAACCAGGTCAGCAGAGCTGCTGTAAAGCCAGAGAACCAGGTCAGCAGAGCTGCTGTAGAGCCAGAGAACCAGGTCACAAGAGTTGCTGTCGAGTCCGAGAACCAGGTCAGCAGAGGTGCTGTAGAGCCAGAGAACCGGGTCAGCAGAGCTGCTGTAGAGCCAGAGAACCAGGTCAGCAGAGCCGCTTTAGAGCCAGAGAACCTGGTCAGCAGAGCTGCTGTAGAGCCAGAGATCCAGGTCAGCAGAGCTGCTGTAGAGCCAGAGAACCAGGTCAGCAAGCTGCTGTAGAGTAGGAGAACCAGGTCAGCAGAGCTGCTGTAGAGCCAGAGAACCAGGTCAGCAGAGCTGCTGTAGAGCCAGAGAACCAGGTCAGCAGAGCTGCTGTAGAGCCAGAGAACCAGGTCGGCAGAGCTGCTGTAGAGCCAGAGAACCAGGTCAGCAGAGCTGCTCTAGAGTCTGAGAACCAGGTCAGCAGAGCTGCTGTAGAGTAGGAGAACCAGGTCAGCAGAGCTGCTGTAGAGTAGGAGAACCAGGTCAGCAGAGCTGCTGTAGAGCCAGAGAACCAGGTCAGCAGAGCTGCTGTAGAGCCAGAGAACCAGGTCAGCAGAGCTGCTGTATAGTCAGAGAACCAGGTCAGCAGAGCTGCTGTAGAGCCAGAGAACCAGGTCAGCAGAGCTGCTGTAGAGCCAGAGAACCAGGTCAGCAGAGCCGCTGTAGAGCCAGAGAACCAGGTCAGCAGAGCTGCTGTAGAGCCAGAGAACCAGGTCAGCAGAGCCGCTTTAGAGCCAGAGAACCGGGTCAGCAGAGCTGCTGTAGAGCCAGAGAACCAGGTCAGCAGAGCTGCTGTAGAGCCAGAGAACTGGGTCAGCAGAGCCACTCTAGAGCCAGAGAACCGGGTCAGCAGAGCCACTCTAGAGCCAGAGAACCGGGTCAGCAGAGCCACTCTAGAGCCAGAGAACCAGGTCAGCAGAGCCGCTCTAGAGCCAGAGAACCAGGTCAGCAGAGCCGCTCTAGAGCCAGAGAACCAGGTCAGCAGAGATGCTGTAGAGCTAGAGAACCATGTCAGCAGAGCTGCTGTAGAGCCAGAGAACCATGTCAGCAGAGCTGCTGGAGAGCCAGAGAACCAGGTCAGCAGAGCTGCTGTAGAGCCAGAGAACCAGGTCAGCAGAGCTGCTGTAGAGTCAGAGATCCAGGTCAGCAGAGCTGCTGTAGAGTCAGAGATCCAGGTCAGCAGAGCCGCTGTAGAGCCAGAGAACCAGGTCAGCAGAGCCGCTGTAGAGCCTGAGAACCAGGTCAGCAGAGCTGCTGTAGAGCCGGAGAACCAGGTCAGCAGAGCTGCTGTAGAGCCGGAGAACCAGGTCAGCAGAGCTGCTGTAGAGCCAGAGAACCAGGTCAGCAGAGCTGCTGTAGAGCCAGAGAACCAGGTCACAAGATCTGCTGTAGAGCCAGAGAACCAGGTCAGCAGAGCCGTTGTAGAGCCAGAGAACCGGGTCAGCAGAGCCACTCTAGAGCCAGAGAACCAGGTCAGCAGAGCTGCTGTAGAGCCAGAGAACCAGGTCAGCAGAGCTGCTGTAGAGCCAGAGAACCAGGTCAGCAAGCTGCTGTAGAGTAGGAGAACCAGGTCAGCAGAGCTGCTGTAGAGCCAGAGAACCAGGTCAGCAGAGCTGCTGTAGAGCCAGAGAACCAGGTCAGCAGAACTGCTGTAGAGCCAGAGAACCAGGTCAGCAGAGCTGCTGTAGAGCCAGAGAACCAGGTCAGCAGAGCCGCTCTAGAGCCAGAGAACCAGGTCAGCAGAGCCGCTCTAAAACCAGAGAACCAGGTCAGCAAGCTGCTGTAGAGCCTGAGAACCAGGTCAGCAGAGCCGTTGTAGAGCCAGAGAACCAGGTCAGCAGAGCCGTTGTAGAGCCAGAGAACCGGGTCAGCAGAGCCACTCTAGAGCCAGAGAACCAGGTCAGCAGAGCCGCTGTAGAGCCAGAGAACCAGGTCAGCAGAGCTGCTGTAGAGCCAGAGAACCAGGTCAGCAAGCTGCTGTAGAGTAGGAGAACCAGGTCAGCAGAGCTGCTGTAGAGCCAGAGAACCAGGTCAGCAGAACTGCTGTAGAGCCAGAGAACCAGGTCAGCAGAGCTGCTGTAGAGCCAGAGAACCAGGTCAGCAGAGCTGCTCTAGAGTCTGAGAACCAGGTCAGCAGAGCTGCTGTAGAGTAGGAGAACCAGGTCAGCAGAGCTGCTGTAGAGCCAGAGAACCAGGTCAGCAGAGCTGCTGTAGAGCCAGAGAACCAGGTCAGCAGAGCTGCTGTAGAGCCAGAGAACCAGGTCAGCAGAGCTGCTGTAGAGCCAGAGAACCAGGTCAGCAGAGCTGCTGTAGAGCCAGAGAACCAGGTCAGCAGAGCTTCTGTAGAGCCAGAGAACCAGGTCAGCAGAGCCGCTCTAGAGCCAGAGAACCAGGTCAGCAGAGCCGCTCTAGAGCCAGAGAACCAGGGCAGCAGAGCCGCTCTAGAGCCAGAGAACCAGATCAGCAGAGCCGCTCTAGAACCAGGCCAGCAGAGCCACTCTAGAGCCAGAGAACCAGGTCAGCAAGCTGCTGTAGAGCCTGAGAACCAGGTCAGCAGAGCCGTTGTAGAGCCAGAGAACCAGGTCAGGAGAGCTGCTGTAGAGCTAGAGAACCAGGTCAGCAGAGCTGCTGTAGAGCCAGAGAACCAGGTCAGCAGAGCTGCTGTAGAGCCGGAGAACCAGGTCAGCAGAGCTGCTGTAGAGCCAGAGAACCAGGTCAGCAGAGCTGCTGTCGAGTCCGAGAAGCAGGTCAGCAGAGCCGTTGTAGAGCCATAGAACCGGGTCAGCAGAGCCACTCTAGAGCCAGAGAACCTGGTCAGCAGAGCTGCTGTAGAGCCAGAGAACCAGGTCAGCAGAGCTGCTGTAGAGCCAGAGAACCAGGTCAGCAAGCTGCTGTAGAGTAGGAGAACCAGGTCAGCAGAGCTGCTGTAGAGCCAGAGAAACAGGTCAGCAGAACTGCTGTAGAGCCAGAGAACCAGGTCAGCAGAGCTGCTGTAGAGCCACAGAACCAGGTCAGCAGAGCTGCTGTAGAGCCAGAGAACCAGGTCAGCAGAGCTGCTCTAGAGTCTGAGAACCAGGTCAGCAGAGCTGCTGTAGAGTAGGAGAACCAGGTCAGCAGAGCTGCTGTAGAGCCAGAGCACCAGGTCAGCAGAGCTGCTGTAGAGCCAGAGAACCAGGTCAGCAGAGCCGCTGTAGAGCCAGAGAACCAGGTCAGCAGAGCCGCTGTAGAGCCAGAGAACCAGGTCAGCAGAGCTGCTGTAGAGCCAGAGAACCAGGTCAGCAGAGCCGCTTTAGAGCCAGAGAACCGGGTCAGCAGAGCTGCTGTAGAGCCAGAGAACCAGGTCAGCAGAGCTGCTGTAGAGCCAGAGAACGAGGTCAGCAGAGCTGTTGTAGAGCCAGAGAACTGGGTCAGCAGAGCCACTCTAGAGCCAGAGAACTGGGTCAGCAGAGCCACTCTAGAGCCAGAGAACCAGGTCAGCAGAGCTGCTGTAGAGCCAGAGAACCAGGTCAGCAGAGCTGCTCTAGAGTCTGAGAACCAGGTCAGCAGAGCTGCTGTAGAGTAGGAGAACCAGGTCAGCAGAGCTGCTGTAGAGTAGGAGAACCAGGTCAGCAGAGCTGCTGTAGAGCCAGAGAACCAGGTCAGCAGAGCTGCTGTAGAGCCAGAGAACCAGGTCAGCAGAGCTGCTGTATAGTCAGAGAACCAGGTCAGCAGAGCTGCTGTAGAGCCAGAGAACCAGGTCAGCAGAGCCGCTGTAGAGCCAGAGAACCAGGTCAGCAGAGCTGCTGTAGAGCCAGAGAACCAGGTCAGCAGAGCCGCTTTAGAGCCAGAGAACCGGGTCAGCAGAGCTGCTGTAGAGCCAGAGAACCAGGTCAGCAGAGCTGCTGTAGAGCCAGAGAACTGGGTCAGCAGAGCCACTCTAGAGCCAGAGAACCGGGTCAGCAGAGCCACTCTAGAGCCAGAGAACCAGGTCAGCAGAGCCGCTCTAGAGCCAGAGAACCAGGTCAGCAGAGCCGCTCTAGAGCCAGAGAACCAGGTCAGCAGAGCCGCTCTAGAGCCAGAGAACCAGGTCAGCAAGCTGCTGTAGAGCTAGAGAACCAGGTCAGCAGAGCTGCTGTAGAGCCAGAGAACCAGGTCAGCAGAGCCGCTCTAGAGCCAGAGAACCAGGTCAGCAGAGCCGTTGTAGAGCCAGAGAACCAGGTCAGGAGAGCTGCTGTAGAGCTAGAGAACCAGGTCAGCAGAGCTGCTGTAGAGCCAGAGAACCAGGTCAGCAGAGCTGCTGTAGAGCCGGAGAACCAGGTCAGCAGAGCTGCTGTAGTGCCGGAGAACCAGGTCAGCAGAGCTGCTGTAGAGCCGGAGAACCATGTCAGCAGAGCTGCTGTAGAGCCAGAGAACCAGGTCAGCAGAGCTGCTGTAGAGCCAGAGAACCAGGTCACAAGATCTGCTGTAGAGCCAGAGAACCAGGTCAGCAGAGCCGTTGTAGAGCCAGAGAACCGGGTCAGCAGAGCCGCTCTAGAGCCAGAGAACCAGGTCAGCAGAGCTGCTGTAGAGCCAGAGAACCAGGTCAGCAGAGCTGCTGTAGAGCCAGAGAACCAGGTCAGCAAGCTGCTGTAGAGTAGGAGAACCAGGTCAGCAGAGCTGCTGTAGAGCCAGAGAACCAGGTCAGCAGAACTGCTGTAGAGCCAGAGAACCAGGTCAGCAGAGCTGCTGTAGAGCCAGAGAACCAGGTCAGCAGAGCTGCTGTAGAGCCAGAGAACCAGGTCAGCAAGCTGCTGTAGAGTAGGAGAACCAGGTCAGCAGAGCTGCTGTAGAGCCAGAGAACCAGGTCAGCAGAGCTGCTGTAGAGCCAGAGAACCAGGTCAGCAGAGCTGCTGTAGAGCCAGAGAACCAGGTCGGCAGAGCTGCTGTAGAGCCAGAGAACCAGGTCAGCAGAGCTGCTCTAGAGTCTGAGAACCAGGTCAGCAGAGCTGCTGTAGAGTAGGAGAACCAGGTCAGCAGAGCTGCTGTAGAGTAGGAGAACCAGGTCAGCAGAGCTGCTGTAGAGCCAGAGAACCAGGTCAGCAGAGCTGCTGTAGAGTCAGAGAACCAGGTCAGCAGAGCTGCTGTAGAGCCAGAGAACCAGGTCAGCAGAGCTGCTGTAGAGCCAGAGAACCAGGTCAGCAGAGCCGCTGTAGAGCCAGAGAACCAGGTCAGCAGAGCTGCTGTAGAGCCAGAGAACCGGGTCAGCAGAGCCGCTTTAGAGCCAGAGAACCGGGTCAGCAGAGCTGCTGTAGAGCCAGAGAACCAGGTCAGCAGAGCTGCTGTAGAGCCAGAGAACCGGGTCAGCAGAGCCACTCTAGAGCCAGAGAACCGGGTCAGCAGAGCCACTCTAGAGCCAGAGAACCGGGTCAGCAGAGCCACTCTAGAGCCAGAGAACCAGGTCAGCAGAGCCGCTCTAGAGCCAGAGAACCAGGTCAGCAGAGCCGCTCTAGAGCCAGAGAACCAGGTCAGCAGAGATGCTGTAGAGCTAGAGAACCTTGTTAGCAGAGCTGCTGTAGAGCCAGAGAACCATGTCAGCAGAGCTGCTGTAGAGCCAGAGAACCAGGTCAGCAGAGCTGCTGTAGAGCCAGAGAACCAGGTCAGCAGAGCTGCTGTAGAGTCAGAGATCCAGGTCAGCAGAGCCGCTGTAGAGTCAGAGATCCAGGTCAGCAGAGCCGCTGTAGAGCCAGAGAACCAGGTCAGCAGAGCCGCTGTAGAGCCTGAGAACCAGGTCAGCAGAGCTGCTGTAGAGCCGGAGAACCAGGTCAGCAGAGCTGCTGTAGAGCCGGAGAACCAGGTCAGCAGAGCTGCTGTAGAGCCAGAGAACCAGGTCAGCAGAGCTGCTGTAGAGCCAGAGAACCAGGTCACAAGATCTGCTGTAGAGCCAGAGAACCAGGTCAGCAGAGCAGTTGTAGAGCCAGAGAACCGGGTCAGCAGAGCCGCTCTAGAGCCAGAGAACCAGGTCAGCAGAGCTGCTGTAGAGCCAGAGAACCAGGTCAGCAGAGCTGCTGTAGAGCCAGAGAACCAGGTCAGCAAGCTGCTGTAGAGTAGGAGAACCAGGTCAGCAGAGCTGCTGTAGAGCCAGAGAACCAGGTCAGCAGAACTGCTGTAGAGCCAGAGAACCAGGTCAGCAGAGCTGCTGTAGAGCCAGAGAACCAGGTCAGCAGAGCCGCTCTAGAGCCAGAGAACCAGGTCAGCAGAGCTGCTCTAGAACCAGAGAACCAGGTCAGCAAGCTGCTGTAGAGCCTGAGAACCAGGTCAGCAGAGCCGTTGTAGAGCCAGAGAACCAGGTCAGCAGAGCCGTTGTAGAGCCAGAGAACCGGGTCAGCAGAGCCACTCTAGAGCCAGAGAACCAGGTCAGCAGAGCCGCTGTAGAGCCAGAGAACCAGGTCAGCAGAGCTGCTGTAGAGCCAGAGAACCAGGTCAGCAAGCTGCTGTAGAGTAGGAGAACCAGGTCAGCAGAGCTGCTGTAGAGCCAGAGAACCAGGTCAGCAGAACTGCTGTAGAGCCAGAGAACCAGGTCAGCAGAACTGCTGTAGAGCCAGAGAACCAGGTCAGCAGAGCTGCTGTAGAGCCAGAGAACCAGGTCAGCAGAGCTGCTCTAGAGTCTGAGAACCAGGTCAGCAGAGCTGCTGTAGAGTAGGAGAACCAGGTCAGCAGAGCTGCTGTAGAGCCAGAGAACCAGGTCAGCAGAGCTGCTGTAGAGCCAGAGAACCAGGTCAGCAGAGCTGCTGTAGAGCCAGAGAACCAGGTCAGCAGAGCTGCTGTATAGTCAGAGAACCAGGTCAGCAGAGCTGCTGTAGAGCCAGAGAACCAGGTCAGCAGAGCTTCTGTAGAGCCAGAGAACCAGGTCAGCAGAGCCGCTCTAGAGCCAGAGAACCAGGTCAGCAGAGCCGCTCTAGAGCCAGAGAACCAGGTCAGCAGAGCCGCTCTAGAGCCAGAGAACCAGATCAGCAGAGCCGCTCTAGAACCAGGCCAGCAGAGCCACTCTAGAGCCAGAGAACCAGGTCAGCAAGCTGCTGTAGAGCCTGAGAACCAGGTCAGCAGAGCCGTTGTAGAGCCAGAGAACCAGGTCAGGAGAGCTGCTGTAGAGCTAGAGAACCAGGTCAGCAGAGCTGCTGTAGAGCCAGAGAACCAGGTCAGCAGAGCTGCTGTAGAGCCGGAGAACCAGGTCAGCAGAGCTGCTGTAGAGCCAGAGAACCAGGTCAGCAGAGCTGCTGTCGAGTCCGAGAACCAGGTCAGCAGAGCCGTTGTAGAGCCATAGAACCGGGTCAGCAGAGCCACTCTAGAGCCAGAGAACCGGGTCAGCAGAGCTGCTGTAGAGCCAGAGAACCAGGTCAGCAGAGCTTCTGTAGAGCCAGAGAACCAGGTCAGCAAGCTGCTGTAGAGTAGGAGAACCAGGTCAGCAGAGCTGCTGTAGAGCCAGAGAACCAGGTCAGCAGAACTGCTGTAGAGCCAGAGAACCAGGTCAGCAGAGCTGCTGTAGAGCCACAGAACCAGGTCAGCAGAGCTGCTGTAGAGCCAGAGAACCAGGTCAGCAGAGCTGCTCTAGAGTCTGAGAACCAGGTCAGCAGAGCTGCTGTAGAGTAGGAGAACCAGGTCAGCAGAGCTGCTGTAGAGCCAGAGCACCAGGTCAGCAGAGCTGCTGTAGAGCCAGAGAACCAGGTCAGCAGAGCCGCTGTAGAGCCAGAGAACCAGGTCAGCAGAGCTGCTGTAGAGCCAGAGAACCAGGTCAGCAGAGCCGCTTTAGAGCCAGAGAACCGGGTCAGCAGAGCTGCTGTAGAGCCAGAGAACCAGGTCAGCAGAGCTGCTGTAGAGCCAGAGAACGAGGTCAGCAGAGCTGCTGTAGAGCCAGAGAACTGGGTCAGCAGAGCCACTCTAGAGCCAGAGAACTGGGTCAGCAGAGCCACTCTAGAGCCAGAGAACCAGGTCAGCAGAGCTGCTGTAGAGCCAGAGAATCAGGTCAGCAGAGCTGCTCTAGAGTCTGAGAACCAGGTCAGCAGAGCTGCTGTAGAGTAGGAGAACCAGGTCAGCAGAGCTGCTGTAGAGTAGGAGAACCAGGTCAGCAGAGCTGCTGTAGAGCCAGAGAACCAGGTCAGCAGAGCTGCTGTAGAGCCAGAGAACCAGGTCAGCAGAGCTGCTGTATAGTCAGAGAACCAGGTCAGCAGAGCTGCTGTAGAGCCAGAGAACCAGGTCAGCAGAGCCGCTGTAGAGCCAGAGAACCAGGTCAGCAGAGCTGCTGTAGAGCCAGAGAACCAGGTCAGCAGAGCCGCTTTAGAGCCAGAGAACCGGGTCAGCAGAGCTGCTGTAGAGCCAGAGAACCAGGTCAGCAGAGCTGCTGTAGAGCCAGAGAACTGGGTCAGCAGAGCCACTCTAGAGCCAGAGAACCGGGTCAGCAGAGCCACTCTAGAGCCAGAGAACCAGGTCAGCAGAGCCGCTCTAGAGCCAGAGAACCAGGTCAGCAGAGCCGCTCTAGAGCCAGAGAACCAGGTCAGCAGAGCCGCTCTAGAGCCAGAGAACCAGGTCAGCAGAGCCGCTCTAGAGCCAGAGAACCAGGTCAGCAGAGCTGCTGTAGAGTCAGAGATCCAGGTCAGCAGAGCCGCTGTAGAGCCAGAGAACCAGGTCAGCAGAGCCGCTGTAGAGCCTGAGAACCAGGTCAGCAGAGCTGCTGTAGAGCCAGAGAACCAGGTCAGCAGAGCTGCTGTAGAGCCGGAGAACCAGGTCAGCAGAGCTGCTGTAGAGCCGGAGAACCAGGTTAGCAGAGCTGCTGTAGAGCCAGAGAACCAGGTCAGCAGAGCTGCTGTAGAGCCAGAGAACCAGGTCACAAGATCTGCTGTAGAGCCAGAGAACCAGGTCAGCAGAGCCGTTGTAGAGCCAGAGAACCGGGTCAGCAGAGCCATTCTAGAGCCAGAGAACCAGGTCAGCAGAGCTGCTGTAGAGCCAGAGAACCAGATCAGCAGAGCCGCTGCAGAGCCAGAGAACCAGGTCAGCAAGCTGCTGTAGAGTAGGAGAACCAGGTCAGCAGAGCTGCTGTAGAGCCAGAGAACCAGGTCAGCAGAGCTGCTGTAGAGCCAGAGAACCAGGTCAGCAGAGCTGCTGTAGAGCCAGAGAACCAGGTCAGCAGAGCCGCTCTAGAGCCAGAGAACCAGGTCAGCAGAGCCGCTCTAGAACCAGAGAACCAGGCCAGCAGAGCCACTCTAGAGCCAGAGAACCAGGTCAGCAAGCTGCTGTAGAGCCTGAGAACCAGGTCAGCAGAGCCGTTGTAGAGCCAGAGAACCAGGTCAGCAGAGCCGTTGTAGAGCCAGAGAACCGGGTCAGCAGAGCCACTCTAGAGCCAGAGAACCAGGTCAGCAGAGCCGCTGTAGAGCCAGAGAACCAGGTCAGCAGAGCTGCTGTAGAGCCAGAGAACCAGGTCAGCAAGCTGCTGTAGAGTAGGAGAACCAGGTCAGCAGAGCTGCTGTAGAGCCAGAGAACCAGGTCAGCAGAACTGCTGTACAGCCAGAGAACCAGGTCAGCAGAGCTGCTGTAGAGCCAGAGAACCAGGTCAGCAGAGCTGCTGTATAGTCAGAGAACCAGGTCAGCAGAGCTGCTGTAGAGCCAGAGAACCAGGTCAGCAGAGCTGCTGTAGAGCCAGAGAACCAGGTCAGCAGAGCCGCTGTAGAGCCAGAGAACCAGGTCAGCAGAGCTGCTGTAGAGCCAGAGAACCAGGTCAGCAGAGCCGCTTTAGAGCCAGAGAACCGGGTCAGCAGAGCTGCTGTAGAGCCAGAGAACCAGGTCAGCAGAGCTGCTGTAGAGCCAGAGAACTGGGTCAGCAGAGCCACTCTAGAGCCAGAGAACCGGGTCAGCAGAGCCACTCTAGAGCCAGAGAACCGGGTCAGCAGAGCCACTCTAGACCCAGAGAACCAGGTCAGCAGAGCCGCTCTAGAGCCAGAGAACCAGGTCAGCAGAGCCGCTCTAGAGCCAGAGAACCAGGTCAGCAGAGATGCTGTAGAGCTAGAGAACCATGTTAGCAGAGCTGCTGTAGAGCCAGAGAACCATGTCAGCAGAGCTGCTGTAGAGCCAGAGAACCAGGTCAGCAGAGCTGCTGTAGAGCCAGAGAACCAGGTCAGCAGAGCTGCTGTAGAGTCAGAGATCCAGGTCAGCAGAGCCGCTGTAGAGTCAGAGATCCAGGTCAGCAGAGCCGCTGTAGAGCCAGACAACCAGGTCAGCAGAGCCGCTGTAGAGCCTGAGAACCAGGTCAGCAGAGCTGCTGTAGAGCCGGAGAACCAGGTCAGCAGAGCTGCTGTAGAGCCGGAGAACCAGGTCAGCAGAGCTGCTGTAGAGCCAGAGAACCAGGTCAGCAGAGCTGCTGTAGAGCCAGAGAACCAGGTCACAAGATCTGCTGTAGAGCCAGAGAACCAGGTCAGCAGAGCCGTTGTAGAGCCAGAGAACCGGGTCAGCAGAGCCACTCTAGAGCCAGAGAACCAGGTCAGCAGAGCTGCTGTAGAGCCAGAGAACCAGGTCAGCAGAGCTGCTGTAGAGCCAGAGAACCAGGTCAGCAAGCTGCTGTAGAGTAGGAGAACCAGGTCAGCAGAGCTGCTGTAGAGCCAGAGAACCAGGTCAGCAGAACTGCTGTAGAGCCAGAGAACCAGGTCAGCAGAGCTGCTGTAGAGCCAGAGAACCAGGTCAGCAGAGCCGCTCTAGAGCCAGAGAACCAGGTCAGCAGAGCCGCTCTAGAACCAGAGAACCAGGTCAGCAAGCTGCTGTAGAGCCTGAGAACCAGGTCAGCAGAGCCGTTGTAGAGCCAGAGAACCAGGTCAGCAGAGCCGTTGTAGAGCCAGAGAACCGGGTCAGCAGAGCCACTCTAGAGCCAGAGAACCAGGTCAGCAGAGCCGCTGTAGAGCCAGAGAACCAGGTCAGCAGAGCCGCTGTAGAGCCAGAGAACCAGGTCAGCAAGCTGCTGTAGAGTAGGAGAACCAGGTCAGCAGAGCTGCTGTAGAGCCAGAGAACCAGGTCAGCAGAACTGCTGTAGAGCCAGAGAACCAGGTCAGCAGAGCTGCTGTAGAGCCAGAGAACCAGGTCAGCAGAGCTGCTCTAGAGTCTGAGAACCAGGTCAGCAGAGCTGCTGTAGAGTAGGAGAACCAGGTCAGCAGAGCTGCTGTAGAGCCAGAGAACCAGGTCAGCAGAGCTGCTGTAGAGCCAGAGAACCAGGTCAGCAGAGCTGCTGTAGAGCCAGAGAACCAGGTCAGCAGAGCTGCTGTATAGTCAGAGAACCAGGTCAGCAGAGCTGCTGTAGAGCCAGAGAACCAGGTCAGCAGAGCTTCTGTAGAGCCAGAGAACCAGGTCAGCAGAGCCGCTCTAGAGCCAGAGAACCAGGTCAGCAGAGCCGCTCTAGAGCCAGAGAACCAGGTCAGCAGAGCCGCTCTAGAGCCAGAGAACCAGATCAGCAGAGCCGCTCTAGAACCAGGCCAGCAGAGCCACTCTAGAGCCAGAGAACCAGGTCAGCAAGCTGCTGTAGAGCCTGAGAACCAGGTCAGCAGAGCCGTTGTAGAGCCAGAGAACCAGGTCAGGAGAGCTGCTGTAGAGCTAGAGAACCAGGTCAGCAGAGCTGCTGTAGAGCCAGAGAACCAGGTCAGCAGAGCTGCTGTAGAGCCGGAGAACCAGGTCAGCAGAGCTGCTGTAGAGCCAGAGAACCAGGTCAGCAGAGCTGCTGTCGAGTCCGAGAACCAGGTCAGCAGAGCCGTTGTAGAGCCATAGAACCGGGTCAGCAGAGCCGCTCTAGAGCCAGAGAACCGGGTCAGCAGAGCTGCTGTAGAGCCAGAGAACCAGGTCAGCAGAGCTTCTGTAGAGCCAGAGAACCAGGTCAGCAAGCTGCTGTAGAGTAGGAGAACCAGGTCAGCAGAGCTGCTGTAGAGCCAGAGAACCAGGTCAGCAGAACTGCTGTAGAGCCAGAGAACCAGGTCAGCAGAGCTGCTGTAGAGCCACAGAACCAGGTCAGCAGAGCTGCTGTAGAGCCAGAGAACCAGGTCAGCAGAGCTGCTCTAGAGTCTGAGAACCAGGTCAGCAGAGCTGCTGTAGAGTAGGAGAACCAGGTCAGCAGAGCTGCTGTAGAGCCAGAGCACCAGGTCAGCAGAGCTGCTGTAGAGCCAGAGAACCAGGTCAGCAGAGCCGCTGTAGAGCCAGAGAACCAGGTCAGCAGAGCTGCTGTAGAGCCAGAGAACCAGGTCAGCAGAGCCGCTTTAGAGCCAGAGAACCGGGTCAGCAGAGCTGCTGTAGAGCCAGAGAACCAGGTCAGCAGAGCTGCTGTAGAGCCAGAGAACGAGGTCAGCAGAGCTGTTGTAGAGCCAGAGAACTGGGTCAGCAGAGCCACTCTAGAGCCAGAGAACTGGGTCAGCAGAGCCACTCTAGAGCCAGAGAACCAGGTCAGCAGAGCTGCTGTAGAGCCAGAGAACCAGGTCAGCAGAGCTGCTCTAGAGTCTGAGAACCAGGTCAGCAGAGCTGCTGTAGAGTATGAGAACCAGGTCAGCAGAGCTGCTGTAGAGTAGGAGAACCAGGTCAGCAGAGCTGCTGTAGAGCCAGAGAACCAGGTCAGCAGAGCTGCTGTAGAGCCAGAGAACCAGGTCAGCAGAGCTGCTGTATAGTCAGAGAACCAGGTCAGCAGAGCTGCTGTAGAGCCAGAGAACCAGGTCAGCAGAGCCGCTGTAGAGCCAGAGAACCAGGTCAGCAGAGCTGCTGTAGAGCCAGAGAACCAGGTCAGCAGAGCCGCTTTAGAGCCAGAGAACCGGGTCAGCAGAGCTGCTGTAGAGCCAGAGAACCAGGTCAGCAGAGCTGCTGTAGAGCCAGAGAACTGGGTCAGCAGAGCCACTCTAGAGCCAGAGAACCGGGTCAGCAGAGCCACTCTAGAGCCAGAGAACCAGGTCAGCAGAGCCGCTCTAGAGCCAGAGAACCAGGTCAGCAGAGCCGCTCTAGAGCCAGAGAACCAGGTCAGCAGAGCCGCTCTAGAGCCAGAGAACCAGGTCAGCAGAGCTGCTGTAGAGTCAGAGATCCAGGTCAGCAGAGCCGCTGTAGAGCCAGAGAACCAGGTCAGCAGAGCCGCTGTAGAGCCTGAGAACCAGGTCAGCAGAGCTGCTGTAGAGCCAGAGAACCAGGTCAGCAGAGCTGCTGTAGAGCCGGAGAACCAGGTCAGCAGAGCTGCTGTAGAGCCGGAGAACCAGGTTAGCAGAGCTGCTGTAGAGCCAGAGAACCAGGTCAGCAGAGCCGCTCTAGAGCCAGAGAACCAGGTCAGCAGAGCCGCTCTAGAGCCAGAGAACCAGGTCAGCAGAGCCGCTCTAGAGCCAGAGAACCAGGTCAGCAGAGCTGCTGTAGAGTCAGAGATCCAGGTCAGCAGAGTCGCTGTAGAGCCAGAGAACCAGGTCAGCAGAGCCGCTGTAGAGCCTGAGAACCAGGTCAGCAGAGCTGCTGTAGAGCCAGAGAACCAGGTCAGCAGAGCTGCTGTAGAGCCGGAGAACCAGGTCAGCAGAGCTGCTGTAGAGCCGGAGAACCAGGTTAGCAGAGCTGCTGTAGAGCCAGAGAACCAGGTCAGCAGAGCTGCTGTAGAGCCAGAGAACCAGGTCACAAGATCTGCTGTAGAGCCAGAGAACCAGGTCAGCAGAGCCGTTGTAGAGCCAGAGAACCGGGTCAGCAGAGCCACTCTAGAGCCAGAGAACCAGGTCAGCAGAGCTGCTGTAGAGCCAGAGAACCAGGTCAGCAGAGCTGCTGTAGAGCCAGAGAACCAGGTCAGCAAGCTGCTGTAGAGTAGGAGAACCAGGTCAGCAGAGCTGCTGTAGAGCCAGAGAACCAGGTCAGCAGAACTGCTGTAGAGCCAGAGAACCAGGTCAGCAGAGCTGCTGTAGAGCCAGAGAACCAGGTCAGCAGAGCCGCTCTAGAGCCAGAGAACCAGGTCAGCAGAGCCGCTCTAGAGCCAGAGAACCAGGTCAGCAGAGCCGCTCTAGAACCAGAGAACCAGGCCAGCAGAGCCACTCTAGAGCCAGAGAACCAGGTCAGCAAGCTGCTGTAGAGCCTGAGAACCAGGTCAGCAGAGCCGTTGTAGAGCCAGAGAACCAGGTCAGCAGAGCCGTTGTAGAGCCAGAGAACCGGGTCAGCAGAGCCACTCTAGAGCCAGAGAACCAGGTCAGCAGAGCCGCTGTAGAGCCAGAGAACCAGGTCAGCAGAGCTGCTGTAGAGCCAGAGAACCAGGTCAGCAAGCTGCTGTAGAGTAGGAGAACCAGGTCAGCAGAGCTGCTGTAGAGCCAGAGAACCAGGTCAGCAGAACTGCTGTAGAGCCAGAGAACCAGGTCAGTAGAGCTGCTGTAGAGCCAGAGAACCAGGTCAGCAGAGCTGCTCTAGAGTCTGAGAACCAGGTCAGCAGAGCTGCTGTAGAGCCAGAGAACCAGGTCAGCAGAGCTGCTGTAGAGCCAGAGAACCAGGTCAGCAGAGCTGCTGTAGAGCCAGAGAACCAGGTCAGCAGAGCTGCTGTAGAGCCAGAGAACCAGGTCAGCAGAGCTGCTGTATAGTCAGAGAACCAGGTCAGCAGAGCTGCTGTAGAGCCAGAGAACCAGGTCAGCAGAGCTTCTGTAGAGCCAGAGAACCAGGTCAGCAGAGCCGCTCTAGAGCCAGAGAACCAGGTCAGCAGAGCCGCTCTAGAGCCAGAGAACCAGGTCAGCAGAGCCGCTCTAGAGCCAGAGAACCAGCTCAGCAGAGCTGCTCTAGAACCAGGCCAGCAGAGCCACTCTAGAGCCAGAGAACCAGGTCAGCAAGCTGCTGTAGAGCCTGAGAACCAGGTCAGCAGAGCTGCTGTAGAGCTAGAGAACCAGGTCAGGAGAGCTGCTGTAGAGCTAGAGAACCAGGTCAGCAGAGCTGCTGTAGAGCCAGAGAACCAGGTCAGCAGAGCTGCTGTAGAGCCGGAGAACCAGGTCAGCAGAGCTGCTGTAGAGCCAGAGAACCAGGTCAGCAGAGCTGCTGTCGAGTCCGAGAACCAGGTCAGCAGAGCCGTTGTAGAGCCATAGAACCGGGTCAGCAGAGCCACTCTAGAGCCAGAGAACCGGGTCAGCAGAGCTGCTGTAGAGCCAGAGAACCAGGTCAGCAGAGCTGCTGTAGAGCCAGAGAACCAGGTCAGCAAGCTGCTGTAGAGTAGGAGAACCAGGTCAGCAGAGCTGCTGTAGAGCCAGAGAACCAGGTCAGCAGAACTGCTGTAGAGCCAGAGAACCAGGTCAGCAGAGCTGCTGTAGAGCCACAGAACCAGGTCAGCAGAGCTGCTGTAGAGCCAGAGAACCAGGTCATCAGAGCTGCTCTAGAGTCTGAGAACCAGGTCAGCAGAGCTGCTGTAGAGTAGGAGAACCAGGTCAGCAGAGCTGCTGTAGAGCCAGAGCACCAGGTCAGCAGAGCTGCTGTAGAGCCAGAGAACCAGGTCAGCAGAGCCGCTCTAGAGCCAGAGAACCAGGTCAGCAGAGCTGCTGTAGAGTCAGAGAACTAGGTCAGCAGAGCTGCTGTAGAGCCAGAGAACCAGGTCAGTAGAGCCAGAGAACCGGGTCAGCAGAGCCACTCTATAGCCAGAGAACCAGGTCAGCAGAGCCGCTCTAGAGCCAGAGAACCAGGTCAGTAGAGCCACTCTAGAGCCAGAGAACCAGGTCAGCAGAGCCGCTCTAGAGCCAGAGAACCAGGTCAGCAGAGGTGTTGTAGAGCCAGAGAACCAGGTCAGAAAGCTGCTGTAGAGCCTTAGAACCAGGTCAGCAGAGCTGCTGTAGAGCCAGAGAAGCAGGTCAGCAGAGCTGCTGTAGAGCCAGAGAAGCAGGTAATCAAGCTGCTGTAGAGCCAGAGAAGCAGGTCACCAAGCTGCTGTAGAGCCATAGAACCAGGTCAGCAGAGCTGATGTAGAGCCATAGGAACAGGTCAGCAGAGCCGTTGTAGAGACATAGAACCAGGTCAGCAGATCCGTTGCAGAGCCAAAGAACCAGGTCAGCAGAGCGGCTCTTGAGCCAGAGAACCAAGTCAGCATAGCTGCTGTAGAGCCAGAGAACCAGGTCAGCAGAGCTGCTGTAGAGCCAGAGAACCAGGTCAGCAGAGCTGCTGTAGAGCCTGAGACCCAGGTCAGAACTGGTGCTGCAGGGACTGGAGAGGTACAAACGTAATCAGACACAGAAGAGGTGCAATGATGCAGCGTAATGTGGCACATTCTGTCGCAATATATTGCTATTTTGTCATTTTACAACACAGTAGTACTGTGGGCAAACGTTTCTCCTCATTAGCAGCACTCTAACACCCGAATACAGCCGTCTGTGACAAAATGGTGACAGTTAATCTTTGCAAAGCGTCTGTCTCCCCGGGGGAACCACGGCTGATGCTTTTTAAAGCCTTTTTTGATTTATCTGAGCTAGAATCAATGTTTGCAACTGATACAGAAGATCTGAATCATGCGGAAAGTGTGGAAAATATGTAAATATTCCGAGAACGCGGCGGCCACAATATTGCGTTATTCCAGTGGTCCTGCCTATGAGCAAAGACTTGTAGTGTAATGGCCTGATTTACTGACTGTGTTGTAAATCCATGGAACTGTCCCCAGAAGGATATTTAGGCAAAAAATAACCTCGAAGTACTGATTCTGTGGTACTGATAAAGTAAGGGTAAAAGTGGAGGCCATGCAAGGTCACTGAAGTCAGGAAGGAATGGGCAGTTCTGGACAGCATTGTCATTCTCCAGGTAGGAATTCCCATGCAGGGCAGCGCCAAGTAGCTGGGATGAAACAAGCCTTTGCAATGCAATAGGTCTCTCATTTACACGAGTTGAAGCTATTGGCATTATAAAGGAACGAGTATCGGGAACCTGAAAGCGATCAGGAATCTTAATTTTAGAGTGGTCCCGAAAATTGTTCTGTCGTTCAGAGTATTCCGAGGGCAGGGTACCACCACAAGGTCTATTCTTTTGTTGTGGTTGTTTTGATTTTTCCCATGTTTTCTTTGGAAAATCACGGGCAGGGCGAGCATCGTTGTAAGAAGCTGGTTTTACAAGGGTGGAAACAGGTTGGTCCCCAAACCATTATATCCTAAGGACGTATACACCCGTGAAATGATAATAGGCTACTTGCAGTCAGCAATAGCCACCTCGCCAAGTAGCTGGCATATAGCCAAAGAAGCTGCTTCACCTTTAACATTAGAAAGAATCATTTTGGAGCCAACCGGAAATTTACCAACCAATTTCATCCCCAAATCTAGGGCAGGTCCTGCCCCTTGTTCATTCTGTGTTTCTTTGGGAGAACGCCCATCGAGGGAGTGCCATAAGAGTACACACTGTGGCAAACAGGTGTTGCAGTGGGATAAAGGGGGAACCAGCCCATTAGGTAAACACATGGTTAAAATTCTACGTTTTTCCTGTGAACCAGTAAGTTGGTCAATTTTCTGGGCAATCCAAAATGAAATGTCCTCATGATTAGGCGGGTGTTTGCCCATAACTGAATTCAGTCACTGTGCTAGTAAGTCCCGGAGCTTGGTGTGCCTGAGCAGGCGCACCAGCCCGACCTGCCAAAAAGGATCAGGAAACAAGTTGTACCAAGCGTCTATATAAAAGAACAACCTGGTTATATAATATCCACGCCTTGGCAAAATTTAGACCAGCCAAATTCGGGTAAGGTGTAAAGCCTGCAAGAGTAGCCAGGTGGCCCTGTCAGTACTTAAGTGGCCCATACGTACAATACCGAGGACATGGGGAAGGGCGCCTGTTGGAAAACGAGGCATTAGTTGTGAGGTCTGCACAAATAATGGGTCTACATTTGTCCTTCACTGGGAACCAAACACCCCATTGTAGCGCTTGACTCTGAGGGTAGTGTTGCTGTTCAGTCAAAGGCTAACTCAAGGGAGGTGGTGTGGGCTAGTAATCACCATTGACGGGTATGCAGAAATAACACTAATTGATTGTCCAGTCTGTGCTTTTATTTATGAAAAGGAAGAGTACATTTATTACACACGCACTACTCAA
Source organism: Calotriton arnoldi (assembly GCA_963921515.1). Taxonomy (NCBI): domain Eukaryota; kingdom Metazoa; phylum Chordata; class Amphibia; order Caudata; family Salamandridae; genus Calotriton; species Calotriton arnoldi. The sequence goes on from CAWUFW010005765.1 coordinate 862,388, forward strand.
CTAAGCATTAATTTACAAATGTACATAAGCTGATGGAAATACTTCTTGACATTGCGTAAACATTCCCACCCCTCCTGCAGGAGGGGGGAGGTCTAGCACCACCCCTCGCATGTATGAACATGTTCTTGCCTCCAAATGCCATGGGTTGACCATAACCTGGGGGCTCGACCCTTACCACTGGCACCACCCCCTTATTTCAACAAGCACTTGTAATGGGAACACCTGCCATAGTGACACACAACCCTGACTGAGAACACCTAATACCGACCATGCAGTATACACACTTGAATCACAGTGGCTGACAGTCTGGTGGTTCAACTAATGCAGTAGCAAGAATACATGTCTAAACATCACTTGGAATGACGGGCACTTATCTGGTAACATGCACAATGCAAGTCAATCACAGCTCCTAAAAGGCATCACTTTTATAATCATGGCTATGCAGTTACCTCCAGGCACCCTTGCAACATATTTCAAATTCACTTATAACTTCACATATTTCACGTAACCTTCAGTCCCCAAGAGGAGCATAATTATGTAAGTGCATCTCCTGTGTAATTATACCCCCACCCCATCCCCGGGAATGTCTCTACATGGTCATCCTCCTTTTCCTTAGGAGAATGGTTCTCCCTCACTAAAGAACTAAAGTTACAGCATCAGGTAGGCTTAAAAACATGGCTGAACCTTTGAGGGGTTGTTTCCTTTAAGTCACCAGAGACTCGGGGTGGGGACTTTCCATTTCAGTGCTGGGGGAGTCTGCGCTGTTACCACAGCTCCCCTTGCTCCTTTGCAATAAAAAGGTGGTGACCCTATCTTCCTGGGGTCACCACACACCGAAACAAGCCAGTTTCCTAGCAGCATAACTGTACCCTGCAGGGCATTATGAGGTGCTTACTCCACTGTGTGAATATTCGAGCACCTGTTCTCCCACTGCCCCGGGGTGAGCCACGCTGCTTTGGACGGCGGCCTCACGCTGCTTCTGCACTTCTTCAGGGGCTTGGTCCTAACCGGGCACCCCGCTCCCAGGTAAGGTGAAGAGAAACTCAGGGAGCCCACCCCCAGCTGCTCTCGCCGACTCCCTGCCTGGCCAGCACCCTTGCTTGCTGCCCCAGGAGCCGGCCCTTCATTCTGGTCTGCCCGCTCCTGCAGGCAGACATGGATGCTGCAGCCAGCCAGACGGGGCCTCGGGAGTGCGACGGCACTCCCCCCACCCCCTCCTCCTTCCTCTTGCTGCGGGGGAGTGCGATGGCGCTCCCTGACTTCCTCTTCTCTTCGGCAGGGCCGGAGGATGGGGTCCTGGGCCCGTGAGTCCTCTTCGCGGGGGTGCGAAGGCGTTTGTTGACGAATCTAGGTGGCGGTACAGGTGTTAATGATATGAATCAGAATCAGTTAGTTCAGATGCAGAATCAGAATTTACAAATACCAGATGGGAGAGGACAAGGTTTACAAATACCTCAACCTCAAATACCTCAAGCCCCTATGCCAAATCAGAATATGAATGGTCAAGTACAGAGATACAGTGCGAGTATGGGTTTTCACATGGATGAAACAGCAAAACAAAATGACAAGTGGCTTCACAATATTGGTTACAGTCCCAAGGGAGTAATTCAGATACATCTCAATGATGTTGTCTGAGGGAGGAGGAGGAGTGCGTGCTTGGCGCATCCCTAGAGGTAGATCCTTGTGGTCCTTTTGTCGATGGAGAAGTAGAAGGTAATGTGATTACAGTCCTTGTAGACACTGGCGCTACCCGTTCCACTGTGAGAACTGTGGAAATTCCCAACCTATCCCTCTCGGGAGATGATATCCAAGTTGTAGGTGTTTCGAATCAATTGATGAAAACTCCAGTAATGAAACTGATAAGTGCAAATTGGAGATTTTAGAGATTTACATCGTTTTGTGGTGTGTGATACAAGTCGGGTTAACCTTTTAGGTAGAGACTTGTTGTGCAAAAATGAATTGCATCATCTATTGTACACCATATGGAATAGCATTTTATACGAAAGATGAAGATGTCTTTAAGATGGCAAGGCAAGCGACAGAGGTGAATGAATTGTATCTTTTATTTACAGTGAAGGATTTGCCTGTTGAATTGAGAGAAACTGTGTGAACTGATGTGTGGGATTTTTCAGGGTAAGACATTGGATTAATGAGAGGAGTTGATCCTATTCAAATAACAGTCAAACAAGGTGCAGAATTTCCAAAAACCCCACCTTACAAAATGAGTCCTGAAACAATTGCGGGAGTAACGCCTGTGATTGAAATGATGATTGAACAAGGTATTCTAAAAGAGATACTAAGCAGTCCTTGTAATTCGCCTAGAATGGGAATTAAGAAACCGAGTGGAAAATATAGGATTGTCCAAGATTTAAGGAAAATTAATAAGATAGTAGTACCCTGTTGTCCAGGAGTAGCAAACCCAGCAGTAATTCTTTATCAAATTCCATGTGACGCAGAATGGTTCATTGTGATCGATCTGTCAAGAATGTTTCTCGATACCCTTGCATCCGGATAGCCAATACTTATTTGCATTCTGGTTTGGAGACCGTGTCTTGGCATGATGCCAAGTTCCTCAAGGGTATACTGAAAGCCCCTCAATCAGATTTTGAAGAGGTGCTTAGAGTCATTGGTAATGCCCAATAACTCAGTGCTAGTTCAGTACATCGATGATTTGCTTGTTGCATCAAAGACGAGAGAAGCTTGTGTGACAGATACTATTGCTCTACTGAACCATTTGGTGGGCATAAAGTGTCACCAGCAAAACTACAATTTTGCCAAAAGGAAGTTCTTTATTTGGGGCACAAAATTAAAAAAGGAGTCAGAAAAGTGTCACAAGATTGAATAAATGCGATCTTGCAAATGAAACCTTCCAAGACACAGAAAGAAATTGAATGTTTTTGGGTATGGTTGGATACTGCAGACAGTGGATAAATTGATTTTCATTGATAGCCAAGCCATTACAGAAATTGACTCACAAAAATGTGACAGATCCGATTCAATTGGATGAAGAAAGCATGAGAGCATTTGTTGAGTTGCGAGACAGCCTTTGTCTAGCACCAGCATTAGGAATGCCAAATTTCAGCAAGGATTTTGCATTATTCTGTTACGAAAGAGGAGGTTGTGCACTTTCAGTTTTATGTTTAAATGTATTTATTGAATTTTCAAAAAACTCACAACATACAGAGATGGCAGTAGAATATTCATGGTGCATTATCAGGTAACTTATGGTTAGAGACATAGCCTGGAGGGTATTTCCGAAAAAAGTAATGCATACTGTATAATGCCGTGTTCCTCTCCCTTGCGAAAGCCACACCCTGAATAGGTTCATTCTGTAAAAAACTAAAAACAATAACCCCCACCCCCCTCCCCGTCTGGTAGTTCCTTCGCCCTCGAAGGGCCAATGTGAAGCGAGTGCTGGTATAGCGTTAGTTAAAGTGTCTACGAGAGCTATGGGGGTCTCCATAGATCCGACAGTCGGAGCACCCGTAGGTATTTGGGTTGTGTGACCTCATTGAATTCAGACGATAACAGTTTCAAGAAGGGGGCCCACACTGTCTGGAACGAAGTAGTGGAGTTAGTCAGAGTGGCCGAGATGCGCTCCATGCCCAGGATGAACCAGAGTCTGTGTAACCAACCCGTATGAGTGGGCAAAGTGGAGGTACCCCAGTGGGACAGTATGTTTTGCAGCGCGGCCCCTAGTGCCATCCCCATTTGGCGTCCCCTCACGCTCTTAAGTGGATATGTGATGGGATTTGGAAGCCCTAAGACCACGTATACCGGGAGCCTCGGGATCTGTGTATCGAACAGCTCGTCTACCACATCGAGGATCTTGGTCCAGTAAGAGGAGAGTAGCGGGCAGCCCCATAGGATATGCAGTAGCGTTCCCTCTCCACCACAGCCCCTCCAGCAGGCAGAACTGCGCTGCGGGTTGCCCCTGTGTAGGCGGACCGGAGTAAGGTACCAATAGGTAGCGATTTTCGTGGCGGTCTCTATGCTAGCCACATTGCGACCTGTGTGCTTTGCCCTGGAGTAGATCCCCTCCCAGTCTTTCTGCGTGAGCTCCCCTCCTAACTCCCTCTCCCATCTTTTCTTGCTCGGTGTGGTTCGTGGTGTGTCTGAGCATGTCGTATATATTTTGAGATCAAGCCCTTATCCGTAGTCTTTGTAATCAGCCATTTTTCGAAGTGAGTTAACATGCGGCCCCCCTCTGTTTTTATGTCCGGTTGAAGCACCCAGTGCCTCAATTGCATGTATCGAAACCGCTCTTCCTCTGGGATCCCATAATCTTGTTTCAGCTGAGTGAAGGGGATGATTCCTGACAGATCAAAGAGATGACCCACTGAGCGGCAGGGGGTGCCATGCCATGCTGTGTACGCTTTATCGGACCAGCCCGGCGTGAAATCGCTGTTTCCGAACAATGGAGTCAAAGGCGAGGGATATGTAGTAAACTTTCTGCGGACCGCTACCCCCTCCCACACCGACATCATCGATTTAGTGATGGGGGAGCGCATGAGGCCAGGTGGGCGCTGTGTTTTCCTCAGGAAGGGAACCCTCCAAAGTGGTACCCCGGCTAGGGCCCTATCTTGGAAAAGCCACCGTTTTTCCGACTCCGGTCGGGCCCACTCCACTAGATATCTTAGCTGCGCGGCTTTATAGTAGCCAAGGAGATCTGGAATCCCCAACCCACCCTGCTCTGGTCTTTGGTATCCCAGCGCTTTACCCATGCGTGATCGCGCTCCCGCCCAAATGAAGCGGTTGATGTCGCGTTGCAGTGAAGTTATTACCCCGGGAGGTGGCAGCGCTGGGAGAGTTTGGAAGAGAAAGAGTGCTTTGGGCAGTAAGGACATTTTGATCGCCGCAATTCGTCCGAGGAGGGAAAGCTGGTGTTTACTCCAGCTGTTCATGTCTTTTTTTTGCCTGCTGGGCCAGACGGGCGTAGTTCAGATGTACCGTTTGACTCACTGACGGCGCTAGTTCTAACCCTAGGTACGGAATTGAATCCATTACCTGGATGTCGCACATGTCGCTCTCTCGCCTTTTGAGCAATGCCGGTTCCGGGTGCAGGTCCAGAATGAGCGATTTCGCAACATTAACTTTGAAGCCGGACACTCCACTGAATGTCTCCAGCTCCTCCAGAAATGCCGGCAGGGAGACCCTGGGCTCCTCAAGCGCCGCTATCACATCGTCTGCATAGAGACTGATTGGATGAGTTCCCCCCCCCCAAATGAAATGCCCCGGATGGTGCGGTTGTCACGGACTCTTTGCGCGAGGGGTTCGATGTACAATGCAAAAAGGAGGGGGGACAACGGACATCCCTGCCGTGTCCCCCTCCGGATCGCAAAGGGCTGCGAAGTTGAGCCATTCACCCTAATGTGGGCCGTAGGACCACTGTAGCAACAACCCACCCATTCCCTGAATCTCTCACCCAAACCAAATTTAGCCATCGTGTGTCCCAAAAAGCGCCAATCTACACGATCAACGCCTTTTCGGCGTCTATAGTCAGTAGGATCGCGTCGAGTTTTGTCTGATTGGCTTTATCAATGAGATGTAATATCCGTTTGGTGTTGTCTCCGCATTGGCGGGATTGAATAAACCCAGCTTGATCTGGCTCAATTAAACTGAGCATGCATGGGCTTAGCCGGGCCGCGAGTATTCCAGTAAATATCTTAAAATCGACATTGAGAAGTGATATTGGGCGGTATGAGCCGTATTGTTGCCGGTCCTTGCCGGGCTTCGGCAGAACCACTATGGCGGCCCCCAGCATTGTATTGGGAATCGCGTCTTCCCCTCCAAAGGAATTAAACAGTCGGACCAGCAGTGGGGCCAGCAAGTGACAGAATTTTTTTGTAGTAGAGGGCTGGGAACCTGTCTGGGCCGGGAGACTTAAGCAACTTAAGACGTGATATCGCAGTGATAACTTCTTCTATTCTAATGGGGGCATCTAGCTGTGCCGTCTGATCAGGCGTAAGTGTGGACATTTCGACTGAGTCAAGGTAATCTAGTGTCGCCTGGTCCGTTGATACATCGGCCGTGTATAGATTCTGATAGAAGTCTCGGAAGGCCCTCGCTATGTCTTGATCTCCCATTATCTCCTCCCTGTCACTGTCCCGCAGCGAGGATACTTGCGTTCGTTGTCTCTGGGCCCGAAGTCTAGCAGCTAGTAAGCGGCCCGTGCGGTTGCCTCCTATGTAATAAGAGTGTTTTAATCGGACCGCCGCGTATTCAGCCCTGTCCAAGTCCAGTCCTGCCAGTTGCGCTCTGGCGGCCTTGAGTTGGCACCACACGCGAGGTGCCCCAGTTCTACTGTGGACTCTTTCAAGCTCCAATGCAAAAGCATGGAACAGCACATCGTCCTGTGGCATATTTTTCAGCAACACTCGATTGTGTAGCTGCAGCTTTACCAGGTTGTTTGAAAGCAGTTGCTGCTACTTGTGTGAGTTTGGAACAGGGTGAAGCAATTGTGATGGGACATCCATTGAGGGTGTATGTACCGCATTCTGTTAAGATTTTGTTGACACGAACTAGAACACAGCATCTTACGAGAAGTCGTCCTGGTTCAATCCTAAATTCAGGGTCATTGCAGAGAGTCTTTGCCAAAGGTGTGTGACTTGTCAGCAGCAAAATGCAGGGAGAAAGACAGTTGTTAGTTGGGGATGAATTGGAAAAGCAGCCGGTCTTTTTACTTGGTTACAGGCTGATTTCATAGAATTACCAAGATGTAATGGACTAAAATATGTACTTTTGATTGTCTGTTTGTTTTCTCGGTGGGTGGAAGCTTACCCAACAAGACGCAATGATAGTCTAACAGTTGCTAAATTGCTTCTTAGGGAGATCATACCGAGATTCGGATTTCCAGTCTCTTTAGAATCTGATAGGGGGATGGATTTCAACAATTAAAGGATTTGTTCGGCATTACAAATTGAACAAAAATTGCATTGTGCCTATCGACCAGACGCATCAGGTATGGTTGAGCAGGTCAATGAGACAATTAAATCAAGACTTGCAAAGGTGTGTGCGTCCACTGCACTGAAATGGCCAGATGCATTACCATTAGTTCTGATGAGTCTGAGAAGTATTTCTGATAGAAAAAATGGTTTGTCTCTTCATGAAATCATCATGGGCAGAGCAATGAGACAGCCAGTAGTTCCAGCGAATCGACTAATGAATATAACTGATGATTTAGTACTCGATTATTGCAAAGGATTGGCCGATGTGGTGCGTTCTGTATCTCATCAGGTTGGAGAAGTTGCAACCACAACGCAGCAAGAGCAGGCACACGACTTGAATCCTGGAGAGTGGGTTCTTGTCAAGAAGTACGTGAGAAAGTCGTGTTTGGAACCTCGATGGCATGGGCCATATCAAGTGATACTGGTGACAACGACAGCAGTAAAGTGTGGTGGCTTGCCAAATTAGATACATGCGAGTCACACACGAAGAGTCCCAAGTCCACTTGAAAGTAAAGAATAAGTTGAAGGTGATCAAGAAAAGACAAAGGACAGTGATCAAAAAGAACCTGAACAGACTGAGAATCGAGTAAAGTGGGCATCTCTTACTGGGTCTCGTGAGACTGCTAATGTTGATACAGTAAAGAAATTGATTCCAGGACAAAACTGTGAAGAAGAGAAAAGGGAATTGTTGTAAAGTCATCCTGTGCCCTGGGCACCCCCAACTTTTTGCTGAATGGAACTGGTGGTAGCTGACTCTGACTGACCCTGGGCTCTGTCTAACTAGGCCCAGGGCCAAGCTGAAAGGAACACATTAGAATACAGTTAATACACCCAACATACACTAGAGTACACTATGGGATGGTGGGGTACCCCTGTAATTGGCATGACCTACCCCATAAGCCCCTAGTTTATAATAGGGCAGGGGATTGAAACTACCTAGAAGTCCCCAGTATCCTGGGGCATGGCAGTTTAGAGGCCAGCAGCCTTTTTGCACTTGCATGTGTGCCCTGCTGAAGCCTGTGGTCAGTTTAAAAGCAGCCCTGGGCACCAGGATTGCTCTTAAACATGTAAATTGTGGCCAAACTCGACTTTGGGGTTTGGGGCACTTAAAACTGGTCAACCTAAAATGTTTTGGCATAATAATGACCCCCCAGGGTCTCCCCTAGGTATCCCAGGGGTGGGGGGGTCAGGTATCTATAAGGTAGACCCTTATAAAATGAGTTTATATATGCCCTGGGTTAAGTGAAATTCATATTTCACTCTCCCCATTGTGTAAAGTGCTGCCTAAATTCGACTTTGATGCTGGGGGCACTGGGCATGGAGGATCTGCAATATTTTTACAGATTCAACACCCCTAGGTGACCTATGGGGTGGGGGTCCTGTGAAAATAAGCCAAGTACTTATAAAATATGTTTTTGTAGGTCCTGGTGTTGGAAAAATGGCCCAAGTCATTTTTCCCATTGCAAACCCCATGCCCCATAGGTTAACATGGGGGAAAGTTATTAAACAATAACTCCTGATAAGAGAGGGATAAAGATTCCATTCAAAGACTCACTAGAATGGTATTGATAAATCCTACAATATGATGTTATTGAATTTTTCCCAAAGTGAACAGACAAGAAGTTATAGCACTTTCTTAGTTGTAGTTCCAAATCCAGCCTGCCAGTGCTCTGCCCTGATTGGTCAGAGTTAAGGGGATTAGCCAGCCTGCCTGAAGAGGTGATAAAGATCCCCTGGGGCCAGCCAGATGGACTGGGAGGGCAGTGAGCTGTTCTGCAGGAATGCCAGGCCAGGGGGAGGGGTCATAAACAATGAGCTTCAAAGGGGCAGAGCCCAGAGCAGTGTCAGTTACAACTTTGAACCCCCACCTCAGCCAGATGGCGGATTAAGGAAGGTATGTGCAGATGTAGGGAGGAGAGGCTAGGTTAATTAGCCAACTCAGTGGGAGTGTTTAGCCAGCTCTTACCTCCTTGCTGGAAAATCAGCCATTATGGATTTGGAAGCTTTGTTGCACTCTGGGATAGAATAATGCCACACTCTGCAGGAAGGAGTCACTCAAGTGGGAGGGTACCCTACTCCTATTGGTGAAGCTTGACCTCCTGGATGACCCAGAGACTGTGGAATAAGTATCTGAGAGAGGCCCAGCCCCTCAGATCTGCTGCTTGAAACTGAAGAAAGCAAGACTGGCCCTGCTGAAACTTCTGCTGTGCAAAGACTTCTAAGGCCTGACCTCTGGAGACTGCACCACCTGAAACTACAGCTTTGTGGACTAACTGTGCTGAGTAAAAGAAGTCAAGAGTGGACTCCCTGCAAGCTACAGGTTAACAGAGCTCATCTGGACCCTCACCACCAAGAATCACCAACCTGGGGAGCTACCAGTGGATTTGTAAGGGTGACGTCCAGTGCATTGTGGGAATTGAAGTCCTCAACTTTCAAGGACCATCTTGGAGCTTCCAGACCCTTGGAGTAAGTTTGAGACACTTTGGGACTCCTTTGAGGAACTTCAGGAAGAAGTTCAGGAAGTTTGGGGAACTTAGGAGGAACTTTGAAAAAAAGATCCATAGGGGGACCGACTCATCCTGGTCAGCCAAGCCGCCTGCCTTCAACCGCGAGCCGGCCAAGCCCACCAGGTTCGTCCCGCTAAAAGCTCCATCGCCTCGACTTCCAAAAATTGACCGGGACTAGCGAAAATCTGAAGCCGGCGAACCCTCACCGGATCCGGCTACATGAGGAGCATCGAGGGACCCCACGAGAAAAAGTTCCAGAAAAGCTTCTAAGTCCGCTCGTAAGAAAGTCGACCGGGAACAACCGCGAGCGCCAATCCGCCTGCCTTCCACCGCGTGTCGGCCTGGATTGTTGGATTGCCCCGCGGAAGCGATCTTGAAAAAGTTTCTAAGTCCGCTCCAGGGAAGTTCACCGGGAGATCGTCGAAAGGCTATCCGGCGAACCCGCCCCGGATCCGGACTGACGGAGAGCGTCGAGGGGCCTCGAGGAGAAAAGCTCCAGAAACGTTTCTAAGTGCGAAGGTAAAAACATTAACCGGGACCTTCCGCGTGGGGTATCCGCTCAGGGCTCCATCGCGGTCGGCCTTAAACTTTGACTTTGGCCCGGTCTATCGCGAGCCTATGTCCCAATATGGTGCTATATGCTTCTAAGTGCTATATTTTATTTAAACTTTGAAAATTCATATCTCCGGTTCCCTACATTGGATTTTTGTCGTTTTGGTGTCATTTTAAAGATAAAAATATTTCCTATTTTTATAAATTGGTGTTGGATTTTATTATGTGTTGTGTCTTAATTATTTACTGAATTGGTGTTTTTGAATGCTTTACATACCTGTCTTTGAAGTTAAGCCTGTCTGCTCGCAGCCACGTTACCAGGGTTTGAGCATAGGAATAATTTTCTAAGACCTATGCTGAGTCCTATCAAGTGTTTGTGGTCTTATTACTAGTGGCAGACCTACATTTGCCCCTACCAATAACCCACTTTCCAACATTTGGAGCTCAGCGGTGTGGATGTGGACTTGTGTTTAAAAATACACCTTTCAGTGAATGAATTGAGATTATAAAAATCCTCTTAATTGCCTTAGAACAAAACTTTTGAGTTTGATTTTTGGAATTTGGACTAAACTGTTTTTAATCCATTGTTTTGATTTTTCCAAATTATTCTAAGTCTATTGTGCCTAGTGTTGTGACCCAAAACTAGGGAACCATGGAGTTGGACCTGGCTAAACTGTCCCAGTGTAAGCTGGCTGAGCTTAGGGAACAGTGTAGGCTTAGGGGCTGCCTGCTTCCAAGAGGTATAGGAAGGCAGGGTTGTTTCAGTTTATACAAGCCCATGACCAGGCAGCTGGGGGAATCAAGGGGGATAGAGGGTGTCCCTCCTACCTCCTCCAAGAGGGGAGGAGGTTGAGGATGATGCCTCTTCCATTATAACTAGTGTAAGCCAACAGAATCCTGATGGTGGGAGTGGGGAAGGGTCCCTTACTCAGGAACCACTACGGTCCCTTGCAGAGAGACAGCTTCAGGCTCAATTAGCTTTGATAGCTTTAGAGCAAAGGAAACTGGATTTGGCTGAGAAGAGGTGGGAGAAGGAGGAGAAGAGAAATGGTGGCAGCGAAAGCGAAGAAGATGCTGAGATGTCCAGGGGTGGCAGATTTGAACCTAAACTTCCAAAGGGTATTGTGCCCAAGTACACTGAGGGGGATGACATTGACAAATGGCTTGCAGCTTTTGAGAGGGCCCTTAAGATGAGTAGGGTCCACTCTAGGTATTGGGGTGCACTCCTGTGGGAGTTGATTCCAGTAGCTGGGAGGGATAGGCTCCTGACCCTGAAGGGAGAGGATGCAGAATCATACCAGCAGATGAAAGCCTGCTTAGTCAAGAGGTTTGGTCTGACTCCAGAGCAGTACAGGGTGAAGTTTAGGAACACCCAGAAATTGAATTCCAAGTCTTGGATAGACTTTGTGGATGTTTCAGTGAAGGCACTGGAAGGCTGGATTTGTGGTAACAAAGTGAGCACTTATGAGGGATTGTATAATTTGTTTTTGAAAGAACACATTTTGACTCATTGTGCAGAAGAGAAGTTACGCCAGTATCTAGTGGACTCTAAGCTGACAGACCCCAGAGAGTTGGGGGAGTCAGCTGATGAGTGGGTGAGAACCCGGGTTTCCATTCAGCACCAGGGGGTGACCAGAAGAAGGGAGGACAGGTCCCTCCCCAAGGGAAAGCCCAGGGAAATGAAGGTCAAAAACCTAAGGAGTCCTCCAAAGACCCACAAAAACCTGCACAAGGAGGGGGGGCCCCGAGCCAACCCAAATCCTAAGGGAGGTGGATTCAAGGAAAGAATGGTAGGTTCTTTGATCCCTCAAAAGTGGGTAAGTGCTTTGACTGTAATCAGCCAGGGCACAAGCAGGGAGATGCTGTCTGCAATAAGAAGCTCCCCCCTAAGGGGCCATCTATAGGGATTGCCAGTGTGAGTGTAGGGGTGGAGAGTGGTACACCAGAAGGGGGTATTCCAGTAGGGGCAGCAACCTTAGTGTCCCTGGGTGGGGTGAATATTGCAACCCTGGATGCCTTACCTCCAAACATGGAGAAGTACAGGCAGAGACCTAAAGTGAATGGGACTGAGGTTGAGGCTATCAGAGACACTGGGGCTAGTGTAACTATGGTCCTGGATGAGCTGGTGCCCCCAGAGAGTTTGTTACCTGGTGAGTTTCACCAGGTGACTTATGCAGACAGCACCACCAAACTCCATCCTATGGCTGTGGTGGATTTGGAATGGGGAGGTGTGACAGGCCCTATAAAGGTAGCTGTGTCAAAGGTGCTCCCAGTCCAGTGTTTACTAGGCAATGACCTTGAAGCCTCTGCGTGGTCAGAGGTGGAGAGAGGACTCCATATGAAAATATTGGAGCTCCCTGAGTGGGTATGTGCTGTGACTAGGTCACAGACCAGCCAGAAGGGAGGGGCTGGACACTTGGACCCTGGAACAAAGGGCCAAGCATCCAGGGACAAGGGTACTTGGCGTGGTGAGCCAGCCCAGGGAACTCCAGAGGTGCAGGCAGAATCTAACCCTGATGGGGAGGATCTGGCCTCTGAGGGAGGGACTCCATCCCTGCCAGAGCTGTCAGATTTGGCAGAACTGACAGGAGCAGGTGGACCCTCCAGAGAGGAGTTCAGTCAGGGACAGCGTGACTGTCCCACCCTTGAGAGCTTGAGGCGGATTACCTCTAAGCAAGAGGAAGGGGATGACAGTGGGTTTCATAGAATCTACTGGGAAGATGGACTGCTTTATACTGAGGCCAGAAACCTCAAGGAGGGGGCCACCAGGAGGTTGGTGGTGCCCCAGAAGTACAGAGAGTTCATCCTGACTTTGGGTCATGATATCCCCTTGGCAGGACATTTGGGACAGACAAAGACATGGAACCGGTTGGTGAACCATTTCTACTGGCCCCATATGTCTGAAAAGGTAAAGGAGTTTTGCAGCTCCTGTGTCACCTGTCAGGCCAGTGGCAAGGCAGGGGGCAAGACAAAGGCTCCCCTAATACCACTGCCAGTGGTTGGGGTTCCTTTTGAAAGGGTGGGGATGGACATTGTTGGTCCCCTGGACCCACCTACTGCATCAGGGAATAGGTATATCTTAGTGGTAGTTGACCATGCCACTAGATACCCTGAAGCCATACCTCTTAGAACCATTGATGCTCCTGCAGTGGCTAGTGCACTACTTGGTGTGTTCACCAGAGTGGGTTTTCCAAAGAGGTGGTGTCAGATAGGGGCACAAACTTCCTGTCCAGCTATCTGACTGCTATGTGGGATGAGTGTGGTGTCAACTACAAGTTCACCACCCCTATCACCCACAAGCAAATGGTCTTGTTGAGAGATTCAACAAAACCCTGAAGGGCATGATAAATGGGTTGTCAGAGAAACTCAGGAGGAGATGGGATGTTCTCCTCCCATGCTTACTGTTTGCCTACAGGGAGGTGCCACAGAAAGGGGTTGGTTTCAGTCCCTTTGAGTTGGTGTTTGGACACCCTGTGAGAGGGCCATTGAGCCTGCTAAGAGAGTCTCTAGAGAAGCCTCTTAAAGAAGCTAAGGACAATGTGCTTGATTATGTGCTAGGCCTGAGATCTAGAATGGCAGAGTACATGTACAAGGCAAACAGGAAACTGGAGGCCAGCCAGGAGCTCATGAAGCACTGGTATGATCAGAAGGCTACTATGCCTAAGTATACTCCAGGACAATTGGTGTGGGTGTTGGAGCCTGTGGCCCCCAGGGCCCTCCATGACAAGTGGAGTGGGCCCTATCCAATCTTAGAAAAGAAGGGTGAGGTTACCAGAAACCCTCATAGGGTCCTGCATGTGAATAGATTGAAACCCCACCATGACAGGGCAGACATGACCATGTTACTGGTCACTGATGAGGGTGTGGAGGAGGAAACTGAGCCTGTGCCCGACCTCCTCTCCACTAATGTGCAAGATGGGTCAGTGGAGGGGGTTGTACTCTCTCCCAAGTTGACAGACCAGCAGCACAGAGACTGTAAGCAAGTGCTGGAGCAGTTTTCTGGCCTGTTCTCCTTGACCCCAGGCATCACTGAGTGGTGTGTGCATCACATTGACACTGGTGACAGCCTGCCTGTCAAGAATAAACTGTACAGGACATCTGACCATGTCAGAGCCAGCATTAAAGCTGAGGTTGCTAAGATGCTGGACTTGGGGGTAATTGAACCGTCTGAGAGTCCATGGGCCAGTCCAGTGGTGCTGGTACCTAAACCTAATCCTCAGGGGGACCCAAGGAGTTAAGGTTCTGTGTGGACTACAGAGGATTGAATGCAGTCACAAAGACTGACGCTCACCCTATACCTAGAGCTGATGAGCTCATTGATAGGTTAGGGGCTGCTAAGTACCTGAGTACTTTTGACTTGACTTCAGGTTACTGGCAGATTGCCCTCACTGATGGAGCAAAGGAGAGGTCAGCATTCTCCACCCCAGAGGGACATTATCAGTTCAAGGTAATGCCCTTTGGCTTAAAGAATGCACCTGCCACCTTCCAAAGGTTGGTGAACAGGGTCTTGTCTGGGTTGGAACAGTTCAGTGCAGCTTACCTGGATGATATAGCTGTATACAGTTCTACCTGGGGGATCACTTAGGCCACCTAAGGGAAGTGCTTCAGGCCATGCAGCAGGCAGGCCTGACTATTAAGGCAAGCAAGTGCCAAATAGGGCAGAGTTCTGTGGTGTACCTGGGCCACCTGGTAGGTGGGGGCCATGTACAGCCTCTCCAAGCTAAAATCCAAACTATTTTGGATTGGACAGCACCTGTTACCCAGACTCAGGTCAGGGCATTCCTTGGACTGACAGGGTACTATAGAAGGTTTGTTCAAAATTATGGGACCATTGTGGGGCCCCTAACAGAACTGACTTCTAAAAAGAGGCCCAAGAAGGTGATTTGGACCCCAGAGTGTCAGAAGGCTTTTGACACTCTGAAAGCTGCTATGTGTTCAGCACCAGTGTTACTGGCCCCTGACTACACAAAAGAATTTGTAGTTCAGACAGATGCTTCAGAGCAAGGGGTTGGGGCAGTGTTGTCACAGCTAAATGAAGGGGGCCTTGATCAGCCAGTTGCCTTTATTAGCAGGAGGCTTCTTCCCAGAGAGCAGAGATGGAGTGCCATTGAGAGAGAGGCTTTTGCTGTGGTGTGGTCACAGAAAAAGTTGAGACCATATTTGTTTGGTACTCACTTTCATGTTCAAACTGACCACAGGCCTCTCAGATGGCTCATGCAGATGAGAGGGGAGAATCCCAAGCTGTTAAGGTGGTCCATTTCCCTACAGGGAATGGACTTTACAGTGGAACACAGACCTGGGGTTGCCCATGCCAATGCAGATGGACTTTCCAGGTTTTTCCACTTAGCTGAGGAGGACTACCAGGGTGTAGGTTAGTAACCCCTCACCTTTCGTTTGGGGGGGGGCTATGTTGTAAAGTCATCCTGTGCCCTGGGCACCCCCAACTTTTTGCTGAATGGAACTGGTGGTAGCTGACTCTGACTGACCCTGGGCTCTGTCTAACTAGGCCCAGGGCCAGTGCCATGCTGAAAGGAACACATTAGAATACAGTTAATACACCCAACATACACTAGGGTACACTATGGGATGGTGGGGTACCCCTGTAATTGGCATGACATACCCCATAAGCCCCTAGTATATAATAGGGCAGGGGATTGAAACTACTTAGAAGTCCCCAGTATCCTGGGGCATGGCAGTTTAGAGGCCAGCAGCCTTTTTGCACTTGCATGTGTGCCCTGCTGAAGCCTGTGGTCAGTTTAAAAGCAGCCCTGGGCGCCAGGATTGCTCTTAAACATGTAAATTGTGGCCAAACTCGACTTTGGGGTTTGGGGCACTTAAAACTAGTCAACCTAAAATGTTTTGGCATAATAATGACCCCCAGGGTCTCCCCTAGGCATCCCAGGGGTGGGGGGTCAGGTATCTATAAGGTAGACCCTTATAAAGTGAGTTTATATATGCCCTGGGTTAAGTGAAATTCATATTTCACTCTCCCCATTGTGTAAAGTGCTGCTCAAATTCGACTTTGATGCTGGGGGCACTGGGCATGGAGGATCTGCAATATCTTTACAGATTCAACACCCCTAGGGTCTCCCCTAGGTGACCTATGGGGTGGGGGTCCTGTGAAAATAAGCCAAGTACTTATAAAATATGTTTTTGTAGGTCCTGGTGTTGGAAAAATGGCCCGTCATTTTTCCCATTGCAAACCCCATGCCCCATAGGTTAACATGGGGCAAAGTTATTAAAAAATAACTCCTGATAAGAGAGGGATAAAGATTCCATTCAAAGACTCACTAGAATGGTATTGATAAATCCTACAATATGATGTTATTGAATTTTTCCCAAAGTGAACAGACAAGAAGTTATAACACTTTCTTAGTTGTCGTTCCAAATCCAGCCTGCCAGTGCTCTGCCCTGATTGGTCAGAGTTAAGGGGATTAGCCAGCCTGCCTGAAGAGGTGATAAAGATCCCCTGGGGCCAGCCAGATGGACTGGGAGGGCAGTGAGCTGTTCTGAAGGAATGCCAGGCCAGGGGGAGGGGTCATAAACAATGAGCTTCAAAGGGGCAGAGCCCAGAGCAGTGTCAGTTACAACTTTGAACCCCGACCTCAGCCAGATGGCAGGATTAAGGAAGGTATGTGCAGATGTAGGGAGGAGAGGCTAGGTTAATTAGCCAACTCAGTGGGAGTGTTTAGCCAGCTCTTACCTCCTTGCTGGAAAATCAGCCATTATGGATTTGGAAGCTTTGTTGCACTCTGGGATAGAATAATGCCACACTCTGCAGGAAGGAGTCACTCAAGTGGGAGGGTACCCTACTCCTATTGGTGAAGCTTGACCTCCTGGATGACCCAGAGACTGTGGAATAAGTATCTGAGAGAGGCCCAGCCCCTCAGATCTGCTGCTTGAAACTGAAGAAAGCAAGACTGGCCCTGCTGAAACTTCTGCTGTGCAAAGACTTCTAAGGCCTGACCTCTGGAGACTGCACCACCTGAAACTACAGCTTTGTGGACTAACTGTGCTGAGTAAAAGAAGTCAAGAGTGGACTCCTGCAAGCTACAGGTTAACAGAGCTCATCTGGACCCTCACCACCAAGAATCACCAACCTGGGGAGCTACCAGTGGATTTGTAAGGGTGACGTCCAGTGCATTGTGGGAATTGAAGTCCTCAACTTTCAAGGACCATCTTGGAGCTTCCAGACCCTTGGAGTAAGTTTGAGACACTTTGGGACCCTTTGAGGAACTTCAGGAAGAAGTTCAGGAAGTTTGGGGAACTTTGGAGGAACTTTGGAAAAAAGCTCCATAGGGGTCCGACTCATCCTGGTCAGCCAAGCCGCCTGCCTTCAACCGCGAGCCGGCCAAGCCCACCAGGTTTGTCCCGCTAAAAGCTCCATCGCCTCGACTTCCAGAGATTGACCGGGACTAGCGAAAATCTGAAGCCGGCGAACCCTCACCGGATCCGGCTACATGAGGAGCATCGAGGGACACCACGAGAAAAAGCTCCAGAAAAGCTTCTAAGTCCGCTCGTAAGAAAGTCGACCGGGAACAACCGCGAGCGCCAATCCGCCTGCCTTCCACCGCGTGTCGGCCTGGATTGTTGGATTGCCTCGCTGAAGCGATCTTGAAAAGTTTCTAAGTCCGCTCCAGGGAAGTTCACCGGGAGATCGTCGAAAGGCTATCCGGCGAACCCGCCCCGGATCCGGACTGACGGAGAGCGTCGAGGGGCCTCGAGGAGAAAAGCTCCAGAAAAGTTTCTAAGTGCGAAGGTAAAAACATTAACCGGGACCTTCCGCGTGGGGTATCCGCTCAGGGCTCCATCGCGGTCGGCCTTAAACTTTGACTTTGGCCCGGTCTATCGCGAGCCTATGTCCCAATATGGTGCTATATGCTTCTAAGTGCTATATTTTATTTAAACTTTGGAAATTCATATCTCCGGTTCCCTACATTGGATTTTTGTCGTTTTGGTGTCATTTTAAAGATAAAAATATTTCCTATTTTTATAAATTGGTGTTGGATTTTTATTATGTGTTGTGTCTTAATTATTTACTGAATTGGTGTTTTTGAATGCTTTACATACCTGTCTTTGAAGTTAAGCCTGTCTGCTCGCAGCCACGTTACCAGGGGTTGAGCATAGGAATAATTTTCTAAGACCTATGCTGAGTCCTATCAAGTGTTTGTGGTCTTATTACTAGTGGCAGACCTACATTTGCCTCTACCAATAACCCACTTTCCAACAGGAATCAATTAAAAGAAATATTGAAACGAGTCAAGAACAGAACGAAACAGAAGAAATTCAGAAGAAGAAAGCAAGAAAAGGAGATATATGGCCAAGAGGGGTGAAAAGACTGAAATACACTTTGAATGAGAGTGTTCCAAATACAATAGTTGAAGTATCTGAACAAAGTGATACAGAAAAAGATACAGTTCATAGAACAAAAAGAGCAAGAGTACCAAACAAGAAATACACAGCACCTCAATGGACATACTTGGTTGCTGAAACAATTGACAAAGAAGATAACAGTGGAGAAGAAATCGAGCAAAATCGCAGAAATTGCTATGAGCCACCCTAAATGAACTGTGTAAAAAACTTGGATGCGGAAGACTGACATTTTTTCTGGAAATACAGAAAAGAAACTGAAATTGAAACTGGAACAGTCTTTAAAAAAAAAAAAAAAGAGGGGATTGAAGAAGGTCTGGAGAAGGTCTTGGAGAAGTTTCAGGAGAGAAAAGAAGCTGTGGAGACCTAAGGCCTGGAAATGCTTGGATACACATATTTTTTATCAAGTCTAAAAATGTTTTTTTGTTTAGTTTAGTTTTTAGCTAAAATGGCTAGGACTCAGGAGACTGGTAATCAGAATCAGAGATCAATTAGATGCAAGTGTATTAACATTTGCTGTGTTTTACTAATAATGGTTGTTTGGTTAATACTAATAGTTGTTGTGCCTTATTTTATGTTTCCTACTAAGAGTAATACTACTAATGATTTGGTGAATATAGAGACAAATGTGGGAGAAACTCTTAAAGAAGACCCATATACTAACATTAAGAGATTAACTGGGAATGATTTACATCAAGATAATTCTATTAATGATTTTTCGTTAAATGTTTTTACTAAACTTCTTTATGAGTATGTAATACTATGGATGCTAGAGATTGCTATGTGTGCATGCAATTACCGTCTTCTGTGTCAGAAGGGGTGACTTATCACCACCTTCCCTTAACATATGGAATTTCATGTAGTGTACTAACAAGTTTGTTCTATGAAAAGGGTCAGTTACAATACTTTTACTCCAATCTAGATTTAGTATTTCCTGAACTTCCTATTCGAAAGAATATGAATGTAGTAAGTAGTGTGAAAAATGCTGAGTACATGGGAGAGTTTTTTCATACCACTAAGGCAATAAATACTGTATATGCCCATAGAAATAACTTAACCTGTAGTTTGCGGAGTGAAGAAATTGAATTCATTAATGTTGTAGATGATAGAAGAGAACATTTTCGGAGGAAAGCTGCAGAGGAAAAGAGTCATATTCCTCCTTGGGCTCATAGAGAGGGAGATTACAAGAAAGGTGAGACATATGCTGCAATGACTCTGGATTGGCATCATAGGGGAAGCTTTGCTTACTAAGACAAAAGACAGATTATAATAATTATTTCAATGGTTCTGGTGAATGTGATCATACCATCCTGATTACAGGAGGTTGGGGTTTGAATGGTGGTACTGATACTATTTTCCCTGGAATTTATTATATGTGTGTGGTAAGAATGCCTATTATAGGTTACCAGCACGTTGGTATGGGTGTTGTTATATGGGAATTGTCTTTCCCAAAGTCTACCATGTAGACAAGAATCATGGAGCTAATGAAAAGAGTAAGAGTGGGTTAATACGTAAAAAAAGGGAAATTAGTGCTGCTGAAATTGTGGGTGATATTTTTGGAGCATTTATACCTTCAGTTGGGGTAATTTTAAATTCAAACATAATTAGAAAATTGTCCATGGTGGTTGATCGTTTATCAACAGATACTGCGGGTGGATTTTTGATGATTGATACTGAAATGGTGGCTATGAGATCTATGGTTTTACAAAATAGACTGGCTCTTGATGTATTATTGGCAAAAGAGGGCGGAGTCTGTAGCATGTTAAAAATCCAAAAATGCTGTAAATATTTTCCTGATAAAAGTAAGAATCTAGAGGGATATATTACGAATATTACACATTTAAGGGAAGACTCAACTGAACTGAAGGTTGACGGTGCTTGGGAGGAACTTGGTAAAGGTTTCTCTTCTATGGGGAACTGGTTTTTAACATTTGGTAATAGCTTGTTAGGGAGAATACTAATGCCTATTACTGCTATTGCTACTGGAATACTAATGCTGTTTATAATATATAAATGTTGCAAATGTAAGGGTAAAACACTAGAAACAAAACGGAGAGAGAAGAAAAGAGAGAAGAAATAGAAATGGAAGACAGGAAGAGAAATTATTATGAGGTAATGAAAGATATAGATGGGGTTAGGCTGAAACAAATGAGAACCAGTGTGCTATGGTACAATCAGATTTTTGGATTTATTGATTGCTTCAGTAGCCATCAAAGGGGGATTGATGGAGAAGGGTTTTCTTTAAATAAAACCTGCTCGGATTAAATCTCCCATGGTGTGAAAATCATTAACAAAGATTTCGAAATTAACCGAAAAGAGCATTAAACTTTGTTTTGGGACGAAAGGTGCGGGAAAATGGCAATTGGTTTAAGTAGGCCACAAACGATTCCTGCACATGAGACAGCAAAAAATAAAAGGAGCAAATGATGTTATTTTACTGAGCAAATGTAGATGAAATGTACTTAAGTAAATATTAAACAACGTGGAATAATAGTTTTGAATGATTACGTTTATATTAGACTAATGAAAAGTGTAATGAAGTTTCATTTTGAGCAAATAACTGAATCTGTTTATTTCTCCTAGAGAAAACTGCACGTTTACAAAGAAGGCCTCAAAGAATTGCCATTAGGGTTAATTTGCTTTAAAAATGTAGAAATGTAGAAAAAATGTGTTTTATTCTTCATAGATGACTATTGTGTTCTTACTTTCCGATGGCTGCTACATGTTCGGAGTATCAGCGGAACTTCCTACTGTCCGGGGAAAATGTTTACTTCTATGGATAACTGTGCTAGAAAATGTTGCAACATTTGTTCTTATGCGCGTGTGTTGAGGAAGGAGAAGATTTTGATTTCCTTGGCTGAAGGACGATGATGACAGCATGAGTCTGAACGAAGAACTTTTGAGAGAAAAGAGCGACGAGAGTGGTGTGACCTAACACCCCATGCTTCTAAACCAATGAGGAGAAAGTCTTTACCGGATTTGATACTAGAGTAGGGTTGGACATTATAATTTTAGGGTATAACTATTAGGATTAGAATCCATGTTTTTTTGGTGCGGTGCGAATCGGGTCAGAACGAGACTCCTGTACGAGGCATTCGTGTGAGCTGTTTCTTTGCGTTCTTTGGCTGATGCTGTCTGAAACTGACTCCTTAACTTTGCTCCTCATATCTTTGTGAGGATTGCCCCAGCTTTCCCTTCTGGCCACAGGGTTAGCTTTTCGACTATTAGCACGCTGTGCTATAGTTTCTTTAGGTTCGTATGAAGTTCTGTATTTGCAATAATCTTGTTATAATGCACTATTGTCTCTTAATCTATCCACTGAACTCATGCTCCTTAAATGAGATGTTATTGTTGAATTACTGATTTGTGTTCTCTTGTGTGATGATTCTAATTCGATACTGTACTTGTGTTTGACCATTTTCATCTGCTTTCAAAATAGATAAAGCAAAGTAATAGAGAAATTAAGTCTGTCGTTATTGATTATTGTAAATAATGGGATATATATATATATATGTAGTTGTATATAGAGTGGGTTGTACAATATTCCCTTTGTTCTAGGTCCTCATGAGGGGGATATTCATCTAGATCTTTGCCAAATCCCTGTCAACTCTCCGATCTTTAGGAGGACCTGATGTTGATATGGACCAAATTTTAGTCTTATAAACTAGAGATTTATTTAGACTGATCGGTACGTGGTGTAATCATACACACTCTGCCTATTTATCCAAACTCCCATTTTCCGCTGTGCCATACGCTATCACAGTCTTTGTAGAAAGTACCGCTAGCTAGACCCAGCGTGCCTACCCTTACTCGTACCTTGCCTGGCAGCTCCCGCCCATGTTTCCTTGAAGAGGGCGAGAGCACGCGGGATAGGACCGCACATGCCCACCAGGGTGCCAATGAAAACCTCGAAGCCATCTATAACACGTCATTTACGTGAAAGGGCAAGGTTATGAACGCGCTCGCTCGCTCAGGTCCCTCGGACTGGATTGAAATCCCAGGAGATGCACTTGACACACTTTCTAAAGGGATAACGGTTTTTATAACACCCAGAATGAAGGCACCACCCACTGGGCTTTGCTGCTCTCAGTATCACTGCATGTGGAAGGAGGTGAATAACTTCTGTGAGGGAAGCCTCCAGTTTAGAAGAATTTACTGATGACACCAAAGGATATATGAAGATCTAGACAATAATGCTAAGTATACTCCGTGAAAGGTCTAATTCTTCGACGTTGCCCCCCAAATACTTTACGTTGTCACCACCAAGACAATGGGTATGCATTGTATCGCAGCTGCATCGTAGAGGAATATGGAAACTTTTCATGGTGCTGTCTTTTCTGCAATGGTGTGTTTAGAGATTTTTCTGTCAGCTGCGTATGTTTTAAATCGAGCATATTTTTTTGTGAGAAACATGAAGCTATCACATACAGCCGCCGGGAGGCAGTGCTGTCTTTCTAGTGAGCATTTAGGTTAGTTTTTTTCCCTTCATTTCGAAGCAGTGCCTTCCGGTAAATTTGTTTGCAGCGAGCGCATGCAGTTATCACATGCAACCTTTATGAAGCAGTCAGTGTTTATCTAGTGCAGTTCTGCTTTTGCTTTCCTGAGTATTAGATTTTCTTTTTTCTTTCTTTTAAAACAGATTTCTCTGGGCAAACGGCGCGATTGACGGCAAGCAATGCTCAAAAGCCACTTTAAAGTGACACGGTCGAACTCGCAACACTACTTACACCAGTCTTAAATATTACAAAACTGCAAACTAATATATACCCCTTTCAGCCCTGCCAAGTACCACGCGTCAGGCATTAGACTAACGCATTTCAGTGTGGTGGTGCGCATCACCGCAATGAAATACAAAGTCACGCATTTATAGCGCCCTGACCGCACCTAGTGCGATGCGAATGAGCGTGCTCCGCTCTGTGCTGTCTGCCAGTCTGCAGTGCTGTCTGATCTACCTGTCACCTTTATTCACAATCTGTCCTGCCTGCACTGATTGTATAGTTATTGGCGCTGAGCGCCGCCCCTGGGATTTATTCAAGACCTGCCCGGCTCCCCTTCAAGCATACCACGTGGCATGTCAGCGCCGTGCGTGGTAAACTAACATAGCTGCCACAATGCAGTGTGTTGATTGGCCCCTGACGTGGGCGGTAGCTTCCTTTTTCATTGCTGCGCCGCCGCTTGTGCCGTATAGTTCAGAGGGGCCGGTAGCTGTTCAGGTCAGTGTGGGCTGATTCATTTTGTTTTGGCTGCCTGCAGGCCTTCTTGGGTCTTGTGCACTGGATGGTGGTTTCCCTGATATTACACAAAAACGGCTGCTGTTTGAGGGCGCGCTGGATCGTTTTGCATTGTGTTTTACTCACTGCGCTATGCTAAGCTTGCAGGAGCAAGCTTTAATGCATTTCCCATACATTGCAAAACATCATTAGAGCGTATGCTATGTCGGGCGGCAGCTTCCTTTTTCATTGCTGGCCTGCTGCTGTCCAGCACAGTCGAGTCCTGAGGGGTAGCTGTGCAGGCCAGTGTGCCTAGTGATTCATTTTGGCTAGGCTGTTTGTAGGCCTCTTGGATTTGGTCTGGTGCTCCAGTTTCACTGGTGATGTCCAGTTAAAACAACAAGTCTCGTGTCAAGTATCCTTACTAAACGCAGTCGCCCGTACCTTGCTAAACACCTTATCCTGCAGTGCCCGAGACGAGGTGATGCAAGCATTTTGGGATACCCCTGAGGTGCACTCCAGTACACCCCTCCAAGCCCAGTCAGTCAGTGGCGTTCCAAGATCCTGGTCCCAGCGTGCCTCGAGCTCCACAAGGTCTAACTGGGTCCCTGGAGGAGGGCCCTGTACAGCAGGGTGACTGCCTTCGCCCCCCCTCAGGATGAGGAAAAGAAGGTGAAGACAATCATGCTCTGGCAGTTCCGCCGCTCCCGAGTTCCACCACTCATGTATCCTATGTACTAGTGCAGCGTGCAACAAGAAATGATCCACCTGGGGACTCCCGGAGGGTTAAAAAGGGACTCAATTCGCCCCTCATAAAAATATCACCCTGCACTGCAACCCCGGCTGCTGACCAGCGGTGGAGACCAGACAAACCCTCATGTCTCTCCGAACGTCGAGCCACCATGAGCGGCAGTTTGAGCTTATACGATGCTGTGTTATGCGTCCTCTTAAGGGCTCTGGCCCAGACATTGCGTGCCATTCTAATGATCAAATTCAAATTCCACACAACAGAGGGCAGGGTAGGCCTCAACAAAATCCTGGTGAGTCGGGGAACCACTCTCGAGTACCCACAGCATCCCATAGCTAGGACTGTCAGCGAGCCACCCATTGCAACGCCCTGCTAAATAATACAATTCCTGATCTGGGGCCACCAAACCACCCTCGAGTACCGATAGGCGTCATTTCTAAAGCGCCACACAAATTCACGATGTGCCCCAATATAAGGACAACAAGATACCATTGAGTTCTCGAAAGAACTTCCGGGGCAGCTCAAGTGAAAGAGCTGCAAACGAATAGAGGAGACGGGGCAGGACAACCATCTTGGATACAGCAACCCTGCCACTCACGGAAATCGGCAACGTTGTCCAAAACACCACTGACCGCCGTAACCCAGCAAGTGTGTGGCCATAGTTGCCATCGAACAGTAAATTCAGCGACCGATAAATAGAGACCCCCAGGTATCTCATAGTGTGATGTTCCCACCGCAGAACCAGGGGCCACAAGTGGGGGATAGCCCTCCGCTCTCCCCCCACAGTGGATAATCACAAGACTTACTCCAGTTAACCTGTAGCCCGAGTGGAGACCAAACTCCGTCAATGCCTCCATGTAACATGTCATCCGCATATAAAGAAAGGAACGTGGACTTGGCAGCAAAACACAACCCACCGTAGTGATGGCCTAAACGAACGGTACGAGTGAATGGTTCCATTGCTAGAGCGAATAATAAGGGGGACAGCCCTGACAGGTGCCCCATTCGACTGCAAAAGCTTTCAATATCAGAGAGCCGGTGCGGGTTCTAGCAAGAAGACAAGTGTAAAGGAGCTTTATCCAGTTGACGAAGGCTAGGCCCAAGCCCATGCCAAATATAGCAGCGTATAAAAACTCCCACCGGAGTGAGTCAAAGGCCTAGCTAATGTCCACGGAGGTCTAATGCCCTCTGCCGCAGAATCTCACGTTGATCCAAATTGAGGAGTAACTGGCGGATAATAGGCATAGTATTATGCATGGGAATGAAGCCTGTCTGATCGGCATGCATCAGGGAGCTCATGTGGGGATGCAAGCGGGCGGCCAACATCTTGCTCAGAATCTTATAATCTGTGTTAAGCATGGAGAGTGGGTGGTAGGAATCAAGCAGGAGTGGGTCTTTGTCTTTCTTTGTGAGCGACACGGTCACAATCTCACAAAGAGACGAAGGAAGCAAGCCCCGCCGGCAAGAGTCTTTAAAGAGGGCCACAAGTTTGGGGACAAGGACCGGAGCATACGCTGCATAAAACTCAACCGGGAGACCATCGGGTCCTGGCGCCTTCCCCAGAGCCAGTCTTTAATGGCATCCCTGACTTCCTGTTCAGTAAAATTCTGCCCCCAACTGTTGCACCTCCTTAGGGCTAAGTGCAACTGACAAGGAATCCCTGATACAATTCAACATATCTGCCTCAACACACCTGGGCATTGCCAAATACAACTCACAGTAGTGGCGCAGAAACACTTCACCAATCTTCTCCTGAGTGAAGACGTCCTGCCCGAAGAGTCCCGCACCTGAAGGATAGAATGTCCCCGGTACTCAGCCTGAAGGAGCCATGCCAACATCCTTCCAGACTTATCCCTATCAGCATGTGTCCTATCCACATAAGCTTGGTGGATGTTTCATTGCTTGAAGTGCAGAACAAGAATACGGCCTGACCAGAGGTGTCTTGCAAGAGCTCCGTAGGCATCTCAGCACTTAGACAGCTATCTATCACAGGTCAGGGTAAATGTGCATTTTCAGAGCACTTAGGATGTCTCTGTCCTGGGATCACAAGTCAAGCCCCGGGAGCATCTTAATATTGTGAACTCGGTGGTGTGTTAGCCGTGCGTGCTGTAGGTCAGAATAGATGACCACTTATAGGAGTTCTGACATTGTTTCAATGCTTGAAGATCAGTACATGGTCCAAGCCAAAGTGAGAGCATCTGTTCAAAGGATTGGAGCTGTAAAGCGATTCTGTTTGTATAATCCAACTATGGATGCTCTCTTCTGTGTTTTACATTCCAATAGCTTTCTGTTTAAAAATACTGAATACAAATACAAAGTTTAATACTAGTTAAAGTGCATTTTGCAAACAGACATTTGGAGTTCTGTATTTAATTATATTGTGTTTTATACGTCTATTACTAATTGCGACCAAAATTGACATTTTGACACATGCTCCTTATTTCTCCTGGCGCTCACCTGCCACTTTTCAAACTGTTTTTTTTGCGGTCTAGAGACATGAAAACATTATTTTCTATTCTTTCAAGATGGCCACCACCTTACATTTCTCCATGTTGCATCACGCAACGTTGAGGCCATCCAGAAAGTGTATGAAACAGGCTTTGAAGATGGCTGGTCGCGGCTAATGGTTTTGCCAGTGCCAGCATATTTGAAAACTATTTGGTAGTGACAGGGCCAATAATAGCAGCCACAAAACACTGACAAAATGTATACCTGTTGTAATATTTATAGACACGCACCATCAGATAGCACTGAATGTATACAGCCCTGTGAGGGCAAAGCAATATTGTCATCTGTCATTCAAAGGCCACCATTCTCAGTGCCAATCTTTCTACCTTTCCCCTCTTCAAACTTCAATCCAGAGCATATTCACCTAGACTAAAGATTCAGTACTTCACTGTAATTAGGTCAGCCCATGCTTGTCAAGGCTTAATGGATACATTACATTTATTTCAAAAATAATAGTTGAACACCATATTCAATGTATGCAGCAACAATGCAATTAGCTAAGCAGATTAATGTACAGGATATATAGTTCGATCTGCTGGTTACAAGTTTGTACCGCAATAGTTCAATTCAGTTTCCCATTACTTCAAAGAAGATTAAGTAAATTCCACTCAGTTGCTTTACAGTAACAGCAGGTATTTCCAGTGCTATACATCTACCAAACTGCAGTTGCCCTTTTATCATAATCCTAATATTCCTAGTAATAATGCAACCCAATATAAACGCAAAAATCAAATACTTTAGGTAGTTCAGCTCATGAGCTATTAGGGCTAACTCTATGCCT
Organism: Calotriton arnoldi; assembly: GCA_963921515.1. Classification (NCBI taxonomy): domain Eukaryota; kingdom Metazoa; phylum Chordata; class Amphibia; order Caudata; family Salamandridae; genus Calotriton; species Calotriton arnoldi. Next base: position 890,011 of record CAWUFW010005765.1, read on the forward strand.
CTCAGTTTACTAATCTGTTTAAACTAGGAGTGCTTCAAAAAGGTCTGAATGACAATATTAAGCACTTTATGCATAAAAAAGGTACACATACAGGATGCTTTGTGCAAACCTGTGTACTCCACAGAATTGGACCTGTGTTTTACTCATGATCATTCTGAATTTAAGTGTTTTTCAGTCTTCCTATCACATTGAACAACTCAGGACTTCACATTTTCAAATAACGATGCAACATTTTGAGAAGGTTTCTAAAAAGGTGCAGTTATCCATTTTTATGCGTGTGACTTAACATTCTGGGGGCTATTCACAAAGGTAAACTTACCCATGAGTCAATTTACATGGGTAAATTTGCCCCTATACTGTTTAGTAAATTTATGGCTTTTTTGCTATTCATAATTTCTGAGTGTAAATTTACTACAGTGTCCCCATTTAATGAGACTAAATGCTGGAGGCAAATTAAAGGCATCAATATACTACTAGTATCTTTTCACATGTAGACGGAGATGCTTGTAGTCAAGGCAGGACTGCCTGTACTGGGCATCAGGCATTTCCCCGGGAGGCTGGAAGGGTGGGATCCAGTTTTGTTCCTGGGGTCTGGTTTTGTTACTGGGGGCCAGTTTATCACTGAGCTGGGGGGCACTGTGTTTTACAAATTGTTATGGGTTTGAAAGCACCCGCTGCAGAGTTTGCCTTTATATCAAGCAGTTTTCAGGCAACAATAAAAATGTCAAGATGGTGATTAATGTTCCTGCTGGAGAGAGATGAAAGTTTTGTCTAGTGGCAGTTTTGACTCATCTAAAGTAGCACAGAGGGTTAACATACCTGCTGCAAAGACATGTTCCATGCAGATCACAGCACTGTATTTTATGTGGATAGCTCAGTGGGTTACTGCTTTTGTCATAGAGACCCTTTTGTTACTTGCAGTTCATAAGTTGCACTCATAGGATAGCACAGTGAGCTATGAACTGTCATCAAAGAGCTGCATGCAAACTGCATGATACAGGTTAGAGAGTTATGTTTTTTCACAGTCTTTCATTATCCTAATGTTGATAGCAAAGTTTTGTTTGTGCAGAAATACATTATTATTATTAGTAAAGCCAACCCTAACCACTGCTTTACATTTTGAATCCTCAGTTTGTGCTTCCCCAGAGTAAGCAAATGCCTACCAGTATGAATGACATTTGAATCCTACACCTTGTAGTCACCTTTGTCTGATGTAAGCTTTTCAAAGCACTGATTTACACATGTATGATTCATTGTCTCTGTATGTCTGAGGGCATAGTTTGGGAAAGGGTTCTCTGTAAGGCAGAGGTCTTCAAACTTTTTGATGCCGAGACCCCCTTGTCAAACCTTTTTAGGAGTAAGGACCCCCTCCAGACAAAAGTTTCTAGAACCTGGTACTCCTCATCATCGACAACCATAAACGCCCCCAATTCCCACAGAAAATAATTTTTACAGTGGGGAAATAATATTAAACAGTGTTTAGCCAACTAAAGGTCAGTGAGCGTGTGGGCATGGTCAGAGGTGTAGCTAAAAACAAAGGGCCTCATTTATGAGGAATTGGCGTTGGGCAGCACCGCCAGTCTTCTTGCTGCGCTGCTCTGCGCCAATGTGAAAAGGCAGGAATGCACCATATTTATGAAATACGGTCCATTCCTGTCCTTTCCTCTTGCGTTGGCGCACAAATTGCTGCCTAGCACCAAAATAGGCAGGATTGTTTTTGTGCATGAAGGGCACCTTCCTGCACAAAAACAATCCTGAGATGTTTTCCTCTTTCTATGTGAGCTGCAAAATGCAGCACAAATGGAAAGAGGAAAAAATGAGGAGACATTTTTTCACTGGGGAGACATACGTTTTTGGTGCTGCCCCAGGTTTAAGTGATTTTGTAAATATGGGGCAGCATCAAAATCCATGGGTGTTGCGTGGGAACACCCATGCAGCGCACATGGAACACCTCCTTGATGCAGAGTTAGGCAAGGCAGCAACTTGCCCTGCTTTGTCTTACTCCATATCTATGAGGCCATGCAAAGCCACGCAGGGTGACTTTGCGCCACCTCATAGATATGGTTGAGATGCTTGCGCCTCCAGAGCGTCAATAAAACTGGTGCTCTGGCAGCGCAAGCCTCTCATAAATAAGCCCCAAAATATTCTGTATGTTTTTTTAGGTCTTTCACCATCAGGTATCTACATATAAAATAATGGGCATCATAAATAAAAAATAAATGTAAAAAGTCATTACTCAGTGGGAAATGCACTGTAGTACATTATGAAACCTCTATCAGTTAATACACTGCAGAGGTCTGTGTGTAACCAGAGAGACACAGAATTAAATCTTGGTTGGTGCAGTGGAGAATAGTGTATTTTTAGTGCTATGAGGTCACAGCCTGTGACAGAAAGCACTGTGAGTATGTAAGTCATTATTTTATACTTGCATTACACACAGTGATATATAGACTGATACAAAATGTGTAAATAGTTTTACAATAAAATGGTTCTTCCAAAATGTAGATTTTAGGAATACCAGGGCTTATGTAATGCAATTTCTTTTATAAATAACTGTCCCTGGCTTCAACACCTCCTTAGTAATACTAAGGGCTGTGTAAGTACAGTTATGATTAAAAGCAAACACTTCACAGCCCAGTTGTTAACTCTTTGCACTACCACTAAAAAAAAAAAAACAACTCTTTGTCATCACAAAGCTTGGAGTGATTCATGGGGTCCCAAGCACCTTTCACACTTGCAGATTAATTAATGAGCACATTTGTTTTTCTTTTAGGCGACCAGGCACCCTGGCACGAAACCTTTACACAGCACAGGAGACTCAGGTAAAGCATTTAACGAGTGACATTTGCTGTCCCAGGAGGGCTGTCTTTTTTCCAAAACGAAAGCAAATGTTTTAGAATCCAGGCAAAGGCTGGCTGGAGAATGCACGACCCGCTTTCCAGGACTCCACGGCCCCCCTCGGGGTTGCGCCGCACAGATTGAAGACGTCTGCTGTAAGGCCATGGCACCTACTAGCACATTCCAATCACCATATGTTTTGAGAATTCTTATGAATGATGTTATAATTCCTGGTTCTAGTTCAGATGACTGGGACACTTATACTGTTAAAGGCATGATGCCTGATTTACAGGCACATACAACCGTGAATAATGAAGATCCTTATTTGAATACATTGAATTACAAAGAAATGTATTGTTTTCATCACTATGCACACGATTACATACATCAAACTAGCTAGAGAAATATACAATTACAGACAGTGGGAGCATTGCAAAGCTCCGCCCTTTAATATTCATCCAAATTTCTTAAAGAAATTCCCCTGTTTCTAGAGTGAGGACAGATGCCATCCTTCAGCTTTTTTATTTTTCAGAAAGTCCACAACACATCCTGAAAAATGTAATTACAACTAACAAACTGATTTATTCAGAGGAGTTCAATCAGAAATTTGGCCTACAGGGATATGAGTATTGGTAAAAAAAATGTGATAAGAAAAGTATTTGGGGAATCAAATATTGACAAATTCAAGGTATAGAAGCACTATTCCGAGTATGCATTATACGCCCAAAAAATATTTTTCTGGAATGAAACAATCAAGCAGACTACCTGTCTGGGATTTGGAACTGTGAAATACCCTAAAAAGGCCTCTATAACAAAGGTTGATTCAGCACTATTCACTAGTTGGTGACCACAAACATTTCTGACTCTCCCTCCTGATGATTTGGCTTTATGGCCCTCTGATTCTAATTCCTACATGCATCGTTTTCTTTCCAAAACCCCTGGTAGAAAAGCTAATTGCCCTGATCCTCAGAATGACAGTCGCATACTTATCGCCGTTACTACATATAGTGTGGTTAAACTGTGCCAACACTGGTTAGCATATTCCAGTCTTCTGGCTGTGAAGGAGCATTTGTCCCTAATTACAGGAAATATGATTTTTCTGATTTCCTCCTGGGGCTATGCCCACTAGAACTAAACAATAAGTAACAACAGGTATATATGACATTTATAAAAAATGGAGCAAATGCACAGAAAGAGAAGACGCTGAAAAAAGTTGACAGATAGATAAGGAAAATATGCAAGCAATTTTTAGGATTATTGACAATGGCATGCACACACTCTCCAAAAGAGTGTATGCATTAAATAACTTCATGTCCTTAGTGTAGGGTCCTTCCCAGAGTGGGTACCCGCAAATGACTATGCAACACACAGAGCTTAATATTACACGTCTTTATTTGTTTATGTGTAATTGCAAACTCAACATTCTAACACAAGCTTTCATTGCATTCTGCTCTGACACCTACATCACAGCTCTACGGAGTCCGTTAGGAGCCAAAAGGGTTCTGTCATAAAACACGCAAGACACTACATCCAGCATTAGAGCTCCTTAAAGGAGCCTTTGGTATTTTACAACATGGCCAAGCTCAGTTAAGCCATAATGTAATTTCACTGGGCTTTACAGACACTTCGATCAGGTTACGTGCCCTGGCAACTTCTAAATGAAACAGCCATTTTTGAGTTCTACAATTTAACATTAACACAGAAGACAATGGCTAAGAAAGAATTCACCTGCAACGTTAAGTATTGAGCAAATTGAAGGAAACCCCATTCTCTGCTATTGAAAATCCACCTTTACATGACTTACACATAGAGTTATTTCCCTTCCAATTAGTATTTTTCATTTTTGTGATTGCCAGAAATATAAATCACTGGGCTAGTATGAAAAAATGCACAATTCACATTTATTTAATTCGAGGAAATTTCCTTTCTACTGTAGCATTCTCCCCAGCCCAGGAGCAGGTAACAGACCATGCCACACAAGGAGCTCTGATTTGCATGTCTTTATTCTTCAGCATGCAACAGTTAACTGAAAACCTTCGTCACAAACTTTATTAACTACACCCAGTCACACCCACCACATTACTTAATACTTGTAAGGAGTCTGCTGAGGGCCACTAGAGGCCTCATGCACATAAACACAGGACACGACATCTCCACCTTTGTTAAATAAAAAGTAATATATACATATACCCATTATAACTCCTCGATGAGTCATCAAGGTGCTCACACCAGTCTTCCAGATCTACTTGTACGAGACAGAGGAGCGGCGCATTCACCTTGCATCTCGAGAGAAGAGTTGGATGCTTGACTTGGGCTGGACTTGCCTCACTCCTTAAGTCTGGAGCTGACGAACATTGAGGCAAAAGCTTAAAGTGTGACGAGTCTCTGATTATGGATTTTCCAGGTGTTTGGCGGTTACCATCTGTCCTTGACTCGCCACAACTGTTAGCGGTTCAGCATCAAGGAGACAAAGAGTCTTGCATGCCCGCTTTTGCTTGGCAAGAACTCGGTCTCCTTTATCAAAGACCGTGCCTCGAACGCATCAGCGCTTATCGGTGTATGCCTTAATTTTACATTTGCGAGAGGTGTCATTGACACGAATCTCATCAGGGTCTATTGACTGACTGGTGGTCCATTGTGGTATTTCCGTTCCAAGAGCTATCCCAAACAGCACGGTGACAGGACTTCTCCTGATGTGAAGTGAGGAGTGGAACGGTAGGCACGGAGAGCTGGGCGTAAAGCAGACTTGAGGTCGATGCCTCCCAGTGCAGCACATTGAACCACCCCTTCCATATACTCATAAATCATTCCACAACGCCATTTGCCTGTGGCCAGCTAGGTGTACTGTTCTGATGTTCAGACGATTAAGAAAGTCTTTGAACTCTCTGCTATTGAAGGGTGAACCGTTGTCAGATTTGAGAATGGAAGGAACACCCCATGTTGTGAAAATATCACCTAGCTTCTCGAAAACACTGTCATGTGTGGTTGATGATAAGTCTTCCACTTGAGGAAAACGTGAATACTCTTTGATAACTACCATGAGATAATGTCTATTATTGAGGGGTCAGAAGAAATCAACTGCAATTCTCCCCCAGGCTTGCCTAGGAAGATCGGATATGTTCAGCGGGTACTGAGTCATTTTGGGAGACAGACAGTTGCACAGATGACAAGCTTTAAGCTCCGTTTCAACTCGTTCATCGAGACACCGGAGCCACACTTGATCCCTGAGGGCTCTTTTAGTTATAGCAATGCCACAATGTCCTTCATGTGCCAGTTCAATAACTTGTTGCCTCAGACTTTCAGAAATTAGTATTCTTGCCCCTGTTAGTATGACACCATCATGTGTAACAGAAAGTTCTTCCCGAACATGCTTGAGCTTCTGGTACTCAGCATCATCTGTAAGAGGTCGAGTATGTTTCCTTCATGATTGTGTTGTAATGATTTCCTTGAGCTTAAGCATGTCTTAGTCATTATTAGCAGCTGTCTGAATCAGTTCAATAGAAAGATCTGCAGGTGCACTTGACTTTACTATGAAATTGATGTAGGCCTCAGCCGCTTTGGACGTTGTACTATGACGCTGTAGTGGCACTCATTAAAAGTAGTCTGCGGGTTATTGATCCTTCCCCGGTTTATACACGATAGTGTAATCAGACTCCTACAGATGCAACACCCACCTCTCGATGCAAGGGGGCATCTTGGCTTTCGGATTTCTGAAGATGGTAAGCAACACCTGATTATTCGTGCCAAGAGTGAAATACCTGGAACATGGAAGTGTTCACACGTCCACGCTACAGCTAAGTTTTTCTTTCTCCAGTTGAGAATAAGCACATTCGGTTTGAGATACACTCTGGCTAGCATAGGCCACAATGTGTCTCAGAGCATCGGGCAGTCTAGTGTGTTGGGCAAGAATCGCACCCAACCCACCAAAGGACTCCACATACACCAATTGAAGACCACTTCTTGAGGTACACTTAGCACACGTGAGCAGTTTGCTTGACCACGGTAAACTCTCAGAGAGAGCAGTCTTGTACCTTTGAGGGCATGTATCCCCTATCTCATCGCCATTTGTAGCGTCCTCCCCAGCCTGGGAGCAGATAACAGACCATGCCACACACAGAGCTCCGGTTTGCACATTTTATTCTTCAGCATGCAACCGTTACCTGAACGCACTGCATCACAAACTTTATTAACCACACACAGATTACGTAATACTTGTAAGGAATCTGCTGATGGCCACTAGAGGCCTCATACACATAAACACAGCACACGACATCTATTACATTTTCTTAAATGAAGATGACCCTGTGTTTATCAGTTTGGACACTGAAGCAGTCAGATTTACTCTCCCCACTCCAATCCAAACAACTTTGGGGAATGTGTTGGTCACTGAAGGGCTCAGATTTACTATTTCCATTCCAATCTAAACCAGTTTGGGGATTATCTTGGACACTGAAGGGGTCAAAATTACTCTTCATCTCACATTTCCACCATTTTGGGGAAGGTGCTGGACTTTGAAGGGGTTACATTAACTATTCCTACTCCAATCTAAAGAATCATGGGTAAAGTGTTGGACACTGAAGGGGTCAGGTTTACCATTCCTACTCCTGTCTAAACTACTTTGGGGAATATGTTGGACATTGAAGGGGCCATACTTTCCTATTCCCACTCTAATGTAAACCACTTTGGGGAATATGTTCTATTCTCACTACAATTTTAACCACTGCAGGGAAAATGAAGAACATTTATAGGATAACATTTACTATTCCCCGTGCAATCTAAAACATTTCAGAGAAAGTATTGTACATAGAAAGTAAGGGTGGGCGGTGCTCACGGAGTTTAACTCCGTGGAATTCCGCGGAGTGATCGGAAAACTCTGCAAATTCTGCAGATTTCCGCAAGCAAGCAGAGTATTGGTTGGCCACCCCTACACCTGAAATCGAAGAACTGACTGAAGCCTTACAACAGTAGTTACAAAAAAGGGTATGACCCAGCTATGCCACCAGGACCTGGGTGATTAACAGTGCAGAAGATAGACGGTCCCAGTGGGACAATTTGAAAGAACACAAATATTTATGCGGCAGCATCCATTAAATTACTTGTACTATGAAATTCTGCTCAATATTATTTATTCATATTGAACATCGATCTGAATGCTCAAAATCCAGCAAAACATCTGGAACATAAGTATACAAAAGTGCCCCGAATGTGTAGAAGGGAGAAAGGAAGGACTCGTGTGCAAAGTGTTGCCCGCACTGGCATATATACAACAAAATGTCGACGTTTCGACCCCTGACAGACGTAGGTGACATTGATCCTTACAATGGGGTCTTCCTCAGGACTGTAAAGGGGCACCGTGAACCACCATTGTCTTGGTGGTTGAAATGATAGTAGTGGGCCCGTGGGATCCTAGGTCAGGGAACGGACAGATGGCAACTTCTTATTAGGTAATATCAAAATTCAACTATGTTCCTTCCAAAAGAAGTTCACTTCCAATGAGGGGGCTGAGATTGAATCCAAGGGTTCCCAATTACTCGTGTGAAAGAGCTGTCATCATTATGTGATCGTGATGAAGTGAACGGATGCACTTTACTTTGAGAAACTTGGTACCCCAGAGGCCTTTTGGAATGTTGTCTACCACATAATGATGACAGCTCTTTTACACGAGTAATTGGGAACCCTTGGATTCAATCTCGGCCCCCTCTTTGGAAGTGAACTTCTTTTGGAAGGAACATAGTTGAATTTTGATATTACCTAATAAGAAGAGCCATCTGTTCGTTCTCTGACCTAGGAGCCCACGGGCCCACTACTATCATTTCAACCACCCAGCCAATGGTGGTTCACGGTGCCCCTTTACAGTCCTGAGGAAGACCCCATTGTAAGGATCAATGTCACCTACGTCTGTCAGGGGTCGAAACGTCGACATTTTGTTGTATATATGCCAGTGCGGGCAACAGTGTTTTGTTCATTGTGCCTATTCAGCGACATAATGGCTGCTAATTAATTTGTTTGTATATAATTGTCATGTAGGACATACCATCTCTATTGTGAATAATATTGTTGATGTGTATATTGTCACTCCCTTTCCGCCCTCATTTAACCCTCACTTTGCACACAAGTCCTTCCTTTCTCCCTTCTACACATTCGGGGCACTTTTGTATACTTATGTTCCAGATGTTTTGCTGGATTTTGAGCATTCAGATCGATATTCAATATAAATAAATAATATTGAGCAGAATTTCATAGTACAAGTAATTTAATGGATGCTGCCGCATAAATATTTGTGTTCTTTCAAATTGTCCCACTGGGACCGTCTATCTTCTGAAGCCTTACAACAGCGTGCATTGTCCGTGGAGACCCCCAGTATCTGATCTGATTTGTAGTTAGGTTTCAGGAGCCACAATGTCCAAACACAGTGCCATGGAGCCCTAACACGTATAAGCCTTTTCGGCCTTCACACGACGTAGGCACATTGACCCTTCCAGGCCTAACACCCATTTACACGCTCGATGTCCACTTCTTAGCTCACCTTACTAAGTCTCACCACTCGGTTGTCCCGCTTGCTCATGGCTGGTTGCAGCTGCTGCCTATCTGGGAATATCCGGACCAGGCCGCTCAGGAAGCTTTTTTCGTCTCGCCCCGGTTTTGCCTCTTGTGTTTAGCGTCTCCTGCAGACTCTGCTCTGAGCCGCAGCCACCAACAACACAGAAGAATGACTAAAACTGCAAGCTCAGATATGGAAACAAAGAGTCCCTATCAGAAAGAATGAGCTTCTAGTGAGCGACTACGTTCTTCACATTGAATAGGCTTCTTGTGAGCAACCACGGTAGAAAGGCAAATTCCCACATTTATTGGTTTGCATCAATTGTTAAAAAAATTTAAAAAATGGAACATTACATGTTCTTAAAAACATTTTTGAGCACTGCCGTTCTTACATTTAAAACAGGTTGCTAAAAAAACCTGTTAATTTATCTTGCAGAATATTTGTAGGAAGGGAAACTTTTTGACAATATGAACGGTCACGGTCTATCATTTACTCCTCTTCGCAGTGTGCCTCTAGCTTCTCGGAAAAATACATATGGCGGCAGGTTTGCCCAGATGGCATTTGTGCAGGAAGCGGTCTGTTCTAGTCGCTTTTTGATAACACAGGAAACTCTTCCTTTCAGAATCACAATTGCCCCTGGACAGGCGAGGTGAGTTTCCAAATTTGTGTAACTAGTAACACACAGGGGCATAGGGTGGGTATGGCCTGAGGTGTACGATGGCAGCGGGGGCTGTACTTTTGAGGTCTGACTCTGCACAGTGATAGCTGTTTTGTTCAAGGTGCCTCAGGCGGCACCTTAAACCGCAGCAGCGATCTGCATGTAACCTCTAAACTACAGATTCGAATCCTACGTGTTGGGCTCAGCCTTTCATTGTACCATGTCTGCTGGCCGCTATCAGTCTTACTGGAAACTTTATGAAGCGCCTAGGCATTCCTGAATGGATATTGCATGCTATATAAACACAGCGGCTAATATAGACCGGAAACAAGCATCCTAGGACCGGTTTCTGGCATTTCAGCCGTCATCAGCCAGGCTTGCTTGAATCCAGTGGCAAAGTGAGCAAGGGACCCACATCTGGGCATACCCCCGCCAACTTAGGGCGACCAAAGCGATACAAAAGGGGATGATGGACGGAACGCTTGAGCCAATCAAACACTCACCCCCAGTCAACTGATCTGGGTTTAATCCATCATCATTCTTTAGCTCATGCCCAGACGTGGGTCCCTTGCTCACTTTGCCACTGGATTCAAGCAAGCCTGGCTGATGACGGCTGAAATGCCAGAAACCGGTCCTAGGATGCTTGTTTCCGGTCCAGGGAAGACATGGCTTGGCAGTTCGGGCTGGACTGTTCCCATGAGGCACAGGGTCAGACTGATTTGCATATGGCCATGTCTGAACTGGGGTGGTGGAGTGAGCTAAAGAATGATGATGGATTAAACCCAGATCAGTTGACTGGGGGTGAGTGTTTGATTGGCTCAAACGTTCCGTCCATCATCCCCTTTTGTATAACTCCAGTACCAAGCGCTACATGAACGCTGCACATGTACATTTGACACTTGTTTTCCATGTAAAACTATGTTCATTTCACCTTGGAGAAAAGTGCTTCATTGAGGACATGATGAATTCCTGGTGCCCCCAGCAGATTAGTTAACGCCTGGGCACTTATCGTCACATTATTTATAAATACACACTCCATCTTACCTTGTGGGATGTATTGCACAAAGCTAGTTTAGAAGCAGATTGAAGTTAAAAATGCTTATCAATGGCAATCTGGGTCTTGCAACAGTAACCTGAGCTGACAAGAAAGGACATTTCGGTGGTATGTGGGGTTTACCAGTAGGGGTGACAGTGTGCACCAGTAAACTCCGCTCCGCCAACGGGTGGCAGAGTTTTTTGGCCGAACTTCACACTCTATGCGGAGTGCCAAAAACTCAGAGAACTCCGCCAGCGGAGCGGAGTTCACCGCCCACTGCTAATAGAAAGGGACAGAACTATTCCCAATCTAATTTTGGATAAAGTGTTAGACATTAACGGAATATAATTTATTACTCCCACTATACACTAAACCAATTTATCAAAGCTCTAACCTACTAAAGGGATCATATTAACAATTCTAACTCCATACTAAATGAAATTTACAAAATTAAAATATTGTATCTACTATTCATACTCAAAACTGTACACAGTTTCCCTAACTAATATACTTAAGAAACAATACTCACTTAAGGAACATTAAAAACAAACTAAATATAAATATTTAAAAATTTAAATTAAAATAGCTGTAGTTAAATGCAAAATAAATGTAAATTATTTTAAGAACAATGTATTACATGGTTTTTAATATAAAAGTCTTTAGTTTTTCAAAAATAATAATTGGTTTTATAAAAATGCACACTTTAAACAATATATATAAATATATACCTAATAAGCAACAATACATTTTTAAAACATACAAATATAATAAATCTTTTCCATGTAACATAAAAACAAAAAATAACTAGAGTATTACAAAATGTATGTATAATGTTTAAACATCCAATTACTGTACAAACTGTGCATACAACATTAACAACTATAATATTTTCTAAATAAATAAAGGAACATACTAAAAGATCAATTATATAAATGTTGTTATTAAATATAAATAAATAATAAATATATTTAAAAACAAACTACTATATATATATTTTTTAAATCTCCCCACTCTTTTCCCCTATAAGCCCAACATCCCATTCTTAAAACATAAAGAAAATTCTACTTTTCCTTGAAAAAAATGTAAAATATAAAAAAAATTACAGAAACCTTAAACAATTAAACTGTTCTATATAAATGACTAAACTAACCAGTATGGGAATGGATGTTTTCTTCTGTTGTAAAGCTATCTGGATTCTTGCGGCCCTCAGTAAGAGCCATAGGAGAGCTCGCTGTTTCACTGAATGAAATTCAAATTGCGGTATCCTAAGGCCCAACAATACTAGTCTCGGATTATCTGGAATAGCCCTTCCCATAATCAACTTAACAAGATTGAGAATCTCATTTCCAGCTGCTGTCTTCATTCTGCCCCGGGGTCTGTGTTGCTCTGTGTTTGTCCCGTCCTCCGTCCTGCACTGATGACCATAAGTAAACGCTACCGACCCACTGCCAACCCTGTTACATTGCCACCATAAGCTAAATGTTTTGACACGCTGTTCAAGGCACAACGGTACACTCACACCGTGGCGCCCGGCACGGATCAGAGGTAGGGGGGCGGTGGCGGGAGGGGGGAGGACACATGTAAAGTTAAAGCATAGCATACTGCAAAGGCTGCAAAAGCCTAAAAACAAAATTCTTGCAAATGCTCCTGCTCGTTCCAGAATTTAAATATTATGCCTTAAGGAAAGAGGGCAGTACCACAGGCTGTTACTAGGTGTGGTACTGCACCCTTTCCTTAAGACCTACTATAGGAATTCCATTACCCAGAGGCTTAAGGAACAAGCGCAAACATTTCTCAGCATTTTTTTTAGGCTTTTGTAGCCCGGCAATAAGAAAAGAAATTCCACTAATGAAGGAAAAAACGCTTGCGCCCGTTCCTTAAGCTCCTGGGCAATGGAATTCCTATATTAGGTCTTAAGTAAAGGGTGCAGTACCACAGGCTGTTACAAAGGGGCCTATTAGGATGGCGGGCGGAACGCCACCGCCGGGCCGACGGTGGCCACCGCCGGCCAGGCGGTGGCGATCCGCCCGCCATCTGTTCCTGTTTTACCCCCGCCATATTAGTATCGCGAGGGGTACCGCGCCGGACGGAAAGACCGTCCGACGCTTTTTCGCCAGTCTGCCGGGTGGAAAAAGCCCATAATATGGTGGCGGTGCCTTGCAGGCACCGCCATCCATATTATGATGCCTGCGGTGGGAAGGCCTTTCCATGGCGGAGACTCCGCCATGGAAAGGCATGCGGGAAATCACTTTGGGGGCCCATTGCGGGGCCCTGGGGGGGGTGGAAGGGTGGGTGGCTGCACTGGGGGGTACCTATGGTAGCCCCCTTCATTGCCATGTACAAGGTGGCAGGCACCGCCCGGTGCCTGTCACGTTGTGCATGGCAATGCACAACATGGACTTTAACATTGCGGCGGGTGCTGCTTACAGCACCGCCCGCCGCAATGTTAAAGTTGAGGATGCGCCCGCCAGTGTGGCGGGCGCATCCTAATTGGCCTAAATTGGCCTAAATAGAATTTATGGAGCATGGCACCATGTATGTACCTGAGTGTCCAACTATATTTTGAAATTCATACATCGTTTTTGCAACTGTTGGTGGCACTGTAACCCTTTTGCCGCACATACTTCCTCTTTTGGTACTGCTTCCTGAACGTCATTTACAACCATATCTGACGTAAAGTATATTTCTACACGCTTTCTTTTTCTGTCCTCGCTCTGATCCGTAAACTTACGAGAAAGCTCTTCGCATTTGTCACTTGATTTTTAAACACGCTTAGTACTTCTCACTGCTCTTGCTGCTTTTGTGTGCCTATTCACTACTGTCTCTTTTCTTTGCTTTTTGTTTTATGACTCTTTCCTCGAACATTGTCCATTTAGGATACCGCTGTTTACTAATGAACCCTCTCTGGGACATTTTTACACGTTTATGTCACGGCCCCCCTTCTCACATCCGGCCTATGTCGGCATTTTTTAACTTAATTCTACTAATTGCACTTCATGGACACCGTAGCTATTAGGGTTACTATAGCTGTCTGCTCTCACCATTAACATAAGAAATATAAAGGTAGCTGGCTCCTTTAATACTTCAAGATACTAGAAGAAATAATTATTTTGCTTTGCTTTGGCTACTCCTACCCGTACTTTCACATGTGCCTACAACCGCATCGCTTTCATTAGCGTAGAAGTTATTTGAACCTCTCTTCATCTAGACATAAGTCATATCCTATCGCGTCGTGCGAAGCCACACCCCGGAAGTGAGTATTGACTTCACTTTCTTTTGTGAAGTCTAGTGTGCAAGTCACAGGAATTAGACTCACGCTATTTAACAGTGCCTGCAAGCGTATGTCAGTTTCTAATCGACGTGCTGACTACAGGACGCGTCCCGGACACGTCTCCACTCCATGAGACGGCGAATACCTAATTATAGTAAGAATTTACCCCCTCCTTCCCATGTGTTCTCCTGCGCGCCGCTCGCTTCAAATTACTTGGCGTTTTTAGTTTTACCTCTCGTAATTGCTTAGTTCTGATCTGTGCTTTACTCCAAACAAACACACTATGTGCTTTTCGTTTTGCGCGCTGCACGCGCACCTTGTAGTTCTGGTCCGTGCTTTACTCCAAACAAACACACATTGTGCTTTTCGTTTTTTTAAAAGAACGATGTGCTTTCTCGCGATTTACATGTATTCGCTTTAAAAATCATTTATAAGTGGGTGCTCTACCGGTCTTCCTTAAATTAGGACACATGTGGTAAAATTTACTTGACCCACAAGGTTTACTCTGCGGGGTGCGCTTAGCGCTGGAGGTCCTCCTCGTGCTTAACACATCATTAATTTCTCTGCAGGTACATCGTACTGCCTATACATATAGGACATCTCTCTACCACTAGTTTTCATCTTTACGCCCTATGTATGTCGTGCACACACCATTGCACTAGCTGTGGTTCTATCCAAATTTTCTTGTTGTAGGCATGCTTAACGGAATTTCTCTGGCGTTTTTTCCAGAACTGCTTTTAAATCATCATTCTTGACCCAGCTACTGAGGATATAGCTCAATCCTTAACTTATTGGTAAGCTAGCCACTATTGGGTCCAAATAGCTTTTCTCTGAGCACTGGCACTTTTCTAGAGTTAGCTTCACTTATGGTGTCATTTTTTTGAACCACTGTGTTCATTATTCTAAAGGATTTTTTCGGTCGTAACTACCGTGCAATATTTTGTACACCCTGAGGATGTCACTGGTGCCTTCACCATTTTCTTTTGGTCACAGACTACCCTATCCCCTCCACGGTTTCACCATCCTACCTACTTACATCACTCCTTTTCTGCTCTTTTCTTTTCTCTTCTCCTCTCTTTTTTTCTTTTCTCTAATTTTTACTTTTCTCACACGTTGATAATGTTTCTTGTGGTCTTACACCAACATTCTAAACTACAGTCATATTGTATGTAATTACAGCCCTGAAGAAGCCCATGCTTGGGCGAAACGCGTTGGCTGGTTCTATCAATCGCATATCGAATACATCTGAAAATAAAAGACCAGAAACGACTTTCTGCTGACGCTTCTTATTGATGTGCTTTTTTGTACCAATTGTTTGTGTTTATATATTGCCTCTCATTCAACCAGTTCATATATCCTAATTGGCCTGGCGGGACCGCCGCACCTCTGGCGGTCGGTCCCGTTTTCCGTTACGGTGGCGGGCGGACAAAGTCCGCCCGCCATCATAATAGGCCCCTAGGTGTCCCAGGGACACCCTAGTAACAGCCTGTGGTACTGCACCCTTTTCTTCATTAGTGGAATTAATGTTCTTATTATGCTACTTCTGGCATAATTTTAACCAAAAAAACTCAAAAAGTAGCATTTGCAACACCAATAGCTCACATTTTCACTAATGCGAGACCTATTGCATTGCAAATGCTTGGTTTTTATTTGTGATCAATCCACTCCCAGCACCACCCCGCTACTGCCCTTCCCCGCTTTTCAAACAGCCCGGCCTCTGCTCCTGGATGCTTCCACAGTGCAAGGCAACATGAGCTGGAAACCACTGCAGAAAGTGGGTTTCAAGCTCCTTGGAGGATTCTTTGCACAACTAAAGTCCACAGGGATTGTTATGTGACCTCCCTGGGACATTCAAGGTTTTGTTTTTTCGGGAGGGTGGGGAATCTGGCTCAAAGCTATGACTCTCTCCATGGCCTCCACCTACCCCAACTGAATTACATGGTTGCTTGCTCCTGCCCCTCCCACCACCTCCCTCTTGTCGCTGCTTGCTCCCTCCCCCTCGTTGCTTGCCCATCCACCGCCCCCTCCACCTCGTTGCTGCTTCCCCCATCGTTGCACACACGCACGAGTGTCATTTAATATATAAGGCGTTTACTTAAAGACAATATCCTGATCTGAGAACCTGTATTTATCAATTGTATGTAGGCTTTTGTGACTCGAAGCGGTATTTTTATCACCTTCATGGCCCTACGAACATTTAACTAGAAGATGCTATTTTTTGGATCGTCCTCTCCAACCCTCCAACTGCCTCCGAATGCACCTTTGTGAATCATGTATGTGCGCGTATGTTTGTGTGTATACTTTGTGCATATGTATATATGCGTGTGTTGGTGTAAACTTACTTTTGTGTATATGTGTGTTTCTCTATGTGTGTCAGCATTTCTCTCTGGGTTTCTTCATGTATGTTTGTGTGTGCGTGCCTATATGTTTATCTAGGTGCACCTTTGTGTGTTACTTGTGTATGTATGTGCATAGGTGTCCGCAGGGCGGGCAAGGAGGGCCGCTTGCCCCCCTCCTGGATCGCCGGTGCGGGCCGTAGCGCCGCAGTGTAGGCGCCATAATTTTTTGTAACACCGCTGGCACTCCAGCAGCCCAGTAACTCACTGGGCTACTGGAGTACGAGCGACATTACAAAAAATAATTTTGCCCGCCCGCAGGCTGTAACTAGAGAGTCTAGTTACGGCCGGGCTGTGCGGGCGCCATTGTGTGTGGGCAAAAAACATCATGCCGCATGCGGAGGTGGTGCCAGGTGCCTCACTGTGATTGGTAGCGTAGCGCTCAGCTACCAATGACAGTCGGACTGCTCTTGGCCACGGTCCATATCAGTCTCAGGCGCCATTGCAGGCAGGAGAGGCAGTACTGTCATTGGTTAGCTGAGCGCTACCAATGATAGCTGCCTGCCCGCATCGCCTGACTGATGACAAGTCGAGAGCTGGACCAATCATGGTCCAACTTCGACCTGCCCTTGGCCCCAGCCCCCAGCAAGTGCACACTGCGCAGGCTCCGCTCCAGTCAGACGGAGAGAGAGTACAGACAGAGAAGCAGCATCTGACCTGGCAGCGCTGCAGAGAGAGCCTGGGTTTCAAACTAATCATCCCTTTTACTTCAAGTTCAGAACTTGAAGTTTCGGCGCTTTTTTGCAACCTCTGTCTGAACCACCCCACACATACGGCACGTCTACTACTGCTTGCAAACAGCAAACCTGTCTCCTTGTGGCAGCCAGCTATATGTTTTAGTTTGCTGCCTGGGCTGTATTGTTTAATTGTTAAAACGCAGGAAAGAAAAAAAACAGAAGTAGAGAAAGGTAAAAATCAGGGCAGAAGCTGTCAGAAAAATGGGGTGGGGGAGGAAGGAAAAAGCAGTAAAAAAACAAGGCAAACGCAGTAAAAACGGTGCAAAAGCATGAGAAAGCACTCAGAAAAACAGGGGGAGTGAAGAGGAAGGAAAAATCAGTAAAAAACAAGGCAAAAGCATGAGAAAGCACTCAGAAAAATGGGGGAGAGAAAGGAGAAAGCAGTAAAAAACGGGGCAAAAGCAAGAGAAAACAGTCAGAAAAATGGGGGGAGAGGAAGGGGACAGCATAAAAAACAAGGCAAAAGTATGAGAAAGCACTCCCAAAAATGGGTCCAATCCCTTAATCTCTCTGTGCCTACAAAAATGAATGTGCCCTCGTGTAAAGTAGCTGGTTCTAATGTGAAGCGCTCCAATACCTTTGGGCAGTGTTGTTGGTTGTTGGCGGTGCTATATAAAACTGCACTGAAAAGTAACTAGTGCTTATGTAAAGCGCTCCAATACCTTTGGGTGGTGTTGGTACTACATAAAACTGCGTGAAAATAATGTGAAAAACAGAGTCGGTGGAGGAGGGGATCTGTGCAATAGAGTTCAGCGGGGCAAGCAGTGACCAGCGGGAGGTGGACGGGCAGCCAACAGTAAATGCGAGCAGCCATGGGGAGATTAAATGATTGCTTGTAATCACAGGGGAGAGGAAGGGAAAAGCATTAAAAAACAAGGCAAAAGCAGGAGAGAGCAGTCAGAAAAACGGGGTGAAAGGAAGGACAGAGCAGAAAAAAATGAGGCAAAAGCAGGAGAAAGCAATGGGTTTATATTTTGTGCCTCCATGGGGACATTGAGGGCTATATGATTGATTATCTGGTGTGCTGGGGGTATACCTGGTGATGTGGGATTATATCTGGTGAATGATGTGGATGCCATCCAGTGCCACTTCCAAGGCGCACTTGGCAAGTGCTGTGGGTTTATAGCTGGAGGTGGTGCTGCGGCAAGTGTTTTGGGTGCTATCTGGTGCTGCTGAGGCAACTGCTGTGCGTGCAGTCTGGTGCTGTGACAAGTGAAATCTGGTACTATATATATATAAAATGTGTGTGTGCATCAGTGTGTGTGTACATATACCCACACACAGACACTTTCCTTTTTCAACTTTCTATTACTACATACAGGGCTGTATGTATTCAATAAATAGTGCAGAATCACTGATACAACATCGACTACCAAAACATCAAAGTACAAAAATATTGAGTCAACAATATCGTATATAAAAATATCGACACCAAATACACAAAATAAAAAATAACACAAACATCGATAAAAAAGTATCATTGAAAACAATCTCGATAACAAAAATATCAACAACAAAAATAAAGAATACAAAATTATCAATAACATTAAAATAAAATGAAACACAACAAAAACATCGATATAAATAATATCGACAACACAAACATCGATAAAAAAATATAAACTATACAGAAAATAACATTTAAACTTGAAAATAAACTATTTTCAATAATATAATAAAAAAACATATGCCAAACATTATAAACATTCACACACAAAAAATAACAAAATTAATAACATTAAATAAAACAATTACACTAAAAATACAAAAATAAATAAATAAACAAACAATACAACATAAAATAATATCTGAAGTACCAAAAATAAACAAACATAAATATATATCATATGTAAAAAAATATATCACATTTAGCCACAAATATATTAAAATAAAAGTAATAAACAAAATAAAACTAAACATTAAATAAACATAATAAATATTAAAAGGTAACTTCTAAAAAATTCAAAAAAGCAATGTCGACCAATACATTTAAACTACACCAACACTAACCAATTGAAAATGGTAACTAATTGAATAAACACTATAAAAACAATTAATTAATTAACACAAAGGGCCCGATTCTGATGCGGGTTGGAAAAGCTTCCCGACCGAGGGCCTGATTCTGATGCGGTTAGGAAGGCCTCCTAACGGCATTTGCTCCTTCCAAATCGGATCGGGAACGTGTTTTCCCGACCGAGGGCCCAATTCTGATGCGGTTAGGAACAAATGTTCCCATTGAAGTCAATGGGAGTTCAACCAAATCGTATCTGGAAGCATCCGGATGCATCCTACTCCGCCGGTCGGACTTTCCCGATCCGAGTGGGTCGGACACCATTTCCCAACCGATTCGGTTGGGAAGCTTTTCCAACCCGCATCAGAATCGGCCCCAAAATGTACCGTATAACGGACGAACACGAAGGAAGAACGAACCTTTACAAGACAGAAAACAGAACGAAAAAGAACTACACAAACAACTATTCTTAAAATCTCTAATTAAAGGCAAGAACAAAACTTTGTAACTAAATAAATAAAATTAGCTTAAAAAAAATATAACTAAAACATGTTTACCTTTACATGTAACAGATTACACTTCACTAAAAACCCACCTACAAAATTCAACAAAAAGATTTACGACCACACCAATAAAATAACCATTAAAAACATTTATAACAAAGTAAGTATATGACTTAACCAACAAATAAAGTAAAGAATTTACAAAATTGGAAATAACTTTTTCAGATTTTCTTCAACATGCCTTTTCACAGCGCTGTCTATTTGGCAAACAATACTTGTTTCCGGTTTCTTTCTGATCGCCAAAAAGTGAGTTGTATCCACTTGTGCATTTTTATGCCAAGACGATAGGACATGCTTGCGTGCACTTTTATGGAAGTCTTAATATTTAGTGAAAGGCAAAGTTATGAATGCTCGCTGTATCCCACAATGAACTGGTTGTGGAAAATTTGTGCAAAACTTGCAAATTGCACCTTTCAGTTGTGGAGAGTAGCTAAGCCATGGTGAATATTGATTAATCCACACATGACGGAAACAGCATCTTCCACCTGAATCCTTCTTGAAGTCATACGTTTCTGGTGGAGTGTATGTATTTGTTAGAAGATTGTATTTTACATCATCTGTTAGTTTTTTGCTAAATTAAAATACAATCCAATATCATTTACAGGAGCATCAACATCATGGCTAGATTCTGTTGGAGCTGAAACTGGACCTGCAGAACTGGTTGTGCTTGGTTCTTCTGCTTCCTCCTGTTCACCATGTTTAGATTCTTTTCTTGCTTCCGTAATATCAGATTCTACATCATCCAATTTTCATTTTGAAAAAAAATTGCAGATGTCCATTTCTAAAAAGAAATGGGGATCATTAAATACTCTGCTCATCACCAGGCTGGCTGTATTGAATAAACTGGTTTGTAGATGAGCTGCAGGGGGTTGAAAATTCCCTTTAAATTTCTCCTGCAAGGTGCACCAAGCTTTCCTTGCATAATGCATAATTATATAGGTAAGATGAGATTTGTGAACGTTAAATAACTCACCTACAATGCACTATTGGTGTAGAGAGAGAATATCGACGTTGAAATATCGAATTGTATAAATATCGAGTCAAGAATATCGATGGGGGAAAATATCAATGTAAGTTTTTTCGTTGTTTAAAACTAATAAATGTAATAAAAAAGCAAAACATATCTAACAAATACTATTTTTAACAGCTTCTACAGAAATCAACAAAACCACATCAACGAAAGAAAATTCATCATCTAAAAAAAGTAACTATATTTTTTTATAACAAAGTAAAAATAGTCTAAATAATACATATAATAAAATTAACTAAAACTATAACGTTTTCTTTTATATTTCACAGACTACACTTCACTAAAACTCCACCTAAAAACCTCAAAACAAGGATTAACTTCGAAAACAAGGACAAAATCAACACACAAAAAATATAAAACTAAGTAAGTATATTAATTAACCAACAAAGAGAGCAAAATAATAAAAAAACAATAAATTAAATTAAAAAACTAACAAATATTTTTCTCTTCACAGATTCTACAAACTTCAACATACATCAACGAAATAAACTTCATCAACTAAAAATAGTAAGTATTTTTCTCTCAACTAAATAAAAATAGAAAATAAATAAATGAAATAATAAAATTAAATATAACACTTTAATAAAAATAACATTTTGCTTTTAAACCAACAGAAAAATGAAACCAGTGAATCAACCACAACCATCAATAAAATATCCAACAAGAAAATTCAATAAAGACAAATGTAAGTTTATTTTCAAATAAAAGAATTATTCAAACATGTTTACTATTAAATACTTTATAATTAATTTATATATATATATATATATATATATATGGCAACAGAGGTGAAATAAAAATACCTTGAAGCACGATTTTGGGTCCGTGTCCGTTCCTGGAGACATCCAAAGGAGAGTAGCGGAGTACATTTGATACATATATATATATATATATATATATATATATATATATATATATATATATATTCACAGATAAACAAAAGAAATGGCAGAAGGAGCAAAATTCATCACATCACAAAAGGGAAAACGACTTCTGTGCTACATGGGCTACACTTATACGCAAGAAAACATATCTGGAAACAAACCCCATTGGAAATGTAGTAAGTACTAAAAAAAATATTTATAAAATATTTTACACAATTTACAACAAAATAATAACCCTAAAAAAAAATAAACATTTTTGAATATTTCAAATTTATAATTTAAAAAAAAATTATTTATATATTTCAAAAAACATTTAATTAAAATGTATTTTTAACCAACATTCTTAAATTACTCCCCACCCCTATCCCTTATAAACCCAACATCCCGCTCCTAAAAGTTTACAAAAAATAAAAATTATTTTACATTTTAAACAAATATTTTTAAATTACTCCCCACCCTTATCCCCTACAAACCCAACATCCCGCTCCTAAAAATAAATTAAAATACAATAAAAACAAACATTTTCATACAAAAACAGATTTTAAAAATATAAAATAACTACTACCAAATTAATAAAAAAACTAACATTAAACAAAAAGAAATACAAACAGTCGATATTATTTACAACAATATATTTGCAATCGATATTTACAAATTTGATATTTCTAATCAATATTTTGTCTACTATCTTATTTTGTGGCACACATGACATTACTTAACGTGGGGAAAAAAGAACAACCGAAAATGTGCAAAGTCTGTACTAATTTCGCATTGAAACAGGAGATGTAATCCTAAAGAACCATCTGAAAAATGCACCAGTTAATGCATGTTATACATCAGTTCGAGTTGAACATAAATTGACTACATTATGTAATGAAACATTAAGAGAAGATCTAGTATCCTTAGTCAATATGTCAAATAGATTTTCAATCACTGCTGATGAAAATGCCGACATATCCGGAAAAGAACAGATGTCACTTGGAGTACGTTTTGCAGAGACAACAAGTAGCACCGAGCTGTCATCAGAGAAGAATTCCTTGGATTTGCAACCTTAAAAGAAATGGATGCTATCTCAATTGCAAATATGATTATGGATGCATGATCTAAATTTGGATTAAACTTAGAAAAATTCCATGGCCAAGGATGTGCTGCTCTACAATGGCAGGAAAGGAAGGTGGCGTTCAAGCCATAATAAAGAGAAAATGTCCTAAAGCTGCTTTTGCTCACTGTGCTGCACATAAACTTAATTTGGTTGTTAATGACCTGATTGCTGAATTCCTGATATAGGGAATTCTATTGGCACAGTGAAAGCCATCATCAAGTTTTTCTGTGAGAGTCCAAAAAGAAGATCTCTTATTCCTAATGTGCCATTGCTGAGTGAAATACGATGGACAGCAAAATACAAGAGCATTCAAATTTTTCGCTCACACTCTGAAGAGATTTTTAAACAATTAAGCTTACTGGTCACTACAGCATCAGGGAAAACACGTCAGGATGCATATCAATTGCAATGTTCCTCCAGCACAGTGAGCTTTCTCTTTTGCTTGTCCATAATTTCAGATTACTCATCAAGATTGTAATCTGTAAGCCAGGCTCTCCAAGCTGTTCAGCTTGATATCCTCAAGGTGTGTAATCACGTGCAAGACCTTCTGACTGTGTTCCGTGATCACAGACAAAAAGCAGAAGAGCAATTTAAGTACATTTTTACAAACGTTCAAACACTGGCAGAAAAACTGAACATTGAACTTTGTGTTCCCAGACAGTGTGGCCGGCAAGTATTTAGTTCAAATTTTCGTTCCTCTTCTGTGGAAGAATACTATCACCAGTCTATGTATGTGCCATACATGGACTCTATCATCGCATCATTAGAAAGCCGGTTTGGCAATAAAAACAAGAAAGATTTGAGTCTGTTCTCACTTTACCTAAAACATATGGCAAAAATTACACTTGAGCAATACAAATGCCATTTTGCAAACATCAAAAAAAAATTACGACATTGAACACCTGTAAGCCGAAGCAGTCACATGGTGTCAGAACTGGTCAACGAAGGATGAGCAGTTTGACAATGGATTTCTGGATTTGCAAAACCACACAGATTTATTTCCATCAGTCAGGCAAGCAATTCTCATTGCTCTCACAATACCAGTGACCACTTGCACAGTGGAAAGGTCTTTCAGCACAATGTGAAGGGTGAAAACTTGGTTGAGGTCGACAATGGCAGATGATCGCTTATTGGGTTTGTGCATGATGAGCATACATAGAGCAAAAATTGATGAAAACAAACAACAGCTGATTGACAAAGTAATTGATACATTTGCACAAGACTACAGACGTCTACCGTTCCATTTTTGAGATCACTACACTAACCAGTGAACAAAAACTGTATAAACCTACTCATTGAAAAATGTGACTGTTAAATTTCAGCAAGACTGTAGATGTTTGCAGTTCCTGCAACAGTTATCCAGGTTAAGTTTATATGTTTTATTTTCCAATTTGGATGAGAACAGCTGTTATTTTATTTAAGGTAATATATTTGATCTTATTTATTTTAATATATATTTAAATTAATACATTTCCAAAATAAATACATTTGTCACATATTTTAACTCTCATTCGTTTGTGCACATTAACACCAAATGCAGCTTGACTCTACATGTTTTTTTTAAAAATAATTCACTTATGGTGCCTTCACTGCCTTGATCATGTGTGTATGAATAATGTGGTGCATTCAATAGTCGTGACCTAAAAACAGATTAGAAATTGCTAATCAGACAATGGCAGCTTGATCCTTCCATTAAGCTTTTGCATCAGATTTCTCAACCCTTTACATGCCTGTGCTTTTTCACCTTTGGCCAAGAGCTGCTCCTGTCTGCAGCTCTGCTTTTTTCTTTGCCAACTGCTAGAAGGTGTTGATCCAGCGCAACACTTAATCAGGGATCGATACTCATCAATAATTACATACAATGGCCCATACACATTCACCCAAATCCCTGATGCGCTGGGGGTCAAGTTTTAAAGACGTGGAAATCGTTTCCTTCACAGATTCATATTCAATTATTCTAAATACATAACTAGACCAATATATCAACTCTCTTTCCTCTTGGTCGACGGACCAATTAGTTGAGTAGTTGATGGTAATAATAGAACTAACTGACTATCTAACCAGCTAAATAATCATAGACTCTCTGTAAGTTTTTAAAGGTTTATCTCAAATAAATGATTAATGCTCATCGTATACAGGTCGCAATGAAAACAAAGAATCTCACACAAGACGAGAGAAAATCAATCAGCAATGCAAACAATATCAAACTCATCAACAATTAACAATATGCATATGAGGGAGTGGATAGATGAAGAGACATCAGTTTCAGCAAAAATAATGCGAAACAATATACTTATGACGGAGTGGATAGATGAAGAGACATAAGTTTCAGCAAAAATAATGCAAAACAATATACTTATGACGGAGTGGATAGATGAAGAATCATAAGTTTCAGAGACAAAATTACGTTGCAAATGATTATGCAAATTTCGAGTCGGAAGATAATACAAACCCAAAGATCAATGAAATACCACCCCCCTGGCCAAGGGAGTAGTGGAGGTCTCCTGAGATAGAGTCAGGAAATAAAGATTTCAGGAACCGGACAGGACAAGGACAGGAACAGCTAGGCCTCTCTGCAAACCAACGAACAGCGACGCATCTCCCTTCTCAATCTCCTACCTCTGCAGCTCCGCGCTAACCTCTTAAACCACACCCCCAAAGGCACCCCAGTTATACCCTAAAACCTACATGTCCAACCCACATTAATTGAAACATTACACAGAATTCAACTGCTCATTGGATGCTCGGGGAGGTGGTGTATCACACCACCGTGATTTCATTCAAAATTGTTCATACTCATTGTTCTACTTCCTTTCCCATCGTGTAGTTACTGACTAGTCCATGCATTTTTATTCTTGCTGCATTTCATTAAATTCTCAACCACGTCTGTGGAAGAAGTCGTGGATCCCACGGCCAGTCTCATCTTTTGGCAGGCAATCAATGTTCTCTGTGCTGCATAGCCTTGAACTAATGTTCATCATCCGCAGCGCTCAGCACTTCTGTTGGTTTTGTCAGGTCATTCTTGCTCATTTTCTAGCCCCTCATCTATCCGGACAATTTAGGAAAATACAGGCCCATTCGACTCACTACGGCAAATAGAACATAAACATTCATTAATTACATGGTAAAGCATTTTTCACTGTGTACCACCCACTTTTGCACTATCCCATGTTAATATTCTTCCTAGCTTAAGCTTCATGCAAAGTGGCATTATTTATTATCGTTTTAAAGCAAAATGCAAAAGGCTAAATGCGAGATGCGGCCTAAACGTGCATAAATCTTGTTTCTTTTGAAACGCAATGTAAAATGTGGCCTAGTTCTTTCATGCATTAGTTCCCATTAGTGCACGCATGCGCAAAGCGGTTTCCCACGTGTTCATGTGACTTGCTTTGTTAATTTTACACCGCACACTGTTAATAAGTATTATGGGGGTGGCAATCCGAGCAGGTTTCTTATTGCGAAATCCTGCTCCATCAATGCCCCCTCTGATGGCTTCCTGGAGCCATCATAAAATACCCACTATACCAAGTGCCATCTTTATCTATCTAAAGATCAGTATTCTTTCCTCTTTTTATCATCTTTTCATCCAACTCCTTCATTTCATCATAGTAATCTCCTTTCATATCTTCTAGTTCTATTTCATCTCTTTTTCTCTTTCTTGCTTTTCGTTTGTTGTTTGATCCTGGCATCTCTTTTCTTCCACACTTACACTTACAACATTTATATATCGTTATTATCACTAAGGCTATTCCAGCTACTGAAATCATTGGCATTATTATTTGTCCTAATAAACTACTTCCAAAGGTAGTAAACCATTTACCTACAGAAGAGAAACTCTTACCAAGTCTCTCCCAGAGACCGTCAACCTCCAGTAGGGTCAAGTCTTCATGTAATTTCGTAATATTCTTAATATATCCCTCAATACCTTTACTTTTGTCAGGGATATAAGTACAGCAGTGTTGAATTTTCAACAATCCACAGACTCCACCCTCTTTTGCCAATAAGATATCAAGGGCAAGTCGATTTTGCAAAACCATTGATCTGATCGCAACCATTTTGGTGTCAATCATCAAGAAGCCACCAGCAGTATCTGTCGATAAACGATCAACCACTGTGGACAATTTTCGAATTTTATGCGAATTCAGAACGACTCCAACTGATGGTATCAGTGCACCAAAAAAATCACCTACTATTTCTGAGAAACTAGCTCTCTTCTTACGTGTTAGTCCTTGTTTTATTTAATTGATTCTGTTATTACTTTTGTCTACATGGTAAACCTTTGGGAAAACAATTGCAAAATAACAACTACCATACCAATGTGCAGGTAGCCTGTAATAGGCTTTCTTACCACACACATAATAGACTCCTGGGAAAACAGGATCAGTTCCACCCTTCAATCCCCAACCTCCAGTAATTTGGAAAGTATGCTCACATTCACTAGAACCAATGAAATAATTATTATAGTTAGTTTTCATTCTAAGCAAACAAATTTTCCCCTTTTCATACCAGTCCAGGGACATTGCAGCATATGTCTCGCCTTTCTCATAATTTCCTTCTCTAAACGCCCATGGTGGTATCTGTGACTTCTGTTCAGCAGCTTTCCTTTGGAAACTTTCTCTTCTATACTCTACCATATCTATGAACACTTTTTCTTCAACCCGTAAACTACATGTTAGATTGTTTTTGTAAGCATATCCTATATCTAGTGTTTTAGTAATATGGAAGAATTCTCCCATATAACGTGCATTTTTATTACTTAAAACCTTGTTTAGTTCCTTTATAATAGGTATCTCTGAAAATACTAAATCTATATTAGAATAATGATACTCCAGCTTTCCCGTCACGTAGAATAGGCTGGTTAAGACACTGCAAGACACACCATAGGTTAAAGGAAGGTGGTGATAAGCCACCCCTTCTGAGACAGACGAAGGTAATTGCATGCACACATAACAATCACTCACATTCATTGTATTAACATACTCATACAACAATTTTGTAAAAACATTTAATGAGAAATCACTAATTGATTTATCATGATGGAGAATACTTCCATCCATCTGTTCCATGTTAGTATTAGGTGTTTCTTTAGTAACATCACTCATTCTTTCACTTATTACATCATTAGTATTGTTTCCATTATTAGTTACCATTAGAATAGGTACAATGACAGTTAATATTATCCACATAAATGTCAGTAAAAAGACACTACATAAGCAAGCTTTAATACATCTACGTTTTAGACTAGATTTTGGATGTTCTGTCACTTTTGCTTTGGCCATTTTGTATTCTACTAAAAAAATATAAATCTAAATCTATAAAAATTCTAAATTTACTAAAAAATAAATTTCTGAAAAATAGTGTAATCCTACACTTCAAGTCTTTCTTCTTTTACCCCTTTCTTTTATTTTACTTTTTCTTTAAATCTTCTGAGTCTTTCCATTCATTTCGTCTGACAAGGATTCACCTTAAATTTTTCACAGTTCTTTTAAGGTGGTCTTAATTTGCTTTCATCCACTTGCTCAGTGTCAGTACCGTCTTTTTCTTCACTTGGATATGAGCTTTCAATTTCTTCCAAGATCACATGCGTCCATTCCGGTGCTGTGTACTTTCTGCTTGGAATTCTTACTCTCTTTGTTTTTCGTACTGACTCTTCTTCTAACTCTTCTTGTTCTGTTTGACTTGTGACCTCATTGATTTGCTCTGGTCTTCTCCTTGACTTTCTCCTCACAAGAGTGTATTTCAGTCTTTTCACTCCGCTTGGCCAATTGTCACCTTTTCTTGGCTTTTTAACTTGAACTACTTTTTCACCTTCTCCATCTGGTTCACAGGTTCTCTTATTTGACCTTTCTTCTATCTTTTCTTCTTCTTGACTTTCAGTAACTTCTCTTTCTTCTGGTTCAACAGCAGTCTCATGAGACCCAGTAACTGGTGCCCACTCTACTTGACTTGTGCTTGGCTGTTCATCTGTTTGTTCTCCAGAATCTGTTACTCTAGATTCTTCAGCTTCACACACTTCAGCCTCTGGACTTTGGCTTTGGTTTACCAGTTGCTGCTCTTCTTGTCTTTCAAGGGGACTTGGGACTCGTCTGGTATGGCTTGCATGGATCCAATTTGGCAAACCACCACACTTCACTGCTGTTGTCGTCACCAGAATCACCTGGTAAGGTCCGTTCCACCTGGGTTCTAAACACGATTTCCTCACGTGTTTTTTGACAAGAACCCACTCACCAGGACTCAGATCATGAGCTTGATTCGGCTGTGTAGTAGTAGCATCTTCTCCAACCTGGCAAGACACAGAACGCACCAGATCAGCTAATCCTCTGCAATAATCAAGCACTAGATCATCAGATATATTCATCAGTTTGTTCGCTGGTATAAATGCTTGTCTCATTGCTCTTCCCATCAGGACTTCATGTGGACTCAACCCCGTCTTTTTGTCAGGAATGCTTCTAAGACTCATTAATACAAGGGGTAAAGCATCAGGCCATTCAGTGTTGTGGATGCACACACCTTTCCTAACCTAGATTTTATTGTGCCATTTAACTGCTCAACCACTCCAGATGCTTCGGGTCGATAGGCACAATGCAGCTTCTGTTCAATCTGTAATGCTGTTTAGAAAGAGAGAGGGACCCTTGGTAATCCAAAGGACTGGGGTTCAGACAGAAACTCTAACAAAGTGTCCTCTGGGAATACTTTATACTCAGAGCCTGCTCAAGAAATACTTCAACAAACATCCAGTCTAATCTCATGCATTCAGCATGCAACCAGAGAGGTCACTGTTCAAACCAGTGTTTATAATGTATTGGCACAGAAACCTACAGTTTATACATTTGTGATCACAGTTTATTAAGAAAAGTTAATACAAAGTTAAAAGCATTTTATCAAAAGTAACAAAAAGGATCATTGTATCAATAAAAATTCAACAAATATAATCACAATAAAAAACAATATTAAAAACACAACACAAGAGTTAACTTTTCTTAATAAACTGTGATCACAAATGTATAAACTGTAGGTTTCTGTGCCAATACATTATAAACACTGGTTTGAACAGTGACCTCTCTGGTTGCATGCTGAATGCATGAGATTAGACTGGATGTTTGTTGAAGTATTTCTTGAGCAGGCTCTGAGTATAAAGTATTCCCAGAGGACACTTTGTTAGAGTTTCAATCTGTAATGCTGCACAAATCATCCGAATTATCTCATTGTTAAAATGGGTTCCTCTATCTGTTTCCAAAGTGACTGGTAAATCCAAATCTAGGAATCAGTTCTCTTAGAAGCAGCTTTGCGACAGTTAGGCTGTCATTCCTTCTCGTTGGATAGGCTTCCACCCAGCGAGAAAACAAGCAGTCAACAACCAACACATATTTCAGCCCATTGCACGGGGGAAACTCAATAAAATCTAACTGGAGTCGGGTGAATGGTCCTGCTGCTTTTCCAATTCGTCCCCAACTAACAACTATCTTTCTGCCTGGATTCTGCTGCTGGCAGGTGACACACCTCTGGCAGAGACTCTCTGCAATGACCCTGAACTTTGGGTTATACCATGATTGCTTGAAGAGTCTGATCATTGCATCTCTTCCAACATGTGCAATTCCATGGTATACCCTTGCCATTTGGGATAGTAAACCGTCTGGCATGACTGGTCTTTCGTCTATATAGACCCACACTTCATCCTCTGCTCTCTTTCTGCAGCCTGAATTTATCCAAATTTCTTTTTCCTCATCACTTGCCTCTTCCTGTAACTGCCTAATCTCATCCCAGGTTTCAAAGGATGAAGAAAACATAAGATGGCAATTGATATTTTCCTTTTCAATACCTCTGTTTAGGGCAATTAAATTTCGTGCACAGAAACGTGCTACTTGATCTGCGTATCTGTTGCCCCTCGCCACATAGTCATCTCCTGACTTATGTGCAGAACATTTGACCACTGCAATTCTTTTGGGCATTTGTAAAGCATCCAATAAATCTTTTACAGTTTTGCTGTTTCTTATAGGGGAACCTGAAGAAGTCAGAAATCCCCTTTGCATCCATAGCTGACCGAAAGCGTGGACAACCCCAAAACCATATTGACTATCAGTAAATATGGTTACCCTCAGGCTTTTGGCAATTTTGCACGCTCTAATCAGAGCTATCAATTCAGCAATTTGAGCAGAGTTTACCCCCTTTAGACAGGATGCTTCTAAAACTCCCGCTAAGGTGCAAACAGCATAGGCAGAACACAATTCTTCTTTTTTATTTCTTAAACATGATCCATCAACGAACATCTCACAATCTGGTTCTTCTAATGGAACGTCCTCATATCGGGCCGGGGCTTCGTGCACAACTCTGTCACATCCAGACAATCATGATCCGCCTCTTCTCTTACTTCCTCACAATATGAATTCGGCAACAGAGTTGCTGGATTCACTGTAGTGCACCTTACCACAGTTAATGTTAATGAGATTTATTGAGCGCGCGAATACCCGGAGGTGTCTTGGCGCTATGAACGCTGTAAGCCCAGCCAGGTGTCTAATTCTGGAATAGCCAGGTTTTTAGCCCTTTCCTGAAGATGGTGAGGGAGCTTGCACTTCTGAGCTCAATTGGCAGCATATTCCAAAGTTTTGCGGTGCCATAGGAGAAACTTCGGCCGCCCCAACCTGCGGACCGAATTCTCGACACTTTCATGAGTCTAGCACCTGTAGAGCGTAAGTGTCTGGACGGTTCATACCAGACAAAGAGATTTCTGAGAAAAGAAGGTCCCGTGTTGCTCAGTGCCTTGTATGCTAGACATAGAGACTTAAATTTAATTCGTTGTGCCACCGGGAGCCAGTGAAGTCTGCGGCTCTCCTTAGTTACTGATTCGTACTTAGGGATATTTGCCAACAGCCGAGCAGCTGTGTTTTGAACTGTCTGAAGCTTTTTTAGATATTGCTTCTGTATGCTCAGGTAGAGCCCATTGCAATAATCCAGTTTTGACTGGATTAGTGTTGTTACCACCATCTTTCTAGAGTCCATAGGAATGTATGGTAGGATCTTCTTTAATTTCTTTATTAGAAAGTGGGAAGCAGAGACAATGGCATTTGTCTGGTATGAGAGTGCTAGTTTGTTATCAATCCACACTCCCAGATTTTTTGCCTTTTGTGCTGGTTTTGGTAGTTCACCCATCTCCGCCGGCCACCAGAGATTGTCCCAACTGGGTTGCAGGTTACCGAAGATTATGACCTCGGCCTTCTCGGAGTTGAGTTTAAGACAGTGTGTTCCCATCCATCTGTTTATTACTCTCATACAGTTCTGAAACTCAGTCACATTTTCAGCACCCAAAATCACTCTTTCATACTTAGTCAGCCGACTAGAGGTCATGTACTGTGTCCTTGTACATGTCAAAAGGATCTCAACTGAATGTGGCACATACACCTTGACTGGATGTCCCATCACAATTGCTTCACTCTGTTCCAGGCTCACACAAGTAGCAGCTACTGCTTTTAAACAACCTGGCAACGCTGCAGCCACTGCATCCAACGTAGCAGACAAATATGCTACTGGACGTCGTGCCTTTCCATGTTTTTGAGTTAAAACTGAAAGTGCACACCCATCTTTTTCACAACAGTACAATGCAAAATCTTTTGCATAATCTGGCATTCCCAATGCAGGTGCTCGACAAAGACTGTTTTGCAGTTTAGTAAAAGCTTCCATACTTTCATCATCCAGCACAATCAGATCTTTCACATCTTTTTGTGTCAACCTCTGTAGAGGTTTTGCAATCAGTGAGAAACCACTGATCCACTGCCTACAATATCCAACCATTCCCAAAAACATTCAGACTTCTTTCTGAGTGGTAGGTGGGCTCAATTGTTTAATCACACTAATTGTTTCTGGTGTCACCTTACTGACTCTCTTTTCTATTTTGTGTCCTAGGTATTGGACTTCCTGTTTACAAAATTGTAATTTTGCTGGTGACACTTTGTGTCCTCCTTCTGCCAAATGGTTCAGTAAGGCAATGGTATCTGTCACACATGCCTCTCGGGTCTTTGATGCCACAAGTAGGTCATCAATGTACTGAACCAAAACTGAATTTCTCCTGGTGGCATGACCAAGGTCTCCAGACACCTTTTCAGAATCTGATTAAAAATTGAAGGACTCTCTGTGTACCCTTGAGGAACTCGGCACCATGCCAAAACACGGTCTCCGAACCGGAATGCAAACAAATACTGGCTTTCCGGATGTAAAGGAATCGAGAAAAATGCTTGGCACAGATCAATAACTGTGTACCATTCTGAATCGTATGGAATTTGGTAAAGGATTACTGCTGGATTCGGTACTACTGGACAACAGGGTACTACAATGTTATTAATCTTTCTTAAATCTTGTACTATTCTATATTTTCCACTTGGCTTTTTAATTCCTATAATAGGCTAATTACAAGGACTACTCATTATTTCTTTCAAAATTCCTTGTTCAATCATTTGATCAATCACAGGAGTGACTCCTGCAATTACTTCTGGACTCATTTTGTACTGAGGTGTGTTTGGATACACAGCACCCTCTTTCACTGTAACCTGAATCGGATCTACATCTCTTTTCCCGTAAAGTCCCATACATCCGACCTCACTGTACTTTTTAATTCTTCGGGCAAACTCTCTTCTGTGAGAAGTGAAAACAACTCATCCACTTCTGTCCCTTGTTTCGCTAACATCATCTTGAGTTCAACATCCTCATCAGGTGTCCGAAACGCAATACCATCTGGTGTACAATAGATGGTACAATTCATTTTGCACAATAAATCTCTTCCCAGGAGATTTGCTGGACTTGAGTTACATACTACGAAACGACGCATGCCTCTGAAACTCCCAATATGAACTTCTATTGGATTTGTGACTGGTGTTCTAATATGCTTATTTGAGACTCCTACAACATGGATAGTTTCTCCCGAGAGGGGTAGGTTTGGAATTTCTGCTGCTCTCACAGTAGAACGGGTAGCACCAGTGTCCACCAGGAATGTAATATCATTACCTTCCACCTTTCCATCAACAAATGGACCTGACTGATCTACCGCTAAAGATGCGCCAAGTACGGACTCTTCCCCCCCCTCAGGCACCGTCATTGAGATGAGTCTGAATCATTCTCATTGCACTGCAACCAATATTGCGGAACCATTTGTACATTTTGATTCTTACCAACTTGATCACCTCCGTGAAATCCAGTGTTCGCACCGTACCTCTGTACTTGAGCATTCACATTATTGGGCATGGGAGCTTGTGGCACCTGTAACTGTGGAGCAACTACCTGCTGCTGCTGCTGTTGATTCACACCCACCTCATTCTGCATCTGTGGATTTAAATTTTGATTTACCCCATTATTCTTTTGAGCCACACTCGTTCTTCCAATGTCCATACTTTCCGCACGCATGACAAGGACATTTCTTCCTAGCCTCTTCTTTACTCATTTTCCCTCTACCTCTACCTCCACTGGGTACCTGACTATTTTGATTCTGACCATTCATCTGGTAACCTGTCTGGGAATTATTATTTACTTCTTGTTGCTCTGCTACCTTCACCTGTGCCCACATCATTTTCTCCTTTAATTTTTTATGTCTTGATTCAATGTCATTACTACAATACTTCGCATACCTCAAAATTTCGTCAATGGTTTTGCTCTGCCAACAAATCAAATGCTGCTGAATCAAATTACTAATCTCCGGTTTCAAACCAAACACAAAACGATACACAAAATGTCCCATATCTTTGTCTCCAATATTCTCAAATCCGCTGTACTGTTTAAATACCTGCAACAACCTTTCATAGTAGGCATGTACTGACTCTTTTGGTTCTTGGGTTGTTCCATCTATCTTAACCCAATCTGTTTCCTTTGGAGAAATTTTTCCCTTCAAAAAGGTGATTACCTGATTATACTTTCTCATCACCTCATCAGATGGTGCACCTGTTTTAGGGTCTCTAAGATATTCTTCTTTTGGCCAATCGACAGTAATTTTACATTCTGTCCACAAATCAGCTGGTACGACAATCTCAAACAAACCATCTAAATCTTTTAACAAAACCTTTGAAACTTTCACAAACCTCTCTACCTGTTTATAGCACTCAACTGGTTTCTCTCTTAATCTGGGAAAGTCATCCGTAAAAGACAATATATCCTGTCTTGTCCAAGGAACGTGAACATATCCACCACCTGGAACTTCTCTCATCGGACACCCCCTTTCAACTTGTTCTGTCTCTTTTAACGGAAACATCGATGCTCCTTTTCCAGCTGCCTCTTCTTTCTTTTTCGTCCATCTACCTTTCCACCGTTCAACATCTCCCCATTTTTTCAGAATATTCATCAACTCTTTTATCTGTAATCTTTTTCCTGACGCATTGAAACTCTCCAAATCCTTTTCAGTAAAGGCCAATCCATACAATTTCTGCAACACCTTTGACTTCTCTCTATCTATTCCATATTCACTAGCAGCCTCAGCTATTTTCTCATGAAGATTCCTCGCTCTCCAAGTAATACTTTTACACAAAAACAACAACTCTTCATCTCGGTAAGTCCCTAGTCTATCTGGACTTATCGTACCAATAATCATCTCTTCCAAATCCACTTTCAATTGGCTCACATTTATACTCTGTGGTTGAGGTTTTTGCCTTTCCATTCCCTTTATCCAATCATTCAATTCCTCTGGTGAAGGACCTGCTGAACTCCCTGTCACTGAAATAACATTCGGCCCTATTCTCCCTGGATCTATTTGTACACTTCTTTTAGGGGTTTCTGTTATCATCTCACAAACCGGAAGATCTAACAATGTAGTATTTGTGTCAGCCTGTCCATCCTCATTTACTACCATCACCATTTCACTCCTGTCGCTACTCCTTGGAACTGCCAATGTATGTACTTTTGATATATTCTGTTTTTCTCCATACAATGGAACTACGGGACCAATTGTTACCGGTACCGTCAATGCTTCTGCATTTAGACTCAACTGATTTATTTTCTGGATTTTCTGGATCTACTCTATTCTTGCCTTAGTATGTCCAATTCTTTTTCTCGCACTATTCTAGCCATTTCCGCAATCTGTGGGGTTAATGGATTTCCCATAAAGGGTGCATTCGGAGTCACCTCAACTGAATTTTCTTGATATGGCGGAGGTCTTTTGGTCATAATATCCTCTAGCAACTCATCATCAGAATCGTTTGCATCATCTCTTAAACTTAAAGTTTCTACATTTTTCTTTTTCTCTTTACATTTGCCTCTTGTCTGGTCTTCAGCAACTAAAACTAGGTACAAACCCTCAGTTACCACAGCTCTCCTCCATCGTTTCATTGTATCCTCTCTTCTCTCAAAAGGGTATCTAGTCATTAAATTTCTGTATCTCCTACCCCCTCGATATTTCACTCTTTCAAATGCTTCTACTTCCCATTCCTCTAACGCTTCATACTCTGTAGGTCTGGGATTTGGCTCTAATGAATTCATTCAATTTCTCAAATTCTGCTAAATCCTTATACTAAACGAACCATGCTGTGGAAAAGCTATAACACCATCATCCTTTGTGTATTCCATCCAATTCTCTAACCAAGTACACGTATGGTATCCTCGCTCCAACATCATATAGGATGCAGGCGTTCCTGGAGGGGGAATAAGAATTCCCTCTCTAGTCACTATTGGTTTATCCTTTTTAAAGAAATTCTTTATTTTCTTTAGCAACTTCATTTTTCTAACTCTTTACACTAATGTCTCTCAATAAAACAACAAGGAAACCCTTCCGTAATTCTACTTATTCTAATTGTCAGTTCTTGTCCAATACCAGCGCGACGCACACCAACCGTCCAATCACGGCTCTCTACGCATCTGCCAACCAATACCAGTGCGGCTCACACCAACCGGCCAATCAGAGCTTACTTTTCGCTCGCTGCCTGACCAATGCCAGCGCTGCTTTTTTGTGACGTCAGTATTACTCCTTCCACTGACCCTCCCTTTACACAATAATACGGCAATGTATTTCTAAATCTTCTTAATCAAAATTCTTGTTAGTAACAACATAAAACAATGCTACCTTGTCTGTTCCTCTAAATAAGGAGATAGTTCTTCACTTCAAACGAGAAAATCTTTTACTTCAAGTAAAATAACGACCAGCGTTACTTCACACCCAAACAAGCTACAGGTGGACTTAGTACTCCTCTAGGGATAAGGCCAAAGTTTCGCCAGAGGACTTTTTGGTGTAAAAGAGGTCTTGGCACTCCTCTGGGGATAAGGCCAGAGTTTCGAAAGTGGACCCTTCGCTATGTCAGACACTCTACTCACATACGAAATTGTCCCTAAATATAACACCTACAGCCTTCCGCCATATAGATTATAACAACAGACAAAGTACTTCTGCAGTGTGATTTCTTTATCCACACTCTTCTTCTGCCTACTTCAGGCTAAATTTCCATCCCGGGATTCCTCAGGTACCTCCGTACATGTACTTCTAGACAACATAGAACAGGTCACTAACTTTTCTTGTTAAAAACATAAAATCAATAATCAATCATTATTACCAAACTAATCAATAATTAAACCGTCCTCTGCTACCAGAAAACTGATCCAGCGCAACACTTAATCAGTGATCGATACTCATCAATAATTACATACAATGGCCCATACACATTCACCCAAATCCCTGTTGCGCTGGGGGTCAAGTTTTAAAGACGTGGAAATCGTTTCCTTCACAGATTCATATTCAATTATTCTAAATACATAACGAGACCTATATATCAACTCTCTTTCCTCTCAGTCGACGGACCAATTAGTTGAGTAGTTGATGGTAATAATAGAACTAACTGACTATCTAACCAGCTAAATAATCACAGACTCTCTGTAAGTTTTTAAAGGTTTATCTCAAATAAATGATTAATGCACATCGCATACAGGTCGCAATGAAAACAAAGAATCACACACAAGGGAGAGAAAATCAATCAGCAATGCAAACAATATCAAACTCATCAACAATTAACAATATGCATATGAGGGAGTGGATGAAGAGACATCAATTTCAGCAAGAATAATGGGAAACAATATACTTATGACGGAGTGGATAGATGAAGAGACATAAGTTTCAGCAAAAATAATGCAAAAAAATATCTTTATGACGGAGTGGATAGATGAAGAATCATAAGTTTCAGAGACACAATTATGTTGCAAATGATTATGCAAATTTCGAGTCAGAAGATAATACAAACCCAAAGATCAATGAAATACCACCCCCTGGCCAAGGGAGTAATGGGGTCTCCTGAGATAGAGTCAGGAAACAAAGATTTTAGGAACCGGACAGGACAAGGACAGGAACAGCTAGGCCTCTCTGCAAACCGACGAACAGCGACGCATCTCCCTTCTCAATCTCCTACCGCTGCAGCTCCGCGCTAACCTCTTAAATCCCAACCCCAAAGGCACCCCAGTTATACCCTAAAACCTACATGTCCAACCCACATTAATTGAAACATTGCACAGAATTCAACTGCTCATTGGATGCTCGGGGAGGTGGTGTATCACACCACCGTGATTTCATTCAAAATTGTTCATACTCATTGTTCTACTTCCTTTCCCATCGCGTAATTACTGACTAGTCCATGCATTTTTATTCTTGCTACATTTCATTAAATTCTCAACCACGTCTGTGGAAGAAGTCGTGGATCCCACGGCCAGTCTCATCTTTTGGCAGGCAATCAATGTTCTCTGTGCTGCATAGCCTTGAACTAATGTTCATCATCCGCAGCGCTCAGCACTTCTGTCGGTTTTGTCAGGTCATTCTTGCTCATTTTCCAGCCCCTCATCTATCCGGACAATTTAGGAAAATACAGGCCCATTCGACTCACTACAGCAAATAGAACATAAACATTAATTAATTACATGGTAAAGCATTTTTCACTGTGTACCACCCACTTTTGCACTATCCCGTTAATATTCTTCCTAGCTTAAGCTTCATGCAAAGCGGCATTATTTATTATTGTTTTAAAGCAAAATGCAAAAAGCAAAATGCGAGATGCAGCCTAAACGTGCATAAATCTTGTTTCTTTTGAAACGCAATATAAAATGTGGCCTAGTTCTTTCATGCATTAGTTCCCATTAGTGCACGCATGCGCAATGCGGTTTCCGACGTGTTCATGTGATTTGCTTTGTTAATTTTACACCACACACTGTTAATAAGTATTATGGGGGTGGCAATACAAGCAGGTTTCTTTTTGCGAAATCCTGCCCCATCAGTGTGAATGATATCTACCAAAGGCCACAAAAGAAAGAGATAGCTGTGGCACAACAACCCTATGCTGTAAGAGATCTTATGCGGCCTGCTTCCTGACCCCCATGGCTCCTCCTGCGCCCCAGTGTTTCTTGTGCCCCACATGGCACACATCATGTCGGAGGATGGTGAAGATGGTAAAATTTTGCCCCCCCCCTGGAAAAATGTGTGCGGATGCCCATGGGGATGGGGATGGGTCTGAGCGAGTGTGTGGGTCTGGACATCTGTCTGTGTGTCTCTGTAAATGTGTCTCTACGTGTGAATATCTGTGTGCAAGTGTGCATTATGTACACGTTTCTTCACCTGGGTGTGTTTATCTGTGTGTGTAGGGGAGGAGGCACACATTGCACATGGGTTATCGTGATACTGAGGTGCCCGGACAGGAGTACATTATCCTGGGGCACATTAAAGTAATTAAAATGATAATTTAAATGCTGTTGTGTCTCGAAGCACAACTGCCAGTCGGTTCTGGAGCAGTGGGGCTTGAACAT
Organism: Calotriton arnoldi; assembly: GCA_963921515.1. NCBI lineage: Eukaryota > Metazoa > Chordata > Amphibia > Caudata > Salamandridae > Calotriton > Calotriton arnoldi. The sequence goes on from CAWUFW010005765.1 coordinate 929,815, forward strand.
TAACTCCAGTCTGGCTAACACAGGCTTGTGAGGGGGACAACGGAATTCACTGAGTGCCCACGAGCAGTGTAACAAAAAATCTCATCTTTATTCGGACTTTCCATGCCCTCCAAGGAGCCATGTTGTAATTGCATCCATTTCAGGTGAGATTTGTCAGGGTCTTGAGGATTTGGGGGGGACTAAGCTGTTCATCCTTACAAGGCACAGCAAACTTTAACTTTAAACATGTAAAGTGAAAGCGCAGCAAACCGCAAAGGCTGCAAAAGCCCAAAAAAACTAAATTCTTGCAAATGCTTGCACTCATTCCAGAATTTTAATATTTTGTCTTAAGGAAAGAGTGCAGTACCACAGGCTGTTACTAGGTGTCCCTGGGACACCTAGTAAAAGCCTGTGGTACTGCACCCTTACCTTAAGACCTAATATAGGAATTACATTACCTAGAGGCTTAAGGAACAAGCAAGAGCATTTCCGAGGATGATTTTTTCGGCTATTGTAGCCTCTGGGATAAGAAAAAAAATTCCACTAATGAAGGAAAAAATGCTCGTACTCATTCCTTAAGCCTCTGGGTAACAGAATTCCTATATTAGGTTTTAAGGAAAGGGTGCAGTACCACAAGCTGTTACTAGGCGTCCTAGGGACACCTAGTAACAGCCTGTGGTACTGCACCCTTTTCTTCATTAGTGGAATACATTTTCTTATTATGCTACTGCTAGCATAATTTTAAGCAAGAAAAACAAAACATTAGCATTTGCAACGCCAATAGCTCTATTGCATTGCAAATGATTGTTTTAACTTCTGGTACACTAACAGGTTGTTCTAAGTCCACCTTCGAAAAGGCATCAAACCATGGTATGGGGTTATTCTCTAATAAATGTGATATCTCTGCTCCATCTTCAGATGCATGAGTATTAAGGCTATGGAAACATTTTCTAAACTCCTCCTGTTTGCCTGACTCTTTACCACAAGAGTGACATCACCCATTTTTATGTGCTTTATGTATCACTTGGCAGTTTAAGTGCTAAGTTTGTGGGCTAAAAGGGACTCCACTTTATTCCCTGAACCATAGTAGGTCTAACATAGCTGTAGAAGCATTTGTTTTCTCTTCCTTTTTCAGTTCTAGGACTCTCAGTTGTCCCCTCAAACTGGCTACATTTCTGTAAGTTTCAGTAGTGGAGTTTCATTTGTCTAGTTTTTCCAGAGCCCATAGGTCTGAGGTTAGCTTATCCTCAAATAACCTAGCCTCCTACATCTAGTGGAGTTCATGGACGTCACTTCACCCCTCGTTGAAAATCACACAGGACACAATAAAGGAACACTTGAGCAAATTGGGGCCGCCGATAGAGGAGGAGCGCGTAAAAAACTGGGAACAGTTGGCCTCTGTCCTCATCCGAAAATTTCCAGCCATCCATGGAAGCCAAAAAAGACCAGATACTAGGAGGGAACCATGGTTTAATATTGAATTACGAGATCAAAAGAGAAGGATCGCACGAGAGGTGCGAGTACAAACACGGGTGGCAAGAATGGGCAGTAAAATCGATAAAAGTAAACTGAAGGAAATACGGAACAACTATAGGAAGATGTTGAGGGATGCGAAAGCAGCGTATAAAGAAACTGTATGGACAAAACTACTGTGTGCAAGCAAACTGCCAAACAGTAGGGACTTTTGGGGCATTATAAATAATTTGACCAAAGGCTTAAGACTGCAACAAGAAGCAGGAATCGGAGAGGAAATGTGGACTCAACACGTGCGAAACATGTATAGCAGCACGGTATAAGGGGCCGTAGAAGGGTCCCGAGAGCCCTACCTCGAACCGGAAAAAACACAAACAACACCAATTCAGGATTGGGCAGAACATAAAGAATCAGGACTAGAGATATGTAGTAATGAACTAAACAACTTGACTGACATTAAACAATTAAGAGGCATAATACAAAAACTAAAGACCGAGGGGGCGGCAGGTCCAAACGGGCTTCCCAACGCGCTTTTTAAAAATGACCCAGATTTCTGGTCGGACTATCTTATGCCGCTCTTTAATCAGATTTATACTCAGAACAACGTCCCCAATTCCTGGAAAGGGAACATAATCCATCCAATATTCAAACATGGAGATCACTGTAAGCCTGGAAACTATAGATTGATATCTCTGATTGATGTAGAGGCCAAGCTTTATGCTTCTTGTCTCCTAGCTCAGCTGCAAGATTGGATGGATGAAAATAACATAATTCCCAAATTTCAAACGGGTTTTAGGCAAGGGATGGGCACAATAACAAATTTGGCCATCTTGGCGCTTTCCGGGAAAAACTAACTGCATGGGGATTGCCGAGTAAACTACTGAACGCAATAATTGCCTTATACAGTGATACCTGGGCAAGAGTGAAATTGGGCGACGGGTGCAGTGCAACCTCGAGCATCCATACGCAGCAAGGTCTCAAACAAGGCTGCGTCTTAGCGCCAAGCCTATTTAACTTATTTCTCTCAGATATCAGCAAACACATGCAAGCAGCCGATTGTCATCCGCCAAATCTGGCCAACGAGCCAATTGCCTTTTTACAGTACGCTGATGACATCGTGGTGTTGAGCCAAAGTCCCATTGGATTACAAAGAGCGATAAATAACCTAGTAACCTATTTGGACCAGGAAAATTTGGAATTAAACAAAGAGAAAACCAAAGTTGTTCGCTTAGTGGACACCAAAAAAATTAATTTTAAATGGGTCGTAAAAGGGGCAACGGTGGAAGAGCAAGTGTCCTACAAATATCTTGGCATAATAATAGGGCGGGGCACAACACACAAGGAACACAAATTGGCCGAAAAAGCCAAAGCGCAATCGTTAATCTTCGCATACAGATTACTGTATAAAAAACTAGACTGCCCGAATCATAACCACCTCTTAAAAGTGATGAGTGCGCAAATCCTGCCTACACTGTCATACGGTCTAGTCACCTGGTGCGGCAAGGAGGCTGATCTGTTAAACGAACTTCAGACGAAGGTTTATAAGGCCGTTTTCAATCTGCCAAAGTCTGCCTCTCCAGCTCAGGTCCGGCTGGAATTTGGCCTCCAGAATCAGAAATTCCGGGGTATGAGCGGCTTTGTTAAGCTATGTCATAAATTCCGCTCCTCCGATCCAGAGACAATGAACAGTTTATGCTGGGATGAAATTAAATATCAGATGGATCAAGAAACTCCAAACTCATGGGGAAGTTACTTGAGAACATCACTGGCTGAGCTGGAAATACAAACAGCATGGGATATCATGGCAGACAGAGCAAGTATTAGTAAAGCTGTCAACGACGCAGCAAAAAAGAAATCTTTTCTGGAAGATAAAAAAGCAATTTCCAAACGGCGGCATGGGTGGACTGTGATTAATTCTTACAAATCTCTAAAGCTGCAAGCTTATTTAACAGCCCACTTTAGCCTGCAGTTAAAAAAGAGCTTCACAGACTACCGGATGGGCTTGCACGATTCAAAAGACCTACGCCATCTTGGAAAAACACCCAACAAGCAGCTCATTGTCGATTATGTGGCTTTTACAAGGAATCTTTAACTCATCTGCTATGTGTATGCCCAGTAGTTATTGATCTGAGGAGACAGTATTTAAAACCCATTTTTAACGAATTGAATATTCGCACGGGCAGGCAAGCCGTGATACGCTGGTTGGAAGGTTCCTCTATAATCTTGGCCTGCCGGGGAGTAAAATACCTGACAAAAGTAAGGAAACTTTTACGGAAAGTTAATTTGGAGGAAATCAAAGAAGTATGATCAATGCCGGCAGGGGCCTAGCTGATTCATCTATGTAACAAACGGACTGAATGTAAAACTCATTAAGAGACAATTTAATTAGCAGGACCTCAGAAGTTTGCTTTTAAAACACATTTTACATCTGTATAATTGCACTTTTTTCAGGTACCTGCTATTTTAATCAGGGCTTTCTATTTATCCAGCTTGTTGTTTTAAAACACTGATCGTAAGGTCGAAAGCACTTTCACGGTATTAGCAATGAAAATGATGTATTCAGTAAATATTTTCATAATGCATCCATAATATTATATGCCGATGGTTTAGCACTTGCACTTCAGCTAATAACCAAAGGGATCCCATTAATGTTGCCTGGTTTTAATCGTGTATGTAAAGACATATTTTTATTTTTTGGGGAATTTGTAAAGATTTTAATTAATCATATACAATAAACTATGACACACACCCCTCGTTGCAGATTTAATAGAATCCCATCTGGTTGAGTGGGTGTACCATTTAATTGAAGCGGAAGACTCCTAAATCTTCTGAGCTAAGTTTTGCTTTGAGGCTCTTTCTCTACATAAGCACTGGGAAATTCTCCAATTAGTTCCTTGGTGCACAGATCCGTCCATCCCTCAGGTTACTTTGACATGGGCATGATCAGATAATGAGATATCGGAAATGTCTGCTTGTAGACCTTTGCGTGTAAGGGGTGGGACAAAGAAATATAATCAATCCTGGAGTAGGACATATAACATATGTATTTGTAAAGCTCACGTTCAGCCCAAAGGGACATCTTGGCGCTGAATAACAGATGTTTTTTGTTACCCAACTCAATGGTACTCATTTTATCAACCTCAGAAAGGATGAAAGCCTGAGTGGACCCGCCGGGATTTTAATCTGTGACTATGAGGTCGAACACAGGCCCCTGCAGTGGATGCATTAATCGAATGAGCCACCGGGCCCTCCATATGCACATGGGAATAAATGGTAAAGTCCCTGTCTACTGGGGGTAGGATTCACCAAACTCTTCGAAATACCATTTCTCAAAGAGATGTTTCAGGCCCTTTGAGAAGATCCCTGTGGTATGGCTTGCAGTGTTCCTTCTGTTAAGGGTGGAGTCCCATTGCAGATTAAAATAGCCACCGAGATTTACTTCATTCCCTATTTCCTCCATTAGCTGATCAATAACTGACTTTAAATACGGGCTTTACCCTGCGTTGAGGGCGCAAACATTTACGCAAGAGGTTGAGATGTCATACCTTAAAATCTGTACTTTCAAATAGTGCTTCTCAGGGTAGTGCTCCTCAGGGTCTCGGAGTACCTTAACTGTTCCATCTATTAGTTTACGTTTCCCAAGGATAGCCACCCCCAGAGTTTTAGTGGGAGAATATGTCGAGAATTGAATCAGGTATTTAGTGCCCTGACTGATATGGTGTGGCAATAGGGGTTATGTAGATAACTGTTACTCAAGTCCCGCCCTCACCCCATCCAATTACCTCAACATAGCAATGAGAAAGACACACAAAAACATTTTGAACTCAGCTCTCCAGCATCCTACCAGGAAATAGTGCTTTCCTGTGTTTGTTACCTTTACTCTCCCTCCATCTGCACCCCTTCATGGCAGACCCCATAAATCAAGAGAGAGCAAAAACATTGTTTGTAGGTTCGCCCACCCCCACTTCCAGGACCAGGTTCTCCAGATGACCCATAGTGCCAAAGCAGCTTTTCATGGTCTCACAACACCATGACATCCTGCTGTCTATCCCAACGGTTGTCAGCGCCGACTTCCGCCATGGCACACACATCAGCCATTTCCCATATTATGGTAGGATCCAAGCGCCTTTTGTCAGCAAATTAAACACTAAAGTGGATGAGGATGCCTCCACTCTCAGTTGGTCATCTATCTCTGGTTCTGGATGCAGCAACTCCTTTGTTTCCGCCCATGAGCTGGTCGTTCTCAGCTTCCTTTCCCGAATGAACATGAGGCAGAAAGGAGATCACAGTGCTACTTAATTTTTGCCTTCCACAAGTGGTCAGTCAGGGCTTCAAATTCTCTTCTCTTGTGTAGCGCTGCAGTGGACACATCTTGAAAGTTCTGACGTTTTGTACGTTCCACTGTAAGATCCACTTTCTTGCAGGCAGCTAGGATGATCTGATATTTGAGCATGTATCTAACCACCCTTGTAAGCACATCAGGAGAGGGTTTGTCTGAGCCCCTAGGAGAGCCCACTCTGTGTGTTCTGTTCAACTCTATGTGAGCAGGGCCATCTTGACCTTGTAGATCCCTAAAGAGCGACAACGCATAGTCCTCCATGTGGGCATCTGCTATTGACACTGGAATACCTCACATTCTAATGTTATTGGGGCAGGATCTATTTTCTAAGTCTTCCAGCTCGCTTGGAGTTGGGTGTTTTGCTAATGTAGCAAAAGAATTTCCTGTTTTAGATGTATGATTTCTTTTTCTCTTGCATGCTTGTGCTCTTCTAGGGAGAAGATCTGCTCACCCGGATCTCCCACATCTCTTTTAATGTGTGACAGCTCTTGATTATTGCCTGCTCGTAGGCCTCCCAGGTCTTCACCTGCAAACAGAGATTTAAGATAGTTTTGCATTACAGTGGCTACCTCTTGGTACAAATTGCTGTTTCTAGGTGCGTCCCCATGTGCGCTGCCTTGGCAGGCCTTCTGAAGCTTGTCTTCTTCGGACTGGACATTTTGTTGTCCACATATCTTTGAGAGTGCTGTCTTTTTTCCCTTGGGCCAGTGTCATTCTGTATGATCAGATGGACTGCCACAAGATGACTGTAGTGCCAACGAGGATAGGTGCACACAAGTAGCCCTCTATATCCCCCCGGTTCCAACGCTGTCTGAGAGACATCTGAATGTTTCAGAAGATGGTTAGAAGGCGAGGAGTTGATCACTCAGTTCTCACCCTCAATACAGATGTTAGTGCCTAGTTAGAGCCAGCTCCCAAATGGACCCCTGTTTACACTTGGCAGGTCTCTTGTAAGCGTTCTCTATATGATCTCATGAAGTGCATATAGAGCAGGGTTCCATTCTCTTAGTTCCTGGTTTGCAATTAAATTGGGCCACATGGACCTTGCCTATGGAGGGGATAGGACCCAGATTCATGGCAGTTCAGCAGAGGCTTATTCAATTTGTCCGCTGGGGGGTAAGTATACCCATATCATGTAAGTCCCCCTTAAGGGGTGCCTCAGAAGGCCTAGTTGGTGGTATCCCCAGAGCCCCTCCCACTCTTTATTGGTTTATAATGTCCTCTATCCCCCTTCCTGGTCCCCAGGATATGTGCATGTTTCTATCTCACTACAGTCATGGGTGGGTGCCATCTGTGGAGACGACATTACTCCGATGCCCCTGCCTAAGCTGCTGACAGTGAGATTTGCTCCTAAGGCAGTGTCATAAGGTTTCTGCACATACACAGAGCTATGCACAGGAAAATGGGACCCCGGAATACAGTGGTTTGCCACCATATACCGTAGCACCCAAAAACCCCAACCCAACTAGCTTAGCATCCCATTAGCACCCAAGTACTAATGTTTGGACAACCCAGAACACGGTATCTTTATCTCAGGACTCGCAGAAGCAAGAACACTCTTTCGTCACTCACTCGTACTTGTCCACAAGGTGCGTAGTAAGAGACACTGGATAGGTTAAAATGTTTATTCCAACTTACGTGCTCTAATGTACAGTACACGTGTCAGTACTAATAGCATAATGCATATGACTAATATAAGCAGCATGGTTACAATTCCATAGAATACAAACGGGGAAAGCATCTCAGAGCTCAGTGGATAAACGTATAAATAACATTACCACCCTCCCCTTGCAGTAAGATAGTTTATTATAATAATAGAAGACCTCTGGGCTTTGACTAGCGAACCCCCATACCTCAGTCTCTAGATGCAGAATTACATCAGCAGGACATCATAGCTCTTCTCACTGAAAAGGATTTCTTCAAGTGTCCTAAGCGCTAGTAAACTGCAGTATTAAAAGCATATCAAAATTCTTCATGGCACATGCACATAATGTTATGTCTGGGTGCGCGAGACTAGCCATATCAGGAAGAACCGAAATACATTGTTATGTGACCTTGTACATGTTTGTGCAGACTGAGCCCAAAAAGGTGAACAACAGAAAATGCAGACAGTGCAAAAGAACCTGGCACGAGCAAAGAGCGAGGAGGCCGGGCTCAGTGTAACGTGCGCAAAGAAAAGCATCATGGCAGCCAGGCCTAGGCCAACATAACAAGGCAGGTAACAATCCACAAGACACCCTCCCCTGGTCAGTCCAGCGGCCAGGACAGAGGCCCATCAGAGGAGAAAAACAGACGTCGGAGCACAGGGAGCGCCCAAACGGCGAAGGGCAGGTCAATCCATGAAAGTGAAAGTGCAGAAAAAAGCCATACCCTCCAAGAGTTCATCATTGGAATCGTCAAAAAACATAGATGCCATCCAATCCATGAGTTCAAAAGAGCAGGAATGCTCCTCAGCAAAGGGAGCATCCAGAAGCAATGCGGGACAGCTTGCGTGATAATTGAAACAGCTTCGTTGTAGGAGATCCTGGGCAGCCGCCCAGATATCCCATTGCGCCAAAATCCCCAGTGCAGCCGCACGGCGCCATACAGCCAGCGACGGAACAGTCCTGCTCATGGGCCTCTAAGGGACCCATCAACTGAACAAAATCCGGAACAGACAATGACGAATTGGAGAGGCAATAATCCAGAGTCCAGGTGAAAGGACAGCGGACACAAGTCATCACAGGTTGCACGCAAGTGAAATGAAAGAGTATATGACACACTCAGTGTCGCCAATGGCAAGACACCAAAACCAGCCAAAAGGCGCTCACGGAGCAGCTGGAGGCGTTCTGGATCGAGCAGGTCCCATCGGGGAGCAGCCATTGTGCAGAAAGCAAATTAAGAGCAAGACACCAGCCGCTAAAGCGAGGATCAATGGGAAACCGCCAAAGACACTGGAAAAAATAGAATGTATGAAAGCCGGGATGACACCAAAAATAGTTTGGAAGGAGGACACCAAGCCCGACCCAACGACCTTAAAAAAGTGTACTAGGCCTTCAGTGTTAGATGCGTTAAAAATACGATGTATTAACTCCCCAAAATGTTGGGGGAGATTAGTGTTTAAAAGGGCCTGTATTTCACTGTGGGTACTCGCCACCTGGAGAATGAATGTCTCCCGGGCGGACGTGAGCATAACTTCCTCGTTTAATAATAGTGCCTTTATTCTGCTCAGTCTATTGAAATCTGCTTCCATGGTAGGGATGGAAGGCCAAATAGAGATATCAACCTTGCCATGAGGGGGAGGAAAAAGCACATTTTTGCAGCAGACAACCCTGTGTGAAACTGTTACAATGTAAGGAATGCCAGCCTGCAGGCCACAACAGTTTTCGTTATTTAAAAGTAAATAACTACCATTGGAAAGGAGAGTGAAAGTAGGAGAAATAACAGGAGCAGGAATACCTTTCAGTACACAAGCAAGATTAGGAGAGGAAACGCTGCATGAGCCATGCAATTTAATGTGTTTACAAATAAGCGAATGACCTATAGTCGAGTCGCAGTACTCCCCGTGAGAAAGACTTCCTTGCCGTCCCGAAGGCATTTATACATGAAAGGCAAGGACCAGAGTTCATGCAGGAAAGCACTGCCCAAAGGCCGGTAACGGCCCACAGGATAATGTTTCATGCACGAGTCAAATTCAAACAGGGAAAATGGTAAAGCTATAACCCCATGGACTAACCATACAGCAGAATCGAGTTCTGCAACAGAGAACGGCAAAGGATCCACCTTTTCGATATGTAATAGAGTGTAAGTTGCATCCTTCATGGACATAAATTGCTGTTTGTTAGTTAAGTTAAAAGGTAGAAATAAGGCAGAGGTGTTCAAAAATGCCAAGGCACTTTACCTAACTTAAGCGTCTGTAAAGTCCATGCAAACTGCATAACTGAGCGCAATTGATTCTGACCATGATATAACACAGAAACATCATCTTGTACAATATCGACAACAGAGGACACAATATTCTCTAAAGTGTAAATGCGAGAAGACAGGGTATTAATACTATTGTCAACAACAGCAAGCACCTTTTCCATATTTGCTTGATCTATTTCCCGAAGACGGGAAGCAGCTTCCATTTGTGATAGCTTCCAGAGTTCATTATATGTTTCATAAATGAATCTTTTAGGTCGGGGACCACGAGGTCCCAAAATAAAGTCGGACAGATCAATATTGCCTGTAAGGAGGGACAAATGTTGTTTAACAGAATCAAGGGACGAATGTTGCAGCCATTGTTTGCATAATTTACCAACAGAGTATGTAGTGACAGTACGGGCATCAGTAAACCTCGGATCAGGCCTATTCTGTGTGTAGCTAGCACCAGTATCATGAAAACGCATTTGACATGCATTAGATGATATAGGCCATACTAACCAGGGTGACTGAACCAGCTCAGAAACATTAAACGAGTTATTTTGTAACATTGCCTGCAGGGACACGAGGGACAGATTGAATCGTGAGCTTTCATTTGGAAAACTCGACAGGGATGGTATTGATGGCGTATTCAATTGTTTAATGGTTGCTAAGCCCCAACATGTAGTCTGATAGATGGAAGCATTTAGGAACATAATTTGGGTAGGGATGAGGCACGCACGATGCAACGCCTCGGTTCCCTGTACCTGCCATGGCTTGGAGCCCCAAATAGATTTTAAATCCACTGTATTATCCCAGTACTCATAACCACCCACAGCTAAGGCACTTAGAAAGGAACCTGAATAAAGCAATTTGGTGTGTGTTAACATAATTTTCTGAGTTGATGTGTTATTTAGTCTAAAATAATAGGATGCAGGGTTCGACCGATTAAAATCAGTGAAATAATTAAACTTATTTCGAAGAGTTCGAGAGCTACCTGGCAAGGGGTTTGGACAATGTTCCCATTGGGTATAGTTAACAGAACTACGCAGGGCACTGGGCTTATGGAGAAAATGATTACCCCAATGTTGGTAACAATACAAATCGGCATAATTAGCAGAATTCATATATAAATCTTCAGCATTAAAAGATGCATAATATTTTAAATCGGCAAACAATGCTTCAACGGCATGCACATCCCAATCATCAGAATGAATATTATTTTGTACTACATCACCCATTGAAACACGAAGGACATTAGGTACATTAATAATTTCCGTCGGACCATGGATTTGATAGTTCACTGCATCCCATACGATGCCATCAGCAACTGGGAAGGCTGAAATGTTCACAAATGTGTGGTCACGCTTCATGATGTGAGACGAGGAATGAGGAGCCAAAGTTCCAGAAACATAGTCTACAGCAGAGCGTTCAGGTAAATAGTGACCATTGATTAGTAGAAAAAACACTGTGACAAAGCCAATGGACATGAACAAAAATATCAAGAAAAGTACCAACCAGAGGTATGTCCAGGGGGAATCAAAAATTGTCTCTAAACCAGGATACAAAAATACTGAACTTGGATGGGACTTTTGAAGAGGTGGAATCCGAATCAAAGGAATAACGAGTCGGGCTTAGTGGCGTTGTTGGTTGATGTGCCACCGATTCAGATGCAGGATAAGTATACTCGTCCTCGTCGATGTTGGTGGAGAGTTGGGGATCAATTATAGTTTCAGGCAAATCAACCATCTCAATTACAGCATCAGCGATCGTTCGTGCAGATGGACTATGAACATATGTCCGATAAATGGCAGGACAAGAGACCGCTGGTGTGACACTATTCAGGATCGGCCAGGCGCTGTAGCTTGACATTTTCAATTGAGATGTATCTGTTCTCTTTGCGACCAGGAAGCGGTGGTAAAATGACTGTACGTGTTCCCTTCAGGCCAAGAACTGGAACCGGTGCACGAAAAGAGGGGCCAAATTCTTTTTGTTTTCAACCTTCTCTCGAACCAGTTCTCCAACTTTCGGAAGCCAGCCGGCTACCGGAATCTGCAACGCAGGATCTGTGGCTGAAGGCAAATGTGTAGTTGCAAGTTTGTCTCGGGCTTCTTGTAAGTCCTGTAACATAGCAGAATGGTTATCTACATCAAACTTGGCGGATTGCGCCGCGATGTCTGGACCCTCAAGGTCAGGCACAAACATTCTTATGCCAAAGAGCATTTCGTATGGGGTCCGCCCACCCAGAGGTCTTCTAGGGAGATTATTAAGTGCACGTTGAACGGTATACAAATGGGCCAGCCAGTTCCTGCCAGTACCTATAACCCTAGCTGTTAAGGATTGCTTTAAGTCACGGTTCATTCGTTCAACGATAGAGTTGCCCTCAGGCCTATACGGAGACGAAAATTTCACCCGCACCCCAAGCGAAGCCATTGCATCCTTGTAAGCCCTAGAGGCAAACGCTGGACCTTGGTCCGAATGGAAGGTGCTGCATGCGAAAATTCCCACAAAGACACGCAAATCCCTGATTACATTTCGGGCGTCAGCACTCCGTTGTGGCCAGACCCAGAGAAACCGTGTGCACGAGTCCACTGCCACTAAGATGTATTTATAAGCAGTGTCTGATGAGAATGGACCGCAGTGATCCAAGTAAACACACCCAAAGGGTCTGTTAGCAATGCAGAGCGGTGTTTGTGGTGGACGTGTTACCGTGGAAGGCTTAATCTGTTGACAAACGTCGCAAGAAAGCACAAAAGCACGAGTGTCTTTATATAACCCACGCCACCAATAACGCTGCTGCAAGATGGAAACCGTAGCTGATACACCTGCATGAGCAGAAGCCATGCCTTCGTGTGCAGCTGATATCAAGGCACTCCTGCGGTCCGCGTTGGGGATCAGCCGATCTCCAACGTCAGGTATAGTTACATAAGGAACCTGATCGGGACTTAATTTGTAAGAATACTTGGAAGGGAAACCTGTAGGGTAATTATTTCCTTCCTTGGTTGCAGCAATAGCTGCTAAAATAACAGGGTCTATTTTAGACATGGACCTGGTAACCGCTGCTACTGAACACGTGACTACTGCTGAACGGGCAGCTTCATCTGCCAGATCGTTACCAATAGCGTGTGCGCCCACCCGCTGATGGCCTAAGGTGTGAACCACCTGTGTGAGGGGCAGATGTTGTTGCAATTCTGCCACTCGAACCCAAAGCATTTTATGCTTGATTGTGCTCCCTTTTGCGTCCTTGTAGTCGTTTTCGACCAGAAAAACAGATTGTCATTGTAAGATTGTACACAGTAAAAAGAATCACATACAATAAGAGTGGTCTCATCCTGTGAAGCGAACTCAAGTGCAAGTAGCAATGCATGCAGCTCGGCCAATTGTGCGGTACTATCTCCAAGTGTGCGAGTGTGCACTACAGAGGATTTGAACGTTCCATTCACAAAGGAACCCGCAACAATAGCACATGCAGCTGAATAAGCGTGCTTGGACCCAGTGGCCGGTTGCGCCGAACCATCGGTGTAGATCACACATTTGTAATCCTCAAGCGGTAGTAAAAACAAAGGAGGAGGATGAACGAATTCATACTGCAAAAACTCCTGAGTCTGAAGAGAAGAATCAAATACAAAAGTGACGTCCGAAGACGTCAAGGATGTAGCCCATTGTATCCAACGGGGATGCATTGCTTTTGAGTTCGGTACACTTGCCTTTGTTACTGCCTCTAGGGCAGGACAGGGTGTTACCACCAGAATCCGCTTTCCCTGTGCTAGTGCGCGTTCTTTCAGAATCGCCATTTGCACTGCAGTTAGAACTTTTTCGACAGATGTAAAGCGCAATTCAGCGGAAGTGTACAGATGTGACTTGTATGCGATGGGTACTGTATCACCTTCATTAAAGGTTAAGTAGGTGAATCCCACCGCCCCCGGAATTATTCTAATCACCAGGTTTGTGTGGTTATCACGAGTCAAAAGATATTTAGACTCCAAAGGTCTGTCTGCAAAGACTGCAGTATTGAGGTATGCTCAGGCAGCCAGCAAGACCTTGAATAAGTTGGTTGTATCAAAGCATACAAAGGCTTGATACGCTGGGCATATTCGGGAATATAAGTACGCCCGAAGTTCAAGAACCCCAGCAAAGACTGAAGTTTCTTCAGAGTATTTGGGGGCACAAATGTGCACATTTTTCCAAGAAATGGGGGCTAAGCCCTTACCTTCGTTATTGAGCTCATAGCCCAAGAACAGAACGGTAAATTCAGCAATGTGTGACTTAGCAAAGTTAAATTTGTAACCCTGCTCCGCAAATTCAAGAATAATGCGGTCCACACGGGACAGATGCTGATATAACTCGTCGTCTGTCAGATAGATGTCATCAACGTACGAACATGCGTCTTGATCAATGTCATTTAACAAAGAAACAACACGGGCGGCGAATATACCCGGACTATTTTTATAGCCCATGGGTAATCGCCGGAACTGGAATAATTTACCACCGGATGTGAATGCGGTCCACTGACCACTCTCCGGGGCTAGGTTGTGCGTGTAGAAACCGTTTGAAAGGTCAAGTGTCGTTTTGTATTTTTTACGAACAAGACTGTCTACAAGCGCAGAACTGTGTGTATTTTGCACCGCAAAGTTCCGACAATGAGTATTTAAATGCCGGTAATCCAAAACTAAGCGGTACGATCCATCGGGTTTAGAAACCACGAAAAGGGGATTGTTCATAGGTGATACGCATGGTTCAATTACTCCCTGATATTCCAACTGTGTCAGAATTTCGGAGACGGGGCCTTTTGCCTGCCGTTTTATGGGATATTGGGGTTGTGGCTGCGGTAGTGACCGCAAAGGTATTGCATGAGGAGGTGATTCTTCATCCCATCCCACATGGTTGCGGTATAACGCTGGTGCCAGGTACACAGCCCACTCAGCTGCAAGTGCTTCAGCTTTGTCCTTTGGGACATGCCTTGATAAGCTTGGAAGGATTACCTCCTCTCCTTTATGTGCAGCTAAAGCGAATGGGGGTGGCCAATCCACCTCCGCTAACAAAATGTCATATGAAGAGGTTAGATTTTCCCAAAAAATCCCTTTTATTTCACGCGGTATGTCACCTTCAATTTGTATGACTAGATTATATAGTCTGTCAGGGGGTGCCACTCTCGTGTCAGCTGTCTCTACAGTAACGAATGTTTCAGTTGCTGTCGCCTCCATATGAGGACGTAGCGCCTCCCGCACTATGGTAACTTCCGCGGCGCTGTCTAGGAGGGTCACTGCCCACGTCCAATTCTGGAGTCTCGTTCTCACGGTCTGAGGCATATTTCGCTGTGACAGCGGCAACCTTTTCTTCTGAAATTGCGGTCGAGGAAGATGAAAGTCTTCTGCTTTACCTCTGACTTGTTGTCGAGGTTGGTCTCGCTCCTGGGGAGCCTCTCGGCCCCTTCCTCTATCTTGCCGTCCTCCTCCACCAGCCTGTGACGACGTCTGGGCCTGTGAAGAACGAGGAGAACGCGTATCAGAGCTCTGAAACCTTTCTGGTGATTTAATCCTTGACCTATCACGTAAATCATAAGTACGTTCAGAAGAAACCGAAACTGGGAAGCGCCTCTCGACCCCGGCTTCTTTTGTTGCTTACCCTGCTTTTTCTGTCTCCAACTCTTTTTAGTGAAGACTGGTTTATCATCTTTCTCAGATGCACTTTTTGTTTGTATAACTTGTGTTTGCGATTGAGTTTGCATTTTTACAAAAGGCTTGTTGCCCAGGCTATTTCTTCCAATTGTTTTATAAGCCCGGGCTATTATTTTCGGTAATTCGCGAGGCCTGTCCAACTCTGGGACCAAAGCCAAAGCATTCGCTACTTGAAAGTTCATAGCATCGCCCTTGACATTTCCAAGGATCAGCTCAGCTACTACATCAAACACTCCCACTAGTCTCATCCCTAATTCCACAGCCGCTTCAGGGCCATGTTCATCCTGTACTTTTTTAATTACAGAGGGTAGAACCGTCATGGAAGGAGTTCCAAAACATTTTGAATAAACTGCTGCGAATACCTTACCCCAGTTTTCACATGCTGTCAAATCGGGGATTATGTCTTTTGGCAAACTTATCGTAAGGATGCGATGTTTATCCACTGGGGACGTATGTGGAAACACTGCTTCTATCTGATCGAACTTTTCTGCAAGCCAGTAAGGATAGTCGTCCTTATTTTGTGGACGTTTGCCCATCACAGAATTTACCATGACAGGACTTATAGTCACTCCAGCAGCAATAGCTGGTTGGCCTGCGACTACAGGAGCAGCTCCATGGAGGCTACCTGTAACGTATGTCACTAAGGCTCGATGCACTCGCACCAGTTCGGTATGCATAGTGCGCAGTTCCATAGCGGTAATGCCAGATAATTTGGATGCGGGGTATACCCGGCCAATACAGGCCAAGTGGCCCCCTGAATTGACAAGGGGCCTAAACGAACTGCGGTAGTTGGTTGTGGTAGGGCGCCATTGAACCAAACACGGTGCTGCCAAGCCGTGAGAGGTACTTCAAGATTGGTATAGGGTCGATAGGCAGCAGGAATAGCGGTGGGTTTATATTCATGAAACAGATTATCATCTGCTTCCACCGCTTCAAAAGTGATCCAAGTGTAAAACACCTCAAAGTGGTAAGCCGGATCGGCTTGAACCACAAAGACCAAATCGATCCCTGTATCAGGCACTCCATACACCCGTAAGTGGTCTCGGAGTGCTCCTCGACTATGTGCAGCTATCGCCACACCAGCCATGACTAAACAATTATATTCGACAACCTAACAGGGAGCACAAAATGGGCTCTGTTATGTAACCTTTTTAATAACTTCAAGCTTGAAAGAACCTATAAAACATTTAATATAGGAGGTATCACCGTCACATACGCCTCCGGAAGCGTACGCGAGGGTTTGTGGACAAGCACAAGTACTACTCAAGCGTCTCGCAAATAAGCTGCCCCACGGTGGTCGCGCCATGTCATAAGGTTTCTGCACATACACAGAGCTATGCACAGGAAAATGGGACCCCGGAATACAGTGGTTTGCCACCATATACCGTAGCACCCAAAAACCCCAACCCAACTAGCTTAGCATCCCATTAGCACCCAAGTACTAATGTTTGGACAACCCAGAACACGGTATCTTTATCTCAGGACTCACAGAAGCAAGAACACTCTTTCGTCACTCACTCGTACTTGTCCACAAGGTGCGTAGTAAGAGACACTGGATAGGTTAAAATGTTTATTCCAACTTACGTGCTCTAATGTACAGTACACGTGTCAGTACTAATAGCATAATGCATATGACTAATATAAGCAGCATGGTTACAATTCCATAGAATACAAACGGGAAAGCATCTCAGAGCTCAGTGGATAAACGTATAAATAACATTACCACCCTCCCTTGCAGTAAGATAGTTGATTATAATAATAGAAGACCTCTGGGCTTTGTCTAGCGAACCCCCATACCTCAGTCTCTAGATGCAGAATTACATCAGCAGGACATCATAGCTCTTCTCACTGAAAGGGATTTCTCCAAGTGTCCTAAACGCTAGTAAACCACAGTATTAAAAGCATATCAAATACTTCATGGCACTTGCACATAATGTTATGTCTGGGTGCGCGAGACTGGCCATATCAGGAAGAACCGAAATACATTGTTATGCGACCTTGTACATGTTTGTGCAGACTGAGCCCAACAAGGTGAACAACAGTAAATGCAGACAGTGCAAAAGAACCTGGCACGAGCAAAGAGCGAGGGAGGCCGGGCTCAGTGTAACGTGCGCAAAGAAAAGCATCATGGCAGCCAGGCCTAGGCCAACATAACAAGGCAGGTAACAATCCACAAGACAGCAGGTGGGTGGGGGGAGTTTGCCACCCATCGGGGACTGTGGGCTCGTAGAGATGGATAAAATGGGCCCCTGGTCATCTGGCTGGGTTTCAGGCCCTTTAGCAGTGCGTGGAGGCAGAGATTTCCCAATTTCACAGACCTGGCAACTTCACCATGCTGAGGCCGTCCAGCTCATTTTCCTCCATGGCAGCACCGCCCGCCATCTTTGTGCGTATTGCTGATGGGGCTGATTTCAGGGTCAACATCAGTCTCAGCCGGGCCCATAGACTCCTGATATCTGTCGGGGCTCCTGACCTGCTCTAGGGGGCAGGAGGTTGTCTGTTCCTGAAGAGTCGGTCTGCATCCACCCTAGGAAAAGTGTAAGTTGGAGGTGCAGCACGGAGCTGCAGAGCTCCAAGTCCGACTAGGGCGCCATCTTGGAATCAAAGCCACAGCAATATTTTAACAATAGTTTTAACAATGACATTAAAAACAACACTAAAAACTATATTCTTACCTGCGATATTCCTGTGTTCCAAATCACAATATTTTTGCAAAAATATTCTGGTATCATAATATTAAAAACTTGATATTTTGTCGAAACACCTTTCACTCCAGCTACTAATAAACACTCTTAAATAAGGGAATGCTGCATTCTCTGAACGTTACTTTATTGATTCCTTAAAACAGTAGAAGTCTTGCTTTGAATCTGTACCTCTGCCCACACCACTAAACATCCATGAGCTAGCACCACTCAGTAGCACTGTACTCTGATTGAAGGAGTCGTGGTTGACATGTTTGCGTCTGTGGCCCTAGGTCTGTTGTCCAAAAAGGATGTGTGAGCTTTGCCAAAAGGTACCAATGCTGCTGCTTCTATTGGTCAAACAGAGTCCTCCACTCTCATCTCTGGAGTCCTGCAGAACATGACAACAGAAGTAGTCTTAGCAGTGACAGAGGGCCCAGAGAGAGCAGCAGAGACTTCAGGATGGAACTGAACCAGAGGTCAGCACAGTGACAGTGGGGCCCACAGAGAGAAGCAGACTGCAGAATCAGACATCAGTTACGGTAGTACCTGCATGATTAAGACAGCAGCAAGATTGCAGAATAGGACAACAGCAAGAGTAGCAGCAGTGACAGTGGAGCCCACAGAGAGCAGTAGAGACTGTAGGACAGAACAGAAGTCACAGCAGTGACAGTAGAGCTCAAAGAGAGGATCAGAGACAGCAAAATAGGACAACAGCAGGAGTTACAGCAAGGAGAACAAGACTCAGCGCGACTGCATCAGGACCTTAATGATAAGACTCAAGCATCACTGGCAGCATTGTGAGTAAAAGACCTCTGTAAAAGGTGGCAATAGGTGCAAAGGCAAGACTCACTTTAATGAGAGTAGCTACCACACTCATACAAAGGGGCATAGCTCAGTCAATAATGTTAGGAGGGTGTCAGTCTGAGATTTCTACTCACAGCAATACAGGGAAGGGAGGCCAAGGAGAGCAGGCCTGGCACCAGCACAGGCTAAACATGAGCAGACCAGTCTTGGGGAAGGCAGTGAGCTGGGCTAGTAGTATTATAGGAGTAGCCCATGAGCCCAGACCTGAGGATCTTCAAGAAAATGGGGACATGCACATGATACTCAAAGTCAAGTCAAGTCACCTGCCTAGAACCCATACCCAGATACACATCTTGGGCACCAACCATCAGGTACACCATAGCATGAGTGCATAATGCTTCTAAGACAATCGAAGGGCAGTTGCAGATTTCCCTACCTCACGTAATAGATGCAGCGCACCATCAGCTGTGTGAACGTCCCTCTAATAACAGATACAACTGGGCATAAGCTGCAGGTTTCCCTCCATAACTACTGAAAAGGACAGCAGAGCATCTTCAGTGCAAGCTTCACTCTCTCACAGAAATGATATAGCACACTATCTGCAGTTTTAGCATCCAGTCCTCACAAAATAAGTACAGCACAGCAGCAGAAGTGCAAACAGCCCTCTCAGAACAGGTACAACTGGGCATCAGCAGAGCAAGCTTCTCCCACTCACAAACAAGTACAGCATAATAACAGCAGGTCAAGCGTTTCTACCTGACAGAAAGGTTCTACCACTACATCATCAAAGCAAGCGTCCTTTATATAACAGTACAGCACCGTATGCCTAAAGAGTGCCAACACATTTACCTATTTGATGTGCATGTTTCACTTTGTTTCTGTGGACTGGTAAGTGTATGAATGTCTGAAAGGGGTTAGCATGCACATGCCAAGAAGTGAGCCATCTTGGAATAGGGCATAACATACGACAGACCTAAAATGAAGTGTTGACATGCATATTCCTAGAAGTGAGCCATCTCAGAGTGAGGTTTAACATCTGGTAGCACTGAAATATGGAAGTGGCATGCACATTCTAAGAAGTGAGACATCTCAGAATGAGGTATAACATATGATGGCACTGAAAATAAAGGGGCGACATGCACACTCCAAGAAGTGAGCCATCTCAGAATGAAGTATAACATATGATGGCACTTAAAATAAAGGGGCGAAATGCACACTCCAAGAAGTGAGCCATCTCAGAATGAGGTATAACATATTATGGCACTGAAAATAAAGGGGCGACATGCACACTCCAAGAAGTGAGCCTTCTCAGAATGAGGTGCAACATGCAGTAGCACCAAAATAAAAGAGTTAACATGCTGATTCCAAAAAGGGACCCATCTTGGAATAGGGTATAACGTGGCACTGAAAATAGAGGGGCTGACATGCACATTCCAGTTCTAAGATTGCTTACACACAACTGTGACACCAACAAGCGTGTCAACCATGTGACCAGTTATCAGAACACTTTATTTAGAGTGCTTAGGAATGACATAGCATGAAGTGCTACAGGAATTAATCTTTCATGTGCAAAAGAACTGAGAGTACCTGTATGTGTTTACACTGCAATTCTCAGCATAGGCTCTCATAGTGCACAGAATTGGAGACCCAACTTTAACTGCTGGGGCATTGTGCCCCAGTGCCCATGTGTCCGACCAAGCACCACACCCAGTGCAGACAGGGGCTCGAGCTCCGACACTGTGTGTGGGTCGATCACCATCATAGGCAGCACACGGGAGAGGAGTGAGTGGCAGTTAGGGGCCCTCTGCATCCTGCCAAATTAAAATCTGATCAAGGCCCTGGGCCCTGGGCACTGCCTGCAGGCGCACTCCACCTTCATCTAACATGTTTGATGGCAGGCACCCTGACCCGACTGGCACTGCTTGGCTATGACCTGACTAAGGAAATATTCGGGTGGGAGTTTCCACCCCATACATCTCCTAAAGATACCCCATGCATACAATGACCCATGTGACTATCCTACATGCCTCTGGTGTCTGAAATAAACATGTGCTATGATGCTGCGCCTGTTCTGTAAGGAAAGGCAGCTTGCTTTGCTGGTGCGTTAGGAAGCTTGCAGTGCTGCTGCCCACTTTTTACCTGTCCTGTGAGGGAAGAGAAGTTTGCATTGTTGGTTCCCAGGCTTTACTCGTTCTGTCTGTGTGGGAGGGAGTCTTGCATTGCTGCTGAGAGGCCTGGCGGTGCAAGCAGGGTTTCACACCTCCCATCCCGGGGGCAACACCGTCTGCCAGTCCTGGATTTTGTAGACAATATCTCTCTGCATTCTGAGATGTTTAAACCTATACCTTCAATGTAAAAGACAAAAGTACAAGTCCAACTTGCTGCTCGAAAAAAATTCACACATGCCATGTGGCCTTTTGACAGCTATGAGTTTAGTACAATTTATACAGTGCGTTAAATGGGCCTGTACTCATCGGTACTAAGTACCAGCTCTTTAAAAGTTTCTGTGCTTGAGTACCAGAACTTCTCCTTGTCCAAAGAGAGTACCGGTACTCATGGGGGCAGCAAGCCAAGCTCAGTGAAATTTGGCATGTACAAAAAGAAGTTCGACACAGCTGACGAGTCGTCCATTTTGGTGAAGCACTTTGACGATTGAGTCCTAATCTCCCATTACAATGTGTTAATTGAGCAGCAGCCCGTATGCATTCACTCAGAGCTGGCAGGAAGTTTGGGAGGGACCCGAGTCATACTATGATTACTGACACAGTGGCCACTCTGGCTCTGTGGAGTCAATAACACTGTAGATGTGTGAGCAGGTCCTGCTAACAGGCATATCTCGTGGCTCGCGTGAAATCTAAGAAAAGGCTTCCTGCTGGCATAGCAGAGTACAGCAACATTTGTTTGGAGTCATATTGAGGAGGAAGGTGGTGATAGTGACGTTGTAACACAGCCGGTGGGAATAAAGGTTTAGTAATGTGGGCAGCAGCAAATGTAAGCGTTTCTAAAAACACATGCACTAAATGCCCTGTCTGCGTGCATGAATGCTTCTGTGACCCTGTGCGTGTTCTTGAATGAGTGAGGGTTGTCTGCAGTGTCCAGCACGGCAGATATATAGTTGCAAGCCCGACAAGCCCTGCATTACTACACTCTGCCCATGAAGCGCACGTGAAAGGGTTTGCTTGTAGCCAGTGGTAGGCCACTGTCTATGCAGTGCAGATCTGCTTTCTCCACAGTGTTTCAAAACGATTGTATTTTGTTTTTTAGAGGCTGTTTTCTCTTGGGATAATGGAGGGGCTCTGGGAGGGGTAGTGGTGGATGAACCAACAAATTAACAAGGAGAGCCCAGTCAGAGCCGAAGCAGGAAGTCTGGCTTGGCCTTAAAAGCCTGTGCATATGTCGAGCCTTGAAAACATTACCATTGAAATAAAAGTGTCTTTTTTCATGTGAAAGCATTTCACCTTGTTGAATAAGCTTATATCACAGCATTGAGAGGAGTTTGTGCACCCACCATGATGACAATGCCATTAGTGATCTAGGTAGCAAGTCACTTTTCAGGGGTATATCATATATAGCCTATATTCTTTTCAGGAATGAAGCAACAGTATAGTGTATTAAATCTAACACAAGATGTGATTGTACAGCACACATCCTGAACTCGTGCATTTGAATATACTTTCATATGTGCTAATGAAGAAAAAGGAGGTTGGCAAGATAAAATATTTGTCTACGATCACACAATTTGGTCATGTGGGGAAGCTGGGATTGATCCCAGAATTTCTGCTTTCACATTGTGCAATTCAGCCTCTAAATGGCTATATCTTTCTCTCCTGTATTACAATAAAAGTCACTATTTTGTCTTTATTCTTTGCACATGAGATTAGAGTTTGGTTGGCAGGCAGATGCACCATCAAAGTTCAGTTCATTTTTGGCTTGAGGGTCCAAGAGGACCTGGAACTGAGCCAGAGCCAGGCATCCAGGCTCAAGCTTTCAGCCGCTTGCCCATCTCCAGATGAGGGATTCAGACTTTACAGCAGGTAAGGAGCTTTGAGGCAAGCTGTGCCATCTAGGAGGGGCTGGGTGATGTCTGCTAGGTGGCAATGAGACAAGAGTGTTAACCGTAGATAAACCTTTCCAAAAAATGTTAAGGAAAATATCTTGTGCAAGTCATATGTGATCTAGGTGTTGCACCCTGAGAAGCCCACTTTAATATTCAAAGTACCCTTTTGTAGGTATAAGGGGAAAGGAATACTCAAAATATACCAGAACTGCTTTAATATCATTATGCATATTTGCACACCAATTAAATCTCAATCAAATTAAATGTGTGCGCCTGGCCCCTTAGCACTGCCCGTAGCCTCGCCCCCCTAAACCCACCCCACAGCCCCGGCCCCTAGTCCTCATCTTAATTTGGTGAGTACCTGCACTATTTTATTCCATTTAAAGCACTCCTCAAAACAATCAGTCACCACTTTGCAAACTGTTAAAAAAATATTCTAGTAAGTGATGTTCTGCATTCTTGGAAGAGAAGGTGATATTCAGAGTGGGGGACAGGAGGGTCGGAGATGACTCAAGTGTCGATACTCGCCTCAGACATTTGAAATGGTGGGGCTTGATAACAAGCTATCTTCTTGCCCAGCACTCACGGTACAGGTCCCAGGAAGAGGACCCTGCAGGCCCCTCCCTGCAGCGATGATTTCCGCAGCAGAAGCAGAGCCGAAAGAGATGTCGCCCTCTGTGCTGGCGCCCAGTGCCCAGCTGCCCCCTGTGCCCAGCTGCCCCGTCTGTGCTAGCGCTCTGTGCCCAACTGCGCCCTCTGTGCTGGCGCTCTGTGCCCAGCTGCCCCATCTGTGCTGGCGCTCTGTGCCCAGCTGCGCCTTCTGTGCTGGCGCCCTGTGCCCAGCTGCCCCCTCTGTGCTGGCCCTCTGTGCCCAGCTGCGCCTTCTGTGCTGGCGCCCTGTGCCCAGCTGCGCCCTCTGTGCTGGCGCTCTGTGCCCAGCTGCGCCCTCTGTGCTGGCGCCCTGTGCCCAGCTGCGTCTTCTATGCTAGCGCCCTATGCCCAGCTGTGCCCTGTGCTGGCACCCTGTGCCCAGCTGCCCTCTCTGCTGGTGCCCTGTGCCCAGCTGCGCCATCTGTGCTGGTGCCCTGTGCCCAGCTGCGCCCTCTGTGCTGGTGCTCTGTGCCCACCTGCGCCCTCTGTGCTGGCGCCCTGTGCCCAGCTGCGCCCTGAGCCCAGCTGCCCCATCTGTGCTGGCGCTCTGTCCCCAGCTGCGCCTTCTGTGCTGGTGCCCTGTGCCCAGCTGTGCCCTCTGTGCCCAGCTGCGCCCTCTGTGATGGCGCCCTGTGCCCAGCTGCGCCCTCTGTGATGGCGCCCTGTGCCCAGCTGCGCCTTCTATGCTAGCGCCCTGTGCCCAGCTGTGCCCTGTGCTGGCGCCCTGTGCCCAGCTGCCCTCTCTGCTGGCTCTCTGTGCCCAGCTGCCCTCTCTGCTGGCGCTCTGTGCCCAGCTGCGCCCTCTGTGCTGGCGCTCTGTGCCCACCTGCGCCCTCTGTGCTGGCGCCCTGTGCCCAGCTGCGCTCTCTGTGCTGGCGCCCTGTGCCCAGCTGCCCCCTCTGTGCTGGCGCTCTGTGCCCAGCTGCCCCCTCTGTGCTGACGCCTCGTGCCCGCTGCACACACAAGCTTTGCTGTGAATTAAAAGGACGCACGTACAGGAGTCTGGTGCGTCGGAAACTACTTTTTTTTTTAACAAAGTTTACAGACGGATCTGCTTCATAAAGAAAGATATTAGGAGGTCAGTACCATCCCCTTTCGATCTCGGGCGTGCCATATTTAGACATTCTCACTGTTATGGCACCACCCTTTGCTCCCGAGGCGGTTCTCTTCGCCCCCAAATGATGGGTGTGGCTGCAGTCCCGCCATGCGGGTGTGGCATCGCTGAAACCGGATCACAAATGTGGATGCGTATCCCCTGAGGAGGGAAAGTAATTTCTAGTATTTACATTAAAAGCATCCCCGACATTTCCTTAACAGCACTTGTTAACTTTGTTTTCTTCTTCTGTCCACAGGGAAAATTGTTTCGGCCATGAGAAAACACCCTCCCTAAAGGCCACGCGAATTTTTTGAGTATCCCCTGTCCATTCCTATCATAGAAACTGATTTATTCTAGTCCATGACAGGAGTAAATCACCGATTTTCCTGGGAGGAGTGTGCAGGAAACGAAGTTTGTGAATACCTACCAGCTGACAGGTTTGTGGGTGTGCAGAAGAAGTTTCGGGGGCATCTTCACTCTTTCACCCCCACTCCCTCCCTGTCGATCGGAGCAAGTTTACTTTAAGGTGATAATAATATTACATCATTAGGGTCATTAAATCGGTTTAAGAGTGTAAATTCATGTTGTGTGGCTACAAAACGCGAATTTGCACTCGTGAATTAAATCATGTGTGCGTGCAAGTTACATTTACATGTCAAATGGCTTTGGGAATCGGGCCCGGGTCTTTATGACTACTGGTGAGGTGTAACTTATGCAGGTGCACAGACCTGCATTCCAACTCTGCAAATGTTAGGCATCCCACATCTTTTTTCTAATGGGCATGTTTCACACAAGAAATTGTAAATCTACACCTGTAGATTTAGTCCTACGTTTGGGTGTAGATTTATAAACTTTGGGAGCTCTCAAAATATTCCAGTAGTACTCTGAGAAAAAGTAACTATTGCAGTTTTCCAGGTGTACTCAGTTGTAACTATTTGTATGTGTAATTGCACATAGTGTACCATTTCACTTTTATAAATACTTACAGAAAGTAGCTTTGCATATGATACATTTTTGTGGGGTTTTCTCCATGGGAGAAATATTTCTTCCCAGTGGAGAAACTGCTTCAGCCTCTGAGAGTAGATTTACTTGTTCGTAATATTACACCACTGTGGAGTAGTAATACATCTTATTACATTGATTAAATATGCAAATTCACATTTAATAAATTACAAAGTGAGTGTGAAGTCGTAAATCAAGCCATCGGGTCAACGTATCTTTAATTTGATAAGGCTCACACTGGGAATAGATCAGGGTTTGTTGCGAAGGGGGTTTCCCTACAGCTGGGCAGCAAAATAATATATCACTTGTAAATTATTTTTTTCTACATTTATGCTTCCAACTCTTACATACCAGTTTTAGCACCTGTTTTCAACGTTCTACTTACACTTTTCGTACCCTTTACTTGGTCCCTCACTTTTCAAAATTGTCTGACATCTTTGGCCGGATCTAAAACATGTTTGGCTGGCACTATTACAGGTCCATGGTGGGAATGAAGACACTGCATGAGCAAACACCAGTTACTAAAGGAATTATGAAAGGAGACCTGTGGTGATAGTAACGACTGACAAGAATATTTGTGCATTTTTGATGAGTAGTGTGTTAATGTGTTGTGTTGTTCTCCTGATGCATTACTGCATTGTGTTGTTGTGTTGTACTGTGGTGGTTGTCTTGCGTTTCCGATTCGCTGGTGTGTGTGTCCTGTTTTGTTTTGGCTGTGTTGTTATTTTGCTCTGTGTTATGTTATTGTGTTCTGTTACATTTTGCAATTACTTTGATGTCATCAAATACTATTATATTTCCAACCAGAAGAAGCACATTAATTAAAGTTCCAATGATAATCAGCCTTTACCACTGCTTAAGGTGGTGAAATACCACTGCTGAGGCTTCATCTGAGGGCCCTATTTAAGAGCTATGTCAGCCCAAAACAGTGGTACGGGCTATGTCTTAAATTAGCAGTTCCAAAGCCCACGTATGTGATACTACTGCTAGTTCCTACATTTTAAGACTTGTTTAATCTTACTGTATTTCAGTACAATGGTTTTATGTGTCCTTCTACCATGAAGTGGTTCAAATATTTTGTTGCTCTAAGCAACGGGTCATTTGACATAGGTCAGGTGCAAGACTGTTGCTTGTAGGTACAACCTAGTGCCACCTGCAGGCGTGGCCCTTGGCAGTTGTCTAAACTTGTACTGCCAAGTATCTTTTACGTCAAGTCCAGCAGTGACCCAGGGCACAAGTTGGGGGTACACGCATGTAGACGGCGTCCACCCACTATTTTCACAGGATGGCCCCACTGAAATATACTGAACTATTTCTGACACCGGGACACATTCAGCAGAGCCTGCACGCTGTCTGCTTTCCTTTCTGAGCAGCAAAGTGCAAGTGGCAAGGGGGCTTTGCTATTTAAAATTGGAGCTGGACCCAAAACAAAGACCGAAGTTGAGGGGCCATCTGGCCTCCTTTTGTTCTAGTATCCTGACTGGGAGCTCTCTGGGGCTTCACAACTAGATCCAAAAGCAATGGAGGGGAAACAAACACACAGAGCTTGTTATTACTTCACAAATACTTAAGGCAGGCATGCTTTTGACTTTGTTCATGCACTGGAAGAATGTCAGATGTGTTGGTCTATCCCACTAATTACACAAATAATTTAAATGTCACTATTTAGTTTTATTTCTTTAATACGACTACTCATTCCAATGCAGGGTGTCAGAGCACTTTACAACATACACACACAATATACATTGCCAATAAATCACGTGTGCGTGTAAATCAAATGATCAGGATGTGTTACATAAGACAGTGAGGGTCACAAGGTGTAGGAGTTACATAGCTCACTGTGCTATGGTAGAAGGATTTCAATTTGTGAAGGGCAAGTAACAAAAGGATCTCTGTGTTAAAAGCAGTTAACCACTTACCTAGCTGCATAAAATAAAAATCTGTCATTTGCATGTAAGATAATGTGCTTTGAAGGAGACACCTCAACCCTTTATGCAACTTTGATTCAAAACTAGGACTAGGAAAAATACAGATCTCTCCAGCAAATGCGTTAACCTCCAGTGGTATCTTACCATAATTATCGTTCCCTGAGTTTTATTGTGAACACAAAGATCCCTGCAGCAGATGCCTTAACCCCATAAGATATTTTAAAATGCAGACTTTGGAAACAATTAAGCAGAACAATTTTACTTTCACGTTTCTCCTTGTTACAAATTTCCTTGTGGCAGAGTTTAAAAAAAGAAATGTATAAATTGAAGCACACATTTTGCGTTGGGGTTGAGTCACTTTTTTGGCACACTCAACACAAAATCTAATTTGTTAAATTTCGTGATGCGCTGCAAAACATACGTGTGAGGTGTTAAGATCTGATGCCACTTCTTGTAAAGTCACTTTCTGTGAGGTCATGGGTTGTGATGCCACTTCCTGTGATGTCACTTTCTGTGATGCCACACTGTGATGTTGTGCTGTGATGTTATGCGACATGATGTCAATTGCGTGCTGCCTGACTTGGTTAGTCCCCCCACTTCTATTTTTTAGGACTTGTGCCCTGGCCTAGGACTCACAAGATCTAGGTACTGGAAGCATCCTGAGAGTGACCCGGGGCGGTGCCTCCCTTAGGGCGCTGGGGCGTTGCCCCACTCATATTTTGGCCCCCGTGCCCCCCCCAATTAAATGCGTGTAAAGTCCTAAACAGTTTAAGTATTTTGGATTTTGCCTCGGGCCGGTTGCAATATCGAGGCATGAGGCGTGTCCCTCGAGAAACCAGTGCCGGCCCAAGGGGGCGGGGCTTCACAATATTGAAAGACACCATCAGAGTCGCCTAAGGGTGCATGTCAGGTTGGACGGCTGCCTTTCTCCGGCCAGCCCGACATGCCCACTAGAGGCCTACTCGGAGTCTCTTCCCTTGCACTTTCTGAAGCCCGGGTGACTCACAGCCGCAGCCCCCGGGCTCAGGAATGAGCGTTTGGATTCCCTGCCCTAGCCAATCCAGACGCTGCTGTAACAGCAGGAGCAGCGTTATGTTATGTTAATAAAATTTATACAGCGCACGAATACCCTCGGGTGTCTTGGCGCTTCCAGTGCTACATACTGTGCTTAATGCTACTACTACTGAAAAAGCCAGGTCTTCAGTTGTTTCCTGAATTCGAGAAGGGGGGACATTTTTCTGAGGTAAAGGGGAAGGGAATTCCATTCCTTGATGGTGTTAAAAGTAAAACTCCTCCCCCCCAGTTCATCTTTTTAATCCTGAGCGGCGGCATCAGATGTGCATTAGCCGAAAGCAGAGTTCTATTTGGAGAATGCCATCTAAAGAGGTCCTCTAGAAATTTCGGCCCTTCTTTGTGTAATGCCTTATGGGCCATGCAGAGTGCCTTGAACTTTATCCGCTGGCCAACTGGCAGCGAGTGGAGTTCTCGCAATGCTGATCTGACAGACTGATATTTCTGTATGTCCAGAATCAGTCTTGCGGCAGCGTTTTGTACTGCCTGTAACTTCCTAAGAAGGGTGGATTGCACATTGATGTACAATCCATTACAGTAGTCAAGTTTAGACAAGACTATGGAGGTTACAACCGACTTTCTGCAGGATTTAGGAACAAAAGGCAAAATTTTCCTTATAGTCTTAATCATAAAGAAGGAAGAGGACACCACCTTAGAGACTTGAGCTTTAAAACTGAGTTTTTTGTCTACGATAACCCCAAGATTTTTTACTTTATCTACCGGAGTCGGGAGGGGACCAAGATTATCTGGCCACCAAGCTGGGGACCAAGGTGGGAAGAGATTTCCGAACATAATCACCTCTGTTTTGCTTGAATTTAGTTTCAAGCAATAAGAACTCATCCAATGACTTAAGGAAAGCATACAGCAGCGTCTTGATTGGTTTAGAGATGCGGTAGTAGTTATGTAACGTGGGGCCTCTGGTGCAGTGTGTGCGTGTGTGAGACAGAGCAGGGTGGGAGGAGGCTGTCCCTCTCTCTGCCCTTTTCGTCCGGTGCTGGCATGGAGAGAATCAGGCCGCAGCGTTCGTTGCTAGTATGGCATCGGCAAGCATTGGTTTTGAAAGAGCTTCCTGCTTCCACACCGAGGTAAGTTTCATTATACATGTAGTTTCTTTCCATTTCAGCCTTACACCGTCAGTGCGCCTGCCATTCAAGGCCAGCGCTTGTGGTTTGAACAGTGTGTAATTAGAAATAATGGCGCACCTAAGAGTGGAGCCCCCTTGTCCTCCTGTGCCTGTTCTGGGCTGTCACAAAGTCCCCAAACCTTCGCTCTCCTCCCCCACCTACGTGCTGCCTTTACATCGCGCTCAACAATTAGACCAGACCTGAGTCAAACACAGTTCTTCAAAGCAGCACAACGTGTTCAAGAGGAGTGTTTATTACCCAGTGCCATCTGTGGCGTTGAGGCCTCGTTTAATCCCCAGCTCTGATCTATATAATCAATTAAGGAACACATTTAAACATAAGCATGCCACCTTTTTATTGATGCACAAGCATTTTATGTGGAGAACGTTTTTCAATTGCTGTACACTTCTGCCTATGTCACGTTCAACAGATTTTAAGGATATATATCAGATGTGATGAACGCCATTGTTTGTTCATTTTCATGCTTCAGGAATTTGGGTGTTTTTTTATCCACGGTGCAGCAAATGCCACCTATGCCTTTGAAGTTGTCCTGAACTCTAACTGCAATGTATTTTTAAAAACTTTGCATAGTGAAAAAGGGATGCCTTTCATCCTCTTAACCGCGATTTGGAACACCACAAACAAGGCTGGCTGGGATGTGTACTCACATTACAGGGATGTCACCCCTTTCTTAGCATCATACCCCTCTTTAAAGAAACAATAGGTTTTCAGTTGTGAGAGTTTCTCTGTGCATTTGTTTTTATAAAATGACATGCAACTGCTCCCACATGTAAAATGTGTAAGGGATGTCCTCTGGCATTGAAATTGTGGCTCAACGTGAACTTTCTATTGAAATGCAAACCATTGCCACTGGATTGGTACGGTAGCTTGCATTATGATATAAATTTGAGAATGTGGCTAGCACGACAGCAATTAACTCAGCCTGCACTAAACCCACTCAACCTTCCGAGGTCAAAAAATTGTGCATATTGGTTATATTTATAGCGTCACTAAACAGCAGGATGAGCGCTACTCGAAAGTATATTAGAATGTCCTTTAAAAACAATACAGCTAACTTCAGACTGATGCTGTGCTTGCATACTGTCCTTAGGTGGTTTCA
The DNA here is from genome assembly GCA_963921515.1 of Calotriton arnoldi. Classification (NCBI taxonomy): domain Eukaryota; kingdom Metazoa; phylum Chordata; class Amphibia; order Caudata; family Salamandridae; genus Calotriton; species Calotriton arnoldi. The sequence continues at coordinate 960,703 of CAWUFW010005765.1, forward strand.
TTTTGCAGCATTACATTGGCAGTTGATTTAGGCACAACTGTAAGGGTCCCTTACTAAGGGATGTCCTTCGTTGTCCTGTGACATTGAAATTGTGGCTCAACGTGAACTTTCTATTGAAATGCAAACCATTGCCACTGTACTGGTAGGGCAGTTTGCATTGTGATGTAAATTTGAGAATGTGGCAGTAATTAACACAAGCAGTACCTACGTCAATATCATATGACATCTCTTTATTGATTTCATAACCACACTTTCACAATTGCCTTATTAACCTTCTTGCTTTCTCAAATTTGGTTGAAAATGCACCATTTGCCTACTCTTTTTTCAAACTTTTCTCAGAGGGAGGAGAATCCCCCTAAATTCCCCTTATGACGGTCGGGCTCGCCAGGTACGCTTGCTCACCATTGGGTCCTTATCCCAAACTTTTCTTTTACGCCCTACCAGTTTACAATGTCACCAGCCACCACTGCCTGAGACATGTTCTTCTTTTGACAGGCGTGCACGCCTCCTCATTAGAATGAGCTGTTGTGAAGTACTGGTCATTGAAGCACTTACAGGAAAGAACCTGACTCAATAGTGTGACGCCATCTTGTGACTCACGTGGAATGCTGCACAGCTGCACACGGAAGCCATTACGGGGCTGCACCGGACCCTTCCAGAAAGGTGCTGACTGCATCGAAAAGCCAGCTAGCTAGAAAACTATAGATATGCTAGCATAGACAGTTTATCTAATCTTTTAGGAAGGAATACAAACTCTACATAATTTTAATTAAGAATTCTAAGGTCAGAGAAATGTTTTTATTTACTTGGAGCTGCAATTGTTAACTAGTATGTAATATAAAATCCGAATAGGGTGCCTAAATAATTCCCCAAAAACAATGACGATTTCGGTTTTCGGTGTGCTTTTTCATAGATGCCAGGCATTTTTGGCTCGAGCCTTCCTTTACACGAATGATAATGCAGAAACTGAAGCAGCCTTGAATGCAGTCCAGAGCGGCCGTGACGTGCCCGAGGCAATGTTTGTTACAATTTTCACCAAGCAGTTACTGGGACAGGGAGCAACCAGGGCAGCCCTTCGTGCAGTGACTGCGATAGTGAAACGGACCACGGCTCTTATTATTTATTTATATTTTTACTGGGCACGCCAACAGCTTTAGGTCTGGCTGAAAACAACTTCAGTAATAGCCATGACTATTCTTTGTACCACTCACTGTGCCCTGTGTGCGTGCGTATGTGGGTGGGCATCGTGGCAAAGGCCCCGGTGTTCCCATTTGTGCAGGCCACAATGTTCCATTGGCATTGCATGATAGCTTTTTTGGTAATCCAGGTTGTCTTTCGAAACGTTTCCTTTGCAGACTGCGACTTTGTGGTCAGCAGTATGGGTGCATCTGTTTTAATGAGTTGCTACGTTTTTGCGTTGATTGAGGTTAATGCTCACATCTCTCAACCTTCAGATCAGCTTGGATGGTGACAGCCAGGCCTCAGTGGCTGCCGTGACATCACCAGACCATTGACCGCACTGATAGCACATCACACTACCTGTGACCCTGCAACAGCTGATTAAGTAATATGCGCAAGTTCTCACTTTTATCCAACATACATTACTAAAACAAGTTGATGAAAACTTTTCGTAAATGCTTATGTTTAATGCTTAAACCACCAGGCACCTAGCATCTACTTTCACCAGTTTTGTGTAGGATTCTCGGGTGCTGCTGGTTATGATGTGAGAATAGGGCTTGTTGGGTTCGCGCTGGTTATGGTGTCAGAAGAGCAGCAGACATGCCTCATTGGAGCACAGCTTCTCTCTTGGATATTCTGAACTTCACCTTTGACTTTGATGAGTCTCACATCTGGGAATCATAGTGTCTCTTCAGTTAACGATTGCTCTTCCTGCTCCTGCGTTTTCCCGCCTCCCAGCTGTCCAGCCCCCCCCCCGCAGCACTACTTAATAGTGGCCGCTGTGCGGCCGCGCCAATAGCGCCCCAAAGGCAAGCCCATCTGCGCCCGTCCGAGCCTGGACCGTGCCCAGCGCCAGGGACCCTGGTTCTCGGACCCTCCACCGCTACGATGTCAGCACCATCCTCGCCCTCAACCCTGGATGCCACGCCGCCTGCTATCTAGCGTCACCGAAGAAGACTGCAGGGAAGACTCAGGGACTCTTCACCTGCAGGAACTGCAACCGCGCCTTCACCCACAACAACACGCTAGCTCCTCTCGCCACCCAGCCGACCAACAGCAAACCCAACTGGCTCAACTGCATCCCCCTCCACGTGCGATCCCTCCACAAACACACCACAGAAATCTGGGACCTCCTCGACGCCACCTCCCCCAACATTGCGTTCCTCAATGGACATCCGGACCAGACATCACCATCGCCATCCCAGACAGCTACAATATCACCCGCAGGGACCGCCCCAACTGCCCAGGAGGTGGCATTGCCATCGTCCACAAGAACACCCTCCGACTAACCACATACTCTAACGACCCTACAAAGACCATGGAATACCTCCGCTTCCAGTTCCAAACCAACCCCAACACCATCCTCCACAGCACCCTCGTCTACAGGCCCCCCAGACCCCGACTGCCATTTACTGACGCCATCATAGATCTCATCGCACCCCAGGCTCTCGCATCCACCGACTAGACCCTACTCGGAGACCTCAACTTCCACATGGACAACCCCAGCGACCAGAACACCGCCTCCCTACTGAAGAACCTCGCCAACATCGGACTCAAGCAGCTGGTCACTTCACTGACCCACACAGCGCCGGACACACGATCGACTTCGCCTTCTCCACCAGCAGGAACATCACCTACAGCACACCACCGAACACCTCTGGACCGACCACCACTGCGTGCACTTCACCTTCATCACTCCCACCGTTCACCACCGCCCTCAACGCCCCCCCATCGCAACTGGACCAAGGCCACCGAAGAACTTCTTGTAGACTCCCTCAGCACAACCTCTCTGCCAACGCCAACGGACGCCAACACCACAGCAAGCAACTTCCACCGATGAATCTTCAACTGCGTCAACACTCTGGCACCCCTCAAGGAAAGACCAGGAAAAGCAACACTCCAAGAAAGCCAGCAGGTTCCCTCCCACCCACCATGAGTCCAGAAGCACCTACAGATGACTCGAGAAGAGATGGAGGAACAACAAAGCCCGGGAAACCCACGCCACCTTCAAATCCGCTGTCAACTCACACCACCTCCTCCTCAAAACCACAAAGGAAACAGCGCATTAAGACAGAATCAGCGCCAATGCACACAACATCAAAGAACTCTTCGCTGTCGTTAACGAGTTCACCAGGCCCAACAGCGAGACCACAGACGTCCCTCCCTCCGAAGACCTCTGCAACAAGCTTGGCGCCTTCTTCCGCCACAAGATCAGACATATCTATGACAACTTCGACACCCTAGACCCTGCCACTACGCCCACCACGCCTGCACGCAAACACACTGCACCCCAACAGACCGTGCTCTTGTGGACCCTGCTCACAACAGAGGAGACACTCAAGACCATAAAGGTTTTGCAGGTACTGTCATCCGAGTGAGTCAAACTCTTTGGTAGCATCCAAATAGACTGCTATAGCATCTAGTTCAGGTTGTAGTTGATGGAGTGGCGAAGAGGGTGCATAAATTGTGTGTAGTTGACCTACCGGGAAGAAACCCAGCCTAGGCAGGGAGTACCACTCCTTGAAGTAGCAATTGCAAACTGTCGGCTATGATTTAGTAAATATTTTGTCATCACAGTTAATTAGAGAGAGGGGTCTGTAGGACTCACAGGCAATTGCATTTTTATTTGGTTTCAAAAAAACTATAAGTAGCACTTCTCAGAGAGTGGGGGGTAGGGTGCCTTTAACCAATTCTTCTTTGATGACTTCTAAGATTCGTAGGGCCAGCATGTGTGAGTAAATTTTATAGAGGAAGGCGGGTAGGCCATCTGTACCGGGTCACTTCCCATTTGTGAGGCCACTGATAAACTCTTTAAGTTCAGTACAGTCAGGGGGTGTGCCAGGAACTCCCATTGGGAATTGCTTAGCCAAGCTAACCCAGTATCTCCCACATACTGGTGTAGTTACTCAGGGTCAGTAGCACAGTGTGAGACACATAGGTCTGTAAAGTAGGTTAGAAAGGTTTTCTCAATTTCCGCAGCTTTGTATTGGCGTCTAGCATCTTGAGTTAATGTAATTTGCAGCCCTTAGCTTTTTTACTGCAGTAGCTAGCGTTTTTCTAGAACTTTCCCCTTCGCCATACACATGAGCTATAGTATGTTTCCCCTTATACCTAGCTTCTTTTTCATATGTTTCATTATATTATTAGATTTTTTCCCCTGAGGCTTGCCCTAAGCTGTGACGTGTCCACTCTAGTTGGGGCTGCCTCAAGACGTTTAATGTCTGCTTTTAATGTTTCCATCTGGCGGCGCAATGACTTCAGTAACCCATGCTGCATTGCGATCAGTGCTTAATTTGTAAACAGTTAAGTGCCAGGGCCCTTCTCGCTCGGAAGGTCATTGCAGCTTGTACCACCCATACCCTGCCAGAGCTGCCGAGGACAGTACCAACATAACACCTAACCATCGCACTCCTACAAGTGTGACAATTCAGAATATTTCAGGCTACATACATCTATAATAATGGCTTGAGAGGCTGGTATTATTTTCAATGTATATTGACGTAATAAACACGGTTGGTTGTACATCGCAAAATTAAAAAGACAGCGCCAGCATGTGGTGGACTGTCACTAGAGACGGTTCTGAAAATTAAGTGCCGGTGCCCAGCACCGGAAACCACCAGCACAAATAAAGCACTGTTTGCGATACAATATCCCCTGAGCACCACCTTGAATGCTTCCCACACCATGGCCGTTTCTGCAATGGTACTCTGATTAGTTTCAAAGTAGTGCCTAATCTTGTTATCTATTTCATGATGAAACACAGTATCAAGAAGGCCCACGGGGATAGAGGCCATAGTCTGCCATACCTGTGTCCATCTGGGATGCCAATACTCATCAGTACAGGGGGATAGTACAAGGGTACGAGCCAGGTGTTTCACTGATGTAACTCATGGGCTGCCCTCCTGAGTAAATAGCCAGTAGTCCAACCGAGACAGCATATTGTGCATGGCTGATTAAAATGTGCCTGTCTTCAAGTGTGCATGTCTGTGATGCTATATATCTGTAAGCTCCCCCCAGAGACTATACCTGCTATAGCTGTACAGGCCGCAGTGTGGATTCATGGGACCTGTCCATGTGCGATTCCGGGGATGTGTCACCTCTCCATATAATTGATATTGGGTGTAATTCTCTAATTGTGCCCTGTAGTGCATGGAAAACGTTAGGGTCATACATTTTCGGGTATAGACATTGATCAACTTCAAATGTTTCCCTTCTAATGTTCCTGCAATATGATGTAGCATCCTCCATTGTCAGCAGCAGTGTGTATTGGCCTTAACTTGTACTCCGTTTGATGTATATGGCTATCCCTCTAACGTATGATGAAAACAAAGAGGTGGCCTATTATCCCGCCCTTTTACAAACCATGTTTTTATCTTTTTTGGGGGATCAAATGAGTTTCTTGGAGCATGGCCTCGTCTATGTTTTTGTGTTAGCAAGGCCATCACTTGCCGTGATTTTCTGGGGCCATGTAGGCCTCACACATTCCATGAGATAAAGTGTTAGGGGCATACTTATGTGAGTTTTGTGTTGCCCTTGTGCAAAACATAAATAGGATTTATCGAGCCACGCAAGGTCACCTTGCATGACCCTGAGTGGCTTGATAATTCCGGGGTAACGCAATGCAGCGCAAATTGCTGCGTTGCGTTACTCTACACCAGGGAGGCGTTCCATGATTGGAACCCACACACACACCCATGGATTTTTGCGCATGCCCAGATTTACCATTAGTGGTAAACCTAGGAATGCGTCAAAAGGCTGCGTCTCTCCAGGTGAGGCGTAATGAGGAAAAATATCTTTATTTCTCCTCGTTACTTCCTCTTTAATGTGTGCTGCATTCATAGGCACACATAGAAAGAGAAAAATGCATAACAGGATTGTTTTTGGTCAGGAAGGTGTCCCTTCCTGCACAAAACTAATCATGCTTATAATGCAGGCACCCTTGCACCAAGGTGCAAGGGTGTCTGAGTTGGTGCTAGGCAGCACATTGTGTGCAGCGCTGGTAAATGACAGGAATATGCCATATATAGTTAAATACAGCATATTTCTGCACTTTCCCTGTCACGCAGCGCAGCAAGGCAACTTTGATGAATGTGCCCCTTCGTGTTTAGGCACAGCAGTGCTTGTGGTCAGGTGTAGGGGATTGGGGTATTCATTAAACGGGCAAGTTCGCACTGACTATCTTTTGTGAGTATGCATTGTCAAATAGTAAACATAACTCAGCATCTGCCGGGATCCATAACAAGGTACATTTCAAACGAAATTAACCTAACCCCTCCCACACCAGCCCCTCAAAATAGCCGGCAAGTGTTATATTCCTTTCCACCCCTCCCCCACAGCTTTTCACTTGAATTAACAACAGACTCAGAATGCCAAAAACTCCAAAACATTAATACACCCAGGGTTTTGCCATCAGTGGGGCGGAGGCTAATTATTCTGACAGACTAGCCTCACCCACCGCTTTGGGACCGGGAGCATACTTTATGTCACATACAGCAGGAGTGGCAGCGGCGGTCAGTGCAGGTAAGCGCAGTGGGGCGGGGCTGGGGGGATGTCGATAGACGACGGAATTGGATTTATTTATTTATTTACTTGCTCCTATTCCGTCTTCTGTCGACATCCCAACGCACCGCCCCACCGTGCTTACCTGCATCGACCACCGCTGAGGAGTGGAGTCACTCCCTCCTAGTTAGTTCGCATAATGCCGTTGGCTCAGGCCACAAAAGAACGTTTGTGCTCAGCCCGCCAACTTGTTATGAGGTTTCATCCCCTGATGGAGTGTTTCGTGAGCTATCACCCGCTTTATTCTCACTGTTATGCCTGTCTCTACAGGATTTAAGAGACAAAGCAACTTGCTGCTGACCTGCAAAAATCCATGTCTTTCCTTTGGGGGCACCCCATAGCCTCACCGGGTAGAGCATTGCATAGGATACCCCAAGCTTCTGCAGATTTTTCTTTACCAATGTGAAGGCCCGACATGCCTCCTGTGTGGCTATTGTGACGTACGGATAGAATGATAATGCATTACCCATGTACAGAAGGTCCTTCATGTCCTGCACTTTGGAGAATCAAGTCTCTATCCCGGAACTTCAGAAGTCTGGGAATAATATGTCTGGCCAGGGCCCCCAGTGGCTGGTGGTCCGCCAATGAGCGGTGCCCGCAATCCACCACAAATTATTTCAAGAAGCAGTCAGCTCCAAAAAGCAAAGTCAACATGACCGCAACAATTGTCTCCATTTTAGCTATATCAGTCAATTCTGCTATACCTAGTATGCAGACATTGTTGCGTCTGGATCTGACCTCCAGATCATTATTTTTAACTTTTATTAGGGAGAGTACTTTATCCATCATTAGCAGTTTCTCTCTCTTGTTGTGAGCATTATCTTCCATCATGGAGATTCTGCCCTCTGCTTCCGTCATGCAGTAGCTATACTTGGCTATCCTGGTGGCCATTACATCAATACGATGTAAAGAGCGTCTATTTTCTTGTCAATGGATGTGTTGCTCGATTGCATGTTCTTAAGGAAGGATCTTACATCCAAGTCTTCCTCTGTTCTGCATGGTTTCCCAAGCCTGATGCCCCAGGTGCGTGGATAGGCTCTGATTCTATCCCCACTGCGATTAAAAGGGGATCTTGGGTTGTTTGGGGTCTCGGATTTCCCTGTATCAGCAGGCGAATTCAGAACAAGGGATTTGGCGTGTAACATTTCGGGGGGTTGTACTATGTCAATCCAGTGCTCACTCAAGCTGTAGATCAGCAATCTCTACGGTCCCATGCTCTGATATTCTCTTATGGACTCGTCACCCCCCCAATCTTTCGGAGGGGCACGAGCAGTCCAAGAATTGTCCACCCTAGTGCCAGATTTATTGCTCCACAAAAGTCCTGCTGGGCAGAACAATTTTGGCCAGGAAGTCGGCGGTCCGTTTCCCATTGTACACTTTATGCACCACCACAGGGTGACTCAGAACACTCCTACAAGGGATGCCTCACAGAGTAATCCCAGGCCTCCCCCTGCTGAAGGCCTCCAGCAAGTGCTCTCTTCAGCGCCGAGACCAGCTCCACTGCATTCACAGTGTCTTCCAGGTATATAAACTTTTTTATTATGTTTTGTGTTTGTAGATGCACCCCTCTTTGTATTTTTAGTTTTTACTTCTGTCGTTCTTTTTCTATTGCCTGAAATGGACTGTGGAGTGCCCTTTTTTTTCCAAGCAGCCACTCTGGTGGGAGGCCGAGCCACTCCCACAAGAGATTCGTCAGGCCTTGACTCACCAATAGCCCCAGCATCACCTCACCACTGCCCTGAGAGAACCACCAGGCACCGTCGCCACCCCAGGCTCTCTCCTCTCGAAAGCAACGCCAACCAACTAGCCTTCCAGCGCCCCTGGCGGCTAGTAGATCACAGACGCCAGCATCCGCCGATTACCATCTTGTGTTCCCTGTATCTCCAGTAAGCTGGTCCCTCACAGCTTCTCAGCTGGTTCAACGCATTTTGAAATTGCAGGAGGGGCCGCAGCTGCCCGATAGACCTACAGTTTGTTGACTCATGCTGATTATTTTTGCAGCTATATAGGTCCCATTCCTCAGAGCTATGGGACTAGGTGGCCACCTTGTTCGCAGCTCCGCCTCTGTTTGGTCCACATACTTTATATCACAATCCAGGGGTCCTCTGAAGTACAAGACCCCTACAGGCTAAGTAAAGAGCTAATTAAAAATGCTGTGCATTGTGAACAGAGCTTTCTGGAACCAAGGCCCACTGTTTGTGATTACTCAAAACAAAGGAGATGATCCCGCACAACGGGGGTGTAGAAGGCAGCCCTAAGAGACTGAAACTGTCACTTTTTCAGGGTGAAGATTAAAACTACCATACTCCTACCAGATCTTCTGCAACTTTCCTGAGGGATTTCTTCTTACCTGACTTAGACTTTCTATTAGCACTACCTCCTTACTCTAGCAACATAGCTTCCCAGAAGACCCTGGGCGGCAGGTGTTGCATTATAAAACCCGAACCCATAAAAGAATACATAATGGAGTTGCTGTGATTTACTGGCCTTTACGGACATTATGGGGTCTTGTCTGGCCCTAGCCCCATCATAGCGGGCGCTCTCAGCACTCTGAACGATGCTCCAGGGAGGGACAGGCGACGCTCCCCCTTTGTGTGCAACACGTGACCTCTGCCATGGCAACGGGACACGCCAGGATTCGACCAACAAACAAAGAGCCGGGGGTGTGGAGACTGTACCACTGACAGGGTTAGAAACAGAGGAAGGACTATTGGAGAGGTGTGGTGCAGCGGCCAGGACATCTGACTTCGGAGCACAGGGTTCACGGTTCGATCCCCAGCTCCGGCGGCAGCTCAGCTCAGCACCATGTGACTCTGGGCAATAGCTCACTTAATTTCCACGACGGCCCCCAGCGCCTTGAGACCCGTAAGGGTGAGTAGCTGCGCTATATAAAAACGGACTTACATTTACACTATTCCGGAAAGAGTCCAAGACTTGTGTCATGGACATATTTGATTGGGACCCATCAAACAGCTTGTAAGCTAAGGACCATGTTTAGACGGCAGCCATTGTTCGTTGGGAACATTTTGTTCTAAGCGTCTATTAGTAGAAATATCCTAAAAGCTGACGTTGCGCTTCTAGGAATCGATACTCCTCTAGTTCAATAGATGTTCCTCCAAAACTTCACGCTGTGGAAATTAAAAGATCCACTCCTAGGTAGGGAGGAAGAGGATCCTTGATGTCACAATTGTATTTATTTATGCGATTTTTTATAGCGCGTAATTTATCCAGAGGTGTTTGAGCGCTTTACAGCAGAGTGAAGTACCTTAGATCAGACATTACAGATAACTTAGGGGAGAGGATGTAGCCTTACGGCTAGAACGGTCGACCTCGAAGCTGGGAAACCGGGTTCGAGTCTCGGCAAGGACGCTCAACATCCTGTGATTCTGGGCAAATCACTTAATCTCCCCATGCCTAACAAAAATGAATGTGTACATCTGTAACAAAACTAGTGCTCATGTAAAGCGCTCTGATACCTGATATGTTCGGGTCGAGTTCGCGCTATATACAACTCTAAAAAAGATATACAACTCTAAAAAAGATATATTTGCAATGCGATAGATCTCACATTTAAATGCGAGACCTATCGCATTGCAAACAAACGGCCGCCATTGTCCCGGCTGCTTCGAAAGTGAAAGCGGACATGGACCGCTGAATGTAAGCAAAGCACGCCGTTGTGCCTAATGTAGGAGAAACTCAATAAAGAAAATAGTGCACATGCCGTGTAACAACCAAGTAAAGGGGCCAGTAACCATGGGAGGTTACAAATGAAGACATGGCTGTACTAAGGAGGGACTAACACGCCTATTTAGGAATCAGAAGACAGCATTTACGAAGGACAAAGACACAAGACAATGAAAAATATGTGCGGGGGAGTGGGTGGGGCTTCTCTCCTGTACTGTACTACAACAGATCATCGCCAGAGTAGCGCTTGCGCGCTGGCTCAGGCTCGACCTAAAAACAGCTGAGTGATTTAGTATGTCATTAGAACCCTGGAGTATCTTTATAAGCATGTAATTTACCAGAACATGTGCATTATTTTTATTTGACTAAACAATGAGAGAGCAAGGGAAAAATGGGGTGCGTCCGTATCCCCGGTATAATGATATCTTAAACAGAAAGGACGAACCCTCAGTGTGGATGTGGTACAATCACTAGTTACGTTAGTACAAGGACCCACTAGGTTTGTTTAAAAGACTCCTCACACACCAACCTAGTTGGTGTCATGCTTCATCATTGGGGTCCCAACCGGGTGGCCGAATGCCGCCCGGTTGTGCTACAACGCCTGGTTACAGCGGAGCTGGTTGGTGTATATGTGAGATGTGATGTAAATTAAAAATATCTCTGAGAATCCTTGCCTGTAAACTTTTATTAGTGGCGGCTCAGGATATGGTTAAAAATAAGTGTGGTGCAACTAGAATCGGAAATTATTATCCCTAGTTGGCTAAGTGTGTGGTCGACATGTTTCAGCCCACAATGGGAAGTGCGTGGGGCTTTCTTCAGGACCGTGTGGTGAAAAAGTGAGTGGCAAAGTGAGTAGTGCCACGTGAAAAGAGTAAAATGGTACCTACACACGCGCTAAGGTGTGTGGACTAGGTGTCTCCGTACTTACGGACACTGAAAAAACACTATGTGTGAAATTGGGCAGCCGATCGGGACTCGGGAGGGGTCACATCCGATGACCGAATTTGGTATCGAGAAGGAACCTGTCTGAGAACCTAGTGCGGTATCCCGGCATACACGGTTACACAGTTTAATTTGACATAAACGGTATGTATTTCCCTCTTCTTTTCCCTAGTTCATTCACTTGCCCAATTTTTGTTCCCTTTCTTCTTACTTCTTCTCAAACCTCCTTTGTACCGTTCCTTCTCCCCTTTCTGCCTCTCACCCCTTGCATTCATACCCTTTCTTTTCTTCTTGCGCACCCACTCTCTTTCATTTCTTCTGCTCTTCCCTCTCTTGCCCCCTTTCATTCCCTTTTGTCTTCCCTTCTTCTCCCTCTGTCTATTTCCCAGTTCCTTTCATTCGCAGGCCCTCTTCTTTTCTCTCATCCCTTCATCCCATTATTTTTTCAAGCTTTTCTTATTTGGCCCCCTTCTTTCCATTTCCAATTTTCTTGCATTCTCTCATCCTTTTCTTTCCATTCTCTCCCTTATTCCGGCGCCGCTTTGAAATAGCACTTCCCTTCCGTTAATTGTGTCTCTCCCTTCTCTCCTCCCGCTTCTTCTCCTCTTTCCAACCCCTTTCTTTTCTTCTCACATTGTCTCCCTTCCAGTTTGTCCCTTTGCTCCAGTAACTTCTTTACCTTCAGTTCCTGCTCTCTTGACACCTTTTTGTCATTCCCCCTCTTAGTCTCTACATTCTTTCAATCCCGTTGCATTACTCTCTGCCTTTTCTACATCTAATGCCCTCACACTTTTACTCCTTCCCCCACTTTTTTTCATTCCCTCTCTCAACTTCTCTCCTTTCACTTTCATCAATATCCACTCTTCCTTCTTTCCTCCCCTCCATTTCTTTCCTGCTTTCCTTGCATTGCCTCTCCTCCTCCTTTCTCTTCATGTTCCTTTCACCCCCATTATTGGTATCTCTTTTCTCTCGCCCCTTTGCTTTCAATTCCTTCTCTCAAATCTCTCCTCTTACTTACCTTCCTTCCACTCCTGCGTTCTATTCATCTCTCAACACGACCCTCCAAGTGAAAGCTCCTCCTCAGCTATTTCCCGGTGCCTGGCTTTCTGTGTGGTATTTTCTTTTATTAGAGAGACCCGCTCTAGGCTGCCTCAGTCTATGCTTTGTGGATTTGCAAGGGGTGTGTGCCCCAGGCACGCATCAGACTCAAACCATCTGAGCCCCCGGCGAGGCTAGCAGAGCTGTGATGATGTCACCATGCCCTACACCATGCTGAGAAGTCTATGCCAGATGTTCCGGTAACACATAGACGCAATCCTTGCCGTCTTCACCGTGGTGATTAAAAGAAAAGGCTTCCAGATGAGCAAGTGACAGGAAGGGAAAAGAGTGTGATGCAGGCGATGGTGGGTGAGTTGAGAGATATGTGTAGTTCCTCGGTTGGTGTAGGTGCTCATTTGCAGGCAAATGTATGTAAGTATAAGGCATGGGTGTCGATTCACCAAAAAGCCAGGGGTAGCCGAAGTGACATCAAATGTTCTATGACCCGATAATATCACAGGAATTAACATCATTTGACTGTGACCCTGGCGATTTCACAGGAAGTAATGTCACGCGATCATTTACCCTGGTGTCATAAACATGTGACATCACTGAAATTAAAATAAAAACTACAATAAATGATAAAGAAAAACAAGAAAGTATAAAAAGTAGGTAAAAGTGTACTTTAATTATAGCCACATATTGTCTGGACTGCAGTCACGTTGTGCCAGGGGCGCAATCACGAAAAACCATCAGCATAGACTAGAGTTTAGGTCAGACTTACTTTCCTTAGTAGCCAATGTAGCGTCCCCCCAGCCCGGGTACACGCCACACACGGAGCTTAGTATAACACATCTTTATTCTTCTGCGTGTAACAGCGAACTCCGCATTCTAAACCTGCATTCACTTCACTCCGCTCTAATGCTTACGTCACAGTTCTACAGAGTCCATCAGGAGCCACAAGGGTTCCGTCATTTCTAACTCACACAACACTACATCTCCCCCTCTGTTAAATAAAAAATTACACATTTTTACAGATAACTGCACAATCTTATCTCGTCAATGAGGATTTGTGGCGTTTTGATCACACATCCCGACCGTGTCTTCTGAAACTGGGGACAGTCAGAAGAAGCATCCATGATCAGCGTTGGCGATGTAGAACAACAGTAGTAAGGAGGTTTTAACTTGTCCTCTCAGACCCAGTCTCTATATTGACAACAGTTCCTGACAAGCGAGGAGCCACATGTCAGAAATGCGAGGAATCTTGCGTAATGGACTTCCCAGGACACTGGGCAGTCACCATGTGTCCTTTACTGGTCACAACATGAAAGGGCACAGCATTAAGGGAGCATCAAATTTCCGTTTTCGAGATTGACAAACAAGTATTTGATCTCTTCTAATGAAAATAATGTATTTTGCATGTCAGCGCTAGTCTGCATAAGCCTTCATTTTCTTTTTTCAATCCAAGTCTTTTACACGGATGTCTTCCTCAGTACTTGATCTTCTTGTGGTCCATTGAGGTAACTTGGTCGTCAGTGGTTAATGTGTAAACAAATAAGTGCCGGGGCTCTCGTAAGGAGGCAGCTTGCACCAGCCCATTTCTCCTGTTAGCGCTGCCTAAAACAGAACCATGAAAGCGGGATGAGGATGTGGCCTAATGGCCAGAGCTGCCAACTTCAGAGCTGAGGAACCAGGTTCGAGTCTCGGTGTCAGCTCAACATTCTGTGAATCTGGGGAAATCACTTAACCTCCCCGTGCCTACCAAAAATGAATATGTCCTTAACTGGTGCTCATGAAAAGCGCTGGTGTTGATGATTAAGTGCCAGTGCTGAGCACCGGAAACCACCGGCTCAAATTAAGCACTGTTGGTTGTCATGGCTCTCCCGAACATCAAGGCTGCAGTGCTTTCACCTGTGGTTGAGTCAGAGGTCAAACGGTGAGCTCGAATAGTCGAATTTAAGGCAGTCTTAAGGTTGAGCTTTTCTAGTGCAGCACGCTGAACAGCTTTCTTAAGAGTACTCATGAAACGTCTGACAAGGCCATTGGCCTGTGGCCAAAGAGGTGTGCTTTTCTGATGCTTCACATTTAGACTACTGAGAAAGTCTTGATTCTCAACTGTGGAAAGGTGGGCTGTTGTCAGATTTTAAGATCGCAGGGACACCCTATATTGCGAAGATGCTGTCTAATCTTTTGATGACTCTTTCTTGAGTAATAGATGAAAGAGCTTCTATCAATGGAAAATGGGAGTACTCATCAACGATCACCATCATGTGATGTCCGTTGTCAAGAGGACCGAAGAAGTCAACAGCAATTCTTTCCCATACATGCTGCGGCAACTATGACATGTTTAAGGTGTGTTGAGTGGTTTTCGAAGACAGGCAGATGCAGAGATGACAGACCTTCAATTCTTCTTCAACTCTCTCATCGAGATGTGTAACCAGACTCGGTCTTGGAGAGCTAATTTTGTGGCAACAATTCCACAATGTCCTTCATAGGCCACTTCAATTATCTGTTGTCGCAGACTTTCCAGAGTAATAATTCTAGCACCTCTTAAAATAATGCTTTTCCGAGTAAAGGACAGTTCATCTTTGACATATTAAATTTCTGGTATTAACTGTCACTGTTAAGAAGTGGAGGGTGCTGATACCAACACTGGTGTGTAATAATGTATCACTAGGCAAAAAGGGGGGGTGTTGATTTTCACAGGTTTTCAAACGGCGCTTTACCAAATAGCGTGAAGTTACACAAGAGAAAACAATATAATGCGGTGCCACAGGTGAGGGAAAAACCCCTAAACCCTTAAATTGGGACCTAGAGGTCCGACTAGGTATACACAACAAGTCCTATGCATACGCATGTGAATAAAAAACAGTACAACACAATTTCTGTTGATCAAGGATGAAGACAATGGTGTCCTTTTTGGAATGTTCGCTTTTAATGTTGTGTTTCTTAGCAAGCCAGCCAACACGTGTTTAGTCAATAGGGTGTTAAACCCTTGCCTTCTTCAGGGCTGTTACGAGGCAAGTGGTTTTTTAGACCTTGAAACCGGTGATACTTCCGACCCGGTAGGTCATAAATATTCCACAGTGCCCGTCTTATTGTGAATCCTTATCATTTCTGTAATGTGAGTCTCAGCTCAGGGTGTCAAGTGCTATTCTAAGCCAAATCCATCGCACAGCCGAGTGCGGCACCTAAATTCTCAGATTCAAAATTGGTCATTCCAAAAAGGACACCATTATCTTCATCCTTGATCAACAGAAATTGTGTTGTACTGTTTTTTATTCACATGCGTGTGCATAGGACTTGTTGTGTATTCAAAATATCACTATCTTGACTCGTGGAAGTGACAATTTGTTCCAATGAAATGGCAGCTGGTGTGCTTGATTTCACAATGAAATTTCTGTATGCTTCAGCTGTCTTGGAAAGGGTGCCAGGGCACTGTAGAGGCACTAGTGAGAAGTAGTCGGCAGGGTTTTGATCTTTCCTGGGATGATCCACGATGGTGTAGTTGTATTCCTGCAATCGCAGACCCCAATGTTCGATGCGATGAGGCATTTTTTCTTTGGATTGCCAAAGATGGTCGATAATGCTTGATGATCCATCACAAGTGTGAAAGGCTTTCCTCACAAGAAAACGTGGAAATGTTCACAAGCCCACACCACTGCTAAGCTTTCTTTCTCAGGCTGTGAATAAGCATGTACAGTTTGGGACAAACTTCTGCTTGCATATGCCACAATACATCTTGAAGCATTTGGGTGTCAGCCGTGCTGTACAAGTATAGCACCAAACCCGACAGTGCAAGCATCAACAACTACCTCAGTATGAGACTTTGGATGAAAGTATGCCATTTCAGTAGCGTTCTCAATAGCTTGTTTAATTTTCTGGAAGCTTTGCTCGCATTCATGTGACCAATAAAAAGGAACATTATTTTTTGTCAAGTTTCTTAATGGCGCACAGACAGTGCCAAAGTCTCATATGTATCTAGAGCAATAGTTCACCATGACAAGGAATCAACGTAACATGGAAACATCTTGTGGGGACTGGCAGTTGACAGCGCGTGCACTTTAGCTCGATCGGGTGTCATGCCCCCATCAGAAAAGATGTGGTCAAAGAATTTTTACTTTTTCTTATGGAACTCACATTTCTCAGCATTTAAAGTTTAACCAGCATCAGCGAGCAAACAACACACTTGCGTGAGAGCTTTATCGTGCTCCTTCTGTGTAGCTCCGAAAACCAATATGCCATCACTATGATTCATGACAGGCTGTATGATACGTTGAATTACATCTTGAAACAGCTCTGCAGCTGATGACACACCGAAACGTAGTCTTTTGTAATGGAACAGACCAGTATGTGTAGAAAAGGTTGTAATGCACCTGCAATTCTCTTCAAGTTCCAACTGATGATATTCTTTATTCAGATCAAGGCGAGAGAATACCTTTGCACCATTTAATTGTGTTATCATGTTGGCAATGTGCGGACCTGGATGTCGTTCTCTTTCAATTACCTTGTTTGCTTGAACCATATCTATGAAGATGGGTACAGCTCCCTCACTGTCCTTTTGCGTACTGCCACTATGGGAGAAACCCATGGCATTGGACCAGTGGAGCGCTCAATGATATCATGTTTGAGTTAGGATTCAAGTTCTTTTTCAACAGCTTCCTGTAAATGAAATGTAATTCATCTGTGTCTTTGAGCAAGAGGACGGACATCTTAATTAATTGGTAATTGGACTTTCATAGTCTTGAGTTTTACCAACCCATAAAACAACAAACAGAATTGACTTGCTATTTTGTGATGAGCATTTTTGTTATAATTCACTGACAAAAGTCCCTAATCAGCAGCTGTGCTGAAGCTGAGTAAACAGGCACTTGATGCACTACCTTGAAGTACATGAATTGGTGCTTGTACTGTTGTTTTCTTGTGTTTTATCGTTGCTACAAATGAACCTTGACTTTTTAAGGACGTCGATGCAGCCCAAATGTACATTTTAGTTTTCGATGGCGTAAGTTGGGGCAATAGAGTTAGTTCATTGTATTTCTCCTCAGGCAGAATGTTTATAGACGCACCACTATCGATAATGAAAGGTATTGAGCAACCGTTGGCCTTTAGTGGGATTTTTGGACAATGTTTGAATGACTTTGGTGCTTTGTCGTATCGACTTTTCTTATACCGGTATTTTCCCTAACATGCGGCCAGTCCAACATGTGCACATTTCTCTGAGGCAAACATCGACATGGCACAACCATCTCCTTCACTTTCACTTGACATAGATGCTAAAGAACTGTTTGACGAAGATTTAGATGATGATCGACTTCGTTTGGTGTCAATTTGCCTCAGCTGATGTGGTCGCCTAGCCTTGTGGGTGTGCTTCGAATGTCACTTCTGGATCATTCAGACAGCCATTTTGTCTTCGCACCGTGACACACTTACTGTTTCCTTCGCCTTCCAGACCATTACAAAATGATTCTCCTTTCCACAGCCTTTGGAGATCTGTCCAATGTCGGGACATTTACCTTCATGTGGAAATGAAAATCCTCACCTGAAGCACAACTTATTTTTCTGTGGAGAAATTACTCTGTGTCCCTCCTCCTTCTGCTTTGGCTTGCTGTTCACGTTCATGACTGACTCGCTATGGACACCTCTGGCCTCCATGTCAGTAGCTTGTCGATCAGCATGCTCTTCAGCTCTGGCAGCCATGAGAACACGCTCCTGACTATAAGTTTCCCTCAGCATTCATCGTCTGAACGAATCTGACAAGCATCTGTCAATCATTCTGAGGCGTATAGCTTCCTCATCATTGAATTAATTGAACTTACAGTGTTTGATGAGCGTATCCAGTCTCTCAACAAATTCATCAATGGTATTCCACATAAGCAAAGGCAGCAGGGTTAGCGGCAACTGCACAACCTAGGCTAGTCACAAATAATATTCAACACTTGTGTTGCCCACCTCAAATGGCCAGCTGCCACATGGCCACAGATAAATACAAGAGAAAACAAAGCTGATGAGAGGCAACACAGAAGAACAACAATGGGTTAAGACACAAGAAAAGAGTTCTTTCGCAGGTACTGTTGGTGTGCAATGTAAGTCCTTTATTTGAAACAATCCTTTAAATACTTTAGGATACAGCCAACGCGTTTCACCCTTCAAGAGGGCTTCTTCAGGGCAAAGTTGTCAAGATTTGTTTGCTGATGCAAGAGTACAAATCAGAATGGAGCGCCAAAAGTGGCTGCCGTGCGAGGGCGTCACTTGTGATGAACGATATCTCCAATGTTCCCAGGCCTTTAGTGACAATGGCATATCATAAGGCTTCAGTGTGTTCACAATCCCCGGCGTCTCCAGAATCGTTGAAAAAAATACTAAAAGAGTCGTCAAGTTAGTCATCAAGTTAGTCCCGTGTACGGTTTCCAGTGGGTCGCAACGATTCTGGAGACGCCGGGGACTGGCCTGTGGAATCCTGACCTCCATGGGAGCCCTTTACTTTCAGGAAACCTTGGGAGTTGTTCTGAGCCACCACCTGGCAGCATGGGTGGTGTGCCGCTTCGGGTATGGACGGCTCCACAAGCACAACCCTGGGTGCTTCCTCTGGGACCCCTCCATCCAGCTCTGTGGTATGATGGCTTTCATTACTCTGTTCTGTGAAGCAGATGGCTGTTTCTTGTATTTGAATTGTGTTGCTTGTAAGCGTCTCTTTGTACTGCCTGACACCTGGTTGATATCTGCCTTAAGCGTTATCACTTCATATGATGTATAGCTTTAGGTTGTGTAGTAACCCAGTACCTCTCTTTGTGGCCTTCCCAGCAAGTTCTTGGCCAATGAGGTGTAGACTTCTTAGCGAAGCTTTCGTTATGGTCAAATACTTCACACTGACTGGAGTTGTGTGTTGACTCCACATACGCCAAACGTTGATTCCGCACTTCGATGGAGGCACACGTGGCATGCTCGAGCAGTTTGCCTTTATTCTTCTGCGTGTAACAGCAAACTCAACATTATAAACCTGCATTCACTTCACTCCACTCTAACGATTACGTCACAGTTCTATGGTGTCCATCAGGAGCCACAAGGGTGCCATCATTTCTAACTCACACGACACCACGGCCAATTTTGTGCAGAGGCTTATTTGAGATGTGGTTTCAAAACTAGTTGAATAAAAATTTCTTGCAACTCCTGCTCCCAGTTAAACAGCTTCTAAACAGCACTTGATGAACTTTACACATGCGCACTGATGCCCTGTATCACAAAACCAGCATATCTGTTCTCACTAGATGTGTGCGGGTTCACTGACGTGGGAAAAGCTTGCTTGGTCCAGATTCCATAAGCACAGCCTCCTGAAAACATCTTCTACAAATACAATCAGACTCCTTCACCCACAAAGCAGTAAAGTTCTCAAATATTTAAGATTTGTCCCTCAAAGTTTCGTGTGATTACAAGCTCATTAAAAAAACACAGAATAAAACAATTATGTATTTTCAAATCGCAGCTGCACCAAGGCAACAAGTAGCAAAACCAAAGGGGATGATGGACGGAGTGTTGAACAATGCAAGCACTCACTCCCAGTCAACTGATCTGGGTTTAATCCATCATCATTCTTTAGCTCACTCCGCCACCCCAGTTCAGACATGGCCATATGCAAATCAGTCTTGACCCTGTGCCTCATGGGAACAGTCCAGCCCGAACTGCCAAGCCATGTCTTCCCTGGACCGGAAACAAGCATCCTGGGACCGGTTTCTGGCTTACAGCCGTCATCAGCCAGGCTATCTTGAATCCAGTGGCAAAGTGAGCAAGGGACCCACGTCTGGGCATACCCTGCCAACTTAGGGCGAACATAGCAAAACCAAAGGGGATGATGGACGGAGTGTTGAACAATGCAAGCACTCACCCCCAGTCAACTGATCTGGGTTTAATCCATCATCATTCTTTAGCTCACTCCGCCACCCCAGTTCAGACATGGCCATATGCAAATCAGTCTTGACCCTGTGCCTCATAGGAACAGTCCAGCCCGAACTGCCAAGCCATGTCTTCCCTGGACCGGAAACAAGCATCCTGGGACCGGTTTCTGACTTACAGCCATCATCAGCCAGGCTATCTTGAATCCAGTGGCAAAGTGAGCAAGGGACCCACGTCTGGGCATACCCTGCCAACTTAGGGCGAACATAGCAAAACCAAAGGGGATGATGGACGGAGTGTTGAACAATACAAGCACTCACCCCCAGTCAACTGATCTGGGTTTAATCCATCATCATTCTTTAGCTCACTCCGCCACCTCAGTTCAGACATGGCCATATGCAAATCAGTCTTGACCCTGTGCCTCATGGGAACAGTCCAGCCCGAACTGCCAAGCCATGTCTTCCCTGGACCGGAAACAAGCATCCTGGGACCGGTTTCTGGCTTACAGCCGTCATCAGCCAGGCTATCTTGAATCCAGTGGCAAAGTGAGCAAGGGACCCATGTCTGGGCATACCCTGCCAACTTAGGGCGAACATAGCAAAACCAAAGGGGATGATGGACGGAGTGTTGAACAATGCAAGCACTCACCCCCAGTCAACTGATCTGGGTTTCATCCATCATCATTCTTTAGCTCACTCCGCCACCCCAGTTCAGACATGGCCATATGCAAATCAGTCTTGACCCTGTGCCTCATGGGAACAGTCCAGCCCGAACTGCCAAGCCATGTCTTCCCTGGACAGGAAACAAGCATCCTGGGACCGGTTTCTGGCTTACAGCCGTCATCAGCCAGGCTATCTTGAATCCAGTGGCAAAGTGAGCAAGGGACCCACGTCTGGGCATACCCTGCCAACTTAGGGCGAACATAGCAAAACCAAAGGGGATGATGGACGGAGTGTTGAACAATGCAAGCACTCACCCCCAGTCAACTGATCTGGGTTTAATCCATCATCATTCTTTAGCTCACTCCGCCACCCCAGTTCAGACATGGCCATATGCAAATCAGTCTTGACCCTGTGCCTCATGGGAACAGTCCAGCCCGAACTGCCAAGCCATGTCTTCCCTGGACCGGAAACAAGCATCCTGGGACCGGTTTCTGGCTTACAGCCGTCATCAGCCAGGCTATCTTGAATCCAGTGGCAAAGTGAGCAAGGGACCCACGTCTGGGCATACCCTGCCAACTTAGGGCGAACATAGCAAAACCAAAGGGGATGATGGACGGAGTGTTGAACAATGCAAGCACTCACCCCCAGTCAACTGATCTGGGTTTAATCCATCATCATTCTTTAGCTCACTCCGCCACCCCAGTTCAGACATGGCCATATGCAAATCAGTCTTGACCCTGTGCCTCATGGGAACAGTCCAGCCCGAACTGCCAAGCCATGTCTTCCCTGGACCGGAAACAAGCATCCTGGGACCGGTTTCTGGCTTACAGCCGTCATCAGCCAGGCTATCTTGAATCCAGTGGCAAAGTGAGCAAGGGACCCACGTCTGGGCATACCCTGCCAACTTAGGGCGAACATAGCAAAACCAAAGGGGATGATGGACGGAGTGTTGAACAATGCAAGCACTCACCCCCAGTCAACTGATCTGGGTTTAATCCATCATCATTATTTATCTCACTTCGCCACCCCAGTTCAGACATGGCCATATGCAAATCAGTCTTGACCCTGTGCCTCATGGGAACAGTCCAGCCCGAACTGCCAAGCCATGTCTTCCCTGGACCGTAAACAAGCATCCTGGGACCGGTTTCTGGCTTACAGCCGTCATCAGCCAGGCTATCTTGAATCCAGTGGCAAAGTGAGCAAGGGACCCACGTCTGGGCATACCCTGCCAACTTAGGGCGAACATAGCAAAACCAAAGGGGATGATGGACGGAGTGTTGAACAATGCAAGCACTCACCCCCAGTCAACTGATCTGGGTTTAATCCATCATCATTCTTTAGCTCACTCCGCCACCCCAGTTCAGACATGGCCATATGCAAATCAGTCTTGACTCTGTGCCTCATGGGAACAGTCCAGCCCGAACTGCCAAGCCATGTCTTCCCTGGACCGGAAACAAGCATCCTGGGACCGGTTTCTGGCTTACAGCCATCATCAGCCAGGCTATCTTGAATCCAGTGGCAAAGTGAGCAAGGGACCCACGTTACACTGTTACAATCCTAAAAATGAAAAACACCCAAAAAAAGAAGAAAAAAACTGAAAATACAAAAAAAAAAAAATTGTTCCCAAAAAATAAAGGGTTCTAATGGAACCACCTAAGCTGGTTAAAAATAGAAAAATTGTATGTAGTGAAAGTGATTGCTTGTACAAATGTATGTATGATCAATGTTAGAGTTGTGTATAAGTAGTGTCTCAGTGAGTTGTGTATAAGTAGTGTCTCAGTGAGTGGATGAGCGCATTCATAATACATAAGTGAAAGAGTAAGTAAAATAATAGTGGTTGTGTGATTTGATATGAGCATAATTAGTGGCAGAGTGAATGTTTGACTGCATGCGTAAGACCTGTTTAAATCTTTCAGTGTAGGAGTAGTGTTTGAATAATTGCATGAGTGCATTCGTAGTGCCTGGGCCATTGGATGAGTATATGTGTAGTGTCTGGGTGATTGCATGAATGCATGGGTACTGCCAGAGTGAAACAATGACTGCAACAGTACTGCCTGAGGGTTTCTATGCGTGCAGGTTTATTTCCTGGATGATTAGATGAGTGCTTTGGTAGTACCTGAGTGAATAGATGACTGCATGGGTTGTGCTTGAGGGAATGGATGAGTGCATAGGTAGTGCCTAGGTGACTGCATGAGTGCATGGATAGTGCCTATGTGATTTCATGAGTACAGGGGTAGTGCCTGTGTAATTGTATGAGTGTGTGGGAAGTACCTGAGTGAAAGTATGAGTGCAAGGCTAATGCCTGGGTCATTGCATGAGTAAATGGGTAGTGCTTGAGTGAATGGATGAGTGCATAGATAGTGCCTGAGTGAATGGATTAGTCCAACTCTAGTGCCTGGGTCATTACATGGGTGCATGGCTATTGCCAGAGAGAATGCATGAGTGCATGAGTGAGTGAATGGTTCAGTGCAAAAGTAGTTTAGTGTGTGATTCTATGAGTGCATGGGTAGTACCTGGGTGGTTCTATGAGTGCAGGGGTAGTGTATGAGTGATTGGATGAGTGTATGAGAAGTACCTGAGTGAAAGTATGAGTGTAAGGGTAATGCCTGGGTCATTGCATTAGTGCATGGGTAGTACCTGAGTGAATGGATGAGTGCATTGATAGTGCCTAAGTGAATGTTTGAGTGGAAGAGTAGTGCATGGGTGATTGCATGAATGTATGGTTAATGCCTGAGCGATTAGATGTGTGTATAGGTAGTGCCTCCTTGATTGCATAAGCGCATAGGAGTGCCTCAGTGAATGGTTGAGTGCAACAATAAAACCGGATTTCATTTTGTAGGCAAGCAACCTGCCAGGTGTCACAAGCTGCAGCTTAGGTGGAACAGCTGCGACCTGTGGCGACCCCTAAATGACATCCATGATAAGTAGCTGATGGTAGCAAGTCCTTTTCGATGCCTTAATAGCCAGTTAATTGGACTAACAGGCTATGTTTATCTTTTATTTAATATTCTAGTGTAATGCACCTGGACCGTGTTGCTTAAGAATGCTGATTCATGAACCTCATTTTTTACATACAATATGCCATTGCAAGACAAGCATTAAACTATAAAGTGAATTGAACAGGAAAAAACAAGAAATTATTTGCAAGAGCATTAAAACTGATTGGTCCTTCGATGTATCAGCTTAGGCATGGCACTGAACTATAACTTCAAAATCAACCCATGACTTTAACATTTGCACACCTCATAGGACATACAAACTCACACACATACCAATATAGTCCCCACAAAGAAATTGGTCTTCTGGGTGCTTGGATAGACATGGTTATGCGGTTGCCCAATATACAAGAACTGAATAAATCATTCAAACTTAAAAATAAAATAGATTTATCCATACGCCAAGAATTTTCATAATAGGCTCTGTCCAATATCTTGCTATCTTTCCATATAAAATCTGCGTTCATATATAACTGTGTTCCTTTTCTGGATTCATTGAAATCTATTGTTCCATTCCATCACAGATTCACCTAGTACTTCTGCTACCTGCCACCAACACTTGTTTAGTTCTAATGAAACTTCCTCAGGGCTATAAGCAATAAAAAAAAAAAAAAAAAATTGAAAGCTTGGGCCTTTGTTTTGTAAAATTATGACACGGCTGTCTTGCCATGAAGGAGAGCACCATCGTGAATTTAAAGAGGCTGAGGCTTGGAATTATGTCCGAACCGACAGCACAGCGAGCCCAAACTACTAAAGGCAACTGCCTCGACAATTGCCCTCCTACAAACGAAAAGACATGCTTTAACTTTGGCGCCCACTGGGGGTAACAATTAACTCTTTTAGGACCACATGTCCCAGCGTGCAGTCTGTTTCAAGGTGCACTTAGCGCGGCCCACTGGGGGCCATTAATCAATTAATTATGTATACAGAAAAGAGACGTCGCAAGCGCCAGAGATGGAAGAAGCCAGCCCCAGATGAGAGGCGAACGGCCTCGAAACGCGTAGGGCGCAATAATTACTTACTGGGATGCCGAGGCAACAGGCAAGCTGCTCAGTGCCTCCTTGAAAGCTTGGGCCTTTGTTTTGTAAAAATATATATATATATACCAATTTAACTAATGTGGTACCTTGGTATATACGTTTAACACACAAAAACTTTTAGAGAAAACTCACAATCACTGGATGATGTAATTGGTGATGTCATTTCAGATGTCATCAGTGATGTCACTGACCATGTCATGCATGATTGTGAGGGATGGGCGAAAGACGAATCTTGGAGGCCGGATGTGTTTCTCAATTTTGGCTTTTATTTGAAGGGAAGTCTGGAGAAACAACTGTGAAACCAATTATATCGAGGGGGAAACAGGAAGGGACTGGGAATGGTTGAAGGTGCTGTAAACTCTTTGAGTCTCTCTCTTCTTTCACTGGTAATCTTCTCCTTCTTCTGTTTGTTTTAAGGTCAGGCTTCCGTGGTGGGTCGTTGAGCCTTCGCCAGGAAGGAAGACAAGAAGAGTAAGGTGAGTAAGTCAGTCTCAGAGATGTTGGGTTTTTAGGGGATAGAGACCATTACCACACCCAGGGGTGTTGGGGAGAACTCCTTCATGGTGAAGATGGTAGAACATGTACCCCTCCCCCCTCTTCAATGGGGTTATGTGCTTCTTTGAGTGTGAGGCCTCCTCCTAGGGCTTTGGGAAGGGAGAGTTTGTGATGTGAAAGTGTTTGAGGGACAGTAAACACATGCAATAGTGTCTCAGTCCATGCTGTAGTTACTTCAATTTAAACAGTGCGGGATTAGCTGTGCCCTTCTTGCTTTTGATCACTCTTTCGAACCCAGTCTCGGCCCTCGTTTCCACTAGGGTACACCCTCTATCCTAAATAGCGTAAAAAAATTACCAAACAGAAAGAAATTAAACAAACAAAAAAAAAGACTCAATGGCCCGGTTCGAGACCTCTGGACACCGGCTCCCTCGTGATTAGAGCAACAGTACTTTCTTCTTGATTCCCCAATCCTCCCGTGTCACGTTTTGCCGCCCCCCCTTTTCTTTCTCATACTGTCCCCTACACCTCCCCACCCTTCCAAACATGTACCAGGAAAGTCGCAACTCAGTGGGGGAGTCATGCTTCCCAGGGCAACCACCACTCCTCGCTCCAGGTCTCCGGAGTCTCGTCGTCCTCGCATTCTGCCTCCTGTTCCCGTGCGGCTGGTGGTGGGCTGTATTCTTCGGTTCCCTGTGCGATGCCTCCAACACCCACGAAACCAGTGGAGTGGGTCCCGCTCTCCTTCTCCGGACCCCGACTTTGACTCACGCTCCTCTCTCTGGGGTCTTCAGGGTCCCGCCCCCTCTGCTCCACTCCTTTTGTCCTCTCCCGACTCTCCGTTCCCCTCCATAATTGGCTGCTCGCTTGGGATGACCTGCCTCCTCCTTCCATCAGTGGATCCGCCTCGACGACGTTAACCCTGCCATCTTCTATGTTGCAGGAAAGGAGCTGTTCGAGCCTCTTGCCGTGCTGCGATGAAAGAGGTAAGTGGGGGCTGATTATGGAGGTCTGGGCGGGGTCGTCTAGGGATAATAGAGTGTTTTCAGGGAGCGGGGACTGGCCTCCCCCACAATGATGTAATATGTGAGGTCATAAGCAGTGCATTGTGGGGGTCTAAGGTATAGTTAGCTCAGGTAACTATAACTGCTGAATTTCACTGGTTTTGTACGAGCAAAACCTGTGCCTAACTATAACATCCCTGTAACCTTTGTTTTTCTCAGTGAATTTCTATGTTTTTTACAATTCTATTTCCTAACTATAACAGCCATGTAACCTTTGTTTTTTTTAATTGAATTTGTAAGGTTTTTAAATTTTATTTCCTAACTGTAACCACTAACCTTTGACGCTAAGTGTGTGAGTGAGTGAATGAGTGTCTCAGTGGGTTTAAGAGAGTCTGAGTAGGTTTGTAAGTGGGTGTGAGAGAAAATGAGTGGGACTGTAAGTGGGTATGAGTGTGTGAGTCTCTGAAAGGGGTGGGTGGCAAACTCCGCTCCGCCATCAGAGTTTGCAGAGTTTTGCCAGTCTGTGCTCTGCTTGGAATGCAGAGTTCGGCAAAAACTCTGCCAACCACCAGCAGAGCAGAGTTTACCGGGTGCTCATCCCTAGACTTCATCCCCACAACCAGTAGTGTGCCAGGAGGCCCCTTTCAAGAGTGGTTGAGGAAGGGGGGGTGGGGCCTCGACTAGGTCTCAGCAATTTCAATGTGGGGGACTTTCTTGTGGCAACAATGGGGGTTCTTGGCCCCCAACAACCCTCGGCAGCCAAGGAGATTTCATCCCCCAACCAGTAGTCCACCAGGAGGCACATTTGCAGAGTGGTTGAGAAAAGGGCGGGGCCTCCGACGAGGTCTCAGCAATCCTGCTGTGGGGGACTTACTTGTGGCAACAATAGGGGTTCTTGGGCCCCCAACGACCCTCAACATCCAAGGGGACTTCATCCCCCAACCAGTAGGGCACCTGGTGGCCCCTTTGCAAAGTGGTTGATAAAGGGGGAGGGCCTCCAATGAGGTCTCAGCAATCCTGCTTTGAGGATCTTATTTGTGGCAACAATAGGGGTTCTTGGCCCCCCAATGACCCTCAGCAGCCAAGGGGACTTCATCCACCAAGCAGTAGTGCGCCAGGAGGCCTCTTTGCAGAGTAGTTGAGAAAGGGGGCGGGGCCTCTGACGAGGTCTGAGCAATACCACTGTGGGGGATTTACTTGTGGCAACAGTGGGAGTTCTTGGCCCCAACGACCCTCAACAGCCAAGGGGACTTCATCCCCCAACCAGTAGTGCACCAGGAGGGCACTTTGCAGAGTGGTTGAGAAAGGGGGCGGAGCCTCCAACGAGGTCTCAGCAATCCCGCTGTGGGGAACTTATTTGTGGCAACAATAGGGGTTCTTGGCCACCAATGACCCTCAGCAGCCAAGGGGACTTCATCCCCCAAGTAGCAGTGCCAGGAGGCCTCTTTTCAGAGTAGTTGAGAAAGGGGGAGGGGCCTCCAACGAGGTCTCAGCAATCCCGCTGTGGGGAACTTATTTGTGGCAACAATAGGGGTTCTTGGGCCCTTAACGACCCTCAACAGCCAAGGGGACTTCATACCCCAACCAGTAGTGCACCAGGAGGGCACTTTGCAGAGTGGTTGAGAAAGGGGGTGGGGCCTCTGACGAGGTCTTAGCAGTCCCTCTGTGGAGGACGGACTTGTGGGTGTTATTTAGCCCCTGGGAGGTGGTGATCTCCGGAGCTCAATGAGACTCAAGAGGGGGCCCCATGCGCCCCCTCCTCTTTAAAACAAGCATTTGCAATGCAATAGTTCTCGCATTTGCAAGAGTTAAAGCTATTGGCATTGTAAATGACAATGCCTTTTATTTATCTGTTTTGCTAATTAACACATGATTAAAGGGCATTGTCATTTACGTCAATAGCTCAAACTCTTGTAAATGTGAGGCCTATTTAAAGAAGCGGCCGACATTGTCCCGGGCTGCTCAGAAAGTGAAAGCACGCATGACACGCTGAATTTTGCAGGAAAGCATGTCGGGCCTGCAGTAGGAGAAACTCATTAAAGAAAATAGTGCTTACAGACTGAAAAAGATGTACTGTGTAACAACCCGAAGTAAAAGGGCCAATCCTCATGAGAGGTTACAAATGAAGCCAAGGCAGTACTAAGGAGGGACTAACAAGTATATTAACGAATCAGAAGCCAGCATTTAAGAAGGGCAATGACACAAGCCAATGACAAATATGGGCGAAGAGTGGGCGGGGCTTCAATTCCATACTCTAATACAGCATGCCGCAGAGGGGTGCATGCGCTGCACAGGCTCGACCTAAAAAATGCCCCTGGTCTGTATTTAAAAGAAGCGCGTGAGTTCGCTCTTGTTTTTTTAGAAACATTTTGCCATGGATTTGCAGCTCCGTCGCATTTTTATTGCAATTTTTTTTTAAAGTGCTTTTTGGCCCTATCGGGGTCCCTCTGGGAGCCCATGAGCAGAGCTAAGTGGTCAGGGTATTCCTACTCTTCCTGGTTGAAGTGTTGGCAGCCAATCAGATCTCAGCACGAGATCAGGAGTGTTCATTGGATTTTCATCAATATCTCAAAAATTACTGAACGGTTTTACACCAGTTCACAAAAGGTCACTTTTTGGACCAAAACCTACCTTTCCGCCAAATTTGCTGTAATTCCGTCCAGCGTTTTGGGCTGGAGTCGTGTCTAAAATCCCTATGGAAAATTGCATTGGGAAAACGCGTTTTGGGGTGCGAGTTACAGTTATCAAACGGCACAAGTTATAGTTTCTTGAGATATGTATAACTATTCCTGCTGAATTTTTATGATTTTGTGTGTGTAAAATCTGAACCTAACTATAACATCCCTGTAACCTTTGTTTTATAGATATATATATATATATATATATATATATATATATATATATATATATATATATATATATATATATATATATATAACCTAGTGGCAGTTGCCACTAGGTAGTTATAGTTAGGTCCACTGTTCCATAGATGGAGCATTTCATTGGTTTGCTAATGAATTTGGCCCCATTTAACGAATCTTCACAAAACTTTCCAGATAATAAGTTCATCCACCTCAGGTCCTTCCCGGATAGTTTCGGGGTGATCCGTCAAACGAGGGGGCTCCCAAAATGTAGAATTACCATGCATTTTCCATAGACTTCTTTAGACAAGGCTACAGAAAAAACTGTTGAACGGAATTATACCAAATTCGGCAGGAAGCTAGATATTGGTCCACAGATTGTGCTGTTTGTTATTTGCTGTAAATGCGTTCAGCAGATTTCGAGAAATTAAGGGTAAAAAATAATTGTATATTTTGGCAGTTGGGCTCACGAAAGTCTCCGAGATTCTCGCAGGAGCGCCAGTTTAAAAATAGAGCGTTCTGATTGGCCCAGGGAGATTTATTTCCCTTGGGCTATCTTCCTCCCACGGGAATCAGGCTCGTGTGAGAGCGCAGCGCTCTAATTGGCTGCCAGCAACATGAAAAAAATGTTGCTGGTAGCCATTACACGACTCAGGAACTTAGTCCCCTGTCGTAAAGTTCTTTAAAAAAACGATATGGGGACAGGGTAGGGATACTCTGACCCCCTAGGCCCCAGGGGTGGGGACCTAGAGAAACCCTCCCTTGGGGCCAAAAAAGAAAACACACCAGCAAAAAATACTGCGATACGACTAAACTCTTGTGGGATTGAAAAACAAATGGCAACCAGGCCGCATTTATTCCTCAGGGTTCTCTTTATAAAGGAGAGGGGGATGCGTGTTCCCCCTCCCCGAACTTCCAGAGGCCCCTGGAGCCCACCCCAGGGACAAAAACTATTTGTATGGGGAGAGGGGATGTGCGTCCCCTTTCTTTAGCAATTAGATGCCCCAGGGAGCCCACCCCCGGGGCCGATCCTATTATTTATGGGGAAGGGGGCCAAACGGTCCCACTCCCCAAGGCATTAGAGGCCCCGTGAACCCACCCCTTGGACCAATCTTATTATTTATGGGGCGGTACCTCAAGAGGCCCGAGGGAGCCCACTCTCAGGGCGATATACATTTTTATGGGGGGGACCACACAAGCCCCCTTCCGAGCCTCAAAAGGCCCCAGGAAACCCACCCCGGGCCAATTCCTTTAAGGGAGAGGAGCCACATGATCACCCCTCTCTGAGCCATTAATGGCCCTGGGGACCCAATCCCCCAGAGTCATATGTCCCGGTGTGCCCACCCCTGGGACATAGCAGTTTCACTACCCGCAGCAGTGCAGGCAGGGAAACTTGTGTTTTCTCTCGCTTGGCGGGATAATTTTTAAATCTCCTGCCAAGCGGGAGCAAACCGAGCATGTGCAACCCCTCCCCCTAAAACTGCTTCTGGGCCCGGGGCATGAGTTCCCTGGGTCCAAAATCAGCCTGGGAGGGGGGCCAGGTGCCCACATCCCCCTAATAATTGTGCTAGTCCCTGGGGAATCGGGTCTCCAAGGCCAAAATCGGCCCAGGGAGGGAGCCTTGTTCCCTCTCCCCAAACAAGCACACCGGCCCGGGGGGATGGGGTCTCCGGGGACAGAGATGGCCCAGGGAGGGGGACGCATGCCACCCTCCCCCTGAAAAGTACACTGGGCCCCGGGGACGGGTTGCCAGGGCCAAAATCAGCTCGAGACCGGGGAGTATGTCCCCTCATCCCACAATAATTATGCCGGGCCACAGGGGATGAGATCCCCGTGGCCTAAATCGTCCTGAGGAGGGGCTCACACATGCCTCATCACCTATATTTAAAAAAGTGGCCCCTGGAGATGTTGTCCCCAGGGCCGATTACAGCTTCGGAAGGGGGGGCCGCGCAGCCCCCATCCCCTTTAAGTAAAAAAATGGCCCTGGGGATCGGAGCTTGGGGTTGGCTTTATGGAGGTGTTGGCTGCACGGCCTGGCGGGGGGTTGCATTTACGTTTGGTAATTAATTATTACTTAATCTTAATAAAAACTAGAAATTCACTGAAAAAAACAGAAGTTTAAAGTAACGTTATAGTTAGGTGTGATGAAAGGATCTGTGCTTTTTATTTTAAACACCTTAGAAATACATTGAAAAAACCAAAGGAAAAGAAACGTTTTAGTTAAGTGAACACAGAAATTCACCAGTTATGGTTAGCAGCGCTAACTATAACTTGCGCTCCACAATGCACTGCTTATGATCTTACATATGACATCACTCATGACATGTTCTATGACATCATTCATGACATCACTGATGACATCTCAGATGATATCATTGATAACATCGCTAATAACATCATCCAAGCTTGTGAAGTCCATGCCGTGCTGGAACTGGGGGTGCAAGCAGACAGGGGGACAGCGGGGGCACATGTTGTGCCCCCCTGAATACATCCCCATGGCGGGGAGCATGGGGGCCCTGTAGGGTCTCTGTTGTACCCCCCACCGCCAGCCTTTTCTTGGCAGGCTCACCGCCATGAAAAGGCTGGCAGTGAGAGGAACTCGTAATATGCTCTGTGGACTTTGCCAGTCCCGCTCAGCATATTGCATTGTCTCTCTGCCGTGCCAGCGCCAGGGAACGGCGGTTCCCTGGCGCAGCTAGTGGTCCACCACCAGAACGACTCCGAGAGTTGTAATCTGGCAGATGGAACACCGCCACAGCGAGTCTGGCGGTCCATGGACCGCCAGACTCGTAATCAGACCCTTAGTCTCAATACAAACATTTATAACTTGTTCAATCCCTCTAAACACCTATGGTGCATTAGGAGCACATGCGGTTTGTAAACACTTTTACCAATTAGCCGGACACAGGCTGTACAAAATTAGGTAGAAAATCAAAGTAGTAGTTACTCGCCACTATGTAAACTGCAAAACAAACTAACACACTTATTGGATGATGTCATCAGTGATGTATTCAATGATGCCATTTGAGGTGTCTTCAGTGATGTCATAAATGATGTCATTGAACATGTTAGTGCTGCTAACTATAACTGGTGAATTTCTGTGCTTTTTTTTTAGTTCACAATTAAAATTAATTCAGTACAGAATTTAGATTCCTACTGTTATCATTATCCACCCATAGCTGTCCAAAATTGGGCCACCATTTTTCCACATGCATAATTGGTGAAGGTTGCAACCTTCTCCATAAACAACATTCGTAAGATACTCCAATCACCATATCGTGCATAGACAAAAACATGCAAATATAATAATATTAATTCTCACAATACAGCATTTCTTCGCTGTGGTGCCTTGTGGTCTGAAATCAATTCTCCAATTGTACATTTATGTTCCTCAATAATTTATACATGTGCTCTTTTGAGGGCTCAGGGGTATCCTACTCAGCTGCAGGGTGTGGATGCACATTCATGATTCTTCTGAATATCACATGGATAAATTATTGAGGAATATACATATACACGTGGCGAATTGATTTAGAATCACATGGCATCACAATTAAGAAACGCCTTATTGTCACAATCACTAGTATTACATGAGATTAGTCTTGAAGAAGTTCCTCTATGGAAACGGAGTGAAAGGTGTTGGCTGTTTTTTATTGCAAATTTGACGGAATGAGAATAAAAGAAGGTATGAAATCTAAATGGGTCACAAGTTTTTAACTTTGATACATATCCATTCTGTGTACTCCTGCTCATAAATACTATTAAAACTTATAACCGTTTTACATAGCAACACCTCAGTGAGAGTTAAACTGTCAGATGGAAAGGATCTCTCATGGTTTAACACAGGGCTGCATTTTGTATTCTATCTTATTCTGTCTGTATGTGATGGAAATACCTTAGATCTTGTGCTTAGTAAATTCGTATCCTTTAAGTTGATGCTGACTTAGAGGCAAATTTAATATTTGGTGGACGGATTGTACTCCGCCAGGGCAACAGACTAAATTACTCCTTCACCCAGACAGAGTACCCGCCTTCCAAATTTAGAGATGTCTGTCAGCCCAACGGACATTTCTACCATGCCATCAAGGCGGTTTCTGTGAATGTATAGGAACTTTGTCGTACGTCTTCATCAAACATGACAGAGCCATACGGTGAAGTTTCAAAACTTTTTCTATTTTCAAAAACAAAACTCCAAAGTGGGTTTTAGTTTTTGAAAATTAAAAAAACAATGTCCCACTCCCAAGGGAGTTATCCCCTTACTTAGGTGCCGATTACGATCTCGGCCGTAAGCGCACCGAATACGATTCGTCCGGAAAAAATACAAGCTGAACGCGTTTTTCCCGAACGATTCGAACAGTCGTCCGAGCGAGCAAGTACGATGCGCATTACTGCTAAAAATCCGACCGAGCCCTACGTTCCCATTCCAGCTCCATTTCCCCGACTACCACCACCCCTACTCATGGGGGCCTGGATGCCTACCACTACCACCACCCCTACTCATGGGGGGATGGATGCCTACCACTACCACCACCCCTACTCATGGGGGGATGGATGCCTACCACTACCACCACCCCTACTCATGGGGGGCTGGATGCCTAGCACTACTACCATCCCCACTCATAGGGGGATGGATGCCTACCACTACCACCACCCCTACTCATGGTGGGCTGGATGCCTAGCACTACCACCACCCCTACTCATGGGGGCCTGGATGCCTACCACTACCACCACCCCTACTCATGGGGGCCTGGATGCCTACCACTACCACCACCCCTACTCATGGGGGGCTGGATGCCTGTCACTACCACCACCCCTACTCATGGGGGCCTAGATGCCTACCACTACCACCACCCCTACTCATGGGGGCCTGGATGCCTACCACTACCACCACCCCTACTCATGGGGGGATGG
Organism: Calotriton arnoldi; assembly: GCA_963921515.1. Lineage (NCBI taxonomy): Eukaryota > Metazoa > Chordata > Amphibia > Caudata > Salamandridae > Calotriton > Calotriton arnoldi. The sequence continues at coordinate 994,964 of CAWUFW010005765.1, forward strand.
ATGCCTACCACTACCACCAACCCTACTCATGGGGGGCTGGATGCCTAGCACTACTACCATCCCCACTCATAGGACAGGTAATGCATGACACAACCAGCATACTCCAACATAAGGAATGTCAGCAAAAGACATCCCCCCAACATCATGACAAGAGTGTGTAGTCTGTGTCAAATGCCTACAACACTGAACATGACATTGAAAATACAATGTGACCCCCTATCACATGTGTCACACAAAAATGTGTGTGGCCTTCACAATGCAAGCAGACCATGACCACTGTAGGAATGGGGTCTAAACCCCCATCATCACAGTGACCAAAAGGTAAGTGTGGGGTCCATAGCTGAAGCACATTTTGAACATTGTGGCAATGGGGTCTAAACCCCCATCATCACAGTGACCAAAAGGTAAGTGTTGTCATGGAAAAAGCTGCAACTGCCAAACAGCATGGATGATTCCTGGTCACAGAACAACAGTGGCAAAGTAGTGGTTGTGTCCCATAGCAACATAGATTGGGTGAGGCAAACAGTGCAGTGCAAATAAAACATACCTTTGGCCATGTGCAGACAAACATCACCCATGGGGACTGACATTGTCTCCATTTATCAATTACACAATGCCAGAAGTGACCATCATAATGCAGACCCACATATCTGCACTAATGGACACACAAATGTAGATATCCTGTGGATACTGTAGATGCGAGGTGAACAAATACCATACCATGGCAGCAATGGGACATACAAACCATGATTATTGTGCTGACTGATGACCTAGGAGTCCCAGGGACAGCATGGGAAATCCTCCAAAAACATACAGGCAATGGCACACTAAAGATATGCCAATGCAGTGGTGCAGATGCACAAACACAAACAGGCAGCCTCACACTGCATATCAAACACAACAGGTGATGGGGGGTGTGCCAGTGTCCCCAGGCAACCACACAACACATGAGGAGGCCTGAATTCCAATTACACAGATGTGTATACAGTGCCATACAAAAGTAACTCATGGATCGGATTCCCCTATGTGGGCAATCAGGCATTGTTAGATGAGAGGGAGCCCAAATTACACATGTCACACAAGCTTGTAGGAACAGCAACTAACACAGCAAGAGACAGACCCACCACAGCACTACCCCCCAGGGACCCCACATTGTGGTGACACTAGCCTGCATGATAATCCCACTGTGATGACAAAGGTAGATGTCGTTCACACTGTGAACCACAGCCATGTGTCCTGAGCAACAAACTACCATCACACCTACACAAGCACAAATCAATCAGCTCGGCCTGTCAGCCAAGGCCAAAATGGAGGTAGGGGTCTAGCCGTGCAACAACTCACATTTGCACACACTCAACACCACACACCTTGATCTCCACCAATGTGCAGCAGTGAAGCTCACATGGACTGGTGACATTGCACATGCACCCATGACAATCCCAGGGGTGGTTGTGAGAACTAAGGTGCAGAAACCCATCACACCTGGCCAGTCAACAAGACTCGTGAATGTCTGACACACTGCACAGTACGCGGTACATGGGCATGACGTGAATTCCACCCTAATCAATGGGATCCCGGCCACAGTCACACACCAATGAAGAAGCCAAGGTGACCCACAAAGAACACACGTAGACAACTTCCAACATTGCAGCTCTGACCCTGAGGAGTGGCAGCAGTCACACACACAACGTGTCACAATCACTGAAAGCTACCACAAACTGTAAATTACATGACTTGTGTAACCAACAAGTGCCAAGGGGAATCCTGACTGTGTCCCATCTGCGTTTGCCCACATCCCCAGCCCTGACAACAAAGACAACTAGGGATGACAACCTGATGAACATTAGTTTGCCATGCACCCACATCACGGAGAAACCAGGTCCAAGATGCTGGATGAACACAGGACAACTCAGCAAGCATCACAAACAGGAACATCCGTAGGGACACAGCCTGTGTAGGAAAAGGGAAGGGAACACACACAGACATGCTTACACAACACACAACACGGGCCCAGGCAATGTCACGGGATTACACACTGCCATGAGGGCACTCCACTCCTGTGGAAGGTCCGCTGTGCCAAACCTTGTCTGTGCATGACTCAAACATGTCAGCAGAACACTCGGTCAGTGAGTCAACAATTACAACACACTGAAGGCTCTGCTCACATCAGCCTGGGTACGGGAGTGTCACTTCAGTCATCTGCATATACCCAAAACACGTAGCAAGCAAGTTGCACTGTATACACAGATGAGTCCTTCAACATTGATGTGCTAAACTGCATGTCCAGTGGAGATGGGCACACAGTCAGGGAAATAGAAACATTGAACAGTGGTAAGCCCACCAGATGTGCATGAGTGTAAGCCACAGATGTTAAATTACAAATGCAAAAATTACATCCCTGTGTCAAATGCTGAACATTACACCCTCAGACTGCAGCAAAGGATGCTATGGACCCAGACTAGATTAGGACACATATCCCATGGACCACATGGAGTCCATCACAGCAACACTTCATTTTCCCGATCTGAACACTATTACAACTGCAAATGCATGATGATACTCATCTACATCATGTACAACAAAAGCAAAACCACTAGTAAACAAAAAGACGCTTTATTCAGCCAATGTGAATGAAAAATTGGAAGTCCAAAAGAAACTAAGGCCAATGGCCAGTCCACATTCACAGTCCGAACAGGGTGACATGTGACAACTTGTCACCCATTGCTTGCCTGCACTGGTACGGACAGGGTACACCCCCCTCGGAGGGGCATACAAGGGGCAGGCCAGGCACCGCAGGGACAGGATCAGGGGATGCCAGAAGGAGGCAGTGAAGGGGTGGTGGGTGCAGTAGTGTCACCGGCAACTGCAGTGGAGGTGTCTGACTCAGTGGGGGCCAGCACCACTGTAGGGCACAAGTCAGATGGTGTGGGTGATGGCACCACTGCAGTGGGCCGGTCAGATGGAGTGGACTGGGTCCCCACTGCAGTGCCCAAGTCAGACGGGGTGGGTGTGGACTCCACTGCAGTGCATAACTCCAAGGGAGTGGAAGGGGGGCAGATGAGGTGGGCAGGACAGAGGGGGGACCCGGTCTCCACACCAGTGGCACAAACAGGCCGAGCGTCTGGGTTGGGGGTGGAAGAGCAAGTGGTAGGGGGAGGGCCTAAGCAGTTTGGGGATGCGGTATTGGTGTGTGGGGGAACCTGGGGCAGGGTGTGGCGGGGGAACCTGTGGAGTGGTGGCCTGGGGGATGAGAGAGACTGTGTGGTGGAGCTGCGTGGTGGTGGGGTCTTGCCCTTCCTGGTCCGGGGGACTTCCTAATGGGGTCCTCAGTCTGCCTGTGCCTGGGGGAGGGTGTCCGGGTATGAGGGGCACTCCCCTCTGTGTGTGGTGGTCGCCTCTTCCGCCTGTACGTTGGCTCAGATGGATCTGTGGGGAAGAGGCCAAGCTCACAGAGGAAGAGCTTCTGGGAGGGGGGGGTTGCAGGTGAGGCAAGGGAAGGGGTTTTGGAGGGAGAGGTATCTGAGGACTGCGCAGTGCTTGTGGATGCGTGTGTGTGTGTCTGGGCCCCATCCCCTGTGAGTGAGGTATCAGTCCCCTGACTGTGCGTGCGTGTGCGTCTGGATTTTGGCCTGTGTGTCTGGGTGCTGCTTGTGTCTGTGCTGGTGCGTGCCTGTGCCGGTGTGTGTGCTTGGGACAGGTAGGGTGCTGGGGATTGTGGATGGGGCAGAGGTAGGAGGGGTGAGGGACTGTTGCAGGAGGGACACTGCTGCCGTCAGTGAGGAGGCCATGGACTGATTGGTCCGATGTAGGGCAGACATGCCAGATGACATGCACTCCATGAATGACCAACAGACCCGTGTGTGCATGGAGGACACTCGGCATTGATGTCTGCCCTACATGAATCTGTTTCGGCATGTCCACAGACTCCACACTCAGGGCAGCAGGGGAGACAGAGGCAGGGGGTGCGGTGCTTGGCATGAAGGAGAAACGCTCCCCTACACGGGAGCCTCCACGGACATGTGGGATGGGAGCAGATGGGAGGGTGGAGATGGTGGTGGTGGCGGGGACAGACTTGCTCGATTTTGTCTGTGGTCTGCTGACAACCCGCCTCCACAAGGGAGTCCTCACTGGAAGTGCTGTGTTCCTCAGCCGAGGTGGTCGTAGCTGAGGTCTCCTCAGTGTGTCTCCACTCACCCTCCGTGCCACTGGGTCCCTCGGTCTCCTCTGCAGTGGACCCAGTCTGGGTCTGCCGCTCCTCTTGGTCCGTGGAGCTGTCTCCTCCTGTGGCCGTGGATGTATCTGCAAACAATCAGGATAAACAGAGCAACATTAGTCACCTGTACTGACCACACACACCACAGTAAGTACAGCACATCACAGAGCAAGCCCTGCCATCATTTGCTAGACATTGCAATAAGTGCTGACACTGATTTGAAGAAGCCCATTGTCTGCCTGACAGTCATTCATGCCACTCATATCCTACCTGTCCATGCACCCATCTGTCTGGTGCCTGTTGTATGCGACTAATCATATGTGCACACATGCACCACATACACAGTTGTTGGACATCCAAGAGAACATATGGAAATGTGTCACTCCAAACACATGCCATCTCCTGCCACTGACTCAGTACATGTGTCAGGAAAAGTGATGGGCAGAGTCTCTGTCGATATGCAGGTTTTGGTTCCATCACCAGACACAATGAGGTCCTCATGTCCTGATAGACAATGCAACAATGGTGTGCATGCAGGACATATCACACTACTGCTGGATCACCCTTTGCAAGTTGAATGTCATGGCACAGGCCTGTCTGGCAAGTCAGTCATAACTGTCTCCTGTCACAGGGGCAGTGCATACACACAACACCAGTCTGCACTGTGTCACAATCATGGAAGTTTTGGGAATGCAAGCCCTGTAGCTGACAGGTGCACATGTGCACCCCTGGCCACCCACATCATGAGGACTAAGATGATCCCACGTCATTCAAGTGAGACATTTGAGTGACTGCAAACACAAATCCATACACATGAGCACTTCACCGTCTGATGAGAATGAACCAAAGCTGCCTGCATCTCAATGTTTCATACACCATTGTGCACAGTCAAGGGATCAGAGACCTATGCATTAACCAATGTGCAGATCCTATAGTCACAACTCAGATGGCTGGCCACCCCAAATTGTTAAACACTCCAGGAGTCCAAAAAGCAAGGCTACACCATGGTGACACAGAGGCAGACACCTGGGTGCACTCTTCACAATGCCCAATATGTATGCTGACACACGGGAGTGGGAGAACAGAATGCCTTCGATGTCCGGAGTAGGCATTACAGTCCTGGTCCATGTGCAACATAGTATTACCCTGAACACTAGGCAGGTGGCTATGCATGTGTCACACACATGATGTACATACTTCTGATGCTCCTACCTTGGTCTCTGCTGCAGCATGGGTGTGTGGCACATACCCCAGACATGTGGTGAGTCAGAGCAGCAATTGGAACACATATTAAAGCCATACCCAGAGTACATGTCAGATCACAGGCATTGTGTGAGCAATTGTACCACCCATGCAGCCCACAACAAAGTTCCTGTAACTGATGCTGTCCCCAACTTGAACCACAGGTAACTGCAAGTACACAGTACCCAAGTGACCTAAGTCACAGACTGTAAGGGCCACACCTGTGTATCAGATGAGGAGGGGGCATGACACAAGTGAGGGACATGAGTCCAGGACGACAAGACAGTTTTACTGTGGAAGTGGAACCAGGCTAAAGGAGTGCATAGAGCATGTTAGTCATAGTACCCAGAAAAGGCTAGCACTTACCCCCTCCTTGCTGCTGTCTGGCCTTCAGCTGCCCATCCAGGTCAGGGAAGACCACCGCCAGAATCTGGAGCATGTGGGGGGGTCAGGGTACGGTGTCCGCCCTTCCTGCGAAGAGGCGACAGCTTTAGCTGGACCCTTGCGATCCTCCGGGTCCAGCCACGAAGGTCCTGCCACCTCTTCTGCAGTTGCGGATCCTGCGCCTGTAGACCCCCACAGATCGTACTGCCCGGGCGATGGTCAGCCAGATCTCCTGCTTCTGGTGGGCATCAACCTGTGAGGATGACAAAGTGAAAAGGCCATTACTACACATGCAACATATCCGTGCATCACACAGTTGGATATACATGTCTCAATCACAGGGGCATATGATGTACACAGGTAGTGCAACTATGGCTATGAACAGTTGTCCAGCAGTTACTAAATGGTATCATTGCCTGGGAAGTAAAACCTTGTTGGAATGCACTGTTACTGCATTATACCTGTTCAGTGCATGTAACTACACACTTTGGGGGGTGACAACTACTCAGTGAGCATGCTAGCCACTGGTGTACACACTGTAAGTCTTGCTAGTCAGACAACATGCACAATTAGTAAGGCAGTGGACAGCACACTCACCTGCTCCCCTGGTTTCCCATACAGCTTGCTGTACTGTGGAAGGAGGCTGTCCAGCAAGGCCTGGTTCTCCTCAGTGCTGAAGGCTGGGGCTCTCTCCACAGTACGTGCCATTGCAGTAGCCAGAGGATGCAGAGACAGCAGCAGTGGTGGTGGCAGATGTCGTCCTGGAGCATGTAGTGCAGGCAAGTGAGCTCTCAGGGGAACAGCCAGCATTATATGTGTGACTCAGAGGCAGATACTGTCTCATGTGTCCAAAGTGATAGGTCCAAGTCGTTTGCATCTTCTGAATCTGGCCAATCCATGGAATTGCACCACTTATACACGCCTACAGCATCCTTCAAAATTTCAACTTGATGACACCCATGAATTTGCAACATTGTTGTGGGTGGCCAACTGAATTCACTGCATCCGACTCGTAAAAGATTCGAATACGCGTCCGTTACCATGTCAGTCCATAGCCAATGCGTGCGCACGGATCGTTCCATTGCTGTACAACGCATATTTCGTCACACAACACGCATCCGTCCACATCATATGCAATGGCCAATGCGTGCGCACGGATCGGTCCATTGCTGTACGACGCGTATTTCGAAACACAACACGCATCCGTCCACATCATATGCAATGGCCAATGCGTGCGCACGGATCGGTCCATTGCTGTACGACGCCTATTTCGAAACACAACACGCATCCGTCCACATCATATGCAATGGCCAATGCGTGCGCACGGATCGGTCCATTGATGTACGACGCGTCCCTGTACAAGTCACTCGCATATGTCACCATGGTTGTCACAGGTGAACGTATGCCAGCCACAATTACTTGCCAGGGACTCAGGGGCACACCTACAACACCACAGCCTGTCCACACTGCATCCTAAGGCATGTAAGGCTGCATTACCTGTGTGTGTATGGGGGTCAACATGTGGTTTGTTGGGTGGCACTTGGGGGCAGCCACTCCCATGCTGTGCACGTGTTCATGGGGACAGAATCCTTTGTGTGTTGTGCACATGACCACTGTGATGTGCAACTGTTCAGTTCAGAGCATGTGGCATGGTCACATTTCCAGGTTGTATATGTGTATGTTATGTCACATACACCCTGAGTCCCATGTGGGATGGTATGTATGTCACAGGGTGACCCATTGCCACAATTGTGATGGCCCTCCACAGTCTGTGTGCATGTTGTATTTCAGATGTCTCTGATTCCATGTGCACAATGGGAGACAGTCTCCAAATCCACGTTGTTTGTGCATCGACTTTGATGTTGTGCGTGTGTGTGTCACAGACGTCCATGTCTGTCCTGCAGAGACAACAGGGGCCACTACCAGTGGGAGTCATGGTTGTTTTGCTGGCGTACATGATACGCCATGTCATGCCAGTGTCCATGTGGCAATACAGGGTCCCTGGGAATCTACCTGTCAAAGAGCTGTGATGCCTGGGGCACATCTGTCCTCACTTGTCACTGTGGTGTGTGTTTGGAACGTGACAGCAGTACATGGGTACTGTGACACAGCCTAATGATTTCCCATAGCACAACCTGGAACTTGTTGTCAATACATGTTGAACTGAGATGTTAGATGATGGCCATGTAGGTGCCATATATGTCCATACAGAACGGCACACACATCAAGTACTTGTGTCTCGTAATGATGTATCATGTGATATTGAGTATGGTCAATGCCACATATGTGGGGTGACTGACAATCTTTCTTTGTTCACCTATGTACTGCAGGGCACCAGCTGTCCATAGACCATTCCCTGACCTTGCAACCATGGTGGAACGTGACTGCATCCGACGGTACCGCTTCAACAGGCCGCTGATTGAGGAATTGGCGGGGCGGTTGGCCCCACATTTGCTAGCTGGCCGGCCATACCCTACAGCGCTGACCCCCAAGGTGAAGGTGATGGCAGCCCTACACTTCTTTGCCACCGGTACCTTTCAACACACTGTGGCGTCTGCTGGTGGGATGTCACAGACCATGTTCAGCCGTGTGCTACGCGATGTTTTGGAGGCAATGTTAACATACTTGAACCAGTACATCTATTTCCCTAAACGTCAACAACTCACTGATGTCAAGAGTGACTTCTATGCCCTGGGGAGGATGCCACATGTCATCGGCTCCATTGATGGGACACATGTGGCTTTGGTACCACCACAGGCACATGAGAATGCATACAGGAACAGGAACATTTTCCATTTTATCAATGCTCTGGTGGTATGTCTTGCAGATATGAGCATCTCACATGTGTGTGCACGTTTCCCCGGTTCTGCACACAATGCCTACGTGATGAGGAGTAGTCGCATCCCGAGGATGATGTCACAGATGCAGAACCAGCGTGCCTGGCTTGTCGGTGTGTACTGACTTTGTACCATTGTGTGTGTTCTGCAATGTTGTATTCCACCCTCTTTTCCAACTCAGCTAATGTGCAATTGTCTGTATGTAGGTGACTCTGGATACCCCAACATGCCGTGGTTGCTGACACCCCTCAAGAACCCTGTGACACCAGCCCAGATGCGCTACAATGAGGCACATGGTCGGACCAGGAGAGTGATCGAGCGGACATTTGGTGTCCTGAAGAGCCGCTTTCGCTGCCTGGACAAGACAGGAGGGGCCCTCCCATATGCCCCTGCAAAGGTGTGCAAGATTGTCATCTTCTGCTGCATGCTACACAACCTGGCAGTGCGGAAGGAGTTGCCTCTCATCCTGGATGACGATGACCAACATCCGCCACCTGTGGAGGATCCTGGCCTGGGCCACGATGCCAGTGATGATGATGATGATGATGATGAGGGTGATGTCCGCACACATCTCATCACCAACTTCTTCAGCTGAATGTGAGTATACAGAGATGTTATGTCAATGATTTGAGTTTGCATGATATGTGTTGGTGGTGCTCTGTTGCTGTTTGAGTGTGGCCATGTGCTACTTGACTGGATGCGTGCAGCGATGTGTCCTTACAGGTAGTCTGTACTCCCCAACAGTGTTGACATGCTAACTTGGTTTTGTGTAGGTATCTTGTGACATGTATTGGGCATGAGTATTGCAGTTCTGTCCTGTTCTTCAGTGCTTTTAACTGTGTGTCATGTCTGTCATTCACAGAGTACTTTCAGAGTTGTTTGGTCAACTGTGATCCCCCGACACCATGATTCAACTTACAGGGTGGAAGCAGTCGTTTCCCTACAGGTGATGTACCACACACCCCTGGACTTTATTTCTTCAACACTTGTTGACTGTGTGGCCACGTGGGATTACCTTGCATCTGTAGTGGAAATAACATGTTTCAAATGTGTAATAAACCTGTGCTTCACTTTGGGATGTGCGTTGTCTGTGGTCACACATCTGACTGACATTTGCTTACTGCACCTGTGGGCTAGTTAACACAGACTCTGAATAGGTGTGGTGTCTGTGCATTCCACTGTATTTCCTGGCAACATCAGTGTAGGCGATGAGTCAGATGGCCCTGGTGTGTATGTGTTGTGTTGCCCTAGTGGTGTGTCTCCCTCATATGTGTCACGTCGCCATGACTCATTAACCCAGATCTGTGACTGGGGGTGAATGTTTGCCAATGTGCAGCATTCCGTCCATCATCTTGCGTGTTTTGCATTTCGCCCTAAGTGGGAAGGGTATGCCCAGACGTGGGTCCCGTGCTCACTACGCCACTGGAGTCAAGCTATCCTGGCTGATGAAGGCTGATAGCCTGAAACCGGTCCTTGGATGCTTGATTCCGGTCCAGGGAAGACATGGCTTGGCAGTTCGGTCTGGACTGTTCCCATGAGGCACAGGGTCAAGACTGATTTGCATATGGCTATGTCTGAACTGGGGTGGCGTGGTGAAGCAAAATAACGATGGATTAAACCCAGATCTGTGACTGGGGGTGAATGTTTGCCTATGTGCAGCATTCCGTCCATCATCTTGTGTGTTTTGCATTTCGCCCTAAGTGGGAAGGGTATGCCCAGACGTGGGTCCCGTGCTCACTACGCCACTGGAGTCAAGCTATCCTGGCTGATGAAGGCTGATAGCCTGAAACCGGTCCTAGGATGCTTGATTCCGGTCCAGGGAAGACATGGCTTGGCAGTTCGGTCTGGACTGTTCCCATGAGGCACAGGGTCAAGACTGATTTGCATATGGCTATGTCTGAACTGGGGTGGCGTGGTGAAGCAAAATAACGATGGATTAAACCCAGATCTGTGACTGGGGGTGAATGTTTGCCTATGTGCAGCATTCCGTCCATCATCTTGTGTGTTTTGCATTTCGCCCTAAGTGGGAAGGGTATGCCCAGACGTGGGTCCCGTGCTCACTACGCCACTGGAGTCAAGCTATCCTGGCTGATGAAGGCTGATAGCCTGAAACCGGTCCTAGGATGCTTGATTCCGGTCCAGGGAAGACATGGCTTGGCAGTTCGGTCTGGACTGTTCCCATGAGGCACAGGGTCAAGACTGATTTGCATATGGCTATGTCTGAACTGGGGGTGGCGTGGTGAAGCAAAATAACGATGGATTAAACCCAGATCTGTGACTGGGGGTGAATGTTTGCCAATGTGCAGCATTCCGTCCATCATCTTGTGTGTTTTTCAAATGTGTAATAAACCTGTGCTTCACTTTGGGATGTGCGTTGTCTGTGGTCACACATTTGACTGACATTTGCTTACTGCACCTGTGGGCTAGTTAACACAGACTCTGAATAGGTGTGGTGTCTGTGCATTCCACTGTATTTCCTGGCAACATCAGTGTAGGCGATGAGTCATCCTCCCTCCCTGTGGCAGTTGCAGTTGTTGCGGCACCAGTTGTTGTGGGCACACAGGGAGGTGTGGACATGTTGGTGCTAATCTGGCGGAGGCATGTCAATATGTCCCTCTGCACCGCTGTCAGTTCTTCCAATGTGTCCCACTTGGACTCCATGCCAGACATGTGTGTCTCCATACGGGACATGTGGGAGTCCAAGCGGGCATGATGGGCAGCCTGCTGCTGTTGAATGTCCTTGAGGATCCCCACTACCTGGCTGACCTCTCCGGTGCTATTCTGGTATGCATCTGCAATGCGTACCAGTTGTGGGTCATCATGCAGTCCAGACCCCTCTGCAAACAGTGACCTCTGCCTACTATACCTCCCACCACCCCTGGCCACACGTGCGGGACCTGTGGTGGCACGCACAGGTGACCCTAGGCCCCCTTGGGGGTTGGTACTGGGGTTGTTGTCCGTTGCTTCCCGGGGGGCCGGGGTCCCTCTGCTGTTGTCATTCAGTGTCCTTGATCTGTCCGTGTCGGCGGGGGTGGTCTGTGTGTTGGCAGATGTTGGAGGAGTGGGTGCAGGGGGTACAGATGGTGGTCCTGCTGGTGCTGCATGATGACTCACACCGGAGGGGCCAGGTAGGTCTTTGCCATCCGAGGAGGGCAGAGGCTGTTCCACACCAGAGAGCTCAGGGGCCACCGGAGCCTGGGACAGGGACTCCTCATCATCTGCTGCTGTGTCCCCATCATCACCTGTGTTTGGAAGAGACACACAATGTATGTTATGTTTCTACAGGCATCAATGGTTCAAACACATGACAGTTGTGACTGTACATCTGGATGCGTGCCTGTACATTGCATTGTCCTAAGTTGTCACAGCCACAGGTTGATATTGTTGTAGCACATTGTCCTGCCAACCTGAAGCATTTCAAAGTGAATGTTGAGGTGTGTGCATGACCAGCTCATGTATTGATTGGCTGTACATGGCCATTGCTACTCAAGGGCCATCACGTGCCTGACACAGGTGTGTCATCCTTGTCCACATTTGTCCTTTAACAGGGACATACGTGCAATTCCACTTCGGATATCTTTCAAGATTGGGACATGTGTGGTGGCAGTTTTTGCCAGTCTTTGTGCGTCACATTGGTGTGTCTGGACAACATGGTCACAGTCCGGTATGCCTGGGATCTCTTGGGAGTATCTGTGTTGTTGTCTGGGTTCCTAGTTCACGTCTCATTTCATACAAGTGATGTTGTTAACGTAGCTAATGATGTTGTTGCTGAGTTTTGTACATGCAAACGTGATTAATCTTGTCAATGTCCTCCATGGTGATAAGGATTGGGCACGGCAGCTCTCTGGCTTTTCCATTGTCATGACAGTGATGGCCAGTGGTGTGTGTTGCAGTTCTGCTGCTGTGAGTAGCATGTCTCCTCAAATGCAGTCCAGCTTGGTGCTTGTGTCTACAGTGTCTATGACAGTGAGTGGTGTGTTGTGTGAAGGATGCATATGTTGCCGAACGATGTGGGAGTGGAATGCAGATCACAACCGCAACTTGTGTGACTGACAACATGGTACAGTGTCCGGTATATTGGTGTGTCCATTGCATTCACTGTCAGGTGTTCCCTGTCAATGATGTCTCTGTGACTTCCTGTGTGTTTTGTGCTATGTAGTTTGTCTGATTATCCACAGTTGTCATCTGCAAGTCACACCTTCACAGCCAGGCCAGGGGGCAGCCATGGACACTGCATCCCCTGACAGTGTGTGTAAACATAAAGTTGCAATGGCTGTGAGTGTGTACGTGTTTGGGTTGGCCAGTGCATGGGTGTGAATTGCAGGCACATCATTTCTCATGCCCATGTGTCAGCCATCTTGCCAGGGCTTTTACTTTGGGAGTGACTGGTCCCACGTGTGCAATGTGTTTTTGCAGAGTAGGTGTGTGTATGGCCAGCATTGGTGGTATTTGGTTGACATCCGGACCTTCTTCTCCCCCAGCCCAGTTATCCCACCATGAAGCATGCCGCCCTTGCAGTGGGTGCAGGTTAACTCTCAGGATGTCAGTCAGTGGTGTCCTGTTGTTGGTTGGTGCACAGTTCCCAGCAGGGCCTTGTGCTCCCACAACAGAGCACCATTGTCAGACATCTTTGAAGTGGCTTTTCACTCCCTGTGAGGTGTTCATGCTTCAGTGTGAGCTTGCCGGGCCATGCGGGTGGGGGATGTTGAGCTGTGACTACCACTCCCATCATGCTATTGCCTACACCCCCTTCCCAGCATGCCCATACTTCCTTCCTTTTGAGTCGACTTCACTGTGTGTGAGTGTGACAGCAATGGCAAGATGGCTGACAGTGTGGTCCTGTTGTTTGTTGGTGCACAGTTCACAGCAGGGCCTTGTGCTCCCCACAGCTGAGGCCAGTGTCAGACATCTTTGAAGTGGCTTTTCACTCCCTGTGAGGTGTGCATGCTTCAGTGTGAGCTTGCTGGGCCATGTGGGTGGGAGATGGTGAGCTGTGACTACCACTCCCATCATGCTATTGCCTACACCCCCTTCCCAGCATGCCCATACTTCCTTCCTTTTGACTCTGCTTCCCTGTGGGGTAGTGTGCCTGTGCTGACAGGATGGCTGACAGTGTTGTCCTGGCGTTTGTTTGGCTACAAGTCCCAAAAGTGTCCCTATGCTTCACACAGCATAACCCAGTGTGGGAGTTCTTTGTGGGATATTTAATTAGAGTGTGAGGCAATGCATTCTCCCAGGTGAGTTGTGTGGAGTTTGTGTTAAGGGGGTGTGTGAGAAAAGCTGCTGGTAACTATGGTCAGAGCTGTCAGTCCTCCTTCCCACCCAGCCAGATATCCCACCATGGAACGTGCTTCCATTGCAGGGAGTGCATGTTGGCTTTCAGGATGTCAGTCAGTGGTGTCCTGCTGTTGGTTGGTGCACAGTTTCCAGCAGGGCCTTGTGCTCCCCACAACAGAGCACCATTGTCAGACATCTTTGAAGTGGCTTTTCACTCCCTGTGAGGTGTGCATGCTTCAGTGTGAGCTTGCTGGGCCATGTGGGTGGGGGATGTTGAGCTGTGACTACCACTCCCATCATGCTATTGCCTACACCCCCCTTCCCAGCATGCCCATACTTCCTTCCTTTTGACTCTGCTTCCCTGTGGGGTAGTGTGCCTGTTCTGACAGGATGGCTGACAGTGTTGTCCTGGCGTTTGTTTGGCTACAAGTCCCAAAAGTGTCCCTGTGCTTCACACAGCATAACCCAGTGTGGTAGTTCTTTGTGGGATATTTAATTAGAGTGTGAGGCAATGCATTCTCCCAGGTGAGTTGTGTGGAGTTTGTGTTAAGGGGGTGTGTGAGAAAAGCTGCTGGTAACTATGGTCAGAGCTGTCAGTCCTCCTTCCCACCCAGCCAGATATCCCACCATGGAACATGCTTCCATTGCAGGGAGTGCAAGTTGGCTTTCAGGATGTCAGGCAGTGGTGTCCTGCTGTTGTTTTGAGCACAACCCCCAGCAGGGGCTTGTTCTCCCCACAGCAGTACCCAGTGTCAGCCATCTTGTCAGTTCTTTTCCACTCCCTGTGATGTGAGCATGGTTCAGAGTGGTGTTGATGGGCCAATTGTGAGGGTGACCAATATCTGTGACTACAACTCCCATCATGCTATTGGCTACACTCACTTCACCAGCATACACACAATTCCTTCCTTTCAGTCAGCTTCCCTGTGAGGTGGTGTTCTAGTGGTGGCAAAATGTCTGACAGTGTTTGTTGGTTAGATTTGTGCCACTGCCTTGCTCTATTTGTTGTTAGGTTTGTACATGTCATGACACAGTTACATATCACTATGAGATGGCAGGTATTGTGTTTGTCTGACTAGCATACACATCTTGGGAGGATTATCTTTTGGTTACTGTGGCTTTGCTAACAGTGCATGGTTTCACTATCCCCTTGACAGTGATGTGTGTGTATTGTCACACAATATTGGGTATATTGGTTGTGTACTCACCAGGCTCTGGGATGTCTGATAGTCCATGTACGCTCTCTGGTGGTAGGATGGCCCGCACCTTCTCCTCCCAGGACCTGAGTTATACTGGTTTGGCAGGAGGGCCTCTGCCGGTGCGATGACTCAAGGCGTATTCCTTCTTGAGTAGGTCCTTGACCCTCCGGCGCACGTCATACCACCTGTTCTGGATGTCTTCCTTTGTGCGCAAACATGGTGATTGTGCGTTCACCCTGTTGACGATCCTCTCCCACATCTTGGTTTTCTGCGACATGGGGGTCTGTTGGACCAATGTACCAAACAACTGTGGCTCTACTCTTAGGATTTCATCTACCAGGACTTCCAATTCACTGTCTAGGAACTTTGGATTCTTCTTTGGGGGCATGGTGATGGGTAGTGGTGGGGATTGATGTGTGTGTGAGTGTGCAAGTGAGGGTGGGTGAGTGTCAGTTTTGCTGGGTGTATGTGAGGGTGCTATTAGGGAAGTGCTAATGGTGTGTGGCTTGTGTGATGGATGAGTTGTGAGTGTGTCTGTGGTTGCTGTCTGATGGTGTTCTGTGCTGGCAGGTCAGTTGAATTTGCAAAGGATCATGGTAGGGATTTGTGACCTTTATATGGGTGGAGTTGTGGGTGTATCTTTGTTCCATGTTCTTTTTCCCCAGTATTTATTGACTTTGTCATTGCTTGTTTGGCCCTTTTTTTTGTATTTTTTCCTTTGTATTTTTTGGGCATGTAGGAGACGTTCTTCTGACCGAGTCGGACGCTGCAGTTGTCTCGTGCGAGCTTCTCCGAGTCTTTCACGCTGACTTTCTGCTGGGTTTCATGTGCGGCGTACGAGTCGGTCGCGGAGTATTGGGTTGCTTCGCCTCCCTGTTTTCTATGCGTGTCGGTCGTACGGCTCGAGCTCCGTGCGACTCGGTCTGGTTTTACACGCATTGCATCGTACTGCGCGGGTCGGAGTTCGCGGGTACGTATCTGTCGGGTTCATTCCTGGTGCGTGTCGGTCGGTTCGATTCGTGTAGATTTGCCGGCCGGATGGCTGCTTTCAGTGCGGTTCGGTCGTTCGGCTTGTGTTCCGTACAAGTCGGTCGCAATTCACATGCATAGCATCGTACTACGCGGATCGGACAGCGCCGGTACGTGTCGGTCGGACTACATTCCCGTACCGAGTCGGTCGGTACGATTTCCGGCCTGAATCGGAATCGACCCCTTAGTCTTACTGCCAGGGTTTTCCTGGCAGTGATTGGCAGTAAAAAACGGCTATCTGTCAACCCAATTAAATTGGGTGTGCGGACATATAGCCATTGCTCCAATGGCCCTTACCCCATTGGGCCTTTGGGGAAGTTGGGCCACGGCAGAGATGGGGTAGTTTCTGCCGTTGCCAACCTACGGTCCACCTGCATATAAATTCGGCAGGCGGACCATTATATTGCGACCGAGTATGCTTACTGCCAATATATTAATCGAGCTGTAAGTTTTAGTTTCTATCTCACGAATCAGTCTGCAAAGAATGTTAAACAACTTAAATGACTAGAATGAAGATAATTTTAAGTGAGACAAAAATACTGGTCTTTGAAAGACAAAAGAAGAACCTAAGATGGTATTTGAATGGGCCGTCAACTGAACAAGAGAGAGGCTGTAGATAATTGGGGTTAATGTTAGATCAAAACTTAACTTGAAATTGACACTTTCAAGAAACTGACCATAATATATGTCTTAAAACAATTTATGAATGTGGGTGAAGCCCTCACGGTATATAAAGCAAAAATCAAGTCAGCACTATTGCACAGTTCCCCAACTTTGTTTGGGATAGTTATAAAATGTTTAAACGTGATTGCAATAAGTGCAGTAAGGAAACTTTTTAACTTACATAAATCAGACTCAACTCCACCTAGGACTAGGTGTAATAAGGTTTACCAATGATAATTGACTAAGAGCCATATGTACAAACCATTTTTGCTGTCGGAAAAGGCCGGCTCCGGCCGTTTCCGACCACAAAAATGTTTTTACATATGTATAAATGGCAAATTACGATTAACGAATCGCAATTTGGTTTAGCAATACGGTATTTGAAAGGAGCGTGTGTAGGGCAGCCCTCCCAAATACCGAATTGCAGTGCTATGTGTGAATGTTTTCGGACCGAATCACGGTCGCAAAACATTCAGGGGCCGATTCCGATCTCGGTCGGTAGGCCCAATATTCCGACCGAGTCCGATTCGTAGAGCCGATTTCCTACCGAATCGTACGCTTTCCGACCGACTCGGACACCTGCACGAACGAGCAAGTACGATGCGAATGTACGCGTGTATTCCGACCGACCGGTTCCCGGATCCAAACCGCTCCGACCGACTTGTACGGACAGGAATCGCACCACGCAATGGAGACGTTATCCGACCGAGCGAGTACGATGTACGCGTCGGACAGCCGGATCGAGTCGGAGCGTCCGGCTCGAAAAAGCTCCCAGAGCCAGACTTGGGGGGTCCGTGCCGGACCCCCCTGCACCCATAGCCGTACGAGTCGAATACAGGGGGGACCCAAGGGTCCCCCCTAAACATGCATGTACGGTGCGAGTTGCACCGACGCGTACACGCTGTAGGGGGCGCACTTGTCTGCGACGTACCCATTCAGTCAATGGGAGCTTGTGTACGCATCGTATTCATATTCATATTCAACACGGCAGCCTGGCCGTGGGGGGCAGCACCACCCAGCAAGGACATGGGGCGCAAGGTAAAGAACCTTCTTTCACCTTCATGCGGCACCGCAGTGCTTCGAAAATCGGACTGTGCAAGTAATTTCCTCAGGCCCACTGGAGGGCTCAACATTTTAATGAAAGTCTGCAACTGCGTAACATCCACTGAAGGACTGTATTATACCCAAGGCGCACTACAAATACCAGAATTCCTCGAGAAATTACTCACCTGTAACCCACTAGAGGGCAATAAAATTGTGTTTAAAACGAGTGAACCTTGTGTTTCTGGTTTCGTCAGTTGCAGTTTGCCTTTGATAAAGGAGCTGGGGGCTCTGAAACGCGTAAGGCTGTGAAACAACTCAGAAAACAACTTGCCAGTTCCCCTGCATGTAAAGGTTCGGATGAATCAGCCTGCGGCGGAGTGCGTCCCCAAGCACAGGACAACAATTGGATTTCATATTCAACACGGCAGCCTGGCCGTGGGGGCAGCACCACCCAGCAAGGACATGGGGCGCAAGGTAAAGAACCTTCTTTCACCTTCATGCGGCACCGCAGTGCTTCGAAAATCGGACTGTGCAAGTAATTTCCTCAGGCCCACTGGAGGGCTCAACATTTTAATGAAAGTCTGCAACTGCGTAACATCCACTGAAGGACTGTATTATACCCAAGGCGCACTACAAATACCAGAATTCCTCGAGAAATTACTCACCTGTAACCCACTAGAGGGCAATAAAATTGTGTTTAAAACGAGTGAACCTTGTGTTTCTGGTTTCGTCAGTTGCAGTTTGCCTTTGATAAAGGAGCTGGGGGCTCTGAAACGCGTAAGGCTGTGAAACAACTCAGAAAACAACTTGCCAGTTCCCCTGCATGTAAAGGTTCGGATGAATCAGCCTGCGGCGGAGTGCGTCCCCAAGCACAGGACAACAATTGGATTTCATATTCAACACGGCAGCCTGGCCGTGGGGGCAGCACCACCCAGCAAGGACATGGGGCGCAAGGTAAAGAACCTTCTTTCACCTTCATGCGGCACCGCAGTGCTTCGAAAATCGGACTGTGCAAGTAATTTCCTCAGGCCCACTGGAGGGCTCAACATTTTAATGAAAGTCTGCAACTGCGTAACATCCACTGAAGGACTGTATTATACCCAAGGCGCACTACAAATACCAGAATTCCTCGAGAAATTACTCACCTGTAACCCACTAGAGGGCAATAAAATTGTGTTTAAAACGAGTGAACCTTGTGTTTCTGGTTTCGTCAGTTGCAGTTTGCCTTTGATAAAGGAGCTGGGGGCTCTGAAACGCGTAAGGCTGTGAAACAACTCAGAAAACAACTTGCCAGTTCCCCTGCATGTAAAGGTTCGGATGAATCAGCCTGCGGCGGAGTGCGTCCCCAAGCACAGGACAACAATTGGATTTCATATTCAACACGGCAGCCTGGCCGTGGGGGCAGCACCACCCAGCAAGGACATGGGGCGCAAGGTAAAGAACCTTCTTTCACCTTCATGCGGCACCGCAGTGCTTCGAAAATCGGACTGTGCAAGTAATTTCCTCAGGCCCACTGGAGGGCTCAACATTTTAATGAAAGTCTGCAACTGCGTAACATCCACTGAAGGACTGTATTATACCCAAGGCGCACTACAAATACCAGAATTCCTCGAGAAATTACTCACCTGTAACCCACTAGAGGGCAATAAAATTGTGTTTAAAACGAGTGAACCTTGTGTTTCTGGTTTCGTCAGTTGCAGTTTGCCTTTGATAAAGGAGCTGGGGGCTCTGAAACGCGTAAGGCTGTGAAACAACTCAGAAAACAACTTGCCAGTTCCCCTGCATGTAAAGGTTCGGATGAATCAGCCTGCGGCGGAGTGCGTCCCCAAGCACAGGACAACAATTGGATTTCATATGTGTATATATATATATACCAATAACATAAAATCTATACAAAACATTCTAATTAAATTAAAACATTAAAATATTTAAAAATATTTACACTTAGTAAATATAATTTTTCAATTAACAAATATTAGTAATTAAAAATATTATAATTTAAAATAAACAAAACGTAATAATATAAATTATAACAATACAACACCAAGGAAACTGAAAGGGGTAAAATGTAATATACCCACTCCAGTCAGTGCAACAGTACGGAAAGTGTTGCATTGCGGAGGGGTAAAAATGACTATTCCCACTCCAATGAGTGCAACACTAGGGAAAGTGTTGGATAGCGGAGAGGAAAAATTTACTATTCCCACTCCAGTGAGTGCAACAGTAGGGATTGTGTTGCATAGCAGAGAGATATTTACTATTCCCACTCCAGTCAGTATAACAGTAGGGAAAGTGTTGGATAGCGGAGTGGTAAAAATTACTATACCCACTCCAGTGAGTGCAACAGTAGGGAAAGTGTTGGATAGCGGACGGGTAAAATTGACTATTCCCACTTCAGTGAGTGCAACAGTTGGGGAAGTTTTGGATAGCGGAGGGGTAAAAATTACTATTCCCACTCCAGTGAGTGCAACAGTAGGGAAAGTGTTGGATAGCGGAGGGATAAAATGTACTATTCCCACTCGTCAGTGCATCAATATGGAAAGTTTTGGATTGCGGAGGTGCAAAATGTACTATTCCCACTCCAGCCAGTTCAAAATTAAAAACAAACAAAATATCATCAACAAAATAAAAATATTTTTAAAAAGTAAATAAAAATATATAAATATGTTAAAAATGCAAATAAAAATATATTTAATATTTAAAAATAAATAAAAATAAAAACATATTATAATGTTAAATACATATCACAAATACCTACAAATATTATATTAAATAAAATAAAAAAATACTTTTCAAACAAATAAATATTTTAATTTACAAATTATTTATTAACAAAAACATGAATTATTACATAAATTTAGTTTATTTACTTCCTACCCTATAACACCACACAACTCACAACCCATATCTAAAAATTTTAAAAAATGTATTTGCATAATTAACATAATTAATTATCAATTAAACAAATATTATTAATTAAAACACATAAAAATAAATTAACTTTCCACCCTTTACCCCTATAATAATCACAACCCACACCTAAAATTAAACTGTAAAAAATAATTTACACAATTAAAATGTATTTTCAATTAAATAACTAATAGTACTTAACAGCTAATTATAAAGTAACTAGAATTAATTTACTCCCCACCCTTTACCCCTATAAACCCAGAACTCACAAAAAAAATAATAATTGAACAATTACCCTAATTAATTATCAATTCATTAATTTATATTAATTGTCAACAAATTATTAATTAATTAAAAATAAATTACTTCCCAACCTTTACCCCTAAAAATCCCACAACCCACACCCAAAATTAATTATACAAATACCATAATTCATTATCAATTAATTCATTAATATTAATTAACAACTAATTAATAATTAATTAAAAATAAATTACATCCCACCTTATACCCTTAAACCCCACAACCCACACATAAAATTTACCCAAAACAATTCAAAACACAATTAACATTATAAAATCTCAATGAAATAAAAATTAATAAATAAAAAAATATTCATTAATTTATTATCATTAAATTACTTCACACCCTATTCCCCTATAAACCAACAACCCGCTACGGAACTAAAAAATTCAAAATGTAATTAAAATATAATTATAACTATTAAAAATTTAACACATACATTAAAAAACATAAACAATACTTACACAAAAATACATCACATACATTTAAAATATATACTTAAATACATAACACTAATTAAAAAATCAATATTTTAAACAACTATATTTTTGCAAACGATATTAATGACTTCTATATTTTTGAAATAGATATTTCTTATCTTAAATTCGATATTCTTGACCATGATATTCTTGTAGTCGAAGTTCCTGTGTCACAATTTTTAAAACTCGATATTTGTGTAAGTTGACATTTCCAACTCAATATTTTGACTGAATACCCCTAGAAAACATAGGCCATATTCTAATGATCTGCCCACACTCCCTTCAGAAAGAAAGATGCTGCTACATTCCTTTTTCAATGTAGCAGGTCGTAGGACAGTATAGGAAGGAGTATTTATGCTATAACTGGATTACTAGTAAAGCTGTTGTCATTCTGGTAAAATTTATGTCACTTGCTGAAAAGTTATTGGCTGACTTGCAAATTGAATAAATTACATACATCTTTTAAATTGCCTAAATCACTTAAATTACTGAAATAACTAACTGTAATTAAATGTATTTGTATTTTTTATGAAGAATACAGTGTGTCACAACTATTATTTTTTGTTTATAGTAGAACCATCTTTGTGTGTTACTATGTGTTTTTAGAATTTTGATACTACGTGGTATGTTATTCCTTGCAGAATGTACTTTATCATTTTGGAATAATGTACTTTATTGTAAAAGGTGTATTTATCTAACACAAGGAGAAAAAGACACAAAAAGTCCCTACAATGGATTATGGAAAGGGCAACCGCCTCACTTAGGATCAAGTGTCTCTATATACATACAACCAAACTAGCAAGAAAAATGTCCAAGAAAAACTTTCATTTTATCAACATTAAAAGACAAAATGTATATGAGTAAAAAGGAATTTATTTTATGTAAAAAGTATATTTGTGAACATACAAATTTTATCACATATTGATGCAATTAATGTAATAACACTCCTCCCAATGGAGGTTACAATCTAAATAAGTCACAAAACAAGTAAAAAAACGTTAAAAACAGTTGACGCAGCGTTTCGGTGAGACCTTGATTTTTTCACCTTCCTCAGGACTAAAAGTTTTCATAAAATCTAAATTACAAAGACATTATAGGTTTCTTGTTTTGTCAATGCAAACACAATAAGATGATGGCCGGAGCGCTGAAACGTTTCAGACACTTACCCACCCCCAGTCACTATTAGATCTGGGTTAAATCCATCATCGTTCTTTAGCTCACTTCGCCACCCCAGTTTGGACTCAGCCATATGCAAATTAGTCTTGACCCTGTGCCTCATGGGAACAGTCTAGCCCGAACTGCCATGCCAGGTCCTCCCTGTCAACCATAAAAGGATGAAAGGCGGTGTTGGCCCTGCTGAACTTCAAACCAGTGGTCGACAGGTCATATACAGATGTTAGAAACAGACGAACTAACAATGTAAGCTATAATATTGATTACAGCCTTTGAAACGGTAACATGCACCTTAACCACCATTGTTAATTTACAAGGTTTAGAATGTGTGACCTGAATGCAACATGCAAAGTTCTGCAGCTGGTAATTTACCTCTCGACTATTTAATGAAAGCTGCATACCTTTTCACCAAGAGTTTTATGCATTGGAGCTCTCTTAATATGGGGCCGATTACGATGTTGTTAGGAAGGGCTCCGGATGGGATTCGGTATTGCAGAATCCGATTCGGAACCCTTGTTTCCTACTGAATTGAACAGTTTTCCCAACGACCGATTACGATGTCCGGAAACCGTACGAGCAGTCCAAATCGGTTCCGAAAGGCATTGGGTCAGTCCGAGTCTTTTGTAGCCAAATCGTGCAGCTCAATGGGCACGGTTTCCGGACGAGCGATGGCGATGACCGATTCGGACAGCCGTTCCGACTCGGTTTGCCCGAGACGAAACGGCTTTCCGAATCGGTCATTCAGGGGCCCGTTACGAGCCCCGCTTCATCCAGAGGCGTCCGAATGTGGCCCATGGAGGTAACCAAGGGACCCCTCTTCCCAACCATGCACAATGTGGCAGGCACCATGGGGTGCCTGCCACAGGGTGCAAGGTTTTCCCCAACCACCCCTTTTTTCAATGGGAGCCTGTGTTCTTGGTTAGAACACAGGCTCCCATTGAAATCAATGCGAGTCCGACCGAACAATGTTGGGAAGCATTGTAATCGGTCGTCCGGACTAACAGGATCGGATTCGGTAGGAAACAAGTCCGGAACCGATTCGTACGGGACAGTTTCCTAATGACATCGTAATTGGCCCCTATGTCTGGAATTTGAGACCTGTAGGTAACATCCAGATCGCTACAGAAAGTGCATTAACCAATTGAACTGCCCTATTGAGATTGAAACCTGCAAGCTGCTGGATAGAAACAGAACTATGGGGGTGATTACAATGGCGGTGAAACCGCCATATCGAAGCACTTCTCCGTTTGCCATATTACGATGGTGGGCGGTGTGCAAAGTCCGTCCGCCACGGGTCCGCCACAGGCAATCATTACGATTGCCTGGCGGACCCACCAAGCATCTCTAAAATTGTGGTGGTGCCTAGTAGGCACCGGCCGCCAGATTAGGATGCTGCATCCCCGCCAGCCTGTGTATGGCGGTTCAACCGCCATTCACAGGCTGGCGGGGATGTACTTTGCTGGCCCGTAGCGGGTCCCCCTTCAGCAGGGGCACTCAAGTTTTGTACTTGGGGGGCACTGATGGTGCCCCCCAACATTTCCCTGCATCATGTGGCAGGCACCGTGTGGTGCCTGCCACATAGGGCAGGGAAATGCAAAACTTGCAGTTTTACCATTGCGGCGGGTGCTGCAGCCAGCAGCACCCTCCGCAATGGTAAAAATGCACAATGCAACTGCCACAGTGGCAGTCGCATTGTAATTCCATGTGCGGGACTGCCGCTATATATGCAGACGTCCCAAGCCCCGGGACGATGGCGGACAGGCTAAAGTCGGTCCGCCATCGTAATGAGCCCCTATGTGTCTCTAAATATAACTTGAACTGTGACCTGAAGATTACTCACAGATCTCTGGAGAATGTACTAAACTCACAGAGCTCTCCAGCCAGCATACTTTGGTTTCATCTCGTAGAGAACTAAAGTCTATATTTTTCTACAGTTGGATACTTCTTCTTACGGCATCAGTACAGTGCCAAATATTTACATTTGTGCACACAGTGAAAATAGACACATCTTTGCACAGCTCATTTATAGCGAATTACCTTGAGATAATAAATAATGTTGTTATCACCCAACTATCTTTATCGACCTGAGAAGGATAAAAGGGTTCTTTTCCCTATTCAGCATTCAAACCTGTGGGCCTGAAGGTTAGACATATCTCTGTGCCATGTGCATTGACAAGCTGAGCCTTCTCGCTAGAGAAAGCAGCAGGCATCAAGTTGCCAATGATATACATTGAGCAGAATTTACTATTTTAAGATTGTGGTGAGGTCTCCAGCATTGAGATAGTAGCTCTCATTTAAATTCAGGATAGAGGTACAATGTGAGAGCTCTGTGGATGGTTTGATTCTCTGATATCAGGTAGGGTTCAGATCAGAATTGCATTGCAAGAGCTCATTACTTATCACAGTATTGAGATATCAATTGTAGATGTGCACTGTAACTACTGTGACTAAGATGTATGATGCATACGAGGGTAGAGCTGCATTGTGAGATCTCTGTAGATATGTCAGTACTGAGATATCAGTTCATTTTCCAAGGAAGGATAGATGTACATTAAGGGGCCAATTATGATGACAGACGGACCCGAGTCCATCCGGCATCGTTCTGGAACTGGAACCGAACTACCTCCAGTCGTCGGTTCCAGCCCAGGAATTCGGTCGCATTCCTACACTTTGCAATGAGAGAGCATGCATTCCAAAAGGAATGCATGCTCTCATAGCAAAGAGCAGCGGTGCAGTTCATCCCTGCACCCCGTGGCAGGCACCTCAATGTGGCGGCCTTGCACCCATGGACCCCTATTGGGGGTCCCCAAAGCTGTTTCCCAATGCCTTTCTGTGCCGGAAAGGCCGGCACAAAAAGGCAGTGGGAAACTGTAATTGTAATCCCTCTGCCGGAAAGAGCCGACTGGGGGATTACTGCAGGGTTTCCGGATGGCGGACGGGCTCTCGGAGCCCGTCGGGAGCCATTCGGAAACCCGAGTCCGATTCCCTTTCCGACCGAGACCATCGAAATGGCTCGGTCGGAAGGGAATCTGAACAGCAGATTCCAGTGCTGGCAGGAGGGCTCCAACCGATTATCAGAGCCCTTCCTGCCCGGATCGTAATCGGGCCCTAAGTGTCAGTGGCGGCTCATCAACGGGGGCTTGAGGGTGATGCTCTGGTACCTGTGAGATGCCACATCATGTCCCTAACCTCTACCCACAACACTCTTTATTTCATTTAGCGGTGTTCATGAAAACACAACAATGGTGAGTTCATAAAGAATGCCAGGATGAAGGTCAGTTCTCTCAGGAGAAGGAGGGGGCGAAGAGCGCTGATAACTGATCCATCTGCAGAGTGCTGCTTGAGAACACAGCACTCTAAAAATTGATATCAGGACTGTGCACCTCTCTTGCAGTGCGGTGTATCTGCTAAAACTGGTTTGCGAGGTTGCTAATGAGTGCATTCCTGTGCCCAGTGAGAATCCACACTTCCCAGCAGAGGTGAAATCCAGGCTCTGGCTGTCCCAGCTGCTGATAGGCCTGTGATCCCAACCTTGTCAGAAGCTGGGTGAGGGATTGAGGCAGGTTTTCCTCTCATTAAGCCTGCCCCTGCTGCCCTGTCTTGCTCGTTTTCAGTGCGAGAATCATCCCATGCTAGTTTCTATATTCAGTGCTGGATTCCTATCCTACTGCTGCCACACAGGAGTTGCCAGCCGTTGCCAGCAGAGAACGCAAGGTAGTCTCAGTGTTGAGCGTTTGAGAGTAAGTGTGTTTGTGTGAGTGTGTCTGTGAATGTTTGTGAATGTGTGTGTTTGTGTGTGAGTGTCAATGTGAGTGAGTGAATGTGTATGTGAGTGTGCGAGTTAGAGAGTGTGTCAGTGTGCACAATTGAGAGAGTGAGTGAGAAAATGAGTGGCAGTGCCAAGAGTGAGAATGACTAAGGGGCTCATTATGATGGCGGGAGGACCGCCACCGCCGAGCTGGCGGTGGCGATCCTCCCGCCATCAGAATGAGATTTACCCACCGCCAAATTAGGATGGCGGTGGGAATCAGAAAGGTTCCGTGGCAAATGGAAAGTCCGTCCGCCATGGTTCCGCAAGGCGGTCCTTTTCCGCTCGCCTTGCGGAACCCGGAACCAGGGCAACATTGCGGCAGTGCCGTGCAGGCACCGCTGTAGTGATTATGATGTGCCCTTTAGCCTGTCTTTTCGCGGCGGATATCCTGCCGCAAAAAGACAGGCGGAGACTGGCTTTGGGGGCCCGTTGCGGGCCCCCTCAGTGGGGGGGCAGTTGTGCACTGGGGGGGTACCCATGGTACCCCCTCCATTTCCATGCACAAGGTGGCAGGCACTGCGCGGTGCCTGCCACGTTGTGCAGGGAAATGCACAACATAGCCATTTGACATTGCGGCGGGTGCTGCAGCCAGCAGCACTCGCCGCAATGTTAAATTGCCAGATGCAACCACTGCGGTGGCGGTCGCATCATAATGAGGGGTGCGGGACCGCCGCATGACAGGCTGCCGGTCCTGTTACCGCTAGGATGGCGGGCGGACTCAAGTCCGCCCGCCATCATAATGACCCCCCTAAGTGAGGGTGCGGGACCTCGAAATAGGGTGTGAGTGGGAGGGAGTGAGATTTAGACAGGGAGAGGGAATGAGTGAGAGTGAATTAGAATGAGTGAGTGAGAGTGAGTGAGTGTGTATTTGCGAGGGTGTGAGTGAAGGAGAGAGTGGGAGTGGGAGTGTTAGAGTGTGTGTGAGTCAATGAGTGAGTGGGAGTGAGAATGAGTAAAGCATGAGTGAGTGAGAGTGAGGAGTGAAAGTGAATGATTTAGAATAAGTGAGTGTGGGGAGCATGAGTGTGAGAGAGGGTGAGTGTATCATGCTTGTGAGTCTGCCACAAAATAAAGGCCCTGGTATACTAGAGGTACTTCGTGGCATACTGGAGCACCCATGGCAAAATGCTAGTGCTGGCATATTGTGAGTACTTCCCGGCCTAAGGTATAGCAAATATGGCTTACAGAGAGAATGGGAGCACCCACGAGAAAATGCTGGCACTGACATACTGGAGGCATTTATGACTTTGCAGCACCTTTGGTATAGATGCAGCATAAATTGCAAAATTCTGATGCAAGAATACTGTAAATAATTTTTGCCATAAGGGGTTACGAATGGCATATGTGGGACACCCATGACAGAATGCTGCAAATGACACAGTGGAGATAATTCTTAACATACAGGGCCACACCCATAGCAATTCTGAACAAAAAAAATCACTGGATTAAGTATTGCACCCCATTACTTTAAAAAATCACTAGCGCACCAATGCTGTTAGAAACTGTGACAACAGGACACCTAACAGGGCATCTTAAGGGATAACAAAAGAAAAGGGCAATGCTGAACTAAAGTGGTAAAAGACAAGTTTTGCGTTTTTTTTCTGGAAGGACAGAAGACAGGAGTCACACAGGAGCTCAGTTGAGAGAGAGTTGCAATGCTTCGCAACTGGAAAAGAGAAGGCTTAGCCTGCAATATGTTCCCTCCTAATTTTTGGAATGTGTGAGAGGTTGGATGCTGCATAGGATAGGGTTCTGGAAGGAACATGCTGAAGAAAAAGAGGAACTGTTTTATGGAGTGCACAGTGACAAATCCACAACACCTTGAAGATAGATCTTTTGGCGACTGAAAACGAATGGGTAGCAGAAATGTGAGAAGGGATGGCAAACTAAGGGGGCAGCCCTCTGATGAATTGACAACAGTTTTAGGACAATAAGAGGGAGGAAAAGGGCTGGCGTAGTATAGCATACGGAGGCAATGAGAGAAAGTGGAAGAAACACAACAGACCTGTTCAAAGAAAGAGATACATTTGCTGAAAATTAATCCAGGATCTTTTGCTGACTCAGCCAGCGTGGGCTATAGGCCCAACTCCACTGGCCACCAAAGAGAAGAACATATACTAGGAGGCCCTCGAAAGATGAGGGCCTCTGCTTCGTCACTGATGACTTTTAATTAGTATTCATCCAGAAGGCCAATGGCCAGATGCACAACCAAGTGTTCTCTTGGGCAGAGCTCAGATAATCACTAAAGGCATCAATGATGTGGGTATCATCTGTGTAGGTCATCAGAGAGAAACCAAAGGATTCTATTAATAAAGCTAACAGGATAAGATCAAGAAAAAACATTATATGGCTCAGAGAGAAGCCCCAAGAGACTCCACAAGTGAGAGGTTTGGAACTTGGCTGAAATGGGGGGAGGTAGACTGCTTGTGACCTCTCAGATGCAAAAGAGGTAGGCCACGACAGGGCAGCACCTTGAATCATACCTCATTCTAGTCGATTGATGCGTATCAATTGATAAGCACCAGGGGCCGCATTATGAAAAGGGTGCACTGTCGCTGTTTGCAATGCGACGCACGTTTAACGAGGTGCCCCAGGCCCAACTGGTTCTGTTCCCCTCAAATTCACCCTTTCCCTCTTCCTCTCTCCCACACAGACTCTTCCCTTTTCTTGCTGTGCGTCTATCATTCCCACCTCAATCTTTCCCCGTTCTACTCTACACCACTCATTTCTCCTAAGCCTCCTACCTTTTGTCATTGGTTCTGCCCCTCTGACATCTACCTCTCCCGTTTCCCTCTTCTTCTCTCTTTACCTCTTTCCCCAGTCTGTTCCATTTTCTTGTTGAATCTGCCACTCGTACATCCACATTTTCTTGCTCTAATCTACACATCTCCTCTCTCCCAGGCTCATATATTCTCTCCCTAGATCTGTCCAACTTATACCCACTTCTCCCTTCTGTGCCCTACTCTCTAGTTCCCAGATCTCCCCAGACTCTTATCGTTTCTTGTTACAGCCACCTCTTCCTGTACCCTCTCTCTTCTCCCAGTCGCTTGCCTTCTCTTGCAGGTTCAGCCCCTCTTATGTCCACCCTTCCATCCATCCTCTACTCACCTTTTTCTATGGCCCCCAGTCTAACTTGTTCTTGCTGGTTCTGCCCATGTGAACCAACCTCCCCCTTTTTTCTCTGTCTCAGTCTTACCTTTTCTCATTTTCTTCCTCTCTTACATTCACCTCTCCCCTGCATCCATTTTCTGCCCCTCATGCATTCACCTGTTCCCTTCATCCTCTACTCCTCATCTGTCATTTCTCCCCTGCCTCTTAACTTCTTTTGCTGATCCTGCCCTCATACATCCATCTCTGTTTTTCCCCTCGCACTCTATCCCCAGCTTCTCAGATTCTCTCACTTGTTCAGCCCCCCTACTCTTGCCTCTTACGTTTCCTTCTCCTTCTCCATTGCTCCCCCAGCTTTTTACCTTCTTTTGCTGTTTCTGTCCCTTTCCTTCTGTCTCACTCTCATCCCCATGTTCTACTCACCTCATCACTTCTCAGTCTCTTACATTACCTGTCGGGTTCTGCTCTGTTTACACCCACCTTTCCCTTCTACGCTGTACTCTTCACATAGGGTTGCCACCAGGCCAGTGTGATACAGACATGACCAATATTTTTAACAAAAGACCAATAAAAAAAAGCTTGAAAACTCAGCAAAAGTTGGAATGTTTTCTTGTTAGAAACATTAGGTTTAAAATTATTTCCAAGCGATTTATTTTAAGTTCTAACCGGTAGCTAATGCCAACAGATGCAGCATTGTAATGTGAAAAGGGAATACAGTGGATTTTATGCAAATTGATATTTAAGTACCACATCCATGCCCATCCAGAAGCCTATCTTTCCCTATCAACCCTCCACTTAAAATTCACCGCTCCCCTCCATCCTCCGCTCTGCTGATCTTCCCCTCAGCCAAAGGGAACAGTGCCCACTGTGATAGGAGCTCACTCCCTTTCTGTTGTTGTTAGTGTTGCGGGATACCCTGCTGTTCTTCCACTGAACGGAGATTACTGACTTGATTTCACACCCACCTCTTGTCGCTGTTGTTGTGAATATACAGTGGATAGGCCAAGAGATGTCTCGACCAGGGAAGGAATAAGGATGAATGCAGAGGCTTTCTTGTTGCAACATCACATCTTTAGAAAGGCCAGTGCAATACCCCGGATGCTAGGCTCAAGTCCTAAAAAAAGAAGTGGGGGGACTCACCAAGTTAGGCAGAATGGGTGTGACATCACCGCGTGTGACATCACTGCGCGTGACATCACTGCGCGAGACATCGCATGTGGCATCACAGGAAGTGACATCTGATCTTGAGACCTCACATATGTTTAGCAGGTCTATCATGAGTACATTTGAGTGCATTACAATATTTAGCAAATTCGATTTTGCATTGAGGTTGGGCCAAAATATAGACACAACCCCAAAGCAAAATCTGGGTCTCAACTAATACATTTATTTTTTTAAACCCTGCCACAAAGAAATTGGCAACAAGGAGAAACTTGTCAGTAAATCTGTTCTTATTAATTGGTAGCAATGTCTGTATTTTAAAATATCTTATGGGGTTAGGACACCTGTTGCAGAGAGCTTTGTGTGCTAGCTAAATCTCAGGGAATAATAATTATGCTAAGATAACTCAGGAGGATAATGTATTTGCTGGAGAAATCTGTGTTTTGCCTAGTTCTAGTTTTGGATCAAAGTAGCATAGAGGATTAATATGTCTCCTGCAAAGCACATTATGTAACACGCAGATGGGCACATTTTTAGGTCGAGCCTAGCGCCAGCGCGCATGCACTGCTCGCTCTGCGAGACTGCTGTGGTAGAGTATGGGAGAGAAGCCGCGCCCACTCTCCTCCCATATTTTTTATTGGCTTGTGTCATTGTCTTTCGTAAATGCTGCCTTCCGATTCGTTAATAGACTTGTTAGTCCCTCCTTAGTAGGGCCTTGTCTTCATTTGTACCCTGCCATGGGGACTGGCCCTTTTACTTCGGTTGTTACACGGGACCTGTTATTTAGTCTGTAAGCACTATTTACTTTATTGAGTTTCTCTTACTGCAGGCCGGACATGCGCTGCTTCAGCTGAAACCTTTTTTAAGCAACATGGCCGCCCCCCCCCCGTAACACGAGCGCCTGCTTTCAATCACTTTAACCAGGCATTATCTCGTGTCTGTTTCAAGTCCCCCCAGTAAAATAGATTTAGAAATGATTAGCGAAAGTCATGTGAATTCCAGGTAGCACATAATCCTGTGCTAATGGGCTGAAGCTGACAACAGCACATCCGTGTTACATGTCATCTGTACTAAAGCCGCCTGACGGGTTGTTTTCAAAAGCCTGTTTTTTTAACAACTACACCACCACCAATACCACCACCACCAATACCACCACCTCCACCAATACCACCACCACCAATACACCAATACCACCAATACCACCACCTCCACCAATACCACCACCACCAATACACCAATACCACCACCACCAATACCACCACCAATACCACCACCACCACAATACCACTACCACCACCAATACCACCACCAGCAATACCACCACCACGAATACCACCACCACCACCAGCAATACCACCACCAATACACCACCACCAATACCACCACCAATACCAGCACCAATACCACCACCACCACCAATACCACCACCACCAATATCACCTTCAATACCACCACCACCACCATCAATACCACCACCAATACCTCCACCAATACCACCACCATCACCAATACCACCACCACCAATACCACCACCATACCAACACCACCAATACCACCACCAATACCAATACCACCGCCAATGCCAATACCACCACCAATACCACCACCACCAATACCACCACCAAAACCACCAATACCACCACCAATAACACCACCACCACTAATACCACCACCACCAATACCACCACCAATAACACCAACACCAATAGCACCACCAATACCACCACCACCACCAATACACCAATACCACCACCAATACCACCACCCCCAATACCACCACCAATACCACCACCTCCAATATCACCAATACCACCAACACCGATACCACCAATACCACCACCAATATCACAACCAATACCACCACCAGCCATACCACCACCACCAATACCACCACCACCATCAATACCACCACCTCCACCACCAATACCACCAACACCACCAACACCACCGCCACCAATACCACCACCAATACCACCACCACCAATACCACCACCACCATCACCAATACCACCACCACCACCACCAATACCACCACCACCAATACCACCACTACCACCAATACCACCACCAATACCACCACCACCAATACAACCACCACCAATCCAATATCACCATCACCAATACCAATACCACCGTCAATACCAATACCACCACCAATACCACCACCAATACCACCACCAATACCACCACAAATACCACCAATATCACCACCAATACCACCACCACCACCAATATCACCACCACCAATACCACCACCACCACCAATATCACCACCAATACCAACACCACCACCAATACCACAAATACCACCACCAGAACCAATACCACCACCAATACCAATACCACCAATACCACCAATACCACCACAACCACCAATACCCCACCACCAATACCACCACCAATACCACCACCAATACCACCAATACCACCACCCCCACCAATAACACCACCACCAATACCAGTACCACCACTACCAACACCACCACCACCAATACCATCACCACCAATACCAGTACCACCACCACCAATACCAGTACCAGCACCACCAATACCAGTACCACCACCACCAATAACAATACCACCACCACCAATACCAATATCGCCACCACAATACCACCACCACCAATACCACCAATACCAGCACCACCACCAATACCAACGCCACCACAACCACCACCAATACCAGCACCACCACCTCAGCGCCTCTCCCTCACTAGTAATAGCAGGGGCACTGTACGAGGCTCGAGCTGCAGCCAAGACCATCCCTCCCTCCCTCCATGCCTGCCATAAAGCACAGCCCGCCCTGCACCAGAAGCTGAAGCCAGGGCCCTACTACAGCTGGAGTGTTTTTTATTAGGCCAAAGATAGCAATGACATTACGCAATGCCACACTGCACACTCAAATCACGGAGAGGGCAGGAACTAGCCCCCCCCCTTCCGCTCTTACTCCTGAGCCGCGACAGTGTAATCACAGAGTGAAAGGTGTTGGAGTGCTTTGTTAGTGTTTATAGCTCGTATCATATGTAACTCTCACTTCACACTTTTTGTCTGTGTAATTTACAACACTTACACATCTTCTGCACTGCACTATTTATCACTACTTTGAAGACGTCGCAGGCCGGTCTCTTCCTCTGATATTTACAATCTAACAAGCGGTCGAGAAGGCCCTATATTGCAATGCAATAGGTCTCGCATTTGCGAGAGTTTAAGCTATTAGTATTGTAAATGACAATGTCTTTTATTTATGTTTTAAAACCCAAAACATAAATAAAAGACATTGTCATTTACAATGCCAATAGCTCAAACTCGCGTGAATGCGAGACCTATTACATTGCAAATGCTTGTTATTTTATGGAAATGGGTAAGTGGGTTACTGCTTTTAAGACAGATCCTTTTGTTACTGGCAGTTCATAAATTATAATCCTTCTAATATAGCACTTTGGGGTCTGAAGGACATGTGGCTCTTACACCTTGTAACCCGCACGGTCTTATGTAACACATCCTTTATATTGATGTACACACATATGATTTATTGTCAATGTATAATCTGTACATGTGATGTAAAGCATTCTGACACCCTGCATTGGGATGAATAGTGCTAAAGTGCTATATAATAAATAAAATTACAAAATTGGTATTTAAATTGTTATTTGTGTAAATACTGGGGCTATCAACAGATCTGACATTCTTACAGTGTATGCATATCACTTATATACAGGGACTGAACAAAGTCAAAAGCATACCTCTCTTAAATACCTGTGAAGTGATAAGATGTGAACCTATGTTTCCCCTCCATTGCATCTAGGGGTGAGGCCCCCGATAGCTCCTAGCCAGGATACTCCAACAAAAAGAGATCTCATGGCCCCTTAACTCCGGCTTTTGTTATGGGCAAAGCTGGAATCTGATAAGTCTCTTCCCCTCCTGCACGTGGCAGCTCAGAACAAAAGCAGACAACGTGCAGGCGCTGCTGAAAGTGTCCCAGGGTCAGAAAATTACACCGGGACAAGTTCAGCATATGTGAATGCTAGGAGAAGTAGGAAAGGAACGTGGCACTCCACTGAAAGTGGCCAGTTTTGCAGCAGGGTAGACGGCGTCTACCTGCATCTACCCTCGACTCGAGCCCTACCCGGATGGAACTGGATTACCAACTGACAGCTGAGTGCAGCTGACTACATCAAATAGGAGGGTGGGGCAGGGAGTGGAGAAAAGCCCTTTCAGAGCAATTGACATTGTGTGCATGAGGACCATTTTCCCCACCACAACGTTCTATGTGTGTGCGGGTTGAAACATTGCATGTTTGACCGTGTGTGTGTGTGTAAGAAAAGGGTGATGTTGGTATATGTGGGAGAGCTATTGTGAGTGTGATATCAGAAACAAAAAAGGCCAGACTATTGGTTTTACCAGTTTTTGTACAAAATGTTCATGTGGTGGTCAGGGAACTCATAAGCGAGCTGCACTCTCTTGCTTTCTGCAATTTGGTGGCTGATATGACAACATTTTCTGGGGCTGCTTTTGCTACACAGCTCAACGCCGGCCTCAGTGCTGGATTGACCATTCATCCCATCAGGCATTTTCCCGGGCGGCTGGAGCCAGTGAAGGCTGGTTTTAAGAGTGGAAAGCTGCTGTCTATGTCTCCAGCTCCCGGGGATTAATGGAAGCAGACAAAACTAAAATGAGTGTTAGATAGACAGACAAACAGACAGACAGACAAGAATGGTTTGGGTACTTTTGCATGGACTGCTTTTGGTTCCCACTATGGCCCTGCCTGGTCGGTTAGTGTGTCACAACCAGCCAAAGAGTGACTGATCTGGGGATATACGACTGGCCCGGCTGTCGCTATGCCAGGCAAGTCTGTTCCTCCACACATTTTGATGCATCCTGCGTGCATGTTGCCCTAGAGTGACCAACAGGAAAAGTAGCACGCAGGCAGGCTGGGCCATTCATGGATAGAGCGCTGCGCTGGATACCGTTGGGCAACGTTAGAGTCCACAACCAGACAGCAGCATGTTCCTTGTCTCCCCCCTCTGCTCCTTGAAACGTGCAAGCAGGAATTTAGAACATCTAATCTCGTGCCTGTGGGAGTTTGGAGCTGTTCGTCGGCGTAGGTGCTGCACGGCAGCCAGCCCACACGTTTTCTTTACGCACACAGTGGAGCGCGCTGGTTACAAGTGTAACGATTCTGAGGAGGCTGAAAGGGTGACGGCGAGGGTGACGCTGGTGCTGCGCGGCGCTCGCGGGACGGGAGAGTGGGAGTGAGAAGACCCAGGGATGAAGGATTCAGTCACACAAGAGACATCCAGGCGCAGAGAGCGAGGCTCCGAGCGTGCCCAACACTATTGCACACAGCTGGAAACTAGGCACGAGTCACAACATTATTGTGGGCTGGTGTGACGTCAGTCAGTTGACCTGGGTGGACTGGGGGAGACGGGTCAACAGCAGGGACAGTTCAGCGGCGCTCCCTTTGGTCTGTGAGAGATAAAGAAAATATAACGTGTTTACTTGCTTACTTGTTTACTTGCTTGTTGTGATGTTGCACTGCTTCACGTTCTGCTTGCTGTGTATTTTGCTGTGTCTTGTTTCAAGCGGACCTGCTTTGCTGTTCCCAAAATGTGGCTGATATTTCAAGAAGGCTTATTTGAACCTGGGTGATAAGTGCTAGCTGGCAATGTTTGGTGCGAGCCTGCATGGTGCTGTGTGGCCACAAACGGGATTTATGCAGGGTTCTTGTGTTGCAAATTATTCAGGTGTATCTTTGGTCCACGTGCATATGGAATAAGTGCTACTGTTCGGCCTTTACACAGTGACTGTACCGTTTTGTCCTGTGATTGTCATTTAGAGAATGCGCTACGATGCCACAAAAAGGGCGGTTGGTGCCATACAAATGCGAGTAACACAACTATTGAATGATCCCTTCAAGGCCCGAAATCCATGTCTTAGCGTTAAGGCCGTATTGCGGCATTAAGCCTTTCAGTGACGTTTAGAGTCCAGTATTGACCTCAGCTGCCACTGCATCCACATGCACGCTTAAAAATGGATTAGGTTCTATGAACAAGTTTGGTACACTTGCATGGTGTTACAATCCTGTTACTATATAACTTGAGACCTTTATTTACTTAGTTTGAATGTGTTTTGCAAACACCAGACTAATCAATTATTTCGTATGGTATAAGAAATTTCACTTGAGTTGCAATTGTAATAAGTTGTGCTTTTAGCTGGATGAACAGGTCATGAGACTCAGGGTCTGACAGACAGAATATAGTCCCAGGCACCAAAATAAAAGTGCCCCCTCTCCATTAGCGAATAAGATAGCTATAAACGTGTCCCACATTTGCAAATTAGGGCAGTTTTGAATTTGTAAACACATGCTGTATACGTGTTTTGCAAGGTATGAGGGACTGCATGTATTTGTGCCTGCTACAGTCAGTGGTTGTGATAATATCAGGGAAATCAACAGTAAAACCGGCCTACCATACCATAAAACAGGCCAACAGCCAAAAATAAAACGGCCCATACACTGACCTGTCAGACCAGCCCTTTGGGCATTGTCAGATTGCCCGATAGGCCAGTCCAACCCTGTTGAGAGTAGAACTTCTTCCAGAATCAATGGCCCTGGCACAAGAGCATCATGATCTCGACACAGGCGCAGTTTCATTCAGATAACACGCCATGTGTGCGATGCTCAGCAGCAGCACTCATTGGATGGTCCACACTCCTTCTTGTGTACTGTGCTTGAGAAGAGACTTGAAGTGACGGAGAGTTTGTCTCAGCCGCCATGAATGTGTTTTCACTGCATGCCCTGCTCTGTGAAGAACAGAAATTCTGATCTAAAAAACATTCATGGTAGCTCAGTTTAAGTCTAGGCCTGATTATTGCTCACAGGTATTCATCTAGAAGCTCACAAAACATGCCAAGGGTAAAGCCAAGTTGCTGATTCACAAAATCAGAGCTGTAGGACATTTCCCTCCCAATAAGAATTTGGCGATTTAGAAATTCTGCATATATATTGGGATTTACGGATTTGAAAATTTAGACCTAGAATTAGGGTCTGTGAGGTCGTGTTTCTGAGTGGCACTACCAGCTGGTGAAATACAAAAAACTTGTAGGTATGGCAGTGCTTAATTTGTAAAATTTAAGTGCTAGGGCCCTGACCGGGAGGCCACTGCAACTTGCACCACCCATTGCCCCATCATCGCTGCCAATGACGGTACCAAAACAACTACTAACCATCTCTCTCGCCTACAAGTGCAACAGTTCCGATTATTCCAGGTCCCCAAAGCTAGAGTAATGGCTGGGGAGGCAAGTATTAGTTATTTTTAATGTATATTGTATTCATAAACAACAGTTGTTCTGCTCATCTCTAAATCAGATGAGCAGCGCCACCATGTGGCAAAGTGTCATAAGTGTTATGTTGACAATTAAGTGCCGGTGCCGAGCAACGGAAACCACCGGCTCAAATTAAGCACTGAGGAATGGGGGTATGAACCAATGACTTATTTATTTATTTGTAGTTTTGTATAGCACTGACAAGACCTTTGAATATCAGAGTGCTTTATAGATTAAAAAGTGTAGCATAAAATTACCATAGCTGATTAAAAGATGATGCACGCAGTTAAATACAGAGACATAGAAATTAGCAGAAAGAAATGTTAAAGTATTATTTCCCGGACTAAATGAGCAGTTATAACTTCGCCAAAAGGATTGTATCAAAAACAAAGGTACAATGATCCATGTTGGTTTTGTAAAAAAGTGACCCCTCCCAGAGGGTTGGATCTACTAAGAACTGCTTGGTGTGCTAGTAAGAAAACCGGTCTTTTTGCAGGTGTCCCCCCACCTTTTGCTCGATTTGGACTACTAGAGGCTTGTTTTTGACTCTGACAGTGCACTGAAGCCTGCTAACTAGGCCCCATTACAAGTGCCCTTTCCCTAAAACTGTGATATGT
Source organism: Calotriton arnoldi (assembly GCA_963921515.1). Taxonomy (NCBI): domain Eukaryota; kingdom Metazoa; phylum Chordata; class Amphibia; order Caudata; family Salamandridae; genus Calotriton; species Calotriton arnoldi. The sequence goes on from CAWUFW010005765.1 coordinate 1,033,737, forward strand.
GAATTGGCAACCACAATTGGCAAGGACTTTAACCCCCTAAGTCCCTAGTATATGGTACCAGTGGCACCCAGGGCATGGGTGTTAAAGTGGTCACCAGGGCCTGAAGCACCTGAGTGACCCAAGTAAACTGATGACAGCAAACCTGTCATTGCAAACTGCAGGAGCAGTGCAAACTGCTCAACCTCGACTTTGCCCTCACCATGTGTGCCAAAGTCAATGCACTATTTTTAATATATGCCAGTCACACCTAAGGAAGGCCTCCTGAGCCCAGAGGCAAGGTGCATTATATTAAAGGTATAGACATGTAAGTGCAAGCTTATATGTCCCTATAGGCCTTTTCCATTAAAGGCTTCTATAAGTGATCAGCGTTCTATAAGATAACATGGGCTGGCACCCGGGCAAACTCCAGGTCGCCAGCTCCATTATGGGACTGATAGAGCGCGATGGTGGTCTTTCATTTGTAGGGTTGCATTATAATCATGAGTAGTTCGCACCTACATTTAATCCTTTGTCAGTAAAATGTGTACTGTAATAATATGAAACGTGATGTGTTAGAGACATTTTTCACATAAACATGGAGGAATTAATGTTGCAATACATGCGTGTCTAGCTGAAAACATTAACGTGTAGATTTGTGCTGACTGTTTGTATTTATTCACGCATCTGATGTGCCTATGTAACCTGTTGATTTAGAAATGCTCAGTGCAGGAGTGCATTTATATATAAACCCATGAGGCCTATGTATTATTTTCTTATGTTGGCCGATTTCTGTAGCCCTGAAATGTATTCTCCCTGATGCTCTTAGTCTTAGAAGATGTTTGAATTTCATGTGCGTGTTAGATTTGTTCCTTTCTCACGTTTCTGTTGCAGGTGGAAAAACCCGCCTTTGTAAGTTAGAATAACGCTTTTGTTTAGGAGTTAGGCTCAGGGAGGAAAGAATACATTTACCCAAGAAAGGGCTGATAACGTGGGACAGTGTTCTTTCTCACTGGAGAAGGCCTGGGAATCAAGGTCATCGAACCAGGAGCTGGGAGTATCGAAACTAACTGGAAAATCACCATGAGGAGCGCCCAACTGGATGAGGTGATCAGAAGATGAGTAGAGGGGCGTGAACAGAGATTTTGGTGTTAGAATTAGGGATAGTGCCCTGGGAGTTGAGTCAGGAGAGGAGATCAATGAGGAGAGAAGGAGCATCTTAGAACGAGCTCTGTAGCCTTTGGCTACTTGACCCATACAACATGAGTGTACTTCTTAGGAAGTCTTCATGCGCTGACACCTTTTCCTGACTTGCCTGGGGAATGCTAAGTAGGGATGTCACGTTAGTGGTAGAGTAGGGACAGACTAATGCTTTTTACTTACGAACCTCCAATGAAGACCGATCTAGATGTGGGGGCACTTATTGCCTCCGTTCTGGTCTTGGAATTTGTCATCCTGTTCCTGTTCCAGAAGCTGAATTTCGGTCGCAGGTTTGGCTTTGTATTAGTTCCAATGTATTTCTACAACCTCATCTTGAGGTGCTTGTATGTTTAGTTGTTTTTAGCTTTGTAATAAACCCACTAAACTTGACAACCTGGAATCTGTGATTCTTCGGAGTCCTGATTCTTTGCACTGGTGATTCCAACTGAATGACTTATTTTTCCCCTCTACACTTCTAAAGCAGGCACCAAAGGTCCATCAACCGAGGGTTCCAGAGTACACTCAGAAGAGGGAACCCGGCTCCTTCAGTTGGTAGCACTATCGGATGGTTGTCTCTTGGAGTGAGGGGAGAATCAAGAAAAGCAGGGAAAGGTTAGTCATAGAGCCCCAAAGAGCCCAAAAGATGTGAGCCCAAAGGATCGAGGACGGAGAACTACGGGACCTAGAGGAGACCGACGGAGAGTAATGGTGTGGCGGGAACAGCAGTTCACAGTGGAGTGAGTATGAATAGGGATGTGTGTGTTAGATTGCGGTGATGATTTGATTGTGTGATGTCTTGCGGAGTTGGGATGAGAGTCGAGAGAAAGTGGTTTCGGGCCGAACGGGCGTGGTCCATATGATACAATTAGATGATTTTTGATGTCAGGCTCGACGAGTAGCCTAAGATCCCCAGATATATTTGAGGTGTAGAAGACACCGAGTGATGTAATTGTCTGACCAGTGATTGTGGGAGTCATGAAGCGCTATCGACGACTCGCTTGGAGATAGGGAATGTGTGTGAGTGAGCTTGAGAGAATCGTGTGGGAAGCTAGTGCACAAAGGCGGACCACAGCGTTTCGAGTGGTTGACGCAGGTCGTGGGTCACTGTGTGCGAATGATTTTGAGTGATTGGATCCTATCGACTCGTCTATGACCTTCCAGTCCTTTCGTGGACAGACGGTCTGAGGTGCAGCTGTCCGGTCGTTTTGCGGACAGACAGTTGCCAGAGGTGAGGCAGACAATTACTTGAGACTGTCCGGTCGTTTCGTGGACAGGCAGTCAGCAATGTAAGTGTCCGGTCATTTGGTGGACAGACAGTTGCCAGATTCTATGAGTGAAGTGCATGAATGCATAAAGTGAGATTGTGAAGGAGGGTGAGCTGCTGTGTGACGAGGAGAAGTGACGTCGGAGTGTGCCACGCTGCGATAAGTTGGTTGGTGTAAAGCCGCGCTGGAATTGGTGGATTGTCATCAGGAAGTTGAAAAAACATTTTTTGTGGGCAAAATAATTTTGGTTTAATCATGCAATGCTTTAAAGTGTTACGAGGCCTTTATAGGGGAGATAGAGGAGTAGTGACTCGAGTGGGTGAGGAAGCCCGACACGAGGATACCCCAGCACATTATATGGCCACAAATGTAGGGCTCCATACCATAGTTTGGCTTCAAAATTGACAAAAAATGACTGAGAAAGAGTGAGATTTGACTTTTCCACGCTATGGTTCCTTTAGACTAGAGGTGCTGTACCAGTTGAGAGGAGTGATGGCCTCATTACGACCTCCACCTAGACCAACACAATTTGAGGCATTAGATGCATGGATGGGAGCAGCACAGGCAAAGAGGAGGGAGCAAAGTCAGGGAAGGATGAAGAAAACGATGAAAGCATATCAGGATGCGTGATGGGACGCACAGCTGAAGAAGTGGAGAGTAGACACCATTGAGGGAGAGAGGCTGTTCCCATTGTTAGTGAAAACAGGAGATGCCCGAAAGAGGAAGAAAGAGGACGACAGTGATACTGATGACAGCTTGCTAGATAGGTTGCTAGCAGAACGTCCTCCTCCATATAATCCAGATTCAGAAGAGGGAAAACGGGCACTCACGGAGAAAACAGGGGAACCACAGGTGAGCTCCAGTGCAAGAGTAGTGGGAAAGATGTCAATGGGAATGGAAGGAGCAGGGATGTCAGCACCGGAAAGTACAGGGATGCACAGAGTCAATGTTCCTACGCGGTTGCCGGAAGCCCTTACGGTACCGGTCACCATCGGACCCATAGTATCGGTATATGATCCAAACCAAGGAGAAACCAGCAGCCAGTCACAGTCAGGAGTAGGGGAAAGAATTGATTCTGGAGGGAATGGTACTGTGAACGAGAATGGGCCATTTCTGGTGCCCATAGAAGCTAGTACTCCACTGCCAGCCACTGCAGACTCCTCAAGAGGGCGCGTAGGGCCAAGTGCAGTAAGGTTAGTGTCATTGGCGGACTCGCGTTCTGATTTAAGGATGTGGGAACCTCCAGTCAGGGGACCCACGGGGAGGGTGTCAGAGATGGGAAATGTACAGGGAATTTCTGAGAGTCAGAATGCTTCATGAAATTTGACAGAAGGGAATCCTCGCAGGAATCAGAGGAGTGACAGTGAAGAACTGAACAATGCATCAAGTCAGGGAACAATAAGGGCGGCAATAAAAGCCAAGGTGTTAGATGTGGTGAGGTTAAAAGTAGAAGTAGATGAGATAATAAGTGGAAATTTGCCTCTGGAAAGGATAGAACTGTATGAACAAGATGAGCTGCTGTTTGTGGCGAAGGATGTTACCCGTAAGGCAAGGAAGGCCCACGAGAAGCTGACAGAATTAGCACAGAGGTATGATGTGGATTTGTCCAAAACGAAAATGTTACAGGGAGGTCATAGGCTAAATTACAGCGATCAAGAGTTGGAAGATAAAAAGGTCATAGGATTGAAAACCCATATTCGAGAATTGATTGTAGGGATACGCGCATGGAGCATGCTTGACAAGTGGGAAGAAAAGTGGTCTAAGAAAAAGAGTACATCAAAAAGAATCCGTAGGTGATGGATCAAAAGAACCTAGCCAAGAAACAAGGGCGGGTTCACCAATTGGGGTGAAGGCCACCTCTACTGGTAGAAAAGAAAAATCTCTTTTCTTGTGTCCCCTCACTCACCCAGGGTTGCCCCTAGGTGACATGCTTCATCATTGGGGCCATCCCAAACATCTACTGATTGGGGCGTGCTGCGACTTGCGGATTTACGCAGGAGCACTTACCTTGTGAGGCTATGTGTCGTGCAGTGTAGGGGAGAGTGGTGTAAGTGATATTTTAAAAAAATTACCTAACTAGTGAGCTATTGTTTTATTCCTGCTCCTAGTTGGTAGGGATAAAAAGGGGGTTAATAAAAGGGAAATGTAACTGTTATGTAATTATAATCCCTTGTATTATGTCATAATACAAGGGATTATAATTACAACGGTGGTGGGAATCAAGCCGGTGATTGAATCTATGATCGAACAGGGCATGCTAAAGGAAATAATGGGAAGTCCATGTAATTCCCCCATAATGGGACTGCAGAAGCCAAGTGGGAAGTTCAGGACCGTGCAGGACCTGCGAAAGGTCAACACGATTGTAGTTCCATGTTGTCCCGTGGTACCGAATTCATCAGTGATTTTGTTTCAACTTCCTTGTGAGGCTGTGATTGATTTATGTCAAGCATTCTTTTTGATACCCCTACACGAGGAAAGCCAATTTTTATTCGCTTTCCGTCTGGAAAATCGTGTGTTAACGTGGTGTCGTATCCCACAATGGTATTTAGAGAGTCCATCGATTTTCAATCAGATCTTGAAAAAGAATCTTGAGAGTCTGGTACTGCCGCAAAACTCTCCTGATCGCATCAGAGACAGAGGACGCTTGCAGGATTGATACTGTCGCACTGTTGAATCACCTGGCAGAGAATGGACACAAGGTGTCCCCGAGCAAACTACAGTACTGCTTGTCTGAAGTCCAGTATTTAGGTCATCGCTTCGAGAAAGGCAAGAGGAAGGTGTCACAAGACTGCATTGAGGCGATCATGAACATGAATGCGCCTACCACACAAAAAGAAGTCAGGATGTTTTTGGGAATGGTTGGGTACTGCCATCAGTAGATCCCCAACTTCTCATTGAAAGCAAAACCTCTGCAGAGGTTGACACACAAGGATGTGAGTGATCCAGTACCATGGTATAATGACTGTTTGGTTGCCTATCTGGAGCTGAGAGAAAGCTTGTGTCGTGCTCCAGCTCTAGGAATGCCTGATTACAACAAAGCATTCTCGCTATTTTGTTGCAAGAGAGAGGGTTACACATAGACTCATGGAGGTGTCCGTAGACCAGTTGCCTATTTTTCAGCTACCTTAGATCCGGTAGCTTCAGCATTGCCCGGATGTCTCAAGTCCGTTGCTGCAACGGGTGTCAGCATTGAAAGATGTGAAAGCATTGTGATGGGTCATCCTCTTAATGTATATGTTGCACATTCAGTTGAGCTTCTGATGACGAGAACCAAAACGCAGCATTTGACAAATAACAGACTCACACGCTATGAGCAAGTCATACTTGCCTCAGAGAATGTGACTCTGAAAAGATGTTCTGTATTGAATCCTGCTACTTTGATGCCTATCCCAAATGTTGAAGATGAAGATTGTGAAGACCATGACTGTCTCGATGTGACTGAACTATGCACCAAACCGAGATCCGACATTGTTGATGAACCTCTGCCTGTATCAGATGAAATACTTTTTGTAGACGGTTCATGCTTAAGAGACAATGAGGGTTATATGAGAGCAGCGTTTGCTGTCTGTACAATCTTTGGAGTTGTGGAAGCTGCTTGCTTACAGGGAGTACACTCGGCACAAGTGGCTGAAATCATTGCCTTGACAAATGCATGCCTGGTCTCTGATCAGATCCGAGTCACCATCTACACCGATAGCCAATACAGGTTTGGTGTGGTTCATAACTTCGGACAGCTATGGTCTCAGAGGGGGTTCTTAACGTCATCAGGCTCTCCCATTAGAAACGGGGAATATGTAAGACAATTGTTGGAAACTTTGCAACGTCCAAAGGAAATAGCTGTGGTGAAGTGTGGAGCTCATGGGAAGGGAAACAATTTTGTGACTCTCGGCAACAGGTACGCCGATGAGGTTGCACGTTTCTGTGCTGAACAAGGATGCATTTTTGCGGGGGAGTACACTGGAGAGAGCACAGAGAGAACCGAGCGGACACTTGGGATGAGGTCAAGCGTCTGCAGGGAGAAGTGTCAGAACAGGAGGAAGCTGGTTGGATTAAAGGAAGTTGTGAGAAAAGAGATGATGGCATTTGGATTTCAACTGATGGTCGAGCAGTGTTGCCAGATGATTTATTGAGCCCTATGGCGAGGCAGATTCATGGAGCAGTTCATATTGGAAGGGATGCCATGGCGCGAGTGTTCAGACAAGCGTGGTTCAATCCACGGTTTTGTGCGTTTGCTGAAGCAGTGTGTCACAGGTGTGTTATGTGTCAGCAAATGAATGCTGGGAAGAAGACTGTGGTTGCATTGAGTTACATAGGGAGATCTGGAGGTCCCTTCAACAGGATCCAGCTTGACTTCATAGAGATGCCTAGGTGCAATGGGTTGAGGTACATTCTAGTGGTGGTGTGTGTTTTCTCAGGGTGGGTGGAAGCATATCCAATGAGAAGGTGTGATAGCCTCACAGTGGCGAAGCTGCTACTTAGAGAGCTTATACCACGGTTCGGATTTCCAACCACATTGGAGTCGGATAGAGGAACTCACTTCCACAGCGAAATAATTAAGCTGCTTTGTGCTGCCTTACAAGTTGATCAGAGATTGCATTGTAGCTACAGGCCTGAGGCATCTGGCCTGGTGGAACAGATTAACGGGACTCTCAAGATGCGAATGGCAAAGGCCTGTTCATCCACATCTCTGAAATGGCCTGATGCATTGCTTTTTGCATTGCTTTTTGTATTGAGTGTGCGTAGCATCCCCGAAAGGAGGACAGGACTCTCGCCACATGAGATTCTAATGGGGAGGGCGATGCGCTTGCCAGCAGTGCCAGCTACAGAGTTGATAAACATCACAGATGATTTCATCCTTGATTATTGCAAAGGACTGGCTGAATTGGTCCGTTCTGTGTCTCACCAGGTTGAAGCTGTGACTGCCCCAACCTTGAAAGATCTCTGCCATGACCTGTGTCCAAGTGACTGGATACTTGTTCAGAAACATATGAGAAAAAGCTGCCTTGAGGCTTGCTGGAGAGGCCCGTATCAAGTGATCCTGGTGACCAATACAGCTGTAAAGAGTGGAGGCTTGCCGAACTGGATCCACGCCTCCCACACCCGCAGAGTTTCAGGACCCATGGAAGAAACAGCTCCTCTCCCTGAAGAGAATCCAGCTGTGGCTGCGAGGCCACTGGAGAGGACAAGCCAAGCTGTGGGGGTTGCTGACGAGGCTGGTCACACACCAGAATGAGCTGAGGGGGGGTCACGTTACACAAGACCCAGATAGTGACTCTGAGGGAGATGGTAACATTGCGAGTGCTATGGAGTCAGACTCAGCTGGAAGAGCTGGTGTGGAAGGTGATCGGGTACAGAGAAGAAGAGCAGAGTTCGCAAGAGAATCGTGGCCTGTGAGACAAAAGAGGCAAAACCTGAGATTGGCACCCGAGAGAGATCTTGCTCCTGTGTCCGAAACGTCTGAATCAGAGCTAGGTGACACAGAACAAGCACAAGAGGGACTGAGGAGATCGAGAAGAGCGAGGGTGCCTTGCCAGAAGTACGCTGCCCCAGAGGGGACCTATCTGGTTACAGATGCCGGGGGCAGTGGGGACCGGGAGACTGAGGTCTTCACGAGTGGTCAGCAGAGTTCCGAAACTGATCATTAAAATCGAACTCTTCGTCCCTGGAATAGAGGCCATTGGAGTGTTAACGGTGGATGTACCAAGGTCTCCGATTTTGAGCAGGGTGCAAGTTTTGATTTTGCGAGATCTGTCTTTTACCACCTTTGGATATCAGCCGCCGGCTCAAGAGGTTGAAGCAGTTCGTCTTGAAATTCTACAGCGTGTCATTGCTGAAATTGGTGATCCAGCGCGATATTAGCAAACAGCATTCATACACCTGATACTCACTTGGGCCCATACATTCATACTACGCTAATACTTACGCTGGGTTTTATCAGTTGTTACTCTTTATCAAAATCCCTGCTACCAATTATCTTCTGAATGAAGAGTAATGACTTACCAATGAATCCTTTGCTAATTGGGAAGTTTAAAATGAGTGACATTCATTATAGTACATAATCCTGAAATAACCACTGAATCAGGAAGTTTTAAAATGTTTATCTAAAATTTAGCAGAGTAAAATACAGAACCACATGGTACTTAATCGCAATACCCAAGATGAAGCATAGAATAACTATTGCTAATCAATGATGGTCCCTCAGAAAAGGAGAGGATAGAGACAGCAGCGCAACTAAAGGTTGCATTATATTTACCTTGGCCAAGGAGTTGGAAAGAATAGGACCCAGGAAGGATGAAGAGCAAAGACCTCCTCCAGGATCAGGACAGGACCGGTGACCTCTCTACAACGACGCCTGCGTCGTTCCCCTCTCTGATACTCGACTTCTCGATTCGCCCGTGTCTTCCTTCTAATGGACTCCGCCGCCCCCTCCTCAGGACCTCTCTGGACAGCGATTCAGTCTGCAATCGATCAGCTTGGCAGTCTGGAACTAAGAGCTAACTAATTAGCTAATTCTATATCTATTATACCCTTCTACGCCCATGTACCTCCCCTTAATGTTGCTAAAATATGGGATCACTACTTCTGATTGGACAGGGACAGGGGTGGATTCTCACACCATATTGATTTGCCTTGTATTTCTGAAGCCTATTGTTTTTAAACTACCGCCCCTTCAATTTAATACATTTGCTTTATTTCCCACCCGTCTCACGACAAAATTGACAATTTATTCATATAAAATGTTGCTTTTTGACGAGAACATCTTGGTATGTAGTGGTGTCGGCCAGCAGGTCACGGCCTTGGGTGATGTCCAAATTGACTTCATCTCTTTCTTTCTCGTCTGCCTCTCAGGGCGCATGTGCGGAATCTTTGTCACACGAGCTTTCAGTTCACCAAACCCAGGCCCAAGTTTACGAACTAATAAAAGTCAGAGAAGAAAACATTAAAATCACAAATAAAAGGTTTCACTGTATGCCCACTCTTTCTACTCTATTCCCATTTAATTATAAATTCTATCCCGCATTAGTAGCGTTAGAGAAACGACAGTTTAATAATGACATGAGAGCAAGCTGAAGCATGTGAAAACATCAAGCAGCCATTTTAATGCACACTGCGCAGAAGCAGAAATTTCCCACCAAGCAAAGAAAGACGTCACAACACGTGATGTGGTTGGGACATGCGCAGTAGGGTTCCCGCGCTTTAGCGGCCATTTTGGATTACAGACAAGCGTTATTCATTAGTAAAACACATAGGCAAGCATCCTTTCTATTCGTGTAGTGTATGCAAGGATTAGTAGAGACAATACAAGTTTAATAAATTAATACTATGAGGAGGTTGCGTACGAGCAAGTCTCATTTATGAGTCCTTGCTCCATCAATCCCCTCTCTGATGGCGTTTCTGAGCCATCAAAATACTACCGACAATCAGATGCCAACTTCTAGCAAATAGTTTCACTCTTATTTTTACATTTTCTATTTTTACCATCTCCTTTCAATTTCTTGTATAATTCACTTCTCCATTCTTCAAGTTCTATTTCATCTAATTTTCTCTTCTTTCCCTTTCCTGTCACATTATATGTTCCCTTCTTTCTACAACATTTGCACCATATTATTATTGTCAGTGCTATTATTGCTATCCCTGCTAAGGGTACTAATATTTGACCTATAAGTCCTTTTCCTACATTAGCAAACCAGGTACCAATTGACGCAATACTACTTGTCAATCTTTCCCATACACTATCAACTTCCAGTGGTTTAAGTTCCTTCTCAAGTTTAGTTATATTCTGTATATACGTTCCAATTTCTGCACTCTTATCAGGAATATAAGTGCAACAGTGTTTCGTCTTTAATAATTTACAGACTCCGCCCTCTTTTGCCAATATAATATCAAGAGCAAGTCGATTTTGCATCACCATAGATCTAATCGCAACCATTTCCGCATTAATCATTAGAAATCCTCCAGCAGTATCCGTTGATAAACGATCAACCACTGTAGACAATTTACATATTTTCCTTGAGTTCAGAATTATTCCCACTGAAGGTATCAATGCACCAAATATATCACCTACAATTTCTGAAAAACTAGCTCTTTAACTACGTATTAATTCACTATTGTTTTCATTGCTCCCAGTGTTTCTTTTTATGTGGTATATCTTTGGAAATACTATTCCAAAATAACAACTTCCATACCACCGTGCAGGAAGCCTAAAGTAAGCCTTATTTCCACACACATAATAGAGTCCAGGAAAAACTGAATCTGTTCCTCCTTTGATTCCCCAACCTCCAAGAATTAAGAAATTATGTTCACATTCACTGGTACCAATGAAAACATTGTTATAATCAGTCTTTAACCTATGAAGACAAATTTTTCCTGTCTTTACAAAATCCAGAGCCATAGCAGCTTGAGACTTGCCAGGTGTATAACTCCCTTCTTTTTCTGCCCAAGGTGGTAAATGAGCCCTATGCTCAGAAGCTTTCTTTTGAAAATCTTGTCTTCTATCTTCTACTAAATTTAAAAATATCTTTTCTTCTTCATGTAAAGAACATGTTAGATTATGTCTATGTGCATGTGTTATGTCTATTGATTTCATTGTTAAGAAAAATTCTCCCATAAACTGTGCGTCTTGACTACTAAACACTGGGTTCATACTCTTTCGAATCGGAACCTCAGAAAATATCACATCTAGGTTTGAATAATAATACTGAAGTCTCCCTGTTTTATAAAATAAACTAGACAAAACACTACATGATATGCCATATGTCAGTGGTAAGTGATGATATGTTAATCCTTCTGCTACTGATTCAGGTAACTTCATACAGACATAACAATTACTAACTTCCATTGTGTCTACATACTGAAACAATAACTTTGTGAAAACGTTTAAACTAGTGTCGTTATCAGCTATTTCATGATGAAACTCTGGTTCATTTTCTGCCATTAGTTCTACTCTATTGCCCTTCATGTGTGCTGTCTTTCCTTTAGTTTAGTTATTAATCTTTTTATCCATTATCATAAGGTAAGGGACTGCTACAATCAGGACTAACCATACTATAAGCACCATTACTAGACTACATATGCATATTGCACAGCATCTTCTACAACATCTCTGTTTTGGTCTCCCAGCAACTCTATCGTCAGGCATTTTCGACAAGGAAGATCGCTCTTCTTATCTATTTCCTCTTTTCTTTATATGACTCTTTTGCTTAGTCAAGGTGGTCTTGTTTCTTTCTCGTACGTTAGCTCTGCACTTGTTCCTTCGTCACCACTTTCACTTGACTCTGAACTTTCGTAATCTTCAAGAATGATGTAAGTCCAATCAGGACCCTTGAATTTGTTATTCACAAGTTTCAGTCTTTTACTTCTTCTTTTCTCAGTTTTATTTTCTTGTTCAGTTTGGCTTGTCACTTCATTTACTTGGTCTGGATCTTCACTTCTGGTTATTATGTGGTATTTTACTCTTTTAATGACACTTGGCCAATGATCTCCTTTTCTTGTCTTCTTTGTTTGTACTATTTCTTTATCTTCGTCTTCAGAAATCTTTTTATTTTCACTGCTTAGCACTGTTTCTTTTTCTGCAATTATTGTTCTTCTTGTTTGCTCTTTTTCAGGTCTGATTGGTTTCTCTTCAGCAGCTCCACTGTTAGTTTCCAATAAGTGACCTTGTTCTTGATTTATTTCTTCATGTTCATGATTCTCATGATCTTGTTCTTCTGTGTATTTTTCTTGATCTAACTGGTTCTGATCAGGGCTTATTGCACTTTGTACTTCTGCAGCCTGACCAGATTCTTCTAAACCTGTCTGTCCCTGCTCAAAATGTATTAGTTCTTCGTTAATTTGAGCCCAATTTCCTTTCCCTATCTGACCTTGCTCAGGTTCTCTTATTGTCTCTTCTTCTTTTTCCTGAGCTGCTTCTTCTTCACCTATCTGATCTTCTTCGATTTCCTCAAATCTTGTTTGACTTCTTGTTCTGTGGTAAACTTCAGGAATTTCTACCAACGGTATCCAGTCCTGACTTGTGCTCGGTTGTTCTTCTTCAGCTTCTTTTGAATCTCGCGCCTGAGATTCCTCCGCTGGGCAACCTTCAGCTCCCTCAGTGATTGATGCTGTCTGAGGATTTTCTTCTTCAGGATCTGGTACCCTTTTGGTGTGGCTTACATGAATCCAATTAGGAAATCCTGCACACTTCACTGCTGTATTTGTAGTCAGTATGACTTGACAAGGACTGCCCCATCTAGGTGATAGACACGTTTCTCTGGTGTGATTCTTCACTACCACCCAGTCACCAGGATTCAGATCATGTTCTTGTTCAGGCTGCCTGGAAACTGCGTCTTCTCCAACCTGGTGAGAGACAGAACGCACTAGGTCAGCCAGTCCTTTACAATAGTCCAATACCATATCATCAGATATATTCAGCAGTTTGTTTGTGGGAACATGTGTTTGTCTCATTGCTCTTCCCATCATTATCTCGTGGGGGCTCAAACCTGTATTTCTGTCAGGTATGCTTCTGAGTCCCATTAAAACAAGTGGCAATGCATCTGGCCATTCTAATGATGTGGACGCACACATTTTTCCCAATCTTGACTTTATAGTGCCATTCAATTGTTCAACCACTCCAGAAGCCTCTGGACGATATGCACAGTGCAGTTTCTGTTTAATTTGGAATGCTTCACAGATTATTTGGATCACTTCACTGTTAAAATGTTTTCCTCTATCTGATTCCAAAGTTACTGGGAAACCAAACCTAGGAATGAGCTCTCATAGCAACAGTTTTGCGACTGTAATGCTATCATTTCTCCTGGTAGGGTAAGCCTCCACCCACCTTGAAAACAGACACACTATGACTAGTACATATTTCAACCCTCTACATGGTGGTAACTGTATAAAGTCGAACTGGAGTCTTATAAAAGGACCCTCTGCCTTTCCAATTTTTCCAAACCCAATTATTGTCTTCCGCCCTGGATTATGCATCTGGCAAGTAAAACATCTCTGGCAAAGACTCTCTGCAACAGCCCTGAACTTCGGATTGTACCAGTTTTGTCTAAAAAGCCTAATCATTGCATCTCTCCCTATGTGTGTGTCCCCATGATACATCCTGGCCATTTGTGAGAGTAAACAGTCTGGCATAACTGGTCTGCCATCAGCACTAATCCACACTTCATCATCTCCTCTTTGGGAACAACCTACTTTGATCCATAAATTCTTTTCATTTTCATCAACATCGTCTTGTAATCTTTTTACATCATTCCAAGTTTCAGGTGGCATATACAGCATAAGTTGGCAGCTGATTCTCATTCTTTCCACCCTCTTATTGACTGACAATCTATTTTTGGCAGAATGTTGAGCCACCAGATCTGCATATCTGTTGCCGACTACCACCCAGTCATCTCCTGACTGATGTGCGGCACATTTCACCACAGCCAATTCTTTTGGTGATTGTATTGCTTCCAGCAATTCCTTTACGAACCGTCCATTTTTAATGGGGGATCCTGAAGAAGTCAGGAAATCCCTCTGCATCCATAGTTGGCCAAAATCATGCACAACCCCGTAACCATATTGACTATCTGTAAATATAGATACTTTTTGATTCCTCCCAATTTTGCAGGCTTTTATCAATGCAATCAATTCAGCTACTTGTGCAGATTTGACTCCTGGTAAATAGGATGCTTCGACTATTCCAGTTAATTCACATACCGCATAGGCAGCAGTTAATTTACCGTCTTCATGTCGTTGACATGAACCATCTCCCTGTCTGGCTTTCTGAGGGGCTGTTCTTCTATATCTGGGCGAGGTTTCGTACATAACTCTGTAATCTGTAAACAATCATGTTCATTTTCTTCGTCATCTTTAATTTTCTCATGATATGGGTCTGGTAGTAAGGTTGTTGGATTTATTATAGTACACCTTACCATGGTCACATTTTCAGCACCCATTATTATTCTTTCATATTTAGTCAGCCGACTAGGAGTAAGATGTTGTGTTCTGGTTCTTGTCAATAGAATCACAACAGCATGTGGAACAAACACCTTTACAGGATGTCCCATCACAATTGACTCACTTTGTTCAATGCTCAAACAAGTAGCTGCCACTGCTTTTAAGCATCCTGGCAATGCGGCTGCTACTGGGTCCAATGTAGCAGAAAAATATGCTATAGGACGTCTGTCTAAACCGTGTCTCTGGGTTAGGACAGAAAGTGCACAATTTTCTCTTTCATGACAGAATAATGCGAATTCTCTTTTATAATCTGGCATGCCTAGGGCTGGTGCTGAGCACAGAGCATTTCTCAATTTTACAAAAGCTCCTGCACTCTCATCATCCCAATCAACTGGGTCCTTTGCTCTCTTTCTTGTCATTTGAATTAGGGGCTTTGCTAACAAGGAAAATCCTAGTATCCATTGTCGACAATAACCTACTATTCCTAGGAACATTCTCACTTGTCTTTGGGTTACAGGCATTTGCATTTTCTTTATTAATTTTACTCTTTCAGCTGTTATTCTTCTTTTTCCCCTCTCAATTTGGTGTCCCAGATATTTAACCGCTGTTGTACAAAACTGCAACTTTTCAGGTGAGACTTTATGCCCTTCCTCAGCCAAAAGATTTAATAGTGCTATGGAATCAACAACACAGTCCTCTCTGGTGTTTGATGCCACCAATAAGTCATCGATATATTGCACTAGGACTGAACTTCCTGGCATCACTAGTTTCTCAAGGCACTTTTTCAGTATTTGATTGAAAATGGAAGGACTTTCCGTGTACCCCTGAGGAATACGATTCCATACATAGACTTTATTCTCAAATTTAAATGAGAAAAGATACTGGCTATCTGGATGCAATGGTATTGAGAAGAACGCTTGACATAAATCAATTACTGTGAACCATCCTGCACTCCAAGGAATTTGGTATAGAATTACTGCAGGATTTGGCACTATGGGACAACATGGTTCCACTATTTTATTTATTTTTCGCAGGTCCTGAACAATCCTATATTTTCCACTAGGTTTCTTTAGTCCCATGATTGGTGAATTACATGGGCTACTCATTACTTCTTTTAGTATGTTTTGTTCAACCATTCGATTAATTTCTTCAATGACTCCTGCCTTTACTTCTGCACTCATTTTGTACTGTCTGGTATTTGGGAAAATCGCACCTTCTTTTACAGTAATTTTAACTGGGTCTATTTTAGCCATAAGTCCTACTTCTTTTCCTGTGAAATCCCAAACTAAAGGGTTTACTGTACCTTTTAATTCTTCTGGCAACTCGTCTTTTGTTAATACTGAAAACATCTCATCTACTTCTGTACCCTGTTTTGCAATCATAATTTTATATATATGGGGCCAGATGTAGGTAAATGCATGTTTGCGATTCCTTAATAGCGATTTTTAGGGAATCGCTATTAAGGAATTGCAAAATGCCATGTAGGTAGGAATCGCAATATTTTTAGCAATTCCTTAATATTCCTTAATTGTGAATCGCAAATTGCGATTCGCAATTAAGGAATACCTTCCCATTCATTCCTATGGGCCAAGAGGCCCATAGGAATTGCTCCCGCAATTTGCGAGTCACCAAGAGGCACTCGCAAATTGCGGGCGCAATTTCAAGGCTGCCAGGGTTCCAAAAGGACACCCTGTTGCACCGCTGAAATGTGCATGTGTGCACATGTGGTCGCACATACATGCCCTAAGGGCATGAATGTGTGCCACATGGCACTTAAAAAAAAGCAAAAAAGTGCTTTTTTAAAGGAAATCGCTAATTACCACCAACTTGAAGTTGGTGGTAATTAGCGATTCCTTAAGGCTGAAGTGCACTTTCTTTTGTGCTACTTACATTGCATTTAAGGAATCGCAATTTGCGATTCCTTAAATGCAAGACCAAAATAAGGAATCGCAATTTTGCGATTCCTTATTTTGCTAGTAGGTTTCAACTTACCTACATTGCTCGCTGCCAAATAGCGATCGCAAACGCTGAAATTCTGCGAATTTCAGCGTTAGCGCTCGCTATTTGGCCACCTACATCTGGCCCATGGTCTTCATCTGGTGTCTGAACTGCCACACCATCCGGTGTGCAGAAAATTGTGCAGTTCATTTTGCACAATAAATCCCTGCCTAATAAGTTTACTGGGCTAGAATCGCATACTACAAATTGATGCATTTCTCTGAAGTTTCCGATTTTAACTTCCATTGGTTCGGTAAGAGGTGTTCTAATCCTTTGATTAGCTACTCCTACTACTTGGATATTTTCACCAGAGAGAGGAAGGTCTGGAATGTCTGCTGTTCTTACAGTGGACCGGGTAGCACCAGTATCCAACAGAAAAGTGATATCATTACCTTTCACATTTCCTTCCACATATGGACCTGACTGATCTACCGATAAGGATGCGCCAAGTACGCACTCCTTCTCCCCCTCTCTTAGGCACCGTCATGAACTGTATTGACAGAAATCGTCCTGTAAAAGAAATTGTGAGGTTATATAATCATTCTTACCACTTCCTCCTTGATATCTGATGTCTGTACCGTGCTTTGCTCTGCTTACATTACCCTGAATAGGTGCAGGTGGCAGCTGACTCTGAGGATTTACACCCTGCTGTGAGTCATTCTTCGTCTGTGGATTTAAATTTTGATTTGGGCCATTATTATTCCGAATCTTTTTACATTCATCCTTCCAATGCCCCAATTTTCAACATCCATGACAAGGAAATTTCTTTTTAGCTTCTTCTCTACTCATTCGTCCTCTCACTTTCCCACCATTCCCAGTATCACCACTCGTTCCAGAATCCTTTCCCTGATTTTCACTCGGATTTTCCAAATTAATTCCCTGTTTCTCGGCCATTTTCACCTGAGCCCACATCACTTTTTCCTGCAATTTCTTGTGTCTATCCTCAATATCGTCTCCACAATATTTTGCATATTTCAAAATCTCATCGATTGGCTTCCCTTGCCAACACAGCATATGCTGTTTAATCATCTGACAAATTTCTGGCTTCAAACCGAAAACAAATTGATACACAAACTGACTCATGTTCTTGTTTCCAATGTCCTCAAATCCATTATACTGTTTAAATACCTGCAGTAAACGCTCATAGTAGGAATGTACCGATTCATTAGCCTCTTGGGTAGTTCGGTCTATTTTCACCCAATCTGTTTCTTTCGGTGGTATTTTCCCTTTCAAATAAGTTATCACTTGCTGATACTTTTTTATCACATCATTTGACGGGGCACCTGTTTTCGGATCTCTAGGATACTCGTCACTTGGCCAATCAATTGTAATTTTACAATCTGTCCACAAATCGGCAGGTACCACTATGTCAAACAAACCATCTAAATCCTTCAACAATACCTTTGACACCTTCACAAACCTTTCAACCTGCTTGTACCATTCAATTGGTTTTTCTCTCAATTTTGGAAAATCATTTGTAAATGACAAAATATCCTGTCTGCTCCATGGGACATGTACGTATCCTCCTCCCGCAATTTCTCGCATTGGATACATTTGGTCTGTTTTCCCTGTCTCCTTCATCACATATTCCGACGCTGATCTACTTGATCGTACTTCTTCCTTTTTCTTGGCCCACCTAGTTCTCCATTTATCTAGGTCTCCCCATTTTTGTAAAACTATCATTAATTCCCTTACTTGTAATTTTCTTCCAGAGGCATTCATGTTTTCTAAATCTTTTTCTGAAAATTCTGCTCTATAGGGTTTTTGCAACACCTTTGATCTCCCTATTTCTATTCCCATCTGTAGTGCTAGATTGGATAATTTTTCATGGAATAATCTTACATTTCTTGTGATACTTCTGCACATAAATAATAATTCTTCATCATCATAGGTATTCAAGCGATCTAGTCCTACATTTCCTGCTATTATTTCTTCTAATTCGACTTTCAATTTATGAATGTCCATTATTTTTGGAGGTGTGCACTGTTTATCTGATTCTTGTGCCCACCTTTCTAAATCTTCTGGGGTGACTATTGTGGCATTTTTGCTCCTGATGAAGTCACTAGACTTATATCTTTTGAACACCCAGGTGTAGTTCTCTTGGGAGTAATATTGACAGAATCTCGAATGGGTAAATCCATCAATGATATTGTGGATTCGCTGTCACTAAAGTGATCTTCAACCATTACTACTGCTTCAGGGTTTGTAGCGTTTACAGGAGTGGGTGCAAGTATCGGTGGAGGACAGTTTCCCGAGTACCATATAATGGAACTACTGGACCAATTGTTACAGGTATGGTCAATGAATCAGGATGTACTTTTATCTGTGTTATTTTCTGTATTAATTCTGCTCTGGTCTTCTCTAGGGCTTCCCTTTCTTTGTCATGAAGTATTCTACTAGGGGTGAATTCATGCATTACCTGTGGTACTAATGGAGTTTTTAACGGTGGTGCACTTGGGGTGCATCCACTTGTCCCTTCCTGATATGGTGGGGGTTCCTTAACATTTCTTCCATAAATTCGTCTTCAGAATCATCACTTCTCATTAAATGTTTTGTCTTTTCTGTACATTTAGTCCCTAATTTCTCCTCTGCTGTTAACAATGGATATAGTCCTTCTGTAATCATTGCCCTTCTCCATTGTTTCATCTGACCGTCCCTAGATTCATGTAGGTTCCTGGGAAAAAATCCTCGATAACCCCTATTACTCCTAGATCGGTCACGCTCAAATGCCTCGGTTTCCCATTCCTCTAAGGCTTCGTATTGAGTTAATCTAGGTCTGGGTTCTAAGTCATTCATCCTCAATCTCAAATTTTTAAGAATTCTTCCATTGAAGGTACCATTCTCGGGAAATGCTAGTATTCCATAATTTTTGGTAAATTCTATCCAATTCTCTATCCATACACAAGTATGATAACCTCTCTCCATAATCATAAATGAAGCGGGCGTTTTAGCTGGTGGAATGATAATTCCTTCCCTAGTTTTGATTGGTTTATCCTTTTTAAAATAGTTCTTAATCTTTTGCAGAAAGGACATTTTTCTCTTTTCTCCGTACATCTTAGGTGAGTATTGATGTATAAAATTATATTCTGCAAAGCCTAGGAATCTCCTATCCGGACGAGTTCCTGTTAAAGTCGGATCGCGTTTTAACATGCAATCTCTACCCACTAAGATTTTTGCTTCTAAAATATCAACCAATCAAGTGTCTGCTAACTTTTATTCCCGAACCAATCCTTGCGCGGCCTTTTGGTGACGTTTGTCTGTCAACCCCTCCTTTACAATATGCTCTTCACTGTCCCTCGCTGTTTCAACCAATCCCAGCGCGGCACCTGTGACGTCAGTACTACTCCTGACTATCAACCCCTCCTTTACAAGAGTCGTTCCACACCCGCTGATTCAACCAATCCCAGCGCGGCGTTTGTGACGTCAGCTCCCTCTCCGGCAGCTGACCCTCCCTTTACAAAATCTTACGCAAACTTATTTTCTCTACAATTCTTAATTGAATTTCAGTAACAACATAAAACATTCGCTATCGTGCCAGTTTCTCTAAATTCGAAAAGATAGTTTCTTTCACACTTAGTAAAACCTTTCCGTTTACTAAACATACACTACGAGTAAAACCCTTCCGGTTACTCTTCACCCAAGCTCCAGAAGTACCTGTTACTTCTTCAATGTTACCCTTTCTAGGTGATATAACATAAAATTTTCACCAGCATACTCTTTTGCTATTACTCACACGCATAGAGTCCCTAACGAGTACTGAAAGTCCTGCTTAACTTTTCAGCACTATTTCTGCCTGACAGATAACCTCGCTGCAGTATGGCTTCCACTTACCATCCGCTATTCTTTTTACCCCGGGGATTCTGGACAACATAAAACAAACTTTGAATACACGGATGTTAGTTCATAAAAATAAAATTCTCATTACCCAATTAACAAAGAGTAACCATCCTCTGATTACCAGAAAACTGATCCAGCGCGATATTAGCAAACAGCATTCATACACCTGATACTCACTTGGGCCCATACATTCATACTACGCTAATACTTACGCTGGGTTTTATCAGTTGTTACTCTTTATCAAAATCCCTGCTACCAATTACCTTCTGAATGAAGAGTAATGACTTACCAATGAATCCTTTGCTAATTGGGAAGTTTAAAATGAGTGACATTCATTATAGTACATAATCCTGAAATAACCACTGAATCAGGAAGTTTTAAAATGTTTATCTAAAGATTTAGCAGAGTAAAATACAGAACCACACGGTACTTAATCGCAATACCCAAGATGAAGCATAGAATAACTATTGCTAATCAATGAGAGGATAGAGACAGCAGCGCAACTAAAGGTTGCATTATATTTACCTAAGTATGAGAACCAAGCCCCTTGGCCAAGGAGTTGGAAAGAATAGAACCCAGGAAGGATGAAGAGCAAAGACCTCCTCCAGGATCAGGACAGGACCGGTGACCTCTCTACAACGACGCCTGCGTCGTTCCCTCTCTGATACTCGACTTCTCCTCGATTCGCCCGTGTCTTCCTTCTAATGGACTCCGCCGCCCCTCCTCAGGACCTCTCTGGACAGCGATTCAGTCTGCAATCGATCAGCTTGGCAGTCTGGAGCTAAGAGCTAACTAATTAGCTAATTCTATATCTATTATACCCTTCTACGCCCATGTACCTCCCCTTAATGTTGCTAAAATATGGGATCACTACTTCTGATTGGACAGGGACAGGGGTGGATTCTCACACCATATTGATTTGCCTTGTATTTCTGAAGCCTATTGTTTTTAAACTACCGCCCCTTCAATTTAATACATTTGCTTTATTTCCCACCCGTCTCACGACAAAATTGACAATTTATTCATATAAAATGTTGCTTTTCGACGAGAACATCTTGGTATGTAGTGGTGTTGGCCAGCAGGTCACGGCCTTGGGTGATGTCCAAATTGACTTCATCTCTTTCTTTCTCGTCTGCCTCTCAGGGCGCATGTGCGGAATCTTTGTCACACGAGCTTTCAGTTCACCAAACCCAGGCCCAAGTTTATGAACTAATAAAAGTCAGAGAAGAAAACATTAAAATCACAAATAAAAGGTTTCACTGTATGCCCACTCTTTCTACTCTATTCCCATTTAATTATAAATTCTATCCCACATTAGTAGCGTTAGAGAAACGACAGTTTAATAATGACATGAGAGCAAGCTGAAGCATGTGAAAACATCAAGCAGCCATTTTAATGCACACTGCGCAGAAGCAGAAATTTCCCACCAAGCAAAGAAAGACGTCACAACACGTGATGTGGTTGGGACATGCGCAGTAGGGTTCCCGCGCTTTAGCGGCCATTTGGATTACAGACAAGCGTTATTCATTAGTAAAACACATAGGCAAGCATCCTTTCTATTCGTGTAGTGTATGCAAGGATTAGTAGAGACAATACAAGTTTAATAAATTAATACTATGAGGAGGTTGCGTACGAGCAAGTCTCATTTATGAGTCCTTGCTCCATCATTGGTCTTGAGCTAGTGAGAGACTATTAATTCAATTGTGAACTGTAAATAACATTTGCCTTAAAGAAGATAACCTAGGCCCGAGTGGAAGAAGAATAAAGTTAGGGACTTCCAGTAGAATAAGAAAGAGGGCTAGGGAAATATTTTGGACTGTGTAAATAACTGTACAACGAACTGTGAATTAATTTCCAGGACTCCTATGAACTGTGCATGAACTTTGCTGAACAGCAATCTGAGGCAGAAAAGAGACTTTGTGTTGAATCCTCTTGCTGTGCTGAACCGAACTCAAAGAAAATGGAGTCTGGAAATCCGAATCGTAGAGCAAAGTGTGTAATAGGCACACTCATAGTAGGAGTGATATTAGTAATAGCAGTAGTCATTATAGTTTCTGTAAAAATGTCACATGATGCAGAAGTTGAGGAAGTGTGAGTACAAGGAACCTCCACACCTGTTACTTCTAGCACAAAAGAGGGTATACTAGGAGCTGAAAAGTCTATGCTAGATCAAGATAGTCACATGTTACACGTAGATTTATCTAAAGGTGATTATGCGCTTAATGCTTACGCAAAGCTGCTATATGAGTATGTCAATACGATGGATGTGAGAGATTGTTATGTGTGCATGCAGTTGCCTGCGTCAGTGGAGGAGGGTATTCGTTGTCATCACCTACCCCTGACTTATGGAATTTCATGTAGTTTATTGCTTAGTATGTTTTACGGTAAGGGTCACTATGAATATTATTTCTCCAACTATGATGCAGTATTGTCTGAAGTCCTAGCTTACAAGCACCTGAATAAATATGATTATTACAAGCAGGAAGAGAGAATAGGGAAGTATTTCATACCTACCGTTACCCTAGATACAGCTTATGCTCATTGTCATAATTTGACATGCTTACTAACGGATATAGAAAATAAATTTATAGATCAAGTAGAAGATAGACATAGACAATTAGCTGTCAAGTTAAATAGTAGGGAAGGAAAGTTCGCATGGACCCAGGAGGAGTTGGCCCATAAGGCAAAAGGGAGTTACGGTCCAATAGCTTCAGATTTTGAACAGCGAGGAAAACTTTGCATTAGACAGGTGCAGACCTACTATGATAAGATTTTTGTAGGACAAAGTGTTTGTGATCACTTCTTCACAATTGAAGCTACTGCGAAGAAGTTCTTGCAACATGCAGTGCAAATGGTGCCCAATGTGTATTTTGTGTGTGGAAAGAATGCATATGTGCGGCTGCCACTGAATTTGTACGGTACATGCTAGGTGGCTGTTGTGTTTCCCAAGATCTATCATGTTGAGGATTTGGGCCCGTTGGAAGGTGGATTACATCATAGGGAAAAGCGAGGTGCAAGTGCAGGAGAGATTATTGGAGATGTCTTTGGAGCAATGATACCAAGTTTGGGAGTAGTTTTGAATGATTTAAAGATTAGAAGGTTGGCAACTATTGTGGATAAGCTGTCAGCAAACACAGCCCAATCTTTGTTGCTGGTGGACGGAGAGATGGTGTGGGTAAGGGCTATGGTGATGCAGAACCGCCTTGCTCTAGAAGTATTGGCCAAAGAGGGTGGAGTCTGTAAAATGTTGAGGGTCCAACAGTGCTGTACTTATATCCCAGACCATAGCAAGGATCTGCTGAAATATATGTAAGTAACATCACTGAGATTCACCATGAGGTCCATGACTTGGCAAGGGAGGGAGTTTGGGACAAGGTTGGAAAAGGACATGGAAAGGTTGGAAGTTGGTTTGCAAACCTTGATAAGGGAATCCTTGGTTATATCTTGAAGCCAATCATCATAGTGGTGGTTTGATACTTTTGGTTGGACTGATAAAAACCTATAAATGGCATAAGGCAGGACAGGCTGAAAGATCCCATAGAGAGCGGGAGAGGAGAATGGAGAGACTGTAGGACAGTCAATACGAGAATCTCAAGAGACTAGAAAAGTTCCAGCAGGGAAAACTGGCTACAACTTCTGTTTAGGTCGGTTCTCTGTACAGGGAGTTATAGATGGTTGTGATGGCACTTGTCATCAGAGGGGGGGACTGATAGAGCGCGATGGTGCTCTTTCATTTGTAGGGGTGCATTATAATCATGAGTAGTTCGCACCTACATTTAATCCTTTGTCTTGTTAACCTGTGACAGTAAAATGTGTACTGTAATAATATGAAACGTGATGTGTTAGAGACATTTTTCAAATAAAAGTGGAGAAATTAATGTTGCAATATATTAACGTGTAAATTTGTGCTAACTGTTTGCATTTATTCACGCATCTGATGTGCCTATGTAACCTTTTGATTTAGAAATGCTCAGTGCAGGAGTGCATTTATATATAAACCCATAAGGCCTATGTATTATTTTCTTATGTTGCCCGATTTTTGTAAGCCTGAAATGTATTCTCCCTGGTGCTCTTAGTCATAGACGATGTTTGAATTTCATGTGCGTGTTAGATTTGTTCCTTTCTCACGTTTCTGTTGCAGGTGGAGAAACCCACCTTTGTTAGTTAGAATAACGGTTTTGTTTAGGAGTTAGGCTCAGGGAGGAAAGGATACATTTACCCAAGAAAGCGCTGATAACGTGGGACGGTGTTCTTTCTCACTGGAGAAGGCCTGGGAATCAAGGTCATCGAGCCAGGAGCTGGGAGTATCGAAACTAACTGGAAAATCACCATGAGGAGCACCCAACTGGATGAGGTGATCAGAATATGAGTAGGGGGGCATGATCAGAGATTTTGGTATTTGAATTAGGGACAGTGCCCTGGGAGTTGAGTCAGGAGAGGAGAGGAGATCAATGAGGAGAGAAGGAGCATCTTAGAACTAGCTCTGTAGCCTTTGGCTACTTGACCTATACAACATGAGTGTACTTCTTAGGAAGTCTTCATGCGCTGACACCTTTTCCTGACTTGCCTGGGAAATGCTAAGTAGGGATGTCACGTTAGTGGTAGAGTAGGGACAGACTAATGCTTTTTACTTAAGAACCTCCAATGAAGACCGATCTAGATGTGGGGCACTTATTGCCTGCGTTCTGGTCTTGGAATTTGTCATCCTGTTCCTGTTCCAGAAGCTGAATTTCGGTCGTAGGTTTGGCTTTGCATTAGTACCAATGTATTTCTACAACCTCGTCTTGATGTGCTTGTATGTCCAGTTGTTTTTGGCTTTGTAATAAACCCACTAAACTTGACAACCTGGAGTCTGTGATTCTACGGAGTCCTGATTCTTTGAGCTGGTCATTCCAACTGAATGAGTTATGTTCCCCCTCTACATTTCTAAAGCAGACACCAAAGATCCATAGACCGAGGGTTCCAGAGTATACTCAGAAGAGGGAACCCGGTTCCTTCAGTCCCACCAAACAATGTCATGTTTGGTCTCAAACAACGTGCCTCATCATCCCTGACATGATTCTTGTGTCAAGGACTATGTGGCATGCACCCAGATGGCTACCTTAGAGGTTGATCACCTAATTGCCCCATCCTTTCCTGTGTTCTGTCTGCAAGCCCGTAGTTGCTGCAGCTGAGACAGGAATTTGACCTCCTGCCAGGAGGTGTGAACTCTTCCAGGAGCCAGAAACAATGGCCTGGACGAGAAGGAGGTCACACCTCTCTCCCTGACAGGATGGCTACTGAAGTGAAACATTAAGGCGGTGAGCTTCAAAGCCAAATAGTGATAAAATAGTGAACAATGAAAAAGGCCTGCAGATTCCCCACTTCTCAGAGCTACAAAGGCTCAGCCAAATTGGAACGTTGCACCATCACTGATTACGGGTTGTAACCTTCTTTGCAAGTCACAAACCATTACAAATTCAGTAAAAGACTTACAATAAAGTATGAAAGGCCAATGTACAATTAGAAGTAAATTCATAATTAATACTTTCACAATGTAATTTCTATTTCACATTACTAGTAGTTATTTAAAATTAATGGCTTATATTTACAAAGTAGTAAAGCTAAATGCAGACTTTAACTCAAACTTTGATTTTCCAGTATTACCGAATCACCAAGGTGAATTTCGTGATTCCAATTGTTCTGAATATGTCCTTAAAGTGCAAGTGCGTAAAAATGAGATAAGTGCAAAGTAAACATTATAAATTTATCATAAAGAAGCATAATATATATATATATATATATATATATATATATATATATATATATATATATATATATATATATATATAAATCCACGTCGAGGCTCAATTTTCGGCATCCGGCGCTCTCATGACGGTGCGTTGTGGAGACGGCGGAGCCCAGCCGTTATGAATTTCCCAACAACAACTCAGACCTTTCTCACGGGTAGACTGAAACGCGTTGGGTTGTAATTGTCGGATAAAATTTGCTGCCTTAAATAAAATCAAGAAAGTTTACAGCAATTGCCAGTGAGTGCGTGTGGAATCGTTCTGTAAAGGAATACTGTTGGGAAATATATATATATATATATATATATATATATATATATATATATATATATATATATATATATATATATATATATATCTTTAACAAAATCCAATTAACGATCACTCAGAGGTTTGTGCAATTATCAACAGTTGGTTTATTTCCAGGTTACGCGTTTCGCTTGCAAAGCAAGCTTGGTCACACAGTGTATTGAGGGAAGGGGCACAAAAAGTGCAACAAACATTGTGTTACATGGCATCCATTTTGTAATGTGCAAAATAACGTGTCTGTATTCACATTTCATACAAGAATATTCAAATTGAGCTTATATAGGTCAAATGCACATTTCCAATATATACATTTATTATTCCTCTCATGTGTATATAACCTGTCACAGTGCAAGAAATGGAAAAGAATGAATGGAAACGAAAATAAAAGTTAGAAGATTGTGGCATAGTGCCAGAATTCCCTTTCCATGGATGTTGGAGTAAATTATACTCGCAAAAGTCCCCTCCGTTCGTGTGTGGAATCAGCCCCGGGCGCTTTGATTTCTACTCATTTATATATGGATAGAGTGGATAGAGTTCCCTTGAATAGGGGTCCAACGGTTGACGTTTTGTACTGCTCTCGGCATAGTGCCTGCCTTAATCAATATCCGGTCCTTCATTGTCTGCTGACCCATACTAGTAAGTAGCGGTGTCCTATGTCTACACAATGGTGTGCGGCTTAGTGCCGTTTTTGTGCAACCTACTTTCTACAAGACCCCTCCTTGTGAGTAGCGGTGTCATGTATCTAAACAGATATGTTAGGACTAGTGCCGATTGTATCCCACCTGTTACCCGGGAAACAATATACTAGATTCCTACACCTACCTCCTCTATGTATTGATGCACCGCACCTTCCCCATACCAACACCCCAGTAGCCCACCATTCAAAACATAGTCAATAAACTCAATAACACAACAATATGATCTACACTCATAATATGACCCTTGATATAGAGATAAAATCAGTTAGGAAGATAAGTCTCTTATCTGTTAGGTCTGTCCCTCCACCAAAACAACTGAAGAAAAGGGTAGGGGAGTGCGTTGGAAGCTGATCCTCTGTGTCGACCCCTTCCTTTTCTCCTGTGATAAAAAAAAGACAAAGATAAGATAAGTGATTATAGACAGAAGAATATAAAAAATATTAAAATTCTTACATCCATGAATGATTCCATAGTGTGAGTATAAGATCAGGTCTAGTTCAAAGTTGGAAAAATTACTATAGTGTGTATATACAGCAACATATACATTAGAATATCAAAAAAAACTCACAGTTCTTTATAGGACAATTTGACATGACTTTTGGACAAAATTTCCTGACTATAAGACCCACAACAGTTCAATGCATATTAACAGCCTCAACCTGCCCGGTATAGCATTACTCGTGTAAGTGGACACTTATCTCCTCATCCTGATTAAGCCCTTCAGGGCACTTAGTTTGGAGATTGATTATATGCCACGATTCTTTTTTCTGTAAGGTGAGGACTCTGTTACCTCCCCTGTGGGTATGTTCAATCTGTTCTATTGCAAAGAATGTAAGGAGAGAGCTATTGGACAAATGGTATTCAGAAAAATGTCTCGCTACTGGATACTGGGGGTCTTTATTATTTATGGCCCTCATATGTTCCAACACCCGTTTCTTTGTGGCTAATGTGGTGCTTCCTATGTACCTCTTTTTACAGGGACATTCAAGGATATAGATAGTGAATGTAGTACCGCACGTTAGGAATTGTTTGATCGTTCTTTCCCCTATTGGTGTTTGGTAAGTTTTTCTCATGAAATGAAATGAAAGACACATTTGTTGAGCGCATGGCTACCCGGGAGCATCCCAGCGCTAGGACTGAATACTGCAGGAGACAGGGGGACTGTGCGGGCTAAGGGAACAGAAGGGTCTTAAGTTGTTTGCGGAAGGACCCGTGGTTTTGAACTAGGCGGAGCTGGAGTGGAAGCGAGTTCCAAAGCTTAGAGGCGTTATAGGAGAAGAGCCGTCCACCACTCCTGGCCTTCCTAATCTTTGGCACTTCGGCTAGGTGGAGTTCGTCGGATCGGAGATTACGCTTGGCTTTGTAGGGGCGGATCATGGCTAAGTTGATGGAAGGGCCGATCCCCTGCATAGATTTATGTGCTAGGCAAAGTGTCTTAAATCTGATGCGTTCCTGGATGGGGAGCCAATGAAGGGAAGCAAGTGCCGGTTTAGCCGATTGTCGGTTGTTGGTTCCGGTTAAGAGTCTGGCAGCGCTAGTCTCTGCACAGACTGTAGTTTAGAAACTACAGTGGTGGGGAGCCCAGGTACTGCGCGTTGCCGTAGTCTAGCCTGGAGAGTATAAGTGATTGCACCAATACTTTTTTGCTTGGAAGGGGAGCAGAGGTAGCACTTTACGGGCCATTCTGAGTAGGCCATAACAGATGGCTACCGTCTTCCTCGCTTGTGCTCTGAAGCTCAGGTCCTGGTCCAACCAGATACCCAGGCTCTTGATTTCTGGTTTGGGGGTCGGGGGTCGGGGGTGGGCCCATGCACGCTGGCCACATGGAGCTGGATTTGAAGCAGAGGGGGTTGTCTAAGATCATGAGCTTGGTCTTCCCACCGTTGAGCTTAAGCTGGGATGTGTCCATCCAGTTTGAAATGTCTTCTAGACAGGAACGGAGGGTGTTGGTTTCTTGGTCCATTTGGTTAAGTGCTACCACCAGTTGGGTATCGTCGGCGTAAGTTACCATACGAATTCCGGATGGGGCAATAATGGATGCCAGTGGAGCCATATATACATTGAAAAGGGTCGGACTGAGCGTAGAGCCCTGAGGCACCCCGTTCTGTGGGGGGGTGGGTTTTGATGTCGTATTCTCCTCGAATACCTGAAAGGATCTTTCCTCCAGGAAAGAACCCAACCACTTCAGTGCCGAGCCAGTTACTCCTAGATTCCTGAGACGGTGAACCAAGATCCTGTGGTTCACCGTATCAAATGCTGCGCTCAGGTCGAGGAGTATGATGGCCGAAGATCCTCCTGAATCTAGGATTTTTCTGCTTTCCTCCACCACCGCTAACAGGGCCGTCTCAGTGCTCTGGCGCGGGCGGAAGCCTGTTTGCGAATAGTGCAGTAAGTTATGCGTTTCGCGAAAGCCTGACAAGTGTTGGTTTACATATTTCTCTGTCATCTTTCCTATGCCTGGCAAGAGGGATATAGGGCGGTAGTTGGCTAAGTCTGCCGTATCCAGATTGTTTTTTTTTAACAAGGCTTTCACCATAGCTGCTTTCCAGGCGGGGGCACTAATCCTGAGGACAGAGATGCATTAATTAGGTCGGTCAGGTTGGGGGCAATTATAGATCCCACCTGTTTCAGTATGTTGATTGGTGCGGGGTCCTTCGGTGATCCACTTCTCACCATGGATAGCAGGGTACAGCAAGCTTCGGGCGAGAGGGGGGGGGGGAAGCCTCTAGTGTAGGTTCCGAGGGGTGTGGGTCAGGGATCAGGTGCTTATCAGTGGTGTCACCTGTGTCTGCCGTGTGCGGCAGTAATTTGAGGATATTCTGGACCTTAGTGGAGAAATATTGTGCCAATTTATTGCAGCGTAGCCCGGAGGTGTCTGGTGCTATACGCGGGTCCGGGACTTTGAGTAGTTTTTTAATGACGTTGAAGGTTTCTCTGGGTGAGTTAGAGGCTGACAAGATCTTAGATTCGTAAAAGGTTGCCTGGGCTTTTTTTATCTCTGCTTTGTAGGCGCTGATGGCCGCCTTATACTCCAGCTTCTTACTGGGCAAGAAGTCTTTCCTCCAGAGTCTTTCCTTGACCTTACAGTGCTGTTTTAAAATGTGCAGCTCAGCTGAGAACCAAGGGGAGTTATGGGGACCATTGGTCTTTTTTATCCTTGTCTTTGGGAGGTCCACATCCAGAGTATCCGAAATCCAGTTAGCGAAGTCGTCATTGGCTTTAACTGGGCATGGATCAGATATGGGGCAGGTACGTTCCAGTTCTTGAGTCCATTTCTCCAAAGGGAGCTATTTCTACAAGCCTTACAGTGGCCACATGGAAAAAATCCCTGTAGGCCAATTCATGTGTTCATGTTTGTGCTCGTAATGTCTCCCTTCACAAGGAAATCTCTGAGGTTTCTCCCTTTCCTTTGAGTATTCTTGTATGAAATCTGAATACAGACACATTATTTTGCACATTACAAAATGGATGCCATGTAACACAATGCTTGTTGCACTTTTTGTCCCCCTTTTCACTTTCTACACCGTCTATGTACTGTACGCCCTTTCCCTCAATACACTGTGTGACCAAGCTTGCTTTGCAAGCGAAACGCGTAACCTGGAAATAAACCAACTGTTGGTAATTGCACAAACCTCTGAGTGAGCGTTAATTGGATTTTGTTGAAGAAATGATGTCCGGCGCGCTCCGCCGGCTTTGAACGATCCTCTGTGCAGGGCGAGGGAAAGCGGAAGGAGCAGAAACGAAATATATATATATATATATATATATATATATACATATATATATATATATATATATATATATATACATAATTAATCGTTTCATACTCAATGCGTTTCGGAAACCAAGTTTCCTTGTTCGTGAACAAGGAAACTTGGTTTCCGAAACGCGTTGAGTCGTGCCGTTGCCAAATAAAAGTCTGCTTACAGCATTTGGGTGCCGTGGATCATTGTATGTGGTATGAAACGATGAATTATGGATGTTATGGGTTTCGCTAACCCGTCACGGCCCGGCGTCCTATGAGGCTCGAGTTGAAGCGATGAACTTTTGTGGATATATATATATATATATATATATATATATATATATAAGTAAATATGTATCATCGATGCAACCAACTTCAAATAATCAACAGTGGCCATATGTTGTATGTTGGCAAATTGTAGTTTCAATTTCCTTTCTCACAATATTGTTTATGTGTATACATGTATACGACAGATAATAAACCTCATTTAGTTTTTAGCCAAAGCCATATTCCAATTGTAACCCCAGTGGGTGGTGAAAAACTGCAGACTCCAAAATGATGAAAAGGAAGGGAGGGTAAACGTTACCAACAAATGCACATTATTACAGAAAGGTAGCTAATTCCTTATCGATGTTATGTCCATGTTGTTGTTTTATGTTGAGGTCAAGAAATTATCTGCTTTCCAATTGACTCAGGGATTTCTCACAATCGCCTCCTCTTTTGTTCCTTTTAACCCTGTCAATCGCACAGAATTTTAACAAATCAGAGTTACTTTCATGAAATCTCTCATAATGCCTTACTATAGGATAGGTACTGTCTGACTTCCTAATAGCTCGTAGATGTTCCAATACTCATTTCATAACAGGGAAAATTGTGCAGCCCACATGTTGCTTATCACACAGGCATTTCAAAACATACACACATTAGTTAGAGTTGCATGAAAGATGCTTAGAAATTTTCTTTTGTTTACAATTATGCAACAAATAGGAATCAAAATTCGTGCTCTTTTGACAAGCTTTATATTTTGCAACAATGAAGAACCCCAAATCATGGTGTAAGGAAGGTAGAAGGAGAAGCTCCTATAGAATAACAAATCAAATTTTCGAACTCCCCACTCCAGGGAAGCAAAACAACTTCTGGCTGCCCAAGCAGTTAACAAAACACAGTGAGTTCACAGTCCTTGGAATGAAGCCATCCAAGGCCCGCAGGATTCCTGATGGGGGGGCGTTAGCAAACCCGCCGGAGTGGAGAGGTACGTGCAATGCCATGTCCAGGTGGCCATGATGAGGGTCCAACTTCAGTTACATGGTCCATTGGCGCCTGGGACATGACATGAGGGAGAAGGCTTCAGCATAGAGGTCAAAATGTTCAGCAGTTGGTAAGAGGCGGTGCTGCAGATGATCACAGCAAATCATCAGCCTTTTGCGCTGTAACAGAGGGATGAGCAAAAGACGATACACTCAGCCAGGAAATTGCAGATTCCACATTAGAGCAGGCCTCCTAAGACCCCTCCATGATGCAGGCCGTGGAGGGGTCCCGGAGATGCGATGCCATGGCCAGGGCCAAGACTCTCTCGTGGTGCGCCTGAGCAGATGAGGTTGCCCCAGAGACACTAGCATTAGTCGTGTCTCTTGGGCACCTCTGGGCTAATCTGCCCCATTTCCATCCGCCCCATTCAGGGAGGGTCGAGAGCCAACCCACGCAGTGTCGGGTCCCTGTTGTCGGAGGAAGTGTGCCGCTGGTTTTCAAACCAGTCCATGCATCTCTGTGAGGAAGTATATTTTGCCACTTAACATTACTTTAAGTTTCACGGGGAACAAAAGAGAGTACTTCAGCCCTTCCTCTCGCAGCTTGCGCGTCACGCCTGTAAAGGATGCTCTATGTTGCTGGACCGCCAGCGTGTAATCTGGAAAAAGGAGGATCGTCGCTTTGTCAAATGTGACGCAGGCCATTCTTCCAATGGCTTGCAACACTGTGTTGCAGTCCCTGAAGTCAACAGTTTAGCCACCACAGGCCTCAGAGAAGGCACTCTGTGTGCACATTCGACCATAAGATGGGTAGGCCTAGGCGGTGAACTCTGCTCCGTTTGCAGATTTTTCTGCACTCTGCAGAGCACGTGGAGTTCCGAAAAACTCCCCTATGCTTAGCGTAGCAGAGTTTTTTCCTCGCTTGTGCTTGCCAACATTAAGAAGGTGAGCGCAAACAAGTTAAATCAAACGCTAGACCACCTCCTAGCGAGATTTCTCAACACCGGCAGTTGCTGATGGTCGCAACCGCTAATGTTGAGAAACCTTCCGCTCTCGTTGAGGAAGCTGCCGCTCGTGTAGAACATCCACTTGAGTGGCAGAAAGAAGCAGAGCCCTCTTGCGCTGCGCATGGTGCTGTTTGCGCAGATTTTCCAGTGTGGGACAAACACCGGGCGCTATCGATCAGCACGAATGGCATGACTTAACGCACTTTGCCGCTTGCGGAATTCTGCGTAGCACAGCTGAGTTTTTCGGTCTGTTTGTGGAACTCCGTGAACTCCGCCCAGGCCTAAAAGTAGGTGGAGAGTCCCTCAGGTGTGATTTTCGTAAAGAGATAGACTTTGAAGAAGGCCGTGGGGTCGCCTCCTTCTGCCCCCTCTTGGGAACCTATGAAGTGGCTATTATTGCGGCTGGAGCAAACCTCCAGGTCATCCAATTTCCCCTCCAGTTGCCAAATCCAACCAGTAAGATCTCCAACTTGCTTAGTGAGGGAGTGGGTTTGGGGCCGCAATTCAGAAATGGCAGATTCCACCCCTTTCACTCTATCCCAGAGCGTCTTCTGGTCCTCGCGCAACAGTCCCAATTCAAGGGATGTGGCATCGACCCTGCCCCCGGGTACAACTGTGTCACTGTGATGGCATTGAGGATAGTGTCCAGCTTTGCAGCCAACGGTTCTATGTCCGGCTGTATCTGTTCCCCGGGCGGTGCAGAAGGCAATACCCCCTCCACAATCATGGCCTCCACAGCAGTTGTGTCATGGGGGTCCTTCCTGTCCGCTGTCGCACCATGGCTGCCCTCTCATGGTGGCCCCTCCGAGAACAAGGGGGGCCCTCTCAACTACAAGCAGCCCAAGAGTGGGGAGGCGACATGATATTCAGGCCCATCGTCCCCTGGAACCGCTCTCCAGGTCTAGTGACGCCGGGGAGACAGGTGAAGCCTACCGGTGCTTCTATGCCATGACCCCCTGCAGGGGAGGAAGAGCACTCCGCTCCGCAGGGGCCAGCAGTGACCCAGTCTGGGCACCCCACAGGCAAGGCAGAAACTCAGAGGGGCAGCGGCACAAATCTGTCACCGAGCCTGGATCACAGTCCACTGGAGGGAGAAAAGGAAGGAGAACAACATCCAGATGGTAGACTCCCTCAGCTGCATCTCCAACTCCCCTAGGCCCCCTGCCCCTCCTCGCAAGGATCCCCATGTGACACTCAGATTCGGGGGGGGGAGAAGGAAAAGTCCCAGCATGCCACTGCCTCATCCTCCCAGGCGAGGCCCTGTCTGCCTGATGGGCCCAGAGGTCCTGCCACCAGACCTGCGATGCCACTACCCTCGGGATCGACACATATGTAGGAGTGGGAGCCCCTAGGCCCCTTCTGGGCCGTCCAGAACTCCGAGGTTGCCCCTGCTGTAACAAGGCCCCTCACCTCTGTCCACTCTCACAGGGGATCCAGTAGCACTGCGCAGCCTACGGCAAGGGCCCCTAGCCCCCTCCAAGGGCGTCCAGGCGCACAGGGGGCTCCCACTTGCAGCAGCAATGTCCCTTCTTCACCTCCGCTCCCTTCGATGAGGTCAGAGGCCTTGCCACCGGAGCCACACCACCACAGCCTCTGAGATTGCCACACTGTCAGCAGCGGGAGTCCCCAGGCCCACCCCGCGAGCCACCTAGACACTTGAGGGGACACCTGACATTATGACTGATGGCCCCCTCCTGCCACGCCCCCAAGTCCCTTTCCATCCTTTTAGAGATTGCTGTTTTTCACCACCCACTGGGGTTACAATTGGAAAATGGATCTGGCTAAAAAGTAAATGGGGTTTATTATTTGTTGATTACATGTATTTATATAAACAATGTTGTGAGAAAAGAATTTGAAACTACAACATATGACATATGGCCATTGTTGATTATTTGAAGTTGATTGCTTAGATGATACATGTATATTTTTATGTTTCTTTATGGTGAATTTATAATGTTTAATTTATACTTTATAGCAATTATGTAATTTTTTTACACTTGCACTTTAAGAACAATTGGAATCATGAAATGCACCTTAGGGATTTAGTAATACTGAAAACTTGAAGTTTAAGTTATTTTCTGTTTTTTACATTACTACTTTGTATAAATAAGCCATTCATTTTAAATACCTACTAGAAATGTAAATGGGCATGTTGATGAAAAGAAATTACATTGTGAGAGTATTAATTATGAAATTACTTCTTATTGTATCTTGGCTTTTCATTCCTTATTGTAATGTGTATGTGTTGGAAAACGAGGCAGCATCTGTGAGGCCTGTACAAATAACATGACTACATCTGTCCTTCACTGGGAAACAAACACCCCATTGTAGCGCTTGACTCTCAGAGAGTAGCGTTGCAGAGCAGTCTAAGGCTTACTCAAGGGAGGTGGTGTGGGCTAGTAATCGCCACTTACCAGTATGCAGAAATAACACTCAATAAGTGATTGTCCAGTCTGTACTTTGCTTTATAAAAGGAAAAGTACATTTATTAAACACACACACTACTCAATACTATGCAACAATTTACAAATATACATAAGCTGTTGGAATTACTTTGTGACATTGCATAACATTCCCACCCCTCCCGCAAGGGGGGGTGGGGTCCAGTACCACCACTCCCATGTATGCACATCATCTTGCCCCCAAATGCAGTAGGTTGACCATAACCTGGAGTGCGGGCCTTGCCCACTGGCCCCATCCCAGTGGCGACGCAACCCCTTTATCTCAACGAGCATTTAAAATGGGCACACCTGCCATGGTGACACATAACCCTGACTGAGCATCTCATACTGACCCTACAGTATACACCTCTACATCTTAGGGGCTAACAGTCTGGGTTGTTCCTCACCTAACGCAGCAGCAAGAATACATGTTTAAGCATCACTTAAAATGACAGTACTTATCACAGCTGATAACAGTTATAATGCATTGCAATTAAAGCCCCTAAAAGGCATCACAGTTATAATCACAGGATTAAGCATATACAGCCAGACCCCCTAGCAGGAATGTCCAGCAACATAACCCCACTTTGCTTATGACTTCACATTACACATGTGACTTTCAGTCCTTCAAAAGAAATAACATTGGTAAATGCACTTCTCGTACAATTGCACCGCTTCAACTCCAGGGGATGCCCTTCTCCAGACATCCCCAGCTCAGCCCTTCATACCTTGGTGCAGTCCCTAACGCACCCCCAACTGTAGAACACAAGTTCCAGCCACAGGATGCTGATGATGCACAGCTGAGCCCTTGAGGGGCTATTTCCATTGAGTCCCCAGAGACTTAGGGCCCGATTCTGATGCGGGTTGGAAAAGCTTCCCGACCGAGGGCCTGATTCTGATGCGGTTAGGAAGGCCTCCTAACGGCATTTGCTCCTTCCAAATCGGATCGGGAACGTGTCTTCCCGACCGAGGGCCCAATTCTGATGCGGTTAGGAACAAATGTTCCCATTGAAGTCAATGGGAGTTCAACCAAATCGTATCTGGAAGCATCCGGATGCATCCTACTCCGCCGGTCGGACTTTCCCGATCCGAGTGGGTCGGACACCATTTCCCAACCGATTCGGTCGGGAAGCTTTTCCAACCCGCATCAGAATCGGCCCCTTAGGGGGGGACTTTCCTCTTCGTGCTAGGAGAGACTGTGTAGCTCCTGCAGCTCCCCCTGACCCTTTGCACACCAACAGCGGTGGCCCCATCCTCCGGGGGCCACCACATGCTGTAATAAGCAGGTTTCTTTGCAGGCTTCTGTATGCTTTGCAAGGCATTATGGGGCGCTTCTTCTCCTGGGTGTGCATATTAGAGCAGCAGCTCTCCGGGTGCTCCGGGGAGAGCCACGCTGCCCGGCTGGCGGCCTCACCCCGCGTCAAGACCTCGTTGGGGGCCCAGTCCCACCCGGGCCCCTGTCTTCAGGTGAGCTTTGCCTGCAGCTCAGGGAGCCCACACCCGGCTGCTCCTGCCAGCTCCCCGCCCGGACGCTCCTGCGTGTGCGGCCGCGGGAGCCGGTGCGTCCATTCCGGTCTGCCCGCTCCGGCGGGCAGACACGCCGACTGCCGCTGGCCCAGCGAGGCCTCGTGGGAGTGCGACGGCACTCCCCCCTCCTTCCTCCACCAAACCGGGGCCCGGAGTTGGGGATCCCGGGCCCCTCCCTCAGGGATATCTTCACGGGAGCGCGACGGTGCTCCCCGACTTCTGCCAGTTCTTCGGGGCCCGGAGTTGGGGTCCCGGGCCCCCAGGCATTCTTTGGCAAGGAGCGCGACGGCGCTCCCCGCCTTGTCTTCCGGGCTTCTTCCGTCTGGAGGGGTCGTGCGACGGCACTGCCCACTCCACTGCACCACACCCACCGGGGCCCGGAGTTGGGATCCCGGGCCTCGAGACTTCTTCCAGTGGGGGGGGGGCGCGATGGCGCTCCCCTTCCTCCGGTGGGCTCCCCTTCCTCCGGTGGGCTCCTGGCACCCCCCTTGGGTGCATCGCGCTCCCCGACTACTTCTTCTTCTGGGGGCAGCCCCCGGGACCTGACCCACCCCAGGGGAATATTTGAGACTGGCGGCGGAGCCCCACGTGCTTCGTCGTCAGTCCAATTAGAGGTCAAAGGTCGCCTACCTTCTGGGGGGCATTTTTCAGCCCCCAGGGGATCAATTCTCGCCATCTTGGCCTCTTCTTGCTCCTGGTGGCGCGCCCTAGCCACTGGGAGCACTTTCCTTCGCCCTTCTGGTCTCAAGGAGGGTGAACTAAGCAGGAGCTTTCTTCACTGGCTCCCTGTGCCAGCCTTTCTCCTGGCTCTCCTCCTAGGCCTCTCTTTTCCTTGCGCAGAGGCCCAGGCTTCTTCTCACTGGTCCTGGACTCCACTGCAGGCGCAATCCAGGGTCCTGGGACAGTCAGGGGGTTCTTCCTTCCAACTGCCCATGGCGCCAGGCTCCAGCACCAGTCTTCTTCAGCAGACCACACCCCAGAGAGAGCTCCTCTTCCTGTGCAAGACCTTTTAAAAGAATTTGGAGGGGGCTGGCAGGAAGGCTCTGCTGCCCTATCAGGCAGCGAC
Source organism: Calotriton arnoldi (assembly GCA_963921515.1). Classification (NCBI taxonomy): domain Eukaryota; kingdom Metazoa; phylum Chordata; class Amphibia; order Caudata; family Salamandridae; genus Calotriton; species Calotriton arnoldi. Next base: position 1,071,770 of record CAWUFW010005765.1, read on the forward strand.
ACAGCACCTCTCTGCCCCTGCTCCCTCCTTCCTGATAGTTCAAAATGGCATCGTCCAGGGGTCTCATGCCACATGGTCTCTGAAAGTCCCCTTGCCCCCTTGCTGCCCCCTCTCCAGAGCAGCTTGGTGCCTGGCACCAGGTGACAGCTGCTGATGGATAACCTGCAGCTCCACCCACCTTCTCTCCCTCTTGGAGAGGAGACTTTCGCCCTTGGAATGCTACAGCTTGGGGAGGAAGGTAATTAATCCAGCATGGCAGGCTCACACCCAGCCAGGCTCTGGTTATGAGCTGGGTCAGAGGAATTTGACATTTCTGGATGACCCATATGCAGTACAGATATGGCTTTGGACTCAGCAGAATACTTCTTCTCACATAAGTTACAGTGTACTTTGGGGCGTGTCTGGAATTTGTAGGCCCTAGGGAAGTGAAACTTCCCCATGTGATCCCCATCTTCATAGGAGAATAATGGAGTGTTCCTTCAGTGAAAACAGTAAAGCACACTGACTTTCCCTTACATGTTTCTTCCCTTAGTATAAAGCCTATTCCATGTTACGACCCAACTCTGCATAATTCTTGCCACACCATTCTATCTATACCTGCTCCTGGGCTGTGCACGCCAGGAATCTCCCCCACGCAGCCCCTACACATGTGCACAAGCATGTACACACGTGTCTACATGTAACCAGCCCAGTGCCCCTTACTCCGGCTGCAGCGCAGCTGCCTACTCTCACCAGGGGGACACCGGTAAAATCCACATGCAGTCTATTTCATCATGAGTTCACTGTGGGTGAGTCTCAACATATGAGGCTCTCCCACAGTAAAAGCTCAACAATTAGGTGTTCAAAAAGCAAAAAATCCGGGCGGCTCAGATGGTCAGAACCACCTTCTAACAGTATGACTAATTTGTAATGGTTTGTGCTTGCAAAGAAGATTACAACCCAAAATCAGAGATGGTACAATGTTCCAATATGGCGGAGCCTTTGCAGCTCTGAGAATTTCTAGTCCATTTTTATTGTTCACCATTTCATCACTTTTTGTACTGGGAGGAAATAGGGCACAAACATGTTTGCGGAAGGCTGACACCGAAACGAATCACATCTTTAAATAAATTATGGAGTCGTGATTCCTGGAGAGCTGGCTTTTCTGTTTGCACGTGAGGAACTGGGGATTTGATATTGTACAGAAGCTGTACCTGTAGGCTGGAGTGGATACGGTTGGTTTGTGCAGTTCGATATGGTTTTAATATCTTATTTTGCATTAAAAAAACTTAGAATCACACTGAAAAAGAACACAGGTTAAATCAATGTTATATTTAGGTGAAAATGCCAAATAAAACATACTGTTTTGAATTTACAAAACCACTGAAAATGACCAGTAACAGTAACCAAGTAACTGTAACTTGTGCCCTAACGTAACTATAACTCGTGGCCCCACCATGCACAGTTTTCTCATCAATAATTTTATTGCAAATGTTGCAGTGATATTATCAATGATGTCATAGAAGATGTCATGACTGATGTAATATGGGGATAATTAGCAGTGCGTGGTGAGGGCAAGAGTTTTTTTTTTTTTAACACTTTATTTTTCAAATAAAGGAGAAAATTCACATTGCATTGCATAGAGTCTCTTCACAACCCAAACAAATCGTGCCTGACATTTATGGTACAATAACGGACAATATATCGACCAGTACAGTGGCGACATCCAGCAACCATCAGTTCCCAACGCTCCCCCCACCTCCACCCATGGTCTCACTCCAAGCTGTAATGCTAAGGCAGTCAATGTATTGCAAACACCCTAAGCAGTGGCCTCGCATTGTGGTCCCGCCACGCGTGTCGTGCAGCTGCGTGGCCAGCGCCTGTCCCTCAGCCCACTCCCTCCGGCACTATGCCATTATCTGCCTGTGTGCTGGAAGCCTGCTTAGCTGCGTCCAGGTGTGCCCTCAGTGGTCCCCAAATGTCTTTGAGGCGGGATGTCGGTGGCATAAGACTGGCATATAATTCTGCGTTGGTGTTGCAAAATACTAAGCTGCTCAGCCAGTCTTGAAGTTTGGGGGCTGTCTTCCTGCCCCAGTGAATGGCCACCTCCCTCTTTGCTAGTAATAGCCACAGAGGCGCCAATCTCCTTACTTTCTTGGGAATCTGAACTGTATAGCCCAAGAGGGCAATTTCAGGAAGGGGTACTAGTGGAATCCCAATTATTTTCCCTAGTTTCTCATGCACCGCTGCCCAGTAGGTCTGTAAACGAGGACAGGTCCAAGCCAGATGCAGAAAGTCAGCATGTGGGGAGGTGCATTTTAAACAATTGTGTGACTTAGTAGCATCAATCTTGTGGGCCATGGCTGGTGTAAAATAGGCACGTCGGAGAAATTTGAAATGTAATAACTTATGGCGGCTGTTAAGCGAGACGACCCTGGTGACCATACAACACTTCTCCCATTGTTCGCTCAGTGATCGCTCCACCCGTATCTGCCTCCCAGTCCTGTCTAATCTTGGAGTCATCTACAGGGAGCAGTTGGGCGCAGGTCTTGTACATTTTGGAAATGAGGCGTGTGCCACTCTTGCTCTCCAGGACCAAATCAAGCGGGGGGAACGAATCTGGTTCAACCGGGTATGAGGGAAACGCCGCACGCAATGCGGATTTCATTCTGCTCATTAGGAAGCGGGTCATAAAGCTGCAGTCAGAGAATCTGTCGTCTTCGTCTATGGAGAAAATATGACCCCCAGAGAACAGATCGCCCATCTTAACTATGTCTGCTGCTGCCAGTGTACGCTGTACTATTCCTTCTCCAGTGAGTGGGAACCATCTAGTATTGGGTAATGGTAGGGCAGAGGATTATAGAGATGTAGCACCCATGCGCTTCATCAGCTTGTCCCAAGCAGTAGTTGACACCGTCTGAATGTCCCGCCTGTCCCGTGGGAAACCACCCGGCAGTATTTCGCTCAATTTGTCCGGGAGAACCAGGTCCGCCTCTGGTCTTAAAAACGGGATACGGGCGTCAGGGTGAAACCAAGCGTGCGCGTAGCGGCATTGCGCTACCAAGTAATACAATTGGAAGTCTGGGACGTTAAAACCCCCTCAGTCGTATGGCAGGGTCAGTATGGACCAGTGCACGCGGGGCCGTTTACCACCCCATACCAGTCGGATCATGAGTGTCCGGAGAGTGTGAAAGAAACCGTCCAACAGGGGCACAGGGATATTATTAAAGAGATATAAGAACTTGGGGAGAACCACCATTTTTAATATGGCCACCCTGCCCGCTAGTGACAGGGGTAGCCTCAACCATCTGTCTACCTGTTCTTCTAGTTTTGAAAAGGCCTGTCCATAGTTTAAGCGTATGATCTGAGTGGTGTCCAGGTGGATATGGATGCCAAGATATTTCACCGAGTCCTGGCACCATTCAAGAGGGAATTCGCAATCCCATCTGACTGTGCCCTCCGTCAGCGGGAATATGATGGACTTATTCCAGTTGATGCCCAGTCCCGAAAATCTACCAAAACGGATAATTTCACGAATCAGAGGAGCCAGGTTTAAGTGGGGCTCACGGACATACAAGATGGTATCGTCTGCATACAGGGAGGCTAAAAGGGGGCCCGTTTTGAATTGTAACCCTCTGTGTAGATGGCGTTCTTGGAAATGCCTAATTAGCGGGTCCATTGCTAGAATGAACAATAGAGGGGACAGGGGGCATCCCTGTTTGGTCCCACAGTATAACCGAAATGGCCTTGACAGAGTGCCATTCAAGCGGAGTCGTGCCGAGGGGCCGCTGTATAGCAAGGAAACGGTTGCGATGAAGCCATAAGGTAGACCCATTCGCTGCATCACCTCCACCAGGAACGGCCACTCCAAAGAGTCAAACGCCTTCTCTGCGTCAAGTAACACCGCCGCCGCCGGCACCTCAGGCTGTATTCTGTGCAACACGGTGAACAGTGTTCGGAGGTTCAAGGACGTGGAGCGTTTGGGGACAAAGCCAGACTGCATTGGGGAAATGGTATACTCCATCAGCTGTGAAAGCTTGTTGGCGAGTACTTTCACCAAGATTTTGTAGTCCAAGTTCAATAAGGACAGCGGCCGGTAAGAGCTGCATTGTTTGTGGTCTTTGCCTGGCTTCGGAAGGAGGATAATCACACCTTCACGCATTGTGGGGGGGAGACTTTGCTTTTCCAAAGCCTCCGCATACACCTCAATTAACTGGGGGGCCAAAATGTCTTTGAACTCTTTATAGAAGTCCCCGGTAAAACCATCTAATCCCGGGGCAGTAGATCCCCGCAGGGTGTCTATGGCTAGCATGACATCAGCGACGGATATTGGTTCTGCCATAAAGTCTAACATGTATTTCTCCAGGAATACCAATGCGATTTCATCTAGGTATGCAGTTTGGGCCGTGCCGTCGGGGTCTATTCTAGATGTGTAAAGTGTAGTATAATAATCTAAGAATTCATCCCGGATATCCACCGTGGAAGTGAGAGTGGTGCCGGCTGCGGAGTGCAATTCGGTGATATAATTTTTACTGTAAGGTGGTCTCAGCATTTGCGCCGGGACTCTGCCAGGTCGTTCGCCCTCCCCGTATCGTCTTGCCGTGTGGTATTTACCCATGTACAGAATCTCGCGATCCGCTGTGTCCCTGTATTCAGTCAGTAGGGCAAGTCTCGCAGCCTGAGCCGTTGTGCCAGGAAGGGTCGCCAATTGGGAGTCTATCGCAGCTATTTCACGCTCAATACGGGTCATTGTCTGTCGAAGCTCTTTAAGCACCCCCGCCTGTTTGGAGATGCACACTCCCCTGATAACGGCCTTAAATCCCTCCCACAGGACAGCCACTGTGTTCACCGAGCCGGCGTTAAGTTCAAAATAGTCCTCTATCGCTTCCCGGACCTCAGCCTTGAACAGGTCATCTTGGAGGGCTCTCCCAGGGAAACGCCACTGCCTCTCGTACCCTTCCGGTCGTGGGAGCATTAAATGTAAAACTATCGGTGAGTGGTCAGAATATGTGCAAGGGAGCGTAGTATGGGAGTCAAACCAGTTCACAACCACGGGAGAAATCAGCTAATAGTCTATCCTGGACCAGGTTCCGTGCGGGCCAGAGTGATGGGTGTATTTGGTGAGGGTGGGGTTGTGTCTTCGCCAAATGTCGATTAAAGTGTGGTGCTCACAGAGGTCCCTCAGGGCGCGCCGCGCTCGCTGCTTGGTGTCTGGTGCCTTAGAAGTGCCGTCCAGGCCGGGGTGTACTAGTAAATTGAGGTCCCCTCCCAGGAGTAGTGTGTGGGGGTCGTGTTTTGTAATCCGCGCATCTAGGTCATGGTAAAACTCGGGGGCATCGATATTGGGAGCATAAACATTTGCTAAGGTGACTTTGTGGCCATAGAGGTTACCCGTGACTATCACATATCTGCCCTCAGGGTCCAGGGTCACATCTATGAGTGTAAAAGGGACTCTCTGTGGACCAGTATAGCTGTGCCCCTGGCGTAGTTGCTGTAATTGGCGAAGAATCTATGTGTGCCCCAGCTAGTGCCAAAACGGGCCAAATCTGTAATGGGGAGGTGTGTCTCTTGTAAGTATGCTATGTCGACCTTATGACGAATAAGATAATGGATCACCTGCCTCCTCTTACGGGTATTAATGAGCCCTCTAACATTCCAGGACATGAAGGTGACAGCCGAGGGCCCCTGTATGTTACCTAACCATGACATCTGACCAGTGTGTAAACCCTTGCCTGTCAGGACTTGTATGCAATGGCGATGCGATAAGCAATGCTACAATAAAGTGTAAACAACAACTCAAACAATACGTAAGTCTGATCCCTGCCCCCCTCCCCCCACCCAGCCGCCTTCCAACCCGAAAGTGGCCATCCCCCTCAAAAGTCTCCAGCCTGTGGGTCATAGGGACCGTAAGGCTAACAATCAAGGCCCAAGAAGTGGACCCCAAGAATGCAGTGAACCAAACACAGAGGATACACCCAGGGGGGGTGGCAGCCCACAATCAGAATGGCCAAGTGATATATCAGATAATTACGTTAATCAATACGAAGTCCCCAGAGCAAAGTAGCCATACAAACAAATGTGATCAAACCATCATCCAATTCCGGAGTTTGAGAAAAGTTCCGCGCTAGCGTCCGATCCGCTGTGTGGCGGGGAGGCGAGCGCGCCCTCTGCCAAGTTCTGCGTGTTCCTCATCTTATACGTGTGACAAAATTCCTGGGTTTCCGTAGGAGTGTCGAATATTCTGGACCTACCGCCGAAGTCAACTTTCAATCTCGCTGGATATAACATTCCGTATTTAAGTCCAAGGTTGCGGAGTGTGGCCTTCACCCCCTGAAATTTCCGTCTTGCCTCCTGGACCATTGGAGTAAAGTCGGGATAGAAGGACAGTTTCGATCCCTGCCACTCAATTGTTCCTCGTTCTCTCGCCAGTCTCAACGCTGTGTCGCGGTCTCGGAAATTCAGGAGTCTCGCAATGATGAGTCTCGGGGGTGGCCAGGATTCGGTCTAGGGCCAAGCGACCGGTGTGCTCTTTCAACAACAAAGCCCGGAGTGAAGGCTTCGCTGCCAAACAGTTCTGTAAATAGCTTCTCTATGAAGAGGTACATCCGGCCTGTGGACGTTGTCTCCGGGACACCCATTATGCGAACATTATTGCGTCGCCCACGTGCCTCCAAGTACTTGTTCTTAATGGCGACCTCCTTTAGCAGGCGTTCCGTCCGTTCCAGTCGCTTCAAAGATTGGGCAGTCCCATCTTCCAGGTCCGACACACGTGCTTCCACCACATCCAGCCGGCGGTCGTGGGCCTGGACTTTGGCGCCCAAGGACGCGATAGTTTGATCCAGAGAGTCAAAGCGGGAGTCCAGCGCCTTGAAGCCTGCCCTCATCTCAAGGAGTAGTGATGCAACCGAGGCCTCGGGAGGCTCTGGCGCCTCCGCAGCGGGCGCCCTCTCTGCCATCTCAGGGGGAGTGTCGCCGTTCCCTCAGTCGCCTTCCTGAAAGGTAGGGTGCTCTGTTTAGGATCTTTGCGTCCCATATCGTCAAGGTGACGCCGTTTGGAAAGTGGGCCCAGATAATCCTATGAGTTCTAGGTGCTGCGTGGGCCAACGAAACCGGCCCTGCATGCCACAAGCCACCTGGGTACACCGGGCTGCAGGCACTAGCTGTGTGTAGACAGATATAGGCAATGGCCCCCGGCAGCAGAGGAGCTCAGGAGGCCCGCAGGAGCAATCTCCCTGGCACCTGGACAGGTGGATCGCACTCAAATTCCCACCAGGGCCGGACTGCCGATCTGCGCTGTGCAGCAGGCGGCTCCGGTGACGTGCAGGCAACGTGGGGGGACGTAAGGCCCCATGCCGTGTGTTTCCGGCTTTGCACACCTCGCGGCGATGCCGCGGCACTTCAGGAGGGCCCCCCCGGGCGTGTGGCGATGGCGCAGTAAGGGGCAGCAGGCGGATGCACCAACCCTCCTCGCCGAGCCCGCACGCCACCACAGGCCGGCGCCCCAGCCCCTAACGACACCGGCGCGTGGGCCCTATCCCCACGACGCCGGGTGTTATCTCGCTGTACCTACGGGGGCAGGGCAGCCCGCCCAAGCGCAGACCGCGGGCATCGGCAACCGGGGGGTAGGGGGAACCACAGTGCGCCGCCCGACTCACCCGGGGCCTCTCCGATGCAGCTCTCGACCACGGCGAGTCTTCGCGGGGTGCTGTGCCGTGCGGGCCCGCCCGGCGCTCGATGCAGCAGCGCCGGCAGGCCCGGCCCTCCCGTCGCTCGGTGTTACTCCGGGTCAGGTTGAAGCCGGAGCGTCGTGGTCGGCCCTGCAGAGTCAGCGCCTCCTCCGCTGTCCGTGACGTTGGAAGTGGTGCAGGCTACCTCGCAGCTTACGGGGAAAATCGCCGCTGGGCCAGGCTGATGTTGAGAGCCTCTCTAGCTGGCGGCCATCTTCGCCGCCGGCTTGGCGTGGTGAGGGCGAGAGTTATAGTTACATTGGGGCATGAGTTATAGTTTCTTGATATAACTATAACTGCTGAATTTCTGTGGTTTTGTTTGTGTAAAATCTGAACCTAACTATAATGTCCCTGTAACCTTTGTTTTCTTTAGTGAATTTCTAAGGTTTTTTAAAATTCTTTTTCCTAACTATAACGTCCATGTAACCTTTGTTTTTTTAATGAATTTCTAAGGTTGTTTAAATTCTATTTCCTAACTATAACATCCCTGTAACCTTTGGTTTTTTAGTGAGTTTCTAAGGTTTTTAAAATTCTATTTCCTAACTATAATGCCCATGAAACCTTTGTTTTTTTCAGTGGATTTCTAGTTTTTATAAATGTAAAGTAATATTTAATGACCATGCACTAATACAACCTCTGCAGCGCACGGCCTTTAGCCTGTGGCCAGTCCCTAGTCCAACCCCCCCAAAGGCAGCTAAATCGTGGGCCCCCACCTTGGGCTTCTTTTAGCCTTGGGGACCCCATCCCCTGTGGCCCGACACATTTTGTGGGGGAGGGGTACATGGCCCCCCTCCCCAGTCTGTTTTTGGGCCCGGGGACCCCATTCCCCAGGGCCTGGCCTTATTCAAATGTGGGAGCAGGCCCGCGGCCCCCCGTGCTGATTTCAGCACCAGAGAACCCCATCCTCCAGTGCCCACCCAATTGCTAAAGGGGGAAGCGGCTGCACTGCACCCCTCCCTGGGCCGATAGCAGCCCCAGGGACCCCATCCCCTGGGGTCCGGCCATTAAGTAAAGGGGGAGGGGCCAGGCTAATGATTAAAAGGTGGGGGGGCACACAGCCCCCCTTCTTGGCCGATATTTGCCCTGGGGACCCCATCCCCTGGGGCCCTTCCAATAACTAAAGGGGGGCACACGACCCCCCCTTCGTGGGCTGATTTCCGCCTCGGGGACCTCATCTTCCAGGGCCGGCCAAGAAAGGATGGGTACCCTGATGCCCATCCAGGGCACCCACCATGTCCTCGTTGGGGACTGCGGGGGGAGCCCCAAGTCCCTGTGGCCCCAGCCACCTCCCCGCATCTAGCGGGAGCAAGCATTTTTCCCACCTGCCAGGAGCAGCTAAAAATGCTGCTCCCTGCAGGCGGGAGCAATACTCAGATCTGTTTCCATGCCCACATCACTGTGGGCAATGAAACAGATCTGAAGTCCAGTCCCAGCTGGCGGGAGCATTTTTAAAGCTCCCGTTAACTGGGAGCGGACTTCGTGTTTGCTCTCGCTTGGCGGGAGCTTTGAAACTGCTCTCGCTAAGTGAGAGCATCCATAGGTTTCCCTGCCTGTGCCAGTTGTAGCTTGGACTCAGTTCCATATAAACCCGTTTGGCAGTCACGCTGTGGGGAATCGAGGACTGGCTGACAGCTCTGCTGCTGGTGGTTGTGTGCGATACCCCTTCTCGTGTGACATCCTCACTGGGGCAACCTGTGTTATATATATATATATAGAATTTCAGAGATATATATATATATATGTATATATATATATATATATATATATATCTCTGAAATTCTCCCCAAAGGTAAGAGAAAGTCGCACTCCCGGTATATCTTGCACACTCCTTTATTTTATTACAAAGCTGCACCAATTCTGACGCGTTTCGGTCTCAATAGACCTTGATCATAGGTGACGGCACTCATGCACTGATGGCTACCACAGTCCCTCTTCCAAAAATGCAAAGTACTTTCCAAGTGGCTCCCTTGTGGGTTGCAGATGCATGATGGGACCTGTAGTCCACCACACAGTTTCATATAGCCCAAGTGAGCAATCAAATCAAATGTCCAATGCAGCTAAAAAACTCATCTGTTGGAATAGCAGCCATAAAATGTTCCTCTAGCAGTCCCCAACCTAAAGGCTGCTCGGATCCAAGCCGTGCTGGTTCACGGCAGCACAACAGCATTATGTTGCTTCAAACAACTTCCTCCAAAAACAGTCCGAAAAGGCATTTGTGGTGCTCTTAATGGTGGTGCAGACTCACGGCAGGACCACGTCGTTTAACACAACTGAAATTCTCCACAAAGGTGAGAGAAAGTTGCACTCCTGGTATATCTTGCACACTCCTTTATTTTATTACAAAGCTGCACCAATCCTGACGTGTTTCGGTCTCAATAGACCTTGATCACAGGTGACGGCAATCATGCACTGATGGCTACCATAATCCCGCTTTCAAAACTGCAAAGAACTTTGCAAGTGGCTCCCTTGTGGGTTGCAGATGCATGATGGGACTTGTAGTCTGCCACACAATTTCAAACTAGTTTTGAAAATTTTGTGAAGATTCGTCAAATGGCGTCAAAGTGTTTAGCAAACCAAAAAACGCTTTTCCTGTGGTAAGTAGGTCCTAGCTATAACTACCTACTGGCGACCACCAGTGGGTAATTATATATATACATTATATATATATATATATGAAAGTAATTCCCTTTCAAGCTTAGAGTGCCGCATAAATTATGCAAAAAAAGAAGCAGAGAACTCTGGTAGTTCCCAAGTTTTTGTGGAGAGCAGCTCTTGTAAAGAGCACCCTATAACACTAGCGACACTCTGAATATGCTCACCTCAAATGTCTGTTTTCCAAGCAAAGCTTTTAAGCATAGGATTAGCATTGTGCCATCCACGCCAAGCTAGAAAGGGACAAAGTCTTTTGCTACCTCTACGGCAAAGCCTTTAAGCATAGGATTAGCACAGTGCCATCCACGCCGAATTGTAAAATGACAAAACCTTTTTACCACTCCAGTCACAGTATTTCAGCTTTCGATTGGTAAAATAACATCCAAGTCAACCTGGAATGAAAAAAAGCAACCATTGACACGTAATTCGATGTCATTACAGCTCTTACGAGAGAAAATTTTTACCAAAGTATTGTAATCACTATTAATAGGTATTATTATAACCTCCCTCAGCTATACTCATTCTGTTGGCTCTAAAGTGAGCGATGGGTTGGCTACAACAATATTTTATTTTCTCCCACATTACTGTGGAAGAATGGAGAGCCTACTTACAAGCTACGCCTGTTAGCCAAGTGTATTGGTTTAAAAGATAGGCAAGCAAGGTCAAGCAGTGCTTAAGTTGTGAAAAAAATAATAAGTATATGTACACGGGCCAAAGTATATCTTAAGAGCCAGCCACCAGTATTGCAGAATGCTGTGGTTGCCAAGTTCCAAGACTGCACATCCTGCCTGTTTCCTTCACTCTGTTTTGCTATTGTTCTCTGCCTCCTTCTTTCTTCCTTTTCTGTCTTTCTTTTTCTCTTGGTCAAAGTCTGATGAAGAAAAATAAATCCTAGTCTGTCAAATGAGTGTGGTACCCACTAACCCCAACCACCTTGGTACACATTAAGAACAGGTGTCAAGGGATCTGCTAAAGAGATCTATGTGTAGCCTGCAATTTTCAGCCTACACAATTACTAAAATGTCTCAGTTGCTTAATGCACATGCTGAAGAGACCAGTGTGTAATCTGCAGGCCACAGATTTAAAACATAAAACGCTTGGAGGGTTAATGTGCCTACTTCAGAGAACATCGTGTAACTTGCTGATCACTGGTTTGAATTCTTGCTCACTGAGCTTAGGAGTTTGTTGCAGAAATCTTTATACGATTCATGTTCAAAGCTCTAGCTCAGCGGGTTATAAGGCAGCTGCAACCATTTTCATGTGCATATGTTTGAACTCGTGTATGGCTAACTCACGCTATCTTTATTTTTAGGTCTCTAAATAAAGAATTTTAGATGGGTAACAGTGATTAATTGGGATGTTTTAACCAATGGCCCACAAAATTATCTGGCTAGTATTCAACTTCTAGCTATACATAACGCGGCCTCCAGTCCCATGTTAAAAACAAAATACACAAGGTACTTCCACCTACCCCCACCACATCTACATCATACCAGTGAATAACTGGACTTAGAATTCAGTTATTCACACTAATGGCTCTCTATGAAAGCCATGCATAATAAATAGAAATATTGTATTGTGCAGCAGTTAACACTTATTATGGAGCGCCACGGAACAACTGAGTTTGTATTGTGCACTATGTAAATGGTCATTATTAGATTAGTTATGCATGTAGACGTCGTAGTACCACACCTTGCATATATTGTGCATTGAATAGGCACTGTTTTCCTTGCCTATGCTGAAGGCATGAGGAAGCTTTTCTTCCACATTTGCTGCTCTTCGTTATGTTTTAAACTCCTACTACTCGTCACACACAAATTCTTTATTTTTTCGATGGAAATTGTTTGCTTTTTGACAGAGCTTGAGATTCTGGAAGCATTTTGCTACTCCATAACTACAAGAACACATTGTAATAAAGGAAGGACTGGGGGATAAGCAATCTTGCCTTAGGCAAGACAGGGGAACTGATTCACAGCACTTCATATTTATGGCCTTATAGGAAAGAGATGTGGCAGGACCTCTCTGCAGCACTGAATACTATAAACAATCAAATTATGAGGCAGATAATATCAGAAGTAGTTGAGCTATCTGCTCTGTCGCATCATGGAACTTCATTTTGTTAGAATGATCAAACACATATCTGACTATAAACCAACATAGACCATAGTTTCTTCACTGGGGTATGAAGATGTCACCACAATGGATGTTTGGATCAGGGGGGCGGAGAGACCCATCCTCTTGACTGCAGTTCAGCACTACATCCGGAAGTAAGTGATGTGTGTTGTTACTGAAGTGTGAATGTGACACTCATAATCCTTAACCAGATGGAGCTTGTATTGTCTTATCTTTGAGACCCACATAGAAATGCTTAATGTACTAAAAACTCTATTGACTCCATTTACAATATGTTTTTTGATATTGCTGTATACAAATTCCTACTTTTGTGAACGATCTGCACTAGCATTTGTGCCGGTGGTAGATGTATACACTTTATCGTTTAAAAAATAAAGATTGGTTTATTTAAAAAAGAAGAAGCTGGGGTATCCTAGTTGGCAGAGAAATTATTTGACTCATTCTTGAGTACCGTCTAGGAATAGTATGTGTAATAGAATTCACATACTCTCCTGAAATAGTGAATTCTGAAGTACTTCCGGGCTCCTGGCAGTCTCCCATCCTATTTAAAATGTATTCCAAGGCACTACACAATCTCCTTGCTCGAATCAAAGTGGAATTCCATAAATGTGCCGACGACATCCAAGTGGTGTTCAACAAACTTAAGATTTGGACACAGACAAGAATAGAGATGATGGGATTTTCGTCAAAATTGGATGGACATGAATTATCAATGTTTTTATATAAGGAAAAAACAGAATTCCTAGTGGTCAGCTGAGCGGCTTTGGAAAAAAGGTAGTGACATGCTACCCAAACTTTAATGGTTATTCTTGAAAAATAAACCAACAAAGTCAAAACTATGGGTAATCAAGTTAGCTCCGCTCTAGCATCATAGAAATATCACTTATTACTGAGGATCATCTTAAATCATTTGTTGCCATTTTGCATCCTCTCCTATAACAATATTGGGTACAATTATTATAACAGTGTTTGTAGTAGTGGCTCTAAAATAGTTGTCAAGAAGCTCTGGATCCTACAAAATTAGTCAGTGACTGACACGCCATATTACACCTTTCTACCTTGGTGTTTTTTGACATGCACTAGATGCCAGTTCAAGAACATAACTACATAAATTGGTGCACAAGGAGTTGCTGAAGTATTTATTGAAAATGTTTCAAATGTAGGAATTTAATGTCTCTGCATAAGATGTTCTTAATGCGTCCTAAAACTGTTCCAATGAGAGCAGGAAAAGGAACCATTTGTGGAACAATCTAATACACTCTGGAACTCCATTGCAGAAAATCTCTGATTTTTCCCAAAGTCTATTACCTTTTAGAAAGAGATAAAATCCTTTCTACTTCCTACACAAGATAGCCCGGGTGCTTGAGGAAGAGTGTAGTACTATATACATATCTATATTTTGAGTAAATAGTAGTAGTTATGAAGATAAATGTTCATCAACAAGTGCTCTTACCAACCATCAGTTTCACCCTTGGTGTTGAACAATACATATGTCTAAAAATTTAGAAGCACCCTCTACAACAATTTCTACTTTAGTCCATGTGTTTGATTGTCCACGAGGCAAATTAAAGTAATGTTACACAGCAAGTATATATTCAAAGCACTGACCACAAATCCAACTCATACAATAAAGGGAGTCACTGTTCCTTATAAAAGGAAGTCAAAGAATGAAGTTTTGTCCTGTGCTACTCTATGTATGGGGATAGTGTGTCCTCATCATGATGCCCTCACACACCCCGAAGGATGTCATGCTTCATCATAGGGCTTGTTGCTCCTCGTCGGGCCGGCGCTGCAATGCCCTACGGGTCCCCCGAAGGGTCTCTTTATCGGAGATCTTTTGATGAAGAAGCCGTATGGGTGCGTGCGTGTGAGTGGTAGTGAGGTCTCAAGTAGTGTTTTTCTAAAAAATGACTGGAGGGGGAGTGAATACTATTTATTAAGGTGATCCCTCTGTCATTGTTAAACGGTGTGTGGTGCTGCTTTGGGGATATTATGTCCCTCTGTAGCTAGATATACGTCTCTAATAGGCGTATCAGATGGTCGACATGTTTCACGCTCTCTGTAGCCTCAGGAGGAGATCTAAAGCGTTTCTTCAGGACCAAGGTAAGTTTGAGTATCACTAGCGGCCTGGATTTGACCTGTGCTGCTAGGTTAATGAGAGGGAGTAGCGTCTCTGACAAGAGAAGAGGGTAGGACAGAAAATATATTGGTATTTCTCTATAATGAGTATTGTCCGGGTCTACCATTGGAGGGCCCGGTCTGTATTATCGTTAGCGTGAGTCTTATCTCTACGGTTTAGGCATTGGTGCATGTTTAAAAAGATATTCTATTTTACGTGTTTACATATTATTTACAGTGAAGTGAAAAGAAAGAATAATAAGCAATAATTAGCGGAGTTTCAACATTTTGACACGTTGGCTTATAAAGAAGAGACATATAATAGAGAGATCAATGATTGGTATAGGTCAGAGTCACTCTTTTGTCATTTGATTCCATGCAGTGCCACTAGTAGTGGTATCCTGTTGTGAATAATCTATGAAGACTCATATCGGGCATATAATAAAACCGGTGTCTGGGTAGGGTGTAAAAAAGAGATATATACATATAAAAATAAGTAAGTGTCACTGAGTGGGCCCCACCATTGATGGCAAACCTTTAGACTCTGTTTTTGTCACTACATCGTGAAATACATATTGCTCACCCTTATTTATACAATTATTGCCTCATGAGATTGGTGAGGGCAGTCGGGAGCTGTAAAGAAAACGAGAAAAAGGAAGCGTGGCCTGTTCATTAACAATTATAATAATAGCAATAGAGTTTCAATTTGTTCAAATAAAAGGTGCAGTTATCACAGCGGTCCCTGCATGTTGATACATCCTGTATATTGAGAAGGAATCAAATCTTTTAATTATCGCGGCATTTTCTGCGAGATGCAAACGTGCTCTACAAATATTTGGAAGCTAGGTTGGCGTTTTGGCTTCCTGTTTTTTAAATTGTCAGCGCTGCAAGTGAGGCCGATATTTGATCTCCAATTGTAAGAGAGAGCTCTGTCAGTTCACTTAGTTCAGACCCGGGGTGTTTTCTCAAAAGTGGGGGTTAACACAAGATACATTCGTTTAGTACTCACGGTTCTCCCATTTAGCTGTGCCGGTACACCTGCTTGCCTCTCTCCATCTCCGCCGATACTGGAGCAGCGGCTGCCACCCTTTTTATGGTGGGAGTGTGTTGCCAATTAGAAGGTTAATTGGGGAGTGTATAGTGTGCTGTATGGGCGCCATCTTGTAGTGGAGTATGTTTAGGTGTATTTGGGTCTGTTTTAGTTTGTTGCGGTCTCGGCAATGTATGTGCCACATGGCTGTGATTTAAGGGAATCAATGCGTTATTTCAAATTTGAACATGGTGTTTGTGGGTGATTTCCAGGCTGATTGTTTCTCGCGCTGTCTCAGAGTGGTGTAGGTAGTATGTGGTTCACTCTTTTGGGTGCCATTTTGGAAAGGTATATTTATAATTATTGTCTACACTTTAAGGAGACTTCGCTGGATTGTTTTAGGATTGGTCAAAGTTGTTTTTCTGCCTTTATTATTAGTATGTCATTATCTTATAGGTTTACAGGATGAAGGCAGAGGGATTCTATTACTGGTGTCCTGGAAGTGTTACTATACTAATTTGATCCAGGGTATTTCATCATTCAGACCTTCAGTGTTCGTCCGTAGACGGTGGACCCATCTCTGTTCTTTCTGAAAAAGTGTCCTGCTCGTCCATGCAGGATTAGATTCTATGATGGTCCAGTTTAGTTGGTCTGGCGTATGTCCTGTCTCAATATAGTGTCTGCTCATTTTGGTGGTATTTTTCTTACATCGTATGTTACTTCTATGTTCGTTTATTCTTGTCTTTATGGCTCTGGTTGTCATTCCTATATATCGAAAGTCGCATGGACATTTCACCATGTAAATACAGTTCTTGGTATTGCAATTCGTGTGTTTTTTCTGTGTCCATTCCTGATTATTCATTTGCAACGTTTTGGTATGTGTTGTCAAAGGGCAAATATTGCAAGTCCCGCACGGGTAATGTCCTTTGACCGTTGGTAGGTCTCACAGTGTCCTTTGGTTGTCCAACTGTTTGCTTTGGGGTCTCGTGTGGACAATTATGTCTTTGATGTTCTGTGTCCATCTGAAGGCGAATCTTGGGCGTTCCAGTTGTAGTTCCCCTGTATGTAGAATATTCCAGTGTTTGAGTAAAATCCTTTTTACTTGATTTGATTGAGGTGGGTAGGTTGTTACACATGTTATTATCTCGTCCTTTTGTTTTTCCACGGTTTCTAATAGTGCTTCTCGGTGGTTGTTACGTGCACGTTTATGTGCCTTCTTTATGATCCTCCTGGGGTAGTTCCTCTGTTCCAGGTTCTGACTGAGTTCTGCCGCTTGAAAGGAATCTCTTCACTTGAGGAGTTTAGAGTGAATTTCAGGAAAGGATCCTGTTCATTGATCCAGTTATGGAATTCTATGCAACGTTCCTTTGTGCCTGTCCATAGCATGAGTATGTCATCTATGTATCGCTTCCACTCCTTTATTTCTGATTTAAAGGGGTTGGATGGTGGGAGGATGTGTGTTGCCTCAAAATAAGCCATGTAAAGGCGGGCACTCTAAACTCCTCAAGTGAAGAGATTCCTTTCCTGGACCTACTAATCATCCTGAAAGATAGAAAACTACTGACAAAAACATACAAAAAACCGACTGACAGAAATAGCTTATTAACCTATGACAGTCACCATACAAAAGCCCTTAGAGAGAATCTCCCTTTTGGGCAATTTTTGAGGCTCAGAAGAAACTGCAGCAATACCGCGGATTACGACACACAAGCGGCAGAACTCAGTCAGAACCTGGAACAGAGGAACTACCCCAGGAGGATCATAAAGAAGGCACATAAACGTGCGCGTAACAACCACCGAGAAGCACTATTAGAAACCGTGGAAAAACAAAAGGACGAGATAATAACATGTGTAACAACCTACACACCTCAATCAAATCAAGTAAAAAGGATTTTACTCAAACACTGGAATATTCTCCATACAGGGGAACTACAACTGGAACGCCCAAGATTCGCCTTCAGACGACAACAGAACATCAAAGACATAATTGTCCACACGAGACCCCAAAACAAACAGTTGGAAAACCAAAGGACACAGTGAGACCTACCAACGGTCAAAGGACATTACCCGTGCGGGACTTGCAATATTTGCCCTTTGACAACACATACCAAAACGTTGCAAATGAATAATCAGGAATGGACACAGAAAAAACACACGAATTGCAATACCAAGGACTGTATTTACATGGTGAAATGTCCATGCGACTTTCGATATATAGGAATGACAACCAGAGCCATAAAGACAAGAATAAACGAACATAGAAGTAACATACGATGTAAGAAAAATACCACCAAAATGAGTAGACACTATATTGAGACAGGACATACGCCAGACCAACTAAACTGGACCATCATAGAATCTAATCCTGCATGGACGAGCAGGACACTTTTTCAGAAAGAACAGAGATGGGTCCACCGTCTACGGACGAACACTGAAGGTCTGAATGATGAAATACCCTGGATCGAATTAGTATAGTAACACTTCCAGGACACCAGTAATAGAACCCCTCTGCCTTCATCCTGTAAACCTATAAGATAATGACATACTAATAATAAAGGCAGAAAAACAACTTTGACCAATCCTAAAACAATCCAGCGAAGTCTCCTTAAAGTGTAGACAATAATTATAAATATACCTTTCCAAAATGGCACCCAAAAGAGTGAACCACATACTACCTACACCACTCTGAGACAGCGCGAGAAACAATCAGCCTGGAAATCACCCACAAACACCATGTTCAAATTTGAAATAACGCATTGATTCCCTTAAATCACAGCCATGTGGCACTCATACATTGCCGAGACCGCAACAAACTAAAACAGACCCAAATACACCTAAACATACTCCACTACAAGATGGCGCCCATACAGCACACTATACACTCCCCAATTAACCTTCTAATTGGCAACACACTCCCACCATAAAAAGGGTGGCAGCCACTGCTCCAGTATCGGCGGAGATGGAGAGAGGCAAGCAGGTGTACCGGCACAGCTAAATGGGAGAACCGTGAGTACTAAACGAATGTATCTTGTGTTAACCCCCACTTTTGAGAAAACACCCCGGGTCTGAACTAAGTGCCCTGACAGAGCTCTCTCTTACAATTGGAGATCAAATATCGGCCTCACTTGCAGCGCTGACAATTTAAAAAACAGGAAGCCAAAACGCCAACCTAGCTTCCAAATATTTGTAGAGCACGTTTGCATCTCGCAGAAAATGCCGCGATAATTAAAAGATTTGATTCCTTCTCAATATACAGGATGTATCAACATGCAGGGACCGCTGTGATAACTGCACCTTTTATTTGAACAAATTGAAACTCTATTGCTATTATTATAATTGTTAATGAACAGGCCACGCTTCCTTTTTCTCGTTTTCTTTACAGCTCCCGACTGCCCTCACCAATCTCATGAGGCAATAATTGTATAAATAAGGGGTGAGCAATATGTATTTCACGATGTAGTGACAAAAACAGAGTCTAAAGGTTTGCCATCAATGGTGGGGCCCACTCAGTGACACTTACTTATTTTTATATATATATATCTCTTTTTTACACCCTACCCAGACACCGGTTTTATTATATGAGTCTTCATAGATTATTCACAACAGGATACCACTACTAGTGGCACTGCATGGAATCAAATGACAAAAGAGTGACTCTGACCTATACCAATCATTGATCTCTCTATTATATGTCTCTTCTTTATAAGCCAACGTGTCAAAATGTTGAAACTCCGCTAATTATTGCTTATTATTCTTTCTTTTCACTTCACTGTAAATAATATGTAAACACGTAAAATAGAATATCTTTTTAAACATGCACCAATGCCTAAACCATAGAGATAAGACTCACGCTAACGATAATACGCACCGGGCCCTCCAATGGTAGACCCGGACAATACTCATTATAGAGAAATACCAATATATTTTCTGTCCTACCCTCTTCTCTTTTCAGAGACGCTACTCCCTCTCATTAACCTAGCAGCACAGGTCAAATCCAGGCCGCTAGTGATACTCAAACTTACCTTGGTCCTGAAAAACGCTTTGGATCTCCTCCTGAGGCCACAGAGAGCGTGAAACATGTCGACCATCTTATACGCCTATTAGAGACGTATATCTAGCTACAGAGGGACATAATATCCCCAGAGCAGCACCACACACCTTTAACAATGACAGAGGGAACACCCTTAATAAATAGTATTCACTCCCCTCCAGTCATTTTTTAGAAAAACACTACTTGAGACCTCACTACCACTCACACGCACGCACCCATACGGCTTCTTCATCAAAAGATCTCCGATAAAGAGACCCTTCAGGGGACCCGTAGGGCATTGCAGCGCCGGCCCGACGAGGAGCAACAAGCCCTATGATGAAGCATGACATCCTTCGGGGTGTGTGAGGGCATCATGATGAGGACACACTATCCCCACACATAGAGTAGCACAGGACAAAACTTCATTCTTTGACTTCCTTTTATAAGGAACAGTGACTCCCTTTATTGTATTAGTTATCAATAGGGAGCAAGGGTCACTGGACCTAACAATCAGCTCCTACCGTTCCCCCCTCTATAAATAGGAGCACAAATCCAACTCAACCAGAATTCAACAGCAGAAAGCCACTTTCTCAAGACTAAATATCAAATGAATTCAAGAGAATTTATTACTCATCGTAGTTTTGACAAGGTAGCAATGTGGTACACTGTTTCCAAATATATCAATCCAATATGCCTCTCAAGATAAGGAGGATAATATATTACTAAAGTAGTGACGCCTCATTTATAATTAAATTCAAGTTTATGCTAGCGGTGGAAAGGCACAAAACGGTTCTGCTCAATTCAGAAACTCTGTTGGTAGAATTTGAGCTAATTTTCCACCACTAGTATGAACTTGAAATTAAAAATCAATTACATTTCTATGATGATGATGATGAGCAGAGTGGGCTTGGTGCCCTTATTCTTTCTTTCTCTAGTCATGGATTAGGTCAGTGCTTGTCTGATGTTCCAGGTGACAGACCAAAACCCGTCCAGGTTGCCGTCCAGCCAGAGATACTGTATTCACATTTGTTGAGCAGGTCAACTGGATTTCAAATTTTGAGGCCAGCTTTCGGTATGCCGCTCTCTTTAGGTGACCTGTGAACCTTTGCCTCATCTGAAGTAAATTTCTGGGTGTACGCCTTGTGGTTCAAACCTCGTTTTGTCCCTATCGGCAATTTTAGATGTTCCGTTGTATACTATTGCAATTAGTGTGCCACCTCAGCTGGCGACCATGTTATAGTAGAACATTGTCAACTCATTTACTGACTATTTCTACTGGTATGTGCATCACTAACAAGTGTGATCTGCAATGCATATGATTTTAATAGTGATTCCCTGATTAACTAAAGCAATGCACATGTAACACTTCCAATAAGCTTGGAGCATAGGACATTACAGTGCCTATATTGTCACTGTCCTATAAAAGCCTGTAAATCTACGTTTGCTCATATGCTTTATCCTGGTAGCTTTTAGTATTCTGGATTGTGACAGGGGACTGGAGCTGTTTCTGGTATTGCAGTTCTCGCATAGTATGTACAGTCATAAGAACTATATGTAAAATCCATTGACACCGTTTTTAGTGCTCTTGAGCTATATTGAAGTGCATATTACTAGGGTGATGCCATCTCCATTATTCTCAAAACTGACTTGTCACACATACTGTCATTGTTTTCCCAGTGCTTAGCTTGTTTTACATCACACTTACTTAGGAATGCCTGGTCATGCAGTTTGATGTTTTTACAATGTAAGGTGATCCGCGGACAACCAGGAAGTGGTGGTAGACATTTTAACAATTGTCTGCTACTCACGCAAACAAAATGGTAATTGAATAGAAGACATGTATATTAAATATACGGCTTGGGTTCTGATGGGCAGCAAATCTTCAGAACCTTACCCACAGCAATTACTGAAGCAGACAAAGAGGAATGGATTGATTTTAGGGAGACCATGAATAGAGTGGATAGACGTTCTAAACCATGCATTAATGTCACACTAGAAAACTATCACTTTTACCTTCACACAGAAACCTATGAACCATGAGTTCTCAACAGTCTGAAGAGTTCTAACCGACATATGTAATTATGGAGTCACTATTGAAGAAATGATTGAAGGCCAACTAATGGTCAATATTAATTCAAATTCAAGTCCTGTCAGAGCCAGTAGGTCTCACCTTTTAAAGGCTGAGCTATTGGCGTTGCCATTTCTTGTTTGCATTACACAAGGCAATTACAAAATGGCCACCAGTGCGTGTCGGTACATGCAGACGCATGGGCGGCCATGTTGGAATGAGTTTTGTAATAAAGTAAAACCATTCCAAGATGACAGTTGATGCATATGCATGCATGTAAAAGGTTGTAACACATTGGGGGCCATCTTTGCATTTTAATATACTGTTCCAAACTGGCTGAAAGGTCAATTAAAAAGATAAAAAATAAGTATATAAAAAGTGTATAGGAGTGCAAAAAATAGGAAGTGACTGGCCTGGTAGCACTTTGCAGCTACTGGGCCATCGAAGAAAATCAAAAAAGAAAAAAAATATATTAAAACTAGGATTAGAGCGTGGGGCAATAGACAAGCAAGTGTTAGGGTAGAGTGTAGGTGGTAGAGCCTGGAGGAGCTTACAATGCATCCTTAATAAACAGAGAAACAAAAAACAGGATGAATAATAGGGGAGCAACAAAATCAATCAATCAATCAATCATTTGTATAGCGCGCTACTCACCCGGAGGGTCTCAAGGCGCTTGGGGGAGGGGGGTCCGCTACTGTTCGAACAGCCAGGTCTTGAGTTGCTTCCTGAAGGAGAGGTGGTCTTGGGTAAGGCGGAGGTGGATGGGTAGGGAGTTCCATGTCTTGGCAGCCAGGTAGGAGAAGGATCTTCCTCCCGTTGTGGCTCTTCGGATGCGGGGGACGGCGGCGAGGGCGTGGTTGGTCGATCGTAGCTGGCGGGTGGGAGTGTAGAAGGTCAGACGGTCGTTGAGGTATCTGGGGCCTTGGTTGTGGAGGGCTTTGTGTGCGTGGGTGAGGAGTCGGAACGTGATTCTCTTGCTGACGGGGAGCCAGTGCAGGTCTCTCAGGTGTCTGGCGATGTGGCTGTGTCGGGGGATGTCCAGGATGAGTCGAGCTGCAGCGTTCTGGATGCGTTGGAGTCTTTTATGAAGTTTGGCTGTGGTTCCGGCGTAGAGGGAGTTGCCGTAGTCCAGTCGGCTGGTGACGAGGGCCTGGGTGACCGTCTTCCTGGTTTCGGTGGGGATCCACCGGAAGATCTTGCGCAGCATGCGTAGGATGTTGAAGCAAGACGAGGAGACGGCGTTGACTTGTCGGGTCATTGAGAGGGAGGAGTCCAGGATGAAGCCCAGGTTGCGTGCGTGGTCCGTTGGTTTGGGTGCGTTGCCCAGGGCAGGGGGCCACCAGGAGTCGTCCCAGGCAGAGGGTGATGATCCTAGGATGAGGACTTCCGTCTTATCTGAGTTCAGTTTCAGGCGGCTGTTCCTCATCCACTTGGCTACGTCCTTCATCCCTTCATGTAGGTTGGTTCTGGCGGTTGTGGGGTCGTTGGTGAGGAAGAGGATCAGCTGGGAAAAGGAGGGCGAAGAAGCAGCAGTGGGGATGTGAGGGGAAAGAAGCAGATTGGGAGAAAGCAAGGAACTACATGCGTTTTCATGGAGTACAGCAAGAAAAAGATAAAAACAGTTCCTTTATGTCAGCAGTAGAAGGATGCAAGTCATCTAATCAGAAGTACAGTAAAGCAGCAATTCTCCATTTTATTTTCCTGTGACTGACAGAGTCGATCCCAGTTAAGGGTGGGACAGGGCCGGGCCATGGCAGGGAGAGAAGTGATGGACACTGTAAAGTGCGCATGTCAGTTTGGCTGGTCGTCTTAGGCCGTCCAAACCAACATGCGCACTTTATATTTCTCCAACTCGGCTGTGTTGCACAGCCGAGTTGGAGAAACAGTACAGACTCCCATGCACTGTCTGAGTGGCAGACCAGGCCCCTCAGACTAATCTGGGCGCTGAGAACAACATCTTGATTGGGCGGGAAGCCTGTGCTTTCACAGTGACCCCTGGGAGCAGAGAGCCACAGAGGTGTCCGTCGGCGTGGTTGACAGGTACGTTTTTTTAATTATCATTATTCCCCATCCCCACTCTGCCTCCTCCCTTTACTTTTCGGCGGCTACCACTGTCCACTTCATAGTTAAAGTCCGTTTGGCTAGTGGCAGGACAATATCCTGGAGTTTAGTGTCTACTTTACTCTTTTTGGGTCGCAGGTATATCCTCAGTAGGCAGCCCACCACAGCCCCCAGGACAGTTGTCCCCACTGCATGGCTCACTCTGTCTATCACTGACCCCAATAATTTTCTATGGCTGGGCAGGTCCACATCATGTGCTGAAAATTTGCGGTGTAGTTTTCACACCTAGGGTAGGTGGAAGAGGCCCCCGGGTATATCCAACTAATCTTGCAGGGGTGAGCTATGCTCTATGCAATATATTAAACTGGATATACTGAAAACTTGCATTACATGATACTTTCTGCAGGTATTCTAATGCTCTTTGGCACTCCTTGTCATTGAAGGCCCGACCAACCCGAGTTCCCATTTGTTCCTGAGCCATTGCAGGGAGACACCTGTATATTCTATCATGGATTTGTTAAGCCAGGATACTAGTCTCCATCCCCCCCCCCCAATTGTGTATAGGTTCTGCATCAGCTCATGTGTAGGGAACTCAATTGTATCTATATCGCAATGTTGGTGGAGAGCTTTCACCATTCTATTTTATAGTGGAAATTGTCTTCTCACGATGTTCCATTGATTTACTAATATTTGCAATTCTATGATGTTACCATAGCGAAATAAGTGTCCTATAGTGTCAATCCCTGCAACATCCCAATTATGCAGATGTCGGAGGGGGGATAAGTTGCTCCAATATGGTCAGGAGCACCTTCAAGGGTATCGCTGGTGCATAAGCTCGAACCAGCCTTGTGTAAGCGATACTCCACCTCAAGCACCCTAGACCTGACCTAACAAGGAGTGGACGGTCTCTCCTGGGTATATTAGGCAGCATTAACAGGGTCTGTAGCACTCTCTCATGAAGACATAGCTTTGCGATTCCTGTTTCATCTAGGTGGCAATCGGCCTACCGCAGTGCTACCCACTGTAATTGAGCTCCTATATAGTATCCTCTAAATTCCACCTTTGTCGTCGGCAGCTTCAGTTTCGCCAGTGCCACTCTCCAGCTCCCCGTCCTCCATTTTACTGTTCCCAATAGTGTATCCAACTCCTTAAATATCTGCATTGCGGCCGGGAGTATAAATGGTGTATCTGCAAAATTGTACAATAACAGCAGAAACATTACCATTATAACTGCTGCTTTTCTCACCACCACGGACAGAGGAAGCGTGGACCAAAACGCCACCTGCGTTCTTAGGGATGATATTTCTCTGCCTATATTACCCTCTTTCACGTCCACCTCATTATGAAATATATGGATACTAAAATAGTAAAATGTGTGAGGTACCAGAACATGCATTAGGGTACCCATGACAACTTGGCTTTGCGGTTGCGATTGTCTCATTGGGAACGCGCAGGGCTTGCCATAATTTACCATCAGCCCTGATACTTCCCCAAATTCTTGGATGGTATCAGCTATGGGTGTCACATCTATCTTCACATCTATCACATATAACGCCACGTATCTGCATATAGGGACACCAGGTGTGTGGTGCCCTCCAGTGGTATCCCCCCCCCTATTCTGTACTAGTTAGTCATTGTTTGCATGCCAAGTGTTCTATAGCCAGCTCAGACAATAATGGGATAGGGGGCACCTCTGTCTCATCCCCCTAGTAATTTCATATGTGTCTGAGATGTGATTTCCAGTGTGTACTCTGGCTGTGGGGTCGACATGCTGAAGTCTAATCTATGTAGACATTTGATCACCAATATTAAAGAGGCACAAAACTTTATGTAAATATTCCTACTTAATAGTGTTGAACGCCTGTTCTAGATGTATTGCCAAGCACACTGAACTAGGCCAATCAATGAGAGCTTTGTGCTGGATTTTTTAAAACTTGTGCAAGTTGAGAGAGGTACTTCTACATGGCATAAGCCCATTTTGATCTAAGTTCATTAACTCAGGTGGCATTAGACTCTCTACTAATAATTTACTCAAGATTCTATAGTCTGTGTTTAAGATGTTTTAAGGCATGGCCAAAGTGGGCCCTGGCCCAGGGCCCCAGCCTTTCAGGGGGTCCCCAGGTAGAGCAGTTCTGTTCTGCAGAAAGTCTTGCCCTGATAACCTTGAATAATTCTTAAACAAATTGTTTTAAATACTGTTTGGCTTTAATTTATTTTTAATGTGGGTGATATGTGAGAGTCTATTACAGATATTTTGCAGAGAAATGTTGTGCTTATGTTTCATGCAATATCCATAACAAATGTTTCTTTTAGATCAAAACAGGACCTCACATTTCAGAAATAAGAGGGTGTCACAGAGATTATTTGCAGTAACGTTAGAGAGCTGCTGCTGTGTTCCAATGTTGAAAACACACACCTCTATCCCTGAATATTAGATGGAAACATATTTAGAATTTGGAGGAGTGTGCCTGTGTACTGTCAGTGACCTAGCCTAAGAGGGCATGAAAGAGCTGAAATTGGATCATAAGTTCAAAGCTATTCTGAACAGGGGCCCCCCAAAATACGTTTGGTACAGGGCCCCAAAAATCCTTAAGATGTCCCCGTCTGTGTTCAGTATGAACAATGTCATATGGGAAGCCATTTCTGATTGCTCACGGTCTAACTTCAGTACTGACATGACTACTGCCTCTCTGGTCATGGGCAGGAGGCATCTCCTGTTCCTCGCTGCTGCGTATAATGTAGGCAACCTCGAAACCAATATTAATTTACAGGAGGCATAAAACTCAAATGGTAACCCATAAGCACCCAGAGTCTTCCCTCGAGCCAATGAATGGATTGCTTGTTTTTCTCTTGCTCTAGGATAGGGACTCCCAGAGCTTCCACGTGATCACAATTATGATGGGGAGGTACTGTGTCCTCCAGGAACCTATCTATGGCGTCTTTAGCAGTGGGAGTGGAATTAGCATAGAATTCTGCATTATAGTCCCTAAAAGCAATGTTAAATGCCTTTTATGCATGCACTATTTCTCCCTGTTGTGTTTGTATCATTAATATGGGGGTAACTGAAGGTGTGGGTTTTAGGAGCCAGGCTATCAGCCTCCCTGCTTTATCCCTCTTGTGCTGTTTCTATGTAGCTCATACGATCTATGCACTGGAGTCTATCCAACAGGTAAGCATGTTTTCCCTTTCCCTGCCAAACTTCCCACTAATGCTAGGTCTGAGGCCGCTGCCTTCTCCCAGCCTCTGAGAGCTTGTTGAAGATTTTTGAGGCTTGCCTCCAGTGCCTCCGTCACCCATTTCATGGTCTGTATATACGCTCCCATTATAACAACTTTAAACGCTTCCCATTCTGTGATTTAGGAAGAAAGCGTACTCTCATTGTCATGGAAGTAGTTCTGAATCGCCTGTTGCAATTCCTCTCTATCCACTGGGTCTTCTAATCTTACAGCCTGTAGCTTCCACGTAAGAAGTTGGTATCATAAACCATTTCAACTCTACCTCCAACAGGTTGTGATCAGACAGAGTTTTACTGAGGTACGTTGTGTGACAAACCTCCATCCTAAGCGCACCAGAGTAGACCATTCGACCTAGCCTAACATGGAGCTTGTGTGGGATAAAAAAGGAATATTCCCGCAGGCCCTCATTTCTGCTGCACCAGACATCTATCAGGTTCCAATTCTCCAACTATTATTCCAAAGCCTTGGCGTTACAAACCGCTGGCGCACCTGGTAACGGTGGATGTGAGAGGTCTAAATCCACGTTCTATACACAGTTAAAATCACCTCCAATCACCCACAGAATGTTGCTAATCTTTGTGACAGTTCTTCCAGGAAACACATTGGGGTAGTACACCCTGCCCAGAACTGTTGGCTTCCCATTCAGCTATCCTCTAATCAAGAAATACTGCCCTTCTAGGTCTATCCTCCCCTCTTCTAAGTCAAATGGCAATCCAGCTCGAGCCGAGTATGTGGTGTGATCTATCTGCCCTCTCCATTTTCACTTTAACTTACTTCCCTCAGCTTCTGTCAGGTGTGTTTCTTGTCGTTTCAGCTGGGCATGAATTTTATATCTTCTGTTCGGTGTACCCAAACCCTGACATTCCACGTGGCGAACACATTCCTACCTAGTGTGCCGATGGTGTATCTGTCATGTCTTTAAGTGCACACGCTATCATTCGGTGTAGAATGTTTCCCTACCATCAGGAGGGTCCCTCAGAAACTTTCACTGTTTAGTTTCTCCAGTGGCGCATAACTTCCCTTCCCCCAACTTCTGGTCTGTTGCTGAACAAAGTTCCGACCATTCAACAATGATCCCGCAACTTTAAAACTCAACTGACATTTATTAACCTTCTATACTTGAAATTTTTGGCGGTTTCCTAAGGGAGGGGCATTGCTGTGTTCGCCCGTTAAGGTGGGGACGAGGTTCCGCTTCCTGCCCACCCGCTCCATATTACTATATTACCATGTTATTCCCACGGGTGCCTTTATGTCTTTGCTGACAGTAGAGTGTTCCCCTGAGGCTTTATGTGTATTACAAAGCCATGATTTCAGTATATTCTTCTAGCCAGCCGTCTTACATCTGTAATCTAATTGTCTATTTGGATATTGTATATCAGGCTTCTCCAATGAGTAGCTCATGAGCGTAGCTCTCTGGCTACCTGTAAGTAGTTCTCCTGAGGGCCATCAAGCGTACTAAAGAAGACGCTTTTGCTTGGCTGAATTAACAGATGTATATCAAAGCTGAAATGAGTGTATGCAAAATATGTGTATTTTCAGAAATCATAAGCTGATGTTTGAAGAAGAATGACTGAATTTCCAAAATATATATAAAAATGATA
Organism: Calotriton arnoldi; assembly: GCA_963921515.1. Lineage (NCBI taxonomy): Eukaryota > Metazoa > Chordata > Amphibia > Caudata > Salamandridae > Calotriton > Calotriton arnoldi. Next base: position 1,100,405 of record CAWUFW010005765.1, read on the forward strand.
TTTGAGAGATATATCATGCAGCACCAGGGAGACTTATTACTAATAATATTACTTAAGTGCCTGGAGCATAGCAACTATGGCTGCTATATATTAACCATGTAGAGGCAATTCCACATTGACAAAACATTTTTACATTACTGCTGGCAACCGTGCCTGATGCACTGAGGAGATCAGTGCTGGTAGTCTTGCAATGGTGGCCACTAACGTAATCTTGTCCGAAGTGGTCACTATTACAACTCTAACAATATTAGTAGCTCGAGATGATTTTCATTGAACATAAGTAGCCTTTATTACTCTAAAGGCTGGAGACCCCTGTCATGTATCATGTTGAGTGTCATGCTGTGCAGCTTTCATTTGCCGTGCGACAGTGTTATGCAGTAGACTGATAGAGCATCCTGCAGGCCTACAAGGCTAATATATAGACTCTAGCAGTATCTCAACTTTCAAAGTTACTCATATCTCAATGCCACCTTTATAGGCTATAAGGTTTGGTTTCGAATTTGTGAACCGTCACATACCTGTGTGCCTTGGCAAGCATTCTGTAACAATTGAGTTTGTGAATACATATGTTAATAAGTTTTAGTGTTAATAAATTCAAAGGATATCGTCCACTGAATGTGGCGTTACTCCAGGAAGGGGGCAGAATCCCAAGTTGTCTCAGATCTCAGGGTCATCTTCCCCTTCATCTGGTGGGGGATATTTATCGATTGTGTGCAGTGCAGATGCCAGTTCAATAGCGGATTGCAAGCCTTTTCGCATCTGTGCCAGGGATGGCAAGGCTTTCCAGGGTGTTTGTTCTTGGTTTCTCAAGCGCCGCCTAAGGCACGAGCTAGGGTGACTCTCGGATGCAGTGGCTCCTTCCTGGCGGTCCATCTCCCCAGGTTGATACTGTTCTATCCAAAACCATGCATCCACAGGCTCCGCGGAGAAGTTGACGCATTACTCTGTCATTATCTTCAGCTGGGCCAGAAAGAACAGGGTATGTCTCAGGCCAAGTTAAAACAGATGACTGAAAGGATGCTCTGCGACGTTGATCCCGAAGGGTGTAATCTGGAAAGATCATCACTTTAGTGTTCCCCTCTTTGGTCTGACTGGCTGTTCTAGATGTATGTGATATAACATCTCTATCAGAATATAGTTTAATATTTTAGTGACGGTTGGTACGCGTGACCAGTCAATATAGGGGTGCAAGCAATCCATCTCATTTCAATGTCGGTGACCAGGGGGTCTTCTCCCATGCAACAGTTTCATTTACAGCAAGTCGCGTTACACCATGCGGTGTTAATCAATCCCCATGTGGTGAATCCGTCTGCTACCTGTTCTGTGGCATCCCACAATCTTTCCTCATTCCTCCAGGGCTCTCTGCAGTGCCCAGCACTATAGCAGCTTGCTGCTTCTTGTTTTTGATTTTGTCAGCGGTGCTCCTGCTGACGTATTATGCAGGCTGGCAGCACAAGCTATCTCTATCTGCGTCTGCCTTGATGGCCATGCTCCCCAAAATCTGATCTTCATATTAAAATTGATGATGTACATGCAATTGTTTATGGGTATGTAAAGAAGAACTGTGGAAATAAAAGTAGCCTACACGATTTCAAGAATCTTCATTCTCCAGCTCCCAAAGACACCCTTCAGCCAGGACCAGATGCATCCTCCATTTAAACTAAACCCACAGTGTACTTTGTGTAGCACTTGAACACTACTTCTAATGTGGCCTATCTGTTCATGGATGCTAAGGGACGTGTTGGGGATACAACAGCAACATTCATCTCCTACCGTAGCAGATACCCCAATGTTGGCAGCAAGGACAAAATTCAAAGCCAATCTGTTGTGCAGTATGACAATTCTCTGATACTCTAGCTGGTATGAAATGAGTCCCAATGAATGAGGGGTAGCATTTGCCACCTCGTCCAAGATCCTTGTAACAGCTGAACTTTATAGGTTGCAAGTCTAGTTCCATTCATTGGAAACAGGCAGGCAAAAAATGAGAAGTCTTTAGATAGCGCGAACAGTATTCTTTAATGCAGATATTTGTCCAAAGTGAGGAAAATGACAAGGACAACATAGGCAGGGTTCCAGATTCCTGGGCAATCTCTGGGCAACACGGCATAGGCTCTGTATCCACAGCATAATATATTCCATACTGCTCATTGGGTTGATCGCGGTGTTACAGGACTCTTGAATGTACCTGGAATGAGCAGCTTTCCTCAGAGTCAGGTACAGCAGGGAGGACGATGTCGCGTTCACTGTGTCCCACAAAGAGATGCCATTTCAGGAATCCCATGCCATGTTGCAGGCAGTGTCAACAAAGTGGATGGCAGCAGGCTGGGTACCCTGTTGGGAAAATGAAACCCAACATTATCCGGGGGTAGTGAGACAAGGATGTTGTAGCACTAGTGAGTTAAATGTCCGTCAGACAACAAACCAAGATAAGTTACTTTGTCGTGAAAGGGAACAAGGATTGTCCACACAGCCCTTTGGGCACTGGAGGTAAAACAAAGTGCAAATCCAACAGGAGGAAAGGTTGAGATATTGGTGACACCTTTCCAAGAGATTCTAAAAAGTGTTTTCGCTACGCAGCGACCGCTGATCTCTTAGGTGGGCAGTGGACAGAGTGCAGTTTGTTTCATGGTGCCTTGAACCCCTTTTCAGTGAAGCGCCACACTATCGCCCAAAAAGCAAGGTTTGCTGCAAACCCAGCCAGCAAGACCCAACATGGGATTTAGTAGCCTGATTCCTGCACACCACCGTGGACGGAGCTAGTCAGGGTGAGGATGAGGGGCTACACCATGAGATGATGAAGGCTGCACAGACACAGAACCTGCAATCCTTTCCAGCAGCTGTGGCACATGCTGTCTTAGTAGACCAAGTGGGCAGGAAGCGGCGGACAGCTTGGTGGCATGAGCATAGCAGTTGCAGAAGGGTGGGAGCCTGGTGGTGTAATTCTCCTCTTGCAATGGCAAAGTGGTCCAAGGTTTCAGGAAGTAACTGTGCAGCACTTTACAGCTGTGTTCATAGGCAAAAGGATATCATAGGAACCTTTCCTCCAGGGCTGCAAGGCAATCTTTCATTGGTGGACCTATATGTAGATCTACTCACCAGGCTTGAGGTTGTGGCAAGCTTCATTCTGACATTCCGATGGTGCTGCACAGACTTGGGAATGGAAACTGCTTTCTTAATTAAGTGGATAGGGGTATTGCTTGGACTCATGGTGGGAACTAAGACTTCCTGCTTTACTACAACTGCGAAGATAGGTCAAATTCCAGATTCTGATTCCAGGTGTACAGGATATTGTGGGATGCGAGACAGTTTCTTAATGGGAATTAACCTTAATCTTTGTTTGATCTGCAGATAGTTAACATTCAGCCAAATTTGCATGTTCAGATCATAAAGAAAAAGGTACTTGTTTGAACAGATTCTCCAACAATTTTATATTATAGATTTCCATTTTATCATCCAGCCCAGTCAAAACCCAGTTCAGAGAGCCATGGGGCAAGCAGGAGCTACTGAATAAAACTGTGGGGGTTGAGGTCTTTTACTCCTGACCTCCTATGGGTGTGAGCAACTGGGCCAAGTTCCCCTTAAGCACATGACTGTCAGTGGTAGCGCAAATTGAGCAGTCCAAGCATTCTATGTGGAGGTAGACACAGGGGGGTGAACAAAGGCTCACAACTCAAAATACGCTCAGCAGTAGTAATAAATAATTGTCCAGTCAAATACTTGCTTTTCCCAAAAAAAAAGGAGTATGTATATACAAACACAAAGTAAAATACAGCCTTCACAAAAAATACGCACAGTCCCCTGATGCCGGGGTTCGAGTGTATTAACAGGCAGGTCCCTGAGTCACACTCCCCTTTCGCTGGTGGTAGTGGTTATTCCCCATTCACTGTAAGCAATATTCAGCTTAAGCCCCACTTATAGTCCGAGTCTCAGTAGTCCCACTCTGACTCTTTATTAAAGAGCAAAAGTGTTCCAGCGCTGAAGCACTATATGGCAGGCAAGTTCTCCTGGGGCTGTGTGGTCTGAAAATCAGTCTTACCTGCACCAGCAGGATTTGAATGATCAGAGTCTTCAAGGGCAGTGACGCTGCAGTGGCTGTCTCAAGTAAGTTCTTCACATGTAGCCTGGGAGTGGCTGCGATCCGGTGTCCTTGAATTCCTCACATGCGGTCCTGCAGAGGCAGTGGCTGGCAGGTCCTTGATGCTCCTCCGATGATGGTAAGTTTCTCGGAATCCTCCCCACATGTGATGGCGGGTGTGACACACCTGATGCTGATCCTCATTCGGGGCTTGGGTCCGCTTGGGTCACTACGGCGGTCTCCTCCTCAAGATCATGGTCTCTACCAGACCATGCTCCTTGCCTTGTCCTAATGGCCTCCCTTTGGCATACAGGGTCATCGTCCTCACCCTGTACATGGGCTATGGCCTGATCGGCACAGCAGCAATCTTCACTGTGGACCCACCTCGCATACGGGGCCTCCGACCATGCTCCGCACACGGGCTTCGCCCCGATCAGCATGGCAGCATTCTTCAGGGCAGCCCCATCTGGCACATGGGGTCACCGATTTCACTCTGCACACGGGCTGTGGCCCGATCGGCACAGCAGTAATCTTCATGGCAGCCACACCTGGCATAAGGGGTCACCGACGTCCAAACTGCACATGGACAATGACCTGATCGGTATAGCAAAGTTCAAGGCTCACTTCACTACTCTGCATACAGGGGTCACCGACTTTTTCCTGCACATGGGCAATGACCCAATTGGTGCAGCAGCTGTCTCCTCACACCTCACTGCAGGGATTCCAGGATCGCCGACTGGACTTCGCTCCCTCCAGCCCACCTCTTCCTCACAGAGCACACTGGTCTTGGCAAGCAGGCAGGCACTTGTGCTCCAGGCTCGAGAAGCAGGTGGTCTTGGATTCCCTGGGTGTTGTCCGAGTCTGAGTTTTTGAAGTTTATGTTGGGGGTCTGATTCCTTTTGAAGTGCCCTTTCTTCTGCCCTGCCCTTCCTACAGAAGGCAGTATATTACAGCAGGAGCGGCTCCAAATCTGATAACAACACAACACAGGCCATGGGAGTGACTAGAGGTTCACACCAGGATGTCAGCCACAGTGATATGTGTATCAAAAGGTTACCCCAGGGCCTCAGCCCTATTCTTTATGATTCTCATATCAACCCCAACTCCTTCCTGAGATGTGATCATGCCCCTTTCTAGTGGCCACTCTCTGTATCCAAGAACACCCTTTGAAGTATACTGAAGAGACTGGCTCTCCCTTCCTCCATTGTGTTCCACCCAGCTCACAGGAATACAGCAACCCACAAATCTGTCTGGGGGGTTTCCTCTACCTCCTCATGTTCATCCAGTTAGCCCTGGGTCTTCCAAAATGGAACCCAGAATGTATTGTACCATTCATAGGCACACCTACTTCTAGCACATATGCATATATCACACACTGCACAGCACTACATCTCCCATGTATTGTAGCATTCACAGGTACACATACACCCTGCACATATATAGGGGGATTAAGGGGTTCTGTGGATTTATCTTGTTCGTCCTCATCAATGTCTCTAGAAGATGGTGTTTGTGGTCTCTCCCGGGTGTAAACATAGGGACTCTAGCTAGTTGGCTCGCAGTGCACCTGAGACTATCCAGGGTAATAGCCAGACAGCACTCCCAAGCTGTTTGGGGTCTAGCTTAGAGTGATAGGACACAAGGTCTAAATCAGGAGTGTGGGGCTGTTGTGTCTGCCTCTCGTCTCGTACAACGTTCGCTGTCCTCTAGCACTTGTCTTCTGGCCGTACCATCAGTCGTGTGTCTCATTGTGTTTGCTGCTGTGCTGACTTGTGCATTGCCTCCTTATAACCCTGGTGCAGGCTGGACAGCCAGTGCTGCCCCATTTCTGGGTGCTCCAGCTGAAGCACCCCAGCATTACCTGATGGCATGGGAAAACTTAAAGCATCCAGTATATCCTCCTGCTTTCTTCTTTGGGTCTAATTTGTCAGCTATAGTTTGGGGAAACAAGTAAGAAGGAGGAGGTGAGGCTGGGGTGCACAAGCCTTAACTCTTTCCATCAAGTGGTCGATTTGTTATTGGAGTCTCTGTTGGGTCTGAATCATCCCATGCATTTTGACTCATGCTTTCTTTACTTTGCTTCCTCATATCAGTCCATCATGTTATGATCCTTTAACTGCTTTCTTGGATTGCTTAAATGTTATAAATCAAAGTTACCTTCCTACGGAAAGGACTTATTTCCATCTTCACCAGTAAATCTCACCCACTGCTTCAGAAACCTGCCCGGGCTTTTTCCGTACTGGTGGTAGAGGGCATGGATGCGAGTCCCTTTTGCCAGCGGGCTCTTCAGTCTTATATTTCTCACCCCTTTCCTTAGCTCACTTATGCATACATTATTAGGAAGCCGTAATGGTGTCTGCTAGTCTTTCGCTGCAGCTCATCAGGTGGAGGGAGGTGGGGTTGCAAGGAAAACAGGAAAGGAGGGGTCCAATAGTTATCCACCTAACTGCTCTCGCGGAGGGAGGACGGGACGTATCTCACAGTCACTGACCCTTTGCTGTTGGAATTTTTCTGGTCTCAGCTGTAAAGATCATGGAAACTCCAGGGCAGCTGAATCAGTGAGTATCTGACACATGCACATTCATCCTTATAGGGTCTGTGCTAGGGACGGGACACTCCTGCCTATCTTCCCCTTATCAGTCCTATTTCCAGATCCCACTTGCTCTCTACTGAGGGTTACATTTGCACTCTCCTGCATCTTGGAACTCCACAATATACCCGCCCCAACCCAGTTTGTCCCTTCATCTCCTACCCAGACGACATCTCAGATTTACCCAGCTTGCCCCCTCAAAGCATCAACATAGACTTGCAGAGATCTCACATACATCTTTAACCATGCCAATGCTGTCTAACATGAACACATTGTGAATCACCACACCTTGTTATTATTCTTTATACCATTACTTGTATCATTCCCAGCCCTGAAGAAGTCGTGGGAGTATCCTCCTAGATGAAACACGTGTTGGCTGGTTGCTTTTGCTGGTTATTTTTCTTCGTGATACAAATTAAAAGAAACAGGAAACAACTCTTCTGCGAACTTTAATGAAATTTACTCTTCAATTGACTTATGTGATTGTGACCTCATATGTATACACTAATGCACGTGTGCCCAGGATTTGGATGTACTAACATGAACACATGTCGAGTGCTGGGCTGTGTGCCACCCTAGTTCTCCTTGACACATCTTTCCCTTACCTTTGGCACCTGGAGTCGTTGTGTGGAGTACAGACCGGCTTTCTCCTCACCTCAGTCAAGTGTAGGTGGTTCCTGCCTGAGGCACCAGATTGCCAGAGAAAAAACATGAAACACCATAAGCCTATCTGGAGTCTGCACACATTTACCAGCAAGTGAAGCACACTGCAAAATTGTGATGGAAGGCGGCAGCATGTCCTCTCTATTGAAGTGAGTCTGTAATACTAACCCCACCCTAGTTTGTATGGATTTTATATGTTTTCAACATGCATTACTTTGAATGAAAACTCACATGTCAAAAACCGAAATGCAGATTAGAAATTGTACAGCTTTCTCATGAGAAGAACGAAAAAAGGCCTTGAAAACTATATTAGAAATGTAAACTACCAGACGCTCAGCTAGCTACTCATTAATGAATCCTAGCTTAGGAGTGCCAGATATGAAAATGAGACTGAATATGCCAGAAGCAAGAAGGCAGAACAGGGCTGTTTATAACATGGGAACAATACGAAAATATGTGCTAGCTATTATGTTGATTTTAAATCATTTTTGCGAGATTTCTCAATCACATAAATAACCTGATTTCATTGCTGGAAGGAGCCACGGTATTTTGAAAACTTGCCTTGAGAACACAGAAATCAAGTCTTTTAACCACCTTCACTTGTCCCTTTGGCTTATTTTGTTTCAGACGTGTGCCGCTTTGGCCTTACTTCTGCCATGCTAGTCTTTCAGACGGATATATATTGGGAGACCAATAAAAGAGTCAAAATGTGTGACGTTTCAGTGGCCAGTGACAAAATGCTAACCCAGTTACATTGCCTGTGTCTCCTGTCCAATGGGCACAATTAACATGGTAGAAACTGGCTTTAATACCACCGGTCCATTCAAGATTTTGCATAAACACAACTCACTCTTGTTCTCATAGAGTTCCATTGATTGTAACCTGGAGTAACATTTGTTGATAGTTGCAGTTTTCAATGGAAGTCTTCAGCCAAGAAGGGTTTCCAGAACACCTGGTTGCTGACAATGGTGACCATTACTTTTAAATGGCATGAAAGAATTCCTGAAGAAATAACACATTGGACATGTCACATCAGGCTCTTCACCCAGTGCAATGAACAGGTAGAATGACTACTGTGAGGACAGTGTTAAGTTGGAATATTAGAATATTAAAAGGTTTACACTAAAAGTTCTCACTGAGCTACAGAAACAAGTATTTTTTATCTTTCCCGAGTTAAACAGTCAGCATTGCAAGCTTGTCCATATCGGATGGAGGAACATTATATACATGTTGCAAAGGTATCCATAGAAACCATAGATGAAACAGAAAGCAGGCTGGAAGAGAAAAAAATAAAGTCCCATTAGGATATTAGGAACAAAGTGAAAAGGAATGACGTGAGTGATTTGGGGCGCATCTTGATTCAAGCTAACGTTGATAAGGGCAAAACTAAATATCTTCATCCTATGAAAGGGGTCAAAATGCACAAATTATGTAATTGACCCAAGATGGGAGGTGCTCGTACATGAGGAGACTTTCTAAATATGTTAGGAGCAAAGACAATCTGATCTGTAAAGAACACAATGCAGAGGGTGAAAGCTCAAGTGATCTGATTAGTCGACCTTTTTTGAGGTTGTGCATACTTATTTGTTTTTATTTTACAGAGTTTTATATAGAGCGAACTTGACCCGAAGGTATCGGGTATCAGAGCGCTATACAAGAGAACCAGTTGCGTTACATGAGGACACATTCATTTTTGTTAGGCAAGGGGATATTAAGTGATTTGCCCAGAATCACAGGATGTTGCGCGTCCTTACCGAGACTCGAACCCGGTTCCCCAGATTTGAGGTTGACTGCCCTAGCCGTTAGGCCAACTCCTCTCCTCCATACAACCTTTTACAGTGGCGGAGTCGACAGCTCTACCAATATCACCCTCAGATATGATGGTGAACTAACAGATTTTGAGGCTCCGGAAACATTGGCCCCACTGATTGAAAGGATACTGTTACAGAATGAGTAAAAATGATGTCAGGATCAGGAAACCCTTCCCGGACTGGCTATTTTGTTTAGAATGTTACAGGAGTAATTGTTGTACTTTTCTTGGTCAGTTTGTTCTACTCATCTGTTAATGTTTTATTGCTTCAAGAGAGTAAAGGTGTGTCATATTGTTTACCCCTTGCTTTTCTACCATGTTATTCCTCCATCTTCTTGCATTTTCTTTTCCTCCTATTCCATTTCACTTTCTCTCTCGCCCCTGCTCTGCCATTCTGTAGGAGGCTTACTCATAATATGGTTACCTCCCGAGGTTCTTTTACCTTCTAAAGTTAATACCATGAAAAGGGGAGTACCATGACCATGGGTGTGAAGATTCCAGAGGGCACAGCGGGATGCCTGTTTAACTGCCTCTTCACATGAAGCTCCCGCTAATGTTTGTTTTTCTCCCTTAAGTTGTACCCATGTTCGCCTATTCCCTCTTATTGCAATATCCTGTTTATCACGGCAAAACGTTCACATGATTTCGTCTGTTCTGAAGTTTTGTAAACATCTTGTTTAGGCTTGTAAAGCGCTCTGATACCCTAAAGGGTCATGTTTGCGCTCTATAAAACACTAAATAAATAAATAGATAAATAAAATGAAGATTAATGTTCTGCTGTTGCTATATTGGAGTCACTCACCATTTTAAAAGTTAGGTTTAGGATAAGGGTGATAGAGTGAGGGATAATGTTAGGGTGACAATGTTGGGAGGCTTAGAGCTTGAGTTGGGGAGAAGGATGAGAGTTATGTCAAGGGCAAGGGTGAAAGTTAGGGATAGGGAAAGGAGAAGGATTATGACCTGGTATAGGATTAGAGTTATAGAGTTGTTTAGAGTTTTAAAAAAGAGTTCTGATTAGGGTGAGGAATGGAGTTATGGTAATAATTAGAATTAGGATTAATAATAGTGTAGGGGTAAGGTAAACAGGCTGAGTAATGATGGTCAGGCATTAGGTTACATTTGCTGAATAAGAATAAAGCGACAGTTGGGGTGTTGGTTAGGATTTAGGTAAGGATCAAGATTATGTCAATGGTAAGGCTTAGAGTTAGGGTTACACATAAGGGAAATGAAAAAAGGTTTAATTAAATGTGAATGCAAATCAACTGATTGAAATTATTAACCATTTCAATATTTTTCAGTCACTTCCAGAATATGACAATTTTCAATATTAATAAAAGAAAAACATTATTACAAAATTACAAATATATTCCCTTTAGTGTTCCCCTTGGACTAATTAGCATATTTTAATAATGCAAAATAAATAGTTAAAAGCAATAACATCACCATCACATACTGAGGTTTACCACCATCTTAAACTGACACCTAAAATCTTAATGACTAGCTAGTTTGTCCAAAGATAAATGCCTGGTGATGGCATAGGCATTCATTGTCTACTCCCAGACAACCTTCCTTTTTCCCATGTCACCTACATCCAAATCAAATTGAATCTGATATGTGCTGTTCATTATGCCCACTCAAGTGTGTCCAAAATCTTGTGAACAACCTGAAACTGAAAACAAATCTTTGTTTGATTAATAAGAATCATTACAAGTTTAATTCTTCATTTCTATGTATCTATCAAAACATACTCTCTAAGTCACAACGTCCACTCATAAAGTAGAACCAATGATCACTTGCATGTAGGGGTTGGCCAGCATGAAATAGAGCCCTGCAGACCCATATCCTGCTTTCAGGCATTAGCATGTAAAGTGTCAGGTAGCTATACTGCTAGAATTACTTTAAAGCATTACCATAGAGTTTATCAGTAATACGCCCTCACCATAATTTATTTACAATAAAGTGTAGTGCAGAAAAGGACCAACTAGAAAAAAGAAAGATCCCTAAGAGTGCTGTTGCATCAATTCTACCTATTCAACATGGGGGGTCTGAAAGTGCTGTCCATTTACTTAAATTGTTTTCGCTGTGCATAATACCCATCGTATAGTTGTCTATTTCCATATACATACTTACCCCCCAGGAAAAAGTAAAGACTCTTTTAAATCTATACTTTACTATTCTGCATGTGTGTCAGATAATGCACCGCTTCAAAGGATTAATGCCAAAATCATATGCATATATAAAATTACCTCCCAGGAAAGAGTAGAAATTCCCTTAAGTCTATGCTTTACTATTTTGCATGCACGTCAGATAGAACACTGCTTCAAAGGATTAATGGCAAAATCCTACACGTACAGGTCTAGTGATAATATTAGTACTAGCAGTGTTCCTTCAGTTTTCCATCTGTTTTAAGTTTCCATTAATAAAATGCAGAATATTTGCTCTACTAAGCACGGACCAGCCATCCCAAGAGTGAATCATGAATCAACTTGTCCAAAATTGAGACGTATTTAGGTATAACAGTGCCAGAACTAATCAGAGAAGCAAGCTTAGGAGCCCCAAGTGTGTTCGCTTTGTTTTTTCAAGAAGAATGTCCAATGGTGATTGCCTCACAGTTGTCTAATTCTTTAGTTACCTAATCCATATATTTTAGCAACCTGCAGATCGGTGGTGCATCAATCCCTTGCAAACTTGCTGTTATAGCTTTATCAACTGTAGAGTACCAATTCTGATGAAACAAGACCTCAGGAGCATTTTTGAAGATCTAATAGATACGGACATATACTGATGACATGTGCAAGGGACTCAAGTCGATACTCACATCCTCTACAAGTCCGCAACATTTACAAGACTGTGTTTTGCAAATTCCATCTGAAGTTAACAGGAGGGAGTGCAACTAAAAGAAATTTAAGTCTCATGTACTTGGACCCTATTGTTTGTTTCAGGTTCATTCTGAAATAATGATGTGGCAAAGGAGAGGCGTACAGATCAGTTTTGGTATCCAAGGCACATCCCAGAGCAGATGTATTTAGACATGGCCACTGTGCTTACACATTGGGTTTGCCTTCATCACCAGGTTCAATTCACTCACATCTAATGCCATAACACCATTACTCACGTTACCATGTTGGTTCACAATACACAGGCAGGTGCACTCGCTATGTTGCACACGGTGTAATCATAGGTAAGTACACTTGGTGAACTGAAAATGCAAGCACGTTCACAGAAAATGCAAGCACGTTCACAGAAAATGCAAGCACGTTCACAGAAAATACAAGCACGTTCACAGAAAAAGCAAGCACGTTCTCACGATAAGATTTAGCGCAGCTGGACTGGACTGGACCTTGTAAGTTGCTTTTAATGGGATAACACAAGTGCGTTTGCACCGAAAGAACAACATGTTTGGAATGGATAAAGGGATTTATTTGCACGTTGCCGTAGTCATCCAATCACTTCGACATGAGTTGGTTTGTGGTTTTTACATTTTGCATTCTTAAAGCATTTGGTTAATGGTTCACTTAAAGCATGATTCAGGTCTAATTTTCGGTTTTCACATAAATTCGCGGTTTTACATACACGGATTGAAGTTTTGCAAAATATTGGTTTGCCTCACAAATACACATTGTGGCATGAGATGGTTACTGTTTAGATAAAGTAACACGGGCACAGCATGTATTCTATTTAACACCAGTCAGTGAGGCGTCATGTATCTTTACACCATTCATATATCAGGCTTCCTCAGTGGAGAGTATTTTTACGTTTCAGAAATATTAAAATAACTTTCCCTGAAGAAGAACAGCTTGTCCAAAATGCATCAGGATTTGATTCACAACCAAAGAGGACTTTAAAGAGGGCTTTAAATTGTTCACTGAGAATGAGCTATATTTGGAAAACAGTTTGTTAAAATGAATTTCAAATGATTGCAATTTGAATAAACTAACAATTGGAAGAAATTGGATTCACGGACGCATTATTGAAGTTGGGCTCAGCTCATATCATTCAGTGCGGTCTGGGACTATATTAAAAGTTATTTTATAGTTTCTGGGATGTTTTTATTAAGGCATGTGGACAGAAGGCCTACCAGACCAGCACGATTAAACATTTGAATACGTTTTATTTGGTTGAAATAAGAGTGGCTTGGATACTAAAACTGATCTAATAATTATTTTTTCTACCCACCGAATCTTTGGCACCTACCACAGAATGTCATTTGATGAAATAGCTCACCTTATGGACCACAGATCATTCACACATGCTTTTACGAATGAGGAACCACATGATGTCTATGCATTCATCGGCAAAACCGAACACACTGGATCAGTTGGTTCAATACACCAAAACCAGAAGCAACTAGAATACTTAATAAAATGAGAAATAAACCTTTGATTACTAAAATGATTCTATGTGGTTTATGAATAGCCTTGAAACCAACATTATGTAAGAACAATAAACAATTTATCAAAAACTGGTACTCAATTCTTAACAATTGTTTATTGGACTCGATTCTGATGATTACAGAAAAACTAAAAAAATTGTTCCAAGTTAGAGGCAGATATCCACAAATTAAAATCTAATTTAGCACACCAAATTGAGGGAGAAAATGGCAAAAACATTGGAAGAGATCAATAGCAAACTCAATGCTTACACAAAGGATATCAATGATGTGGAAATGTTGACATGATACCATAGATTGCAAACTACAGGAGGTATACATGTGGATAGAAGCTTATGCAAAGAGGAGAGCATACAGGAAACACACTGAAACAACTACAGAAGAGAGCAGTACATCAGAGAATGATATATTAGATAGTGTCAAGACAATACACTTCACAGAAAAAAATAAGGAGGATCTACAATCCTAACATTAAGAACCAGCACCACCAACATCTTCTGATCCAACTTTTGTGTCAGACTGGTCGGAGGTGAACGCAGCTGGTCGGAGGTGAACGCAGCTTCTGATGGCGGTGGTGTGACGCAGCGGGATGGGGGTGCCGAGTTGATCGAGTGACGCTGTGTGGGGAAAAGAAATACAAGATCCACCGCCTCTGCTGCGGTGGCAAGGTGATTGTCCTGACCTGGGTGTTCACCTGTCCCCGAGGCCGGAGGTGCGGGACGAACTGAGACACCTGAAGCCATCTGGAGCCCGCAGAAGAGACCGGGAGAAGTGGTAGCAGCGAAGAACATCGGTGGAAGGCCTCCCGATCCGACGACCTACCAGGAGGACGAGCAGTGACCCGATCGCAGGTGAGAGCGGCACCAGTGGGCAGCCGGGCGCGGAGGGAGCCGTGATAAAGTCCAAGACCCTGGGGCCGAATTTAGGAGAACAGCGCAGAGTTGTGTCTGGCTCCGACGGAGGGCTCCAAGAGGCCTACAGCCGACGGGGAAATAATCAACATCCTGCGCTGGAACTCCTGGGAAACCCAAGGACATTGGGCTGCCAGAATACCGTGGCGTGAGGCCCATACACAGTGGATCTACTCAGTGGCTGGGTGAGGGGGTCACTCCCAAAACAATGGCACTAGTTTGGGCTACGTAGTGCAACTGTAGGCATTGATTGAGTAGCCGCCAACGCATGTTCCCAGTCTGTGTTTTCTTTCTGCCGCACCGGGACTCCAAAGACCAGGGGCCTTTGCAGCCACAGTCATACCGCGCTTAAAAAGCGCCAGAACACCCGCGGCCGGCGTAGCCACCAACGCATGTTCCCGGGCTGTGTTTTCTTTCTGCCGCACCGGGACTCCAAAGACCAGGAGCCTTAGCAGCCACAGTAACACGGTGCTTAAAAAGCGCCTGCACACCCGCGGCGCGGGACGCACGTGGGGAAAATGGTGAAGCGGAAAGGGCTTAGTGAACAAGTGGGTGGAGGGACAGTAGCCACACTTGATGCATTTTTTACAAGAGCGGCGAGTGTCCTTACACACGAAATTGAGCTGACAGAGCGGCGCTTATCACTGGACCCCATATCTTTCCAGAAGCGGTCCTCTTTAGGGGGTATTAGTGCGGATAATGCCACCTTCCAGCCACCCCTAACAGTTTCTTCAGCCTGCCCAACAAGTAGCCAGGCATCACAGTTGCCTGTGGCACCTCTCCCCCTGTATCACCTATCAGGGGGTCTGACCTTCGCTCCCACACAGACCCGAATATAGAAGAAAGGGTGGCGGGGCCCTGAAGCTAAAACCAATTAGAACCTCTAGAGTAACGAAAATAAAGGGGGACACAAATATGGAAAACATTACTCCTACATCTTCGCTCCCGACCCTGTCATTACGGCAGCCCGATGACCTTATGTGGGAAAGTTTAGAAAAAAAGTTGTCCATTCTACTAAATCCGCTCCTATTAAAATTGACACAGATCGAGGAGAGACTATCTCGTACTGAGGCACGGGGAACAGGTAGCCTACACCCCTCGGAAACATTGTGTCCCAGGCCTGCTGGACAAGCTGTGGACCTCACCCAAATTCCTGCACATAATAACTCGGGCCTGGTTCCACCACTAAATCCCTGGCCCGAAAATGAACCATCACCATGGCAGCTTGTGCCCCCAGTACAAACCAATGCACCCCTTGATAAGGCACATGAAGGTCCAATTCCATCTGGCATGATGGACAGGGAGAGGGGGGGTCAACCCCCGGAATTTAGAAAATCTCAAAACGGGGACAAATATTTATTCGCATCAGGCCCTGCACCTTCCGCCTGAGGCGTCTCCTCTTGTACTGGTCCTGGCAAATGTACCAGCTCTGCGGGAGGAACAGCATGAAAAAACATCTCAACTAATGGACAAAAGCCTCCATTGGCTCTCACGCCACTTAATTCATTTGGGAGTGGGTTTTGGACCTTTGCCCAATAAAATTATTATGGCAAGGAAATTGGGATGGCTGGGTACATCCAGTAAGGCTTTCCCAGGTGATTGTGTGGTGATACATTTTAATAATACACACGTGGTCAGATCACTCTTAACCCAGTTACACAAAATCCCCCCAAAAGGTACTCAGATAATTGCCCTGTCGCTGGAGTTTTTCTATAATCATTGTGCACCGCATGGAAATGACAGGAGTGGTCAGGCGAGGAAAGGCCCACTACGGAACCACAGAGCGGGAAGCACTAACCCTCCAGGGCTGACCTTGGAAAACAGATATGCCGCCCTGTCAGACCTGGAGGCTTGTGATGGACTACCTCTGGGTGGCTCAAATCCTGAAGAGGGAGTGGATAGATCAGTTAGCCCAGACCCCATCAGCCAAGAGAGTTGCGATCCTATTGACATCATGAATGAGGCATACAAACACTCAATTAGTCTAGCATCTTGGAATGTGGCTGGTATTGCTGCAAAACTAGGTAATGAACAGTCCCACAAACTTTGGCAATCCCAGAATATTATATGACTGCAGGAAACTTGGGCCGTGTATCCTGTCTTTGTTAACGGCTATCGCCCATTCCAGACAGCGGCAACACCATCAGTGTCAGGTAGAGCAAAGGGGGGCCTCCTAACATTAATTTCAAATACTTTTTCATTAAAAGTAAGGATGGTTGAATGCCCAGACACCCATTTCCATCTGCTTTCCGTAGTGACTCCCACCGAAGGTGACTGGTTGTTAATTAACCATTATAATAATGAATTTGGGGGAAATATGCACTTAGTGGTAGCTGAGTTGGACAGGGAGATAGATATATTCTACAAGACTACTAAAAATGGACCACCTAACATCATTTGGGTGGGTGACTTTAATATACACCTTTGCAAGCACATTGAAGTGTTTGTGGCCTCGAAGATTCGCAGGGAAACCCGATTATTCACTTTGGCCATAATGAAGATGGCAATAGTCTAAATAGGATGCTTTATACCAGGAACATGGTAATAGCTAATAAAGTGAGCTCTGGCCATGTAGGGAAAACCTTCAGGCGAAATGAGTATGAATCCACTATTGATTTCATTTTAGTTACTATCCCCTTTAGCGTTAAGGTGAATGACGTAAACAACTTCTTCACGAGCTTCAGTGATCACGCTATACTAACTACATGCATAAGCGTAGGAAATAATAAAGTAGAGCCACGCCAGATAGGAGAAAAACTAACCCTGTCAAGAAAAAATGGCTTCCAACTAAAATGGGCCCAAATTGAGAAGCGGAAATTGGTCCCGGGGATTATAAGGAACGTACAGGATAATATTTTAAAGTGTCTGGAGTAAGATACTTGTCCATTCTTATTAGTATCACACTTTGTAGATCTTTTAGGGAAAGTAAAATTGGCCCCGACTTGTCACAAATCAGCGTCTAGCTTAACTTCAAAGCGCTGGTTTGATTCCCCCTGCACTAAATCCAGGAAAGCTCTCCCCAAAGCCCTGAAAATCCATCCAAGAAATGCAGCACATATAAGAGTGCTACGCAATAATTATAAAACAGCACAAGGAAACGAGAAAGAGATATGAGGGAGGAGGCCTGGGACGAACTCGAACAGGCTGCCAGGACGGGAAATAGTAGGGATTTTTGGAAAGTAATAAATGCTCTGTGCTTTAAAGACTCCAAGGATCCGACACTGGACACACATGCAGGCGAAGAAGCTTGGGTGGCACATTTTGAAAATATCTTCGCCTCTAATTCTTCCCCTGCGTTATCACCCATTTACACAGATTTCAACCCCCAGGGAAATTTGTCCTTCTCACTTATAGAAGTGAGAAAAGGGTTGCTGGCCTGTACTCCTGGGAAGGCACCAGGTCCGGATGGGTGCCAATAGACCTCTTTCAGGGGAATCAAGATCTGTGGGCCCCATTGCTAACAAATGTGTTTAACAGCATAGCTGTAGTTGGTCCGCCACCCTCATGGAAGCACAGCGTGATTGTCCCGATATACAAAAAAGGGGACAGGTGAAGCCCATAGAATTATAGGCCCATTTCCCTGCTGGATACTACTGCCAAGCTTATGGGCTGGCTCCTCTTATATAGGTTGGAAGGGTGGGCCCAAGAAAAAAACATTTTAATGCAGGCGCAATATGGGTTCCAAAGGGGAAAGGGCACTATAGATCAGTGTCTGAATCTATCGCTAATGATAGACAAATATACCAGAGCGAAGGGTGGTAAAATCTTCATGGCCTTTATGGACTTGTCAGCCGCATTTGATTGCGTGAGCCACCCTAAGTTCTGGTATATAATGGAGAGGATGGGGCTCGAGCCACCCATAATCAACTACATCCTCTAACTATATGGCAATGCCACCGCTTGTGTTCGTCATGGGAAAAAACAGGGAATGTACCCGCCCCTTTAAAATTGCAAGGGGGGTTAGGCAGGGATGTGTACTCGTCCTGTTCCTTTTTTCCATCTACACGAACGGGGTTGAGGCAGCCCTCTCGGACTCATTCCCTGATGTCCCTGTATTTGACACCTGCCGTTTGCCAATACTAGACTATGCCGACGACGCGGTGTTGATCGCCAGAACGGGGATAGCTCTCCAACGACTTATAACAGCTTACGCTTCTTTCAAGGCCTCATTGGATTTGAAAGTCAATGAAAGTAAATCCTTTGTCATCATAGCAGGGGCCGGCAAAAGTGATAAACCCCCACATTTCCATATGGACGGTCGTGAAATAGAAGTGGTAGAGTCCTTCCCATATCTGGGTGTTTTATTTGACAAAAACCAATCTTGGGCGAACTTGGTTGCGGGAAGAGCTCTAGGAATGGAGAGGGGGCTGATAGGAATAAAGACCTTCTGTAAAAAGTTAGGTGCAAGGCTCTTTGACCCAATAAAAAACATTTATCAAGCCAAGACGAAGTCAGCAGTCACATATGGGGCTGGGGTTTGGGGATGGCGCGTATCGACCCTTTTCAAATACTTGAAGATAGATTTTTTAAGTCCCTAGTGTCCCTCCCGTCTTCTTATTCTAATTATATTTTATATTCAGAATTGGGGCTACCCTACATTGTAGACAACATTAGACTAGCACCGATTCTACTGTGTTTCTCTATGTGGTGTAGGGACTCAGTAAATTTAACTCAAAACATAATTAAAAATTGTCTAAAACTGGATCATTACAACAAGATCAGATGGCTGAGATATGTAGAGTCAGAATTGATTGCAATTGGGCAAGGTGAACTATTTAAGGACCAAAGTGTGTGCAGGAGTATTTCAAAGAAGAAGTTGATTGATACCTTTATGCTGAGGGCACATTATGTGCGTAGGCAAAGGAACCATACCATGCAGGCCGTCCTCGCATTCCATAGATTCCTTCCAGGCTTGAGGGTGGATATTTTTACCTTGCACGCATCTCAATAGTACAGTACAGATTTATATTACTGAGATTTCGTTTGAACCTTCTACCATTGATGGTAGGATACCCTGAGAGAAGGTCCAAACATTCAGACCTGATTCCGTGCCCCTGTGATAATCACTCCTCCCAATCTGACCTGCACCTTGTTTTGTTTTGTGGGCTATATAAGAAAGAAAGAGATGATCTTATTTTACTGATTCGAAGGCGCTGCAACTTTAGTCAATGTAGGGTGGCACTTTACTTTCTAAAATCTTTGCCTGATCCCGTTGTCTGTTTTTCGGTAGCTACATTTTTGTGGGCCTGCTTAAAAAGGAGAAAGATGCAAGACCGTCAGTTGGCATAAGGGTTTATTTTTACTGAATAATAATACATGGATAATGTGTAACCTTAGGCATATGAATGTGCGACGAAATGTACACAAGACCCCGGGTTCTCTTTCTTATTGAATATTTTTAAACTTTTAAATAATTATTTACTTATGTAACTTTTTGGTAATTTTAGTAGTATAGGGCCTAACATTGAAATGATTTGGTGTTTTCCTGGAGCCTGATGATTTTAATTGTGCTTTTATGATCTGTATTTAATAGATCGAATAAAGATTTTATTGATTGATCCAACTTTTTATCCGAGCTGTCCCGCAGCCAACAGCAAGCCTCTAGAACAACCCACAAAACTAGAAGAGGAAAAAGAAAAACAGCAGACGTGATACAT
The DNA here is from genome assembly GCA_963921515.1 of Calotriton arnoldi. Lineage (NCBI taxonomy): Eukaryota > Metazoa > Chordata > Amphibia > Caudata > Salamandridae > Calotriton > Calotriton arnoldi. The sequence continues at coordinate 1,120,498 of CAWUFW010005765.1, forward strand.
CGGAATCTGAGGAGTCAAGCAAAAACCTTGTAATTAATTTATCCTCCACATATTTATCTAATCATCAACTTATAGTTTTGTCGAGCGGATCATCTTTTGTTCCAACTTATCACAGCAACTTACTAGTAAGTGAAATAGGCATTATTTAAATTCATGAGAACATTACTATTGAAAGTTTTCTTTCACCCGCATTCTAAGCTGGAAATAGAGAAACACCAGAATGAATATAAAGCATTCAAGAAGAAGAGCACACAGTTCGTACCAACATCTCATAAAACTCTGGCGAATTTTGAAATACTCATCCAAACTGACTTGAAGAAACTTAAATTTTATGGGTCTGCTAAAGCAAACTTAACAACTAAAGATAGGACCATGATTACAGCTCTGGCAAACATAAGTGATCTAACCCTCCAAACGGCAGACAAAGGTGGAGCTTTGGTTGTAATGGACTCCACATACTACACACACAAGGTGGAAGAGCATTTGAGTGATCAGATCACATATTTGAAATTAGAGCAGGATCCTACCAAAGGGTTTCAAAAGATTCTTGATATTATCCTAAATAAAGCTGAGGAATTGGAGTGGATTAACCTTAACACAAAGTAGTTTTTTACATATTCTTTTCCACATAGACAAAAGATGGATATGCTCCCTTAAGTTCAAAAGAATCCACAAGATCCTCCATTTTGCCAGACAGTTTTGGGATGTGGTTCAATTCATGAACCAATAGGACAATACATTGATTCATTTCTGCAACCATTGATACAACATACTCTGGTTACCTTAAAGATAGCACAGATGTTTTTTAACAAACTTCGTACACTGACAGTACCCCAAGATGCAGAATTAGGTCTTTGCACCATAGACGTAAACTCACTCTATACATCAATTCCCCATACTTTGGGTTTGGAAGCAGTTGAATGGTTACCGTTGAATACTGTAAGGATACAAGTGAATAAAGTGTTCATTTTGAACATTACTACATTTTGCCTTGTATCACGGTTACTTCAAATGGCAGGAACTCAAATCAGTGGAATTTCAATGGATTTCTAATGGGCACCTATTTATGCAAATGCATTTATGGCCAGTTTGAAGACCAACACTAATGAACATGAAAGTCGGATGGAAGTTCTAGAAATGTTTACCAGATACATTGAAGCAAATATGAATTTCCTCAATCATAAGGGTGAATATATCAATTTTAATCACTGTTTTAGCAGGAAACAAGTCCCATATTTGGATGTACTAGTGACATTACAGGGCAGACAAATCCTGACAAACATCTAAATGAAATCAACAGGAACAATATTCTTAACTATTCGTGTTCTCATCTGGAAGCACTAAACCAACATTTACCTTACTTACAAGTTGCCCTCATTAAAAGGGTAGTTTCCAATCCACAGGATCTGCAAGTAGCAATACAGGATCAAATCACTAGGTTTACACAAAGAAGTTACACTAAGCCGATTCTTCAAAAATCCCTTGAAAGGACACAAGATTTGTCTAGAGAACAATTGATGCAGAACCAGCAGAAACCTTCACATACAAGAGCAACTTTTGTGTTGACTTATCAACAAGCAGTGCAGCAATTAAACACATCATAAGAAAGAGATGGCAAATTTTACTGATTGAATCAGACTTTGGTACATTGCTCAAAGAACCACCACTGTTTGCATGTAAACAGTATAGTGATTGTAACACAAAACAACTACATATATTCATTGAAATGCCCATATAGCTTCCTCTATAATTAAATGACTTAGCAAAAGATTAAACTACGGATCACAGAACACAAAAGCAACATTCGTCACCAATCAGAGAAGTCAAGAATGGCTCTAGATTTCAAAACTAACAAACATAATATTTCACAACTCAAAGAGACTGGATACGATACAACCGAAAGCTCTTAATGACTAAATAGAAATATCATGTTTCTTAGAAGACTAATAATTTCAATTAACTGGGTAATGTACCAGAATAGAGTATCACCAAGTATTATGGTTATTTGTATGGGTATTTTCATTTTATTATGTTTGACATTTAATTAATATGTCGAGCTAAAGCTCCTATACTCCAGAGATCAGTCACTTAACCCCTCTATTGGCACTAAACTGACTAGGCTGGGAATTATGGAAGCAAAGACCTCCTTCCCAGAAATCGTGCAACAAAAACACGAGATAGATCTCAATCATACAGGACTCAACAAGAAACTTGTTAAAACCAGACCAACAGAGTTAACCATCTTGAATACTTGAATACTCGCTCGCTGCCCAAACATAAGCTTGATGTATTTCATCTACTGGATTCAACTCAACCAGACGTTCTCTTTCTGACGGAAACATGGTTATCACAGGAATCCACCCCTGATGTTCTGGCTGCACTTCCCAACAATTACTATATCCTACAGGCGACTCGCCCTCCAGGAAAGATTGGGGAGGGGTGGGAGTTGCTGCTATTATACGTCAGGAGCTTAAATTCACCGCATTAACCCCACTAGCTTTAACATCAGTAGACAATTTAGTTATTAAACTGGAGTCGGTTTCGGCTCCTCTAATCTGTGTACTACTATATAGGACCCCCCAGAATATGCCCCTGTACCCCTACTCACTGTGTGAGCAGATGGCCCATCTTATTACGGACCATGCAAAAATATTGCTGATTGGTGATTTTAACTACTGGGCCAACGACACACTGGGTGGACCTCATTCTAGAGAACTGACTGAACTACTTAACGGATTAAATTTTCATCAGCAGGTTACTTCTGCTACCCATAATAAGGGTCATACTCTAGATCACGTCTGGACAGTCAATCTCACAGTGTCTGCACTGACAGTTTCTCCTGGCATATGGTCTGACCACTATTTAATACAGTTTGTTATGAACAATATAACTATGGCCAAACCCCTAGCTGCCAAAGGGCTCATGGCCAGGAACTGGAACAGTGCTGACAAAAATCTTTTGCTGAACACATTGACAAATACAGTCCCTGATTCCCAGCGATCTATTACCACCAGTGCGGAAGCTCTCGCAGCATGGCTAACAGCGGCCAGCAATGTGCACGCCCCTCTCAAGACAATAAGATCCGCAAGGCGCCATGAAGCCCAGCAATGGTTCTCTACGGACTTAAAAACTCAAAAACTAGCCCTCCGCCAATCCGAAAGGAGATGGAGATGCAGCTACTCCCCTGACAAAAAAGAGATTTATGTAGCCCAACTTAAACTATACAAAAAGTCAATCTCCATAGCTAAGGCTACCTATTTTTCCTCGAAAATCCTCAACTCTTCTAATAGATCTAAGGAAATACTTTCTATTATCAATGAATTATCCAACCCCGATAGAGTTACAGTAAAACCAACACCATCTCAAGAACTTTGCAATTCCCTTAACACCTTTTTTATCGATAAAATTAGCGCGATTAAAGCCAGCATCCCTACCTGTAATACCTCTAAGGCACTCCCAGTTACGCCAAAAAATTCCTATTCCCTCGACCAGTTCCCGGCAATAGACAGTCCAATATTCCTGGACCTTCTGTCCAAAGTAAAATCTGGGTCACCCACTGACAGCTGTCCACTCCACATCCTGCGAGAAGTTTTCTCTCTAATCCCTAGGCCTGCCCTCTCCTTGCTCAATGAGTCACTATCTCAGGGCTTCGTACCAAGAGCCTTTAAAGAAGCGGTCATTTTTCCCCTTTTGAAAAAGCCAGGGGCCGAGCCCCAGACCTTGACCAACTACCGCCCAATTTCTCTGCTCCCCTTCCTGGCCATGGTACTAGAATCCCACCTGGCTAAATGCCTCTGTGCCTTTATTGAACAATCAGAATACCTTGACCCCCACCAAGCAGGATTTCGCCCAGCCCACTCAACAGATGCAGTGATACTGACAGTGCTGGACACACTTCGGAAAGAAGCAGATATAGGATCCCCCCAAACCCTGGTGCTGTTGGACCTCTCCGCGGCATTTGACACGGTTGACCATGGTATTCTGATCGACCATGTCTAGGACGCTGGCATCTAGGGTTCAGCTCTTGGCTCGATAATGTCATTTCTGGAGGATTGTTCCCAGTCAGTCCGCCTAGCACAGTTCACAGCACCCAAAATGAGTATAACATGTGGAGTACCCCAGGGTTCATCCTTGTCACCTCACCTGTTCAACCTGTATCTCCTTCCATTGATTCGGTCCTTAAAAGAAAGGAAGGTGTGTACGTACAATTACGCTGACGATCTACAATTAATGTTTACCATCAATAACACACCTGACTCTATGTCCGAATTCCAAACTACCATGCTGCACATCTGTGACTGGATGAACAGCAACCATCTAAAACTTAGCCCGGACAAGACCGAACTCATTGTGATAGGAGGCATTCAGAACCCTTGGAGCTCCCATTTCTGGCCAACTGAGCTGGGCTACTCCCCCACTCCATCCCCCTCGGCCAAGAGCCCTGGGGTAATAATCAACAGCGACCTGACCATGAAAACCCAAATTGGTTCAGTTATTTCGACCTGCTTCCTCCAGCTGAGAAAGATAAGGAAGATCAGTAGACTCCTTACTAGGGAGGCATTGATACAGGCTGTCCTAGCCATGGTCATATCACATATAGATTATGCCAACTCTCTATACTTTATCAACAAAAGGGGTTAGGCCCAAAGGACAAGGAACAGGTGGGGCTGTGTAAATTATGAAACAAGGGGGGGTAAACCTGAAACCTTTTTCATTTATACAGCTAATTCTTTAAAGCAATGATCAAATGCATTCCTTTTGATTTGATAGGGTTATTTATTTAACCTTTTCTTTTATAGATATTGCTGCCACTGGACTGAATGGCATGACAGAATTATCAAAAACATGATGGCTTTGACATAAAAAAAACAAAAACTACAATAACCAAGATGCATTAGAGTGGTTGCCAGAGTGAACCATTATAAGGCTGTATTTCAATTGGTTCCTTCATTCATACTACATGGTCCATGATTCTTTGCACAATGACGTGCGTGATAAGTTTCATCAGGAAATGCCCTTTCTCCGCCTCACATGCAGTGTTGCTGGCCGTTAAGGGAGAAACTATGAATTCGGATTAATCCAACTTCAAGTGAGTGTTTAATCGTCAAAGAGCACTTCACAGTGTTGTTAGGACCCGAGATTTATGTGAAATTTACATGAGCCTTTCCTTGCAGGCACGCAGGAAAACATAAGAATAGAATAACGCGCTGGAAACGAATCTGCTGCATGAGATTGCTTCCGTTGCAGGTACGCGCTGAATTCGCTTTTACCGCGTGTGGTGTAAATATTCATAACAGTGCGGCTTGTAAAAGAGAAACACGCTTTAACTTTGGGTGTTTAAAACTTCCAGATCTGAAGCCGCTGGGCATTTTCTCATGATTCAACTTGTAACGAACACAAGTAGGAGTTACATTGTATTCTTGAAGGTATGCAGTAAAAATGAGAATGAGCCATACCTAAGTAAACAATACAGACTTCTGGGCACTGATAGTGTTTCTTCTTCCAAATAGGATTCATTCAAAGCCCCTTTACGACTTACTGAGAACATTACCGATGTTGAGAATATCTTCCATCAGGTAATTTTGCGTGTATAAATAGAAGTACATAACTGATAGCTCGGTTGGAGCATAGAGAGTCCAGTAATTAATGAAAGGTTTTTTGCATTATTTTTTAGATCACACCAATACCCATAATTAAGAAGCCCTGATGAGAGCCCCCATATTTCTCGCCTGGGACTCGAAACGCGTTGGCATTTATTTACACTGAGGAACTGTGAATTAAATATATGTTCTGATTGAGGGCAATGTAATCATCCCCTGTCGTATGTACAAGTGTGTTCCCTGTATATTAACGGTCCCTTGAGTTTGATGAACTAGTAGTTTCAAGGGTTGCCAAATTGGCAAATTATGAAATGGTGTAAGAATATGTATGTTATTTTTGTTATGTAGTGATGTCATATTGTTAATGTGGGTCGTCTATGATGTTTTTTATAATTGTTAAATGTTTTATTGGTTATTGTATATAATTCTGGAATGAATAAGTGTTTCTTTTTCACATTAGAACTTTCTGAAAAATATATGAATATTTATAAAAGAAAAGGTTAAATAAATAACCCGATCAAATTAAAAGGAATGCATTTGGTCATTGCTTTAAAGAATTAGCTGTATAAATGATAAAGGTTTCAGGTTTACCCCCCCTTGTTTCTTAACTCTCTATACTTTGGCATCCCATTATACCTTATGAAAAGACTGCAACTGGTGCAGAACCAGGCAGCAAGATTGATTTTCCAGCAGCCTAGATGGCAACATGTCTCCCCTCTTATGAGGAAGCTGCACTGGCTCCCCATCCCACAACTATCGGCATTCAAAGTCGGCTGCCTTATCTTTAAGGCCTTGCACGGCACAAGCCCAAAATTTACCTCCAGCCTCATTCAAAGGAACATACCTACTCGCAACCTGAGCTCATCCTAGATGAACCTTTTGGCCATACCTTCTTACAAACTGAAGCGCCAAGGTGGATGTAGGTTTTCTGTGCTTGCACTTAGATTCTGGAACTCCCTTCCAGCTGATATTAGAGCCTGCACAGACCTTCTGAGATTCAGAAAGCTCCTTAAGACATGGTTATTTACCCAAGCCTATCACTGACACTTAAGCACACGATAAACTAACAGGGCTCCCGCAGATCCTATAATCAGTGCCAAGAAACCAATCCGTGTACGTGCGCTTTATAAATCGATTTAACATAACAGAATAATCTTTGCTTTAATTAGTTGGCCTGTCCACAAATCAATTATAATTGATGTCTCATAAATAATTGATTCCATTAAGTCTTTTTGCCTATTTAAAGATGGCTGCTATTCTCTCATTTCGTAGTTTATTTTCAATAATATTACCATTGTTCTTTCATTTTGTACTTTTGACTGTTCTTCTAACATGTTGAATATAATTTTTCTCTTCAAATTGTTTAACTGCTCACAATTGAACATAGCTGCTTTTTAATAAGAATAGACTTTAACGCATTTCCCTGAACGTTTAAGGATGGTTGCTATTCTTGTTTTCACATGTCAAGTTATTCAGGCTGTTGATCCTATTTTGTTGGTTTTTCCAGTGAGAATATTTGTTTGAATACTTCATTAATTTACACGTGGCACCCATTCTGGTTTGGCAGTTAAGTATCAGTGTTATTATATTGATTGCTCACAACATCATAAGGAAAACGTATTTAGACATGGCCGCTGTGCTTACACATTGTTTTTTACTTCAGTCACAGGTTTCCATTCACTGACATATAGCATCATAACACCCTTACTCACACCACCATGCAGGTTCACAAGACACAGGCAGGAGCACTCACTACCTGGCACACGGTATAATGAGAGATAGGCACACTTTGGTGAGCCGAGTATTTCACATAAAATACAAGCACGTTCCCATGAAAGGATTTAGCACAGCTGGACTGGACCTTGGAGTTCCATTTGACAGAACAACACACACGTTTGTGCCGAAAGACATAACATATTTGGAATAGATAAAGAGAATTGGATATTGCCATAGTCCTCCACTATTGATAAATTATTCAACATGAGTTTGTTTGTGGTTTTCATCTTTTTCAGTCTTAAAGCACTTAGTTAAAGTTAACTTAGAACATGGTTGAGGTCTAATTTTTGTTTTTCACATGAATTTACGGTTTTACATACACAAGTAGCAGTTTTGCAGAATATTGGTTTGCCTAACATATACACATTGTGTCATGAGATGGTTACTGTTTAGATAAAGAAACACGTGCACTGCATGCATTCTATTTAACACCAGTCAGTCAAGCGGCATGCATCTTTACACCATTCATATATCAGGGTTCCTCAGTTGAGAGTATGATTTGCTTTTCAGAAATAATAAGATAACTTCCCCTGAAGAAGGACAGTTTGTCCGATATGCATCGGGATTTGATTGACAACAAAAGAGGTCTTGAAGTTGTCCACAGAGAATAAAATATATTTGGAAAACAGTTAGTAAAAAAGAATTTCAAATGACTGTAATTTGAATAAACAAACAATTGGAAGAAATTGGATTCACGGATGAATTATCGAAGTTGGGCTCAGCCCATCTCCTACACTGAAGTCTGGGACTAGAATTGTTGGTCTTTTATAGCTTCTGAAAGGAGAGGAGTATGACAGCAGTAATAATTTCCCTAGTGACAAAGTTGATAATTCTTCAATGCTCTTTCAAAGGAGATGTGGATTGCAATTTTTCGAGCCAAGATCTTAAATGTACTATTCTGTTTATTATTCTATTCATCCTTCAGCCCCATCTCATTAAGTATTTTGTTCAGGTTAAAAAGGCCATTGATAATGTTTATTTTCGGCTGTTCACATAGTTCTTTCCAAATGACGTTTTTATTGAGTCTGGAACTGATCTTTTTCAGTCTTAAGTCTTGATTAGGCCAGATTCAAGTCTGAGTTGACTAATGGGTGAAATTTTTGGAAGCCCAAACACAAAACACATTGCTGCCAAAAACATTTTTTTCTAGTTTATGTAATTTTGCTCCATATGTGGGTGAGCCATAAGTTACGATTGAAATAAAGTTCACCCCAAACAGCTCTAAAATGGAAATACACATCAGACTGTTTAGGCACCTATATTGTTTCCTTACATGATATTGGAATAATCTTGCATGGTCACAAATAGCTTGCAGTTTTAGCTTAATTTTTTATCCTGCCACACTCCGAACTACAGATATGAGTCAGTTAATGCTATATTTTCTCTTCCAATCTGCCATGCATGGCTACAGGTCAACTTAACAAAGTGCACTATCTTTGTTTTGTTCAGATTCAGTTTTAATTATTTTTCTTCATTATATCTGTGGAGGGATGTTAGTGACCCTTGTAATCCAACTGGTGTGTGGTCACATAGTCCGGTATCATCTTGTGTACTGAAGAGGTCTAAAATCTCTCAACTGGCTCCCTTACGAAGGAAGAATCCAGCAAAACGTTGCCTGCATGACACACAAAGCCCCAGATATCTTGCCCAGAAACTAGAACTCTCTTGGTGGTTCCAGATCATCCAGAAGCTCCAACTCCTTACTTCTGAAACCTCAGAGATTCAGAAAAAAGAAAACTTACAACAGACCTTTCTCCGGGATTGCTCCAAGAATTTGGAACTCCTTGCCCCCTGAAATCATATTGAATCCCTCCACTGTATCCTTCAGGAAAGAAGTCAAAGCACTCCTGAACAGATTTCTTCCTTGAGCCTGAGGTTTTCTTGACTATGATAATTCTGTTCTTATTGTTTTATCTCCTCTGCTCTCTGAACAATGTAACACTTACCCTTCCTCTCTGGTCACTACGTTATCCTGTATGTTTTCCCAAATATGATATTATTGTTATTATTGCTCCGCTATCTGTAAACCTGTAAAGCGCTCGGATACCCGCAAGGGTCATGTTTGCGCTATATAAAACTATCAAAATTAAAAAAGGGCAGGTATATGTGAGCTACTTAGCTTCAGAGGAAAAGTTATTTTCTCTCTTAAGAGATGGTATTAGATCCACGATGAGCAAATTAAAAAGAAGAGGAGCGAGCATGCAGCTCTGCTTTAGCCCCCGATTTGTCTGTATTTTCCTGGTAACCGAGGAGCTGTTTTGGAGCTTCATCCTCACCTACGTGTTGGTATGCAACAGGTGAATAGGAGTGAACAATGGGGCTGGAATGCTCCATCTGTATAATTTGCACCACAGAGCCTCTCTAGTCACTCTATCAAACGATAAGTTGTAGTTCAAGTAACGTCATACATTGAAGATCCTTGCTCCAAGGCTTTTTGGCCCATTAAATTGATTGTCATGATGTTGTCTAGCGTCTCTGATCCCTTTCTAAAGCCTGTTTGATGAACCAATAGAATCCTTTTGCTGAACACCCAGTCATCTAATTCCTCTAGTAATATGTGCGCAAAAATCTTTGCATCGCTATCTAATAGTGAAATAGTTCTATATTTTTTAGCATTGTTTAAACTACCCTTTCTGTGTACGGCATGTAGTATTGATCCCCTGCATGAGTCAGGAATTATTTCCATCAAAAGAGATGCCTTGTACATCCATAGTAGAAATGGCCCTTTCCAAGTGCCCAAATCGGTTTGAAAAATTGAGATAGAGCTCTGTCCTTGGGCACTATTACTTCTGGAGGTGGCCGTGCCCTTATAATCTTTTATATCAAAAGGCGTCTTACAAGATACCTGGAGAACCCCCTCTACGGTCTATGGGGCACAGAAGAAATCAGATAGACACTGCAGCCAATTATTTGCGTCTGTGTTATTGCTTGTGGGATCCGCTTGCTCTATTCCACAGAGTCACCGACAAAATGTCTTCACATCATGAGATACTGCGCATGTGTTGTGGTCTTTCCATCTTTGTGACTCAAACATATCTTTTTCTCTACAGCATTTTTTTGCACTCTGCTCTTAGGTTTTTCAGATCTAATTTTGTTGAGGGAGTACCAGTCCGGGCATGCTGTTTATTCTGGTAAATACAAATATTCAATTTTAGAGAACTTTTAAAATAACCTTTAGATTAGAGATAGCTTTTCCCACTAATTCATTTGAATGCTTCACATCGAACTAAGCGCTTTAGTTCCACATTTGCTCATATATTGCAAAAGTTGCCAGACACCATAGGCAGAGCACAGCTTCCAGGTAGTTCTATGTGGTTAGTGATTCTTTCACACAGCCTCAGTTTTTACACAACAGCACTTTGTATGCTGACCCGTTTAACTCTGCAGGCTTGCAGGGGTGTAGCTATCAACAGTGCAGGTGGTGCAGTGGCACCAGGACTCGGAGCCTCCAGTGCCCGCTTGAATCAATTAGTTATTTTTTAATTACCAAACCATGACATGGGGACAATTTTTTGCTTGCACTAGGGCCCCTTGTGCTGTAGCCACACCACTGTAGATGCAAAAGAAAAATCCAAACTAAAGGTTCCAGAATACATACTACTGTTGGCAAAACAACCAGAATCAGCTCACTGGGTCTGACATGACAGGGTGATACTTCGCAGCAATGACAGTGTGGTCTGCCATACTTAAAGAAAACATTAATATCGAAAACTCAACTCAGTCGAAAATAATTTTCATCATCCGCACAAACGTTCCAGACATTGATTGTATTTGGTGCAAATATTCTGAAACTAATATTTACACAATCAGTGATAAAATGCACTTGATGTGTAGCGGCTAAGAGCACCAACCATGTGTGTGTGACCCCTTCAACCAGTTCTTCCATTTTAACCAATAACAAATTGTATTGTGGGTATGATAACCAGATTCTCTGTTTTATTGGAGATTGCATGTGAGTCGATTTATCAGCCGAATAATTTCAGGGAGTTCTCGTGTTGTTTCGCTAGAACTGAACCAATTGGACTGATCTCTCGTTTACAATAATTTCAAGAATGAAAACCTGGAATGGAATGTGCTATCCCTGACGATCTAATGACATGGAGTCACCTAAAAGCTTCAATTCTGGGATTTGTAGTCTCACTTTTGACATCTTGCTGGGGAGATGTGACCTTCTTAGTGCAGGGTTCCATAAGAAGTATGAACCCTCGGAGAAAGAAGTAATGTGTGAAAGCACCACCTGAAACTTATTCCAAGGGGTAGCAACATGTTTCGGCTGGGCATTTTTTAACGCCTGTCTGCTTTTCCCTTAAGATTCTGTATGGCTCTTTGCTTTTGCCCAATCATAAGAGCTGCCAGAGTAGTCCAACAGAAAGGGTGAAAGAGGCAGTAGATTTAGATATTGGGGCCTTCCCTCCTCTTTCTCTCCCACCAAGTATCCAAGAGAACTCTGTGTTTGGCGATCATTATAGAAAATGTGTTTGGGACATATTCTGATGCCCTACGACAAGGAAGTATCCAGAAAAGTAAAATACCCACAACTTTGAACGATATCGAGAAGGGCACTGAGTAAGCGATTGAGGCAAGTGAGCCTGGCTCTTGTTTGGGGGGTGCTCCTGTTTGAGAATTGAGATGTAAAATGCACCATTTGGCCACCTTGCTTTCAGAATTCCCTACGAATTTGGTCATAATGAAGGGTTTCCAGGAAGCTACTGATCTTTCTCCGAGATGTTAAAGGGATCACTGCTCCCCAAGGATTTTTTTTAATGGGCCACATTATGTATTTTACAGAATAATTTCAACATGAAGTAGCTAAAGAAGCTATATGTTTCACAGGTAGCTGTGAAGGGGCAATTTGTCTACTATACGATTCCTTCTTTCCATCTTTCTCTCATCTTTCTTTCCATATGTTGGTCTTTCTTCGTCCTTCTCTGCATCCATTAATCTCTCCATCCACCCAGCCCTCCATCTTGCTCTCCTTCCCTTACTTCCAATGATCTCTGCTCAAAATCAAAGTAGAGCTAAAAAACAATTTTAACGTTTTTTGTTACACACAACTGCCCTTTGGCAGCCCAGTATTACTCCACGCCTTTCTCAAGCTGCTAAAGCGGGGGCTTCAGGACCCCCTTCATTACAGGCAAAATACTTGCAGGCAGTTAAGGAAACTGTGCTTACTGAGACCCATGTTAGCCGCAGGTTTGAGAACTTTCACTTTCCTGAACTAGAGGACACAGGAGTAGAGGTCAGTGCCTTTGAGTATGATGCAAGACCATTAGAGGAACGTTTCTAGGAAGATAAGTTAGTGTTGAAAGTGCAGTAATTGTATGTATGCAGCCAAAACCGGCACGTGTGAGTGATTTTGAGCAAACTATTTGAGAGTAATCTCTTTTCTCCATACCTAGCCCCCACCACGCTGAAGTACTAACCTGATGTACTGCTGCATTTAGCAGTTGCCCTGAACTTGATGTTTCCTTATATGAGGTAGCCACCGTGCCCGACTCTATATGTGCTGATAAACTGCAAAACTATGTGAGTACGTGCATTGATGCCTCACAGCAGTTCCAGACCATAAATTTATATTAACATATTGCAAGGCACAGATGCCTCCACTTGCATCCTCATGCCCAGGACCCTAAAATACACATGAAAATTACGATTTGCACACTGATGTCTGTGTGCCATTCTCTGGCTTCTTTTTTCCAAAAATCAAGAGGATCTTCACTGGTTTCTCTGTGTTTAATTATCTAGACCAGTGGTTCCTGAACTTTTTAGAACCATGACCTACTTTTTAGAATGACAAACTTTCGTGACCCACTGACATTTAATGGACATGAGGAGTGGTTATTTTTTAATGTAATTAAAGCATCATGTGGTAGTGCATTGTCTATTACAGACAGCGTATTTTCCATTGAAATGGCCACTATTTTAGCACAGACATTCAGTTTCACAGATAAATACAGCACACAAATGATTATGTGTGGAAATTGGGTTTCTGTGAATACCATTTGTGTGTCTTGATTTGTTTTGATCCTATTAAACACTCTGTTTCCAGCACACTTCAGTATTTTAAAAAAATGCGTCATTTTTGCTTTCCTAACTGCTGAATGTGTACAGTTCATTTACAGGTATTTATATTTTGTTTGTTGCAACAAAAAAAAAGACATCATGCAGATTTTCCTTTCACACATCCTGTATACTAGCAACATTGTCCTATAATTCACTTTAAAAAAGGTCTCTCACTTTGCAGACAGAGAAAGAAAAGAAACACCATCCCATGCTAAAAGAATAAGCAGCAATTTGTCAGAAGACATAGCCTGACATTTGACCTCTGTCTCCCAAGCGCAGCAAATATGACAAGATAAATAAAGAATTTAAAGGCATTTTTATTTACTGTTCGGATTTTCTCAAACCACCAAAAATCGGCTCGCAACCATAGACTAAGATATATATAAAAATTAGGAATTGCTACAGCCTTGTGAGTAAATGGGTCTCATTAACACAACACATTCTCTCGGAGACAATAACCATGGTATCCAGCACCCCCTCTGTCTCCCAGGAATTAGGTTTCTTAGTTGGCTTTCTTCTTGCTTTATTTAAAAGCAGGGCGCCACTAGCCTTTGGGACTCCATCACCTACGCCAGCTCTAGGATGAGAGTAATAATCACTGACCTCATGGGTCTACTGAATGGTCAGGCAAGCCCAAGATCTCTGTGGTGAAGTGTGGTTGTGTACCTGGCTGAATAAGAGTGCTAAGTCAGACCCAACGTCCTGGCTAGTACAGCAGGGCGCCACTTGCATCCATTCACACCCATGCAGGTTGGTAGCACTGCAGAGCTAACCTGCCTGGGATGATTCCTAAACTGCCTCCTAGTCTGGGGATTGTGCTGTCGAGCAGCCTCTCTCCATCCCCAGCATGTCCAGGACATAGCTGGACCATAGCCGGGCCTTTCTGAGGCATGTAAAAATACCATCATTGGAGCCGAGAAACATTGCTTGGATCTTTAATTTTGTAATTTGGGGAACAAAATTCACAATCTACTCAATAAATGTGCATGCATAAACATATGTATTTGTAGTTCCAAGGCGTTAACCCACCTAAGAAGCAAAAGAGCACTGCACATAGCAAGGGGATAGGGAACAGAGCCTGGTGGCAATGAATCGAGATTATGAACCTAGTGAAGGAGGGAGAAAAAGAGATGTTCTGCTCTTGGGCCAGAAGGCAGAGGGACTAGGAGCCTTGCATCGAGAGTTGGGGAGAAGAGACTCATAGACGTGGCTGGTTCCTTTCTAATTGTGAGAATGATGGTTCAAGCTTGATGTGAGGGAGGATGCTGTTCCAGATCATTAATGCAATAGGAACATTGCATGAATCATTGTTCCTAAATCGCAAACATATGTCTACTGCACCTTAGAATATTTTACAATGATTTGTGGGAGGGTGGTGTCAAGGGTGAATTCAGGCGATTTAGCATTCGTGGTGAGTTGTGGTGTGAAAACCTCTAACTTCAGTCTTGGATTTGTATTCACCTGTTGCCTTTTGCAAAAAGTGCACTTTTGATTTGGATTTGGCTATGGTTCAATTTCAAATGGGCACTTGACATCGAGATCTGTGTGAGAGCAGAAGAGGGCTTGAGTTATGTGACGGTGTTGGTCACACCTTTCGTTCCAGAGAAGTACCTCAAAGACGTAGTGCAATCCCTGGTACTATTAGATTGGACTATGGCAAGTCGACTCTTACAGGCACATCAAAATTGTATTTTATTTTTATTTTATTTATAAAGTTTTATATAGCGCGAACAAGATCCCGAAGGATATCAGAGCGCTTTACAAAAATGATGGCAGGAAGGACATAAAAGCAATGACGACATAGAGTAAGAATACAAAAAAAAAAAACAAGGAATAATCACATAATTACAAGGCAAATAAGACAAGATGAGTAATACAATGAACAGGTATATAGCAGGCTACGCAGGAAGGCACACTATGCGGTAAGGAAGAACAGCATCAAATGTTTGTACAATGAATGTAGGATCACTAGCTTCGAGCAGGAGAAACCTAGCCCAATTATGGTAAAAATGTATTCATTAGGAATCTTTTGGCTTCCAGTTTGAAAGCAGCCGTTGAGGAGATTCTGCGAATTTCCGGTGGAAGAGAGTTCCATATCTTTAGGGCAGCGCCGGAGAAGGCTCGGTGACAAGTTCTCTTAATCTAACCTAGTGCACATGAGGGCCAAGCTTAACACAGCAGCCAGGCTTATAACAGGGGAACAATGATACAAACACATCATCTCCACACTCACTAAGCTTGGATGGCTCCCGATGGAAGCAAGATGCATTTTCAAGACAGCTGGTCTCACACACATAGCTCTTCACATGAGAACAGCTAAATAACTATCAAAAAACATATCAAGGCCAGGAAAGACTTGCACCCTATGAAGCTCAAGCACACTACTACTGGCTCCGCCCTGATTTAAGAAGGAAAGGTCCCTCACACGCTCCTTCTCCGGTAATGCACCCAGAATCTGGAACTCTGCCATCTGAGATACATGCAGACCCGTCAATAATTCCCTGCAAGAGAAGTGTTGGGCAATACTGCTTGAAAGACACCTAGGCACAAATGGGAAATGAGTACCTCTCCCATAATGTATGTAAATCAGAACTCTACTGCATACCACCATACAGAAAAGCAAGCAGAGATCCTAACACAGAAACTAATAGTGTGAATACTCTCCCGAGCCTGGCCTCATACAAGCTTCCGAACCATTAAATCTACCACTCCCTAGGGTTTCTCTCCTATAGCCACCAGGACCATCTATGGATGTTATCATGTATATATCGGACTAGGTAAAATATGCATAACATGTATAATGTTAATTTTGGACTATGGAACATCTTCAAAGCATGGTTCATAATAACTTTAGAGACTATGTAACCACCGTCACAAGATTAAAAACTTTAAAGTGTACTGTGTAAAGTGTACTGTCAGCGATCTGATAGCCTCGTGTCAAGCACACCCTATATAAAACTCTCAAATTAAATAAACAAATTGGTGGTTGAGACATTTAGCCAATGATGTCCTGCGCATACTGATGGAATCGATGGAGTCTAAGCACAAAGAGGGAGGAAGACGCAATGACACAGCGAGGTCAGCTGAGAGGGACCTCAGGTTTATAAACAACTTTGAGGTTTCACGAGGAGCAGTACAAACTGACCTGCAGAGAAATTAAACGCTCATAAATAGTTGGCGAGGTCCAATAAGGCATCAACATGAAAAGTAACAAAGCATGACATGCAGTCATTCGGTAGGAACTGATAATATCACGGTCGGCAATGTCACATGCAGTGTCACTCACATATGGAGAATTTACGGGAAGGCACCAAAACGATAAGTATGTGGGGTGGGGGGTTCAAAATAAGCCAGATCTCCGCACCACCCAGTGACTGGTTAGGATGTCGGGGTTTTGGTGGGTTCCCCCCGGGGACACCTGAAAACTGCAGCCCCAGACCAGCGGGTCGAAGACACACTCATAGCGCTCGCAGCAGGTTAGGAGGGCGGGACAGGTGCTGGTGCGGGAGTGAGTGTGAAAGGCGTGGGCTGGGCGCCTTCTTCCGTGCAGCACCCGGAGCATGTGTCCACTGTCCCAGCCGGTGAAACGTGTGTCCACAACCCTGAGGAATTACACTCTTCCCCGGCCTGACAGCGAGCAGCTTTTCCCCGTGTAATATGTTTGAGACAGCTTTTATTTAGAGGCGGCGCTTAAAATTAAAAAAGAGAGGGAGGCACGGAGCGGAGCTGGGCGGGGAGGGACATTGTCCACTCGGAGCGCCCCTTGTGTGCCCCGCTAGTGCGCATCTTCGGGCTGGAGCAGGGGAGGGGGTCCGTGCATCTCCCCAGGGCGCATCTCCCGGAGCAGGAGGACTCCGGCGTTGGACCCGAAGCAGGGGAAGCCGCAGCACCCTAAGGCGCAGGGGGAGGCACTGCGCCCCCTCCGCCGTGCGCTTTTTTATGGTATTTGTTTTTAGTTTTAGTTTTCTTCCTGCAGGACTTTGTGCGTGTTTTCCCCGGACCGTGCTCCTGATTTCAGCAGCCCTGTGGTAGGGCTGGTTTGTTTATTGTTTTTGGATTTTTTTTTCTCCCCTTGGATGGTTTTTCAATGAAAAGGCTGATCATGAACAAGCTGTACATCGGGAACCTGAGCCCCTCGGTGACAGCCGACGAGATCCGGCAGCTCTTTGGGGACAGGAAGCTGCCTCTCGTCGGACAGGTCTTGCTGAAGTCCGGCTACGCGTTTGTGGATTACCCGGACCAGAACTGGGCCATCCGGGCCATCGAGACCCTCTCCGGTGAGTGCGGCGCGAGGAACCCTTTCCTCTCGGGCAGGGTCCTGGGCAGGCTATGGCATTGTGCGCAGGAACGGGGGTTAGCAAGCCACACCAGTCCCGCGCCTCGTCCCAGAGACAGCCCGTGTTTGTCCCTCTCTGCTGCTGTCCCCGTCCTGACAGCCATGTCTGCCCCTCTATCCCCACCCCTGCCTGGCCGGGGAGGCGGGTGCGCTGCCCGCAGTGGGCGCCCCCGGGGGCTGGGGGAGGGTAGGTGCTTGGACCCTGGAGTAAGGGTGCTGCCGCCTCAGGGTGGCTGTCTGAGGGGGGACTTGGGCACCCTGGCAGCCCCGATCCCCCACCTGTCTCCTGTGCCCTCCATTCGCTCCTTCGCACTTCTGATTTTTCTCTGATTTTTTTATCCGATTTTATTGGGAGGCCCTGGGGCCCGTAGGGACCCGGCTTCCCGCTCAGCTGAGCTCTGCTGCTCTTCGGCTACCTTTTTACGAGGTGCCCTGCCCCAACTCACCGGGGGGCCCAAGCTAGGGGCGGCCGAAGGAGGAGCTGGGGGCCCGGCCGGGAGCGGGAGGAGCGGTGGCTGCGGCGTCCGCAGCGGCGACAGGGCCTCCTCGGAGGGGCGAGGGCCCCGTGGCACGGGGATTTCGCCTTCCCCAGAGACCCTGAGGGCCCCAGTGGCCCCGAGTAGGGATTATTGCCTGTGAGGGTGGAGCGGGGGCTGCAGCACACCAGGCTCTGGTTCCGGGGGGCTGAAGGTGTCCGTGAGGGGCCCTCGCTTAAGGACTCAGGCCGCCCGTCACTCTGCCACCACTGAGTCAGTATGTGGCCCCGCACAGGCTGCGCAGCGGGTTGTGTGCTGGCTGCATGGTGTGTACAGGAGACTTCGCCTCACCCTTGCACCGAGGGAAGCTTAAGGGCTCGGCGTACTGCTCCTGTGTGCCCCAGCTCCATTGTTCCTCTGGGTGCAGCAGTTATTGCCCGTGCCCCACACTTCTCGGGCATAAAACACCCCGACCCTTCTCGCCGCAGACGTGCCTGGTATGCCCCTGACCGTATGCTGCTCGCACTGTGTGCCGCGGCTGTCATGGCCCTCTCTCCTCAGGGGCTTGACATGTGGTGACCATGCTGCGTGGTTTTACAGCCAGGCCTCCACCTCACATGCCTGCCTTGCTGTGTGTCTGTCCTTAAGAGTGTCGCTGCCGCCGCCTGCCAGACTTCCCTGACAGCCATGACCTCGCCCAGATCTGTTTAACAGCCATGATCACCCGCGCTACAATTACTTGACACCGTGACCCCCACGCCCAGGGTTGGAACCCACATTCTGAGTGTTTACATTGCCGTCTTCCCCCTTAAAATGCTTTGGGTTCACGCTTCCTGGCGTGGGACAGTCTTGACACCCCCCTCACGGGTATCTCCCGTGCTGCCCTCTCTCCTCAGACCACGCATATACTGCCACTTGCTGTCACATATACTGCCACTTGTCCTGCGTTAACCATGGCCCCGACGCCTGCCCCGCACTTCTCGCGCTCACGGGTCTCCTCTTTTCCACCTGCCCGAACTCCGAAGGGCCTGTCAGTTCACGCTGCTGCGCTTTGTGTCTACCACTTGCCTGTATTCCCACTATGAGCGTAATCACGTGACAGACAAAATGCGTGCTCCCCCCCCACCACATTTGTCTTAATGCGCGTGCAGCGGCTACCTTTTAACTCTGTAAAAGCGAGTGTAGGAGAAGTATATTTGTACTGTAAACATAACCTCACGTGGTCTTTTTGTTGTGCGCTTATTTTAAAGGTAAAGCTGAGCTACATGGAAAAATCATGGAAGTCGACTACTCGGTTCCCAAAAAGTTGAGGTAAATACACGCCTCTTTACTCCATTAAAGCGACATGTTTTTCTTAATTATACATAGATGTACGCCTGCCTCGGTGTGTTGTATGCCCCGTGTCTGTGTATGCCTTTTGTGAGGTAAATAAAGCGCATGCGTGCTCGCGCTATACATGCACAATCGAGTGAACACGCGCTTCCTTCTTCCCACCCACCTCTCCATTCCAGTCGTGCAGTACACACATTGCATGCAGGTCTAAGCGTCTTTTGTGCACGCCTGACGGTAACATGCCGGGGTGTAATAAGACCCGAGTGCCACAGGCTACTCCGGTGGCGGTAACGCACCGGGGCTGCCGGGCAGCACTCCTCACCCCCCCCCCCCCCCCCGAAGTTTACGGAAAGTGTCATTTAAGGGATGCGCATCTCACACCAGACTGCGGGCAGTGTCTGCAGGACCCCCCTGTGCTCAGTGGCTTACACACCGAAGCGCAAAGTGCTGCCCTTTACACGGGGCAGCAGATTTGTTTATTTGGAGGGAGAGTGACGCCGGTTGCAATAAACTACACGTTTCTCAGCTGAAACGTCGGCGGATGCTATTACACACACCTATGCTTTGTGCTGAGACACAACGTGTTACCAAACCACTACAATGTTTTCCTTAAGGAACGTCGGTAGCAAAATACAGGGACGTTGGCTGCAGCGGCGGTAATTCAGCTCTGAGCGCATTTCCGAGGTGATGTCACCTCAGACGCGGTTTCCTTACTGTCTGCTACCAGCCCTGCATCAGGCTAGCGACCCCCCATATACATGGCAGCGAACACCTCATTCCCGCCCTCAAACTTTCCTTCACAGCCACTTCAACATCGCGCTTCGGGATAATTCTGTTAAAGACCCGCATCGCAACATTGCGCGCATTCCCTCTCTAGGTCTGGCGTCAGGCGTGGTGTACACAGTCTTGTGCTTTTTTTTTCTTTCACTTTCTGAATATTGTTTTGTTGCGCGGACTTTAGGGCGTTACGGGTTTTCTTCTTTTGCCCTGTGAGTGTGCATGATTCACTCAGATTTTACCTGCTGTGTCCCTTTAAGCACGGACCATGTTCGTCTCGAGGACCATGCGCTCGACTGCTGGTTTTCGCTGATGTTTACAAAGTTACTGATTTTATAGTTGAGGAAGCAGAGAACGTGCTTGCCACATTAAAAATGCACAACATATGTGCTGTGTTCGTTCCAAACAAGCAGTATCCCTCCTACCTTCATAGACTGGACAGTGCTTGAAATTTTTTTTATTGTGTTTTTTTTTTTTTTTTTTTAAATGAATGTTGATCATGTAAATAGTGCATAATGTAATCTTAAGTGTTTTGCGAACATAAGAGTTTTTGTTGCATTGGTTTTGTTGGGATTTTGTTTAAAACGTTAAATTGATGAGGGCACTTCTCACTGTACTTAATCAAGAAATACATACTTTTTTTATACGTTTGTGAGGGAATCTTCTCCAAGCAATTGGGTAGATTGAATTCATTATCATTAACAGCTGCTCTTGTGAAATTAATTGTGCAGTAGAATGCACTAACCTCAACAGTGAATGGTTTATCCATTGGCTTAAGAATGGTTTATGCTGATCAACAGAAAGAAAATGTGATGTTGCTTTTGTACTTATTTTCAAACATCGATTTTATACGAGGTTCGCTGTATACATTTTCTTGTAACGTACTGGGCATATTTTGGAAAAGGGGCATTTTCTTGTTAAAAATATCTTACGTAGCAGTTTGGTTTATTTGGAAGGTTTGTTTTTGCAGAAAGCATTGGTTTTGAGTAGTGCTTGTGCACGTTGTAAAAGTGGCACAGAATCATTTGTTTTTCTCTGTGATTCATTGTGTTAGTAACTTTCACACCTACACACACACCTGGCCATTTGGCAGTGTGCTTACAGGCTGTGTTCTGTATTATTAAAAATGCATCTCAATTATGTACCTTGTTTGCTGTCATGCCATGTTTGTTCCACCACATCAAATTATACAGAACGAAGTAGTCTATCTAGCAGAAAACTATTTTGTGCCATAATGTGTTTTTTTCACTGTTTAAACATTTTTTTTTGTTCTCACTGTTTTATCAAACTATTTTATAGAAAATACAACTTTTTATCTTCGTGTATCTAAAAAACATGCTTGATGTGAATTTCTACTAATACAGAAGCAAGAGTTCAGACCCGGTTGCTAATTTTGCTTTGAGATCAAATGTAAATGTCTGTCAGCCGGAAATACCGTAGTTTAAAAATCGGACAGGTGACCGTCACAAAGTTAAAATACATGTTTCAAATTGATTATGTCTGAAATGTACTGTCTGCTGTTTTAAATGGACCTGATTTGTCAAGAGAAGCGTGTTTCAAATGTTGTGAATATTAAATGCACATATTTAAATTACTTAGATGCATGATAAGATGAAACAGTATGTCTAGGTACATTTTAACAAAAAGATTGACCTCTTACAATTAGACCTGTCCGGGCTTATTTATTCACATTAACGCTTCTCCCGCAACAAACTGAACACGTTTCATTGTCATGTAAACATTCTGAAAGTGGACATGAGTGCTAAGTTTTGAACAAGACGTGGAGGGTTGAGAGCTAGGCATGCGCATAGGCCTTCCATCTTAAAGGAAAACATGTGTAATGCACACTAACTTTGTGACGGTCTACGTATGGATCTGGCAAGCAGTCAAGCAGACCAACCGCAGAGCAGAACAGAGCGCGAGCACCAATGAGTGAGAGGGCATGGAGGCGAGGGAGTGCAATGCGCTGCTCAGGATAGAAACAGGGAATCTTACATGCTGGACAAGTGTATTCCTATTTACTTAACATTTGACATTAAAAATACCAAGGTAAAGCATGACCGTGCAGTGCAGTCAGTTGTTACAACATTGTTTGCCTCTTTCCACCCTAAAATTTTAAAACTGTAGTTCTAAACTGTCGCTGTCCATTTCTGCAATGTATCTGGATATAACTTTCAGAGGTGTGAGGAGTAAAAGAGAATTGGTACTTTAGGATTTTGAGGATGGATTAATTTAGTTGATTTTGATGGGAAACAAATAAAATACATTTTGAGTAATTTGTGTTGACTTTCTTGCTTGGACACTCGAGTTAGCAAGTTCATTACATTTCACAATATAGGTACATTTGGTTGTGAATCTTTTGTTTTCTCCGGTTAATAATACATATGCTGTGCTGCACTTTCATTGCTTTACTTCGGCTGCAGTGAGGTAGAGGAGAAGAGGTAATTTGTTTTTATTTTTCCATTCTAGTTTTGCAAGTTTAAAAGGGTGCAATTATTAAGATTTTTCCTTTCTCGTTTTGGTGATGTGTAAACCTGAGCTCGGCACACGTCTGAGCTCTTCTTGCACATGTGTGGGTCAGAGTGTTGGGTTTAGCATTTGTTTTATATACTAACCCTCTAATTTAAATGACATTTTATACACCCAGTGAGTGTTGTATCTGATGCTGATAATTAAAACCAAGTGTTGGGCACTGTGATGATGGAAGCAGTGTAGAATTTTGATTTTAAAAAGCACATGACTAGCTGAAGGAAACGACCAGGTTTCAAATAATTAAAGATGATCACATTGCAATTGAATATTAGTAAGACGCATGTTACACTCGCATGTGACATGCTTAAAGTTCTGCTTTTGCAGTAGGTCCCAGCCATTTAAGTCCTTCCAGGGCTCTAAGAAGGCAGAAAAATGATTTTTGTTTGAGCACTCGGAGAGCAGTGGAAGTAAAATGCTTCAATGCAGTAACCATCCAGGCTCTACATAGAGGTCCTGCCATTTACAAGATTTCTAGAAATGTGTACAAAAGTGGCAATCCTGGATGGGTGATGAGTGTTGGGTGATGTGTGCTAGAGCGCTTGCAGCCCATTCACAGAACACTAGGCTTGTCGAAGAGGCCAGGAGTGTGTTGCTGTTTGTGTGGTTTGGATCTGTAACAACACAGGTGTTTTGGGAATCAGGCTCTATGGAGCCACTATATCTTGCTCCAGGGTGCGAAAATAACATTTGGTGGGCATCAAAATATGACATATTTAACAATTTATATCTATGAGGTGCAAATTGGAATACATGTGCCATTCACTAAAAAGTGTAAAAAAAATTCCTTTGGGTTAAGTTAGTGACATTTAACCTTTAGAACACGAGTCCACTAAGAAGCCTCAATTTTATTCTATTGGCAGGCATTAACAACCTACCCATTGCAATCTTGTGAAGTAAGCCAATCTTATTTCAAATTGAACAAGTGAATATAGTTCACTTTTTAGTTTTAACAGATTCTACTTTACATTCATTTTATTTCATCCATGAGCTCTAGTTCAGCATGATCCACACCGGCTGCCAGCATTGCACAGCTCATGGTTAGGAGGGCTGGCTGCCATGCTTTATTATCAGCAGCGCAGTCCCAGATAGCAATACCAGGACAATTGTTTTACGTTACTTTCATTCATCCTAGACTGCCTAGCGTAGGAGGCATCATTCATTATGATATGGGAGGTAGCGGACCTGTTCTGGGTTGAGGTTTGGTGGGGTGGGATGTCGATATTTCCACAAAGTCTGCAGAATGCAATGATAATTGGATGCTTTTTTAAAAATGTCTATTTAAGCTTGTGCTAAAATGGCTTAAGGAGTATGGGTGCTTGTGGCACCTGCATCCATTAATTGCTGGGTAGAGATTGCAGTCACTGGGGTATTGCTCTTTATATCTAAAAACATATTAGACTTCAGATCCTGGCCAATGGAATTTGCATTTGTTTGTGACACAGATTTATACTTTTTTCAGATCTGGGTTTTGACAGGCAGGTCTCGTACAGACCCATTGCTAACAATATACATGGATGGGGCTTTGGTCCTGCCCCTTTCAGCATTTGGCCGTCTTCAATCAGCCTCTTGCAGCCATTGGATAGAGTCTTTGTCAATCACATCTTGGCTCAGTCTGTCTTTCACCTAATGATGTTAGGTGCCTGGGTGTATCTTCCACCTCCCCCCGAGTGCTTGCACTGAACTGCATGAGGGCTTGCTTTACAATAATAACCATCTCTCCTGGTGCACTCCTGCATGTCTAGCTGTAATGTGCGAAAGCTGCAAGTGTTGCCGCATTAAACAAATACCTGTTGGCTTCATCAGTGCTTGTTTTTCTGTGTCCTTTATCTGTTGCTTGACGAACCCCCTTCTTCAGCCCCACTTCCTTGAATTGGACCAAGATATGTTACAGGGACAGGGTTCTTCCTACTGTTCAGGGAGGATGTGCTGGAGAACATGGCAGAAATAAATATGTAATGATGAAACTGTTAGTCAGAGGCATATAAATTCTAGTGGAAATTGGGATTTGCATTACCTTAGTAATGTGTGATCTGTGAACCTATAAGTTTACTTCATTTATAAGGATACAGTCTTCAGTGCTTCTGTCCACGTGTTAAGTAATGTAGCTGAACATAGTTAATAGTTTAATTGTTAAGGGAGAGAATGATAATAGAGAATGTATTTAATATGGTATCGGGTTGCATTCATATCCAGTAATCAGTATTGAAAGATGGTACAATTAGCTCATGCTATGTTTATACGTTTGCGCGAGGAAGGTCACGCCAAGTTCGTGCTGCAAGATGCGGCTGAGGGACCAGGTTTTGATGTATTGTTTTGAACATAGTTTAACCAGCTGGAAAAGACCGGGTAGAAATTCCGATGAATGAAACAGAATGATCTCCTGTTGAAAATTTTTACCTAAAAGTGAACGAATTAAATATTAATTGCTTTATTTATTTGTCTTAGTGAGGGACTGATGGCTGATCTTTTTATATACCATCATTTACTTTAGCAGCACTATCTGCTTTGAAAAATAAAAATAATGATTTAACTAGTTTAAAAGTTGTATTCCTACCAGGAATATTTCATATATGGATCAGATTAAGGCACTGCCTAAAATAAATGCAGTGCAACTAGGTGCAGTAAGTTAGAGCTCGCTGTAGACATTTGAAGGGAATGATTGCTAGATAATTCTGGTGGTAAAGAAAGTCCTTCCTTGTTTGGAAGTGAGGCACTCCTCATATTCATCTAAATATTTTGTGAAGTGTGAGATCACAACATATCATGTGGGATGTGCTCAGAGAATATGGAGAATATTGTCAGTCAATACAAGTTTTGCTGCATGTGTTACTTTGAGAAAGGTGTAAAAGGTTTTCCTATCTTTTGAAGATTGAAATGTCTTTGGATTCTAAATTTCATTTTGCTGAAAATCCGCTCCTTTAATTCAGTAATTTTTTCTTGAGATTTTAGTGTGTCAACGAAACAACTAAGAGAGAAACAACACAAAATAAAGCAATACAATGATTCCATCATAACAAAAACTGAGAATCCTTTTGTAACCTTAACCGCAACATAGGTGTTGTGTTACTGCCCACACTCCAAAGCGCAGTGCACAACTGGTGAAAGCCTTTTTGGTTTTCTCATAATCGGACTATTGAATCCATGTGCCCCTTTATAAATTACTGCCGTTTTATTGCTTTGCCAAGAACTATTGTGTAGTCAGTCCCTACTGCTTACTACACAAATATGTCTTGTGGACCCACAAAGGGAGTGCCTGGATGTACCTAGTTTGTGGTGTGAAATTTGCAGATTTGCAGGCTCAGGGAAGCAAAGTGAGTGGTCCATGGTATGGTGTCAGTGCACCACGTGGTGAAAGCTCCGACTGTATTCTATGTTTGGAGTGTGTGGTGTGATTGTGTCACACACAAAGCATGTCACTCATCAGCTTACTTGAATGCTTGGACTTTCTACCCAATCAGTAGGTGCTGTGTTAAGTTTGCAGCAAAATTTACATGGTGGGAGAAGGGGGCTCCATTTTATCTATATTCTGTATTGTATTTTATTTTAACAGTGGAAACTAGTACTACCCAACGTGAACAAGTATGGCGTGACAAAATTAAAATGTTTCTGTAATTTTCAGAAAAAGGTTTTGTAATGCAAGGCAACTAAACCAAAAATAGTGTTCCCCTTGTACAAGGTGATAATTACTATGAAGTAACCAACCTGCTTGTTTTATACAGTAGATAAAACAGGAGCTATAGCAACCCAAAAAATGAGGCATTAGAAAAAAATAAAATAAGGTAGAAATTGTGTACACAAAAGGCAACAACTATGTGAAATATCTGTATCTGCTCCAATACCTTTCACATGTTCTCAACCTCATAGCGCCAATTTTTTTCCATTTAAATGAAAAGCTTAATTTCCAGCTTGTACATGGTCTCCTCTTAAACACCTCCAAGGGATCTCAAATTTACTATTCCACTACTAAGATAAAGATGTGTGCAGTAACCCTGCCCCAGTTTGATGCACAATTCAGTGCTTTACTACAAAAAGTCACTTTTAACGTTAAAGCATTCTTAAACAGGTCTGTTACTCAGGATCTGGCCTAATTGAGGAGAGAGTACACGAGGGGCGAATAAAGGTCCTGCATACACGCCCTTAACCAGCCTATGTAAGTCACAGAAGTATGCAGTTCCTAAATGGAGAGGAAAGGAAGAGGTCGGGAATTGCTTGAAGCACCAGATCGGGGGATCTGATTCCTCAGTAGCCCTCACACACGCAAATTGGTGTCATGCTTCATCATCGGGCAGCTCCTTGTTGGGCCAGCGCTGCAATCCCCAACGGGCCCCGCAAGGGGGGCTCTTTGCCGGTGTTCTTTTTGTTTTTTGCCCATGTGAAGGGTGAGTTGCGATGTTAAGTGTGATAATGTGAGTAGACTGGTGTTGTGTGAGGTCAAAAATAACTAAGGGATACCCTAGTTTTTTAATATGTGGGTGCCCTTGTTAGCGTTAAAAAATAATGAATGGCTAGAAATGGATGTAATGGTCCAAACAAGCTCAAAAGGTGATATTTTAAAGACGGTCGACATGTTTCTTGCCTGTTCATTGTCAAAGCTAATCATGGCAATTCATCAGGACCGTGATCCTAATCTATTCATGACTGGACCGCCAAGGAGTACATGGTATTCAAATCGTACCCAACGGCATTCACATAAGTATATAGTATACCTTCTGGGTTAAAAACTGACCTGAAAAGAGAGAGTTAAAGCAAAACGAATCAAGTTATGGTATTTTACATTCAGTAGCATGCCCTACAGGTGGCTAGGTGCATGCTGGGGTTGGGTCCACCCTAATAGTGCTGGTGTGGACTGACCCAACGTCAGAATTTCACAGCAAAAATGTACAAACACAGAAAGCAGACACGTGACAGACAACAGATCAACTCTGTCTCGTCTTCCTGCTTCCACACCCTCCGCCTCCTTCGTAAGACCTTCAAATGGATCCCCCTCGAACACCGAAAGACCGTCACTCACGCCCTGGTCACCAGCAGACTCGACTACGGCAACGCACTCTACGCCGGAATAAACAAAAACCTCACCCGCAAGCTACAGAACATCCAGAACGCCGCCGCAAGACTGGTCCTCAACCTGCCAAAACACTGCCACATCTCCCAGCACCTGCGCACACTCCACTGGCTCCCTGTCAAGGCGAGAATCACCTTCAAGATGCTCACCCACGCACACAAGGCCCTCCACGGCACCGGACCAGCATACCTGAACAGCCCACTCAAATTCCACGCACCCCAAAGGACCCTACGATCAGCCCAGCTCTCCTACGCCATCGTCCCCCGCACCAGAAAGACCAGATCGGGAGGCCGCTCCTTCTCCTTCCTCGCGGCCAAAGCATGGAACGCCCTTCCGCTCCACCTCAGACAGACAACATCGCTCCCCATCTTCGCAAGAAACCTCAAAACCTGGCTCTTTGACAGACCCCCTCCTTGATGGATGGAACCTGCACCCCCCCCCCCACCCCTAGCGCCTTGAGACCCTTACGGGTGAGTAGTCGCGCTTTAACAAACCCTTGATTGATTGATTGATTGATTGAACAGTGATGGGACCCCAATGCGTAGTTCAGGGACAGTAATGAAGGCAAGTGCCCGTATCCCAAACAGAGAGGCTTACCATATTAGGGCGAGTACTATGCCCCAACAATATGTGGCAGAGAAGACGCTCACTGGCATTAAACAACCTGAGAATAAACAATCGCAAGCTTTTCCTCGTGGTCTGAGTAAAAGTATTTGAGTGTCAAAGGAAAGCCGGTAAATTGTTGCCAATACTCACTGCTATGAAGAGCGTATTTGCGAACCCCCCACCCCGATCTCTGCCACCACAGACGTTACTAGTGAGCAGAGCGGGCAGTGTTTTAAGTAGCAAAAACGTATGTCCCAAAACAGGAACAGGTGCTGGAATGAGAAAAACACTAGGACGTTGCAGGAGCGAACATCTGGGTGTGGGCGCCATTTTTAAGAGCAGGTGGCTCGAGGCAAAAATAAGTCAATAAACATTGTAGACAGGGACTCGTGTCATGGCCAAGTAAGCCTTAAACATAAAGTTGCGGCCGATGTCCATAAACCTCGAATGGGGTGAACAGAGGAAAAAGAGAGAGACACGTGGCCTCAAAAGATGATTAATGTGAACAAACATGGCATGACAAAAATAAAATATTTCTGTAATTTTTAGAAAAAAGTTTTGTAATGCAAGGCAACTAAACTAAAAATAGGCATGCAGTCTTGTTAGCAAGCATTTGTGTAACCCTGTATAAGGTGGTAATTATTATAAAGAAATCAACCAGCTTGTTTTATACAGTAGATGAAACAGGAGCTATAGCAACCCAAAAAATGAGGCACTAGAAAAAAATAAACTGAGGTAGAAATTGTGTTCACAAAAGGCGACAACTGTGTGAAATATCTATATCTGCTCCAATAACTTTAACATGTTCTCAATCTCGTAGCGTCAATTTTTTCCATTTAAATAAAAAGCTTTGTTTCCACCATGTAAATGGTCTCCTCTTAAGGACCTCCAAGGGGTCTCAAATGTACTATTCCACTACTAAGATAAAGACGTGTTGCAGTAACCCTGCCCCAGTTTGATGCACAATTCACTGCTTCGCTACAAAATGCCGCTTTCAACATTAAATTGCGATGCAAAACAGAAAATAAACAGTTGCACTCCTTCCCTTGAATGTATGTTGACTTCAGAATATGGAACCTGATAATTGCGTGCGAACAGATGCTGTGAACCGTCCCCAAAATCACAGTACAATTAGAAATGAACCAAAAAAGGCACGAAGCTTGCGCACCCCTCTGTCGCACTGCTAGATGCAGGAAACCTTTCCTCACAATTGGCCACTACTGACTGAATAATCCATTTTTGACCAGTAAACAAATCCCCATTGCACATTTAATCCATTGATTTTTCTGAAAATCACTGCGGAGACAGCGTGATGTCACCATGATTCTTTTAATGAACATTTTCAAATGCCTCCTGCTTGCCCATCCAGGCTTTTAACAGCGACACATGAGAAAAATCATTCATACGAGTGGGCTCATATACTTTTAATTTCACACAATGCATTTTGAGCCAAGTGGCTCTTCGTCAGGGGTTGCTGAAACAAATAAGAGAAATAGCTTCACCAACTGCTCTGTTCAAACATTCTGTATCCTATAAAAATCATAATGTAACTGCCCCCTGTGCCACCACCCTCATCAACCCTCACACCCTGCAATTTAACAAACTGTGGAAAAAACCCTTCGCTGCACAACAAAGATATTGCACACACCCTGGACTCAAAATTACAACTGTCGAAATAATACAAGAGTCCGGGGGGTGTGCAATATCTTGTTGTGGCACAGGGGGCAGTTACATTATGATTTTTATAGGATACAGAATGTTTGAACATAGCAGTTGGTGAAGCTATTTCTCTTATTTGTTTCAGCAACCCCTGATGAAGAGCCACTTGGCTCGAAATGCATTGGGTGAAATTCAAAGTATATGAGCCCACTCGTATGAATGATTTTTCTCACGTGTCGCTGTTAAAAGCCTGGATGGGCAAGCAGGAGGCATTTGAAAATGTTCATTAAAAGAATCATGGTGACATCACGCTGTCTCCGCAGTGATTTTCAGAAAAATCAATTGATTAAATGTGCAATGAGGATTTGTTTACTGGTCAAAAATGGATTATTCAGCAAGTAGTGACCAATTGTGAGGAAAAGTTTCCTGCATCTAGCAGTGCGACAGAGGGGTGCACAAGCTTCGTGCCTTTTTTGGTTCATTTCGCTTTCAACATTAAAGCCTTCTTAAAAAGAACAGTTACTCAGGATTTGGCCTAATTGAGGATAAACCATTCTTCCAAAATAGCTAACCCTGCATACTGAATTGATGGCTGTAAGATCAGTTAGGACTTGCTTAGAGCATGTAATAAAGTATCTAAGTAGCCTGGGCGCAGATGTCAAATCCTCTTACTTGCTATATTGAGTACCTGCTCTAAATGAAATGGTTTACTATAATAAGAGTAATTTCACAATTGGCTTCCTAACATTGTTACAAGAATTGATACTGTAATAAAATGGCTATTGCAGAAGGTTGACATTAATATTCCTGAAGTCCTATATAATAGTAAAAGTGAATACTGTTTGACAGTCATTCATTAACCACCCATAATGCTGAGAAGATGATGGCCAGGAAGCCAAATGCCCAATGGAAATTGTTCTGTAGTACATTATCGAACATGTACTCTTTATCGAAAGACTACAATGTAAATACTAGTTGGAAGTAAAGGAATAGAAGTCAAGTCTACACTGGTTGGGATACATCAAAAACAACTTGGAGTTCCCTTACAATAGAAACTGACACGATTACTTGAAAATAGGGATTTCAGAGTAGAGCATAGTTTGATCTTCTTCTCTACTGGATGTGGAAAATCAAATTACTGTAGAAGGAGAACAGGATAAAGTATGTTGCCAATGCCACTGGGGGAGATTAAAATAAGTGCAAGAAAAGTGGAAGTATGTATATAGAAAGCCCATCTCCTCTAGTTGAATTAATCGGGCGTGTGGAAAAAGTAACCCAAAATATCTCCACATACTAAAAGACTTGCTCAAGAGAACCTTGGATGTATTCCACCTCCCTTGTGGTCACTACCTATTTATTTACCACATGTGGTTTGCAAGAATTTAATGCCTTTTCTTTCATTAGATAGGCTAAATCGAGAGGCAGTAAGTATGTAAAGAGCACAATCCAATAATGTGCACATGGTTCAGGAGAAGTGCTCTTGACACTGGTGGACGCTACACTGGTGCTTCGCAGTGCAAAATGGGTGCAGCGGTCTGCAGCACGGGTACGCACTATGCACCTCCTCTGCACCTATGCCTATGGATCTCTGACATCAAAGCTCTCAACTGCTCTCTCTCCATCTCTAACTCAGTCAAATCTCTCGGCATCAGCGTCGACCTGAGCCTCAGCCTTACTCCCCACATAAAAAATTCGGCCAAAGGTGCGCTTTTCACACTTTACCATCTTAAAAAAATTAAACCCTTTATCCCTGCAGATGATTTTAAATCAGTTGTGCAATCACTGGTCCTGTCTAAAATTGACTACGGGAATGCCACTCTCGCTGGTACTCCTAAAGTCCACCTAACACCGATCAAATCCGTTTTGAACCTTGCTGCCAGGCTTATTACTGACTGTAAGCGCTTTGATCACATCTCCCCGTTCTCAAAGACCTTAAATGGCTTCCGATTGAAGGCAGATCCACCTACAAGACTGCATGCATCACGCACAAAGCCCTCCATCAAAATACCCCTTCTTACCTCTCTGACAAACTCCACAAAGCGGGCTGTACTAGAACAATGAGGAGCACCAACGCTCTTGTCCTTGTCCCTCCTTTATTAAAAAGAAATCTACACAGTCCCGCTCTTTCTCTGGAAACGCGCCCTCCGTATGGAATGCCCTCCCTAAAGATTTACGTTGCAACCCCTCTTACACCAGCTTCAAAAAAGACCTCAAGCTGCTCCTTCTCAATAAATATTGGGGTTCTTAATGTATTGTCACTGGCTAATATTTCCTACCCTTGCCCCATCAGTCTAGGTCCCCTCGACTTATTGTGTCACCCCATCCCCCCCATTCTGTTCTTTCATTTTGACCCCCTCTTTATTTTTTGGGTAATGCCTACCTTCTTCCTCTTATTCTCCCCTTACCCTCCACTGCTGTCCTTCACTTTCTCGCCCTCCCCCCCTCCTCTCACACTAACTAACTTTGCTTTCCTCCATTGCTATTTTTATCTCATTACCTCATTGTATTAAAGTGAAATAGAAATTCTGTATTACTAAAACCTGTAAAGCGCTCTGATACTCTTGGGTCCAGCCAGCGCTATATAAAACCTTTAAATAAATAAATATGCCGAGCCTTCGACTCGATGTCAGAAGGGACATCTCTCCTATTGTTTTAAGACTCTGGCATTGAGGTGGGTGGGAGGACAAATTTTATAAAGCAATAAATGCTAGTCAAAAAATCTAATTTTACGACTATTAAAATTAAGGAGTTGAGAATTGTATATGAAAAATGGGGCACTTAATATCCGGTGAAGACCCTACCTCCTAGAGACAGTGGACCCTGGCCACACTGCTTTAATTTGTACTGTGTCTGCAGCCTACCTTTGCCAGGGCTTCAGGACTACCGCACAACTGGAGTGCAATCTCTGACTGTAGCCACCAAGGGAGATTCAGAGGGTCTGTGGGACTGATGGTGCCCCTTCTCAAATGCCTGTCTCTGCCTCTTAAGTTGTCTTTATTCGGCACCTCTCGAGAAAAGTGCATTTAATCTGGTGCATGCTCTGTAATGAGACATGCACTGTGCCATTTAGATCTCTAAGGCACACCAGTGACCAGCAGAGAGCAGCCTCATGGGAAGTAACGACAGTGGCTGCACGTGGTTAAAGTTTAGAGAGAGGAATTCCGCTTTTAATTCACAAAGCTTTTTTCGTGATCAGATATCTATTATTTCTGGAAATACATGAGAAAATCACATTAAAATCTGGAGTGAAACATAACTATTCACCGAAAAATGTGAATTAGACCAGGAAATTAAGTGGTAATTCACATCTAAAAAGGGTATAAGTCACACAAACTCATAGAACAACCCTTGTGAATAAGGCGTGCAGTGCACAGATCGGTTAAAAAAGTGAGTTTTGCACCGATTTTCAAAGCGCATTTGCCGGTGCTCAGATTCAAATGCGCTGGGTATGCCCAGACGTAGGTCCCGGGCTCACCATGCCACTGGATTCAAGCTAGCCTGGCTGATATGGGGTGATGCCCCGAAACCGGTCCCAGGATGCTTGTCTCCGTTCCGGGGAGGACCTGGCTTGGCAGTTCGGTCTGGACTGTTCCCATGAGGCACAGGGTCAAGACTGATTTACATATGTCTGGGTCTAAACTGGGGTGGCATGGTGTGCAAAAGAACGATGAATTTAACCCAGATCTCTTGACTGGGGTGAATGTTTGATTTGCTCTTCATTCTGTCCATCATCTGTGTGTCTTCAGATTTAAATGGGTCCGCTCAACGGATGTAAGATGTATATATGTGGTGATCATATCACATCTTTTGATTTATTTATGTATTATTCTATAAAGTGTAGACTACACCCAACTCCGTTTTAGACAGGTGGATAACAATTTTATAGTGATATTAAAATTGTTGCATCAG
This sequence comes from Calotriton arnoldi, assembly GCA_963921515.1. Classification (NCBI taxonomy): domain Eukaryota; kingdom Metazoa; phylum Chordata; class Amphibia; order Caudata; family Salamandridae; genus Calotriton; species Calotriton arnoldi. The sequence continues at coordinate 1,154,626 of CAWUFW010005765.1, forward strand.
TTGCAGTAAATCAATAGGGGGTAGTAAAAATAAGACCGGGTTGATATGTCCGTTAAGTGAAAGAAGGAAAAGTGGACTTAACCCAAGGGTGAGATGTTTTGAACATTAAGCAGACCAAATGAGAGCAAATGTATAGGATGTGGTGAGGTTTAGCTCTCCATTTTAACGAAACGGTATATAATACACATATATATATCTATATCTATATATATATATATATATATATATATATATATATATATATATATATATATATTATACACACACACACACACAGGTGGAATGAAAGATACAGAGCCGACAATCACGTTAGGATCTATAGATTCAACTGATATGGGGATATACAACACAACTACATCTGCAAGAGCATCAGACCAATCTGAATAAACTATCAAAAGACATAAAAGATTAGTTATTCTAGTGACAGTGATGATTCCACAAGCAATATTTTCATATTTGGACAGCGACATTAGGCATTTAAAAGACTGAAAAGTAGAAAGGAAGGGGGTTTTGGTTCAAAAACCTACATCAATAGGAAAGGACCGTGAACGTGGAGTAGAGATTGAGCCACAATGAAAACAGCTCGCTGTAACAGTCCTAGAATGCATAGAGTACAGTGCACTTGGTACAAAAAAAGACATTGATTAATGGGTACAACGTGTTATAAAATAGAAGCCACAATATTGGCACATCCAAAGTTGGAGGTATGCATATGTAAGAGGGACCAGAGCACTGGATTTAAGAAAAGGAGGCGAGATATAGTATGTAATCAGAGGGTAGGCGGATAAAGTATTAATATTAGGACCCCGGGTGCGTAGATCATGAAACTGCAATTTAAATTCATCAAACATGGAGGCAAAAACAGTAAACGAGCACTGGACAGAAGCACAACTAACCAGGAAATGTTCGGTTTAGGTGTTTTTCAAGGAGCATGTTCTTCAGGAATGATTTAAAAATTGGAGCAAATATGATATGAGGTAGGAGAGTGCTCCTTATTTTAGTTGTATTTCCCGAAAAGAGCTGTAGTCTTTCTTGAAGAGAGAAGTAGAGACGTTTTGTCTTTGGAACGCAGCGCAGGTGGACCTCCAGGTGAAGCTAGATTTTGGGTACAATATCTGCAACCGTGGATCTTTAGGACTATGTGAGTGAAGCAAGCAGTTCTCACAGAGCATGAAGCCTAAATGTGGAGCCATTTAAGGTGGTCAAGATCAGGTGAAGTCTTTGGGCGAGTCAGGTCTCATGTGATGGTTATCAAACACGAGACCGCAAAATATATCTTCACCTAATGCAGGCACCATGCCTGCCTCAGCTGCCTTCATACCTCCGGACCTCCTTATTAATGGGCACAGGGTAAATGCAGGTCCCAGCTTTAAAAAAGTGCTGATGGCCAGAAAGACTGGACCAGATGAAGAGCAGACTCCTGAACCAGGCTAAAGAAGTAATAGAATCCTCATGAGCAAGAGGCGGGAAAGCTGCAACCATTCGAACAAGGCCACTGATTTCTGAAAACTGCGACCCTACCCCAGTCCCTCCCATAAAGGGAAAAGCCAAGAATGGGGGGAAGGAAGAATGCACCTCTAATCCAAAAACGTACCCCTGTAATTGGTAAGGGTTGAAATAGACTTGACATGAGTGGTGTGGGTGGATAGCGAATGGGCACCCCATCTTGCGTGTGCCCTTGCCAACCTGAGAGACACCCATTAACCAATGGGCATGGAAGGGACTAATGACCCTTGAATGCGAAGAGCTAGTGCAGTTGCCGGTTTCCCAAACATTGACTCCTCTTCATGGAATAAGGACTTTAACCAAGAAAAGTGACAAAGGGGTAGTTGAACTTTTACTCTACGTCCCGAACCCTGTATGACTGATATTAGTAATGCATTTGACTTGTTTCAGAAGCCATATTTGTTCATTTGCCATGGTTTACAGTGGTTTCCATTAACCCCATTCCCCCTGCTTTTTTTCCATGTACAGTGCAGTGGAACATCTGGCCCTCATGTCTCGGTCAGCACCCCTGATTACTGTCTGGTTCTAGGATATCTCCCTACCTTAAGTAAGATAGCAAATCTCCTCTTTGAGAAAGCATCAATATTGAGTGACACCCCTATGGTCCCAGAATATAAGACCTTACATCAAAGAAATAACATTTGCAAATAAAAAAGAAACAAAGGCACATGAGCAGCATACACCTGAACCTCCGGGAAACCGATAAACAGGATTTCCAGCGAGTTTAATACAAATAACCTTTAGGCGTGGGAGGGGTTCATGACACATACAATATAAAGAGCTAATGGTTCTCAGAAATTGCCTCACCCTTCTCAAATAAGGACGGTTACTAGGAAGAGTGACAAAGTGGTAGTTGAACGTAATCTAAGCACTAAGCTCTGTACCGTGTTATCAGTTTTGCATTTGAGGTGTTTAAGAAGCTGTGTTCATTCATCTATTTTTCCTTTAAACCCCTACACCCTCCTTTTTAAGTCTCGCCTGAGGCAGTGTATGCGCTGTCACTTGCAAAAATCTGTTGCTCATTTAACAAAAACAAAAAAACTCCATAAAGGAACATTTAGCTCGCTTATTACTTACCATCTTTTGCATTCATTGTCACTCTTATTTTCTTCCTTTTCACTGGTGAGCGCATGTCGGCAAGTGTCGTCTTCACTTGTGCTTCACTTTGTCTCCATGTGCCTGTTTTCTTTCGTGGAGCATAGATCAAATCTTGATTAGTGTTCTTCCATGCTGCTTGTGCTCTGATTGTGGTACTTTTTTTAAAATGTATTTACTGATTTATTTTGATATAGCTTTTGCTTTGCAAGACAACTTGAAAGCATCAAAGTTGATGCTCACAGTTCCCGGTATTTCCAAGAACTAAAAGCAAACAAATAGCAATAACAAAATTTTGTCGCATGAGACCAATGTCCGAAACATACATTTTGGCTGCCAGTCGATTTGATTGATGAAGAAGCTGTAAACATACTCCCTTCGACTGCTGCCAAACAGTATGTTTTTTTCAGAAGTAAAATTTTTGCTGTTTCACGTTTACTTATTTGTTGGTTACCTGTTTTATACCTTAGAAGATGTTTTATTTATCATCAAACACTCCCTATGTTCAAAAGGGTTATATTTCGCCTTTACCTCTACCCATCCCTGAACTCTGAAACCATCCTTACCCCATCCCTGAACCCTAAAATCAACCATACCTCCCTCTCCCTCCTGCATTTTTGCTTGACCCATGCGCCCACCCCCTGCTGTGTTGTAGCTTGTTCGGTCTGCCCCTCCCCCTTAGTTGCATAGCCCATTCCGTCATTCCAGAAAAAAAGCGACCAAAAGTCTCGCCAGTGGGCTTCTAGATTCTACAAAAGTGCAAACAGCGCTGCGCTCGCTGCTCTGCATGGCCTTTTTGGCGTTGTCCTCATGCTGGGCCAACATGGCAAACTTCAGCTCGGTGGTGAGATAATTGAATAAATGACGTTTTTTTCCCCCTTTAATTCCCTTTATGTATTTGTGAGTTTCAGACATCGTAGCCATGTCATGATCCTTCTCGCTTTTGACAGCTTCAGACCACATTAGATTTCATACCCCGCACTTATTTATGGATGGTGATTATCATTTATTTTTGTTATTATTTCTTAATTTGTATTTTGGCCAGCACCCTCAGCCTGTGGCTCACATTACCTGACACACTAAAAAAGATTGATGCATAAATGTGCATTTTATCTCTTGTTGGTTTACATTTGCTGAGAGGGTGTTATTGTCATTTGTTCCTGAAAACGTTGCCTTTTCACACCAAAAAAAAGTCGGCGAATAATCTCATACTCCAAAATGGATCACTGCCCCCTTGTGGGCAGCGCTGGCTCTCATCCTGCTGGCCCTCATCCTGCTGGACCTCTCCGCCGCCTTCGACACTGTCTGCCACCGCACTCTACGCGCACGCCTCCACGACGCAGGGATCCGAGACAAGGCCCTGGAATGGGCCACCTCCTTCCTCACCGGCAGAACCCAGAGAGTCCGCCTCCCACCATTCCGATCCGAAGCCTCCGAGATCATCTGCGGCGTACCCCAGGGATCGTCCCTCAGCCCAACACCGTTCAACATCTACATGGCCCCGCTCGCACGCATCGCCAGACAGCACGACCTCAACATAATCTCCTACGCCGACGACACTCAACTTATCCTCTCCCTCACCAAGGACCCCCTCGCCGCCAAATCCAACTTCCATGAAGGAATGAAGGCCGTCGCCGATTGGATGAAGATCAGCCGACTAAAACTGAACACGGAGAAGACAGAGGTCCTCATCCTCGGCTCCAACCCCTCAGCCTGGGACGACTCCTGGTGGCCAACGACGCTGGGAGCAGCCCCGACACCCACCGACCACGCACGCAACCTGGGAGTCATCCTCGACTCAACGCTCTCCATGGCCAGGCAAGTCAACGCAGTCTCATCCTCCTGCTTCAACACCCTCCGCATGCTTCGCAAGATCTACAGGTGGATCCCGACAGACACAAGAAGAACAGTCACCCAGGCCCTCGTCAGTAGCAGACTTGACTATGGGAACGCCCTCTACGCGGGAGCCCCGGCCAAGCTCATCAAGCGACTGCAACGCATACAAAACGCCTCCGCACGCCTGATCCTCGATGTACCACGCCACATCACCCCCCACCTGAGGAACCTGCACTGGCTCCCCGTCGACAGGAGAATCTCCTTCAAACTCCTCATCCACGCACACAAGGCACTCCACAAGACTGGCCCAGCCTTCCTCAACAGACGACTCCTCTTCTACGTCCCCAACCGCCAACTCCGCTCCGCCGACCTCTCCCTCGCCACCGTCCCTCGCATTCGAAGAACTACCACCGGCGGCAGATCCTTCTCCCACCTCGCCGCCAAGACCTGGAACACCCTTCCACTAAGCCTACGACAGACCCAAGACCTGCTGACCTTCAGGAGGCTACTCAAGACCTGGTTGTTCGACCAGTAGCAGCACCCCCCCCCTTTTTTCTCCCCAGCGCCTTGAGACCCTCGCGGGTAAGTAGCGCGCTTTACAAATTCTGTGATTGATTGATTGATTCTACGAGTTTTTTGTTTCCAAACTTTCAGTCGCACGGTAGCTATGCTGCTGTACAACATGGCTAAAATACACTGACAAAACCAATAGCTCTTGAATAAGCAAGACCTGTTGGCTTTGCCAATGCTTGTTTTCCATGTACAACGCATAGGAATGTCTGACCCGCGAGTGTCGGTCAGCACCCTGGATTAATGCCTGGTTCTAGGAAATCACCCTACCTTAATAAGTATAGCAAGGCTCTTGAGAAAGCATCAACAGTGTGTGACACCCCTATGGTCTCAGAGTGTGAGACTTAACATCAGAGTAATTGCATTTGCAAATAAAAATGAAAGAGAGCCACCTAAACAGCATACACCCGAAGCGCAGGAAAACAGCTACATGGGATTCCCGTGCGAGTTTGATACGACTCACCTGTAGACGTGAGAGTGGGTAAATACTGTTACGTTTAAAGGGCCAGTGGAGATGCTTGCTCCTCTGATACTGTCTCCCCTTAATCAAATAAGGACCGCGGTAAAGAAGAGCCGGAAGTGGTAGGTAAACTTACCCTAGGCGCCTAGTTCTGTATAGCTATTGCAGTGTTGCAATCCAGTGCTTTAAAAAGCCCTGCCATTCATTTGTCATGTTTTCTATTGTTTTCACGATAAATTACGATGAAACCACTTCGAAAAGAAAAGTATACTTTCTTGATAACAATTTCCTGTTTACCGGATAACATTTTGTGGTTCGCCATTGACGTCCCTGCCAGTCACTACGACAAGATGGCGCCTGGGGAGCTGCGAGATTAAACCTGGTGGCCGAGGGAGGTGCTCCGCGATGACATCGACCTCCGTTTACCCAGCAGACGGTGCCCCCAAACAACAGATGAACCTACTGATGAGCTGGATCAAGACTTACATGCTATTTGAGGCATTTTACATCGTTATCGATTGCCTCAGGTCTCTGCTTCTCAAAATGGCAGCCGGTCCCTCGCAGCATCGGAAACCGGCAGTGGTAATTGAACCGGGAGTGAAGCGCTACTATACAAGGCTCTTCAGAGAACTCCGCTTTCCACCCGCTCACCGTTTCTACCCCGGATGTATTTGGAAGGTCTGTGCTTTCTTTTCTCAGGAGACTGCTCCGTTTATCGGCTTGCCTGACCTGAAAATGGCAGCTGTATCTGAATAAAAGAAATCCATTCAGCTTAAAAGGGCTTACAAAAACAACAGCGGCTCCGCTGTATACATCCGGCAGCCCTTAGGTTATTATTCTCCCTACCAAGGAGCCCATCGATTGTTGTGGTCTGAAGTGGGTAACGTCGATGTACCGAATCCTCACAGGGCTCTGCCTGACCCCAAAATGGCGTCCATGCACAAGGTGATGTGATCTGAACCCTTGGCTCATTCAGACCCACTCGTCCCTGCTTGTCTATCCTGCTGGATCCTACCAGTTCTCTACTGTTCCTGCCTGGACTGAAAATGACGATGCCCCTTGGGCGGATTCTAAAACTGTTATACCACGCAATACATCATTATCCCTAAATTTATCACCATTGTGTGTGCCCTTTACCAAAGCACTCCTTCTCCCCTTGTTGGGGAGGGATCCAGCATTTATACCCAGGAGTCTCGGAGACCCCCCTGAGAGAGTCCACAGCGTAAAGGGAGCCACACACAGCAGAGGTGTGGGAATGGCGCACCTTGCCAAAGCACTCCTTGTCCCCTTGTTGGGGAGGGATCCAGTATTTATGCCTTGGAGTTTCAGAGACCCCTCTGAGAGAGTCCACAGCGCAAAGGGAACCACACACAGCGGAAGTGTGGGAATGATACCTCTTCCTCTGGGATCACAGCACTCCGGACGTCGGACACTGTTTTTCCTCGTCTCCCGGTTGCGTTTTCCTTCACCCTCCCCCTTCCCTGACTCATTCTTGGTCTACCTCCCCTGCTCCTTTCCTCTCTCCCCTGAATATCTCCGCCTTGCCTGATTTTTTTTTTTTTCCCTTACATCTATGTTTTTAACGCATGTAACTTCGCTCCAGTAACTCATGTAACTTGTAACTATGCTCTGAAACAATGTTAGTCCTCATGTAAAGCACTCTGATACCTCCGGGTCTAGCCAGCGCTATATAAAACTTTTCAAATAAAATAAATAAAATGTACACTTAAATAACAAATGCGATGTATAAATACCAGGAAGTAGTGCCGTGTTTTGAAAATATAAAACCTTGGAAAATAAAATACTTGAATACCTTGCACCGAACGGAACACCACATCAACACATTAAATGTCATTAATAAATGCTGGGATTATTTTGAATTACTCCTGATAAAAAGTAGATGTGTATTCTAAAAATCAGACTGTTTTGATGATGGGTGAAAAGTGCAATTAAACTGGGCTATGTTTTGCTTGATGCACGCAGGCCTTTTTACTACCGCTGTTTATTTGTTCCCAGTAAATTATTTCATCATTGAGCTATTAAGTAAGGCACCATGATTCATCCTTATTTTCGGATTTCCGGGTACCGCTGCAGCCCACTTCCTACACTTGGGAATATGCTCTTGCTTGTTTGGAAGAGTGAGCCGTGGAACTGATACAGCTCCATAGTATGGGGTACGTTGTCAAAGAGGACGACTACACAGAATAATATTGCAGTAGTACTTGTGGCTGTCTTGCATTATTTTTGCTTGCTTTTTAACCTTTTTTAAAATGTATTTTTAAGTTAAGTCTTTCATTTTAATCCGTTCAGTTTGTGCCGCGTGGTGGTGGCCATTTTGTGAGTATGGTTTTGCTGATTTCATGCCGTGACATCACTCAAGTGGTATGCTCGTCTCTTTGCGGTGTTAGTCAGCCATTGTTAATCGGTAATAAAAAATAGATCAGTCGTATTTATGACCGTCTCGGCTGCTGAAAAATTCTACACTGGACAAGTGTTGCTTTCTGTGAAACTGTCTTAGCTCACCTATTTTCGCTTTTATTCTTGGACAATCAAGTGCATAATTTAATTACTTTATTTTTAACATGTTTGTGAAATTTCAGCTGTAAACACAGGCCAATTTGAAAGTATTTACCACAGCATGTGTTCAAATTTCACGCGTTGTTTTCATTCCAGAGGAATTCTGCTCTTTTTTTTCTTTAACTATAATGTTGAATGAAAACACTTTTTCTTGAACAATAAATATAAATTCCTATGACACGCAAGAAGGACTTTCTGTGACAACGCTTATGGGCACCTAAATGCACATTTCCTCTAAATACCAGAAAGATCCACAGAAACTTCCAAGTAGTCGCAAAATATTTCTCTTTAAATGGCTACAGTATTATGATTTTGTTTTTTGCAAATTCCAGTGGAATGAATACCTCCCTTTTTTTTTTTTTATATATTACACTTGAAAATCCCAAAGACCACTCCAGAGAAGTTTGGGAATATTTCTGATGAGCACAGGGCAGTGTTACAGTCTGCAGAATTTCCCCTAAAATGGAACACTTTCTTTTGAGGACATTCTCAAGAAAATAGATTCCTAACCTTCTCTAGAACATTCCACAGACACTTTTCTAATATGTACTGGAAAAATGATTCATAGCCATTGAAATTGCTACAGAATGTAGAAGCATAAAATTCCTTGACAAATCCAGGAAAAAATAAATGTTCTTTTCCTGTAACGTTTTGGTTAGCCTAGACCTTCCTTGAATTTTCTGGACATTTCTTTGAACAATTAAAGGGTCCGAAAGTGGACTAGTGCTGCAAGATTCACATGAGATGTAATCAGTTGTATTTCCTTGGATCATTTGATAATTTTATAAAGCAGTTTATGGAGCGTACAGCGGATATTCTAGTATAATTTACTGAGTAATGTAATGACAATGAAAATGTAATTCCACGGGTATTGCAATAGAATGCAGCCTTTCTCTCACATGTAATGATTTAGTAGCTGAAATGCTCATAAGAAGTGCTAATCAAAACTGGCTAATACTACACAGAGCAAGCAGGCTTCTAACTTGTTGTTACCACACCAATCATCAGCTTGCCTTGAGTAGAATAAAGCAAATACCTTGTAATATCGAGACAGGTTCGTTCCTTCTAAGGTAAACAAAAAATGTTTTTTTCTATCTGATATCTGTCCCAATTTAGCATAGAAATAATCTAACCCCTCAAGAAAAACTTAAAAGGAAATTATTGATGTTGGAGTCCTCTCAAAATTTGGTGAAATATGCATGACTGACCTTTGTCATTGTTTTAATGTTTAAGTTATATTTTTTTTAAAAAGGGTACTTAGAGGAACTCTTTGGCAAGAGCATCAACATATGTGTAGCAGTATAGCTTTCCAATGCCAGCTAGCGCGTGCTTTTTTACAAGTAAAGCGAGATGGAGTTCACTATGCAATCCCTTCTGGTCAAGAAGCTTGCTAGGGACCCATGCCAGCTGAGGTGTGATGACCCAAGTTCTAGCAAAGCCATTGCAGGCATAAGCATCATCACTTAATGAAACTCAACCAAACCTTACAGCTGGTCTAGAAAAAACATGGTCCTGCATATTTAAGGCAACTATTATGTAGCTGTTAGTTATTTAATGCGGCATGATCCAATGTGATGTGTATGGTGCTCTGTCTAACCGTTAAACCAGCTGTGCAAATCAGTTTTTGTTTTTTATTAGGATTCAGGAGACATGGCTTACTGAGAATATCCATATAAATGGTTATAGGACATATTTTACATCGGCAATCCCATCAAATCACGGGAGAGCGAAAGGGGGTCTGTGTACTTATATAGCCAATACGTTACAATTTACCAATATTACCTTTGTTACCAATAATCCGTATTATCAATTCTTGGTATGTAACACAAAAGGGCATGCCGACCTAGTTATAATTAATTTCTATAACAATGCCACCATGACAGGGATAATGGAGGTCGTACAAAAGATAAATAACGACCTAGAGCATACTGTGGTGGGTGACGAAAAATATGTGATTATCCTATGGGGTGGGGTTTGGGGGGATTTTAACAAACGTTTGTGTAAGGTTTACATGGGCAACATATGCGGAGTGACAAACACCGAGGGTGTAGAGCAGCCCCACTTTACACATAGCCCCTATGGCAATAAGTTAAATGAAGTAATTTGTAAACATGACCTTTCCTTTGCTAATTAAATCTCTACACCTTATGTGAACGTACGAAGACCTTTAACGGAACTATGAATAATAGTATTATCGACTATGTTCTATTGTCTAACAAATGTATGGGGCACACTTTTAACTTCCATACTCACTCAATATCTTTAAGCGATCACTATCCTTTAAGCGTGCAATTATCGACGATGCCGTTTTTACAAAAGCAAAGGCTATAGTGATTCCACAGGTAGAGAGGATTGAACTTGCCCGTCTTAATGGATACACGTTGCGTTGGTCCCAAATAAATCCAATAGATCTTCTTAATCAGTTAGTATCCAATAAGAAAGAGCAATTTAATCCATGCTTAAGTCAAAATACCCCTCCCAAAGAAGTCATCACAGCCTTCCTGGCCATTACACAGGGCGTAAAAGAGAGCATATTGGCCAAGAGAGGAAAGTTAAATACGATGGAAAGGGGTTGGTTTGACACTGTATATAGTAAAATCCATAAGCGCTTAAAGGAGGCCCTGCACAAAACTCCAAGAAACAAGATCGAGGTCCAACAATGTAGAGCGGAGTACAATAAGGCAGTTAAGATGAGAAAACAACATTTAAGGGAGACCGCTTAGGATTCTTCACAGGAGGCCAGTACTAGCAAAGATGATAGATCTTTTTGGAGGATAATCAATTCCTCACCATGGAGTGCAGAGGGACAGCCCAAGAACGAGGCAGCAATACTGGAGGAAGAGTGGATTAACCACTTTGCCAATATCTATTCGGCACCTCCCTCAACTAATGCACAAGATCAGGGACAATCCAACAATGAGTCGGTCGTTTTACCCCATACCTCCACCATCCCCCCCTTCTCGCTGGAGGAAGTCACCGCCGCAATCCTAGCAAGCAAAGGCAGTAAAGCCCCTGGTCCAGATGCCATACCCGTTGACCTTTACAAAGACAACATCAATCTGTGGGCCCCATTGTTAACCCAAGTGTTAAGAGCTAGTTGTAAAGTGGGATTCTTACCATCTTGGCGAGAATCAATCATTGTCCCCATATATACAAAAGGAGATCGCCTAAATCCAGCTTGCTATAGGCCAATCTCCTTAATAGACTCCCTAGTAAAGGTAGCGGGTCGGATAATCTTGGACAGATTACAACAGTGGGCAGAACTGCACGGCAAACTATCCGACCTACAATATGGCTTCAGCTCCGGGATTGGGACTATAGAGCAGAGTCTCAATTTAAGCCTGCTCATCGGCAAATATGTTAAGAATAAAAGGGGCAGATGTATTTAGCCTTTGTTGACCTTTCATTGGCCTTCGATTGTGTAATACACGTCAAATTATGGCTAAAACTGAGTGATATGGGGGTGGAAACGTCAATTATTGGCTTCTTACGAGACCTAAACATTGGGAGTAGAGCCAAGGTTAGATTTGGTGTAAACGGAGAATTTACAGACGCCTTCAGCATGGAGAGAGGGGTGAGGCAGGGGTGCGTCCTGGCCCCCTTCCTGTTTTCCTTATATATAAACAGTCTGGGGGAGGAACTAGTGTCAGTAGTAAAAGATCTTCCGCAAATTGGTTCGCCCCCAGTCCCGGCCCTCCTCTACGCTGACGACGCTGTCCTCATGGCACGTACACCACTTGCCTTGCAGTCACTGATCAACAACTTTGTGGATTATATGAAGAATCTGGGACTTAAAGTCAACCAAGCCAAGACATTTATTATGACGTGTGGTAAAAACCGTAATAAATGTAGACCCATAGTAATAAATGGATCTAAAATAGGGTTTACGGAGACCTTCTCCTATCTTGGAGTTCTGTTTGATAATGAGGGGCTGTGGAGGAAGGCCATTGAAAATAGGAGTCTATTTATCAAGGCCTGCTGGGCCTCCGGATATGATGATGAAGATCTATAAAGCAAAATGCACTAGTATAGCACTTTATGGGGCCGGCATATGGGGACATGTGCAGAGTTGCAAGCAGTAGAAAATGAATTCCTTAGCTACCTACTGGCAACTCCAAAAAGTACATCAGTACATGTATTACACTCTGAACTTGGCGTACCCTTACTTACAAACATAATTAAAGTTGAACCTATTTTACTCTGGCACAAAATCTGGACATCAGAGTACATAGCTTTTAATAGATCGCTGATAGCGGATTGTCTTAAATTAACTTTACATTTGTCCATCCCATGGATAGTGTATGTACAACGGTTTTTCAAGGACATGGATCACCTAGAATATTTTGAGAATCCATAGTCCTTGGCGACAATCAGCAGAAAACTGTTGAAACGGGAAGCGATGACACATCTGGAGAACCTTGACTTGATATCCGAACTCCCAAAACCTTCTGTTCTACATAATCAATTGATTTTAACTTCTTTTAACATACAGCCATATCTTAAAGCTGTTTTAAACTTGCGGCACAGATTTGTCCTTACACGCCTAAGATTAGATATATTCCATCGACTATGCACTTTTCCCACTATGAACGATTGGTCCATAAAATTGTCTAGCTGTCCTTGTGATAGTAGGATGCCCCAAAATACCATGCAGCTGGTTCTCTTATGTACATTTTACTCACTACAAAGGAAGCGGTACATTTTACCTATCATAAAACAACAAGGCTTTACACAATGCCGCCCTGCTTACTTGTTCTTACAATCTTTGCCTTCCCTCGAAATTTGCCGTAGAATGTCCTCATTTCTATGGGCTGCTTTCTATGTCAGAAAAAGTATGATTTTAACTAACATCTAGAACAAGTCTACTGTAACACATAACTTAGGGGCATGTCTACTAAATTTCATGTGAATAACTATACTTTGGAACTTAAGATGGAAAATATTGTATACTTTTACACATAAAGAGTATGGACCATATTGCCTATTCAACAAATAGGAACATCTTGCTGGCAGATAATTGTTTATAGCTTGAAGTGATGGTTTTAAATGCATTGTTATTAATGTTTGTAATGGAATGTATTCGAGAGATGTTTTAATTTGTGTGACTGCTTTTATGGATGCCTTTTTATCATGACACCGAATAAAGCAAAATATGAGAAAATAAGAGAAAAACATCACATGTAGACATGTTGCGAATGTAATTAGAAAATAAGCTTTGGCAAAGCCAGTTTGTCCAGCTTTCGCAAGCTGATGTGAAGGTTACTTTTTTGGTCGAGCCTTGGCAGCGCGCATGCGTTGCTCTGCGAGGCATGTAGTATTGAGTTAGGGATGTGAAGCTCCGCCCACTCTCCACCCATATTTGTAATTGGTTTGTGTCGTTGTACTTCTTAAATGCTGGCTTCTGATTCCTTCATCGCCTTGTTAGTCCCTCCTTAGTACCGCCTTGTCTTCATTTGAAACCTCCCATGGCGACTGGCCCTTTTACTTCTGATGTTACACAGTACCTCTTATTAAGCCTGTATGCACTATTTACTTTAATGGGGTTTGCCCTACTGCAGGCAGGGCGTGCCTTCCTTACATTCAGTGCGCCATGCGCACTTTCACTTTCCCGACTTTTGCATCATTTCTGCACCCGATCCTGCGCTTGTATTTACTTGCTTTTCCTTCTCAGAAGGAAAAGCAAGCAACTAAATACAAGCGCAGGATCAGGTGCAGAAACGATGCAAAAGTCGGGAAAGTGAAAGCACTGCGCTGAGAATATCAGCGCGGTGCTTTCAGAGCAACCAAAGCCAAAACCGAGCAGGGGCGCTGGAAGAAGGCTCAGGCTCAGCCCCCGCTCCTTCCCCTCACACTATCTACTGAAACCTGAAGAGCAGCAGAGGAGAGAGGCAGGCGGCAGCGGAAGCACAAGAAGCATTTGCAATGCAATAGGTCTCGCATTTGCGAGACTTTGAGCTATTGGCATTGTTAAATGACAATGCCTTTTATTTTAGTGTTGGTTTTTAAAACATAAATAAAAGGCATTGTCATTTACAATGCAAATAGCTTAAACTCTCGCAAATGAGAGACCTATTGCATTGCAAATGCTTGTTTTTATTGGCAGCATATGCCAAATAAAATATGCTGCCTAAACGTGGTGACCATGTGCTAGCAGTAAAAACTTTAAATAAAAAGAGAAGCCATTATATATAATTCTAGTAGAATAGTACATGTGAGTCCTAGCAGGCCAGTGCATTTAAGAACAGGTATAGAAATTATTTTTAGTTTTAGTGTGCAGTACAGGAAAATATGATTCTTATAGTCCAAAGAAAAGGTACTTCTGGCTTTTAATTACTTTAACTTGAAGATATAGTTTAAACACACACGGATGACAAAAAAAATTAACAAGCAAGAATGTTATGTTGATTTGCAGAGCGTGACTAACCACCCGTGAGGGTTTCCAGGCTGTTGAGCAGGTGAGTGAGCGTATGGACTCCATGGAGTTATTCGAAGAGCCAGGTCCTCTGCTTCTTGCGGAACTCAAGTAGGGAGAAAGAGGCTCTGTTGTGGTAGAGGATGTCGTTCCAGGTTTTGGGTGCAATGCAGGAGAATGAGTGACCTCCTGCTCTGTTTTTGGGATGCCGGCTGTTTGGCGAGGAGGTACGAGAGTGAGGTGGAGTGTAGATGTCTGACCAGCTGGTGAAAGTGTATGAGGCTGTTGAGGTATGTCGGTCCTGTGTTGTGTAGGGTTTTGTATGAGTGAGGAGTTTGAAGAAAAGGAAGGAAAAAGCATTGGCTAGGTGAAGCTCCCCAGTCCTGGCTCTGCAGTGCACTTCTTGTCGGATGTTCTCGGTGATCCTGCAAAATACTTTCACTTACAATGGTTGAAGTGGACTGACCAAATAACCCCATGCTATATGCTCTGGGGGGTAGCAAAATATGAATGAAAGTTTCATCGAATAGTGGACTGACCTACATTCCCCCATGAATGCATGTAGATATATCTATGTATTTTCTTTATTGATGCTTTTTGTGATTGCTTCACCTATCTCTTTAGTATCATGTTATCGCCAGACCTAAAAATGACCTACAGCTTTGCAAGTCTCAAATGAGGGCTTAAAAATTAAGTAATGTACTAAAATAATGGCGTCAATTTGAATTGTATGGTAACGCCAAATATTATAATACTTTTAGGTTGAAATTAGGCTAGACACTTTACCATGCCAAAATCCAAAACCGAGGGCATAAAACAGTCTCTGTGGAGTATCTTATTTAGCTTAATATGTGAAATACGTCTCTTCAGCTTGGACCGGCCTATCAAGCAGTAGGCCAGTGTCCTAATAACTGAGCCGAAAAAGAGGTATTAGCTGTGTTTTTGTGGCAAAGCGTACTGGGTTCTTATTGGTTAATGCATTACTACTGCATAAACTGAGATGAGCAAATCAGTTGCTGGGGCTGTAGTTAATAACCACAATTATCCTTGTAAAGATACTTTAAAATCCTATCCAGTTGTGCACAATACCTCTGGTATGATTTCCTTTAAAATGAACCATTTTGCCACAAACTTTCCCACAAGTGAACCGCTGAGTTACTACTAAAGCAGTTTCTTTTTTAGGTCCAGGGCCTTTTTCTGTTCCCAAGTGACCCGCTTATCTTTTAATATGCTTTGTACAGCACTTGGTAGATGCAGGATCTGACTGTGGTCTATGGCTAGATCCGCCAATGAACTTTGTCAAAGTGAAAACGAATTGGTTTTAATTCTGTATAAAATCGTATTACCTGTTAAACCGTATCCGTTGCATCTATGTTACATGCATGTAATCAGAGTGAGATGTACTTAGTTTGTAAGTGACAAAAAGAGCTTGGCGATGAATAATCGGACATTCCTGTGTGTCAGTGAGTGGATTTACATGTATATAGCGCTTCCTATGAGGTGACTCACCTCCTGACAGTTAGGAAACTTGCAATATCTGGTTTCCAATAAAAATAAAAGCAGTCCTTGCTGAGGCAGAATTAAAGACAGACCATTTTCATCATTTTCTCCTAAACCAATGGGTAGTGTAATCATTTTTGCGATCTCTGATGTCTACATTTTTTTTTTTTATTACTGTGCATTGTTTGTAACTTGAAAAGGGGGAATTCCGGCGGTTTTTTAAATTCTAAAATGCCCTTCCCTCGGGTCTTCGTTTACATTTTTTTAAGGTCTATGTGAATAAACTGCAGTCTGAAACGCCTTCCATAGAAGGCGTTCTGTTTCCCCTTAACAGTTTCTGAAAAGAATGCGTTGTGGTTCTTACCTGAGGGTGTATGGAACTGTAACGTCGAGTGAGGATTTGTGGAATGTTGACAAATTTTGCACTTTGAAAGTTTGCAAACTTTGCACAACTTTGCCTGTGAGCAAAACTTCCTGCAAAACAATTGTGGAGAAATGCTTCATTGAAAAACATCTCTTGCTGGTTAAAGGGGAGAAGCTAGGTACTACAAATGGGTTTTTATAGAGTTCTTCTAATACAAAACATAATTTCAGTACTTTAGCTTTACTTGCTTTTTTTAACTTCATGAAGTTCTCAAACTTTTCATAATATAATAAAAAGCCTTGACAAAAGTGAAGTCCTGCAATCTTGCACACTGTTATTGTTCACACAGGCTTCGGTGTTCCTGCCTCCTCCCAACTTCACCCGCACCCCGGTGTATGATAGAAAAGACCTAGTGAAATCCGGGTTAAGTGCCACATTTTGTTCACAGGTGGCCTTGCTGATGTGTCATGGCAGGATCAGAGTCCTCGCTAAAGAACAGTGTTCCTAATCACACCTTGCCATGGCATCATAATAAAATGGAAAATATAGTCCTAGTCAGGTCACAGAGGAACCTACATTCTGGGGGAAAACTTCAGGATTCTCAGTTAACTGATATAGGTTAATAGTTGCATGTCAGAAAATCATATACAGAAATAGTGTGACATATATATATTGTGTCCTGAAATGGTTTGCAAAAATATCGTACATTGGGTGTAATATAGCCTTATAGCCCGCTGCCGAGGGCTATACCCGCTGTTAAAGGCCCTGATCCCGAGTTATAGGCCCAAGCCGCAGGCAAGGGCCTATAACGAGGGAGAGGGCTTTTAACAACCGGTATATCCTGAGGCAGAAGGGCTATAAGGCTATTAGAACATTCCACCCACTAAGGGTAGAATGTTCTAAATTAAAAATGGAGAAACAAAGATAAACATTGGAATGTTGGAGCGCTGGGCTTATACCAGCCATTATAAGCCCAGAGCAACTCCATTGTCTTCAATGGAGCTCCCAACATTCCAATGTTCTAATTATTTTTAATTGACTTCAGTGGGGCAATATTTTTGTAGACTATTATTAGCTCACAAAATTTGTTAGATGACATATCTGTGTACGATATTCTGGTACCACAGCTACTAAATAGCAAATATTAAATAGTAATGGACCATAGAGTTCTATTTGATATATTTTTTTAATAGTCATCACATTTTTCTTGGATTGAAATTGAATTAATCAATTGGCAAATGTTAATCTTTTGTTAGTTTATAAAGACAGCCATTTAGGGTCCTGAAGAGCACCTCCGTGCAATACGAATTATGATTACCTAGGGACATCTATTTGCAATATGAAGTGAATCTCTACATTTCTTAAATGAATTTCCTTCGATTGTAATGGATTGTGTGACGTTGCAGTTGATGGGATCTTTTTACTCTGTGTAGAATGTTCCTGGCTGACGAAATGCTAGAATGCAGCATCCAACCTATGGCTATACCATACTACAGCATGAAGGAAACATACTACCACCACCAAAATTACACTGATCGGTGAGACCCAAAAGCTGAATATACTAAAACCTTTTCTTTTCAAGGGTAATACTGTGAGCTTTTTTTCTGCAGGAGGGTATGCAGTAAGAACAGCACTCTAAATGAGATTGACTGTGTCTGATTTACGCCTACTCAGTCACTGGATGTGATGAGATTATCATGACCTTCACAAATCTGTGTCGCAGTGTGAACAACACAGAGTAAATGCTCAAGTCTGACACAATTAGTAAGGCATGTCTGGAATAAGCTTTGAATCTCGGAAGCATGCCTGTTTTCTTCGTGTAAATTTAGCACTCTCAGAAATGGTTCCATCATTGATTTGAAATGAATCAAGGGACACAATTTCCCTATGGTAGAGCCATGGCACGAATTCAGCTAAATTCTGCGTCCCAGAGAAAGGCAGTAAGCTTCAACTCTTTCAAGCATACATTGAGTTAGTGCTACGGATTGAGTTAGTGCTACGCATCTCTTACATTTATCAAGAAAATGGTGCATTTATATCTTCAAATAAATGTGAGTCTGGGAGACTGGGGAGCAGGACATTGCCACCATCCAAATGTGAGAAAACAGCAGGTCTAAAGTAATTTTCCGAGAGGTATGGTTTCACGTTCCTTAGTAAAGAACGCTGGTTTCAAGACATGTTGAATTTCTTGTTAGTTTATTCCTTCAGGGCCAGGTCTGTTTCCTGGGTGAATGTATGTGATTTAGTTTTGGGAGAAAGCTGGGGTTTAAATCCATCCAGATTCATATTGTTGAGCTAAATTTGGACTAGTTGTTGCTTGTTAGGTCTCGCCTAGCGACTCAGCGCGAAGCGCTGTTGCTAGCAAGATCTATTGTTGTCGACTTTAGTTGGAAGGGGGACAGGACATGTGCACGCGTATGGCAAGACAGGAGATGTGCACGCGTACGGCTCGCAGCGTTCTCACAACTCCTGCTCACACCATACGCGTGCACATCTCACGTCGCCCGGACAGGCCATGTGCACGCTCACGGCGTCTCTTTCAGACAGCCAACGTGCACGCTAAAAATGCCCCCATGATGGAGTGGCCCGCTGTCTGGCGGGTCCGCTAAGCGAATGGGTGCCGGCAATGCACCCAGCCAAGCCCTCACTCACCGGCTGGTTCAGGACTCCGGCGTCTCTCCTCGGTGTGCAGGTTCCCTGGCCGTCTCCTCGGCACGCCGCGGGGCTCTCCTCACCACTCGGGAGCCCCGTCTTGCCTCTGGTGCCATGCAGTCTGCCTCGCTCTTCGCCCGGTCCCTCTGATGGGGCCGGGACTTCAGCATGGAGCCTGCAGGGTTCCGGACGTCCTCTCCGGCGGTTCCTTCCTGTTTCTTTGGCAGGCCCCGCCCACGTCCCAACGAAGGCTGCCTGACTTCCGGTTTCGCCGCCATCTGCACCGGAGTTCAGCTTGTTGTACAGCCATCAACCCCTTGTCAGCCCCAGACCACGGCGCCGCGCAGCACGACACGCTCACTGACGTCCACTCCAGGTATAAGCGAAGCTAATTCCTACAGATAAGCTGCGCTGCTAAAACGGAATTTTGCCTTTTCCATTAGGAGCTCAATGAGAGTTGCAGAAGGTGAGCTCTCCCTGTGGTGGGAAATCGGGAGAGAGCTGGGGCTCAGGGCCCCAGAAAGCCTAGCAGTGCTTAAAAGATCAGATGGCTTACAGCGATCATCCTTCAAGCCTCAATCTAAAGCGAGTCGCCACAGTAAGGGTCGGAGAGATCACCGCCTCACTTACCTTGGTTATCGTTCTTGTGACCTGAGTCACCAGTGCATGTACAATTTTTGAGCACCAGCTTCTAGTATCCATGGGTCATCGCACTTCAGTTAAAACACAAGCATTTGCAATGCAAGGTCTCGCATTTGGAACAGTTTGAGCTCTTGGCATTGTAAATGACAATGCCTTTTATTTATGTGTTGGTTTTTAAAACATAAATAAAAGGCATTATCATTTACAATGTTAATAGCTTAAACTCTCGCAAATGCGAGACCTATTGCATTGCAAATGCTTGTTTTTTGGTAGGGGTGGGCGGTACTCGCAGAGTTTCACTCAGCAGAATTCTGCCAACTTACATAAAAACTCCGCAAGATTTCACGGAATTTCTACTAACTGGCAGAAAATATGCAGCTCGCATGGCAATTTAGCACCTGTAGCGCAATCAGTGCTGAAAATCAGCACAAACTTCACCATGCATTGCGCAGGAGCGCACAGCCTTTCGCGATGCTTTTGCTGCCGCTCAAGGTGAAAATCTACTTGAACAGCAGCAAATATACTGAAGTGACAGCCCTCCGACCACAATCGCCCACATTAAAAAAGAATCGTGCTAGGGGATGCCATACCCCGCTCGCCAGCTTGCATTTTCTACAGCCTCGAGGGAGACAAATTCCGCCACAAGGTAATTGGCAGAATTTGGTCGGAACTCCACGTTAAAGAGTGATATGTAGTGACCAAACTTTTGATAATTCCGTGGGCAGAACGAAACATTCCGCCCACCCCTAGTTTTGGGCTAACAGTAGAAATTCTGTTTTGGCTGGGTTGAGCTTTAGGTAGGTGTTAACATCCAAGTCTGTTGCTGCCTGCGTTACATGCAAGGCAACAATTTGGGCTGACAGCAGCATAGTGCATACACCTTCTCCACTCTCTTCACCCACTTCATGGTGTGAGGGGGGCAAAGTTACACCCCTCCCAATTATGTCACTTGCGGGGCAGGGGTCTGATTTTAAATACCGCATGGCTCCAAAGGTCGTCCTCTACGTGTGATCCTCTACAGCATCCCTGAGGCTTGGCGGGGCTACAGGGGGATCCAAAAGACTTTGGTGCAAAAACCAACCACCTCTTTGACTGAAATGTTAAGAACCATGCATGGTTAGTGCGAAAGTCCAGTGTTTCAAGAAAAAGTCATCACAACATTGTGCTCTGCTATTCCTAAAATGAAGACTCCGTATCTTAATGCATCATTATTTTATTGCACAATGTGATCGCCAAATAATGTCTATTAAAAATAGTTGTATTTGCACATTTTAATGGGACTGCTGCTTTTTATGTGGCTTTTTAAATCATTGCATGCCATAGAAGAAACCAATACAAATAATGACTTAAAAAAAGACTGGTGCGCTGCGATGTTTTACTTACTTGCGAAGTTCCTAGATAACAAAGGACAGAAGAGCCCCCTAAACGACCTCAATTAGATATATATATATATTCGATAATGTTATAAGCCATAAATATAGGCATATTTACAGCAAGCATATTTATTTGTTTATAGCGCTGCATCCCTGCTGTATACATATAGCACATGCTGAACCCTAAATCTACGCACAGGAGCTAATTACAGGTGAAATATGACAGACTGAAGGCGCCAGCCAAGAGCCATAAATGCTTTAAAGACGTGATATAGCACTTTTGGGAGGAAATATAGTTCGCTGTTGGATGGATAACAGTGCTCTAGAGGTCTCGCTGTGGGGCTGAAGGGACCGGTTTCTCACCCAGCACAAACATTTAAAAGCAACTTGGTTGCAGTGCTCAGAAACGAGCTTTTATTGGAACGCGGTATGCCAGCAGCAGCCCAGATGAGCGTGACTGGGAAAATGAACGCTGCTTCCTTTCCCTTCCTAGTTAGCTCTTGCTTCGAAAGCCCCCTACTTGGCGAAGAGAAGCGCGAGCGGGACGAGTTTAACTCCCAGTCCGTGTCCCGGAGGATGCACATTGCACGCGCTCTGTACCGGAAGTGTAATTTTATGCCCGGAGGTTAAACTGACAGGGCAGGAAGATGAGAACGGGGGATTTCCAGCTGCCATCGGTTTTCCTCTCGGACTTGACTGGGTTTCCGAGAGCGCTGCGAGGTTGTACTTCTCTGAGCGTGGCCGAGCTGGGTGGGATTCTCTGGTTGGCTGCTGAAACGCTCGAGCGACAGCCATGCTTTGCGCACATTTGCACCAGGCCCCCATATCATTGAGGCTGCCTGCGGCCAACTCAGGGGGCCCCCTAGGAGGGCAGCCACCTTAGTGCCAAATGAAGGCACATAGCCAGCCGGGCTAGTGTTTGGACCCTCTTGGGTCCGGCGCGTCACGCGTCCTTTTCGGCACGCCAGTGGGCGGGGAGCCAGGTATATCTACCTCTCCCTTCCACCTGGCGATCCTTTTTCGCCGAGATTGCAGGTCGTGTTACCTTAAGAAGCCACGTGGCTTCATCCTTTAAAGTAGAAATTTCATGTAGCTCCAATATGTGAGTTAAAACACAGTGCTCAGTGGAGGAGTGCCGAAGTTAATAATCCCTTTTCTCGTACAGGCAAAAGGACTGCAGAGTTGGATAGTAAAAGTGGAGCCAAACCTTCCTAGTACCCTCTGTTAAATCCTAGAGGGTACTAGGAAGTTGGTGAAACTGGTGCTTAGGAAACCCTGACGGAGCATGGGTAGATTAGTTGGCAGTAGGTCCACAGCACTACATCAGTTCGCCCCTAGCAGTGGTATTAATTTACTCCAATTTTATCACTAGGCTGAACAACTTATTAGCTCAATATTCAAACACAAGAGAAAGTTTTTATACAGTGGATACCTGATCACATGCATTTCAAGGTGCCCTTATGTCAAATGAAGGTACAAGTAAAGATTCAGACTATTGCCTAGGAGCACACAATTTAGTCAAGCAGGGTATAAGGGCATCCAATATTTAAGGAGATCACCCATCAGAAGTTGTGCCGTCATGAATATTAGCGGGGACAGGCATCAACACATAACGGTGTTGGGGGGTCAGTCTGGCAGGGCAGGTACACACACTTATATCAATGGGAGCATCAATGGTAGAGACATGTTTCTTCCACCATTAGCGGCAAGACTAGGCCAGTAGCAGTACGTCTAGTTGGTGCTAGTTTGTACTGAGTCATAGGCAAGTGCGTCAAGGGAGCTGGACTATGTGCCTAGGTCACGCACATTAGGCAGAGGGGTTCCAGTAGGATCCACATAAAAATTTCAAGTTGCAACCGGTAGATTCACTCATTAATGTCAGCAACTGCTCACATTGCTAGCAGTTACGCAGCCTGGGAAGTCTGGGGGCAAACACCACAGATTAAACTGAACAGGCAAAGGTCCTGTAAGAAAGGAGGGATACATGGCAAGTGCACGAGGACACCCTTGCTTAATGTCACATATTTCTAAGCTCATCGAAATAGTTGAGCCTTTTCACATCATAATAGGATAGTCACCATCATGGAACAGGCTATTGGGAATGCTTTGCCAGGACATTGACACACACTTTATACGGACTGGAGCCTCTATAAAGGGAAAATGCTGTAAACGCGGACTGGGGTACGTTTGGCTCAAAGACCCTCTTCTCCAAGCTGCAGTGCGTCAGGTTGTTGCCAGGAGTCTTTGAGTGACAGGCAAGTGCATTAAGGGAGCTGTATTAACTAACGAGGTTACTCGCAGTGAGGCAGAGGGATCCCAGCAGACCCACAAAAGGTGGGCTGCGGCAAAACATGAATCTGGGAATGTTAGATTCCGACATTATCATTGGATTAATAATACGCAAGACTCTCTGGCTATGCGGGGTAAAAATGTTCCAACATGAATTACAAGGTGACTAGGAGGTAAGCCGAACTTGGCTTTGATTCTGTGGAGGGCAATCAATTCCGGGGATAACGAAGTGAACTAGGTTTATTGCTGGATTAAGCACCAAGGATCTCATCTGGTTAGCAGGTAGTGCGTATCTGTGATTGACTGCAAGTAAGCAAGCCTGGGGGGCTGCGTAAGTTTGTCACTCCAAAAAGGGTGCAATGACTGCAATAATGGGCACAATACAAACAGCCCCTCAAACCACTTTTGACACCATTAATGTGTTCGCCATGGTTTAGCACTCAAAAGGTCTGTGCAAATGTCTGGTCTAATTCAGCAAGGTATGTGCACCCTGGAACCGAGGGCATGTTACAGGTTGCTTCAGTTAAGCAGAAATTTACCCGCCGTGATAGCCATGGCAGCTAGGCGGGTTGCGGAAGTTGTCATCTAACATGTGTGCTGTAGATTCCCCTTGGAGTGCAAGGTCCAAACCTTTATAGTATGGGCCAAGGACCAGGCCACCTGGCTGCGGTGGGTCAATAATCTTAGTTGAAGGGCCAGACTGATCCCACTAAGTCTTTCCTCATCAGGGCGGCGCTAAAGGGTTGGGCGAGAAGAGAACCCCGGGCCCCCGACACCAGGTCCCCTATTGAATTCAGAACATTACAGGACATGATCAATGTAGTAGACAAGGCAACCTTTTCTCCTTACGAGGCCACTCTCTTTTCAGCAGCTTTCAGCCTGGCATTTTTTGGGGCCCTGAGAATAAGCGAATTAGTGGCAAGGTCCAAGAATGATCGATCGGGGGATGCATTAGAAGGTCAGGATACAGTGCTCACAGGTGAATCCCTTAAAATCCTAGTTAATAGATCCAAAACAGACCAGGCGGGGCAGGTCAAGGAGATCTGGTTACAGCAACTGGGGGACATGAGGTACTGCCCGGTGGGCATGGTCGCAGCTTACTTGGTTCGTCAACCCACGGGGGGAGGCTACTTATTGATCCATGCGGACCACACGCCCCTTACTAAGTTTCAAGTAGAACAAGTTATGAAGTCGTGCCTAACATTGTCAGATAATGCTGGTCCTGGCAAGCGTTTTTGCAGCCATTCCTTTAGGATAGGGGCAGCTACTTCAGCATTCAAGATAGGCATGTCACCGGACCGCATCAGGCAGGTTGGGCGGTGGGAATCCCAGTGTTTCAAGCGGTACATCCGCCCAGAAAGCCGGCAAGGGCAAAGGCCGTGTTGTGGCACCATGTATTAATAGGGGTCCAGTCAACTTCTGTGTAAACGAAGTGCAATCTTGCGCGGCACCATGTGCTAAGATGTGTGCAGTGTGAAATTTTAAACAAACTATGTGCAATCTTGCGGTGCACTATCTGGTATTATGTGTGCATTGTGATTTCTGAGCAAACTATGTGCAATTTGCATAGTATTTATAGAATTGTGTGCAGTGTTTCAAATAAAAAGCGTTTTGCAACTCTGCATTTCTTTATTTTGCCAGGATCAAAGGTTTGGGTGATTGGCCATTCTTACATCGCCAGAGTGGCGCGATGGGCCGAAAGCAGGAATTAGAGGCATGGGTTTTCCTTCACTGAGATAGTCTGGTTGGGGTTCCCAGGCATGCGTTGGCAAAGCTTGCTGAAGAAGCTGTGGCACAGACTGGCGGGAGGTGGATCACCTCCCAACATTTTGGTCATACACCTGGGAGGCAATGACTTGACTTTCTTGGATAGGAAGGTCCTGCTGCAAGCGATGAAAGCCACTATGCGTAAGTTGAGCAACCAATTAGGCGAATGTGAATTATGGTGGTCTGAGATTATGCCACGTTTAGTTTGGCATGGGGCCAGGTCGGGGGAGGCCGTGGAAATCTCTCGCAGGAGAGTAAACAGCGCCATGCGCAAATTCACAGAACAGAGGGTTTTGGATTTATCAGACACGATCACTTGCATGCCAAGTCCATGGGATGATTTGATGTGGACGGGGTTCATTTGTCTAGAGTGGGCATGGACCTGTTTCTGTTGGACCTGGGAGATGCCTTGGAATCAACTGGGTGTAAGTAACCATGTAAAGTAAGAATGCCTGCCTTGGTGGGGGGTCCTGGGTGTGACGGGTGCCACACCCAGAGCCATGGCGGAGTTACAGGGCGACCCAGAGGCTGAATGGTACACCCTCTTCAGGAGCACAACAAGGGTGCAAATGCCAAACAACCGCAGGAAGTCCTTACGGCAGGACCCTGGAGGAATGACGGCGCTCCTTTAGTCCTGCGGGCGGTTGTAAACTTGAGCAACCAGGGGCTTGCCTGGATATGCTATGCCCCCTCAAGGGGCGTGAGTAAATGGCTGGACTGGTGATCCACATGATGTGAGGGGTAATCCCCCAAAATGGTGAGCACCGATTGGTTAGGGCCATGGTGCAATTTGGCTCATTAGGTGGGCAGGGCAGCTTAGGGGTGTCACTGCTGCCTGCCCTTGGATTGCCCGTAAGTTGACCCACCATGTTGGCATATTTTATTATGCAAATAAACCTGCAGCAATGCTTTCTCCAACAAACAATGTGTCTTGTGTGTTCTTTATTATGAGATTGCTGTGTTTGCAGAAGGGGTATGTTGCTGATATTGGCACTATGAGCCTGCCCACGCAGGGGGCCCCCTAGGAGGGCGGCCACCTTAGTGCCACATGAAGGCACATAGCCAGCCGGGCTAGTGTTTGGACCCTCTTGGGTCCGGCGCATCACGCGTCATTTCCGGCGTGCCAGTGGGCGGGGAGCCAGGTATATCTACCTCTCCCGCCCACCTGGCGATCCTTTTTCGCCGAGATTGCAAGCCGTTTCCCTCCCTACCGCTTACCTGGCGTGTCGGCTGGTAAGGAGGCTAGGGTAGGTAGGCTGTTAACTTGTTATTTTGTGTTGCAGGCAGAGTTACAGGGCGATCCAGAGGCTGAATGGTACATAGGGGTACCCTCTTCAGGAGCACAACAAGGGTGCAAATGCCAAACAACCCCAGGAAGTCCTTACAGCAGGACCCTGGAGGAACGACGGTGCCCCGTTAGTCCTGCGGGCGGTCGTAAACCTGAGCAACCGGGGGCTTGCCTGGATACGCTCCGCCCCCTCAAGGGGCATGAGTAAATGGGTGGACTGATGGTCCACATGATGTAAGGGGTAATCCCCCAAAATGGTGAGCACTGATTGGTTAGGGCCACAGTGCAATTTGGCTCATCAGGTGGGCAGGGCAGCTTAGGGGTGTCACTGCTGCCTGCCCTTGGATCGCCCGTAAGTTGACCCACCATGTTGGCATATTTTATTATGCAAATAAACCTGCAGCAATGTTTTCTCCAGCAAACAATGTGTCTTGTGTGTTCTTTATTATGAGATTGCTGTGTTTGCAGGAGGGGTATGTTGCTGATATTGGCACTATGAGGCTTGCACGATTTGACAGCGAGAAGGCAGTGCTAAGAGACCTCAGGCCATTCCGTTGTTTTCAGAAAGTTTCTCCATAGCCGTGCAAGGAAGGGGGAGAAGGAGAAAACCACAATTTGAAGTGCGAGATGCTTTATATTAAGAAGTAGCAGTCAGCAGTGGTTCAGAGACTCGCAAAGGGCTGTACATTTCGGAAATGTGCTAAAGTAAGCTTAAGTAGGCTCTGTAGGTGCTACATTGTATAGTGAAATGTATGGAAACGGCGAGCCATATTGTCTTTTGATGATGTCACTTTGTACGAGTGTATTTTTGTGTGGTACGGGTCCGCATCAACATAGACTGAAGCGAACAACAATGCTATGAGCAGTAGGTTTACAGGCATGTGCGCCAGGACATGACTGTTATAATGTGTTCATGGTATAACACTGCTGCAAACTGCTCATAGAAGACCCCATTTGGCACCACTGGGTATGGTGTCCTAGTTTCCTTGCCCCACAAAGATTTGGTGTAATTTTCTTAGGAGTCTCTGTGCAAAAGGTAGTCCATTTTTGCGACCATAAAAGGGCCCTCCTTTTTGTACAGTATCCCTTTAACGAATTGGAAAATTATTTTTGCGTCATTAAAGGGCTTTTGTGATATTTTCCGAATTGCAGTGGAGCGAGGACACGAAAGGGACATCTCCCCTTCTATTTCTGATTCAGACAAGACTGTATCAATCGCTTGTGAAGCAGTTCATTTGTCACCTTTTAATGGTCAATGGGTGACATTTTTCCTGATCCTGAAACCAAGTGCAGAGATGGGAGCTTTCTTGGTGTTGAAGGCCTCCATTCTTGCATTGGCAACAAAACACGGCGGAGGGAGGGGTTGCACGTTGCAATCTTTTAATATTCATTAGGTAGGTCTTTTGCAACAAATTTCAGCGTTTGTGAACTCTTGAAAGTAGCACTACTGCATGGACGTGGCTGCGCGTTTATGACTTTCTTTAAGAATAGGGCCTCTCTCTTTTTTTCTCTACATGCTGTCCTTAATGGCTTTCCACTGTTTCTTCATTATTTTTTTTTTAAGTATTGGTATGGCTCAGACACATTTTATTAAACGATGCCTTGAGAACCCCATTTAAGATGCATGATAGGTTAACAAAACTGTCTAACCTTTGAGTGGTTTTATTCTCAAGTTGCAATTACATTTTGGGTAAATTTTCTTTTTAAAGCAAACAATTGTCCATTGTTTAGTGTATTTG
Source organism: Calotriton arnoldi (assembly GCA_963921515.1). Lineage (NCBI taxonomy): Eukaryota > Metazoa > Chordata > Amphibia > Caudata > Salamandridae > Calotriton > Calotriton arnoldi. Next base: position 1,182,696 of record CAWUFW010005765.1, read on the forward strand.
TACTAAGAGTAATCTGAGAGCATTATGAATAGCTGCAAATAATTACGTTATGCGTGTGTGCCCATTTGTGTTATTAGCACCACTGTTCATAATGCAAGTGTAGCTTACATGTCACTGTATTTCCATAGACGCTCCCAAACACTAAAAATGTTGAATTAATAAACCATATGCACCATATGGAACATCCTAGACATATGGCTACGTATCTTGCCTATAGAGCAGACACGCTCTATTCCTTGCAACCGTACTGTGGCACTGAAATTGTCAGTCACAGGATTTGCGCTGCAGGGGGCTGGGCTTGCTTTTTGGGACAAAATAAATAAGAATACTTATTGTCCTTGACCCCAAACAACATGTCCTGTTTGTCGAGCGATAGGAATTCCATATGCCAGTACTTGCAAAATCGGGTCTCTCTTCACACCCCTGCTAGGAATCCTTCATCGGCCCTCTAGTATTTTATTAATCAACGGACCTTCAATTAACAGAAACATGGAGGCAAAGCTCTACGAAACCCCTTAGCCACAGCTCAAATACAAACCACCCCATTTTAGAAAACTCCTGTTGGATGTAGGTCTAGATTGGTTTTCCTCCGAACATTGGTGATCACCTGGGTAGCAAAAGAGAAATGTTGGATGGCAGTGCCATGATCTTGCCTTGACTCCCGTCTGCTTTTTATTTTTTTTTATTTACTGCCGCAACACTACTTTTGCGAATGCAAGTTGATGTGTCAGCACTTTGTATTATCTTCCATTGAATCCCGCCGCTGTTCCCTCCTTTGGTGCCCCATTTTCCATTTCCTGTTTTCAGATGGAGCAATGCACCTTTACAGTTTGAATTACCCAATCCAATCCTCCTGCATGTTTACACCTTGGGCACAAGCAGTTCAAAGTCCGCAACAGAGTGGTTATGCGAAAAGTGTGCTGTATTTTAACGGATTAGGGAATCTTTTTCATTGCAGAGACTGGAGATTGCCATCCACTGCATCAGAATGATGAGCGGGTTTTAAGTTGTGTACATGTAGGTATCGCATGACTGTGTTTATATAGTCTTTCTCCTTCCTCATTCCAGCTTTGAGTCAAATCAAAGAAATAATAACATGAATATTTAATTACAGTTTAACTGGTTTTACCTGCTCATTGTGTTAAATCTAACAATTTAACACAATTGGCCCTCAGTTCTGCTTCAGTGTATCTTTTTCAACACGGGCCATTGTTACTACTTTCTCTACAGGTATATAATGGTCCGTTTCTTTTATTTGCTTCTGTTTTACTGGTGGGGCACACCCAGCCACTTTTTTGAGACTTGTACTTTGATGGAGCACATCTCTTAAGACCATAGCGTTTTTGAACATCTAGTGAGAGTTCTTTGTTAAAGTAATGTCTCGGAAGCATACACTTTTTTCAATACATCCTGTTCTTGAGGTACCCAACTATGTTTGGCCTACCACCTGCAAGGAGCGAGAGTAGGTACTACTTACAAGATCTCTATCATTGATCCCAGCTCTCCCACGGTTTTCCCTAACTAGACTAGTCTTTCAGTTGCAAGATATTGCAATACAAATCTTTGTCTCACATTCAGTGAAAAAACTGAAAAGTAGTCATGGGCAACACAAATATCAGAATGTCCTTTATCTCACCATTTTGCATTTGAAGTCAGTCTGAAGAAACCTAGGTGGGAAAGTGCAAAACTGCTGCTGTGTAAGGCATTAGGGCACACATATTTTCATGTATACCCTGTACCTCTGGGCTAGGATTGCAACACACTCACTCTTACACCTATTGGCCAGCTTGGAAAAGTAGACCTTGTTAGGAATTGGTTAGAGACCACATGCAATGACCACAGGTGTGCCTAGGAGCCAGAGTTTAGAGTATGCACATTGATTTAGACCGAAAAATAAAGAAATCTAATGAAATCCCCATTGTTGCAGAAATATTATAGCAACCTTTGTTATGATACAGCTGCTAGTTAAAACAATACTTCACATATGTGGGTTTGCTTTGGACATGTAATAGAGCAAACCACAGCTGTGGCCTTATCAAATATGGTATGTTAAACTAAATAATTTTATTTATTTAGTAACTATATTTATATAACACAGATCTAGCCACGTGGGCAATGGAGTGCTTTACAATTGTCAGGAAATAGAATGAATTATGTCGTAAATGAACTAACCCCATTTGAGAATACTCAGCAGTAAGGGGAAGTGATAGTGCAGATGGGGGAGACAGCAAATAGAGGTATCCGGTGATGAGAGAACAAGGAGCATTCAGGGAGTCTTACAGATACGTTTTAGAAGGAGGATTGTTATCACTTTCTGAATAAGTGTAGGAATTTTCTTCAGTTTTCCGATTAGCGGGGGTAGAAGGGAGGGTTTGTTCTGGGAGCCAGAACATAAGGCGATCATTGAGGCTATAGTTACGTTTTAAGTAGGTGGGTCTTCAATTTTCCTCAAAAGGAGAGTTGAGATTCATTCAACCTGAGATCTTCAGAGACTGTTTCAAGTTCTAGGTGCTAGACACCAGAAGGCTTGGTTCAGAGGAGGGTTCTCCTAAGTGAAGACCTTTTGTAGATTAAGTTTGCTATTGTGAATGAGATTCTGGCCTCTAGGTGGGGCAGTGGAGATCCTTCAGCGTGGGAGGTGATGTGATCTGCCTTCTAGGCTCGTCCCACAAAAAGAATGGCTGCTGGTAGAGTGGCTCGGAGAGGAGCAAGTGCTTTTTTGTTCAGACCCGTGATTAAGGTATAACTCCCTCTAAGGGTTGCAAAGGCAGTTGCTTGGATTGTGGTTCTGAAGTTTTCGGGTGGAATGGACAACTTCAGTTTCTTTAGAAGATGGAGCTGGAATTTGGTGGTTTGGCTAGTTTAGAGGCATTTGTATACATGCTAATGTTCGGATCCAGTGTGAAGTGCAGTACATTTTGCACAATGAACTAAGGTATGTGTGAAACCCATATCATTAGGGTTTGCAAGCCAGGCTTGGATAGGAGGTTGGTGGGTGGGTGAGAGGAGAAATGTAGTGTTACAAGGAATCATTTTCAGGGGAAAAAGCATTTGTCTAGATGTTGAGGTATTCTAGAAGTATTTTTAGGGTGACCGTGTCTGCACACTTAAGTATATTCATGTACACTGGGGTATCATCAGCGTATTGGGGGAATCTATATTTCTTCCATATTCAGTATTCAACCTCTAGGGCTTTTATGTACATACTGAGCAGAAGGTTGGGGTGGGGGGATCGGCCCCTGAGGTGCCTTTGATTCAGTGGTGCTGAGATCTGAACTTGTCTACTTTTACAATTTGAGATCCACACACGATAAAGAACTATGCATTCCATACCCTTTCTGGTGGAGAGTGTGTCCGGCAGTGTACTGTGGTGTCAAGTATTGCTGATTTTGTCCAGCAGTATCAGTAAGCATGCATCTTTACCATCTAAAAGGCCTAGGATGAATTTGGCAATGGCAAACTTTCTTAAATGTAAGTACCTTGAGAACACAGGGCAAGGTCATATGCATTGATCTGGCAAATTTTCCTGCATAGAATGTACTTTGAGTAGGAACAGTACTTTGCAAAATCTCAAACTGATAATAAAGATTGCCATGGTAGGCTGCATTTTGTCTACTGATATAACACCACCCTTAGTTTACAGTACAGAGTCAACCAAGGGTAGGGTGTGTGTGTGTGTGTGTGTGTGTGTGTCTGTCTCTGTCTGTGTCTCTGTCTCTTTCCACTGCCTAGAAAAATCAATTGTAAGTTGAATGGCTCTCTCCATCAATCCTACCTTGAAGCGACCTCATGATGGATATGACTGTCGATGTTTTATACTGGGAATATCCCAATGGCAGTGTTTTATGTATCTAAATGCTATTGTATGACAATTGGTGCGGTTCTTCCCAATCCATGAATTAAAAACGCATATCTTGCTAAGTCCACAGGAGACCTGCGATTAGAGAGATGTCAGCCCCACAAGAGGCCGGAGGGCTGTGTCCGTGTGTGTGTGGTGGGTGAGGGAAGATTGATCAATGTGGGGTTGCATTTCTATACTGATGGTGAGCTAAGTCACTGCTCAGCTAGCAAACGGCATGGAGGGGCGGAGTTGAAAGGAGGTTGCTCCGAAGGTGCACTCTTGTGTCCTGGCAGAAGGTGGGGGGAGGACAAGAAAGAGGGGAGCAATGGGTGAAATGGCAGTTTTACTCCATAAGGGTTTTGTGAATGGCAGGCTGCCTCAGTGCTGGGCAGGCGGGGTGGGGGGGGGGGGTGAGGGGCTCGCCAATAGCCTCCCCTGGGTCCTGAGAACAAAGCTCCGGCGAAGACAATAATGATTCTTTGCTCACACGTGATAGGTTTCCCAAAGAGATGCTTACACATCCACTCGTGTTCATGCTGGTGGAGAAGAGGATTAGCAGGCAGAGTCGCTGAACTCGTGCCTTTTCACCTGACGTGTATTCCTAGCAGTGGCGTAGCTAGGCACTCTGCCGCCCGTGGCGGTCCCTGCCTTTTGCCGCCGCCGAGCGCCTAAGAGCAGGGGGGGGGGTGCTGGCGATAAATTTACCTGCCGCCCCCAAATCTCGTGCCGCCCGGGGCGTACCGCCCCCTCCGCCCCCCCCTTGCTACGCCAGTGATTCCTAGAACTGGAGACCAGAATATGTGAATAAACCTCACCCTAGTGGGGCGTGGCCTCGGGAGGAGGAGCACGTGCTTTCACGGAAAGCTAGTGAGTGCCTGGAACAATCGACCAGCAGAAGAGGCTTAATACAGAAACAGCGTATTCATTCCAAAAGGGGCAGAACCGACGCACGGCACACACAGTACAGGAAAAGCACAGTTAAAGCTGTGAATTATGCGTTGGAGAGGAAGCAAACTATTGGCAGACTGTTATTTGCTACCAACTCGTAGGATAATTTGTTTCATAGCCAATAAAGTAGCTGAACTAGATGCATCCTTCAGAGTTTACGTAATCTGCTTGTTCACAGTGTAAATCCTTTGTAATATTCAATGTTTTGATATCATTTACTGCGTATTTGCGCTTGTAAATCACCCTTTAACATGAACGAGTTTTATTTTGTCAGACTCTCATAGTCTAAGGGATAGCTCAGATGTCAAATTCAGTCCCCAAGAATGCTAAAACCTGTTAGTTATTTATTTATTTCAAATCCCAGTAAATATAACCTCATCTTTCAGTTCTTTCTTATCCCCCAAAGCCCCTTCTCCATTCACAGAAGCTGCGTTGTGCTTCTTTTAATGTTTTTGATGATATGTGTGCACTGCTTGCCTATGCACGTGAACCCTTGAGCACAAACCAGGAGAAGCCGATGTTCGCATGACTGGCTTTTGTGAGAGGGGAGGGCGAAAGATTTAAATGTGCTTTCAGAATGGAAGCGTTTTAAAATGCGGATGACACGAATTAAAATATATGAAATAATTTAACATACAAAAATATCTTTTATATTCTTCTTGAGCATTCCCCATTCCTTTGCTTACCTTCAGTAGCTTTACAGAAAACATAGAACCTGCAAGTTAACCTTGAAACCTCCGTCATCAGTTATCTTTTAAAAGTTGGCAACTCATGACTCTGCCAGCATGCCCTGTACAATGGAAAAAGATATCCATACAGGTGAAGTGTACACTTCTCTTGCATTTCTTACCCAGCCTGTGAAATCTTGAAAGTGAAACCTTTCCAAACTACCTACTGGAAAAAAGTTATCAGGCGTCACATCAATAGCTAAAAGCATAGGTGTGTTCGTCCTAAGGTCACAACGCATTAAATATCAGAAAGAAAGCAATTGTGAACAGTGTGTATTGTTTGCTGTAAGTGCTCGATTATCGACATCGAGGTGCAGCCATCTGAAATGATCATTTGAAACGGTGTATATCATGGTGGCGACTGGATATTGCCACTGTTTACTGGACTACCTCTCTTCGCAACCGCAAAGATTGTTTTCTAATCCCGTCACAAATGTGTGCTTTCTCTCTCTAACCTCTTCTCCCCTAATAATCCAGAAATATTTGCAAGTAAGAGATTGGTTTTGTATCCTGCTCCAACGAACCACAAAGAGAGACCACAAGAACTTGATGTGATAGTTTGTAAATGCATGCTGATGGTCACAGAAATTTACACGTTATTCACAAATGCCTTCCTCCTGTTTCATACGTATGCTGTTATTTCATGTTTTAGCATAAAATGTAACATGTTGTAAAATATTATCTGCTGGGTTTGGTATTGAATTCCAAAACTCATTTGATAATTTGCATATATAATATTTAATAATTATTAATACTTCGGATGAAGCATTCCATTAGCTTAAATGGCATGTAAATTCGTCTTTATTGTAGGATAATCTATCACATCTCTCATTATGAAACTTCAGCTTGAAATTCAGAATTTAGGTGCATAACCAAAATAAAAAGATAGTTTTGGAAAGAGAATTGGCTAATCATGTACACTATCAAAAATCACATGGGGGAAGGGGGTCAAAAGCCTTGAAGTTTCACTCCACTTCCAGGCGTAGATTCAAGATAATCAAAGACAGTGGAACCCAACAATTCTGGTTCCAAAGTCTCACAAGAAAGTTTTTGACGACCCTCTCCCCCTTTTTTTTGCCAATGGTGTAGACTGTAGATCATCTCCCATGGCATATCCTAGTTTGTTTTATCATCTGGTCCCCTACCTGGAAAATGTCTGGTTAGGTAACACCTCCACCAGGAGGAATTCTTTCTGGAACTAGAATAAGGTGGAATCTGTGAAGACTTAATTAAATTTACCTCCTACTCTGAAAACGAATCTGTACTATGCATTGGGGTATAGATAAGGTTAAAAACAGATGTGTAAGGGATGAACTACTGATCCTGAACATCTCACATATTTAGGAAAATCGGTGGTCTACATGTTTCAGCCATTTCTTCCCTGCTGGGTCAACTGGCTTTCATCAGGGCCTCACTGAAACAGATCCCTTTATCAGGTGGTGGGACAATCCCCCCCAAATTCTCTAAATCTGTTGCAGTAAGTACATTCACTCACAGTTCTTCAAGGATATTTTCTGTGACCCATGTTCTTAACATTGGCTTAGCAGTGCCCAAAGGGGTTGGAAGTAGGTGGGCGGTGTTATTGTCACACATTCGTCAAAGCCCCTGCCCGGTGTCTGCTCCTAGTGTGTCCTCCTCATCCTGCATATTATCGTTTTGTACACCACACATACTTTGGAACTAGAATTGTTGGGTTTCAATCTCTTTTGATTATCTTTTAAGCATGTTCACTAACATACTCTTCGCATATGTTTACTTGTACTGGTTGCTCTCGTCCTTGAGTTTGTGAGGTCTGATCTCTGATGAATTAGCTTGCGGTGGCAGCATTTATTATCAAGGAATATCAAAAACGAGAATCGTGATTTACTGGGAATAACTGAAACAAAGTTTCAAGCTCATGGGCAGTGATACCAGATCTAGTGATAGCTGCCTACCTACAGCATTTTAAACATGGTTTGTTGGCACCCCACCACGCTCCTGTTCATGTGTTGCCCTTGGTTTGGCACTACATATCAGTGGTGGTCTACCTGTGTTTGATTTCTTCACTGAGGGAGGAGGTTGGATTGATGCTTGTAGAAGTTCTGTTTATTAGCAGGCAAGGCCTTGGCAGTGCTTAGTTCATGGCATTTTTTTCTATGTCTTTTTAAAACAAAATAGATGCTGAAAACTCTAGCTACTATCACAGAACATTCGAAGGTATAGGAAAACAAAAATGAGGTATATGCGGTCTTGCTACAGGTATCACATTTTGCTCCACAGTGGCAGCTGTATGTCTTCTCAAAATGGGGGGGCCAAAAATGTTTTTGCCTCTCCATCAAAGCCTATTCCAGTGGAGAGGTTATATTGCTACACAAGATGTTATATTTTTAACTCAAAGAGGGGCAAAGAGAGCCTGAAGGGAAGTGCTCAGCAGTACAGGGAACTCTGATGGTCCTGCTAGTTACTTATCAATAAATTTGGCCCTTATGCTTATTGACCAAAATGTTTTGATGGCGTGCTCGATATGTGCCGGGAAAAATAATGTGCCTAACATTGTACGGTGAGGGAATTTCAATCTTGCTCTGGCTCTTGGTAAGCTAGACTAAGATGGATTGACACCACATCACGGCTCATGGAAGTACTAGTGGTAGTCAACATATGGCCAGAAAGGCCCATCAAGAGTACTTTTTCATTCTTCTCTTCACCAAATGACTCCATGTAGACTATTGGGCCTTCCAAATGAGCTTTCCCTGTAGCCCAAGCCATCACGTTTTGGCCCTAGACTCTTTCCAATCAATCCCAGTTTGTATTGGAAATGATTGTTTCAACCCAGTGCTCTCTGGGCAGATTTTGAAGATTTCATACTGAGGCCTTACTAGTTTCAATATTTAAAAGGAGGTTAGCACATTTATCACTGTATTCTTCTAAACCAATGTGGTATTTGTGCCAAAATGAGCCAAACTATGGTAAATCTTTAAGGAATATATATGAGGCATAGGAATTTCCATGCAGGCCTGGGCTGCTCCAGCTCATGCATAAGCATTCATGGCTTGGAAGCGTGAGAATCTATACATGCCTCGAAAAAGCATAAAAATGTTACTAGACCTGCAGGTCAAGTGACTTAAACAATCTACTCAACCTAGTTATAATGCTCTTGACCCATAAACTGGTTGCAAATTAGGTGATCATGGGCAAATATTTTAATTCACTGAGCCATCATTTTCTTCTTTATCACATATGAGAGCAACTTCAAATACCTAGGTTCAGCATGTTTGCTGTACAAAAAACACTTTTGTTTGATTTAATAGACTAAACATTTGCTCCATATATACTACAAATCTAGCCACATATAGGATGCACATGACCGCTGACTTGCCTCTTAGTTCATTAACCGCATTGTCATCAGGGTGGGGGCAGGAATGTTTCTCAACTCATGTTTAAAAACTATCACTTTTAATAAATACATACCTGAAGCATGAATTAATAGCACACTTATTTGCAATCAGCAGATTTCCTTTTTTTTTTTTAAATTATTTTTTATTTTTCAGAAAAAACAGTGCAATTGCAGCAAATAGTCAAGATACTTATACATACAATCCAAAAACCACATTTCATTTAAAATAATAATCGTTATACAGCCAATTAATGCGTTAATCAAATAAAGCAGTATACCAACGGCTAGCGAATATAAGATAATAAGGGCTATATACAGGTAATAAGCCAAAAATTTTAGATTATTTCAATTACGTTTAACCATCCAAGCTAAAAAGAAAAAATACAGCAGCAGCCTACATAGTCTTGAGCAATAATACAGTGTAAATATAAAAGGCAAAGGGTGCATCAAAAATTCATTCTATACACAAAATCATGATTAATTGTTACCATAAAATTCATTCTGCTTGAGTGAATGGGGTAACCCAGGTAGTAAAAGGGCCCCAGATCCTTTTCCCTTTAATCCTATCCTTTCTGCCTCTTCTTTCATAAAGTGCTTTTTCTAAGATATATATGTGCAAAAATCGGCCTTTCCACTGCTGAAAGGTCGGGGGTTGCGGGTCTAGCCAGGCTGAGGCTACACAGAGTCTAAGAACTGCTGTGAAGATGAACTCTTCTCTGTTTTTCCCCTCTTGTTCAGTTACACCAAATAACAAAAGCTGGGGTGACAAAGGAACATCCTCTTTTAATACATGCCGTAAAAAAACAGATATTTCTCGGCCTATCGGTTCTATGCAAGGACATGTGGAGAAAATGTGTACTATATCTGCACCATGTGCCTTACACATGAAACGGTGATTTCCCTCCACTCCTCCCCATTTAGCAATTTTCGCAGGCATTATGTAAAGGTCAAATAGAGTCTTAAAATGTTGTGACAGTAGGTTGGCAGAGCACAGTACGGTATCCCCTATTTCTAATGATTTCAAAAAGCAAGAATCCGTAACCCCCAGCTTATCCTGCCATCTCAGCCTATGCTTATCTAGATCGTCTGGCACCCCTTCCAGCAGGCATCTATATAGTTGTGAAATTGAGGAGCCCGTGCTACTGATTAGCAATTCAATTAGAGATACCTGCCCGAAGCCCGTAGCACCACTAGCTTTTTTAAGAAGGAAATCCCTCAGCTGTAAAAACTTAAAAACATCCCGGGGGCCTATACTAAATCTTTCCCTAACTACGTCAAAAGATGCAATATGGTCCCCAGCCAGAAGCTCCCCTATCCTGTAGAAGCCACCTTTTCCCCACCTTGCCAAACACTCATCTTGTAGGGCCTTTGGAAGCTGATCGTTCCCAATCAAGGGGGTATACCTACTAAACCTACCTACCCCAAGTTTCTTCCTTACGCCTGCCCAATTACGGAAAGCCGTGATTAAGACCTTAAACCGTGTTTTTTTAAAATAACTTGCTTCGTAAAATTTCAAAGGCAGCCTTTAGCTTGTGCTCCATCAATATCTTAAATATTGACTGGACATAACTGGGGTCATCTCCATCCCTTGATACCAAAGAGAGGCTCATAATATTGCAGAGCTGCGGCTAAATAATATAACTTGAAATGCAGGAGCCCCCATCCCCCTCTATCCCTAGGAAAGGATAGGAATGCGTTGGCTCTCCTAGTCATGCCATAAGACCAAATAAATCTAGCTACCTCCCTCTCAATTTGCCTAAACCAATAATTGTGTATTTCCAGGGGGATCGTACGACGGAAAATATACAATAGTTTTGGCAAAATCATCATTTTAATGAGGTTACACCTCCCCATTATTGACAACTTCAGATTATCCCATCGCTGGAGGTCATTCTTGATTTTCCCCATTATAGGAGCAATGTTTAGATCTACTATATCCTCCACCTTCGCCGTGATATGTATGCCTAAATAGACTGCTTTCTCCACAATCCTAGTGTCCGAGCCTGTGGCAAATCTATTTATCAAAATCTGTGTTTTGGCCTTATTCAGTGAAAAGCCCGATTGGGTCCCAAAATTTTCCGCAATGCTTTCCACTGCACACATTGCTCTATCGGGGTTGGATGTGATTATAGCCACATCATCGGCATATGCCAATAGCTTAGTGTCCCAGCCATGCAAGCTAACAGGAGTGATATCAGTGGACGCCTCCAACAGTCTAAGAAAGGGGTCTATATATAGTGTGAATAACAGGGGGGGGGACGGGCATCCCTGCCAATTGAAAATGTCTCCGTTTCCTCCCTCATTATTTGTAGTTGCGCTGTAGGGTTGGCATACAAAACCTGTATTGCACTCACAAATGAGTCCCCAAGGCCGTTGGCCTCCAAGATCTTCCATAGATAGCTCCATGACACCCTATCAAAAGCCTTCTCGGCGTCCAAGAAAGCCACCCCCATAGGGTTTGTGAGGACCTCAGTGGCGTCAAAAAGTGAGATTACCCTCCTGACATGATCACCGTCCCCCTCCCCTGTATAAAACCGTGCTGCCAAACTGAAACAAGATGATGCATCACAGAGTTCAGACGGGTGGCAAAGATCTTTGAATATAATTTGGCATCACTGTTTAACAGCGTAATAGGTCTATATGAGCCCATACTAGTAGGATCTTTGCCCTTCTTTAGAAAAATAATAATATTGGCAGTGCCCCATGAGCCAGGTGGTGCAGCCCCTTCCCTAACCTCCTTAAATAGGCCAAGCATAACCTGGTAGGTCTCTCTAAAAAAGACTTTGTAAAACTCTAGGGGAATACAGTCGGTTCCCGTTGCTTTGCCCGATGCAAGGGCTTGGAGAGGCTATATAGCTCCTCCTGTGATATATCTGACCCCAATTGGAAACCCTCCTCCTGGGAGACCCTTCCATTCAGGACAAATTTTAACAATTCATCGTTCGTTAAAGGACCAGCTGAAGGTGAAGCCATATACAAATCCTCATAGAACTCCCTAACAGCCTCCCTGATATTACCGGGATCTGTGACTACTTTCCCCCACATATTCCTAACCTGCTCTATATGTCCTGCCGCCACCTGTTGTCTGGCCATGACTGCTAGTAATCGACCAACGGTCTCGCTGTATTCATAACAATCCTGTCTTTTGGCAAGGTACTTCCCTGCCGTCCTCTCAGCATTAAAATCAGTCAGACAGGCTTTGGTTACCGTAATTGAGTTCAGGGTTGGAGAATCATCGCCTCCCCTAGTCACAGTACTTATTAATTCTGTTTCAAGACGGGCAAGCTTTTGATAGAGCCGTTTAATCTGTTCTGCCCCTTTTTTTTGTTTGTTTGATCAGGCTATATTGCAGCGTCTCTCCTCTCACTGACGCCTTAAAAGCATCCCAAATCATTCCAGGGGGGGGGGGAGGGGGCGCTATCCTTATTATTGTTGAAAAACTCCCTGATCCAATCCTTCATATAGTTGACAAATTCTTGATCGGATAGAAGTGCCCTTTCAAACGTCCATCTCATGTACTCCTTTCTTGCTCCAACAAGTGGAAGTTCCAGGACGACGGGGTTATGATCTGACATTACTCTGGGAAAGGGCTCAATCAGCAGATTTCCATTGAAATGGCCTCAACATTTCCCTCTGACGTGGTATTACTGATAAAATATATAGTGTATAATGTTTGGAAATTGAGTTTCTGCAAATATTTGTCATTTGCACATCACCAAGTAAAATGTTCCGATTTGTTTTGCTCCTATTTAAATCTTTGTTTGCATCACACTTGTGATTTACAAAAAAAAATACTCTTTCGTAATACTTGATATATTTTGAAATACTTGTACTATTCATTTACAAGCTGTTTAAATGTTGTGAGTTAGGAATAAAATCTGATCTCTTACAGCCTTTTGTTTCACAATGATTGTCAGACTGCTAACTTTACAAAAACCTCTAACTGTAATAAGAGAAAGAAAGGTAAACACCATTTTCCAGGATAAGATAAGAAAAAATTAGTAAAAAGACAAACTGACATTTGACCTCTGTCCCCGAACAGACAGCAAATATATCAAGATCAAAACAAGATTTAAAGGTGTTTTTATTTCTCATTCACTTTCTGAATGAACAGAACACCTGTTCCTTCCAGCTTAAGTTCACTCGCCATGGACAAGTAGGTGCTAAAAATAGCTTGACCTGATAAAATCTGACTCGCTATAGCGAGTGACCAACCGAGTAGATTTTTCGAGGCCTGTAGGGATAGTAAGGAATTAGCAGAGATTAACACAACACTGCTCTCCTTAACCAAGGCAACAAAAAGAGAAATTGTCTTCTTGAACAAATGTGCGAAACCCCCTCACTATGGTGAAGGAGAGAAGCTGTGCTGACCTCTGGTGTCCAGTGTTAAACATACTAACAGTCAGAACATTGTGAATGAAGCCCAGGAATGCACGGGGCATAAGATGGTGAGAGAATGCAATATTAGCATGCATCAAGGGTGACACTGGGTACCTCACAAATACAACAGTGTCAGGACTGCCTCACACTGGTGTAGCTTGACGAGATTCTTAAACATTTAATGTCTGAACCATTACACATCTCTGAAATTAACGTGGCAATCGTTAGCCTTGCTGGTAGGGAAGGGCCAGATTTAGATGGTCTTGTGACCCAGTTCTAAAAGAATATAATGATCTGCAAACTCCTTAACTTTTAGCTGTCCATGAAGAAGTACTGGAGAAGGGATCTCTCCCTCCCAGTTCTAGAGAAGCAGTAAGAATGTGTCGGTGAAACCTGGAAAAGACAGTTTGTTATGACAATCCTACAGACCCTTGTCACTTATAAATAGACATCACAAAATCCTTGATTAAGTCAAAGCTTATCGACTTAATCCTTTCAAGTGGGAGTTGTCTTGGGAATGGCATTTGTTTAGCCTGTTTGCTCTATTATACCAATAGAACCTGGAACTTTGGTTAATCTGGGTGATCCATGACACTGACATAGCTTTTGACTTGAAGGAATATCCCATTTACTTTCCACAGGCTTCTTTTGAAGGGAACAATCTACTTGGGGCCTAATTACGACTTTTAGCGGTGCGGGGTGGGCATCCCGCCACCGCCGCACCCCCGCGCCGCCAAGAGTCGCTGCCACCTGCCAGATTACAAGTAATGTTGTAGTCTGGCAGGAATGCAGTTTGGCGATCCCGCTGCAGTGCGTCTTTCAAAGGTGGCGGTGCCTTTGAAAGAGGCACTGCAATGGGAACTCCACACTGGGTTCCTGCACGGCATGGACTCGAAAGTCCATGCCGTGCAGGAACCTGTATGCATGCACACAGGGGGGGACATGTTGTGTCCCCCTGCATGAATCCCCTGGCTGAGGGGGCACAGGGGCCCCTGTAGGGCCGACTTTGTTCCTGCACCTCCAGCCTTTTTATGGAGGAAAGACCTCCATGAAACCGCTGGCTGTTCTGAAACTTGTAATATACATTGTGGTGTCGCAGTGACACCACCTGCATATTACATAGCCCCCGGCGGAGCCGGTGGTTCAATTGCGGTCCGACTGCCCAAGTCCTAATAGGTTGGTCGGACCGCTGGTGTGGCGGTGGCTGTACCGCCACCTCTGCGCCACCACGGGTCTGGCGGTCCAAGGACCTACATACTTGTAATTTGGCCCTAAGGCTCATAGGTCTATTATGCTCTTGTGCCTCTGTCATAGTCAGAATTAATAAGTACTTGTCTCTCACTTTGAGATTTATAGGGGAGTTTGACATGGATGCCTGTTCTCCCCCATACTTTTTGCCAGTGTGATGTAGCCGCTGACCTGCTTGCTACAAGAGCATCATGCAGATAGAGGGATTGCTTTCACAACTAGAAGATTGTTGGTATCCATGTAGGCCGATGATGTCCTGTTTGACTATCACCCAGAATTGAATTTGTCCAAGATATGTTGAAGTTATCGAATTTGGATACTTTTAAAATAAATTGGAAAAAGCAGAGATATTTACTTTGACTCCTGCAACAGCACAGATAGCGTTGGAATACCTGCTGCAGCGGTGCACTAGCTTAAATATCTTGGAATTAAGATCCATAGATATTGTGAGGTAGTGGACAATTATGACCCAGTATTTGACAAATTAGTTGACCAAGTTGACCAATAGATCATGCTACCATTATCCATTGCAGATAAAAAAAATCAGCATAATAAAGTTGGAGCTTCTTCTGAAAATGTTTTGCCTTTTTGTCAATATCCAAATACCATTATCCAGAGTTATTCTTCAATTTGCACTCAGTGTTGACAAGATTGATCTGGGCAGGGGAGGACCATCGTCTCCATTGGGATGTCTTTACTCAAACTTACAGTAAATGAAGTTGTTTGGTCATAGATAGTCAGATGTACTTTTATGATACTGAAGCTCATCTTGCTATATTTTGGTTTCGCTCTCTGATTCATTTGGCTATCTTAGTTGCAGAGAAAGATCAAGTAGTAAGATATACACTGCAAATGTATTAGCTACTTCACTAAGAAAGTCATCTACACTAATAGAGCCAGTTTCCATCAACTGAGCATGGCATGACATGGGAAAATTGAAGGGCATATCCAGCTCTATTCACCCTCTCTATTTGTTGAAAAAACCTCTGCTAGTGTCCTGATTCATGACCTGAAATATTTGTGTGCTGGTCCTACGCGGAGGCATAATACTCTGAGTTGCGTGACTGTGCTGGCCTTCATAAGAAGCAAAGGCTGGGTGTATGCTCAGAGTATAGGTGCCGCTTGCAAAGAGGCTTTGCGTCTCTGGTGAGTGCACACTACACCTGAATGCATTCAAGTATAACTGCATGTCTCATGAAGCCAAATGATTCTCACAAGATGTGCAAATGGCGGCAAACATCTTGAATCCATGGAGTATACGTTTCTTGAGGTCCAGAGCTTCTTTGCTAGAAAATCGAGATGCATAGTGTCTACAGCTGTTATCATGTTGCCAGAGTTTTGAAACGTTGCATACTTTTGTTGTCCTTAGAAGTCTACAAAAACTCTACTGGATACAAAAAAGAATTTTAATACAGTACTTGTGTTTTAAGGACTAGGCTTTGCGTTTTCACACTATCTTCAAGTGTCATTCCTTGAGGATTATGAACTCCTATATTTGCATCTTATTTCCACAAGGAGAAAGGAAAAGGTCCTCATCCTTGCATAGACTTTGATTTCCTTTCTTTTGTTACGTTTACTGTATTGACATAGATGAGAAAGTGATTGCCTGTTGTTAAATTAAATCTATAATACTGTTGCTCATTATTATGTTGCTGATTCTAAACAAGTCGTGTTGAACATAATTTACATCACAGAGCATAGTCACGTAATGCAGAAAGTAGTTGTCTGTAGTAAATAAGCTTCATGAGACCTCTAAATAGTATTTTATATATTACATGGACTGTAATTGTTTTTCAGCTGCTCTAGAAAAACAGAGTTTCACCAGACCTTAAGAGAGCTGGAAATAAAGAGATTGTTTAAAGGTGTATCAAATAAAATAGTAAGACTTAGGTGCTAGGGTATGAACCATAAAATCACAAAAGGGTTGCTTATGTCTGTAGATATCAGCACTCCTCCAGTTGAAGACCATGCCCTTCTGTACGACCAGGCAGACGGCAATATGCAGTGTGTCTGTTTCTCTACTTTATCCAATTCTCCTTTCCCTGGGTCTACTCCAAACCAACATATTGTTAGGTGTATAGATGTCTGTGGTGTTGGAGAAGTATGGAAGCACACATCACTCTGAAGTAAGCCCTGCTCGTGACCTGCGATCTCACGGTCTACTTTGAGATAGTCCTTGATTTATGTGAAAAGTGTTTATAGAGACGCTCCTACTAGCATTTTAACCTAGATCACATTTAACTTTTTAATCACCATTTTTTAACTGTACTGTACTGTTTTGCACCCACCTTTGCTGCTCTCCATTGTTGGTGAAGCTCCCGCAATGTTTCCGCCACGGCTGATTGTGCGGAGGGTGTTGCGACACTCACCTCACTCGATTCCACCTTCCGTTAGGCACAAAGGTCTGGACACACTTCTGGCGGTGAGCGGTCCAGTCGTTCCGCCATCCAATACGATTTTAATTTACGATGGTGCGGCCGCGCCGCCGGCGCGCCAAAGGCAAGCCCGTCCGCGCCTGGACCGGGCCTAGGACCAGAAATTCTGGTCCGTTAAAACTCGAGCCTGTGAGGTACACAGGTAAGGAACTTCAAGATCTCGCACATTCCAGCGTGAGCTGCTGTATCCTTAATCTGAGTATTGATCAACCACACGATAAGGAAAAATGTGCGTGTGGATTCTCACTCCCAGCGCAACAGATGGTTAGGGCGCTCCAAATCGCTGGAAACCATCATAAGGAGAAGTTTTTAGAATCCCCAGGTTTAACAGAGGCACGTTGCGGCCTCATCAATGTCAGATCTCTTGCTAAACACAAGTATGAAATTGCAGACATTATATCCCTATATGAATTAGATGTTCTGGTCCTCACAGAAACATGGGCCGATGTAGCCTCAGACCCGGACTTTGTGATAGCAGCCCCTCAGGGACTTCTGTCTTATAGGGTAGATAGGCCCATCAAGAGGGGAGGTGGAGTGGCTGTAATATACAGGGAGCAGTTCGAAGCCACTTTCTCCCCAGCCCCCACTCCCTACTATGAAGCACTTTACTTCGCACTTGAACTAAATGCAAAAAAAACCTTCAGGGGCATACTTCTCTATCGCCCCCCCAGGTGCCAGAAGTACCTTCACTAATAACCTAGATGTTCTCATGGAGCCCATTTTCTCCACTAATGAGTTTACTATTCTGGGTGATTATAATGTATACCTAGAGGATATGGGGGATAAAGAGACTATCTCTCTCCTAGAGACTCTAGGGGCAATAGGCTTATCTCAGATGGTGCACAAGCCTACACATGAGGGAGGACACACACTTGATGGTATTTTCACATCTGTACTGGGCCTGACAGTAAAAGATATCCACCTTCTTACGTGGTCAGATTACTCTTTAATCATATTAGACTATACAATCCCAAAAGTCCAGAAGGGAGGGGTAGCCAAAACCCACTTATCAACCTATAATGCCTGGAACAAGGTGGATAAAGCCATGCTTCAATCCCAATTGGACAGGACACGACCACTTCTAAATGTTCCCCCAGACTTAGCAGTCACCAAATACACGGATTGGTTAAATGAGGCCATTAGGGCCACGGTACCCACTGGTAAAGTTTCAGGGAACCGTAACTTACCATCGGCCCCCTGGTTTACGGAGGCCCTGCGGCAGGAAAAACAAAAATGCAGCAGACTTGAAAGACGTTGGAGAGCAAAATATGACCTAGCAGACAAAAGCATCTATAAATCCGCACTGACTCAATACAAAAGCATCTATAAATCCGCACTGACTCAATACAAAAACCTGCTGATTTCAGAATAAAAGGCCTTTTTATCAGGCAGATTGAGAGAGCCAAGAACTCGTCCAAAGAACTGTTTGGGGTAGTAGAGAAGCTTTCGTCTTTACCTAAGAAAAAATGCACCAAGAACAACCAAAGCTTCTGTGATGTTATTGCAGAGGTTTTTAGAAATAAAGTTATAGACATATCTGACTCCTTTGAAGCCACCCCCACTTGAGTCCCTACTGAAATACTTCCACTTTCAGATCTCAATGGAAAGATTTTTCACAGCTTCTCACAGATTTCTACTGATTTAGTGGAAAAACATATCAGAGAAATTAAATCTGGATCCCCATTAGAGCCCTGTCCGGCCGCATTTCTGAAAGATAAAGCGAGGGAGGTGAGCCCTTTGCTCACAGAAATTTTTAATAACATGTTCACGTCTGGTACCTTTCCGGCTCCATGGAAAGATGCGTCCATACTTCCATTGATAAAAAAAACCAATCTGAACGTATCTAACCCCAACAACTATTGCCCGATAGCCAGGCGGCCCCTCCCAGCAAAGATAGTGGAGAAAATCATGAACAAACAGTTAGCTCACTTTATACAAGAAAACGATTTACTCGATCCCTCCCAATTCGGTTTTCGACCTGAACACAGTACAGAAACAGCATTAATCAAGGCCACCGAGGAGATCAGGACTGTGATGGACAGAGGGGGCGCTGCCGCCCTCGTCCTCCTTGATCTGTTGGCGGCTTTCGACACTGTGGATCATAACCTACTGCAACTGCGTCTGGAAACTCTAGGGATTAAGGGCATGGCACTGGCCCTGCTATCCTCCTTTCTGAAGGAAAGGAGACATACGGTGACACTGGAGAAGTTTAAATCAGCAGCTTACGTCCTTACATGCGGAGTCCCACAGGGCTCATCGATTAGCCCATCCCTTTTTAACGTTAATGTATCAGAACTTGCCCTGTTGATCCAAGACTTCAGCTTCAGTCTCACTTCATACGCCGACGACACCCAGATTGTGGTGGCAGTGTACAAAGACCAAGCCTCCCCAACATCGCACTTTCAAAACTGTATGATGGAAATAAACAGGTGGATGGGAAAGCACTGTCTCAAACTTAACTCTGATAAAACCGAAGTAGTGATCTTTGGGAATCTGCAACCCTTATGGGATGACCTTTGGTGGCCGGCGGAAATGGGGGAACTGCCAAAACCAGTTCAAAAGGCAAAAAACGTGGGGGTGCTGATTGATAACAAACTAACCTTATCTCAGCAGACCAACGCTATAGTGTCCGCCTCCCATTTTCTGATTAAGAAATTGAAGAAGATTCTAGCTTATATCCCCGTCGACTGCAGAAGGACTGTAGTGACTACACTCGTGCAGTCAAAGTTGGACTACTGCAACGGACTCTACCTGAACATGCAGAAACAATACCAAAAAAAGCTTCAGATGGTACAAAACGCAGCCGCTAGACTACTACTGAATGTCCCTAAATACGAGTCAGTTGCTAAGGAAATTCGAAGACTCCTCTGGCTTCCGGTGGCTCATCGTATCAAATTCAAGTCGCTATGCCTAGCATACAAGGCCCTGAACAACGCCGGACCAATGTTTTTTAAAAACCTCTTCTCTTGGTACCATCCGGCCAGACAGTTGCGTTCCACAGGCGCCAGACTCATGAGGGATCCGGACCTCATGTTGGGGAGGCCGAAGCATCTCTTATGGCACAGCAAAATTATGGAACACGCTTCCAATTGATATTAAAAGCGCTAGCTCGCTTACCTCTTTTAGAAAGGGTCTCAAAACATGGCTATTTCAGAATTAGATGCTCCTTTCTGGGCTTACGACAGTCTTAGCGCCAAGACACCTCCGGGTATTTGTGCGCTCAACAAATTTTATTAACATAACACTCCGGTTGGATCTGGATTGCAAAGTTAGTGCATTCTGATCGATAGCAGGAGATGGATATCAAGGCTACATGGCACTCTAGTGAGCTGATGTTGAACCCTGCGGGATTATATGAGGTAGCTAGAGTGCACACATTTACAATTGCTGACACCACTGTTGTGCCCAACAGTGCATAGTCCTACATCACTTTTACTATACTCTTTTCACTTTGCATATATTGGATCCTTCACTGAGCCCTACATGACACAGATGGATTTTATGTCAGAATTTCTTACACAGTCTATGGCGATACTTCTTTGTAACATGGCAACATGTTGTGGTAAAGCACTAAGTTTTGACTTGGGAAGTAGTTAATTGCTTAGGTTGTATTAGCAGTGTTGCCAGGTCCGTGCCACTTTTTGCAAACTATGGGACAAAATAGCATCCTTGTGCTTCGCAATATTTCCAGGAATCTGGCACTTGCATGCCCCCTTATTCCTGTGATAGTTTTAAAACATTAACTGCTATTTGTGCCATTCTGCTGCCCACAAAAGTCGTGGCATTCAGGAATTTAGCTGTTCAAAAGAATTATCGAGGTTTAAATTGACATATTCTGAAAGGTGTGCAGCAACGATTATCTTGCAGAGAGCAATGCATCCTAAGAAAAACATAGGGTATATAAGCCCATGTTCAGTTGACCCTCCAGTTTCTTTAAAATAAAGACCACATTTTATTGGTGTACTTCTGCATTACCATGGCTGACTTAAATCTCCAACTGTTTAATGGTTTAAGTGGCGTAGCTAGGCCTTAGGCCGCCCGTGGCGGCCGAATCTAAGAGCGGGGGAGATGCTGGCGATTCCTGCGGCCGCCACCCCGCGACAGCTACAGGTAAGGGGGGGTAGTGCCAGCTGCCGCCCCCAAAACTCATGCCGCCTGGGGCGGACCGTACCCCCTACCCCCCCTGCTACACCACTGAATGGTTTTGTTATTGTTGTATTTGCCTAGGTTTGTTGTGGTTCCACTCAGAACTCCTTTGGTTCTAGTTGGTGATGTAAGTGGAGTTCTGAGTGTGACAGTTGGACTGTTAGAGCCTCTCACCGGTTGTGAGAGGAGCAGTGGCTTATTTGTACCCACAAATAAAGGCTTATCACTTACCTGCTGTACTACGTGTCTTCGTTGAAGCCTAGAAGAACACATCTTTTTTGGCGACGAGCGGGCAAGCTACTGCGACACCTTCTGAGCACTTTTCGCATCATTTGCTTGGAACACTCTTCTTTGCTTTCACTCCTCCAGCAGCTGTATTTGTCCTGATGAGAAGGGTCTTTCTCCAGCGGCTGTTTTCACTTTTGCTTTGAGGAGACTAATGGCATTAGTTGAATCGTCCAGGTGATTTCCGTGTTCCTGCCATCATCACTTCTGCCGTGGTCCCGCTGCATTATTTCACGAAAGCTCTTTCACCATCTGCAACGTGAGAAAGTGTTCCTAGTTCCTGCACAAGGTTTTGGGCTTGTTTATTTCGCTTTGTCTTTGCCGCAGCGATCTATATCTACAAAACCCGGAGCTGTGTCCCGTTCCCTCTCCTGCCTCCTACTGATGACGTCTTCGAACACCTGCGTGGTGTTGGTGACTGTGCGGTGTCAAGATTCTCGGCGTTCTTCTGGTCACGTCATGTTACTGTCTCGGCAGCTCCAAAGGGGCACAAACGTGCTGTGAGCCATTCGGCAGCGTCAATACTATGTGCTGCCATTTTGTTTTTTTTATCTTTTCAACTTTATCGATACAACCATTGCGTGGTAGGTTGTTGATACGCTGCGGTTTCCAGTCAACGACTGCTTGCTAACGACCTCACTTATTTGGTGACTGCCTTGGTTTTTTTTAATTTATTGCTCCATTTTGTCTTTTGTTTGCTGTCAAACTACAGTGAATTGTGTCCAGCTATTCTTTCCTCTTGCTGCATTTATGCCAATGTTCATGCATACTTAAACTTAGCCTTTATGTTTGAGGCACCATTGTCTCTCTCAGAGGTTCTGTTAGTATTTTTTGTGGTTATTTACTCACTCCAAAATGCAGTCAGTCAATCCACCCCCTCCATTTTAGAGAGTCCAGGCACTCCCAACATTCAATGGAGGCAGTGGTTTGACGCTTTTGAGACCTATCTGGGCGCAATTGGAGCCTCACGATTTAGGGCTGAAAGAAAGAAATGTTTACTCCTTCATTCTTTAGGGTTTGAAGGAAGAGAAGTTTTTAAACATTTACCTGATATCGTTTTTGGGGAGGGAGAAGTAATTGATGATTACCAAGAAGCAGTAAAAAAATTAATTATTAAGTTTGATGTACAGCCAAGTTTAGTCGTTTTGAGGCACAAATTTTTTAAACGGGTCCAACTTCAGAGTGAAGATGTTGATGCTTATGTTAGTGCTTTACGTAAGCTATGTGCGATTTTGGTGATTATCGGGATCAGTTAGTCAGGGATCAATTTATTGCTAATAGTTGCGATAAGCATATACAACAAAAATTACTGACCATGGGTAATCCAAGTTTGGAAGAAGTCTTGAAAGTAGCCAAAAGTGTGGAACTTGCACAACTTTCCATCAAATAACTAAATGTAAGTTGCCCCCCTAAGGAGGTTGTAAACGCTGTCTCTACTCCCAGCATGACTGCTAATATTGTACAGAAGGATAAGTCCAATGAAAGAACATTTTTCAAAAGAACAAACATCTGTTTTAGATGTGGGTATGATCCACATAACAAGAACAGGTTTTGTCCTGGTAAAAATGCTAAATGTCACAAATGTGGTAGATTTGGACATCTTGCTAAGGTGTGTAAAGCTTCCCCCAACAAATCGGAGAAAGTTAACTGTGTGGTGCAAGATGATAATCAGCACGTGGATGATTTGGTACAAACGTTTCAAGATATGATTGTTGCAGTCACTGATGATGGAGTGGTACAGGGTGATCCCTCTGAGTGTGTTGATCCCTACGCTGATGTGTCGGTAGGTGGTGTTTGTCTGAAATTATTGGTAGATTCGGGTGCTCGTATTACGATGATTACGTATGACCTATTTAAGAAAACTTGGGGAAATAGGCCACTTTTTCCACCTGACAAAGCGCCTGTTTCTTATGAGGGACGCAAAATTGATTTGGAGGGATTTATTGAAGATGTCTTGGAATTCAAAGGGAGGAAGATCCAAGGAAAAGTTTATGTGGCTGTTCGTGGACTGAATATTTTGGGTTGGTACCATCAAGGCCCTTTTGGAATGGTACTAAGACCAGGTACGAGTGAACAGGTTTTGGTTGTTAAGGAAAATTCGGATTTTTTGTGTTTGGAGCAAGAATTTCCAAAGGGGTTTTCTGACTCTCTGGGAAAGGTGGTGGGTTTTAAACACAAAATCAAAGTCAAAAGCGATGCTTTGCCTGTGAAGCATAAGGTAAGATCCGTTCTAAGATCCGTTCCTTTTAGCCTCAGGGAGGATCTCAAGTTGGAGTTGGTCAAATTACAATATAATGGTGTCATTGAACCAATTGAGTCTAGCTTATGGTCAAGTCCATTGGTCGTTGCACGAAAAAAAAATGGCGACATTCACCTTTGCATTGATTTGAGAAGTCTCAATAAAGAGATTTGGATCGATTCCCATCCTTTACCCAGAATAGGTGATCTTCTAGAGGAGCTGAGAGGTGCTGAGTGGTTTTCGAAGATGGATCTTGCCTCAGCTTATCACCAGGTGCTACTGGATGAGGAGTCCCGTCATTAGACAGCCTTTAATTCTCCGTTTGGGTCTTTCCAATTTTGTAGGATGCCCTTTGGGTTAGCCTCGGCGGCTTCCGTGTTTCAGCGAATTATGCAAAGTGTTCTTCAGGATATCAAGGGTGTGGTCATTTTTCAAGATGACGTGCTCATTTTTTCAAAATTTCTAGAGGATCATGATAAGACTCTGAAAAAAGTTCTTGGGATTTTTGAGAAAAAGGGTATTGTTGTCAAGAAGAGCAAGTGTGAATTTTGGAAGAAAGAAATAGAATTCTTGGGTCATCTTGTCTCTGCAGATGGTGTCAGTCCTAGGCCTGGTTTGGTGAAAGCGGTAGTTGATTGTCCATCTCCCAAGAACAAGGATGAGTTACGTTCATTCTTGGGTCTTTGTGAATTTTATTCACGTTTTATACCGGACTATGCGGGTAAAATGAAGGCTCTGTCTAATATGCTGCGGACAAATGTCACTTTTGTATGGGACCACAGCTGTCAAGAAACATTTGATTTGATTAAGTCTGAGATGACTAGTGCTAGAACTCTTAGTCCCTATGATCCGGAAGTGCCTTGTACCATCACAGTTGATACCAGCAATTACGGATTAGGTGCTGTTTTAACTCAAATTTCAGGACAAAAGGTTACCATCAGCTATGCCTCCAGGGTTCTTCGGGATCCTGAATTGAATTATTCAGTAATTGAGAAAGAACTCTTGGCATGTTATTGGGCTTGTGAGAAGTTCAGAGCGTACATTTGGGGAAGAAAGTTTTTCATACAGACCGATCACAAGCCTCTTGTGTATATTCTGGGTGGAGAACGACTCAAATATGCCACACCACGTATAGCGAGGCTCACTACCAAATTACTCAAGTATGATTTTGTGGTTAAGCATATTCCTGGAAAGGAAAATGTGAGAGCTGATGTATTGTCCAGGCTTCCTTTGTGTGAGGGTGATGAAATCGATGTTGAAGAAGATAAAGAAGACTGTTTTATAGCATATATTGATGCAGTGGATAGGAAAGCTTGTAGTCAAAGTGTGTGGACTAAGGCGTTTGAGGAAGATTTGGTGCTCAAAAAGTCAAAGAATACATTGTGAGTGGTTGGCCTAGGGAGAGATGTGTTCCCTCAGAAATTCAACCTTTTTGGAAGGTGTTGGATGAGTTATCTATTGAAGATGGTGTGGTGATGAGGGATGGTAGGTGTGTTCCTCCTTACGGTGTGCGTGTTAATTTGATTGATTGTGCACATGATGGGCACTTAGGGTTGACGATGACAAAAAAACGTGTACGATTACATTATTGGTGGCCATCAATGGACAAGGACGTTGATTTAAGGGTGAATGATTGTATGACTTGTAATGGTGCGGAAAAAGGTCTGAAAGTTGTTGCTCCACCTTTGCAGCCCATACCATTTCCTGACAAACCGTGGTTTAAAGTGGGAGTTGATTTAGTGGGTCCATTCAATTTCTTGCCCCACAATTTACGCTTTGCGTTTGTATTGATGGACTTCCATAGTAAGTGGCCGGAGGTCAAGTTCTGTGCTTCTCCTACAGCAAGTAATGCGATTTTATTTCTTAGAGAGATCTTCATGAGGGAAGGCTTCCCTGAAGCTCTCGTTTCGGACAATGGTGTGCAATTTGTGAATGCGGAAATTGCTAAGTTCTTGGAAGAATCTGTTGTCAAACATTTAAGAAGTTCTGTTGGACATCCACAAACCAACGGTTTTGTCGAGAGAATGAACAGAATTATTGGAGGGTGTGTTAAGTGGGCTAAACAGAACGGATTTGATGTGGAAAGTGCTGTGAGATCCATGTTGTGGTTTTATCGCACTACGCCACATTCTCTCACCAAGGTGGCGCCGTTTGTGTCCCTCAGAGGAAGGATGCCTACATCAACTTTGTACCCTGCTTGGCTGTTGAGAACTGTTTGCAACAAAGTGGATTGTGGTGTGGACCTGGCTGCTGGGAAGTCCAGTGTTGTGGTTGCTCAGAAGAAGATGTTGGACAGGTATAATCAAAAAAAATCAGTGAGAGTTGTGGATTTGCATCCAGGAGATATGGTTCGTGTTAAAAATACCAATTTTGTCAGGAAAGGCGGTGCTTCCTTTAGTGATCCTGTGTTGGTTGAGAAAGTGTGTGGTGGTGCTGTTATGGTTAAAGGTGGTCATTGGTGGAATGCTGGTAAAGTTGTGAAGGTTCATCCCATTACGGTGGGTGATTTGAATCCATCTAATGAAGACAATGCACAGCTAGATGCACCAAGGAGGTCTTGCCGTGTCAGACAACTTCCTTGGAAGCTTCGTTGACTACTTCCTCGGAAGTTGATTTCCGTTAGCTCAATATTGTGTCCTGTTTTCTCTTGTCTTTTCTTTTCTCTTCTTTTTATCTCTTTCTTTGCTTTTGTTTTCATTTTTATATAAAAAGAGGTAATGTTGTATTTGCCTAGGTTTGTTATGGTTCCACTCAGAACTCCTTTGGTTCTAGTTGGTGATGTAAGTGGAGTTCTGAGTGTGACAGTTGGACTGTTATAGCCTCTCACCGGTTGTGAGAGGAGCAGTGGCTTATTTGTACCCACAAATAAAGGCTTATCACTTACCTGCTGTACTACGTGTCTTCGTTGAAGCCTAGAAGAACACAACAGTTATGTAATGCAGTGGGCACACCTACTAATGCATCCGCATCAATATTCGGGAGTAGGTATGATGTGGATTTAGTCATATTTATAAGAAAGCCTGAAGGATGGCCTTGATAGCACAGAACATCTGGGCTATTGCCCCAAGCAGGTCCTTTCCTTGCCCTATAACATTTAGTCTTGGACACAAGAGTTTCTCCGTTTGATGTGCCTTGGGTTTTCTCGGATTCAAAATCTTTTATACCATTTTCTATCCTGGTCACAGTGTTGGCTGAATTCTGTGTGACCCCCCCATGTCGCATCCACCTGTTTCCCCCTTATTGTGACCTTATGGCCGCTCAAAATAATGTGATCTCATTGCTGTCTCACTTTGCCTGCAAGTAGCTTGTAAGGGAGAGCGCCACCCTCCTCCGCCATCAAAACATACCCAAAACTCTAACCAATTTTTGGCTGCCAGACACTTCTGTGCTACCTCAGTCGCTTGAAGAATCCGCATAGACCCCAGGAGCAGGCAGGATCAGGCACAGC
The DNA here is from genome assembly GCA_963921515.1 of Calotriton arnoldi. NCBI lineage: Eukaryota > Metazoa > Chordata > Amphibia > Caudata > Salamandridae > Calotriton > Calotriton arnoldi. The sequence goes on from CAWUFW010005765.1 coordinate 1,209,767, forward strand.
CCTAGCTCATATGCTTCCATCGTTAGACAGTCCACCAGTGACTCCTCGCATTCTGCCATGTTCTTCCGTCTGAAGTGACGCAGACAGGCATTCTGTGGAGCCCACGTGCGCGAGTCGGACATCCTGGTCCCTATCATGGACATTTGTGCGCGCGCCGAGCGCAGCTGTTCGCCTCTTTCTTTGCAATTGCACTGTCTAAACACACGCATTTAACTCGGAATTTCTTCGAGTTTGGACATGAGCTTGCAGCTTGGATACACCAGCAGTTGCTTCTCTCTGATGCTCCGTGAAATTTTGGGTTAAACATATGGCTATGTAGTCCCATAAAAAGCGGCACTTATATGTGCCCTGCTCAAGTACACACATTCGCGATCCGGCCCCCCTGAATTTTAAACAAAAATGCCCTTTAGCAATCTCTTCATATGGGGGCATGGGGTAGGGTGGGGGGGTTTGGACGGGAGAGAAAAAAAAAACCCTAATTGTTTAACACAACTCTCAAGTTTCCTTTAATGCTCAAAAATATATATACATGCTCACTGATTGCAGTCGTCGGGATGACTTGAGGACATAGATGTTGGCCAAATGATGCACGGTGCAAAGGAAATGGGAAGCATGTTTGTAAACTATTTAAGTAATACTCAGAGGCTCACAATGTGAGCCTAGAAAACGTGCAGGGCTCAGACAGCTGCGTGTGGGCTTCGTGCATTGTAACTGGTTTTAATTGATGAAGCAAAGGGTTTTCGGTGTCAGGAGGATCTTCTTGAGAAACATAGATTAACAAATACTCCTGAAGCTTTGCTTACTACTGTAGTGCAAATTAAGAGGCCCCTTAGTACGTTTAAAAATGTATATGGCCATATTTATAGAAAGAGTTGAACCTCTTCCCTCCCCTTAGGCCCTGAGCATTGCAGATGCCTTTGTTTCTGATGAGTGTGTGGTGTCGGCAGGAAACCATGTGAAAGGATTGTGATTCATGATTTACTTTTTACTCCTTTTTTGCAAACAAAAGAAGATGGCTGCATGCCATAATGTACAGAAGACAAGAGTTTTGGAACACAGTTAACCACAGCATTCCTGCGTCATGTGTTTTTATTTTTGAACTGGTTACATATCAGCTTGGCTTTTAGTAAAATGTAGTAAAACCAGCAGAAAAGAAGAGAAATTCTGCAAAGGGTAAATATCCTGTGTTGACTCACTTGCAGCAAGAATTATGTCACGAGGTACATTGTTTACATAGAGGAGCCTCATATGCACGTTTTTGGTGTTTCTTGCATATCTTCTAGAAGGGCCCTGCAGGGATACTACGGTGCTTCTCCATGTGGCAATGCGTGGGCCGGTGATGGTGGGTCTGTGTCATGTTTACTATGGCCAATGGCAGGACAGTCATTTGACAATCGTAGAGAGAAGAATGTGTGTCTGGTTTGGTTTGGCGTGGCCATGGCGTGGCCATGGAGAGTTTACATTTTTCGGTCAATAGGTTATTTTGCATTAATCCAGTGCTGCCCGAGACGAGTTACAGATATAATCTGATAACCTTCTCTTTAGAAGACCCGTTTGTAAAATGTCGGTGTAACTCGAAGCCCTGCAGAGTTTACTTCATGGGGTAGTTTCCAGGTACAAATATGTGCCACAAATGTACCAGGGAAGAATGAGAATTACAGGTAATCACTGAAACATACAAAATTCGCTCTAGTGGACACTTCAGCGCTTCCTGCTGCAGGAGCAAGGGAAAAGACAGAATATGAAGTACTTACTGGGCCTGGTAAACACCTCATCCGTCTGTGTTAACTGGGTCTGGTAAATACCACAAGCCCATTAGGCACACTCCTATATTGGGCCGCCTCGAAATTTAGAAAGGGGTTTCAGCCTTATTCTGGTGCCTCAGTAGTCCCCTCGCACTTTTATCGCTTGCCAGACACTCTTGGATACAGAAAAGGGCTTGAAGCCGCCCCGTTGCTTACATTTGTTGACTTGTGTGGCACTCATCTGTACAGCCTGGTAATTCGTCAAGGCAGGCCTAACGTATTTCCTTCCCCTCTGTGGAGCAGGAACCAAGCACTGATTGATTCAACCAAATCAGTGCCCGTCTGCTCCCGACGTGATTTGAGGTACTGTTTTGTTCTTTTTATCTTTTAGTACCCTGCAAACAGAAAGCATGCGACTAGCAAAAACGTGCCCAGCAGGAAAATCTAATTTGCAAAGATTTATTTTCTATACTTAACTTTTTTTTATTTTAGCAAATCTTCTTCTTTTCTCACTCTGGACTCGTGTTTTCTTTTGTTTTTGATTGATGAGGATTATGTTATTGCAGAGCAACATTGTTTCTTCCTTATGTGTAATTTCTGAAATGCTGCTTGAACACTTAAACCAATCCGTCCTACTCTCATCCGCCCCACTCCATTTCACCCCCACCTTACCCCACACCAATCCGCCCCACTCAGTCCATCTCAGACCAATCCAATCTATGCTAATCCAATCCAAACCACTCACCCCAATCCAATCTTCCCAACCCACCCCGCCCCACTCCAATCCTCCCAACCCACCCCACTCCAGCCTGCCCAACTCCAATCCAAAACAATCTGCCTCACTCCAATCCAAAACAATCTGCCCAACTCCAATCCAAAACCATCTGCCCCACTCAATCCACCCCAATTTGCCCCACTCCAATCTGCACATTGCAATCAAAAACAATCTTCCCCACCCCAATCCACCCTTAGTCTGCCCCACTCCAGTCTGCCCCACTCCAATCCACCCCACTCCAATCCAAAACAATCTGTCCCACTTCAATCCAAAACAATCTGCCCAACTCCAATCCAAAACAATCTGCCCCACTCCAATCCACCCCTAGTCTGCCCCCACTCCAGTCTGCCCCCACTCCAGTCTGCCCCCACTCCAGTCTGCCCCACTCCAGTCTGCCCCACTCCAATCCGCCCCAATCCAAAACAATCTGCCCCACTCCAAACCAAAACAATCTGCCCTAATCCAATCTGCCTCGCCCTACTCCAATCTGCCCCACTCCAAACCAAAACAATCTGCCCCACTCCAATCCAAAACAATCTGCCCCACTCCAATCCAAAATAATCTGCCTCACTCCAATCCAAAACAATCAGCCCTACTCCAATCTGTCCCACTCCAATCCAAAACCATCTGCCCCATTCCAATCCAAAACCATCTGCCCCATTCCAATCCAAAACCATCTGCCCCATTCCAATCCAAAACCATCTGCCCCAATCCAATCCAAAAGAATCTGCCCCAATCCAATCCAAAAGAATCTGCCCCAATCCAATCCAAAAGAATCTGCCCCAATCCAATCCAAAAGAATCTGCCCCACTCCAATCCAAAACAATCTGCCCCACTCCAATCCAAAACAATCTGCCCCACTCCAATCTGTCCCACTCCAATCCAAAACAATCTGCCCCACTCCAATCCAAAACAACCTGCCCTCTCCAATCCACCCCACTCCAATCTGCCCACTACAGTCCACCTCACCCCAATCCAGCCCAATACAATCGACCCCACTCCTATCCACCTCGCCCCAATCCACCCCACTCTTTCAAATCCACCCCACTCCAACCCAGAACAATCTTCCCCACTCCAACTCAGAACAATCTGCCCCACTCCAACCCAGAACAATCTGCCCCACTATGCCACTCAATCCAAAACAATATGCCCCACTCCAATCCACCCTACTCCAATCCAACCCACTTCACCCCAATCCAATCCACCCCAATTCAATCCATCTCACCCCAATCCAAACCACCCGCTCCAATCCAATCCACCGCATTCCAATCCACCCCCATCCAACCAAATACAATCTACCCCACCCCACAATCTGCCTCACTCCAATCCAAAACAATCTGCCCCGCTCCAATCCAAAACAATCTGCCCAACTCCAATCCAAAACAATCTGCCCCACTCAATCCACCCCAATTTGCCCCACTCCAATCTGCACATTCCAATCCAAAACAATCTGCCCCAATCCATAACAATCTGCCCCACTCCAAAACAATCTGCTCCAATCCAAAACAATCTGCCCACTCCAATCCAAAACAACCTGCCCTCTCCAATCCACCCCACTCCAATCTGCCCCGCTCTAATCTAATCCACCCTAATCTGCCCCACTCCAATCTGCCCACTCCAGTCCACCTCACCTCACCGCACCCCACTCCAATCCACCCCAATACAATTGACCCCACTCCTATCCACCTCGCCCCAATCCACCCCACTCAAATCCACAGCAATCTGCCCCACTCCAACTCAGAACAATCTGCCCCACTCCAACCCAGAACAATCTGCCCCACTATGTCACTCAATCCAAAACAATATGCCCCACTCCAATCCACCCTACTCCAATCCAACCCACTTCACCCCAATCCAATCCACCCCAATTCAATCCACCTCACCCCAATCCAAACCACCCGCTCTAATCCAATCCACCGCATTCCAATCCCCCCATCCAACCAAATACAATCTACCACACCCCACAATCTGCCTCACTCCAATCCAAAACAATCTGCCCAACTCCAATCCAAAACAATCTGCCCCACTCAATCCACCCCAATTTGCCCCACTCCAATCTGCACATTCTAATCCAAAACAATCTGCCCCACTCCAATCCACCCTTAGTCTGCCCCACTCCAGTCTGCCCCACTCCAGTCTGCCCCACTCCAATCTGCCCCACTCCAATCTACCCCACTCCAATCCACCCCACTCCAAAACAATCTGTCCCACTCCAATCCAAAACAACCTGTCCCACTCCAATCCAAAACAATCTGCCCAACTCCAATCCAAAACAATCTGCCCCACTCCAATCCACCCCCAGTCTGCCCCACTCCAGTCTGCCCCACTCCAATCTGCCCCACTCCAATCCACCCTTAGTCTGCCCCACTCCAGTCTGCCCCACTCCAGTCTGCCCCTCTCCAATCTACCCCACTCCAATCCACCCCACTCCAAAACAATCTGTCCCACTCCAATCCAAAACAACCTGTCCCACTCCAATCCAAAACAATCTGCCCAACTCCAATCCAAAACAATCTGCCCCACTCCAATCCACCCCCAGTCTGCCCCACTCCAGTCTGCCCCACTCCAATCCGCCCCACTCCAAAACAATCTGCCCTACTCCAATTTGTCCCACTCCAATCCAAAACCATCTGCCCCATTCCAATCCAAAATCATCTGCCCCAATCCAATCCAAAATAATCTGCCCCACTCCTATCCAAAATAATCTGCCCCACTCCAATCCAAAACATCCTGCCCCACTCCAATCCAAAACAATCTGAAAACAATCTGCCCCACTCCAATCCAAAACAATCTGCCCTCTCCAATCCACCCCACTCCAACCCAGAACAATCTGCCCCACTCCAACTCAGAACAATCTGCCCCACTCCAACCCAGAACAATCTGCCCCACTATGTCACTCAATCCAAAACAATATGCCCCACTCCAATCCACCCTACTCCAATCCAATCCACCCCAATTCAATCCACCTCACCTCACCCCAATCCAAACCACCCGCTCTAATCCAATCCACCCCATCCAACCAAATACAATCTACCCCACCCCACAATCTGCCTCACTCCAATCCAAAACAATCTGCCCAACTCCAATCCAAAACAATCTGCCCCACTCAATCCACCCCAATTTGCCCCACTCCAATCTGCACATTCTAATCCAAAACAATCTGCCCCACTCCAATCCACCCTTAGTCTGCCCCACACCAATCTACCCCACTCCAATCCACCCCACTCCAAAACAATCTGTCCCACTCCAATCCAAAATAATCTGTCCCACTCCAATCCAAAACAATCTGCCCAACTCCAATCCAAAACAATCTGCCCCACTCCAATCCACCCCCAGTCTGCCCCACTCCAGTCTGCCCCACTCCAAAACAATCTGCCCCACTCCAATCCAAAACAATCTGCCCCACTCCAATCCAAAATAATCTGCTCCAGTTCAAAACAATCTGCCCTACTCCAATCTGTCCCACTCCAATCCAAAACCATCTGCCCCAATCCAATCCCAAATAATCTGCCCCAATCCAATACAAAATAATCTGCCCCACTCCTATCCAAAATAATCTGCCCCACTCCAATCCAAAACAATCTGCCCCACTCCAATCCAAAACAATCTGAAAACAATCTGCCCCACTCCAATCCAAAACAATCTGCCCACTCCAATCCAATCTGCCCTCTCCAATACACCCCACTCCAATCTGCCCCGCTCTAATCCACCCCAATCTGCCCCACTCCAATCTGCCCACTCCAGTCCACCTCACCTCCCCCACTCCAATCCAGCCCACTCCTATCCACCTCGCCCCAATCCACCCCACTCCAGTCAAATCCACCGCAATCCAACCCAGAACAATCTGCCCCACTCCAACTCAGAACAATCTGCCCCACTCCAACCCAGAACAATCTGCCCCACTATGCCACTCAATCCAAAACAATATGCCCCACTCCAATCCACCCTACTTCAATCCAACCTACTTCACCCCAACCCAATTCAATCCACCTCACCCCAATCCAAACCACCCGCTCCAATCCAATCCACCCCAATCCAACCAAATACAATCTACCCCACCCCATTACAATTCACCACCTTAATCCAATCCACCTCAATCCACCCCACTGCAATCCAATCCACCCCAATTCAATCCACGTCACCCCAATCCAAACCACCCGCTCTAATCCAATCCACCGCATTCCAATCCCCCCATCCAACCAAATACAATCTACCACACCCCACAATCTGCCTCACTCCAATCCAAAACAATCTGCCCAACTCCAATCCAAAACAATCTGCCCCACTCAATCCACCCCAATTTGCCCCACTCCAATCTGCACATTCTAATCCAAAACAATCTGCCCCACTCCAATCCACCCTTAGTCTGCCCCACTCCAGTCTGCCCCACTCCAGTCTGCCCCACTCCAATCTGCCCCACTCCAATCTACCCCACTCCAATCCACCCCACTCCAAAACAATCTGTCCCACTCCAATCCAAAACAACCTGTCCCACTCCAATCCAAAACAATCTGCCCAACTCCAATCCAAAACAATCTGCCCCACTCCAATCCACCCCCAGTCTGCCCCACTCCAGTCTGCCCCACTCCAATCTGCCCCACTCCAATCCACCCTTAGTCTGCCCCACGCCAGTCTGCCCCACTCCAGTCTGCCCCACTCCAATCTACCCCACTCCAATCCACCCCACTCCAAAACAATCTGTCCCACTCCAATCCAAAACAACCTGTCCCACTCCAATCCAAAACAATCTGCCCAACTCCAATCCAAAACAATCTGCCCCACTCCAATCCACCCCCAGTCTGCCCCACTCCAGTCTGCCCCACTCCAATCCGCCCCACTCCAAAACAATCTGCCCTACTCCAATTTGTCCCACTCCAATCCAAAACCATCTGCCCCATTCCAATCCAAAATCATCTGCCCCATTCCAATCCAAAATCATCTGCCCCATTCCAATCCAAAATCATCTGCCCCAATCCAATCCAAAATAATCTGCCCCACTCCTATCCAAAATAATCTGCCCCACTCCAATCCAAAACATCCTGCCCCACTCCTATCCAAAACAATCTGAAAACAATCTGCCCCACTCCAATCCAAAACAATCTGCCCTCTCCAATCCACCCCACTCCAACCCAGAACAATCTGCCCCACTCCAACTCAGAACAATCTGCCCCACTCCAACCCAGAACAATCTGCCCCACTATGTCACTCAATCCAAAACAATATGCCCCACTCCAATCCACCCTACTCCAATCCAATCCACCCCAATTCAATCCACCTCACCTCACCCCAATCCAAACCACCCGCTCTAATCCAATCCACCCCATCCAACCAAATACAATCTACCCCACCCCACAATCTGCCTCACTCCAATCCAAAACAATCTGCCCAACTCCAATCCAAAACAATCTGCCCCACTCAATCCACCCCAATTTGCCCCACTCCAATCTGCACATTCTAATCCAAAACAATCTGCCCCACTCCAATCCACCCTTAGTCTGCCCCACTCCAATCTACCCCACTCCAATCCACCCCACTCCAAAACAATCTGTCCCACTCCAATCCAAAATAATCTGTCCCACTCCAATCCAAAACAATCTGTCCCACTCCAATCCACCCCCAGTCTGCCCCACTCCAAAACAATCTGCCCCACTCCAATCCAAAACAATCTGCCCCACTCCAATCCAAAATAATCTTCCCCACTCCAGTTCAAAACAATCTGCCCTACTCCAATCTGTCCCACTCCAATCCAAAACCATCTGCCCCAATCCAATCCCAAATAATCTGCCCCAATCCAAAATAATCTGCCCCACTCCAATCCAAAACAATCTGCCCCACTCCAATCTGCCCCACTCCAATCCAAAACAATCTGAAAACAATCTGCCCCACTCCAATCCAAAACAATCTGCCCACTCCAATCCAATCTGCCCTCTCCAATACACCCCACTCCAATCTGCCCCGCTCTAATCCACCCCAATCTGCCCCACTCCAATCTGCCCACTCCAGTCCACCTCACCTCCCCCACTCCAATCCAGCCCACTCCTATCCACCTCGCCCCAATCCACCCCACTCCAGTCAAATCCACCGCAATCCAACCCAGAACAATCTGCCCCACTCCAACTCAGAACAATCTGCCCCACTCCAACCCAGAACAATCTGCCCCACTATGCCACTCAATCCAAAACAATATGCCCCACTCCAATCCACCCTACTTCAATCCAACCTACTTCACCCCAACCCAATTCAATCCACCTCACCCCAATCCAAACCACCCGCTCCAATCCAATCCACCCCAATCCAACCAAATACAATCTACCCCACCCCATTACAATTCACCACCTTAATCCAATCCACCTCAATCCACCCCACTGCAATCCAATTTACTCCACTTCAATCCACCCCACCCCGTGCCAATCCAAACCCTTCCACTACTATTCACACCACCCCACCCCTCCCCATCCAGTCCCTCATCCAGTCCACCCCACTCCAATCCCCCCACTCCATCCCATCCAGTCCACCCCACTCCACTGCAGTCCAGTCCACTTACTCCAGCCCACTCTACTCCAGCCTGCCCCACTCCAGCCCGCCCCACTCTACTCCAGCCCGCCCCACTCTACTCCAGCCCACCCCACTCCAATCCACCCCCTCCACTCCACTAATTCATCCCACTCCAAACCACCCTACTCTAATCCAATCCACCCTACCCCTACCCCAGTCCAATCCACCCCAAACCAATCTATTCCACCCACTCCTATCCACCCCAATCCACCTCACCCAATTTCAATCCACCCCACTCCAATTTACCTCATCCAATCCACCCACTCCAGTCCACCTCACTCAATCCACCCCACTCTACCACAATTCAATCCACTCCAATCCACTACATCAATCCACTCCAACCCTGTCCACCCTGTTCCACCTCACTCCAATCCACGCCACTCTCTGCCACTGCACTCTACGACACTCTCTGCCACTGAACTCTACTCCCCTCTACTGAACTCTGCAACACTCTACACCCCCCTACGACACTCTACTCTCCCCCCCCCACCACTCCACTCTAGGACACTCCACGCCACTAACTTTTAGCCATGCTGAACTGCACCCACACTGGTGTACAACATGGCAAAACCACATTGCCAAAGCAAATAGCTCTTGTATAGGCAAGACCTATTGGCTTTGCCAATGCTTGATTAATTTTTTTTTTTTATTGATTGTCCATTTGTAGCATTGAAATCTGCAATTGTGAACCCCAATATTTCGAACACCCCAAAATTTAGCTCCAGAGGTTTGACTCCTGCACCTTTGATTTAGCAATAAGAGCCACACTCTCCTTGTCATCAGGCCCAATAAATTAGCAGAGTGGCAAAAATAGTAACTAGGGCCACTCAATAACTAAGTTTTAGATCAGTGAAAAATTAAAGGGTTTTATTACCAAATCTCAAACTAGGTCATACAGAGAAATGCAATGCCTTGAAGGCTCAGACACAGAGTACATAGTGATAATCATAATTATTGTAAGTACCAGTAATCAGCATAAATCATAAAAGGAATGGACAGTATCCCTAGCTACAGAACTTTCAGGAAAATCTATGGCTCCTCCCCAAAACCGAGGGGGTTTTACACTCATTTTATGAATAGGTAATAAGCAAAAACTGCAAACTCAGCTTGGCATGATTAAAACAAATCAGAATCATGGTCTTCATGGAAAAAATTAAAACACAAATTAAAACACAATATCCTGTGCGCCACAAAGACTGTGGGGAGAGAAGGCATGCAGGGGGACATTGATTGGGAGGGGTAATGAGCAGGAGCAATATGAACAGAACCCCAAAACAGCATAGATTTTAATAAAATGTTGTCTCTACTAAAATGTGGTATAAGTAAACTACATTAATAAATACACTTCTAAACCTCTAAATAAGATAGGTTCAAGTGCAACATTTTTAGTTCACCGATTAAGACTATTCACTATAAACATTAGTATTTAAAAATGATTGCTTATTTATATAAAACTCTAACACAATCACAGTAACGGCTGCCGCTCAGCAAGGGTACATGGAAATGTTCAGTCAGCAGGGATACTGGATTGGTGGCAGGCGCCCAGTACATCCACATCAGATTCCAACTGAGGTGTTGCAGTAGATCCTCCCTCCGGCACCTCCACACTCTGTGTCTTTTCGCCCTAGATGCAGAGTTTGTCACAAACCTTTGTATCCCCATGGACCCCATGTCTTTTTTAATATTTTTGGGCACCTCTGCCCTCTTACACATATTTTTCAGCTGCCATACACCAGTCCATATCTTTTTACCAGTTTTCCACTGCAGGAAAAGCTCCCTCCTCCCTCCTCATTCCACCTTGCTACCATCAGGCCAAGATTACAAAACAGTTTGTTATTTAGGTGAGATTGCTTCACAACATTTCACCAAGACAAACAGTTTAGTGTTCAACTCTTGGGGAATGACAAACTCGTGCTAGGTACCCCCTCACTCACTCCTGGAAGGGTTCTAGGCTGGGGCAGGACCATAGTATATGAAAGAAAGTAGCTGATTATGCACAAACTGAGGGCATGAGTCTGTAGTAGCCTTGCTAAACCTGACCATGTGTGTTTTAAATGGAATCGGGCTCTAATAGCCACATCTCTTGAGCTCTGCATTGCTTCCCCCACTCCTTGACTTCCTGTTTGGCATCCCATCTCTCCTTCAGCCTGCCTACAGTATACTGTGAGTTGATGGTGATTTTTCTGTAAGGGATATTGCCTTTTTTAGGGAGGAATTCAGACAGTATTCTGCTTCCGAATAGCAAGCTGTCTTCAAAGCAGGTGTTTTTTGAAGATGGACTGCTTAGTGTGCCAGAGTTGCAGATATTGAAATATATCAGTATCCACCGTTTTATATTGCGTCTTAGCCGTTTGACCCTAGACATCTCCAAATTTACTGAACTGTCTGAGACACCATTTCTGAAACCCTTCTACATTTCTAGCCTCTCAGAGTAAGTGACTCTCACACACGTTAGTGTCATTATCTGGACTTTTTCCCAACAATATGTTTAGTTGTGACTTTCCAGACCTTCATCACTGTTAGCGTTTGAGCTGGCAGACCCTTTCATCCCTTTTTAGGTCTCGCCTAGCGCAGCGCGCATGCACTGCTCTAGGAGAGGGCTCTTGGAATCACTTCAGACTTCCAAGAGCCTTCTCCGTGTGGGTGTGCCTCCTCCCACACATCCCATTGGCCTTTGCGTGTGGCTTTCAATAATTGAAAGCATGCAAATGGCCAAAGACGGGTGCATGTCCCGCCTTTCCTCAAAACTTTCACTCCCATGGCCTAGGGGTCTCGGGAGCGAGCAGGGTGCCATCTGTTCTGGATCAGGTTTCCAATTAGCTTTCACTTTTGCGTGCAGCGGCGGGCACGATGGCAGCTGCATTCCTTACAGCGCGCGCATGTGCACCGCTCGCGGGCTTGTTTAGCATCTCAGCACGTTGATGTCTCAGAGCGCTACAAGGCGGCACAGTAGTGCTATATTAGAGCTACATAAAACACATCTGCACACAAAGGCCTACGCTGAGGCCAGCATACGTGCAAAAGCCCCAGTCCTACTGTCGAGACACATAAAATATTAAGTGCATGCTTTCCCAGACGGCCCCTCGCCGGGGTGCGTTCGGAGTGTGCGCGCCTGCATGAGCCTGTTTCCAGGGCTCCGCTAGCAAGACAACCGGAATCGAGTGCTCATTGGTCAATCCCATCCTGACGTCACACCGCGGCAAAGTCAATAGGGCCGGCGCTGATGGCCTGCGAGCGCGAGGCGCGTTGCATACAGATCTGCTGCTGTCTCCGTGGCAACAAGGAACTCCACGCCGGGTAGTCCGGGCCTGCACACTCCTGCCCTCCCTCCTTCACTCCTCTATGGGTGGATTAGAGGGAAGTCTAAGGCTTTAATGTGTTTATCGGCTATAGGGGATTGGCGATTAAACCGAAGAGGCAAGTAAGGGGAGCGTTACAACACACGCTAACAAACTATCTAACTGCAAGGCGCTATAGTGTTATCCCACCTGCAGGAGACTACGAGCACCGGCACGGCAGCAGTCTTTGGCCTAGTTATCAGTCGTCTATAAAATAGAGAGAGGGATCCCTCTTACTTCACCAAGGGAATAGGATACTTATACCAAGTCAAAAATGAATTTTCCCTGGTTGCTATACATACATATAAACGAAAAAATCTGCCTGTGATAAGGGCCCACAAGAAGATTTTATAACCTATATCTACAGAAGATTTTATAACATATATCTACTGTAGATATATGTTATAAAATCTTCTTGTGGGCCCTTATCACAGGCAGATTTTTTTCTTTTATATGTATGTATAGCAACCAGGGAAAATTCATTTTTGAACTAGTTATCAGTAGTGCAGCAGGTGCAGTGGCACAGGGTCCCACTGGCGTGAGGGGGCCCTCTGCACCTACATTGTGGCTGCTTGTGACATGGGGCGTTTTCCGTGCTTGCAAATTACCTCACTGGCTACATATGTGCCGTATCAGCTACCGAACTTTCTGTATCTAGCTGGGATTACAAGATACATTTCTATAGTTAAAGAAAAGAAAACAAATAAACCAATGGATATCGCCAGACATCAAAAAACACTTCAAAGGCACAACGGGAATTTCTAACACATTGTGTCCAAGAAGGAATGAAACTGGGCAAACTACAGGTCATGGGTTTGAATACCGACCTTTTCAACTTTGTTTATTTACAGAGTTTGATACAGCGCCGACTGGTATGTACAGGGAAAGTGGGAAAAACGCAATGAAAAAGTTGATGGTGCCGGGGGGAGGGGGTGGGCTAATAAATGGACAGCTTGTCTTTCATCATTTCAAGTTGGTCAAAATACATTCTACCGGCAAAAGAGTGAGTGCCTACTGCAGAGAACAAGGACATTAAGGCTATCTCCTTTAACCTCCTCCATAATGAAATCTTAGCAGTCACCCCATCTCTACTGTGGGATGGATGTATACAGGGCAACGAGAGTCTTAACAGAGGCCCCAATGACACCGGCTCCACTATTGTAGACCTGGTCAGCGTTTGACAAAGAAAGGTGCTGACTACGGATGCCGCTAAGAACAAGCATTGGCATAGCCAATAGGTCTCGCTTTTGGGACCTTATAAGTATTTAGTTATGCAGCACAATATCCTTGGTGCAACAACATCAACTGTTGCATGGCAAAACACTTATAAGGTCCCAAAGGCGAGACCTATTGGCTATGCCAATGCTTGTTGCTTTATTAGGTTGAGGTGTAGCCCTGGGGCCGTTGGCATGTCTGTCTACCCTAAAGAACGGCGCTGCCAGTGGATAAAATTCCCATTTGTTCACCACCACAAGTGAGGTTGCCTAATAGCATTTCTGAGGTTCATGGAGGGCTAAAACCCCATCAAATGTCCCCTGCGTTACCATCGATTTTGGTACTCGGTGGTCCTCTGGGAGCAATAGCACCTCAGCCTTCAGATGTTTTTAAGAATCCTCTTGAACCTAGTGGGGCATGTTTTGGAGGACGTACAGAAATGTTGGCAGTACCATCATTATAAACAGGGTGGCATGTTCTAGGAGCGCAAGTGTTAGCCCTCTCAAGTGCCTCACGTCCTTTCTGAATTTACTGAGCAAACTTTATTGATTAGGACTAAAAAAAAACTCACCAGGTTTGTGTGTGATGTTGATACCTAGGTACTTGAAACCAGTGTAGTGCATAACCACTGGGCATCAAGGTGCTCAATCTGGGGTCCAGGTCGTCAGCGGGTAAAGCACAGATTTCTGCCATTTGATGCAAAATCCTGAATATCACTCATAGATCTCAAAGGAGTGTATCTATGGTTGTGTCTGGCTACATGACCTACAGGAAGGTGTCCTCTGCATATAGCAATATTTTCTCATCCCAACTGCCTTCCCATCTCAGGTCCTGGACTGCTGCATCACCCCTGTTACAGAATACAAGAGGCTGTACCACCAGAGTGAAAATAATAAGTGATCGGAACCGTCCTTCTCTTGTCCCCTTCTCTAATTGGAAAGGGTCTGGCATAATTCCATTGAACCCCGATCCTGGCAAAGTGTTCCCTGTATAGTCCAAATCTAATTCTCATCAGGACTCCAAACAAGTAGGACCATTCATGAGGGTCAAAAATTTTGGTTGCATCTAGTCACATGACAGCTGCCGTTATGCAGCTTTCTCGGTGTATGATATGCAACCAAATAAGTATCTGTGGTTCAGTCTTTTTTTCCAGCCGGGTACGAAGCCGAACTGGTCAGGTTGCATAAAAGTATCAATGGCCTTGCCCAGGGAGGTGGCAAGGATTTTGGTGAGTTTCTTGGTTCCTCTGTTTAGGAGAGAGATGGCCTGTAGGAAGAGCACTCACCCTAGGGCTTTTCCAGATTTATGAATAACTATTACCCTAGCAATAGGTAGCCCGTAGAGTAGGCAGCATTCAATTTTGTGGCTATACACTTTACTCAGAAGTATATAGTTAGTTTGCTAGCTAATCCGGCATAGAGCTTAATTGAAAGGTTCCTGGCCACAGGGCCCGTTGCCTTGCCAGTTTCCAGTTTTGTGATGGCCCCTGTGATCTCCTCACTGGTTATTTCTGCCTTGAGTCTCTGCCTAACTTCTGACGAGAGGCTAGATGGGGGCAAGTTTGGGCCGAAGGCCTGGTTGTCAGTGTCCTATGGGTACCCGTACAAAGTATACAAGTTCCGGAAATAATCAGTGAAGGTTTTTTGCAATGTCTGCACTGCCATGAATTATCTGAGCCATTAAGTTCCCCTACCCATCTACTGATTTCATCTAATTCTCACATTCATGCCAATAATTTGCTGGTTTTGATTCTCACTTCAAATATAATTTTTCTGTGGGGTCAGGAAGTAGATGTGTGCCTCATGTCTGGGTAACATCTGGTTCTCCTGTCGTTTAAGGTCTATATGATAGCTCACTTGATCTTCATTTGTTTGCAGGTACTGTCTTCAAGCTCAAGGATATCACCCTTTGTCTGGTTGGCATGCTGCCCAGAACTTTTCCTTAAGTGTAGAGTCATAGGAGATTGCTTATCCTCTGATCATGGCTGAATAGGCCTCCCAGTGAGTGATTGCCGATCCTACCAAATCTTTGTTTTCTGTAAAATAGTTATTGGTATTCTCACATAGTTTTGCCTTTTACTTCTCTGAAGGATCCAGATATCCAATTTTCAGCACATGGGGGGAGAGGCCCCTTATGATATTTTGGCCCATACAAGGGAATGGTCAGAGATCCTCTGGACAGGAAACTCCCATCAGAAAATCTATGCAATTCCACCCGATGTGGCCTATTCGAGAAAATGTATTGTGGGGCCTAGATTGAAAGGAATACTGTCTGTCTCCCTGGTGTTTTATTCACCAGAGATCCACAAGGCCATGGGCTCTGGTGAACTGCCACGGGTGGGAATCTGCTTTGATACGCCCTGTGTACTGCCTGCCCATGTTCTCCGACTTTCTTAGGTTCAAGTGTCCTTCCATTACTAAAAAGCCATCTGCATCAGCAGGGACTCAACCCTATCCATAGATGTTCAATTACCAGGGGTACCGATTTTAATATGGCTACTTCCATAGTGTCCAATGTATACCCCTCTTCAGCCAGGATAGCTTGATTCCAGTGGCATGGAGAGCACGGGACCCACGTCTGGGCATACCCGTCCCACTCGGGGTGACAAATGCAAAAACAACAGTTGATGGACAGAATGCAGAACAATGTCATACATTCACCCCAGTACAGAGATCTGGGCCTAAATCCATCGTTTTTTGCTCACCATGCCATTCCAGTTTGAACCCAGCCATATGCAAATCAGTCTTGACCCTGTGCCTCATGGGAACAGTCCAGCCCGAACTGCCAAGCCAGGTCCTCCCTGGACTGGAAACAAGCATCCTAGGACCGGTTTCGGGGTTTCACCCCTCTTCAGCCAGGATAGCTTGATTCCAGTGGCATGGAGAGCACGGGACCCAAGTTGGGGATACCCGTCCCACTCGGGGTGACAAATGCAAAAACAACAGTTGATGGACAGAATGCAGAACAATGTCATACATTCACCCCAGTACAGAGATCTGGGCCTAAATCCATCATTTTTTGCTCACCATGCCATTCCAGTTTGAACCCAGCCATATTCAAATCAGTCTTGACCCTGTGCCTCATGGGAACAGTCCAGCCCGAACTGCCAAGCCAGGTCCTCCCTGGACTGGAAACAAGCATCCTAGGACCGGTTTCGGGGTTTCACCCCTCTTCAGCCAGGATAGCTTGATTCCAGTGGCATGGAGAGCACGGGACCCACGTATGGGCATACCCGTCCCACTCGGGTGACAAATGCAAAAACAACAGTTGATGGACAGAATGCAGAACAATGTCATACATTCACCCCAGTACAGAGATCTGGGCCTAAATCCATCGTTTTTTGCTCACCATGCTATTCCAGTTTGAACCCAGTTATATGCAAATCAGTCTTGACCCTGTGCCTCATGGGAACAGTCCAGCCCGAACTGCCAAGCCAGGTCCTCCCTGGACTGGAAACAAGCATCCTAGGACCGGTTTCGGGGTTTCACCCTCTTCAGCCAGGATAGCTTGATTCCAGTGGCATGGAGAGCACGGGACCCACGTCTGGGCATACCCGTCCCACTCGGGGTGACAAATGCAAAAACAACAGTTGATGGACAGAATGCAGAACAATGTCATACATTCACCCCAGTACAGAGATCTGGGCCTAAATCCATCGTTTTTTTACTCACCATGCCATTCCAGTTTGAACCCAGCCATATGCAAATCAGTCTTGACCCTGTGCCTCATGGGAACAGTCCAGCCCGAACTGCCAAGCCAGGTCCTCCCTGGACTGGAAACAAGCATCCTAGGACCGGTTTCGGGTTTCACCCCTCTTCAGCCAGGATAGCTTGATTCCAGTGGCATGGAGAGCACGGGACCCACGTCTGGGCATACCCGTCCCACTCGGGGTGACAAATGCAAAGACAACATGGCTTGGCAGTTCGGTCTGGACTGTTCCCATGAGGCACAGGGTCAAGACTGATTTGCATATGGCTATGTCTGAACTGGGGTGGCGTGGTGAAGCAAAATAACGATGGATTAAACCCAGATCTGGGGGTGAATGTTTGCCAATGTGCAACATTCCGTCCATCATCTTGTGTGTTTTGCATTTCGCCCTAAGTGGGAAGGGTATGCCCAGACGTGGGTCCCGTGCTCACTACGCCACTGGAGTCAAGCTATCCTGGCTGATGAGGGCTATAAGCCCGAAACCGGTCCTAGGATGCTTGATTCCGGTCCAGGGAAGACATGGCTTGGCAGTTCGGTCTGGACTGTTCCCATGAGGCACAGGGTCAAGACTGATTTGCATATGGCTATGTCTGAACTGGGGTGGCGTGGTGAAGCAAAATAACGATGGATTAAACCCAGATCTGTGACGGGGGATGAATGTTTGCCAATGTGCAACATTCCGTCCATCATCTTGTGTGTTTTGCAAGTGTGGTTTTGAGCACTGTCGGGTTCCATGGCACTGCAGCCCATCCATTCCCAGCGGGTGATGTCGGTGGTGGGTGGGCAGTGATTTGTTGGCACATGGGCAGTCCTAGTGGTCCTGGCTGGTTACAAACCAGCTTCTCCCGTCAAGCTTACTGCACTGAGCATGCATGTAGTGTGCATGTATACTTTGCTGCACATGCGCACTTGCGTGCAGGGGAGTTGAATGGCTTAATGGCTGGTGCATTGGAAATATCGTCTGCAATGGAGAGTAGCTGGTAGAAACTGCTGCAGAGCTTTTCATGCGAGTCTGGAGGCCGAGATACTGAGCAGAGGGTGGGTGTCGGCAAGCACTTAAGGGGCCGGGGAGGGTCTGATACTCTAACTGACGTAATTGGTGCTTACAATAAATACAGCTGGTTGTGTACATTATGTTGGGGGGAGGTCCGTGATCTGTGTGGAGGGGTTCGTGTGGGGGGGGGCTTGGCTGCGGTCACTGGGCAAGGGTTTGCGCAAGGTATTGAATGGGCAGCTTGGGTCATTACTGCCCCAACCAGTTTCCCGGTTGTCACATTATGAAGAGAAGAAGATGACTACTTAGGAAGGATTGTTGCAGTGTAATTTTAAGAGTAAGACTCCTCCATCATTAAATAAGTATAACGTGTGACTTTGGCCATCACCTCAATGAAAACCCGAGGGGAACTGTAAAAGCCCTTATGGTAGAAAAACGAAACACCCTAAATAGAGAGAGCACTCTCAGGACACCAGTCATACACTATTGGAAGCACTCGCTCCCATCACAAAGTACCAGTCACATAATACCAAAACATTCTTAAACACCTCCTATACTAGCAGTCTCACACTACCAACAGGATCCATGCCCATCAATGTTGCAGTGACCCACATCAATTTCAGAGGGATAAAGGCACTTTCAATGTAAATCCTTATGAGGGACTGGCTGTGTACATGGCAGTCCTCGAAAAACTTGAATAATCTACTCGACTTAACTGTAATGTACTTGACTCGTAAACCGGTCTCAAATTGTGTGATTCTAGGCAAATATTTTATTTTACAGAGCCACCTTTTTCTTCATTATCACATTTGAGAGCACATTCAAATACGTGTTCAGCATTTCTGTTGTACAAAAACCCCTCTTTTGTTTGTTTAAATAGACTAAATGTTTGCTCCAGGTATAATAAGAATCTACCCACATATAGGGTACACAATCCCTGATATGCCTCTTAGATCACCAATAGCATTGCCATCAGGGCAGGAGTGTTTCTCGGTTCAATGTTTAAAAACTCATTTTTAATAAATATATTACTAAAGCATGATATGGTAGCACACTCTCATTTATAGACAGTAAATTCCCCATTGAAATGGCCAAAAACATTTCCATTAACATGCAGTTTTACTGATAAAACTATATTGTGTATAACAAATGGGTTTCAGCAAACATATTTATCATTTTCACTTCACCAAGTAAAGTGTTCTGATTTGTTTTCTTCCTACTCAAATATTTTTTCATCGCACTGAATTACAGAAAATGTGCTTTCATAACTACTGAAATATATTTTGAAATATTTGTACAGTTCTTTTATTAGCTATTTAAATGTTGTGTGTTAGGAAAAAAAACCTGACATCCTATGGCATTTCATTTCACACTCTTTGTATAGCAAGTCAGACAGTTCACTTTACAAAATCCTGGAACTCTGCAGTCTGAGAAAGAAACATAACTGTAAGAAAATGCAAACTGACTTCTGACCTCTGTTGCTATACATAGAGCTAATGTGGCCAGATAGAACAAGATTTAAAGGCATCTTTATTGTTCCTTCACTTTCTGAGTGAACACAACACCTGTTCTTTGTCAATAGCAAGTGGGTGAGTAGACTTCTCCAGGCCTGCTTGGTTTGGGAGCCGAAGTTGAAGGTGCCATCACTTGGCAAAATATTTGAGTTCGTGTCATCGCTGGATCAGCAACAGAAATATGCTCCCTATTACTGGTGATTCAGTGCTATTAGTGGGGGTAGCCACGCTTATGTTTTAACGCATAATAAGCCTATTTCTTACAAGAATTATCTGTAACCTGAAGTAAGCATGGACAGTTGTTTGCAGAAAATGTTACCTGAGTTATGGCCTTGTGTACAAAAGGCACACAAGATACCACTTCAATGTGCTGTCTTTACATTTTCTAACATCAGCATAAAAAATACGTGTGATACACATACCCCAATAATCAGGGTTTACTAAAGATTGCGTTAAAAAAGGGCCTGAGTATTACAGTGTGGAACACGATTGATATGCTTTCCAAAAGAAGCATCAGCAAATCCATTAGGTCTGACTTTGCGATGATTGATTTTTATTTTTTTACATTTTTTTTTATTGTGAGCATATGAAAAAAAGGTATGCCACCTAAATGTGACTGCCAAATAGTAAAAATGTAAAAAAAATTAAAAATGAATCCTTGGCAAGAATTTTAATAGAACATCGGGATGTTATACTTAGAATAATTTTATAGACCCCTTTTATTTTGACTGAACATCACATGATTTAAAAAAAATAAATATATATATATATATATATATAACCATATATATAACCTACTGGCAGTCGCCAGTAGGAAGTTATAGTTGGGACCTATTTTCCATAGGAAAAGCATTTTTTGTTTTCCCAATAACTTTAGCGTCGTTTGACGAATCTTTGCGAAATTTTCAAAACTAGTGGGGCGCTCCGGTCAGCTCCTGTTTTAGAAAGTTTCGGGGTGATTTGCGTAGTGGGGGCCGAGAAAAAAGGGGGGTCCCAAAACGTGTTTTCCCCATGTTAGTTCCTGAGAAATTCAAAAAATAGAGGTCGGAAAATCAATTTCCCATAGGAAACTTTAGACACGGCTACAGCCCGAACTGCTGAACGGAATTACACCAAATTTGGCAAAAAGGTAGTGCTTGGTTCAGAAAGCGTCCTTTTTTTAAATGGTGTAAATCCGTTCAGTAGTTGCTGAGAAATTCAAAAAATAAAAGTTTTGATATCTAGGGACGCGGTGGATTCGCGAACCCTCCCGACCACGAGCTTCACTGTGATTGGCTGCCAACACTCCAAACCAGGAAGTGTTGGCAGCCATCTTGTGACTCGGTAGAACCGAGTCACAAGAAAACAGTAAAAACAAAGGTGAAAAACAAGAAAAGGGGGCAGGGTAGAAACACCCTGACCCCCCAGGCCTGCTCAGGGGATCCCACAAGGACCCCCAGGGCCACAAAAAGCATTTTTTTTAAATAATTTCAGCGGAAATCGCGTTGGGGTCGCGAATCCTGCCGAAATTATTTTTAAAAAACGAAGTGCGGACTGCCGCGCTTTGTTTTCTATAAGCTCCCGGGTGGGCCAGGTCCCGGGGGCATTGTCTAATTTTTGTTATCGCGGGGGCCCGCCACCTCCCCGGGGCTATGTTTATAATATGCGGGAGGGCACGCGGCCCTCCTGCGGCCCCGGGGACCGCCACCCCCGGGGCTTGTTCTTTAATTTGTGGGGGGCCTCCAAGGCCCCCCCAAGCCCCGGGTACCGCCACCCCCGGTGCTTTTCTAAAATATTCGCGGGGGCACACGGCCCCCCGCAGCCCCAGGGACCGCCACCTCCCGGGGCTTGTTTTATTTAAAAAAATTAAACCTGTGTGGGGGGGGGCACGAGCCCTCCCACACGCCCCGGGGACCACCACCTCCCCGGGGCACTAAAATGCAAATGTGGGGGTCCGTTACGAACCCCCAAGCCCCGGGGACCACCACCTCCCCGGGGCTATGTAAATAAAGGGAGGGGGGCCTTGCGGCCCCCCTCCTGGAGCCCTTGATGGCCCTGAGGACTGCCACCCCCCAGGGCCAGCTTCTGCAGTGTCCCGGGGTGCCCACCCCCGGGACACTGGTGTTTGCTATGACAGGGCGGGAGCACGGCTCTCGCCCTGTCATATCAAACTCTGCTTTGGATTTTGGAAGCGATAGCAGGTTTCCTGCTCTCGCTTCCAAAATCCAAAGCAGATTGGTTTTCCACATGGGGAGCTGCATGTCAGCAGCTCCCTGTGTGGAAAAGCAATGCCGGCTCCCGCAGGAGATGGGGAGCCGGCGGGACCGTGGGAGATTGGGGCTCACCCCACGGTCCCTAAACATTTGGGCATGCCCCGGGGGATGGGGTCCCCGAAGCGAATGTAAATTAATAAAAGTGGATTATTTTTTAAATTGGAGTCGCGACCCTAGCGCGGCTCTCAGCGCGGCCGCATGGTATGAACGCGATAGGTGCGCGGCGTTCAGCGCGGCCCCTAGTGTGAACGCGATGGGTGCGCGACTCCACTTTTTCTAAAAAAATAAAAAAATATTCATATGTAAGAAAACAGAAGACGTTATATAATTTTAATAACAAGAAAAAAAATAACAAACTATTTTTAGGATATTAAACATACAAAATATCACAAAAAACAAAATTACTGAACAAACCATAGGCTTAATGAACATTATAGTTAGAAATTAGCATTTAAAAAACCTTTGAAATTCACAGAAAAAAACATAGGTTTCATGGACATTCTAGTTGGAAATTAGCATTTAAAAAACCTTTGAAATTCACTGAAAAAACCATAGGTTTCAGGCACGTTATAGTTAGAAATTAGCATTTAAAAAACCTTTAGAAATTCACTGAAAAAACCATAGGTTTCAGGAACGTTATAGTTAGTTGGACATTTCACTCGTACAAAACCATAGAAATTCTGGCGTTATAGTTAGTTCACCTAACTATAACTCGCGCCCCCGCAATGCACTGCTGATGTCACATATTACATCATTCATGACATGGTCAGTGACATCACTGATGACATCACTGATGACATCTCAAATGACGCGTTTCGGCGAAGCCTTTTTCAAGGCTTGAAAAAGGCTTCGCTAAAACGCGTTGTCCGTGGGCACAATAAATATTTTGTGCTGTCCTCTGGTGCGTTGGGATCACCTGGAAAGACTCTTTAGTTTGAATTTAAGAGGTTGTGGCCACCGCTGCTGGCACCGGTATCGTGGGATGAGGATCGGCTAAGCGCTGCAGTTTTTTCAATATATATATATATATATATATATATATATATATATATATATATATATATGTATATATATATATATATATATATATGATTCTTATTGTCTCAAATAAAAGGTAGTATTGGCTTTGAATTCTTGTAATCTGATGTCATAGTTTAAAAACACAAGGATGATTGAAAAAAGCATAAATATTGAAAAGAAAGCAGCATTGGTAAAGTGTAGTCCCGTCAGTCCTAGCACTGAAGTGCACTTCTTAATAGGACTTGACTACCAAGATGGCCGCGGGGAGGGAGCACTGAGTTTGAGCTCCCGGGCACGGGGCACAGGGACCACCGATGCAGTGAGAACCCAGGCTGCCCCCCCGCCTTCCCCCACCGAGAACTCACCGGATTGTACCCCAGGATGGGCAAGCCTGAACCGAGCTTCCACCTCCACCAGATACCGAAGCTGCGACGATCCACGCCCGACACCTCCAGGACTGCAACGGACGCCTCGGGGTGATCGGAGGGCAGCGGACCTCACCAGATACAAGGTCACTCCACTCTGGACCCGCGGGTGCCCCAATAGCCCTGGACCCGGACGGAGCCATCAATAAGCTTATAATTGAAGGCAGTCGGAGATCTCCACAAGCTGATCGCGAACGACTGCTGAGCCCCGCAGCGCCTGACTCCAAGATGGCCGCCCCGATGTCGGTCATATGAAAGAACCCTGTCGCACTCTGTGCTGCACAGGAGACTCTGTCCACGGAGGTAAAGGATAAATCTATGAATGAGCTCATGACTGATGGCAATCGGAGATCACTAAGGGGCCGATCGTGATCTACTGCAGAGCCCCGCAGCGCCTGACTGCCTGACTGCCTGACTCCAAGATGGCTGCCCCGACATCGCATCTGTGAATGAATCCCGTCGCACTCCCAGCCACATATGCGACTCTGTCCACGGAGGTTACGGTTACTAAGAATCGACCCACGACCCAGGACCGATGCACCACAAAAAAACCCCAATATAATATATAAATAAATAAATAAGTTCACGAGCCACCGATGAGCCCCGCAGCGCCTGACCTCAAGATGGCCGCCCCGATGTGAAACCTTCACCGATGATCAGTCTGCACCGGTGAGTCTCCACAACCCTATAGGTTCCCTGTACCCGCAGGTGACAACAAAAATAAAAAAGTGACGAAGGCCCCTGCAACTTAGAGACTGCCGATTCCTCGATCCCTGGCCTGACCCTAAGATGGCCGCCAAGAGCTAACTCCTCGTAAACTGCACAGTGGAATCTCTGCTCATATCGAAATGCTCTCTATTCACCCTGTATCCGCCGGACACAACAAACCATAGCGACGAGGGCCCCTGCCCCACAGATACCACCGCTTCATCAAACCTCCTGCCCACGTGGCCTAACCCTAAGATGGCAGCCAAGAACTAACCCCTGGGAAACTGCAACGGGGAGTCTCTGACCAATCCTTATTGAAGTGGATTAGTCGCCTCACAACCTGCCTGGTCCCAGTAATACAAACAATCCTGACCCAGTCATCAACGCCTACTACGTCTGTTGCACCCCTACGGCCTCACTACTCGGCCTTAATACAACGCGACGACCGCTTTGCACCCTCTCTGCCCGAAGGTCCTGACCTCATGTTGACAGCCAACCTACCAACCCCCTAAAGAAGCGGCCCGACCGCTCTACTTGACCCGTCCACCACAACATTCCACCCCGACCTCCTGTGGCATCATAACACACCTAGTCCTAAGGGAACTAGCCCCCCCCGTCCAACTTGGACATTATGCATTCTATCACGCCAACCTACGCCAATCCCCCTACACCGAACTACTTTAAACCACACGGCCCAAACTCCGTCTCGATTAGTTTCCCCCCCAACCTCTCACCCAAAGCGAAAAAAAACCTCAAGCACAAACTGATTAGACAATACCCTGAATCCCTATTTGCTGACATATATCACCTCACCTCCAAAGGCCAGATAAAAATGGATCTCATTTTCCACACCGAAAGACCCGAAAAGTGGAACTTCATCCTCAGATCTCAACTCCACATTACAAAAACCACTAACACTCCCCATAGCTGCAAACTGTCATTCCCTATCCATAACCGCACGATGCGGAGCGGGAACACCTCTGTGACCATCTACTCCAACGGCACAGTCCTGATCCAAGCTAACAACGACAACCTTGAGGCATTTGACTACCTCTTCCCCTCACTTAGGACTGCCCTCTCCCACTCGCATCTCCCCCGCCCTACCCACCCCCTCTCCCGGACAGCCGCACCCCCAGCAGAACACACCCACCTTTCCTGCGCCCTTTATCAAAAACTCCAGCTTTCCACCACGAGACACCACCCGCACCTCTGCCACCAAGAACAAGGTTCCCCCTCCCCCGCGTGACCGTCTTCGCGATCAGCCCCCCTAAGAATACCGATTGACCTCAATATACAATCAAAGACTCCCATCCACCTCCCTATACCCACATGCAGAAGTTCGCGGATGCCACAACATGACCCCCCACTCCCCGCGCCCACGGCCCAACTCAAAGCTTACACAGACAGCATAATAACAACTAGACGGCAACACAACAGTGTCAGGCCGGCGCCCACGGCCCAACTCAAAGCTTACACAGACAGCACAACAACAACTAGACGGCAACACAACAGTGTCAGGCCATCGCTCCCGCAGGAGGACCCCGCCCAGAACTCACCCACCCCCACTCTAGAAGAGACGGGGCAGCGTCTCTCCCTGCTTGAAAGCCAGTTAGCTACTATAATACAGGGCTTTAACAAAATCCTAACCAACCTCACCTCGTTACATAAGCCTTCCCAAAATCCCCACTGTACTCCCACTGTCTCCAACCCCACACACCAAAGGCTCCCCAAAGTTCCCCGACCCAATTGGATCTCAACCCCCCTCCCGAGTCAGACACTGAGACCCAAAAGAACTAGAGAGGCTATGTCCTCAAATGAAGCGACAGAGCTTGCTTCCTCCTACGACATCCCCTCTACTGCCATCCCTCAATCCAAGATTCAGGTGATCACTGGACTTAGAAGAGACCACTCCCCTCCGAAATCCCCTAGACCCCCAGCCTCCCTCACCTACATCCCCACGGCCCCCCTAAGAAAGAAACCAAAAAAAGAGGCATCCGCTACCAACTGCATGCTCATAAACTGCAGATCAGCCACCAAACATGCCACAGAGCTAGCGGAAACCATACTCACCTATGACATAGACATAGCCTTCATCACCGAAACTTGGCTAAACGACTGCTCGCCACCAATCATGGATACCCTCGTGCCCCCAGGCTTTGCAATCATCAACAAAGACCGAAAAGACCAAAGAGGCGGGGGTATAGCTATCATTCACAACAACAACATGTCCGTAGCCGAAATTGACACCTTTAACTATAACTCCTTTGAATGTCTACCGTCCACATTAACACAAGCGACAACAAAACACTACAATGCCACCTCCTATACCATCTCCCAGGCAACACCACCACATTCACTGAACACCTGTCCGACCTGGTTGCCCACTGCTCACTCCGGATCACCAGTAACCTGATTCTAGGCGATCTCAACCTACACTGGAACGATAAAAACAACTCACTAATCCAATATTTGAATGAGCTATTACACAGCAACAACCTTACCCAACACTGCTCAGATGAGACCCATAACAAAGGAGCAATCCTAGATGCCATCATCGCCAAACGCGACACAATCACAATAGACCGCATCCTGCCTGTTGACTGGTCCGACCATCACTTAATACTATTCCACATCACGCAACTGATTGCACACCAACCTTCCATCCCAGACCCCCCAAATGGACGAGAAATCTAACACAAATCAACATGGTCGATCTAGAAGAAAAGATAAGCTCGCTCATGCCCATCTCCCCAGATGGCCTCTCCACAACGGAACTCACCTCCCACTACAACACAACTATGACATCCATCCTAGACCAACTAGCCCCCCTGAAACTAAAAAAACCAGGAACATTCCATCCAGATCCTGGTTCAACACGGACATCAACGCTGAAAGGAGACAACTTAGAGCCACAGAACGACTATGGAGGAACAACCCTTCTACAAGCCTTCATGAACAACTCAAAGCAGCCCGAAGGAAATACAAAACACACATCGACAACGAAAAATCCACCTTTTTCTGCACCGCTCTGGACAACGCGAAAAACAGACCCAAAGAACTCTTTAACATCATCAGGAAACAAACCTCCAAGCCCTCTACAACCCTAGTCCAGGCCTCTAAAGACCTGTGTGACAACTTCGCCAACTTCTTCGACAAAATCACCAAAATTGAGCTCTCACTAGACATCAACCTCAATCCCTCCTGCAAAAGCCGAACCTCAGAGATCGAGAACAGCACACGCAAGCCCCCATGAAAGCCTGGAAATCCTTCAACCCTATACCTGAATCTGAGATTCTTAAACTGATCTCCTCCTCCAAATCCGCATCTCACGTCCTTGATCCTATACCCACTCAATTGACCAAAAAGCTGAAACTCTCCCTTGCCCCATTCTGGTGCGAGATCATAAACAGCTCCTTGAAAACTGGCATCATACCAGACTGCCTCAAAGTCGGCCAAGTCACGCCTCTTCTGAAAAAGCCAAGCCTTGACACCAACGATCTGAACAACTTCAGACCTGTTTCCAATCTCCCCCTCCTATCCAAAATCCTCGAAAAATGCGTTCTCCTTCAACTGACTCAGCACATGGACAACATCAACCTGCTAGATCCCCACCATTCGGGCTTTAGAAAAGGCTGTAGCACTGAGACCGTGATCCTAAACATCTTGGACGACATCCACAAGTCTCTAGATACTGACCAATGCTGCCTACTCATCCTACTAGACCTTTCAGCAGCCTTTGACACGGTCGATCACAAGCTACTCATCAAGGCTCTCCAGGACAGAGTAGGTGCTGATGAGGTGGTCCTACACTGGTTCTCCTCCTTCCTACACAACCGCTCCCAAAGGATAAAAATGAAAACCTTTACATCGAACCTACACCCTGTCAGCAGAGGTGTCCCCCAAGGCTCAGTGCTTTCCCCTCAACTGTTCAACATATACATGGAACCCCTCACCACCCTACTCAAAAAAGCCAACATCCCCTTCCACCTATATGCTGATGACACCCAGATCTACCTGGAAACCTCCTCCATTGACGACATTCAGAGACTCCACAACACTCTCAGAGAAGTCCAACACTGGCTGTCAACAAACCACCTCAAACTCAACCAAGACAAAACTGAAATCCTCTTCATCTCCAACAAAGAAGAAAACCCACAAATCGTAGAATGGCTAAAAGCAATAGATACTCTCAATGGTAAGCTCATCCTGGCTAACTCTGCAAAATCACTTGGAATCACCCTAGACCCAAAATTGACCATGGCCCAACACATTAAGATCTCCGCAAAGAGTGCCTTCCTCAATCTAAAGCTCCTCAACAAAATAAAACCCTTCATTCCACCCAAGGACCTCAAGCAAGCCACCCAATCACTGGTGTTATCTAGATTCGACTATGGGAATGCTGTCCTCACCGGTACAGCAAAATCCCACTTGGCCCCCTCAAAACAACTCTCAATGCTGCCGCCAGAATGGTCACCGGAGTTAAGAAATTCGATCACATATCACCCATACTCAGAGAACTAAAATGGCTCCCAGTCGAAATGCGTGCCAGCTTTAGAACTGCCTGCCTCACGCACAAAGCCTTGCACACTGGGAAACCCGAATACCTGGCCTCTAAACTCAAGAAAGCCGGGCAGACAAGAAACCTCAGGAGCTCCAACAACCTACTACTCATCCCTATGAAAGCACGTAAACAAAAAACCGCTACACAATCGTTTGCTGGAAACGCGCCCAAAATCTGGAACTCCATCCCAGCTGATATCAGGACTATCCCTTCCTTTGTAAAATTCAAAAGACTCCTAAAAGACTTCTTCCTCAACCGTGCCTTCCCGAACCGAGAAACGCCACCGAAACGCAGATGCCTATACTCTGCAACCCCCTGACAATGTTTCACCAAGACCTTCCTCTTCCCCTCTCTCCGATCCCTTCCTTGTTTCCCCCCCCCCCCCGAATGAGGTTCAGCCCAAGACATCGTGCACTCATCGAGGTTATCTCGGGACTTCCTCTCCTCAATGTTGCTCAGCTCGCCGGGCTTTATGAACCAATATGTATACCTATGCCTTTTTGTGTGATTCCTGCTTGAATCTGCTGTAAAGCGCTCCGATACCCTCGGGTCTGGCCAGCGCTATATAAAACTCCTTAATAAATAAATAAATAATAAATAGGTGGATGTGCAGATGTTATAAGAACAGTGCTGTCAATCACAATGCAGAGAGCCTCGGGCGTAAGTGGGGTGACCTGCACCCCAGGCTGTATGCTATTTTGAACGGAAGCAAAATGTGGATATCAATTAAACAGACCAGTGGATGAAGAGGACTGACCCTCTTTGTATGTATGTGTATGTAGTTTGTTCATTTCTTTTTTGCGGGGGATTACACGAGGTATGTGGCAGCTAAAGCTACCTCTAGGCCAGACTTCACGAGCCGATATTCACTGAACAGGTTTGAGCGGAAAGATATAGACTTCCTTGCAACAGTCCCAGCGGCACCCTTGTCCTTCAGCAGAGAGGCCACGGATCTGGCGCAATCTCCCGCCTCACTGCAGAGGGGGCCCGTGTTAATAACACTAATGGCAATGCTTCTGGTGTGTCATGTGCTCGTAATGGGAAGACTCGGCTCTCCGAGGATCACCACGGCAGTGTTCTCAGTAGCCACGGGTTGGCTTCCACTTTAACTCGCATTATGCAGTTTTATAGGAAAAATCTTGAGAGAGTGAGGATTCCCTAAAGCAATAGGGTGCCACTGACATGTTAAAGATGCTGGTTCAACGTCAATAAAAAACGAGTTGTGTGTCAGGCCTTCGGCGCAGGATTACACATGGAAATTCAGACTGTGTGGTACCAGACATGTTTAAAATTAGGAAATTTATAGAGTACTTTGGACTGGGGGTGGGCGAAATCCTTTTTTTTTAAATTCGCAGTTAGCAGATTCAAAACTGAGTGCATTTCTACCGTTTCCGGTGTTTTTGTGCCCGCCTGTTGAGATTGGAAAAAAAGTGTAATGCAGCCGAAATGCCCTGCTGAACAAGAATTGCTCATTTCGTGGTGTGAGTAATGCATGGAACCAGGGATTTTTTAAAACGTTATTAGTTTGTGCCATCCAGCACCCCGCCAGACAACATCATTACATTGGTGGCGTTGCATGAAGTTACACTGTCCGACTCCTGACAATGCTCTTTAAAGCAGTATTTCAGCAGGGTGCTGCTAGAGTGCCTGCAGGCAGCCCCTACAAGCTGACATCCTTCCTGGAGAAGATGTCCTGAAGTGAACTGTCATGGTTCGGGGCAATGTCAAAGACCTTTACCAGCTCCTCACAGTGCCTCTAAAAGCAACTGTGCATTTGGTTCTGGGTTTTTTAGGCCAAAGCCTACCAGACATCCCAGCTGTCTGGTTTGCTGAAGAAATCTTGAAGACATTCATAAAGCTTCCCTGGGAATGCATTTCGCCCATTGCTTACCATTGGCTTTGTGGTTTGTAACTCAAATTTGATTGGTTTCTGTTTGCGTACTTTGTTTTAGGCTGCCCAGTTTAAGTTCGACCCTCCCATAGAGCATCACTTGTTTACTGTATCCTTCCCCAAGTGTTTGATTTCTGTAAACAGGTCTTTTATTCTTGTTCTTATCTCGTAACATTTGCTGGGCATTCAAAGACAGAAGTCAAATGTCAGGCTGTGTCTTCCAAGGAAGCTTAGTGTTCACCTTTCTTTCTCTGTCTTCTAAGTGAGAGGATTTATGTGACAACGCTGCTGGGTACTGGGAGTGTGTTGAAGGAAGGCTGTAGGATGTTATTTTTTTCTAGCACACAACAAATTTAAATGTCTGTAAATGAACCTCGCAGATATTACCAATTTATCAGATTTAGGAAAAAACAAATGAAGCACAATTTTTTTGGGTAAATCTGAAGTGTTTTGGAAACAAATATTTTAATATGGTTAAAACAAATCAATACACTAGGTGATGACATTTCCACACATTGTTTGTGCGCTGTATACTTTTATCAGTAAAACTGTATGCCTGTGCAAATGTAATGGCCATTTCAATTGAAGATGTGCTGTCTCGAATGCCAGTGTTCTACCACACCATGCATACTCCACTTTACAGCACTCCACTTTACTCTGCTCCACACCACTGCGCTCTACTCTGTACCACTCCACCACTACTCTGCACCTCTCTACCCAATGCACTCTACGCCACTCTACTCTGCACCACTGTACTCTTTGCCACTGCACTCTAACCCTCTCCAACCTAAGCCACTCCAGTCTACTCTGCACCACTCTACTGTATGCCACTCTGCAACACTGCACTATATGCCACTGCACTCTACTTTGTACCACTCCACACCAATCTGCCACTCTAATATACTCTGCACCACTGGACTCTGCAACACTCTACACCACTGCACTCCACACCCTGAACTCAACAACACTCTACTCCACTCTGTGCCACTCCACTCTACCCTGAACCTCTTCTCTTTACGCCACAGCACTCTACTCTGAAACAATCTACTCTACACCACTGCACTCTATGCCACTCCACTCTACTCTACAGTGTCATAGAGTGCAGTGACATAATCTATGCTGCACCAATCCACTCTTCACCATTCTACTCTGCATCACTCTACACTACGCCACTACACTCTACACCACTTTACTCAGAACCAATGCACTCTACGCCACTGCACTCTACTCTAATCTACTCTGCACTCTATGCCACTCTATTGTACTCTGCACCAATGTACTCTACTCCACTTCTCTCTATGGCACTCTACTCTAAACCAATTTACTCTAAAGCACTCTGATCTGTGCCAATGCACTCAGTGCAACTCTACTATGCACCACAGCACTCTGACACTCTACGCTGTGGTCTCTGCCACTGTACTCTACTCTGCACCACTTTACTCTGTGCCACTCTACGCCAATGCACCCTACGCTCACCGCTCCACTTTATGCCTCTTCACTCTACTCTGAAACAATCTACTCTACGCCATTCCACTCTGCACCACTCCACTTTATTCGTCTCCACTCCAATCTACCCTGCACCACTCCAATCTACCCCACTCTACTCTGTCACTGAACTCTACGCCTCGGCACATTATTCTGCACCACTCTACTTGACACCACTGCACTTCATGCCACTCTATTCTACTCTGCACCTCTGCACTCTATGCCACTGCTCTCTACACCACTGCTCTCTGCGACCCTCAACTCTGCAACATTGCACTCTCCGCCACTGAACTCTGCCACTCTACTCTGCACCACTGAACTCTGCCGTTGCACCCTATGCTGCTGTACTCTACTCTGCATTTCTCTATGGCACTCTTATTGCACTCAACGCCAATGCACTCTGCATCACTCCACTCTGCATCACTCCACTCTGTGCCACTGCACTCTATGCCAATGCACTCTGCTCTGTACCACTCCACTCTACACCAGTGCGCTCTTCGGCAATCCACTCTACGCCACTCTAATATACACCACTAAACTCCATGACACTCTACTCTGCAACATTTCACTCTCCGCCTCTTAACTCTGACCCTCTACTCTGTGCTGCTGCAATCTATGCCTGCACTCTACCCTTCACCACTCCACTCTATGCCACTTCACTCTAATCTGAAACAATCTACGCCACTGCACTCTATATCACTTTACTCCAATCTGTGACACTCAACTTTGTGCCACTGCTTTCTATGCCACTGAACTCTATGCTACTGCACTCTGCGTTTACTGCACTCTGCGTCATTCCAGTCTACCCTACACTACTCTAATCTACCCTGCACCACTTTAAGTCACTCTACTCTGCACCACTGCACTCTACCCCACCATACTCTACTCTGCAA
This sequence comes from Calotriton arnoldi, assembly GCA_963921515.1. Taxonomy (NCBI): domain Eukaryota; kingdom Metazoa; phylum Chordata; class Amphibia; order Caudata; family Salamandridae; genus Calotriton; species Calotriton arnoldi. The sequence goes on from CAWUFW010005765.1 coordinate 1,242,846, forward strand.
CACTCTACGTTATGCCACTGCACTCTACGCCACTGTATTCTACTCTGCACCACTGCACTCTGCCACTTCTCTCTACGCCACTCTACACCACTGCACTCTGGCCCTCTACTCTGCAACACTGAACTCTGTGCCACTGCATTTTATGCCACTGTACTCCACTCTACACCAATGCACTCTGCACCACTCTACTCTGCATCCCTCCACTCTATGCCACTAATATTCACTGCACCACTCTACTCCACTGCAATCTATGCTGCACCACTCTGCACACCTCTACACTATGCCACTGCACTCTGCCACCCTAACCACTGCACTCTACACCACTTTACTCAAAACCAAAACACTCTATGCCACTGAAGTCTACGCCATTCTACTCTGCACCACTATAACACTCTATGCCACTCTATTCTACTCTGCATCACTGCACTCTACGTTACTGCTCTCTATGCCAATGTACACCACTGAACTCCACACCCCCCTACTCTTCAACACTGCACTCTCTGCTACTGAACTCTACGCCACCCTACTCTGCCCCACTAAACTCTGCCACTGCACTCTACTCTGCAATATTGTACTCTACGCCACTGCTTTCTACACCACTGTACTGTACACCTATGCACTCTACTGTACACCACTGCACTCCATCAAACTCTACTGTACAACACTGCACTCTCACCACTTAACTCTTGGAGACTCTACACTACTTCACTCTATGCCACTGCAGTCTACCCTGCACCACTCTACGCCACTTAACTGTACACCGCTTTACTCCACTCTGTGCCGTTCCACTCTTCGCCACTGTACTCTACACCACTGCAAATTACGTTGCACCACTCCATTCTGCACCACTCTACACTATGCCACTGCACTCAGCGCCATTCTAACCACTGCACTCCACAACACTTTACTCCGAACCAATGCACTCTATGCCAATCTACTCTGCACCACTGCTTTCTACGCTACTCAACTCTACACTGCTTTCTACGCCACTATACTGTACACCACACTACTTTACGCCACTACGCTCTATGCCACTCTACTCGGCAACACTGCACTCTCTGCCACTCTACTCTGAACCGCTCTACGCCACTGCACTCTACGCCATTGCACTGTCACTCTAATCATACCCTGCACCACTGAACTCTACATCACTCTACATTGCACCACTTCAATCTATGCCATTCTACTCTATGCCACTGCACTCTACCCTGCACCACTCCACTCTAAGCCACTTCACTCTACTCTGAAATAATCTATTCTATGTCACTCCATTGTACTCTGCACCACTCCAATTTACGCCTCTATACCCTGCACCACTCTGCGCCACTGCGGTCTGCGCTAATCTCCTCTCCACCACTATAGCACTCTACGCCACTGTATTCTACGTATTCTACTCTGCACCACTGCACTCTACGCCACTGCTATCTGTCACTCTACATCACTGCACTCCACGAGCCCTAATCTACACTCTCCGCCACTGAACTTTACGCCACCCTACTCCGCACTATTGAACTCTGCCACTGCACTCTACTCTTCACCTCTCTTCTCTACACCACTCTACTGCTCTCTATGCCCCTCTACTCTGCATCACTCCACTCTGCCATTCACCACTCCACGCCACTTCACTCTACTCTGAAACAATTCTACTCTATGCCACTACACTCTGCTCCACTATGCGTTGCACCACTCTGGGCCACTCCACTCTGTGCCGTGCCACGCCACTCTGCGCCTCACCACTCTGCTCTGCACCACTCTTATTTACGGTACTGTACTCTATTCCCCTCTATTCTAAACCACTGCACTCTACACCTCTTTTCTCAACACCAATGCACTCAGCCACTCTACCCTGCGCCACACTGCTCCTTACCACTCTATTCTGTCACTGCACTCTACTCTAAACCACTGCACTCTGCGCCAATGCACTTTACACCACTTTATTCAAAACCAATGCACTCTACATCATTGCACTCTGTCACTCCGCTCTACTCTACACCACTGTACTCTACGGTACTGCTTTCTACACCACTCTACTCTGCACCGTTCTACACCACTGCACTCCACTCTACACCACTCAACTCTACGTCCCGCTACTGCACTCTATACCAATTCCCTCTAAACCACTACACTCAATACCTCTCTACTCCGCATCACTCCACTCTATGCCACTGCACTCTACACCAGTCCACTCTCCGCCACTCTAATCTATTCTATGCCACTGCACTCTATGCCGCTCTATTCTGCGCCACTCTAATCTATGCCACTTCACTGGAAGCCAATCTGCTCTGCACCACTGTACTCTATGCCGCTTCGCACAAAGGCACTCTACTCCACTCGATGACACTCCACACTACGACATGACACTCCATGATACTCCACTCTGACACTCTACTCCACTCAACGGTGCTCCACGCAACTCCCTTTACTCCGCTGCATGCCTCTTTACTCCACTCTATTGTACATCACACTACTCCCCTCTATGCTACTCCACAGCACTCTATGCCGCTCCACTCTACAATACTCTACTATATGCCATTCCACTCTGCTATACTACTCCACTCTAAGCCACTCCACTCTGCTGTACACCAGTCTGTGTCACTCCACTCACTGTACACCACTCCACATTACTTTACGCCACTCTAATCCGCTTTTCACCCCTTCACTCTATGATACTCTATTTCCTCTAGGACACTCTACACCACGCCACTCTACGACACACCGCTCAATGCCACCTCTCGTTTACGCCATTAACTTTTAGCCATGCTGAACAGTAGCCACGCTGATGTACAACATGATTAAAACACTTTGGCAAAGCCAATCGCTCTTGTATAGGTGAGATCTATTGGCTTTGCCAATGCTTGTTATGTTTCCACCCAAGGAGCAGCGGATCAGACCTAAATCAATGTCTGGGGAATAAGGGCAAATTTCCCGCATTTGCTTGTCGCATAGAAACTTCGCCCATCTCGGAGTATTGAAACTTAAATGATCCTATTTATTGTTGTTTATGTTAAACATTTTAGTGTTTTGGGTTCAGCCATTTAAATGACTTATTTGGCACTTTATATTTTTCTAGTTGCTGTGCTTGCCTCACCAATCTTGCAGAATTTTCAAAGAACATTGTTTTTCTGATTTATCTTTGCAATCTTTTTGGTAGTGTGTGATTTCAGGAAAGATTTCAAGAAACCCAACGATAGCACATGATGATAATCATATTGCCACGTTATTAATCAAACACAACCACACAAAGAACTGCTGGTGATTCAAAAATGTGTGTTATTGCTCCCTAATAAACTGTACACATGTTATCGACCTAAGAAGGGTGACCGATTGAGTAGGTCGTGTCGTGTTGAGTTGGAAAACTGATCTACAGTTTCGAGATCACTGGAGCAGGCTCTCAAAACATTGCTCTATCTTACCTCTGCCTCCTCCCACCCGAACACCCCAAGCCCATTCCCTCTGCTCCCTGGCCCGGCAACAGTTCAAACATAGACCATTAACTAGTGAAAAGTGAGACAAAGGGGGAAATTTACAAAGATTTTATGTTGTTTTTGTGTCACAAAAGTGACGCAAATCGGCGCAAAATCTTTTTTCCCCCGATTTACTTTCCAGTGCTAAACTTGGAAATAACGGGAAAGTAATGCACAGCACCGCATAGTTGCCTGTTGTCATGTTTGTGCCTTTTTCAAATTCTTGAAACCTGTCTAGCGTTACGTGAGAAATTGTCCCAATTTCTTTTGAGAGCCTATACAGACGCAGTATGGCCAATGGAGAGAGTTACCTGTTATTATTATATACCTTTTCCCTTTCCTAAGTGATTCCTACCATGTAAATACGAAACCAATCCTTAATAAAAATTGGTACTATTCCCCCCTCCCCCTTTTTCAATATAATATACAAGATGTTAGACAGGGAAGCTTCTCAATTTAAGCCTTTTTTGATATCCCTTAATTGAATGCATTTGTTTAGTTACTTAATGAACCATATTTTTTCAATAAAGGGGGGGAAACTCACTTTCATAATTGGGCAGTGAGCCCTTCACCGCTATTTGCCACTCTACTACCCTCTGCCAAGTACCACTGTGCTTAGTTGACCCTGGTGAATATGTTCATGACCCAACCGTTTCCTCCCCGTTCCCCTAAATGTAAACCCAGTGAGAAAATACTAATTCAACATTTTAGAGAAGTTTGATATATTGAATTTGGTTTTGAGTATGCCTCATTATTTTTTCCATGATGTGTGTTTTGCAGAAGTAGCAACCTATGGTTTTTGCTGCTTGATTTAAAATGTCTGTGTGTGTATGTATATATAATGTGTTTATCTAAAAAAAAAAATTACATCCAGACATAAGTATTCTGTTTTATTTTAGGGTTTTGTCATTTAAAAAGAGAAGTACTGTTTTTTTTTTTTGGGGGGGTTCAGGGTTGGGTCGTGTATAGGGGCAATAGGGAGTTTTATGGTTTATTAGGGGTGAGTTGGGTATAGAGGCAGCAAGGGGTTTTTAGGGATCAGGGGTGCATAGTGTATAAGGGTAGTAAGAGGTTTATAGGAGTCATGGGTGGGGTAGTGTTACTGGGCAGTAAGTTTTTCTTTTTCTTTCAGGATTTAGGGATGGGTATTTAAAAGTGGTATATATAATACAGAATGGATAATTGTGTAATCCGGTCCAATATTGCGATCCAGGTGTTATGGTGATATCAAAAACCCTAAGATGGGCCTTTTGGACCATATTTTGTTACCCGTTTATTTAAAAGTGTGCACAGACCGAAATTAATTTGTTTAGGTTTTGTATATCTTTCCTGAAAAAATTGTTGATAAATCAGTAGGCAGTGGTGAGAGTCAAATAATTTATCGGTTCTGTGGATGCAGTGTTTACCGTATAATTATGGATTTAGTGCCTTTGTCATAGTAAATGGGCCACATAATTTAAAAAATTTGCAGAATTCACCAAAAATGTTGTTTTTAGCTCAAATAGATAAAAATATTGCCAGAGAATGTGATGCATAATTTTTATTTATTTCCTGCATTATTTAGATATTGTTGCATAATTTGGTCCACCATGCCGCATAACCCTAATAGTTATGGCATTGTCAAAACTCTACCGAGAGGATGAAATCCATATTTCACAGGCAGCCGTGAAATATTTCCCATATTTCATGGGTTCCTGTGATATGAGGTTTTCTACATATATGTGAATATGTATAATCTATAGTTGTAATAATTTATAGTTGTATAGTTATATACATTTATAGGGCAATGTATGTTTCATAAATCCAACTTACCACCTAAGATGAGTTGTAAAGGTAGATCCATTGTAAAGTACAGCGTGGTAGTACATCACAGTGTAATGACCTTGTTGTAGTGTGCCGTGTTTTAACAACCCGCATTGTTAAAACTGCTATCCTTGGTTGGTGCAACAATGTGGAACTCACTAGCCTTATTTCTAGGTTTCGTCTGCACAGCACTTGTGCTGTGCTTGTGAAATCTCGTCAGTAAAAAAAATAGCTTAAAATGGGCTTAGAGCCCACCCATCACTGACCCTTATCCACTGAAAGCAAGGGTTCAGCATGGTTGTGAAGTGGTTCAAGACCTATGAGAGGTTGGACTCGACCCTTTAAGACACATCAGCTGTACAGGAAGACTAGTTTGAAACCGTCTTTGGCAAGTCAGAAAAATGATAAGCGGGGGCAATGTAAGTCGAGCAAGACATTTAGTCTGTGGCGCTGAATGCTGACGATGGGGTAAGAACCGCCCTAAGTGACGTTTCTTCCAATGCTGACTGGTGTGTGAGGAGGAGCCGCACCTGCAAAGGAGGAAGTGATGGAGGAGGATGTTAGTAGAATCATCTGCTGCAATTGTTGCCTATTTGTAGCCGTAGTGTAGAGCACAAACCCACTGAGCATGTAAGAGTGAGACTGTAGGAGAGTAGGATCTGCCTCTTATGTTGCCCCCACTTTTTTTCTGATGTTTACACTGGTTTCTGGCTATAGACTGGCTGGGACCCTGCTAATCAGGGCCCCAGCCTCTCTGTTCTCTCTAAACGATTTGGAGTGCACTCTAGGTGCACTAGTGATTGGATACTGTGGTACCTTATGAGTCCCTAGTATATGGTACCCTAGGTACCAAGGGCATAGGTACTCCACAGGCCTACCAGGGGCTGCAGCATATATTATGCCACCCCTGGGAAGCAGACTAAATCTGATACCACAGGCCTGCTACTGCAGCCTGAGTTAGGAAGTGCTAGCACCCCTCACTGAGATATAGGTTCCCTATATCTCTCCTACACACACATATAACCCTATCAGTCACCCCTAAGGCAGGCCCTATCAATCCTGAGGGCAGGGTGCTTGGCTTCTATGTGAGGCGGTGCCTCTGCCTGAGCAGGGCCCCTCTGCAGCTCTCAGAGTCCATTCTCTGGTGCTGTTTGTGGATGCGGTTAAACCATATACTTTTAAGTGCATTATATCCTCACGGTAAAATGCTAACTTTGGAATGGCTGCATCGAAACATGTCGTGTTTGGTGTCAAACACCTTGGAATACTACCCCCGCCAGTCCTGGCGGCGGGGGTAGCATTCCACCCTTCTAGAAGGATAGACATGTACCTACTGTGGAAACGCGGTAGAATCCTGCAGAGCCCTGGCATCACAAAATGGATGCCACCAGTCACAGACACTGGGCTGCCCTCCTGCTGATGACCAACACTTGCAGTGGAGGGAGCCCAACAATAGATATCCTGTCCCAAGGGGTGTGACCACCTCCCAGACAGGGTTTAGTGTATTGGGGCTGGGTGGGTGCACTCTTAGAGTGCTTTGAAGTCCTGCACTGGGGGAGCAGAAGGCTCCTCTGTGCATATGCCAGTTCAAACCGGCTCAGGGGCTACCTGTCCCTGCTCTGGCGCGAAACTGGACAAAGGGAAGTGGGTGTAGCCACCCACTCCCTGACCCTCCCATAGGTAGCGTCATAGAGCTAGTCCCTCCCTCCTTTTAGTATAAGAGGGGAACCTGTGCATTGCACCCTAGATTTCCCTGGACGACGCTCTACAAGAAGAATCCCGGACCTTCGACGTTCCACTACCTTTGGAAGACTGAAGAATCTCCCTTGGAGTCAAGGAGTGACTCCCCTGCTTGGCAGGCACCAAAAACTACAAACGACGGTCGCAAACTACGCCGCTCCCGCCGGAGTCCGAAGTCCCTGCAGCCCAAGAAGTGGATTTCCTGACGTCTCAAAGGCCATCGTGAGTCCCCAGCGAAGCTGAGGCCAGTGGACCCCAAGAGTAACGAGGAACCGCGACCCCTGGGTACCGTGCACTATTGTCGAGTGCAACCCCTCACAACGTTCCACGAACTTGTGCTTTGGACCACGTGTGGTCCCAGCCTCCAGCAGGAATCCCTCCTAAGATCAGCGGCCTACCACGTCCCGAGTGACCGTGGGCCCCTGTGAGAGAATCCTCCCGAGGCGTCTTCGAAACCCCTTGCCAGCCGGCTTGTGGGTTCCCAGAAGACTTTCCAAAGAAACCAAAGGGCTCCCCTGGTTGCTCCAGGCCTGCCCTGACTTACCCTCGCTGGGTGAGTTCCACAGACCTTGCTGGTCTGTGCCATTGCCTCTCCACACTTTCCTCGAGACTTGCTGTTACCAAGGCTTGTTGGCTCCGATCGAGTTGCCGACACCGCAGTAAGCCGCAGACATCGTGGGACACGCCGAATCCAGCTCCTGGTCGTCGTCGACGCCTCCTGGACCTTGTGGCTGAAGAGTCAAGGCAACCGCGAACGACCTGAACCCTGCGACGACGGTGGGCATTCATCTTCCTTGCCCCGAGTCACTGCCAAGTGACTTTGAACACTGTCCCCTCTGCTTTCAGGTCATCCTTCCACCGAATCCAGGCTTGGATTCCACCAGACACTTCTTCCAACCATCACAAGCAGCAAGTCTTCTTTGCTCGCCATTGAAAACGACGCCGCGACCCGACACCAAAGGACACCTGTGCACCCGGCTTCCCTGGGTGAGGTAACTCCAGCACTACGGTGCTCCTGTGGGTGTGGGCCCTCGAACTACTTACCCTGTAAGTAACTTGCTTGTAGGTTCACCAGAAGTATCCTAAAACTCTTATTTTCCCCGTGCGATTCTCGCACTGACTCGTACCTGGTTCGCGTCTGTGTTAGACACACCGCGTCCGACTCCCTTGCAAATCCTATCTGTAGACCGTATCCTCCGACTCGTACTGAGTCCGATCGGTGTGTTCGCCTCGAACACGCAAGGGACCTTGAACATTGATATCTCAATCGCGTCTGAGTGCATAGACTCGTACAGGATTCGCATCGGTGCCAGGTCACCGCGTCCGTCCCCTGTGGGTCTCCTACAACTACCTGGGGTGGTTCTTGGGGGTCCCTCGATTCTAGATGCCCTAGACCTAGGTCTAGCAAACTAAGATTGTAATATTCAATTGTGCTAAACTTATCCTGATAAATATTTGACTTGTACATATGTTCCTGTCCTCTAATCTCATAAAGAGATTAGTAGAGAGCGTTTATTAATAAATACATATATATTTGATATATATACCTGTGTGGTGTCTTTTCATTTGGTGATTCAAGAGATTGTGTGGTAAAACAAGCTGCTTTACATTCCTTCAAGACTTAGCCTGAAGGCTGCTCTCCACAGCTACCACTAGGATAGCTTTCTATAAAGGTTGTCTTAAACCTATCTACCATAAGAGTCGAATTGTTCTGGTGCAAGGTGTCCACTTTAATTAGTGAACAGCATATACCAGGCCAACTTCTCACATTGGTGGGCAGCGTGTGGGATTCCAGCTTGCTATTGTTTTACCAGAAAATCTCTATTTGAATTACTAACTGAAAACCACTATAGGTACTTAAGGTACATATAAAGTCAAGCTTAGTATCGATAAGTTCTACTGAACTTAGAGCTGTGTGCCAAGGGATAGCACACCCTTTCTACAGCTCAAGCTAGGATCAGTAGGCCACAAACTAGTGTAGGTAGTACAACACTGCACAACACTAGAATGTCCTTAAAGGGTGGAACCAGTGGATCCACTCAGCCTCAGTACAAGGACATGGCTTTCTCTGACTTGAGAGCCATGTGTGTTGAAAGACACCTGAGACTAGGACAGAGTCCCTCAACCCTGCACCTGATAGATCTGCTGACAGCAGATGATCTTAGATTGGCTCTAGGAGCCAATGGGTCTGAATCAGTGGGTGGGTCAATTACAGTATGTGGGTAAGACGATGAAAATCCGAATGACCAGGACTCTGTGATTGAAGGGCCAGGCCTCAAGGGCCCTGAAAAGGACAGAGGAATTCTCCCTAAGAGAACTGACAGAGTGGATGAGAGGCATAGGTCCCCTTCCAGGGAATCTGAGCACTCTTATCACTCTGGCAGAGAATTTGTCCACCAGAGGAACTCATACTTTCCCATAAGAGAGACCTCCTCTGAAAGAATGTGCAAACTGCTGCAGTATGAGGAAGCAAGAGTTGCCCTCAGAACCAAGCAGTTGGCACTGGATAGAGAAGCCCTGGAGATCCAGAGAGCTTCTCGACGAGAGGGGTTAGAACCCCTTGGTGGCAGCAACAGTGTCCCTAGAGGCAGAGAATCTATTCCAGACCATAGGAACCTGAGCAAGGTTGTTCCTCCCTACCAGAGTGGGGATGATATCCACAAGTGGATAACTGCTATGGAGAGGGCCTGTAGAGTACAGCAGGTCCCCCAGAAACAGTGGGCAGCAATCTTGTGGCTCTCCTTTTCAGATAAAGGTAGAGACAAGCTCCTCACTGTTAGAGAAGAGGATGCTGATGATTATGAAGTCCTGAAGAGTGCACTGATTTTTTTTTTTTTTTTTTTAAATATATTTTATTAGATTTTTCAAATACAAATATATTACATCAGAACAATTTCGCATTGGTGTGGCAAATTAACAGCAGGTTTGTGAGTGCAATCGCTTTTATATCATAGTGTACAGCAAACTAGTATATGCAGAGGCATCATGCACAGCTGCGATTCTATTATAATGTGTGCACTTAGTTCCTCCATTTTGCGTCCTGTTGTCCCTATTTACAATGGGCGCTGTTGCTCCGTATACATACAGTAACTGTTTAATGCGGTTCTCGGTTGCAGGATGTACCCCCTTTGATTCTGGGTCCATAGATAATCTGTATGGAACTGCTACTGTGTTATGCAATGATCTAATGACCTGCAGTGTCAATTGAACTAAAAGATATTACATTTTTGCTTCATGCTAACAAACAAATTTTTACAACTGAAAATTATGAACATATAATATGCATTGAAACAAAAACAAAAAGAAAGGAAAAGGGAGGGAAGAATTATAAAGAAAAGAGAAGACAAAACGAACGCCATCCAATGCTTGGTGTAGAGCAGCTGAGCAGTACTTGTCTAGGTATGGTAAATCCAATGTATGACTAGTGTTGAAATGAGGATTGAGGGGAAGCACACCGCATCGGCTGCATTCGGGGTATTTCAGGAGCAACCAGCTGCCTATTGCGCGCTATAAGGGGCGAACGCCATGCAATAACATATGCGACTGGGGGGCTTTAGCGGTTCTCCGCTTCTGCATCTGCATCGGTTGGTTGTGGGGATGCTGGACTGTTTGCGTCTCCCGGTTGTACGAATGTGCGTAGGACGATGTCCCATGCCTGTGCTATGGGGTATTTGCGTAATCCCGCTGTTTCTTCTCTGTGCAATGTGGTGCTCTCAGCCTGCGCCCACACCGTTAGGGATCGCACCCAGCTAATGTATGGTGGGGGATCGCTGTGTGTCCATCTCTTTGTGATTAGGCGCTTTGCCGTTATTAAACCTAAATCTATGAATCTGGAGATCACCATGTTCTTTTTTCACGCTTATATAGCCCCAATATACATGTTTCCCACGTGTACTGCAGCTGCGCCGTGGTGCATCTCACTAATTTCTCCGTGACTGCGTGCCAGTATGACTGGAGTGTGGCGCAGGACCAGAGCATATGCAGCAGGTCTGCATCTACCAGGTGACACCGTGGGCAAGCTGAGGTAATGACATTGAAGTATTTGTTAATTTTGTCCGGGGAGAGGTATGCCCTGTGTATTACATATGTCTGTATGAGCTTGAATCTTGAATTACGCGGTACGTGTGTGGAGCCGGCGATGATCATGTCCCATTCCCTATCTGTCCAAGGTGTTCCCCTATCCTCAGCCCACCTCTCGCGAAGACGTGTTAGTGGCTTCAGTGTGTGTGCTAGGAGTGCACCTACCAGCCAATGGACTACATGTGCGCCCTCTCCCATAACATGTAGATATTGTATAAGCAGGTGTGAGTGTGGCTCTGTTGTCATATCTCCCCAGGCCGTCGACAAAATCCGCCGTATAGCAGCGTATAATAGGAATTGTCCGGCTGGGATACCAGTTTACGTGGCTAAGGAGTTGAAAGTTAAAAGAGTGCCCTCCGCATACAAATCTCCTATTGTTTCTATGCCTGCCTCGTGCCAGGTTGCCAGCTCCGCGTCGGTCACTTTCTCCTTGCCTCTCGGAGTTCCTGCTAGCGGTATCGATGGGGCATAAGGGGGCGTGCTCCGAGTTAATCGAAGACTCCGTCGATAACACCTGTGTGCCAATTCCACATATAACTGAGGCGGGCGGGGAGGGCGAGTGATAGGGTGGAATAAATAATATAACTGCGATTGCGTCCACGCGGGGAAACCGCAGCAGTGTCTTCTAAATTCTTACCACTCATCCACCCTGCCAACCACTGTAGCTGGGACGCTAGGTAGTAGAGCTCCATATTTGGAACTGCCAGTCCACCACTGCTCGCCGGTTCATACAGCTTCCACAGTGCCACTCTGGGCCTGCCCTTGTTCCAGATCAGGTCACGAAATACACTTTCTAATTCTTTAAGTATCTGGACCGGAACATACACAGGGAGATTTGAAAAAATAATATAACAATCGTGGCAGGATTATCATCTTTGTTAAAGTGACACATCCCATGACACTCAACGGGAGGGTTCTCCAGAACCGCACCTGCGCTTTAATTGCAGTAATGGCTCTCAGTAAATTACCGTCAAGGATGTCTGTAGGGGATCTATACACGTATATGCCTAAATATCGGAACATGGTTGGGTACCAGGTCAGAGTGGTGCCATTGATAGTTATGTCCGTTATGGCCGCAGTGTCTCGGAACGAGTATACTCCCGATTTTGACCAATTCACACGGAGCCCGGATACCTTCTCAAAGTTTCGGAAAATATCAGCTATGCTTGGGGGTACATGCTGTAAGTCTCTTATATACAATAATAAATCGTCTGCGTATAAAGAGACTGTATGCAGTCCATCTCCCAGTGGTATACCCCAGTTCACGCCGCTTTCTCGAAGAAGCACCGCTAGGGGCTCCATTGCGAGCGAGAAGAGTAGTGGGGACAGCGGACATCCCTGTCGCGTCCCACGCTTTACGCGTAGCGCTCCAGAGAGTAGCTTACCCGTTTTAACCCGGACCGTGGGGTGTTGGTATAGGAGCCGCACCATATGGATGTAGCCGTCTCCTAGGTCGTATTTACGCAGCACTGCGGCAAGATATGGCCACTCCAGGGAGTCAAAGGCCTTCTCCAAATCGAGTACCAGACAACCAGACCTTGGCCAGTTAACGGACGCGTATTTTTGTACCCTAAATAGTCGGCGTATATTTAGGGACGTACACCTAGTGGGGACGAACCCGTTTTGATCAGGATGTATTAATGTCTTTACTAACGGGGCAATGCGTTTGGCCAGCAGAGATGCAAATATTTTGTAATCGGTGTTCAGAAGCGCTAGCGGGCGGTAAGAACCAAGAAGTTCAGGGTCTCTGTTAGGTTTCAACAGGGAGACTAGCAGCGCTTCGTTCTGCGTGGCCGCGAGAGCAGAATCCTCAATGACGGCTTTATATAAAATCAGTAACTGTGGTATCAGGGTGTCCGAATATGCCTTATAAAACTCTACTGGGAGGCCGTCAGGGCCTGGCGACTTGCCATTTGACAACGAAAAAATGCTCTCCCTAATTTCCTCTAGCGATATGGATTCATTAAGGTCCTCGACTTGTTCCGGAGTGGGCTTCGGCAATGTTAGGCCTATGAAGAAGGCTTGGACATCAGGGAGCGTAGCTTGAAGTTGGGAGTTATATAACGTCTTGTAGTGAGATGTAAATGCGTTGTGTATGTCTGCTTGAGTGTTTACTGTTTCACCCTGAGCTGTACGTATGGACGTAACCGGTAAGGCTGCCACCTCCTGGCGAATCAGCCACGAAAGTAGTTTGCCCGCCTTGTCGCCCTGCTGGTGCGCCCTAGCAGAGTGCGCCGCATAGTTTAAACAGCGCAGTCTGTCCAGTAATCGAGAATGTTCTTCTCTATCGTCAGCTAAGGAGTTGGCAGTACCACCAGCCGCACCACGCTCACCCGCGAGCAATCTAGTCTCTACGTTAGTTAGGTCCCTTTCTAGCTGTCTTCGCATTCCTACTTGTGTCCCCATGCAATGACCCCTCATTACCACCTTAAATGCATCCCATTCCAGTTGCGGTGTGGAAGCCGTACCAGTATTGTCGTCAAAATATTGAGCTACGGCGGCAGCTAGTGAGGTTCGAAAGAGCGCATCTAATAAGGTGTCAGGTTGCAACCTCCAAGTTGGGATTGGTGGCCTGATAGGGTCCCATCCCAAATCCAATACATGGGGGTTGTGGTCCGAGTGTGTCCGCCCCAAGTAGTGCGCCGCAGTGACATTCGGTAGCATGGCATTCGAGATCATAAAGCGGTCCAGGCGCACGTGCAGTCTGTGTGCTCCCAAGTAGTAGGAATATACCTTGTCTATCGGGTTCCGATTCCTCCATTCATCTGTCAGTCGCCACTGCTCTGCCCAGTGTTGGAGCGCTCTCATTGCATTAGTCACATTTGTGCCTGCAAGGGGGGAACGAGCGATCCAGGGCAACATCTAACACGCTATTGTAGTCCCCTCCTAATATCATGGGTGTGTCGTGCCAAGGCGCCAGTATTTGTGAAATGTTATCTAGGAAGACCCCCTGCTCTGTGTTGGGGGCGTAGAGCGACGCAATCAAAATTGGCCTGCCGTCCAACGTGCCCTTCACCACCACATATCTACCCTCTGCATCTATTTTGGTGTCAGTGACTTTAAAGGGAAGCCCTGGTCTGACCCATATTAAAACTCCCCGTGCAAACGCTGAGTAGCCCGTGGCATAGAGCTGTCCCCTCCAACGCCGATGCAAATGTACAACTTCGGATTTGGGCAGGTGCGTCTCCTGTAGGAGAGCAATTTGAATGTGGTGTCTCTTGAGATATGAGTAAATCAGATATCGCCGTGACGGGGTGTGCATCCCTCTCACGTTCCATGTTCCTATTTTAACTGACGACATGATACTCAGAGAATATTACCAGGGAGAAAACAAACAAATAAGCCTCCATTGAACTAGTCATTTCAATCAATACGAACGATAGCGCTGTTAGCGCGTCTATGGTGAAGTTGCTGCATTTCATGCACCAGCTGGCTAGGAATGGCGTTCTGAACAAAAATACGTATAGGGATAATTCCAAAAGGGCGTACATGCAACGAGCAGTCGTCCAAACTGTGCATAAGAGCAACATTTTAACAATGTCTAGGGGGGTGTTCTATGCCCTGTGCTATGAGCAAAGAGTTTTGTGGTCTTTTTTTTTTTCCCCCAGCGGTTCGAGGAGTTCCCTGGCTTCTGGCTGACTGTGATAAGGTAGAGGTTGGGGATTACTCTGCGGTTATATGCAAATGACAACAATGGAACACAAAAAATATAACTAATATCAATGTACTGCAACCATCTCGTCAACCCCTTCACTACATCAACCATCCCACCCCAGGTACACAGCTTCTCAGAGACTTGCATCAACAGTCATTACTCTGTGCCGCCCGCTGATGGGCAGGGAATACTTGCTTGTACGATCCACCCTCGGGCATTGCGTCTCGCCTTGAAAGGCTACGTTGCACACATTATATAATGTCTCCAGCTGTTTGTGGGGTGACATTAGGCAGGTCACATGAATTCTGCGAGGCTGGCACGTCATCAAATAAGTCTTCATCACTGGCCTGTTCTCGGTGGCTCGATGTGGAGGCGACTTCCTCCACCGCAGAACCGTTGAGGTCCGCCACCGCCTGGAGGGCCTCGCGCCGTCCATCACGTACTTGGTCTTCGTCTGGGCCCACATGGCGGGCGCCCCACCACTGCGCCCGCCTCCTCTCCGCTCTGCGACGGCGGGAAGGCGCGCCACGCGTCTGCGCCTCCCCGCCAGTAGCCGACTTCCCAGGGTCCGGGGGCGAATGTGTCGATCCAGTCCCCTGCCACCTCCGGAGTAGTGAAAAAGTGAGTTTTCCCATTTGCGACTACTCTCAGCCGGGCCGGAAACAATAGCGAGTATTTGAGGTTCTGTTGGCGGAGACGTCTCTTAACGGCCATGAATGAAAATCTCAGCTTCTGGACCTGTATTGTGTAATCCGGGAAGAACATTGTCTTATGGTTATCTACTTGAATGTCTTGTAGCCTCCTTGTTTCCTGCAGGATGACATCCCTGTCCCTGTAATTGAGCAGCCGGATTAGGAATGGCCTCGGATTTGAGCCTGTGGGCAGGGGTCGCGTTGGTACTCGATGTGCTCGCTCCACCACGAACGAGGATGAAAGGGCCCCCTCGGGCAGCAGCGAGCGCAGCCAGGTTTCTGCATACGTAGCTGGATCTCTCCCTTCCTTCCCTTCCGGCAGGCCAACGACGCGAACATTGTTCCGACGCGCCCGCCCTCGGCCTCCTCGACTCTGTCCTCGAGAAATTCCACTCTGTTAAGCAGGCTACGCACATGTTTGTCTGCCTCTGCCACCTGAGGAGTAACATCAGCTATGGCGGCCTCCATCGAGGCAGTGCGGTCCGCTAGTTTTCTGTGATCAGCACGCAGGTGAGTAATGTCTATTGTCACCTTATCTATTTTATTTTCGAGAGAAGTGCGGGTTTGGTTGAGCGTTTCTCCCAGCTTCTCTACTGCCGCAAGTACTGCATCTAACTTGTTGGAGGTCAGGTCATTGTGGGTTTGCTCCGCCATTTTGCCTAGCTTATGCTTTGATAGCAAGGGTGGTGCCAGGATGCCGCCTGCTCCTACCTTCGCACGTGTCCCCTGAGACATTGGGCACAAGCCACGTGCACCCAGCTGTCACAAGCTTGCGCCCCCAGATACCAACTCACCGCGATGGTCCAATGCGCCAAGTGGAGCAGCGCGCACAATGGAGCGGCAACAATTTCGTAGTGCAGCCTGGCAGACAGAGTGCAACCACAGCCCAGCACGATGAGGCTCCACCGGTCCACAGGTGCTCCCCGACCTCAAGGAGCAACCGAGCACACAGCTCACGACAGAGCGCACACGCAGTCTCCCACACAGCAAGCGTGTCCAGCCCCAGCTCACCGATGCATCCTGGACCTTAATCTGGTGCCCAGTGGGCTGGCCCAACAGCCGCAGCTCAACTCCCGCAGCAAGGTGAATAGATGGGACAGGGGGCGGAGGGGGGCCCCTCCCGGAGCCACAGCGCAGCCACACCTCTGTCCAGTCGCCGGGTCACTCACCATCACCTGCGCGGCACCTGAGGAGCCGAGGAGTCTGGTCCACAGTAGCTCTCCCGCACCTCGTCTCCCCGAGGGTCTCGGCTCTTCAGCTCCTTCCCCTGGGCCGCTGTCGACTCCTAATGTGTCCGCCCCTCCGGCGTCTAAACTCCGCCGCGAGGGTCTGTGCCCTCCGGTGGCCTCGTCGATGGGAAGGGCCGTCAGTTGGTCCAGGCCTCAGGAACAGGGAGGAGGTGCCAAAGCGTCCTCTTCACTTGGCAGTATAGGGGTCTCAGTGCGCCACAAGCTGCTGCCCATAGAGGATTACCGCAACCCCCCGGGCCAACACCCAGCCGGAGCAAGTGTCCCGGTCGCCGCGGCCTCGCATGGGGGCAGACCCCGGACCTGTCTAGTCCGCGCCCCCGGTCTGCCGCAAGCGCTTCCGGCGGCACTCAGGGCCTGGCTTCCCAAAGCAGGGCGAGGGCCCCGAAAGGCTCCAGGTTTGCTCCACAACCACAGCACTAGTCCTGATACCACGGCGGCAGATTGCAGCTCCCGCAATGCAAATGTGGGGGAAATATCTCGCTGCGGCGAGTAGGTCAGTCGATGCGGCCCAGGCGGCAGCGGCCGCCCCCGGGCTCACGTGAATTGCGCGCCGCGAGTCCGCTCAGCGGCGCGTAGGGTCAGGGGCCGCGATGCGGAACAGGATCTCCGATTGTCGCCAGGCGCTCACCGAAGCCTCAGTCCGCGCCCGGGCGTCTCGTCTGCAAATCCCAGCCTCTGCAATGTAATCATGCCGGATAATTAAGGCCAGTTCAGGGAGTCTCCGACGGAGCTCTAATCGAGCACGTCTTGCTCCATTGCTGGCTTAGCCACGCCCCCCTGAAGAGTGCACTGATAGATGGGTTTGGCTTAACCACTGAACAGTACAGGTTAAAGTTCAGAGACACCCAGAAGGCACAGACTCAGGACTGGACTGACTTTGTTGATTGTGCAACCAAGGCTCTGGAGGGTTGGCTGGTTGGCAGTAGGGTTACTGATTTTAAGGGATTGTATAATCTGATGATGAGAGAACAAATCCTTAATAATTGCCAGAACCAGCTGTTGCATCAGTACCTGGTGGACTCGGATCTGACCTCTCCCCAAGAATTGGGAAAGAAGGCAGACAAGTGGGTCCGAACCAGGGTGAGTCAGAAACCCCAGAACCAAGGGGGTGACACCAAGAAGCAAGATCCTAAGGGCTCTGAGAAAGGTGGGGATAAGTCAAAAGACCAGAAGTCTTCACAAGGGCCCCAAAAATCTGCATCTGGTGGGGAGTCACAGTCCAACAAGGGAAAAGGCCAAAAGAAGCCCTGGTGCAAATTCTGTAAACGGAAAGGGCACTGGACTTCTGACTGTAACAAGTCCAAAGACCAAACCACCACCACTCCTGCCCCTAAGGCAACTGTTCCCCCTAGTTCAGCTACTGGTGGAGGTGGTACACAGACTAAGGGTTTAGTAGGGTTGACCCTGGGTTCTGAAGTGGACTCTGACCTAGTCAGAGTGCCCACTCAGGCAATGCTGATTTGTGAGGGAGACCTTAATATGCCCTTCCTAGTGAGTCCCAGTAATCTGGGCAAATACAAACAGCAGCCTGTAATAAATGGCAAACAGGCTTTGGCATTTAGGGACACAGGTGCTAGTGTCACCATGGTGGCAGAGGATCTTGTGGACCCTGGACAGATCATCCTGGGCGAAATGTACCAGGTGACCAATGCAAGCAACGCCAAGACCAACCATAGTCTGGCAGTTGTGAATTTCTCCTGGGGAGGGGTAACTGGCCTCAAGAAGGTTGTAGTCAGTGCAGACCTCCCTGTTGAATGTCTATTGGGCAATGATCTAGAGACTTCAGCCTGGTCTGAAGTAGAGTTATGGACTCATGCTGAGATGTTGGGCATCCCTGCAGAAGGTATTTGCTGTGACCAGGTCACAAGCAAGAATGCATGACACTGAACCAGCTCTGGATCCTGGAACAATGGACCAGATGCTTCCCAAGAGGAGGAGCAGTAGGGTAAAGGCAGTGCCTTCCCTCTGTCTCAGATCACAGATTCACCCCCAGAGGGAGGTGAAGCAGATCCTGAAGAAGGAACTGCCCCAGAGGGACTTGAGCCTGATCAGGTTGAGTTCTTGGGGGCAGGGGGCCCTTCTAGGGAAGATCTGAGGAAGGAGCAACAATGCTGCCCCTCTCTTGAACCCCTCAGACAGCAGGCTGCTGCTGAGGCTGCTGGGAGTGCTAGTGGGTCCCATAAAGTTTATTGGGATGAGGGACTCCTATATTCTGAAGGTAGAGACCCAGCCCCTGGAGCCACCAGGAGGTTGGTAATACCTCAGAAGTTTAGGGGTTCCTCTTGACCCTAACACACGACATCCCTTTAGCAGGACACTTGGGCCAAAACAAGACCTGGAACAGGCTTGTTCCACATTTTCATTGGCCACATATGTCAGAGGACACAAAAGAGTTTTGTCGCTCCTGTGTCACTTGCCAAGCCAGTGGTAAGGCAGGTGGCACCACAAAGGCCCCCCTGATACCACTACCTGTGGTGGGGGTACCCTTTGAAAGGGTAGGGATTGACATTGTTGGTCCCCTTGACCCTCAAACTGCATCTGGGCACAGGTTTATCCTGGTGGTAGTGGATCATGCCACCAGGTACCCACGAAGCAATTCCCCTGAGGACCACCACAGCCCCTGTGGTGGCAAGAGCCCTCATTGGAGTCTTCTCCAGAGTGGGTTTTCCAAAGGAGGTCATTTCTGACAGAGGTACCAACTTCATGTCAGGGTATCTAAAAGCAATGTGGAAGGAGTGTGGTGTAACTTACAAGTTCACCACCCCTATCACCCACAATGCAATGGTTTAGTTGAACGCTTCAACAAAACCTTGAAAGGAATGATTAAAGGACTCCCAGAGAAGCTTAGGCGGAAATGGGACCTTTTTCTTCCTTGCCTGTTGTTTGCCTACAGAGAGGTTCCACAGAAGGGGGTTGGCTACAGCCCATTTGAGCTTCTGTTTGGGCATCCTGTGAGAGGTCCCCTGTGTTTGGTAAAAGAGAGCTGGGAGTTACCTCTCAAGCCCCCAAACAAGATGTGATGGACTATGTACTTGGTCTCCGCTCCCGGATGGCTGAGTACATGAAAAAGGCAACCAAAACCTGGAGGCCAGCCAAGAATTACAAAAAGCTTGGCATGACCAAAAGGCTGTACTGACTGTATACCAGCCAGGACAGAAAGTGTGGGTGTTGGAGCCTGTGGCCCCAGCAGCCCTCCAGGACAAGTGGAGTGGCCCCCAGACAATAGTTGAACAGAAGGGAGAAGTCACCTACCTGGTGAATCTTGGAACTCCCAGGAGCCCCCTGAGGGTGCTCCATGTCAACAGACTAAAGCCATATGTTGACAGGGCTGACATGGGCTTGCTCATGGCAACTGATGAGGACCAGGAGGAGGAGAGTGACCCTCTCCCTGACCTGCTCTCTCAGAACCCTGATGATGGGTCAGTAGATGGTGTTGCTTTGGCAAGCAGCCTCACTGACCATCAGCAAACTGAGTGCAGACAAGTTCTGCAACAGTTTAGACATATGTTTAGCCTGACCCCTAGTCAGACTTCCTGGTGCACCCACGAGGTGGACACTGGAGACAGTCTGCCTGTCAAGAATAAAATCTACAGGCAATCTGATCATGTCAGGGACTGTATCAGGACTGAAGTCCAGAAAATGTTGGAACTAGGTGTAATTGAGCCTTCAGATAGCCCTTGGGCTAGTCCAGTAGTCCTGGTACCCAAGCCTCATACCCAGGGTGGTAAGAAAGAAATGAGGTTTTGTGTAGACTACAGAGGCCTCAATGCAGTCACTAGGACTGATGCCTATCCCATACCGGGGGCAGATGAGCTGATTGACACTTTGGCCTCAGCCAAGTATCTAAGCACGTTTGACCTAACAGCTGGCTACTGGCAGATCAGATTAGCTGATGATGCAAAAGCCAAGACAGCATTTTCGACCCCTGGTGGGCACTACCACTTTGTGGTGATGCCCTTTGGATTGAAAAATGCACCTGCCACTTTCCAGAGGTTGGTGAATAAAGTTCTGACAGGGATGGAAACTTATTGCTCAGCTTATCTAGATGATATTGCCTTCTTTAGTTCCTCCTGGCAGGATCACCTGGTCCACCTCAGGAATGTTTTGGAGGCCCTGCAAAGGCAGGCCTCACTATCAAGGCCACTAAGTGCCAGATAGGGCAGAGTCAGGTTGTATACCTGGGCCACCTTGTAGGTGGAGGTCAGGTTCAGCCTTTACAGAGCAAGATCCAGACCATAATGGAATGGGTTGCTCCAACCACCCAGACACAGGTGAGAGCCTTCTTAGGCCTATCTGGGTACTATAGGAGGTTTGTCAAGGGATATGGATCTATAGTGACCCCCTTGAATGATCTGACCTCAAAGAAAATGCCAAAAAAGGTTCAGTGGACAGCTCGCTGTCAAAAGGCATTTGAAGACCTAAAGCAGGCCATGTGCACTGCCCCCATCTTACAGAGTCCAGACTACACCAAAAGTTCATTGTCCAAACAGATGCTTCTGAGCTGGGTGTGGGAGCTGTACTGTCTCAACTGAATGATGAAGGTCAAGACCAGCCAGTAGCTTTTATTAGCAGAAGGCTGACCCCTAGAGAGAAACGTTGGTCAGCTATAGGGAGGGAGGCCTTTGCTGTGGTATGGGCCCTGAAGAAGCTGAGGCCATACTTGTTTGGTACTCACTTCATAGTTCAGACCGACCACAAGCCCCTCCTATGGCTTAAACAAATGAAAGGAGACAACCCAAAACTTTTGAGGTGGTCCATTTCCCTACAGGGGATGGACTATACAGTGGAACATAGACCTGGGACCCAACATGCCAATGCAGATGGACTCTCAAGGTATTTCCACTTTGAACACGAAGACTCAACTGGTCAAGGTTAGTTTAGTGTCCCTGCGTTTGGGGGGGGGGGTTGTGTAGGAGAGTAGGATCTGCCTCTTATGTTGCCCCCACTTTTTTTCTGATGTTTACACTGGTTTCTGGCTATAGACTGGCTGGGACCCTGCTAATCAGGGCCCCAGCCTCTCGGTTCTCTCTAAACGATTTGGAGTGCACTCTAGGTGCACTAGTGATTGGATACTGTGGTACCTTATGAGTCCCTAGTATATGGTACCCTAGGTACCAAGGGCATAGGTACTCCACAGGCCTACCAGGGGCTGCAGCATATATTATGCCACCCCTGGGAAGCAGACTAAATCTGACACCACAGGCCTGCTACTGCAGCCTGAGTGAGGAAGTGCTAGCACCCCTCACTGAGATATAGGTTCCCTATATCTCTCCTACACACACATATAACCCTATCAGTCACCCCTAAGGCAGGCCCTATCAATCCTGAGGGCAGGGTGCTTGGCTTCTATGTGAGGGGGTGCCTCTGCCTGAGCAGGGCCCCTCTGCCGCTCTCAGAGTCCATTCTCTGGTGCTGTTTGTTGATTGCGTTTAAACCATATACTTTTAAGTGCATTATATCCTCGCGGTAAAATGCTAACTTTGGAATGGCTGCATCGAAACATGTCGTGTTTGGTGTCAAACACCTTGGAATACTACCCCCCCGCCAGTCCTGGCGGCGGGGGTAGCATTCCACCCTTCTAGAGGGATAGACATGTACCTACTGTGGAAACGCGGTAGAATCCTGCAGAGCCCTGGCATCACAAAATGGATGCCACCAGTCACAGACACTGGGCTGCCCTCCTGCTGATGACCAACACTCGCAGTGGAGGGAGCCCAACAATAGATATCCTGTCCAAGGGGGTGTGACCACCTCCCAGACAGGGTTTAGTGTATTGGGGCTGGGTGGGTGCACTCTTAGAGTGCTTTGAAGTCCTGCACTGGGGGAGCAGAAGGCTCCTCTGTGCATATGCCAGTTCAAACCGGCTCAGGGGTGACCTGTCCCTGCTCTGGCGCGAAACTGGACAAAGGGAAGTGGGTGTAGCCACCCACTCCCCTGACCCTCCCATAGGTAGGGTCATAGAGCTTGTCCCTCCCCTCCTTTTAGTATAAGAGGGGGAACCTGTGCATTGCACCCTAGATTTCCCTGGACGACGCTCTACAAGAAGAATCCCGGACCTTCGACGTTCCACTACCTTTGGAAGACTGAAGAATCTCCCTTGGAGTCAAGGAGTGACTCCCTGCTTGGCAGGCACCAAAAACTACAAACGACGGTCGCAAACTACGCCGCTCCCGCCGGAGTCCGAAGTCCCTGCAGCCCAAGAAGTGGATTTCCTGACGTCTCAAAGGCCATCGTGAGTCCCCAGCGAAGCTGAGGCCAGTGGACCCCAAGAGTAACAAGGAACCGCGACCCCTGGGTACCGTGCACTATTGTCGAGTGCAACCCCTCACAACGTTCCACGAACTTGTGCTTTGGACCACGTGTGGTCCCAGCCTCCAGCAGGAATCCCTCCTAAGATCAGCGGCCTACCACGTCCCGAGTGACCGTGGGCCCCTGTGAGAGAATCCTCCCGAGGCGTCTTCGCGACCCCTTGCCAGCCGGCTTGTGGGTCCCCAGAAGACTTTCCAAAGAAACCAAAGGGCTCCCCTGGTTGCTCCAGGCCTGCCCTGACTTACCCTCGCTGGGTGAGTTCCACAGACCTTGCTGGTCTGCGCCATTGCCTCTCCACACTTTCCTCGAGACTTGCTGTTACCAAGGCTTGTTGGCTCCGATCGAGTTGCCGACACCGCAGTAAGCCGCAGACATCGTGGGACACGCCGAATCCAGCTCCTGGTCGTCGTCGACGCCTCCTGGACCTCGTGGCTGAAGAGTCAAGGCAACCGCGAACGACCTGAACCCTGCGACGACGGTGGGCATTCATCTTCCTTGCCCCGAGTCACTGCCAAGTGACTTTGAACACTGTCCCCTCTGCTTTCAGGTCATCCTTCCACCGAATCCAGGCTTGGATTCCACCGGACACTTCTTCCAACCATCACAAGCAGCAAGTCTTCTTTGCTCGCCATTGAAAACGACGCCGCGACCCGACACCAAAGGACACCTGTGCACCCGGCTTCCCTGGGTGAGGTAACTCCAGCAATACGGTGCTCCTGTGGGTGTGGGCCCTCGAACTACTTACCCTGTAAGTGACTTGCTTGTAGGTTCACCAGAAGTATCCTAAAACTCTTATTTTCCCCGTGCGATTCTCGCACTGACTCGTACCTGGTTCGCGTCTGTGTTAGACACACCGCGTCCGACTCCCTTGCAAATCCTATCTGTAGACCGTATCCTCCGACTCAGTACTGAGTCCGATCGGTGTGTTCGCCTCGAACACGCAAGGGACCTTGAACATTGATATCTCAATCGCGTCTGAGTGCATAGACTCGTACAGGATTCGCATCGGTGCCAGGTCACCGCGTCCGTCCCCTGTGGGTCTCCTACAACTACCTGGGGTGGTTCTTGGGGGTCCCTCGATTCTAGATGCCCTAGACCTAGGTTTAGCAAACTAAGATTGTAATATTCAATTGTGCTAAACTTATCCTGATAAATATTTGACTTGTACATATGTTCCTGTCCTCTAATCTCATAAAGAGATTAGTAGAGAGCTTTTATTAATAAATACATATATATTTGATATATATACCTGTGTGGTGTCTTCATTTGGTGATTCAAGAGATTGTGTGGTAAAACAAGCTGCTTTACATTCCTTCAAGACTTAGCCTGAAGGCTGCTCTCCACAGCTACCACTAGGATAGCTTTCTATAAAGGTTGTCTTAAACCTATCTACCATAAGAGTCGAATTGTTCTGGTGCAAGGTGTCCACTTTAATTAGTGAACAGCATATACCAGGCCAACTTCTCACAGAGACCTTTCGTGGTTTGAGTGTGTGTTTGTCGGGCGATATGGCAGGGACCCACCAACAGAATCTTAAGTTTTACCAGGATTTAGGGCAGGAGAATGGCCCCCAGTAAACCCCCCTACAGCTGAGCAGGCCAGCGCCCAGGTCTCTCCTTCCCGTTCTCATTGTTTGAACCTTAGCAAAGCTCAGCCAATGAGGACAGGAGATGGTGAGCAACACGGCTGTCTGCGCATGCTCCTTCTCCCGACGTTGCCTCCTTTCTAGCTGCCTTTGATCGCCCCTCCCCCCTCAGCATTTCTCCCTGTGTGCTGATGTTCATGCCTATCCTGGGCCCAGAAGGCAGAATAATTCCGCAAATGAGTAGTTGCAAGCTGATATTCGGGCATTAAGCCTGTGTATTTACTGAAAAAGCGAAGGCTGTTGTGGGGAAAGTGACTATTTAACAAGATAGTGTTGGGGAAATTGAGCTCGTTTAACCAAAATTAAAAAGCAATTTTTTTGGATTGATTTTACTTAGCACAAAATACAAAAGTTAACGTTTAGTCCCAAAATGTATGTACTTTTATTTAATGCTAGGCTAGTGTTTGGGGACAGAAGGATTGCATGTTAATAATAGGTGTTAGGCTGTATTTGAGTGGTATTTATTGCTGATGTGATTTCCTAAGTGACCATTTGCTGCTGCGACTCTTATTTCATGACTCTCAGGAAGCATTTCATCATCTACATTGTTACATCTTTTTATAGCATTACCATCATCCCTTCAGGCCTGATCCTGTGAGATGGGTGTAACCGAAGGGATATGTCTCTCTAACCTGAACGGTGGCTCCAGTGTCTTAACCTGTAAGATTCGTAATCTTAGGACAGCTCTACTGTCTACAGCCTGAGATTTTGACATCTGTGCGATTTTTCGTTTTTCTACCCCGTACT
Organism: Calotriton arnoldi; assembly: GCA_963921515.1. Taxonomy (NCBI): domain Eukaryota; kingdom Metazoa; phylum Chordata; class Amphibia; order Caudata; family Salamandridae; genus Calotriton; species Calotriton arnoldi. Next base: position 1,268,231 of record CAWUFW010005765.1, read on the forward strand.
TCCCAGTAGTTTATAAGTTAATAATATACCTTTGAAAAGCTGCATGGAAGGAGCAGGATGCAAAACGAAAGTAACTGGAAAGATGTTACATACATCTCAATGGAAGTCAAACAAAATGCATTTTTAGATTATTTAAACTGTGTATTGCATTTTAACCCATTTTTAGGGAAATTGTGATGACAAACGTGCTTTCTTTGCCACCACTTAGCAGAGTTTTTTCAGTAGTGTGAACAGGGTCAGGTTGGTTTAGCAGACTAAGAAGATATTCCGATATTTACTGAGTACCTTATCAGATCCTAATTTAAATGATGTAGCTTTTTATACAATTTATTTTCAAATTCTGTTAAATGCAGAATTTGACCACATTGTCTTCAGAATTTTCTGGAGAGGAAAAAACTCTGTAAGGAAAGTCGAGTTCCTTATCTTCACTCACTTGGTGGATTTAACGGTGGTTTTATACCCCCTCCAGTTTCCAAATTCACCAGCCACCTCTGGTGTCTCCCTTGTTAGAGAGGAGATCACAGGCGCCAGGAGGCAACAAGGGGGTTGTGTGCTTTCTATAAATGCCGTCAGTCAATCAACTTATCCCAGGGAAAAAAACAAGTTTCATAAACTCATGGTACTAAGACCACATAAGTGGCATGCCATAAAAATGCAGATGTTTATGTAGTGGCAAGGCCCCTGAAAGGCCGCTCAGAGAATTCTGTATGAAGAAAATGGAAATATTAAGGCAGAAGCGAGACACCACCTCTCTGCTAAATGCTGAAATGTAACGGAAGGCACCAGCATTTGCAGGCCTGAGTGCTTCATAATGAGGATGTTATGCAGAACAGATGTTGCATGTTCTGTACTTGAGCTGTTAGCCGGTGATTTTGCAATTCGTTTTGCCAAGGACATTTTTCAGTTCACCAAAATCGTCGGATATTTATTTTGCACAGTTAACCAGATCCCTGGGTTTACAGTGGAAATGGACGTTAAAGTGAAAAAAATGAGGCAACGATTTCCCGAAATTCAGATAAAAATGACTGTAGAAACGTATTTTGTTTATTTGTATATGCATCAGCGCATTTAGATAACGCGACGAGGTGCATGGACACAGTAGCCAGTCGAGTAAAATGAAATGCTTGTCTTTGTTACCAAACTTAGCATGCATGCTTGTTGTTCTTGAAATTAAATTTATACCTTAGATGCACAGTAACTGCTCTGATGATGGCCATTAATATGTTTTACTGGACCTCATGCAGTGCTTGCTCCCTCGAACATTTGCCTGCAATAAAGGTCATGGGTTAATGAAATGAGCATTACACAAAGAGACTGGTGCTGAAAAACGATTGGTTGTACAATGTTTATTCGTGCGCTTGCTGCATCTATATATTGATGGCATATTTTTGCTTTTCATGTTCTTTATATCTGTGAAGCTTCAGAATCCTTGAGTCAGTGCCTATAGATACTTGCTTCCATGCAGCCTGGTCTCCAATCGCAGACCACAACACATCCCACTCCGCCTACTGGTGACTTTTGGGACACAGTCCAGAGGCTTAGTACGCGGGGCCTAGCCGTGCACATTGACTGGCTCCTCGGCCTACCCCGATCTCTTCAAGCTTTTGCAAATCCTTCTGACACGTAGCCTGTGAGCATTCATGCCTTACCCCATGTTTATTCTCATTACTCTGTTTATTTATTTGTTTATTTATTTTCATGCAATTCTGGGGTCACAAGTGACCATCCCTCTTCTTGCTTCTCACCCTGCACTGCCGTATTACCTTCTGTTATCGAGGAACAAATACATTGTAGTTGCACAGGATCCATCATTCGGAGATGGACTATTATGAACCACAGAAGCCTTCTTTCCTAGGTAACAGGTATGAGGAACAGGACCCCACAGGATTATCTTAGAAGGCAGAAAAGGGGTTCACCCTCATCGACTGGGAGTACATATTTAAGATTCTAGAATAGGGGTGTGCAACGGAGGTCCAGCTTCATGCTAGATTTCCATACATTTAATCTAAATGGAAAACATTTACGTAGTCATTGTTTATCCTGAAAATTTGGCATGAATTAAGCCCTCCTTCACCTACTTTCAGTACTTCGGATCTATAGAGTAACCATTTTGGATTAGCAATCACATGCTGAGTGAGGTTGTTATTCGAACAAGCATTGATGATATCAAGACATGAAAGGTAGGGTTGGATATCTGGAGGATTCAACAAGGCATGAGATGGGCACCTCCAAGCCTCTGCATTTGGTGTTGTGATGCAGTCACTAGACTATATGGTGAGTGTCCATTTCTGATAGAAGCAAGATAGTGAGATGAAGACCACATGTGGTGGTCTTCTATGCAGATAACTTGTGATGTACAAAGATAATCCTTATGATAAGGTGTTGCTAATCCCAAAAGCAATTGAGAAATTTAGTCTGGTCCCAGGCTTAAAATGTGTCTGAAGCAACTTATGCCTGTTTCCATTTAAAAAAGTTAACACAAATAAACATTGGAAAAACCAGTAGATCTGGAGTTGGCAAGCTGGTGTGATGGTTGATTTTGTTTTTATTTTTTAATGGAAGTATATATCACAAAAAAAGAAAATATGCTGCTGACTAAATGCGGTGACCATATGCTTGAAATAACAATTAAAACACAATTGACCATTGCATATAAGTTAGAGCAATACATGTGTTTCCTAGAATGCAATTGTACTTTGAATGAGTTTAGAAACCCTTTTAGGCTTGGTGCAGATCACAGGAAAATGATTATTTGGAAAAAGTACTATTGGTTTTGAACTACTTGTAACCTGAAGAAACAATTTAAACACACAAGGATAACTTAAAAAAAAGGGAATAATATTAAAAGTATTAGTAAAGTCGAGTACTGACCCTCAAGCCCTAGCACTGAAGTGCATTTCTTTTTAGACCAATATGCAGATGTGATCAGGTAAAATGCTGCCACTCTGTGCAAGAGAGCCAGTGGTTGGAGTAGGTTGACCTGTTTCTACGGTTCGCTGACACAATATCACTGAAAAAAATATTGTTGATAAAAATAGTGTCAAAAATGTTGTTTGATACAATATCCTACTCCTCTATTTATAATGATAAGTACAAAAATACCGGTAAAAAATAGCTGACACTAATTGTCCAAAAATAGACAAAAATATATATATTTTTAAATTGTAAATAGTTTAAAGTAGTACATGTTAAATATTTGAATATATAAATGTAATATATGTAAATTAAATATATTCCACTAATATTTAACACGTTTGTGTGTGTATATATATATATATATAAATATATATATATATATATAGTGCAACATAATTAATACAAATATTTATCTTATATTAATCTCAAAATTCGTAATATGAAAATGTGTATATATATGTGTATATATCCATAGTAATACATTTACAATGGTAATAAAATTAATATAATGTAAAATAAATATTTTTATTAAGGGGTCGATTCCGATTTGGGCCGCAAAAAGCACCGACCGACTCGGATCCGGAAAAAATACCGACCGACACGTACCCGTGGCGCACGACACGCCAAGTACGATGCAAGGCGCGAAAAATCCGACCGACACGTACCGAAACCAAGTCGACCGACCGAGCCGCACGGAAAACAGCAATCCGGCCGGAAAAACACGCGAATCCAACCGACCGACACGCACCCGGAACAAATCCGACCGAAACGTACACGCGAACTCCAAACCGCAAAGTACGAAGCAAGGCGCGAAAACCACGAGCGAGTCGGACGGAGGACAAGCCGTACGACCGACACGCATACAAAACCGAGCCGAAGCAACACAATACACCGCGACCGACGCGTACGCACATAGAAAACTGCACAAACACAGCGTGAACAAAGCGGAGAACACCGTACGAGACCAATGCAGGGTCCGACTCGGTCACAAGAACGTTTCCAACATACACAAACAGCACAAAGGAAAAATCACCCAAAAAAGGCCAAACAAGCAATTACCAAGTCAATAAATACTGGGGGGTGGGGACAGAGAACAAAGACACACCCACAACTCCACCTATATAAAGGACACAAATCACTACCATGAGCCCTTGCAAATGCCATTCCACTGCCAGCACCCAAGAGAAAGCAACCACACACCCACAGCTCATCCCTCACACAAGCCACACACCATCAGCACACCAACAAATACCTACCTCACATACACCCAGCAAAACACACACTCACACACCCTCACCTGCACACCAACACACACATCACTCACCATCACCACCCATCACCATGCCCCCCAAGAAGAATCACAAGTTCCTAGATTGTGAATTGTAAGTCCTGGTAGACGAGATCCTCAGGGTAGAGCCACAGCTGTTTGGCACATTGGTCCAACAGACCCCCATGTCGCAGAAAACCAAGATGTGGGAGAGGATCATCAACAGGGTGAACGCCCAATCACCATGTCGGCGCACAAAGACCGACATCCAGAACAGGTGGTATGACGTGCGCAGGAGGGTACGGAAACTGCTGAAGCAAGACTACATCAACAGCCAACACACCGGCAGTGGCCCTCCTGCCAAGCCAATATACCTCAGGCCCTGGGAGGAGAAGGTGCGGGCCATCCTTCCGCCAGTGAGCGTATATGGACTAGAGGACATCCCAGAGCCTGGTGAGTACACAACAAATGTACACAATATACTGCCACAAAACACACACACATCACTGTCAAGGGGAGAGTCAAACCATGCACTCATAGCAATTACACAGCAACCAGAACAGAATCATCCCAAAATGTGTATGTCAGTCAGATAAACACAACACATGCCATCAAAAAGTCACATCCAACTGTGCCAACACATGTACAAACACAACCACAACTACAGCTAGGCAGTGGCACAAATAGAACTAACAAACACATCCAGACATGTAGCCACCACAACAACACCAACACACAGTGAAGACCACTCAAAGGAAGGAATTCTGTGTATGCTGGCCAAGTCAGTGTAGCCAATAGCATCATGGGAGTCGCAGTCACACATATTGCCCCCCCACAACTGTCCCATCAACACCACCATGAACCATGCGCACATCACAGGGAGTGGAGAAGGACTCACAAGATGGCTGACACTGGCTACTGCTGTGGGGAGCACAAGGCCCTGCTGGCAACTGTGCACCAACAAACAGCAGGACACCACTGACTGACATCCTGAGAGACAACTTCCACTCCCTGCAATGCAAGCACGTTCCATGGTGGGATATCTGGCTGGCTGGGTGGGAAGGGGGACTTGCAGCACTGACTATAGTCACAAGCACCTCCCCTCACACACCCCCCCAACACAAACTCCACAGTACCCACCTGGTAGAATGCAATGCCCTCCATCCTAACACAAGATCCCACAAAGAACCACCACCCTGGGTTATGTTGTGTGAAGCACAGGGACACTCTTGGGACTCTTAGCCAAACAACTGCCAGGACAACACTCCCAGCCATCCTGTCAGCACAGCCAGCCCACCCCACAGGGAAGCAGAGTCAAAAGGAAGGAAGCATGGGCATGCTGGGAAGGGGGTGGAGGCAATAGCATGATGGGAGTCGTAGTCACTGATATTGGTCACCCCCACAACTGTCCCATCAACACCACCCTGAACCATGCTCACATCACAGGGAGTGGAGAAGGACTCACAAGATGGCTGACACTGGCTACTGCTGTGGGGAGCACAAGGCCCTGCTGGCAACTGTGCACCAACAAACAGCAGGACACCACTGACTGACATCCTGAGAGACAACTTACACTCCCTGCAACGCAAGCACGTTCCATGGTGGGATAACTGACTGGCTGGGTGGGTGGGAAGGAGGTCCGGCTGCCAACCAAACACAACCAATGCAGACCATGTTCACACCCCAGAAAATACATAGAAATGCCCAAATAATGCAGGACAATGTGCCACACCAATATCAACCCCTGACTGTGACGACTCAGGACAATGCAATGTACAGGCCCGCACCCAGAGGCACAGTCACAACTGTCATGTGTGTCAACCATTGATGCCTGCAGAAACATGACATACATTGTTTGTGTCTCCCAAAAACAGGTGATGATGGGGACACAGCAGCAGACGCTGAGGAGTCCCAGTCCCAGGCTCAAGAGGATGCCGAGCTCACTGGCGTCGTA